>BSBK01011039.1:2263750-3667500 GCA_027943335.1 Chamaecyparis obtusa | reverse complement strand
CCAAGGATCTTAACTCCACATCCATGCACAAGGGCACAAAAACAAAGAAAAAAGCAAAAAGCAAAAAGCAAAAAGCAAAGAAAAAAGACACAACACACAAAAGGGGTTAGTATTAAAAATAAAAATCCAAAACAAGTAGAGAAAGAGACCTCAATCGGAAATGTCCCATCCACTAATATCATGTTTGGAAAGCTATTGCAAGAGCACTAGTGATCACATAGTAAGAACATGAGCATCACCAAAGATGATGCAAACTCTATGATAACCCACTAGCATAACCATGAGAGCATAGAGAAAGAAACCATGATTCCCATAGACTATAAAATTGTGTTATGCTAGGTGATACATGGGGAGAGAAGAGAGAGAGGAAGGAGAATTTATAGTCTAGTAAAATTGTGTTATGATAGTCAACTCTACCTTAAAAAATTTGTGCATGGAGCAACTTGAAAATATTTTGCGGATGGGGCGACTTAAAAATATTTTACGCACACAAAGACCTTTTTTTTTTTGCGCATGGGGAAACTTAAAATTGTTTTTCACATGGGGAGGATTTAGGGGATCAATCTTATGTGGATCCATGAAAAGCAATTAGTCTTATGGAAATCCTATTTCCATATGGATCGATGAACAAAATGTTGCATGTAATGTACAAGGGGGGCTATATTTATGCCACCCTCCTTATGATGGAAACACAAGATACATAATAAGGAAGATAACAAAAGATACCTACTTCCAACAAAAATAATTTATCCTTAAAGAAAAAATGTATGCCATAAACATAGCTAAAAGTGATGACTCTTATATATGAGCTAAGAAAATAGATAATCGTGAAAGGATATTTTTCTTGTGTGAAGAGACCCTTGAAAGGAAGAGATCTTGGCTTTAAAAAATATACCTTAAAGAGAAGTTCTTGAACAAAGATAACATATTCAAGTAAAAAGAGGGGAAGAGAATAAGAAATCACGCATTTAGCCCCTTGTTGCTAGGTAAAATAAGGATTCTTGATGAGGGATGAAAAACTTTGAAACACATAGTAAGGGAATTTGTTTATAACGAACATAGTTTTTCAAAATAATAAGAGGTTGTGATCAAGGATACATAGCTCTTGTATAATAGAGAATCCCAAATAAGAACAAACAATTATTTATAAGAAAAGAATGTCATGTGATAAATAAATACCACTATACTAAGGAAAGTAGATCCTTAGGAAAGAGAGAGAGGAAACGAATATACATGAAACCTTTCCCCCCAAGTGTGAAGGCAAGATAAAATATGTGGTGCATCCCTAATTATAGTTACTTCATAATAGATACACAATTTCAATCAAAATAAGATGCAACCCAAAGAGAAATCCTAATGTAAAATAGACATATTTGCAAAAAATATATCACACTATAAAGTAAGAAAGTCATTAGGAAAAAGGTATATGAGAGAAATGATATGGATGATTATTAAATTCTAGACATGGCCTTTGACACATGAAAAGAGTTGTTAAGAAAATATGTTAAGATCTTGTGTGAAACAAAGTATCTCATACAAAAAAGGATGTACCATCATGAAATAATAGCAAATCAATGGAGAACGGAAGAAATAAGAATGAAGGATTCCACATTATATCTACTTAGTGGTCAACCCAATTATACAAGATACACACTTCCAAGAAAGGAAGAAATTGTAAGGATACTAATCTCTTTAAGGAGAAAGAACCCAAACAATAATTCCATACAAGAGAGGACATAGAGATGATAAAAAAATAGATAATGGATCATATGAAAGGAGAAGATAGAAATAAAAACCCAATATATGCCCTAAATGATATATCTTTAATAGGCATGCACTTTCGAGCAAGCATAAAGTTGCAACTCGGGATGAAAATCCTTTTGTAAAATGACAAAGCCATGCAAGAAAGGAAAAATTACTAAAAAAGATTCATTGTCACTAGGGATATTGGATGTATTGAAGAGGAGGGGAAGGACACATTAAACTCCCTAGATGGATTATTATGTATAAAAGATATGCACTCTCAAACAAGCATAAGATTGCAACTCAGGTTGTCAATATCCTTATGTATAAAAAATAAATGCATTCCAGAAAGGATGTAATTGTATAAGAGAAGCATGTCAATCAGAGGGAGAAAATGGATCCTTGAAAGAAGGAAAAGATGATGATCCCTTTCCCCCCAGCTAAGAGAGAAAGAGAGATTTACTATTATGATGCCCTCATTCTCATTACATACGGGGCTTGAAATAATGGAGAGAAACATAATATGATAAGAAGATGCCAAGGTATTGCTTTAATATGGAGGAAATGTAGAGTGTCTAGTGTTAAGAGAAGAAGACATCTATCAACCAAATCCTGAACAAATAGTCTAAACTCAACATAGTCACAAAGACAATTCTTATTAGAATAATGAAAGGAGCATAAAAATTAACCATTTATGGGTTGCTTTAGGTTTGTTCACGGTATCAATAATGCAATTATATCCTTGAATTATACTTGATGTCCAAATAGACCTTCTTGGCCAAATCTACATAGTCATTAAAAGGAGATGGAACATGAGATGGTGTTGGAAAGAGAATGTCAAGAGGAGGTTTTGGTTGAGAGAAAGTGTTAGCTTGAGGTATATGAATTATTTAGGATGATAAGATGAAATCTTAAGGCTTTGGTAACTATATCCTTGATCTTTGTACTGAGATTGAATATGTTTTGATATAGAATTAGAAGGCAATTCATCTTCATGAATAGAAGTGGAAGGAATCGAAGAATGGATGGTTTATCTAGGAAGATAATCATGCTTATTACCCTTAGTTTGGGAGGAATAATGATGATTATCCCTTATTATTGGAGAGAAATCGTCTAGGAAATGTCTAGCATCTGGACCATGGATAATATTTTAAATATTTTTATAGGAGTCATAAGAATTATCTACCATAGGATCACTAGGAGCTAGATCTTGAGGGAGAGGAATATAATTAGGAAGATTATGGTTAACATTAGGATCATTAATAAAGACCCTTATGTTATCTATATATTGCATACATTTGATTAAAATTTTAAGAAGAAAGACACATGAAACATTGATAATGGTCTTGAAATATGCCTTACAAGGAAGAGATATATGAGTTAATCTCATTATGTGATATGTAAGAATACCATGAAATATTACAAACATAATTAAATGGAAGAAGCTATAAGTTACTCCATGTGCTTGATAAAGAGAGGTAAAAAGGAGTGTAATGACATAAGTAATTGCATACCAATCCAATTTAGAGAGTTCAATTTTAACAAATACACAACTAGATCTCAAAACTAAAAGAAGAGCAATCTAACACCAAAATCAGAATGGAACTGTTATAAGTCAAGCTCACCAAAATGTAATGTAAGAAATTGTGAGAAATTACAGGATGTGATCTGTCACCAAATCCAACATAAATTATTTAATACAAAAAGTCCAACAAGGTGAATATGATTAGCACAACTAAGAAAGTAAGGGTACCAATGTGTGATCTACACAATGTAGGGTTTTGAATTCTTTTGTGATAGGAATGATAAGGAAATGTAAATCCAAATTATGAAAGTAAGTGCAAGAGGAAAATAGGAGGAATAAACAACCTAAAACTAAACACTATCCTAGTTACAAGCTAGAGAGAATTTTCAGAACCAAAACTCCCTTTTCTATGGTCTTGGAATTCCTTTTATATTTAAGGAATGCAACAAGCTTCAAGCCACTAAAAAATATTTTATTTGCCATTAATCTTTATACTTGGCACACTTTAATGTTTTTTAGGGCAGTTTGAAGATCTACATTTAATATTTGGACTAGTTTGGAACCCAGCCATACCTGTGAGCCATGCCCCTACCACACTTTGGTGAATTTGGCTGGAGGGAAAGGGAAAATGCAGGATTCTAACCATCTTTCCTCTTAGAAGAGAACCATGAGAATAGATACAAGAGAGAACTTATTTTCCATTAATCTTTATACTTGGCACACTTTAATGTTTTTTAGCATAGTTTGAAGATCTACATTTAATATTTGGACTAGTTTGGAACCCAGCCATACCTGTGAGCCATGCCCCTACCACACATTGGTGAGTTTGGCTAGAGGGAAAGGGAAAATGCAGGATTCTAACCATCTTTCCTCTTAGAAGAGAACCATGAGAATAGATACCAGAGAGAACTAGGCTTATACAAACCCACACCACCAGGTGCTAGAGCCATTCCTCAATTTGTATCCCAACCCTGAGGGAGAGATGGAATGGTAGCCTTAACAGATGAAACTTCTGATAACACCAAGAAAACTCCCACAATTTGTCAATAACCATAGACTATGGGCCCAACAGATTAATAAATCTCTACAACAACCCTTAGAATTTAGTAAATTCCTACAAAAAAAAAGTGCAACATCAACCCATGATCCTTATATACTTCTTGTAGTAAGGCCTTCACCAGTCTTAACCTCATGCAATAGACAATGCCACTCATGATAATTCTCACTATTAGCATCATGAACACATAGAAATCCATCTAACCAAAAGGAAATAGCTATATATAATCCACATAATCTCATCCATAGTCAGCTATAAATAGCATTCCTCTAGGTCTCAAATTTACTACCATACTTGCTAATCTAGGAAATTATTGTACTGAAGTTCATAGCTATGAAATCTTTTCAAGCTGACATTCTTGGTTATCATGAAATCTCATAAAAGGAATGAAATCAAGGCATAATTACTCTTTGATCTACACCATATTTAAGGAGTAAATGCCACATCCTTCAAAAGTCACTTATGATATGAAACCCATTTATCATCACTCTGTAATCACAAAAAATGTAGTAAAAAAGTCTTGAATTGAATAGCATTGAAATCCTATCTTATATGATAGCACATAAGGACACCAGTCACTAGATCGAACTATATTCAACCACATAACCCTCAATAAGAACCAAATTATACACACTCCCTTCATCATTTCCTGAGACACATGTCACCACCTCACACAATCATGAGCCAAAGGAACTATCTTTAAAAATTGTTACGAAGTTGTGACTAACTCATCATGAGTTACCTTTTTTTCATTGCATATTTACGACCCATCCAAATTAACTATAGTTTAGAACCTTTGAACCCATGAGTGCAAAGGTCTTCAATAGGTGTTAACCCATCAAATACATCTATTTATAATTAGAATGCCACACATAAACAAGTTGTGAGGCCACGACAAGGCATCTCCATAACATTTCATTCTTCCTCACAGGCTCGTAGCTAGAAAAATGTTTCCCCACTAACCATCACGAAGATGCAAGAAACCATCATGGTCATCACAAACATCAACTCATGGGCTCGCAGGTCCAACTAACTACCTTCAAAACCCCCATGACAATGCAAAAGGCAACACTTGTTTACCTTTTTAACATCTTCAACTTTTGACACATTGCTCTCTCTCACTTCCCCGCAAGCCAGAAGTTTTCAATTTATAATCTTCTTCTGACGAATCATGTCCACCACTAGTCCAGCTACTTCTCTTGCTTACTCCTTCCTGACAAAGCAAGAAGAGGTAAAAGACTGACATCCTCCCAAATCCATAGAAGAGAACAAAACTAACTAAGTATACGAAGTTTGAACAATTAAGTATTATAAACTCTAAAAACCTGACACTACTCAAAGAATTATATTCTTTAGTTATTTTATTTGGTACTCCTAATATCACGAAGAATTGCACACAATTTTTGAAATGATGAAAGAATATAAACTAATAAAAATCATAAAATTCATGTCTCCGAGTAACCCTACACAATATTAATATAATCCTTATCTTTTGGACATTCTTCATAGAACATACGTACCCAACATCAATTAAACAAAAACAAATTGCCTCTAAAGCCCTTTGCCCATGTAGCATTCAATAATATTAATAAAAATTGACTCTTTCGCAATCAATCTTCTTCATAAAAATTGAAAGAACAAAAAATGTAAGTCCTTTAATGCCCACTTTGCAGGAAACCATGCACAATATTTCATAAACTTATGAAAAACTTTAAAGTCATAAATAGTTCTAGATTACAATGGAAGTAGAAAAAGAAGAATATTACAAACTCTGAGACCAAGGCCTTTTATGTGCATATATATTACAATTTATAGCTTCTTCAAAGTGGACTGTACTTATTCAATCTTCATTTCTTTCAACTGTAACAAATCGCAAAACCCTAAAACCCTATTAAGCCACTATAAATTAACTGCCAAATTCAACAATGGAAGTGTTTTTGAGCATTTGCAAATTTAAAAAATTTGTTTTGCTTTTATTTTCCCTATGGTGTTTTAAATAGCATGGATTTTTTTCCCTTTGATTCTATTTTTGAGCATTTTGACTAATACAAGGATTAGACAAATTGATTTTATTTTATTTAAGTAAATGTGTGAGTTTCACCCCAAAACAACTACTCTTAAGTGGATTTAGTGCTAAGTGGAATGGTAATTTGTATGGTTTTTGTGTTGTTTATTCTTGAGAGACAAGTCAATATTAAGACATGACACGAGTAACATAAAAAAAATGACTTGCAATTTTGTGGTTCAACTAGACCTTTATTCTCTGACTATTCCTGCAACCATTAAAACTTTGTTCTGTGACTGTTCATGTAGCCAAGGCAGAACAAAGTAACTTCCTATTTGTTTGCTAAGAACTATATTTTTGAGATATTTTTTAGTCCATTTTAGTTATTGATTCATGTAATATGATTATGGTTTTGTTTCATACATTGTAATATTAGATATATAACACACAAATACATTATTGCATTAAATAAATAATAACATTTCATTAAAACAATTTTGGTTTTCAACAGAACTCAATTCTTCTAGAAGATGAACATGATCCTCGAGATAAAGATCTAGAATATGTTGGTTTTGATCCAGATCACAGGGCAAAGGATGATGATGATGTAGGTACAAAAGACATTGAGGTTAATGACGATGATCATGGTGGTGGTGATGATGATAGTTTCTTCTAGTAGCCAGTGACATTCATGATCATATAGACTGCATTATGGATCATTGTTTATATATCGTTATGATGCCTCTTTTCATTGTTACTATTATATGTATCATTTTCACAGCATGTAGTACCATATTATTAGGTTGATACATTTTGACATGTATCATTTTCACAGCCTACTGTACCATATTATTGAGTTGATACATTTTGACATGTATCATTTTCACTTTTATCATTTGGACATGTATCATCTTGACTTGTATCATTTTCAATTACATAATTTATCATTTTTACTTATATCATTTGTACATGTATCATTTTGACATTTTTTCAGCTACTAGCATATTGGACTTTTCACTTTTTTTTAGTTATATATGATTATTTTATCAGTATTGACCTGTCAATTTATATATATTGAAAGTGGTCGATAATTTTTAGATGAATATTTATTATGTATGATGATTTTAGTTTATTGTTTAGGATGGATGTTGTCAAATTCAATTAAATTATAAATATTTTGATGGGAACCTTCTTGGTGTGGACATGAGTTTCATGGTTGGAACAAAACATATTAAATTAATAAGAAATTGAAGTAAAATAAGAAGCATTTTTAGAAGTGAAAAATGAAGCAATTCAAGTAGAAAACAAAAGAGAAATAATGGAAACAATTTTAGAAGAAACAAAAGAAGCAAAATCAGAAGCCATACCAAAAGCAAAACTAGGATCAGAAAATGGAAGCAAAGAAGGGAGAAAAACCAAAAGAAACATTAGAAGCAAATTTGGAAGAAAAAAGTAGCATTAAAATAGGCCTCAAATTGGAAGCAACACAAGAAGAAAACCCAAAAGAAACAAATGGTGTTATAAGGGAAGAAAAACTAGAAGTAAAACAAGAAACAAAATTGGAAGCAAACAAGGAAGCAAGCCTGAAAGAAAAACCATAAGCAACAAAGGGCATTATAGTGGAAGCAAAAATAGAAGCAACAATAGAAGAAAAATGGGAATGAACAATAAAAGAAAAAAGGGAAGCAAATCTTGAAGTAAAACCAGAAGCAACAGATGAGGTTATAATGGAAGCAAACCTAGAAACAAATAAAGAAGCAAAATGGGAAGTAAAACTAGAAGAAAAATAGGAAGTAAAATCAGAAGCAACGAAGGGTATTCCAATAGAAGTAAAAGTGGAAGCATAACAAGAAGCAAAACCAAAAGCACGATTGTAATAAAAATAAGGAGAAAAAGAGGAAGCAAAATCTGAGGCAAAATCTGGCATTATAACTAACAACAATGGGGACACACTTGTCTACTTTTTATGGCACCAAGAATGGTGCAAGTGCAGTTGCAGTGCCACGATCGACACAATAGATGGCATCAACTTTGGCACTAAATGCGATGCCATATATAGGAGGTAGTTGGGTGCCAGGTTTTGTGCCAATGCAAAGGCTCATTTTAGGGCCAAAATTACTCTAAAAATCAATGTTATTTTAGGCACTAATTGCCTATTATGTTGTAGTGTTTGCACAATATCACAAAAAATATGTTCTTGAGGTGTCCTAGATGAAACAAAAACCATGGTATGAGGTTTTAGCAATGAGTACATGTTGTCATTTAAGACACCTGTAATGTTCAATTATGTTGTTGTCCACCATTCAAAGTGAATGGGTGAGGTTTTCAACATAATTCAACACTATAAAGATCCTAAAATGGTAGAGTGTCCTCATTGTAATAGGTTAGAGTGGATTTGAATGAAAAAAATCTCAAATGAAAAGAAGACATGAGCATTCAATGAATTTTTCCTCAAATTTAGGGAGACTTGAAATGGAAGTAAGGTGAACTGACAAACAATTAATGCCACTGGAAGGAAGAGTGAAGGGATACACTTTTTGCAATATTGCTTTTCAGTGATAGAAATTAGGAGTTGAAGTTCATAAGACTTATAAAATTTGATTCTAAGAAGTTTTAACACCTAACAAGTTGTCAACTACAATGAGGAGTAATGAGCGGTGACAACTCAAAAATATGGAGAGGTTGGTTTAAATGGCGGCCACACAATTCAATGCATGCAACCACCATCACAATTTTACATGCCACTTTGGGTAGGTTGATGAGGTGGGCCAACACACGTATCATGTACATGCACCAAAATACCCAAATTATAAAATTATAATTACAAATAAAAGTTCTTCCATGAACACTACATGCATGAACTTGTCAATGCCTTGGCCAAGTCATCCTATTATCAGTTGTGTAATGAAACTACAAATGTACGTGAGAGAAATTGAACATAATTAAAAACATAATAGAACATAATTGAAAACATAATAGAACATAATTGGACTAATTATAAATGAGCAAATGAACTTAATCGAATACATAGTTGCAATTCACATCTACTAGTAAAAATAATCAAGCAAGACAAATACATGTATGGTTGTATAGATTGTTTGAAAAATTGTATCAATTGGAAAACTAGGCCATCCAAATAGGAAAATTAATAGTTGGTGAGGTAGGTTATTCCGTATGAGATGTAATAGGAATGATGTTCTCATCTCCCTATTTTGCACTAGGAGTGCTACTCACTTGACTTGGAGTAGGGATGCAATTAGTAGGAGCAAAGAAGACAATGGATGGTGACCCAAAATTGTAACCCAATGTAGTTGAATAGATAGGGATTCTTATGTTGATCATGTCCCCATGTATGTTATGCCTCTCAGGAAAGGGGGTGGATGAAGTTGATGCATTATTTAACATCATTTTTCTTGACAAAGCCATAGCCCTCTCTTGAATGACAAGTTCCTCTAGCTCATGTTCCTTATTTTTTCTCTCTTGTTCTTTTCTATCCTCCTTTTCCTTCTTCTCTTGCCCATTTCATAGTTCCTTTTCCTTACACTTAATATACTTTCTTTTTATGCATGCATCCTTATTTTCCTTTTTTAATAGTTGTGGTGCATTGTTTTCTTTTCTCTTCTCTTTCTTTCAGACTTTTATCTCCTCTACCCTTGCTCCATCAAAAGATTTATGTAATAATCTAATGTTAATAACTAAGATTGATAGCTCAACAGAATTTCATTGTCAACACCCTTGTGTATTTTTTGGTTCACAACGTGCACTAGAAACTTTAAGAATTTTATGATTGTTGTTTCTGGTTGAGAACCCTGGGTGCTCAAAACTTGTGATAGTAAGTTTTCCTCTTCTTCATTTCCATATTTTGTTCACTATTGTGTGTAATATCTATCAATTTCATTATTTGATAGGACACAATCAACATAGTAATACACCACTTCTGATGGGACTATCGTGGGAGGTAATGGGAAAGTGAAAGTGTCTTCTTCTTGTTGACCCTACAATCAAAACCTAGATCCATTGCCCCATCTACCAACTGGGTCATTGGTATTCACTGTGAAGGAATAGAAAGAATTTCCTCCATGTTTTCTATGTGTCTTTCATCCATATTCTATGGTGGGTGATTGTAGTTGAGTTCAACATTTGGATATGATTAACAGACATGAGCAATGTTGTGTGTAACATCTTATGTTGAAATATCAACATTGGATAGGCTAAGCATGTTTTGTACTACCAAAGCATCATCACATTCATTAATTTGGAAAGTGGAGTTAGGTTTCATGTCCTCTAAGAGTGCATGGGCTTGAGGGGCCATATTCCAATCCTATTGAATCTCACCACAACATTGTAAATTGTCAATGCTTTTGCCAACAATTTACTACCTAGTTCTGCAAGTTCAACCCTCTTGATTTCTAATTTGGGGTACCTTTCCATCCATGATGTTATTTCAGATTTAAAGTATGTTTTGAATGGAGAAAATGTTGGATTATGGAGAGGGGGGTGAATCAGTAATCCTTGATTCTATGTACCTTAATAATTTTCTCTGATCAAACTCGATGTCAACTCAATCAGACACACTTCAACATTAACCGACAACAATAAATTAACTTTATCAATCAACAATAACAATCACAATAATCATTCAAGACATATAACATCAATATTTTTTGTGAAAAACCACTATGGGAATTGTCACCCGCTAAAGAAATACTCTTCTAAAGTATGCTCAGATAAAAGCCAATCTGATTAAAGATTACAATACACATTGTTAAATGTGACCCTGTTAAGGGATTTACCTCAGACATGTTAGGATCTTCACACCGTTAGGATTGTCCTAGTTAAAGGTCTTCAAACACTCTTCTAGAATGTTACCTTTTGCAAGGGTTTTACAATAAGACTATTAAGTCCACTCGGTTAAGAGATTTTTCTGTTACAAATATTAATAAGAAAAATGAATAAATTGACCTATAAATTTGCAACTATCTTTTGCATAATCAGATCCTTTTTGCGCTCTTTTTCTTCACTTCAATCCTTCACTTTCTACTGGCTTCAACACTTCATCAAACTCAACTTTTTGACTTGGAATTCAATCTTTTCCTTCTTCACTGTATCAGTCAGTGACTCAATAACCCTTCAATTTTCTAGCCTTTTGTTCATATAATTTCATCCTTTATATAGACTTTGTTTTTCCACTTAATATCCTTTATCACATTTTCTTTTTATTAATTTCAACCATCTGATCATCCTTATAAACTATTTCAAAGAGTTTAGAGCTTGATTAAACATTTTACCATCACCTTGGAACTTGAACTTTCTTGGAACTTGTACCTTCTCTTTTAGCCACTTAGATTTGTACCATAGATCATCACCTTGAATTTTCTTGATTGTAGATTTATTCAACTAACTCTTTCTCATCATTAGAATCTTCTAGCTCATCATTAAATGTTGTTCTAATCCTTATATTTAATTTATGTTCCTTTCTCAGTGACTAACTTATTTTATTTCAACTAAATTTTGGTTAACTTTGCTTGGTGACTGAAACCTTCTACTCGGTGTCTTGACTTCCTTTCTCTTTACCAAAACTTACTTTCCTTTTACCGAATGACTTTTTTTGCTTGATAACCAAAATTGTTTTGCTTACCGACTTGACTAATCTTCTTTACCAACTTGATATAATTAAATGTTTGGTAGAATACTATTATATCAACATAAACTTAACATTGTCTGATCTGTACATATTGCCCAATTAAGTTCTTCAACTTCTCAACATTCCACTTATTCTTCTTCTTAACTCATTCAAACATATATCATACTTCGAATGATATGGAAACATAATATAAATCAGAAAATCAATTGCTTGACATCAATGACAAGATAATAACTGATCTAATCTTTCTACTATCTTGCATAGCTCTGATCTTAGTCGGTCTTCATCATCATCACTATCAATTATAGTAACATTCACCCTCTTTGGCATTGATGGCAACACTCGCTGTATTATCAATTGATGATGACACCACTTATTGTCAATCTTTTTCATGTACTCCCTCTGAGCTTTAACATTTTATTTGCTTGATCTCCTTCTATACATACATCTTCTCCCTCTATCACCGTAGTCATCAATAGAAATCTTCTCCTTCAATAGGTTTTCTCCCTCTTAGCAATCTTTCATAATCTTCTCCCTCTTTGACAACAATGCCAAAGACACATACTCTTGAAAACTTTTCTAAGGTAGTGAATAATACCTCAAATGTATTGGTTTCTCATTACATACATAAACATTTTTCACAACTTTAGGGATCACCCAAAGAGTGAACACTAGCATCAACTCACAAAATAGATATTTTGATGAATACTTGAATTGATGTAGCATGCTTCTTGCCTTAGTGAATATTGGATAGGGGAAGAACCCCTAATTTACCTCTGAGATACTCAAAATCATCCTTCAATAGTGGTTTAGTAAATATATCTACTATCTGCTCCTTTGAATTCACATACTCCAATAAGACATGCTTGTCTTGAACTTGTTCTCTCAAGTAATGATACTTGATAGAAATGTGCTTTTCCTTTGAATGCATCACTAGATTCTTTGATATGTTTATAGCACTAGTATTATCGCAGTAAATAGTAACTGGATTAGTAATCTCTTTTTGCATACCTTCAAGTAATTGTTTGATCCACACAATGTTTGAACAATTCATAGCTGTAACAACATACTCAGCTTCGACAATAGATTATGAAATATAATTTTGTTTCTTGCTTAACCATGTCACTAATCTTTCTCCTAAAAAGAAAGCTTCACCACTTGTACTTTTTCTATCATCAATGTTTCCATCCCAATCAACATCAGTTTATACCTTAAGATCAAAATCTCCACCTTTTGTGTATAGCAGATCGAAATCTTCGGTCCCTTTCAAATATCTAAATATTCTTTTGATTGTAGACATGTGTGTTTCCTTTGGATTGGCATAAAATATTGCAACAATACCAACAACATGAGCAATATCAGGCCTACTGTGAACAACATATTGTAGCTTACTAATCATTTATCGGTAAATCATTTCATTTACTTCTTTTGTTTCATATTCTTTTGACAATTTACAACCAATAGCCCTTGCAGTGTACCAACCGGTTTTGACTCTTCGATATTGAATGTCTTTAGGATCTCCTTGATATACTTTGACTGTGTGATGTAGATCCCATCTTTAACTTATTGAATTTGTAGTCCAATAAAGAATTTTATCTCTCCTATCATAGACATCTCAAATTCCTTTCTCATATCTTTAGCAAATGATTTACTCATTGATTCATTTCCTCCAAATATAATATCATCAACAAAAATTTCAGTAATCAAAATCTTATCAGTACTATCACATTGCATATACAAATTATTGTTGTCACTTGTCCTTTGAAAGCTAATCTTGATTAAATATGAGTGTAATCTTTCATACCTTGTTCGAGGTGCCTTCTTCAAACCATGGAGTGCCTTGTGTAGTTTTCATACCATATCCTTGTTAGAATTCTCAACAAATCCTTCAGGTTGTTCAATGTAAACTTCTTCAAGAATTCCATTAAAAAATGTTGACTTAACATCCATTTGATAAACTTTGAATCCTTTATAGGTAGTATATGCAAGTATAATTCTTACACATCTAATCTTTCAATAGGGGCAAATGTCTCACCATAGTCAATACCTTCTTCTTGTACATACCCTTTGTAGACTAATCTTTCTTTATTTCTGATCACATCTCCATTCTCATTGAGTTTATTCCTGAAAATACACTTTGTGCCAATCATATTCTTGTCCTTAGGTCTCGATACCAGTGACCAAGTATTGTTCTTTTCAATCTGATCAATCTCTTCTTTCATTGCATTAACCCAATCTTCATTTTCAAGTGCATCCTTGACTATTTTTGGCTCAAATTCAGAAATCAAACATGTATTTTCTTTCAACTTACTTCTTGTCATGAATTGTGCATTCTTGTCTCCAATGAGTTTGCTTGGTGAGTGGTTTCTTCTCACATATTTTGCTAAAACAAGCTCGGTAAATTGTTCATCAGTATTTTCATCTCTTGGTGGAGGCTCAACTAGCTCCTCGGTTTCTTCTTGCAGCTTAGGTACTGTACCTAAAATTCATTCTTGTACATATACAAATCTTTGGTAATCTTTTGGTTCCTTTTTTCTATCTTCTTCATTTCTTTTTGCAAATTCATCAATCCTCACATTTGCATTTTCCACAATTTTGTTAGTAGCCTTATTCAAAATTTTATAAGCTTTACTCTTTGAGAAGTATCCTAGGAATATACCTTCATCTCCTTTAGAATCAAACTTTCCATTTCTAGCATCTTTTAGTATGTAACACCTACTTCCAAATATTTTAAAGTAGCTAACATTTGGTGTATGCCTATACTAGAGTTCATAAAATGGTTTTATTTATACCTTTCTTCAATTGTACTCGGTTGAGAGTGTAGACAATAATACTAATAGCTTCTCTCCAAAATGTTTGCGTAACCTCTTTTTCAATTAACAATTTTCTAGAACAATCAACTATTGATCTATTCTTTCTTTCAGCTGTGACATTTTGTTGTGGAGTCTTCGATGCATATACTTGTCTTTTGATTCTATTCTCATTGTAGAAGACAATAAATTCATCAGGGATAAATTCACCTCTTCTATCTAAGCTTAAACATTTCATCTTCTTACATGTTTCCTTCTCAACTCTTTCCTTATACCATTTGAACATTTGGAATGCATCAGACTTTTCTTTTAGAAACATTACCGACAACATTATCAAGTAGTCATCAACAAACAAAATGAAATACCGATCACCATAATATCTTTGAATTCTCATAGGGCCACAAAGATCAGTATGAACTAATTCCAAAATACCATTAGATGAGTAAGACTTTCTTGAGAAACTTGATTTTATCATCTTTCCAATTTGACATTCCTTACACATCACTTTATCAGGTTTGCTTAATTTTGGTAGACCTTTGACTCTATTATTTTTTCTCACCTTAATCATGTTGTCATAATTTACGTGACAAAGACTTTTTTGCCACAACCAAACATCTTCAACTTTAAAAAACAAATGAATCTTTGCATGAGTATCAAGGTAGAATAGATTACCTTTAGATTGTTCACTAGCTCCAATCAAATATCCATCAGCACCATAAATCTTTACTTTTCTATTTTGAAACTCCAATCAGTGACCAATGTTGTTCAATTGTGCAACACTAAACAAGTTTTAGTTTAATCTTTAAACCCAATAAGCATCCTCACATATGATCTTTTCATTCAATATAATGAATCCTTTTCCTTTTACAAAACATGGAGCATTATTGCCAAATCTAACAAATCCTCCATCATACTCTTCTAGGTTCTCAAAATTATCAATGTCACTAGTCATATGATGTCATCAACCACTATCAATAATCCATGGGTCAGTTTTGCTAACATGAGAAATAAGGGATTTTTCAACTTCATGTCATTCTTCTTCTAAATCATCCTTCATAACAACATAAACAACTTCTACACTTTCTTTTGTGTCATTAGATTCATCATCAGTTAATCCTTCCTTAGCTAGGTAGCATGATTTATTTTGTTTGTCCTTGTAGTCCCTAAACCTTCGGTATCTATTTTCCTTCTTGTCACTTTTATCATTCATGTCATTATCAGGACATCTAGATGTAATGTGGACAATCTTGTTGAAATTAAAACATTTTAGAGGCAATTTACCTTTATACTTTCCTTTTCCTCTCGGTAGCCTCTTAGCTAGCAATGCTTCTAATTCTTCTTATTCTTTCTGTTTGGTTAGTATTCTGTCATAATCACTTCCATGTGATTCTCTCTTTGTCTTCTTGAATTACCAATACTTAAAGATGATTTGAAATTTGTTTCAATGGTTGGTAAACTATTATCATAATTACTTAGTTCAAATGTAGTAAGCTTACTGATCAAAGCATCAAGAGTAACAGTGTTATTCGGTATGGATCTTAGTTCCTGAATATCAGAGACTCGAATAACATATTTTGATGAAAGAGTTCTCAAAATTTTTCTTACCACTTCTTCTCCAGTAAATGTTCCACTAGCACCTCTAATGGCACTAACCACTTCCTTGATTCTGAAACTATATTGAGCAATGTTTTCTTCATCTTTCATTCTCATCTCATCAAATTTTCCTCTCAGACTGTCAACCTTAGCTTTTTGTACATGCAAATCACCTCCATAAACTAGTGCAAGCTTATCCCACATCTTTTTTGCAGTAATACAGTCCTTAATGTCATTGAATTCAACATTGGTCAGGGAGGAATCAATTTTAATCATTATTGACTTGTGTTCCTTCTTTTCTCTCATGTGATCAATTGCCATAGGTCTAGGAGGTGGTGGAGTGTAGTCATTATCCAAAAGATTGAGTGAAGATTCTCCAATCCCAGATAGGTATAACCTCATCCTACTTTTCCATGTAGAGAAAATTTCCTTATTCATCTTAGGTACTTCTCTCCTATACATCTTCAACTCTTTTACTCAAGTATTTCAAACTTATCCCTTTAGAGTACTTAGCTCTGATGCCAATTGTTGGATTACGGAGGGGGGGGGGGTGAATCAGTAATCCTTGATTCTTTGTACCTTAAAAACTTTCTCTAATCAAAATCAATTCAACTCAGCCAGACACACTTCAACATTAACCGACAACAATAAATTAACTTTATCAATCAGCAATAAAAATCACAATAATCATTTGACACATATAACACTAGTATTTAACATGGAAACCCAATTTGGGAAAAACCACTATGGGAATTGTCACCCACTAAATAAATACTCTTTTGAAGTATGCTCGGTTAAAAGCCAATTTGATTAAAGATTACAATACACATAGTTAAATGTGACCCTGTTATGATCCTGTTAGGGGATTTACCTCAAATCTGTTAGGATCTTCACCCTGTTAGGAGTGGCCTGGTTAAAGGTCTTCAAACACTCTTAAGAATATTACCTTTTGTAAGGATTTTACAATAAGATTGTTAAGCCCACTCGGTTAAGAGATTTTTATGTTACAAATGTTAAAAAGAAATAGTGAATAAATTGACCTGTAAATATGCAACTATCTTTTTCATAATAAAGTCCTTTGTGCACTCTTTGTCTTCACTTCAATCCTTCACTTTCCACTGGCTTCAACACTTCATCAAACTCAGCTTTTTGACTCCGAATTCAACCCTTTCCTTCTTCACTGTATCAGTTAGTGACTCAATAACCCTTCAATTTTCTATTATTTTTTTCATATAATTTCATCCTTTATATAGATTCTTTTTGCCTCTTAATCTCCTTTATCATGTTTTCTTTTGATTAATTGCAACAGTTCAATCATCCTCATAAACTATTTCAACAAATTTAGAGCTCGGTTAAACATTTTACAATCACCTTGTAACTTGTACCTTCTCTTTTTTTCACTTAGATGTGTACCATAGATCATCACCTTGAATTTTCCTAATTGTAGATCTCTTCAACTAACTCTTCCTCATCATTAGAATTGTCCAGCTCATCATTAAATGTCATTTTGATCCTTGTATTTAATTTATGTTCCTTGCTCAGTGACTAACTTCTTTTCTTTCAACAGAATTTTGGTTAACTTCGCTCAGTAACTGAAACCTTCTACTCGGTGTCTTGACTTCCTTTCTCTTTACAAAAACTTACTTTCCTTTTACCAAATGACTTTTTATGCTCAATAAACAAAACTTTTTGGCTTACCAACTTGACCAATCTTCTTTACCGACTCAATATAATTAAATATTTGGTAGAAAAAAATTATATCAACATAACTTTAACATTGTATGATCTGTATCTATTACCCAATTAAGTTCTTCAACTTCTTAATATTCCACTTCTTCTTCATAACTCATTCAAATGTATATCATACTCTGAATGATATGACAACACAATATAAATCAGAAAATCAATTGCTTGACATCAATGCCAAGATAATAATTGATCTAATCTTTCTACTATCTTGTATACCTCTGATCTTAGTCGATCTTCATCATCATCACCATCAATTATAGTAACAGAAAGCACACTCACGTCTAGGGGTTGTAGTTTGTAGGAGGTGTGAGTTGTCAATGTTAGTAGGTCAACATCTAGCATCCTTACCTCCTAGATGGTTGTGAGTGCAACATGGATGTCATGACCATAAAAAATGAGTAGGTGCATGTTTGTGGGTGAAACAACACCAAGAACAAATCACATGAAGTGGTGCAACCAATTGAGGAAGAGTTTCTTAGTCATCCATGCATGTGGTTGGGCTGACATGCAAGCACCTAGTTCTCATTTCACAATGTAATTATTTAACAAACTTTATCCCTTAAATGAGTAGAAGCCTAAAATTACTTGAAAGCATTAACACAACATAGAATGGTAATCCATTATTGACTCTTATATATGATGTACAAAAAAATCCTACTCCCTATTCTAGCCAGTACCCTCATTTCCCAATTTTTTCCCACCTGGACATCGGTCTTGTCACAATTCTAAATGTGAGAAAAACCATATAGATTTTCCTGATATGATGTTGATAATGTCGCATAGAAAGTAGAGACAACTATCGATCTAAGGTTGAGTTCCTTGACATTAATGAGGCCTTCAGTTGTCCAAAGTGTCAACTCTAGATGACGAGCCATAAAACTAGACCACCAAGACTTACTGATGCAGTCAAGGTTGGTGGTTCCAATTAAGAACTGACCGACCTTGTAGCCAAACCAATATGCAATGGAAATACACAACAATAACAATAGATCTGTGATAAAACAAAAGTCTTTATTCATCAAATCACTAATTACATGCAATGTGTCAGGCTGTAAGGCCTTCCCGGTTACGGCCAGATACAAAGAAATAACAGTCTACAAGATCTTGCAAGATCCAAATCTTTTCCACAACATTAGCATTCAGCTAGTCCAGGTCTGCAACATGCAGTACACTGGTAGGCACCCAGGAAAGATCTAAACTTGTACTCAAACTTCCAAGAAATCTTCATGCTCCTAATCTCACAGGCTACTAACCTTGCTTCTCACTATCTTCTTCCCTAAACAACTACCCAAGAATCCTATAAATATTGATTCCCAGCCACAAGTTAGTTGATGAAACAATAAACCCTTACAAACAAATATTAAATGCTAAAACATCAGTTGGCTCTCACATAGCCTTACAAAATAAATAAACTCTCAAAGATGGCCCCAACGGTCATTAGATCCGCATAGAAGAATGAAATGTGCCAGATCTAGGTCCCCACACATCCAACGGTCAATCCATAACATGATGAGTGCGACCCAAATCAATGGAACCATTCGGCCAAGCTGATCCAACAAAATAATCCAGTTGGTAAGCAAGAACATCAAGCAACAAAGGAAATAACTGAGCACTAGTCGACCGACCACACCAAGCATGACCGAGCAATGCTATTATTGCCAAGCGCCAGTGAACTGATGCCTTCAGTCACCAAGCGTTCTTCAAAGACCGAGCACCCTGGTAACCACATAAACCAAGCAACCAGTATCCCAAACTGAGCAAGAACTCCACCAAACCAAGATCAAAACCAACAATCTACCTTCAAAGACAAACATATTTTTGGTTGATACTAGATTGCCAAGAATCCTAGGATGCTCTTGCATCAGACACCCCAAGTAAGAAAGATTTTCTCATAAGGAAATCAGGAACATCTCAAGGGAATCAGAACAGGTATGTTGAATCTGTTCTTCACCCACATCTCTTCTTATCCTTCATCCCAAGTAGTCTTCACTTCATTCACTGTCTCATGCAGAAAGTCCTTCTGATTTCCACTTTGTTTACCTCTTCGGTCAGCAATTGATAGCAACCGATTCTGACCACTATCAATCACATCAGTGCCTTGGTAAGGTTCATCCCTTCTAGACTCCTCAACCAACTTAGTATTGTCTGCATCTCTGTGTCACAAATGTCACCATTTTTTGAACCATCTCTACCATCAAAATCATATGTTTCTTCATCTCAACAAATTCTTCAAAGATATCATCCTCCTTCTCCTTCAAACTAGACTTAACAAGAATAAGTTCATTAATCCTTTGCTCCTGAGGTTTGTCATAAGGACAACACCTGATAACTCCACATCCCTTAACCCCTGTCTCCTATAAAGGTATCAGCTTATGCTGAGCTCCTTCATACCGAACCACATAGGTATTAGCATGACTATCAAACAAAACATTCCTGTCAAACTGCCAAGGTCTACCAAGCAACAGATGACAAGCATCCATGGGCAATATATCACACAATATCTCATCATGGTAAGATCCAATCTAAAACTTAACCAAGCATTGTTCTTTAACTCTAACCTTAGACACATCTTGTATCCAACTAATTTGATAAGGATTAGGATGTTTCCTTCTTTCCAAATTCAATTTACTAACCATTTCATTTGAAACAAAGTTCTCAGAACTGCCACCATCAACTATGACATTACATATCTTATCCTTGCACTTACATCTGGTTCTACACAAATTTCTTCTTTGCATCGGTTCATGGACACATGCAGCTAATCTCCTAGTGATAAGTGTCTCACCTTTTTCTGCAACATTCACAACATCTTCTTCCGCAGTCAGTGCGACCTTTTTCTTAGGACACTTCCAACTTCTATGACTAGCTTCACCACAGCTATAACAAGTACCGATGAACTCATTCTTCCACCTTCCTCTCTATCTGACATTCTTAGTAACTTGACCACTGTTAGATCCCACATCAGACTTAGGATTCTCTGTCACATTACTCTCAGCAACTGCTTCACTAGTTTTACCACCTCGGTTCCTATTGTTCTATTTTCCTTCATACTTCTTATTCAGCTTCTCTTCAATCTTCAATGCCATCTGATAAGCATCACCGATTGTTGTCATCCGCACAATAAGTAACTCTTCCTAAATATTAGGTCTCAAACCATAGACATACCTAGCAACCTTTTCTTTATCAACTTTAGAATGACCAATCCTAATCAGGATTATGTAAAAATCCTCAGTATACTCCTATACCGATTTGTTAGTTTGCTTCAAAGCTTGCATCTTCTTAAACATGTCCAATTCATAATCCATCAAAATGAATTACTTCTTCAACTTTTCAACCATTCAGTTCCACTTAGTGATCTTTTCTTTTCCTCTTCTACCTCTTTCCAACTGAACTTCTCTCCACCAGATATTTGCATGACCCTTCAACTTAGTCTTTGCAAATCTAACCCTATTAGGATCTTTTATTTCTTCATACTCAAAGTATTCATCAATCTCATTGATCCAATCAATCAATTATTCTAGCCTAAGGCTTCCATCAAATGCAGAAACTTCAATCTTAGGTCTTTTCCCAATCTTAGACATAGCTTTCAGAATTTGATTCTCCTTAAGATCTCTAGCTTCTTCGATAGCTTCTTCAAAATGATCTTCCTCAGATTCATCATCACTATCCTCTTTCAAGGTAGGATTCTTCTTTCTCAACTCTTCTTGTAAGTCTTGCACTTGTTTCTGCAAAGCCCTAAAATCATCAAGACTTAATTCTCCAGTAGTTTCTTCTTCCTCATAGATCTCATGATTTCTCCTCAAAGGCATCTTCAAATCAAGATCCAAATACGAACACACAAGATCCACTCAGCTCTAATAGGAATAGACTTTTCTCAAACATTAACAAACTTCGCTCTGATACCACTTGATGCAATCAAGGCTGGTGGTTCCAATTAAGGACTGACCGACCTTGCAGCCAAACCAATATGTAGTGGAAATACACAACAATAACAACATATCTGTGATAAAATAGAAGTCTTTATTCATCAAATCACCGATTACACGCAATGTGTCAGGTTGTAAGGCCTTCCCGGTTATGGCTAGATACAAAGAAAATAATAGTCTACAAGATCTCATAGGATCCAAATATTTTCCACAACATCAACATTCAACTAGTCCAGGTCTGCAACAGGTAGCACACTGGTAGGCACCCAAGAAAGATCTAAAATTGTACTCAAACTTCCAAGCAATCTTCTTGCTCCTAAAGCTCACAGGCTACTAACCTTGCTTCTCACTATCTTCTTCCCTAAACAACTACCCAAGCATCTTATAAATACTGATTCCCAACTACAAGTCAGCTAATGAAACAATAAACCCTTACAAACAAATATAAAATGCTAAAACATCAATCAGCTCTCACATAGCCAAGTACAAAATAAATAAACTCTCAAAGATGGCCCCAACGGTCATCAGATCCACATAGAAGAATGAAATGCACTAGATCTAGGTCCCCACACGTCCTAAGGTCAATCCATAACATGAGGAGTGCAACCCAAATCAATGGAACTAGTTAGCCAAGCCGATCCAACAAAACAATCCAGTTGGTAAGCAAGAACACCGAGCAACAGAGGAAATAACTAAGCACCAGTCGACTAACCATGCCAAGCATGACCGAGCAACGTTGTTATCGCCAAGCACTAGTGAACTGACGCCTTCAGTCACCGAGTGTTCTTCAGAGACTGAGCACCTCGGTAACCACATAAATCGAGCAACCAGTCTCCCAAACCGAGCAAGAACTCCACCAAACCAAGATCAAAACCAACAATATACCTTCAAAGACAAACATATTTTTGGTTGATACAAGATTGCCAAGGATCCTAGGATGCTCCTACATCACTTACCCAATAGCCCATCCTTGAAACGAGTCGATCTATTTTCATATATTTGAGAAACAACTTCCTTCAAGTTGACAATTTCCAATCCATGTCCAACTCCTACCATCTCTTTGCACCATTAAACAATCTATTATTTTTCATCAATCGTTAGGATTGTTGGGGGACCTTTATTGGAGGTGGTAATGAGACCACCCAAACATTGAGATAGTGTTGTTGTTGGGATGTGCCATTTCTTAGATTCAACCTTACAAACATGTCATTTTCCTCTACATATTTCAGTGCCCCTTCCATGTCAGATTGAGACCGCAACTTTTGTGGCAATGTAACTTTTGCAACCTTGTAGGTGTAATTACCTCCACTATTGGTAGAGCATCCTAGGAATTTATGAGAATGGGTGGAGGGGTTTTGGGATCTAGAGGGAAGTTGAATCCTCTTTTATGCGTAGGCCACCTTGTGGATGCTCCTTTCTTTTGGCAGAGTCATCATTCACATTGGCCCCATCAACTGCATGCATTAAGTACAATATGTATTTTAGTAGGGGCAAAAATTAAATAATAATTTGACTATCTTATAAAGGCGACAATGCTTCATAAATTTGAAGTATGCTATAAAGTGAACCCCAAACAATTGAAAGGAACTAACCATGGAATTTTGTAGATGGACGCTTGCTTTAACAGAAGAAGTATGGTTCCAATTACATGATGTTTTGTTTTTTCACAATGAGGCATGGGCAAATGGTGAGTAAGTCACTCATAGAGATAAACAATAGGGATGGAAAAGTGTAACACCTCAACATGTCTAACAATTAGTCTGGTAGAGATTCATAGTCAAATCCTTCTTCATTAACAATATATGGTGTTGCAGGAGCATTTTCTTTCCAAATAATTCATTGAATGTAAAAGACACATCACTGAGATGACCATAAGGTATAACATAAACCTTGGTAAATATCCAAGATGGGATTTTTTCATACACAACTCGTCGTAGCCTTTGTTTCCATGATAGATTCCCAGAGCTTTATCAAACCCATGGACCATATTTTTGTAAGAAATATCTGTTCAAATATTTAGTTTTCCATGATTTGAGGTTGACCTTGATTAATTTTAAGAAAGATGATCTTGTCAGGAACACAAGATCATCAAAAGGATCTGGTCCTACAATTAACTTGTCAATAATATGAGCATAGTTCCTAGGTCATATTGGTGGTGCTCAAATTATTGGGTATGGGATCTTGACAGTCTGCTTTGTGGCTGGAATTGGTCTAGGAGATGGAGGGCATGATTCCCTAAGAAATCTTAGGATATGTTCATATGTATTAGTTGGAGAGTAGGGTGCAATAACACCTTGACCTATGAGTGTGCGATGAGCACTGATATAGTTTACCCTACCACTTTCATAATTTTGTACAATCTGAGTGTGTTGATCTCTATGAGTGATGTCAACACTCAACTGTGTCCACCTTCATTCTCTGAATTATATCACTATTACTTTTTTTTTCCTGCTTGTATCATTATTACTTGTCCATGTGTGTTGTATGTGATAAATATCCACAATCATTTGCATAATGTTTGAGAGTATAAATTTGATATGTGAGCTTAAAAATTAAAGTGTGATGGAAAATGGGTAATTATGAATGGAACAAACTAAGAACATTATATATAAGGGTATTACTTGACGATGAATATTAATAGTGATGCATAATGAGAAACAAAAAATACAATTTGATGTACAATTGACAATATATTATGTAAGATGACAACTAGTCTTAAACATAAGTAGTATGTTTCCATATAAATTCATCATCTTTTATTTTTGTTTGTCATGTTTGGCATGGACATGAAATCTGATATCTTAGTTGGATAGTAAAATTGTGAAGATGTGAAACACCAACATAGTAGAGGATGAAATTAAACGACAAGGATGTCTAACAAGAAGAATGTATTGAAATAGTAATGAACATGAAAATGAAGGGAACAATATAAATAATATAGTGAAATAGTAACCAAGGGTTTAAGGAACAAAAAATAGTGATGCAAGGACATGTAATCTGGTAACCGAATTGGTTATTAAAATAATTAGAGCAATAGGTGTATCGATATAATCCTTGAGGATGTGAAACAATAATGTGAGAGTACACAAAATGAAAAATGAAATTAACATGATTTGAACAATAAAAAGAATATTTCATTTATACATCTATTACTGAAAGAATGTGAAATAGTAAGGAAGGATTTGAAGGATAAAAAAAAGAGAAGCGTGGTCATGTAATCTAATAATTGGAGTGGTCAGTAAAATTGTAAGGACGTGAAACATAAATAGGGCAAGGATGTGAAATGACAAGGGTTTGCACAGATCTTGTAATAGCGTAGGGAAGCAAAACATATTATGAGGACGAGCTTATATTACAATAAGGGTTCACACAAACCATATAAGGGTGTGGACAAAATTCAAACAAGAAAATTAACATAAAAACACGTAGTCAAAATATATGCAAGTCTTTAGAACAAGTGTAAATTGGAACAAGTGAAATACTTGGAACAATATTGCTTCATCCTCTTTGATAACTGACGTATCTTCTTCCTCCTCTTCGATGGTTGTGTGTCTTCTTTGTGACAACAATGACTTGAATGAGATGATTTCAAGTTTTTTTTTGTATGTTTGAAAAGTATTTTGTCTAATGTGGCCTCATTAATGAATGTACTCTTTCGAGTTTGAATTTTGAATCTCCATTGAATTTGCAGAGTTGCTTTGATTTCACCATTTACTTCTAATTTGACTGCCCTTCAATGGAAAATGGTGGCCTTACATGATTTTTGTGGTGGATGCAGGCAGTTTCTATGCGAAACGACTAGTAGGTGTGCGTGTGAGGTGGGAAGACGGGACAGGATGGTGGCAGTACATGTTATTTCGGATACATGTCCTAGTATGCATTAAATGTTGTTGTAGATATGTTCCTTTGTTAGTTATCATCCTCTTTCGATTCCATGAAGAACCATGTGGCATTAAAATGAATTATAGTTGGATGGTGATTGGGTTGGTGAGCCTCATATGAGTGTAATGTTGTGGTTTTTTTTTTGTTTTACATGGAAACAATTGTTTTGTAAATACGACCCAGTTTTAGGCACAACGGGCTATGTATATGGCATTGACATTGTCAGGTCGTGTCTAATCCGAGCGGACCTCTATATATATATATAGACACACACACACACACACAAAGCATCTCAATTTGTGGAAAATAGATGGAAAGTTAGTCCGATTGTTTACTTTACGCCATGCTTCGTATTATTCTCTTAGACAATTTCGACAAAGATAAAATATTTGCTTGTTTGCTTCATGTCATACTAGGAATTTGTTATTAGCATGACATAAAAGTGTTTATTTTTACGCCCTAGATAATTAGTTAAGCGACAAAATTATTATGCGTTGAGATGGTGTTTCTTTTATATGGTCAATTTTTATATTATGACCGAATAACACTAAAAGAGATCATTATATATATGTATATGCATATGTATTTGTATATTAATTTACCATAAAGTGTCAATATTTATATGGACTAATTGATTATTTGAAAATCAAACTCAATAAACTTTTAATATGTTCATAAACCATGACCTAATAAACCTAAGTAGTGAATGAATAAAAGCTTCAAATAAAACAACAATGGTCCCCCCCCACAAAAAAAAGAACAAAGGGAATCAAATTAATAAGAAACTTTATGTGGCGGATCTATTAGGGTTTGAGCAGATTAAAGAGAGGATGGATTCTCTTTCTTTCACTTTTTCAGCCGCTCCCAGCATGAAGTGTATTGAAGCGGCGCCCAAAAGGGCCCTAACTTTACCTTCAAATCCTGTAACCCTAATGCCGACTGCATTAGGGTTACAGGCCGATCTTTGCCGATCGCAGCATCATGTGGCCGATCTGTGCCAAGTACTTGACCAGAGTAAATAAAAGATGGAAATGCTTGAACTGCATACTTGCCGGCTCATGTGGAAATCTATTGAGGAGGCGCCCATTGTTGGACAAGATTCTACATCGATCAGACATGAGAGATAATTGATTCCGAGTGGCGCAAAAATGTGTCTCATTTCGGCCAGGGAGTCTTCAGCAGTAACCAGGTACGGTATCCTTTTGCAGTGACTGGATGCTTTGGCTTGCCGTTTCACAAATTTCTCAGTGCTCTCGGAAATGTTCTTGTTTAACAAATAGATCTTTATAGAAATGAAAGATTGGAACTGTAGAGGAAGAAGTATTAAAATTTGGTTGAACGGAAGTATGAGAAAATATTAGCTTGTTCTGTATTTAAATGTTGGAAGGCAGTCTGCTGCGACAAATTCGAGATCCACGCATTCTTTAAAAACAGAATCAAATGTGTTTTCTCCTGCTTTTATTCAACCCAGTTTTCTCTCACTCTTCCTCTCTACTGTCCAATCTTTCATATGTTTGGCAAGATCATTTCTGAGAGCATTGAATGTGTCTGAGGCTTTTAATCTGCGTCAATCAAGAGATTATCCAACACTGCCGCTCTCTCAGAAACTCAAGCATTGATTGAGCACTACTCTGATATCCTTTACCATGAATTTTGGTGCAGTGAGATGTTTATAGTAGACATTTGTGTTTTCTCATATTTTTTCCTATACATAATAATGAGTATTTATTTCATTTTTTATGATGTAGATATCTGTGTTTTCTCATATTTTTTCCTTGTTCTTCATCATTATGAGATGATGGATCAGGGAGTGTAATGTTAAATGGAGAAACAACATACAGATTATGTTTTAGTGTTATATTTTGTTTTATATTCCTTTTTAATATGTTTCGCAGGTATATTATCATAGAAAATTTCTTTACACTTTGTGTTAGTTACTACTCCATTTCTTTAGGTCCTTGTCAATTTGGACTACACAACTTTGACTATAGATTGGATTGTATATGTAACCTACCATTATTGTTCAAATTTTACATCTACCACTCTTAATTGACCTTTTTAGAAGTTAAGTTGTTATCCTCGTGATGTGTGTCTAATTATTTTGAGTTGCGAGAAAAGCCATGTATTTATAGATAGTTCTAGGTCATTAATAAGACACTTGGAATCATTTGAAAATTTAAAAGATAGACTATAAAGAATGTTTGATTATAAAGTACTTTAAGGTTTCATTGTTGCACCATGAGTATCATCTTCTTGTGTTCATTACATGGCATGTCTAGAAAATTGTACATTCTTTCAAGGGCTTGACTAGCAATTGAGACAAGCCAACTTTGTGATCTCTCACCTTAAAGAAAGCCACATGATACTTTTATGCAACCCAATTTGAAGCATAGGTTTGAAGGTATAAGAACACCAATCCTCAAACTTTGGATTAATTTCAAACCTAAATTTAGAACTTTCGGAAATACCCAAGTGAATGATTTGATAGATGCAAAGTAAAAGATGAAAATAAATCTCCTATAAATAGGGTAGTTGTTTATTTGAACTTATTTTTATTTTTTGTTGAATTAGAACTCAAATATAGCTAATGGAAATAAATACATATGCTTAGTTTTTGGATTTATTGTGTAGCATTTTGATTGCATCAACATATTAGATCATACTTTGTGATCCATCATTAGGACGAAGAGAGCTTTAAGAGTAAGAAAAATATTTTTTTAATCAAAATAAACCCCAAATAATACTTGACTTAGGTGATGGACTAAAGTTATACAAAACTATTAAATAGAGAAAATCATATTAAAATATATCTCAACATAAATATAGATTCAAAACTTAAAAATGGAAGCCTACGATCATTTTAACTAAAATTTATCCCAAGCCTTATTTTTAATTCTTTTTAGATTTTTGAAAAGATATTAAAGAGATTCACACCTTTCCTATTATGATTTTTTATTATGTTGCATAGATTTATCTTAATTTCAAAAGAATGAAGGGAATCTTTTGACACTAAAGGAATCATTCTTAGTTTTGTCATCTTTTTTTTTTCTTTTTCTAATCTCCATTCAATGATCTTTTATTTAAGAAACTTGAAAAGAATCATCTTACACTTTTTATGATTCCTAATGGATTCAAAATTAAATGGTAATGAGGTTTTGAAATACATCAAAAAAATTCAGCATAAGTGTGAAATAGTGAAGTTGTAGGTATCTTCAATATTTGTCTAATGATCTAAATATCCATCCAAATGAAAAATTTAGGTCTCTTCAAGCTATTTGGATGTTTGGAAAATCACCCAAAATAGAGATTGAGGTAAAATGTTATTGTAAAATTACTTCAAATAGGAGATATATTGAGTTTGGAATAACCTAATTAAGATTGGAAAAACATTTGTGGTACATTTTTTTCATTCACTTTGTCTCTTCCAAGGAATTTTTATACTTAAATTATTTTGAATGATCCATTTACTTGTTGTATGGATGCCTAGTTTGTTCTCATTAGTAGATTCTCTCTTTGAGCCTCAATAATTATTCTCAATAGATGTGGGGCTTCCAATCATGTTTTAGAAGGTGAGATGTTAGTGAATTCTTTTCTTTTGGATTCCCAAAACCATGTTTCCTTCCCTTTAATGACTTTTATCTTGATCCCTTGTTTTTTTAATTAGTTTTTTAATTATTTTTGGACGTTAGTATTAGCTTGACTTGCAAAATATTGTAAAGACCAATCATCTCCAAATCTAATACAACACAAGGCATTTCTAAGCCATAATGTTGTACTCTCTACAAGTCCCACCTTATTTTTGTAAATTTCCATGTACTTTCTACTTGTAAAACCCTTGTGTATTCTCTACTTGGTTTGCATCTATTTTATTATACCATTCATTGAGCTTCAAATGTGTCTAATAGTTTAGATTGTGTTGAAACCTTTTTTGATCTTTATTAGACCTACTACCTTTTTTTAGTAGAAGATTTCAACACTCATTATAGTGACATCTTCAAGTTTCTACAATGCATTATTACGTAGGTAAACTAATTATTTAGAATATCTCTAAATATTATTGTAATCATTCATTTGAATCCACCTCTAAAAAAGTCCTAGTATGGAAAATTGCAAATTCTTCCAAGGTATCAACACAATTGTGTTCTAATATTCTTTCGATCTCCTATTTCAACAATTATAGACCAAGTTGGCTTCCTAGACTCACATCTATGTTATGCCTTCATATTCCGTTTTATTGGGTTCTTTGATGGTGCAGGAGCACCTCTATGAGGGTCCTCACCTTCTTATTTTGGTGTGTCAAATGCATGTAAATAGCAATAAGAGTCATTATGATGCTTGACTCCATTTTGGTTGTGTCTAGGCTAAGAGTTAGTCCTAGAAGTCTGTTTGTCTCTTTAGGCTTGTTTTGTCCTTTACTTTAGCAAAGTGTTTAGTTGGGGTCTATGGTTTTAGAAGTTATTGAGTGGTGAAGCAAATGAGTGCTTGGTAAGCCTCAAAATAGACTATTTGTCTTGAAGAACAAAATTGTTCAAGCAACTACAAGTGGCTAAAAAGTTGCAAGCAACTTTAGCAATGTCTTGCTTTTGTAATGGTCTACTCAACCAATAGACACATGAGACTAAAAAGACCTAACGTACACAAAAGGACATACATATTTAATGCCTAAAAACCCTAATGTACGGGTTGGTGAAGCAATCTATGTGAAGTTACAGTACGGTACATGTAGACTGGTTTACTTTGAGTGTGTAACAGTCACTGTTATGATTGAGATATTGTGAATACAGTGGAGTTTGTCGAATCTTTGAAGGCTTTCTTTGGTTATTAGTGTTTAGACTTCTTTATGTGTGAATTAGTTTAGGTTCTTTTGTATTTTGTAGCATATTTTGTATATATATCTCTGTGTGTTAGTGCTTTGCTAGTTTGGAGAGCTTTTTGCAAATGGGGTTGTAACTTTCTTGTCCACTATGGGTTTGCCATGGAAACGTGGATAATGGAAGTACAAACCCTAATGTACATTTCTACAAATGTAGGGCCCTTGAGGAGAAAGACAAACATTTGTTTGTTGATGCCCTAGGCGAGTTCTTCATGAACCCGACTAGGTTCAAGCAGCCTTTGGAAAGCTCCAGCAAGAAAATGGTGAAGGGTCAAGACCTGGCCTTTTGGGGAGTCTTAAGGGACATATGAAGGACCTAACCTGTGAAGGAGAAGTCTTGAAACGTTGTGGATAGGCTCTGGTGAAGCAAGGAGCAGGGAATAGCCTAGAAACCCTCAAAACCCTCATTTTTTTGCAAAGTACGTTGTACGGCCTTTTGGCAACCCAAGACCTCCAAAATCCTTGAGTATGGGACAATAGAAGAAAGTCTCCTTAAGAACAATAGGCTTGGTTCTGTACGGGCAAGGAGTTATAGGTCTTATAAATCTGGAAGAGAGCTAATTAGGCCTATTCTAGTAGCCCTAGTTTCCAAAGAAACTATCAAATCGGGTGAAAACCCAATGGATCTAATGTTATGAGCAGGTGTTAAATGCCTCAAAAACACCTTGGCACCTATTAGATTTCACTGTTGGAGCATGTGTTAGCTTTGGGAGTCAAAAGACCCTTAAAAAGCCTAGGAGAAGGCTAAATTGCTAACTAGCAAAGCATGGTATAATGCTGAATGAAGATTGATTGAACTTGGTGGGATAGTTGGGCAGATCAAGGGGTACTTGCATGTCATAAGTATCCTATAGATCATCCATAGGTGTCAGAGTACACAAGAGACCTTAGACAAGGTGCAGAGCATAGACTAGCTAGTCTATCCTAGCTAACCCCATCAGATTGGTATCAGAGCCAAGTTAAGGCTTGGGAAGTGAAAGGTGGATGTTTCAACCACCAGAAGAGTCAAGTGGATCATCTCAAAAACAGAAGATGGTGACCAATGCAAAGCTTGCCAAGAAGGGAGAAGATTAGGAGGAAGCTAACAGACTCCTGCAAGAAAGGTTGTATCAGATGGAACAACTCTTGGATGATGTCCAAGCAAAAGCAGATAAGGTGAATGTGAAAATGGAGGAGCAGGATGCTAAGGGGAAAGAGAAGACTCTTGATGATGATGTACCCACACCTGATCCTCCAACACAAGATGAGCAGTTTCTCAAAGCTATAAAGGCTATCACAGGCAAGGCACTTGAAGGTGTCCCATTACTAACTGGTAGGATGGATACTGAGCTTGTGATGCAGTGGATTGAAGGCATGGAGAACCACTTCGAATGTGAAGAGATCTCAAAGGCACAGAAGGTCAAAGTGGCCAAATCCAGGTTGAGAGGACAAGCATTAACCTGGTGGAACTACTTGCAGGGTGAAAGAGAGAAAGAGGGAAAGAATTCAATCTCTAATTGGAAAGCCATGGTCAACAAGGTCAGGGAAGCATACCTACCAGCTGATTATGAAATACAGCAGCATAAGAAAAGGTTGACACTTAGACAGAAGGAGATGGATGTAGCTACCTATACTGAAGAGTTCCACAAATTGAGCTTGAGATCTAGAGTCCAAGAAGATGAAAGCATTAAAGTAGCAAGGTACCTCAGTGGCTTGAAATGGAGCATAGCAGAAGAGATGAGTTTGTTCACTCCTATTACCTTACTTGGTTGTCAGCATATGGCACAAAAACTTGAGGACAAACATAGGAGAAAGTAGGAACCTAATTCCAAGAATAGAGGAAGAGGTAGAGACTCTAAAGGGAGTCAAAGAGGAGGTTCAAGTAGAGGTGGTGAGTCAAGAAACCAAGGTGAGAGCAGACTCTTAGAACAAAGTTCAAAAGGTAGTGCAAGAGGATCTTATGGCAGAGGAAGAGGTTCTCAAGGAAGCAGAGGAAGAGGAATAGGAAGGAGCAGCTCCTACTTTGCCACTATGAAGTGCTATCAGTGTGGACAGCTTGGACACCCTGTCTACAAGTGTCCTGAGAAACAATCATCCTCACAGAATGAGAAGAGGGTAGCCTATACCCAAGAGGACAACAGCAGCTCGTGCACTAATGAGGTTAGCAAATTGGAATCAGAAATGGGTGAGAACCTAATGTTCAGAAGGGTACTTATAAGGCAGCCTAATCAAGGTGAACCAAAGCTAAGAAGGGCTCTTTTTAGAGTCAGATGCAAGATACAAGGCAAAGTATGCAAGGTTATAGTAGATTCAGGTTCTACTGATAACATTATAGCAGAGGAAGCAACAAAGAAGCTGAAACTTACAAAGATCCGACATGCAAATCCCTACAAGGTGACTTGGTTGAACTAGGAGCAAAGTGTGCTAGTGAATGAGCAAACATGGGTTGAATTTTCTATTGGAGGTTATAAAGACATAATTCTTTGTGATGTCTTACCCATGGATGCATGCCATCTTCTATTGGGAAGACCCTGACAATTTGATAGGAAGATGATTTATGATGGGGAAGATAACTCCATTGCTTTCAAGAAGGATGGGAGGACTTTCAAAATTCAGTCCTTGCTAGAGAATGAAGGAGTTTCCAAGACACCTAGTGTGTTGCTTAGCAATGGCAAAGAGTTCTTACATGCTCTACAGGATGAGGAGACCATAGGGTGTGCTATCATGGTGAAACCAAAAGAAAAAGAAAAGGAGGTGAAGGCAGATTTACCATTAGAGGTGCAGCAAATGTTAGAAGAATTTAGAGACATAGTAAGTGATGGAACCCCATCCACTTTACCTCCAAAAAGAGCAATAAGTCATCAAATTGACTTTGTTCCTGGTGCTTCTCTACCTAATAAAGCAGCCTACAAGCTAACCCCAGATCAAAACAAGGAAGTAGCAAGGCAAGTACAAGAGTTGTTGGATCAAGGGCTGATTAAGAAGAGTATAAGTCCATGTGCAGTCCCAGTAGTTTTGGCATCCAAGAAAGGAGGAAAATGGAGACTTTGCACAGATTCAAGGGCTATCAACAGGATCACTATCAGGTATAGGTTCCCCATTCCAAGAATAGAGGATTTGATGGATTGCTTAGGAGGTGCTATGTATTTTACAAAGCTGGATTTGAAGAGTGGTTATCACCAAATCAGAATTAAGGAGGGTGATGAGTGGAAGACCGCTTTTAAAACCACTGATGGATTGTATGAATGGCTTGTCATGCCATTTGGGCTTACTAATGCCCCCAACACCTTCATGAGGTTGATGAATGAGGTCTTGAAGGACTTCACAAGAAGATTTGTGGTGGTATATCTAGATGATATACTCATTTATAGCAAGACAAAATCAGAACATCTTGAGCACCTAAGGTTGGTAATGAAGAAGCTACATGAAGAGCAATTAGCCATCAACTTGGAAAAGTGCGAGTTCATGCAACAAGAGCTAATATATTTGGGCTTTGTGGTGTCCAAAGGTACTTTGAAAATGGACCCAAGCAAGGTGGATGCAATCTTGAATTGGTCTACCCCAAAAACAGGGACAGAAGTTAGAAGTTTTCATGGTTTAGCCCAATTTTATAGAAAGTTCATCAGGAACTTCAGTGGGATTTGTGCACTAGTATTAGACACTATCAAAGGAGGGCTGAAAACTAAGTTCAGATGGACTGATGCAGCTGAGAAAGCATTCCAAACATTGAAGCAAGAGGTAGCCACTAAACCTATCCTACTCTTACCTACATTTGATAAATTGTTTACTATTGAATGTGATGCAAGTGGTACACCAGTAGGGGGTGTTTTAAGTCAAGAAGGGAGGCCTGTAGCATTCTTTAGTGAGAAGCTCAATGAGGCAAAGAAAAAGTATTCAGCTTATGATTTAGAGTTGTATGCATTGGTACAATCTCTCAAGAAGTGGAGGCATTATCTCTTGCCCAAAGAATTTGTTGTTTATACTGATAATCAGGCTTTAAGCTATATAAATACTCAGGAAAAGCTTAGTAACAGGCACTTGAAATGGATGGAGTATCTCCAGTCCTTTACCTTCACAATCAAGCATAAGAAAGGGTAGCTCAACAAGGTAGCAGATGCCTTGAGTAGGAAGTTATTGACTGTCCAAGAGGTACAACTGCAAAACATTGGAATAACAAGTTTCAAAGACTTATATGAGGAGGATGAAGACTTCTCACAAGCCTACAAGGTGTGCCTAGAGTTTGAGAACAACTTTCATGGTGAGTTTGCAGATTACACCCTTCAAAATGGGTTGTTGTTTAAAGGTAATCAGCTTTGTGTACCTAGAGGATCCATAAGGGAAAATCTGATCCAAGAGAAGCATAATGGCAGTCTAAGTGGTCATTTTGGCATAAATAAGACTTTGGAGTTAGTACAGAGATTCTATTTTTGGCCTAAGCTAGCAAGGGATGTCAAGAGGTATGTTGAGCAATGTGGAGTATGCCAAAGAGCTAAAGGAGGTTCAAGCAATGCTGGACTCTATCAACCTCTACCAATTCCAAATAGGCCTTGGGAGTGTGTAAGTATGGACTTTGTGGTTGGACTCCCTAAAACCAAATCAGGTATGGATAACATCTATGTTGTTGTGGATAGGTTCTCTAAAATGAGTCACTTTATTCCTTGCAAGACAACTCATGATGCAAGTTATGTAGCATATCTCTTCTTCAAAGAGATAGTTAGGATTCATGGACTTCCTTTGAGTATTGTCTCAGATAGGGACAACAAGTTCATGGGTCATTTTTGGCAAACTTTATGGAAAAGGCTGGGAACTAATCTCTCTTTCAGTTTAGCATACCATCCTCAAACTGATGGTCAAACTGAGGTCATCAATAGGGTGCTTGGCAACTTGCTAAGGTGTCTAACAAAGGAGTATGGGCAGACTTGGGATCTTGTTATATCTCAGGCTGAATATGCATATAATGATAGTGTGAACAGGACCACAGGAAGAAGTCCTTTTGAGATTGTTTATGGGAGACACCCTAGAGGAGTGTGTGAGTTAAGAGATTTAGGTTCCATGGAGTTGAAGAGTGGACAAGCTGAAGATTTCACTCAAACTATCAAGGAGGTTCAAGAGCAAGTGAAGAAAACTATGATGGAGTCTACTCAAAGGCTCAAGGCTAAAATAGATGAAAAGAGGAAAGAAGTACAGTTTCAGATTGGGGACTATGTTATGGTCCATCTTAACAAGGCAAGAATGCAAAAAGGCATGCCTACTAAACTGCAAATGAGAAGAGTAGGTCCATGCAAGGTGTTAGCAAAGTATGGAGAAAATGCTTACAAGGTGGATTTACCTTCAGATTTAGCCATCTCACTGGTATTCAATGTTGCAGACCTGTTCAAATTCAAAGGTGATATTAATCAGCAAGAAACAGGTACACCTAAGGTACTACAAGACATTGATCCAAATGCCATGCCCAAGAAAGAATCGGCTAAAGCAGAGAGCATACTAGAATCCAGAGTGAAGAAGGCAACTAGGCATCAAATCTATATGGAACACCTGATCAAATGGAAAGATCAACTTGAATCTGAAGCCACCTGGGTTGAAGAAGGATAGTTCAAGAAGTTTGGGATTGATCTAGCACTTCTAGACCCCAAGGTGCCTTAGCTTGTGCTGAGGGGGAGTATGGTGCAGGAGCACCTCTATGAGGGCCCTCACCTTCTTATTTTGGTGTGTCAAATGCATGTAAATAGCAATAAGAGTCATTATGATGCTTGACTCCATTTTGGTTGTGTCTAGGCTAAGAGTTAGTCCTAGAAGTCTGTTTGTCTCTTTAGGCTTGTTTTGTCCTTTACTTTAGCAAAGTGTTTAGTTGGGGTCTATGGTTTTAGAAGTTATTGAGTGGTGAAGCAAATGAGTGCTTGGTAAGCCTCAAAATAGACTATTTGTCTTGAAGAACAAAATTGTTCAAGCAACTACAAGTGGCTAAAAAGTTGCAAGCAACTTTAGCAATGTCTTGCTTTTGTAATGGTCTACTCAACCAATAGACACGAGACTAAAAAGACCTAACGTACACAAAAGGACATACATATTTAATGCCTAAAACCCCTAATGTACGGGTTGGTGAAGCAATCTATGTGAAGTTACAGTACGATACAGGCAGACTGGTTTACTTTGTGTGTAATAGTCACTGTTATGACTGAGATATTGTGAATACAGTGGAGTTTGTTGAATCTTTGAAGGCTTTCTTTGGTTATTAGTGTTTAGACTTCTTTATGTGTGAATTAGTTTAGGTTCTTTTGTATTTTGTAGCATATTTTGTATATATATCTCTGTGTGTTAGTGCTCTGCCAGTTTGGAGAGCTTCTTGCAAATGGGGTTGTAACTTTCTTGTCCACTGTGGGTTTGCCATGGAAACGTGGATAATGGAAGTACAAACCCTAATGTACATTTCTACAAATGTAGGGCCCTTGAGGAGAAAGACAAACATTTGTTTGTTGATGCCCTAGGCGAGTCCTTCATGAATCCGGCTAGGTTCAAGCAGCCTTTGGAAAGCTCCAACAGGAAAACGGTGAAGGGTCAAGACTTGGCCTTTTGAGGGAGTCTTAAGGGACATATGAAGGACCTAACTTGTGAAGGAGAAGTCTTGAAACGTTGTGGATAGGCTCTGGTGAAGCAAGGAGCAGGGAATAGCCTAGAAACCCTCAAAACCCTCATTTTTTGCAAAGTACGTTGTACGACCTTTTGGCAACCCAAGACCTCCAAAATCCTTGAGTATGGGACAATAGAAGAAAGTCTCCTTAAGACCAGCAGGCTTGGTTCTGTACGGGCAAGGAGTTATAGGTCCTATAAATCCGGAAGAGGGCTAATTAGGCCTATTCTAGTAGCCCTAGTTTCCAAAGAAACTATCAAATCGGGTGAAAACCCAATGGATCTAATGTTATGAGTAGGTGTTAAATGAAGATTGATTGAACTTGGTGGGATAGGTGGGTAGATTAGGGGGTACTTGCATGTCATAAGTATCCTATAGATCATCCATAGGTGTCAGAGTACACAGGAGACCTTAGACAAGGTGCAGAGCATAGACTAGCTAGTCTATCCTAGCTAACCCCATCATTTGATGCACCAACTCAAATGCGTTAGCAATTTACTCCTCTCTTGAAATGACATAAAAATTTTGCAAGGTTGACTTCATGAGCTCTTGATATGCTTGGATAACCCAATTAGTGATGCTTTTGGTATTTTAGTCAAGGGACCTTTTTAAATGAAAGAAAAAGAAAAAAAGCATGATCTTCCAATTATGTCCTTACATATAAAACATAAATATTAAGTTCACCAAATTTATTCCTGAATCAATTTCTTTTGCTCTTCATGTGTATATCCCTATTCAAGAAAATGATGATGAAGGTTCTTAGCGAAAGCTAATAGCATATCAAAATAGTGCACAAGCCTAAACCGTCTCGTACACTAACTAAAATGAGAGCAGAGGAAGAGCAAGATATAAAGGGGGAGAGAGGATTTAAAGTAAGCTTTTGTGCTTTTTTTGGTCAAATTTAACTTTTTAGAACAGGCAAATTAGTTTAAGCCAACCTTAGCCCAACTAGTCATTACACAACTAAAACATAAGATGGTGTGATCTTCAGAATGAATCAACCTTCAAAATTAGTATGCATTCTATAGCTAATTTGGATATGCAAAGCCTCTCAAATAAAAGGTATATAATTAAGATCTCTATTTCTAATTTACCATGCTCAAATCGATTACAAAAATAGATAGAGAAAATCATGACCAACTTTAGGAAAACTACGAAAAAGAAAATAAAATATCTATTAAAGGTCGCAAATTTTGGTTTACCAACGCTTACACTCATTATTGATGATCATAGTCATTAATGCCATGAGTTATAAACCTACTTATAGTGTGACCTCTACTAAAATGTTCACATTTTAATTTGATGCGAGTCAGCAACATATATCACCATTGAGCCTTGATAGAAATGTTTAATGCTTAAAGAAAACCTAGAGAATATGTCGCCCATACCTTCGAGAATGGGTGAGTTATTTGCAACAATTTTGATAAACAAATTGCTCCAAAGATAAGCTTCAAATTTTCTATCTATTGTAAAATGTTTAGTAGAATCCTATTCTAATCAAATGCTAAAGATAGCACTAGATTCCACCAAGTCCTTTTCATTAAATTGCACATTTCAAAGTATGCTAGATAAGCCTTTCATTTAGTGTTTAACTATTACTATCAACGACCAATTTTTAAATTACCCTTATGGCTAAAATGACCCTTTAATCTCCAAATCTAAGATGTAGCATATGCTATCATTATTAATAGATAGTAGTTATTAATTTCATGACATTCTTAAATCTACTTATGTAGCAAACTATATCAAAATGTACATTTTAATTTGATGTATCCGCTAATATGTATTAAGTATTTTAAAGTAGAAGGATTTGAATTGTAAATAAGACCAAAGAATATAGAATATACATCTCACATTGTTGAAATTTTGTTTATATATTTGTAATAAATTTTGTGATGAAAAATTTGTCAAATATAGGCTTCAAATTTTTTGTATATAGTTCAATGAATAAATAAATGTTAACGATAACTTGTAGATTGCATCAAGTCCTTATTTTTCATGAACTGCACATTTTAGAGTATGCTAGGTAAGTTTTTTATTTATTGTATAACTACTATAAAAACTGATTTTTAAATCTCTCTTATTGATGCAAGTACCCATCAAGTTATAGCAAGGCCCACAAGACAATTTTGACAAAATTTCCTAACGACCCAACTCAAAGTTTGATTTTAAAATTGAGCCATAATGGGAGTTGAAAAGACATTTTATAATTTGAATTACCAGTGAAACTAATTTTGTACTTTATTTACACTCATACATTTAATATTCTTTAAATAAATTGACCTTCCAAACCTTAAATGACTCAACTATGCATAATCCAAGAGGAGTCCTAGTGAACATTTAACAATCCTAAACTTGATGAGCTAAAGGGGCTCTATAATGATGTTTTGTAAGGCACAACGCTTGCTAAAGGTTTTGGGAATGAGGTAGCAAGTTAAGTGGATTAACCTTGGAGGAAACTCCATAGTTAAGCATACTTGAGTTGGAGTCAACTGGGATGGGTGACTTCTTGAGAAGGCCCAGTGCTTCCCCCTTGTGAGTATCATGTAGATGCAATGAGTGCTAAGTGTTCCATTCATTTTCATGAGAGACGGGTTTTTGTGAACCACTACTCATGAAGCATGGGTCGATGAGTTTGACTCAAAACCTACACAATTGAATCCTGATAGCGGTATCACAATCCATATTTTTCCAACCTAAACAATTGCAAGTTCCAAGTGCAAAAGACAGTTAACCAAACCAATCAATTGTTCGTAAACAAAAAGAGCAACATCAATTTACAAGAAATTATTGATAATAACTAGTAAGCATATTACATGAACATAATTTCAAATGGTTACATATTCTCTCCCCATTTTGATCTAAAAGGCCAAACTATTCTTTTTATAGGCCTCATGTATATTAATAATTCCAAATTATGTCTAAGGTTACTTATTGTATATTGGCCTAAATTAATTCTCTAACAACTCCATGTTCATGCTTTTGGCATTTGAATTCCCACAAGGAAAACATGCTTATAAATATGCCATAGAATAAGTATTAACATAAGGTGGGCCATCAGGTTTATGTGGTAGCTTTGCACGCTAATATTGCCATGCATAGTGCTAGTTTTGTCCCACTTATAATAAGAAACACAATATACAATACAAAGGTGATAGGATCACATTGTTAACAATCCTCAACATCTGCAATAATGGTGGTGAGTGAATAGTCACAATATCAATGGACAAAGCAAAATGGGGCAAAGAACATTACATGGGCAATCATTAGCTATTTGGTCATTGGATGAATCATATTACACCACATGCCCCTTTTGAAAAACTTTGAAGAACTAATGAGATGCTTAAATGGGATAATTAAAGGGAGTAGTTAGGTATTGCCATTTAGCCGCAATCAAATAGTAGTGGGACATGTCAAATATATGAGCCATAAAACCATAAGAATACCCTATACACATAAAATTGAAAACCCACCATATCAATGTCGTTGATACACATGGAAAAATCTAGTTCATTATTCAGTAAAGTTAATACACATGGACACCTAGTTGTCAATGTCTAACTAGTATAAAACTACCTCAATAGCTCAAATAAATTAATTAAACCCCCATGCACACTTCATGTTATGAAGTTGTTAATAAAATATGGACAAGATCCAATAGTTATGGAACAATGAACAAGAAAGTTGTATCATGATTAACAATGTATTTTTCCATAGGATTTTCAACCTCCCGAATGACTTGATGGCTCCAATGGCTCCTCCTTTGCCACCCACCATGGAAAAATTTTGAATCAACCTACTTTAGCGTCGCTTCCCAGGTTGGGATTTGGGTTGTGGGTGTTGTTGAACACGGTGTTGGGGATACTTGTGATGGGTCGTTGCCTTTTGTGCCTTTGTGTTTTAAGGGTGAGAATGTCTCTAGTTCAAGCATTGCTTCTGGTGCAAGGTATTTTCTTGCGGCGATATTTGTTGGTTTAGGTGCGTATGTGCCTCTTCTCACTATGCATTTTGTTGATAAACATGTTGATGGGAGAAGCTTTTCTCATGTTGTTGTTATTGCTCTTCCTCCCAAGGCAAAATCTTAGCCTCTTGCCTGTGCCAAGACCTCCCCTGTGGTGGTTTATGGCCTAGGTGTGGTGGATAATATGGACTTCTACCAACATTGTCGGTTGGTTTGTAGATTTGTTGGTTTTTGGCCCTCTCTACTGGATCATCATCATTGGGTGACTAAACCGTTAGTTCATAATAACATTGATATTTTCCCTTTTGCAATGGGGTTCTTTATTGTTGCTTTTGTTTCTTCTGAGGAATGAGATGTTGTGATGAGCAAGTTGTGGGTTTGGGGGCTCATTCCATTTCAACCAAACCCTGAACAACCTCCTTCAACCCTCTTAATGAACCACTCAATGTTTGTCCAGTATGGGTTCATCTCCTCAATCTTCCTCTACATTTTTGGGAGAATTCTTGTTTGGCAATTGGCAACTCTATTGGTCATTTCTTAAAGGTGGCTAATACTATGGCCTCAAAATGTCTATCTACCTTTGCCCGAATTTTGATTGTCACTGACATCTCCACACCTCTTCCTAGAGATGTAGTCCTTATGGTTGGGGATAGGCCATGGACTCAACCATTGGATTATGAGTGTCTCCCCTTTTAACGTCATTAATGCTTTTCTAGTGGTCACCAAACAACTAATTGTTCTCTCTTACGTCGTAAAGGCATTGCCACTTGGTAAAAGGAAGTTAATGATGAACATTTGATTGTCATGGCTTCAAACTCTTTCTCAGATGGCTCTTCATAGACTAATGGTGATTCCCCTCAAGATGATGTTATTGTTGTTGATTTGGCCTCCTCAAACCCTATGGATCCTACCCATCTCCTTTTGTTGGTGTGGCCCCCTCTAGCCATGCAAATCCATCTCTATCTATTGGTCTTGTTCTGTGTCAACCTATGACTAATGATGTGCAACCTTGTCATCACTTTGTCCATTGTGCTGACAGTCTTGCAAAGAGGAATTCTCCACTTGCCACCCCTTGTGGTGGGGATCCTAGTGATAGTATTGCATAGACAGTAATCTGACAACGCAAGAAAGCTCATTCTTCAGTTTCTCATTCTCCTCCCCACGTTGTGGGTGAGTTGTTTACCTGGTCTTGATGTGGGTTACTAGATGTTCTACTAGTGTGTTGTCAATGGTTTGTTATTGACCTTGTATAAATAGCCAACACCTTTATTGTTAGTATGTTGTTGACCTTTGTGGATGCCTATGGGTTGTGGTTGTGTAAGGGATAACACCCTTGTTTTGTTGTTATTTTTAATTAAAAATAATATATTTTTTCATTTTAATCAAAATTTGGTATACAAAAGATGACTTGAAGTTTGTAATTGATGTAGGAGCATCTTGGGTCTTGAGCAATCTTGCATCACCAAAAAGATTTCCTGTTTTTCTTGTATCTGTCTGATGTTTGTTTTGTCACCGATGTTGCTGTTGGTTTCTTGCCTTGCAAAGTTAATGTAGTGATGTGGACCTAATCTAGAGCATTCTCCTAAGAGCGCACATCCTAATTCACTTGGATCTGGAAGTTATTGCCATTTTCCTCGGGCATCAATTTTCTAGTTTCGCTCATGAAATGTGTGGTATTTCCCCTTGCGCGGTTGAGGATTTGTTCTTAGATCATGTGTGGATGGACCTAAATGCAACTTCGCATCGTGTTTTGTAATTTCTTTCTTTAGTTTTGGTTTCTCCTCCTAAGTGGACCTATATTGTAATTAAATGCCTGATTGACCAACTTGTGGCTTTGCTGGCTATATATTTGGAGCTTGGGTTGATGTAGAGGTAGTTCTAGTTGGTGTGTAGGAAGTAGTTGAGTAGATACATCATTGAAGAGAAGATAATATGCGAGTTGAGACTCTGAATTCATAATTCTCATTGTATAAGGCCGAAACTTGAAAGGCCTCATAGCCAGACATGTTGAAAGATTTAATGTAATTGCACCAGTGTTGTACCAATTGCTTGTCTTATATCCATTGAGTTTTCATTGCTTACATACGGTTTTCATATTGCTTCCGTGTGTAACTCTTCGCAGGGCATGTTTGTGGGTTTAAGAAGTCTCAGTTAACCCTGATTTTTCCTTCACCTTCCTTGCCCTTGCGTCAAGTGGTATTAGAGAAAGTTCTTTCTTTCGGATTGGATCGTGGAGAACCTTATTGGACTGGTTGTAGGGTGGCAAATCTGAAATTTGACCTATAACTTGCAGAAGGTTACGATCTTGCTGGAACCTAATTGTCAAAATGGTTTGAGGTAGAGGAAATGATAATGTTATCATGGATATTTTGAGGCAGATTGTAACTAGGCTTGAAGCTATAGAGACAGCCCCGAGAAGAGGCACACATCTTGAATTGTCAAGATGGTTTGAGGTAGAGGAAATGATAATGCTATCATGGATATGTTGAGGCAAATTGTAACTAGGCTTGAAGCTACAGAGACAGCCCCGAGAAGAGGCACACATCTTGACAGCCCCGAGAAGAGGCACACATCTTGAAGATGTTAGTGATTAAGAAGAAGCAACACCTAATCCTGAACCTGAAGTTGAGCAGGATGAGGAAAGACTCTTGAGATTTTTGTCTAAAGCCAACTCCAGACCTGCAATTGAAGTTGCTTCCTATGATGGAAGACTTGAGACCGATGCACTTTTGGATTGGATATCTGAGATGGATAAATAGTTTGAGTATGAAGGTACTCCTGATAATAAGAAGGTTAAGATAGCAGTCACAAAGTTGAAAGGTCAAGCATCTCTTTGGTGGGATCATTTGCAAACTAAGAGACGAAAGAGAGGAAAAGAAAAGATCAAGACATGGATGAAAATGCTTGGAAAGATGAAGAAGAAGTTCCTTCGAGCTGACTATCAAGTTAGTTTGATGAGAAAGATGTAAAATCTGAGACAAAAGGACATGAGTGTGAAAGAATATACTAAGGAATTTTACAAATTGGATATCAGATATGGACATGTGGATGATGAAGTTGAGAAAGTGGCTAGATACCTAAATGGTCTTAGGACATTGATTCAAGATAAGATTAGTTATGTTAAAATAGATAGTGTGGAAGGAGCATACCAATTTGCTTTGAAGCCTGAAGAACGATTAACAAAGAAACATGAACAAAGACAAAGAGGAAGAGGTGGCAGATTTCAGAGAAGTAGAGGAAGATCTTATGGAGAAAGTAGCAGATTTGACAATGCAATGCAAGATAAAGGATGGAAAGATGAACCTGCTAGTAGAAGAGGTAATTACTGTAGAGGTAGCTATACTGGTTACTTTAGGAATAACAATAATGGGAAAAGAGAAGAGAAATCTTGGTTTAAAGGTACTTGTTACAAATGTGGTGAAGAAGGACATAGAGCTTTTGAATGTACTAACTCTGGAAAGAAGACTGGAGGTAATGGCAAAAATAATTTGGCTTGTGAAGAAGTTGAGGAATTATCTAATGAACCTGAACATGGTGAGAACTTGATGCTAAGACGGATCTTGTGGAATGAAGAAGCTAATGGGGAACCTATTTCAAGGAAAATTTTGTTTAGAACCAAATGTAAGATCGCTGATAAATGTTGCAAGGTAATCATTGATAGTGGAAGTTCTAATAATTTGGCATCCGAAGAGTTGGTTAACAAATTGCAGTTGCAGAGATTGAGACATCCTAAGCCTTACCATATTGCTTAGATTTAGAAGGAGCATAAACTACTTGTAAGTGAACAATGCCTTGTTAATTTCAAAATTGGGAATTATCATGATGAAGTCTTGCGTGATATTATGCCTATGGATTGTTGTCACATTCTTTTGGGTAGACCTTGGCAGTATGATAGGAAAGCTTTGCATGATGGTAGAATGAACCAATATACTATTTGGATGGATGGAAAGAAACAAGTATTATTTGTGTGTGTGAAAATTGTACCTGATTTGTAGACACAACACTTTAGTAAAACATTAGAGGTTAGCAAAAATCATGCAAAATTGAAATCTAATCTAACCAAGCGATCTACTGCCTTCTAATAGGTGCGAGATTGATGTTCTCAGATTGCTATCGAGATCAGTGACCTAGACGACACCTAAATGAAGGATTTGAATGCAAAACTGATATGAAATATGAATGCAATTAATCTATATTTTTTTGATTTTCTATGCAATAATAATGAAAAACTGATATGAATCTGTGCTAATATGAAAATTGATCTATGATATGCTAAATGATCTAACAATGATACGAAAATGAATCTAAATGAATGTAAAAAAAAATAAAACAAATTGATCTCACAATAGCCTTGATTCGTAATAAGCTTTGATTCTCCAGATGTCGATTCTTCAGCATAAGTTTGCACAATTATGAGATGATTTGGGATGAGCTAAAGCCTTAATTTATAGAAATCCAAGGCTTTGAGGATGCATTGAAGAAAGCCATAAATCACTCAAATAAACTCAACTTGATTTTTGAGTTATCAGAAATAAAAGATATTTAATTTATAAAATCATGCAAAAGCAAGACTTTAACTCGAAATAGAGCTTTAGTTTTTGTTTTATTTTTTTCAACTCATTATCAGATGTTGAGTTTAAATTTAAAATTGATTGTTAATTTTCAGTTGTCTGCTTTTCTGATTGTGCATGATTTAATTATAAATTAATTAAAAATAAAGTGATTTATTTCCAACTTAACTGATTTTAAAATTAAAATAATTGATTTATGGGTTAATCAATTATTAAAATCAAACTTTTATTCAAAAATAATATCATTAAATATGACAACTTGCTTTAATTAATTAAATAAAAATTTAATCAATTATTCATAAGATTTTGGATTTATTGTCAAAATTAAATAATACAATTTATGAATAAATATAATTAACTTCAATTAAATAATTAAGTGGCAGAATTAAATCTAATTAATTAAATATTGAGAATATTAAATTAATCAAACTTTAGGATAAATTAGATTTATCGCCAAATAATCATTAAATCAAAGATAATTATGATGATTAGGAATATTACTAAGAATATTCTTCGATGCAGAATTTAGAATAATCAATTAGATTCGATGATGTGCAAATGTGTCTTAGGTTAGGACTTCTATGTCGATTTCGTTCGATTTGATGATATAGGAGGTTAATGAACTTATAGCCCATTTTTGGGGTATTATATTTTGCCCCTCTTTGAATTACTGTGCGAAGCGCAGTGGTTCAAAGATAGTCTGTGTTTGATAGAGCTATGAAACTGATGTTTGATATTGATATTGATATGAGATAGAAGTTGATTGAAAGATTTGATATGAAGATAATAGGTCTTGAATGACCAAAGATAATGTTAACTATAATAGTAATGAACCGATGATTGCGAAAAAGTGTCAAAACACCTGATTCTGAACCTTAGGATTGCGAAGAAGTGAGTGACCAGTTCTAGACTCGATTGTCTTAGCAGAACTAGCAGGTATCTCATCTGAACCCTTCAGTTGCCAAAGAACCAAGGAAAGAACACTATGATCTGATAGTTGCACAAACTGATACAGTTTACAAGATTAGGAGAATACCAGATTGATATGGATCGACGAATCTGATATGCCCCAAGTGATGATAGATTTGCCCCGAGCGATGAGGACTTTTGATGATTCAGCAACTAGACATGGTTGTCTTGATTACTGAGGAAAGATTGATAGAATTTTTACAGACTTGAATGATGTGCAATACCATGCCCCCTTCGAGATTAAAATCAAAATCTGACAATAAAAGTCAATGTTAAATGGTTTAGAAGCATGTTAATTGATTTGAAAAGTGGTTATACACGTTCGAGAACACGTTTTGCATCGTTTGGAGGTCCTAGAGACCAAGTAGACTAGGTTTGACCATGAGTTGACCATTGTTAAAAGTTTAAAATTTTGATAGTTTGATGTTAGATAATCAGTTAAGTTGAATACTAGATTTCTGTGATGATTGAAGGTTGATTATGCAAGTAGTTAATAATATGAATGATTTTAGATTTTGATTTTGATCTTGAAAAAAGATTCTACTTGCTATTTCGTTGGAGGAACCTTCGTGTGGGATTCAACTTTTGTTAGATTGGAAGAGGTGATTGAAGAATCTTTTAAGTGTTCAAGCAATTTGTGAGATCATGCAAAGTGCAAAAATGCAAAGAAACATGCAGGATGATAATGCAACCCTAGGACCTAGGACCTACTCACTGATCATGTGTCGATTTGTTATCATCATTGAAATTTTAGGTAACCAGATAAATCAACACAATGCCCACTAGCTATGAAATCATAGACATATGAATATCGATTTGTATGCGCAAGAATCAATACAACACCCACTGGTCAACAACCATGGATATATGAATATTGATTTTATTTTCAGAATGTCGGATTAGATATAAGCACCAAGGCACAAACACCAGGATGACCTGAATATCATGTCCATTTTGATATAGCAATTTGCATTTAACATACACATCAAACAGTCAAGAGATCATTCTAAATCCAATGTGAATTACCCATAGTGACCCTTTATTGTTCACATCCTTAGGCAAGATTGCGTTTCACAGTAGGAGAAAGAACTCACTCAAAAAGACAATAGTTAGATCAAACTTCCTTAAATTTTTTGGGTATCAATGGTCGAGGTACGCATGGCCATCCAATTCGAGATAGAGGTTCTTACAGTTGGACACCATTTCAATCCAGAATTTTCAAAGTTGTTAGATTTTCACATACAAGTAGAAGACAGAAAAGATTATGCCCCTAGTCATCACTCTCTAAATCCTATAAAGGACATCATCGAAGAGCTCGAAGGGACACAATATGCAAAAATCTCAATGCGAATCAGTAAGCATACAAGGAGATAAAAGCATGAAAAGCACAGATTGTTTTCAGTTTGTGTTTGATTGTTGTTGTAGATGCAAAATCCTTCCTGGAGACGAGACAGACTTGATAGACTCAAATGAAGCTTCAAAGGACTCTGACTGGATATGATACGTCTAAGATATACTGGAGGCCATAGGATATAACATTGATTGCCCCCAAGTTTGAACATTGATAGGATACAAACGCTTGAGCTGATTGGTGTACAGACTGACTTACTTGAAAATTGGAAATGCAGAAACAAACCGAGAGATATGTACAAACTAAAGCAAAACTGAAAGCTGGGAAAGACCAAGATTGCGCTGATAGATGGAGCATTTTGAAACAAGTGGCGCCCATTTGCCAAGTTTTCACCATTTTGGCAGAGATTCTATTTTTGCTACCAAGGTACCTGTTTCCAAGTTTTCACCAAGACATTTTTTCTTCTCTTTTTTTTATTTTTTTTATTTTTTATTTTTCAATTTTTTATTTTTTTTGAATTTTTGATATTTTTTGATATTTTTTTGTGAATCATCAAGGCACCTATTGCTAGGTTTTCACCAAAATGTTCATTTTTTCAGGACATTTTCCAATTTTAAAGATTTTTTCAAGATATTTTACCATAGATTGAATGTCTTAGGTGTAGAATTTTTTCAGATGGAGAACATTGATTGGTTCTTGGAGCTGTTCTCCTTCAGTCATTGAGAGTTGATAGGCACCAGAGCCAAAAGTAGCAGTGATTACAAAGGGACCCAGCCAGTTGGGTTCAAACTTCCCCTTGTGTTCTCGATGTGATTAATTTTTAGGATTTTCTCTCAAGACTAGATCACCAACCTGAAATTTTCTGTGTCTGATTTCTCGTTGTAGCCTCTAGACATTCTCTTCTAATATACTCTAATATGATCATATGCTGCTTGTCTGCGCTCATCTAGTAGTTCAATTTCTTGCAACCTAGACACTTTGTAGTCATCATCAGTTACTAGACCATGCATTCTGATTCTTAGTGATGAGATTTCGACCTCAATAGGCAGTACCGCTTCATACCCATAAACTAAAGAGAAAGGTGTAGCCCCAGTGGGAGTTTTGATACTTGATCTGATACTTGTTCTGATACTAGTTCTGATACTTGTTCTGATACTGGTTCTGACACTTGGCATCTTTTTCCATTGCAAACTCCCAAGCAAGATCATATCGTGCAGTCCCAATGTCTAGCAAGGTGGAGAACAAGAGGGATTGGCAAGTTGGTGGACAAGATGGAAGATAAAAGAATGAAGGAGAATGAAGGGAAGAAATCCTCAAGGGAAAACTTCTCAAGAATACCCAAGCTAGGAAAAAATTGTCATGTAAAGCACATGTGGACAAGCAATGAAAGGCCAGCATATGATAAGTCACAAAAGCGTAATGCCAAAGAAGGAAATGATGTAGTCCAAAGGAGTAGACATGTCAAGAGGCTTCATAGCATCATGTTTTACTCTGTCTTTCTTGTTATTAGATCAAGACCAAAGGGGAAAAGGATAGCGATAGATATGAAGGCTAAATATGAAAGGAATGAAAGCAAGATCACTGTAAAATAGCTCACAAGATAGCCAAATGTTCGTGTATAGATCAACATTGTCAAGATCAAAGAGAGAAGATGGAATGGATGAAATATGTAGAAGAACTACGCATGATGCCTGATTGCTAATTTTTCATCATGGTACTTATCCAAGGCGCCACAAGGGAGTAGTTTTCACCATAGGATGAATTTATTTCTCTTTACTTTTGCTACCAAAGTGCCCGTTTTCAAATTTTCACCAAGGCACATTTTCAATTTTTTGTTTTAAAATTATTATTTTTTCTCTTTTTGGAAGAAGGCAAGCTTTTTAGATAGTGATCCTTGAAAGGATAAACCATGATATGCCAAGGAATGAAAATGATATGCTCAAAGATGATGATAGGGAAAGGGAGATGAAAGAGAAAAATGGAGGATAAAGTTTTATGTAAAGCGAGTGAGGTTGGAAGATAGGAAGAATAGGCAAATAAGAAAAAATAATAGAAGGTAGCGGGATAATGCATGGAAGGATTGTGAAAGGGTAGATGGAAAGGAAGGCAAGCTCAACATCAACACATACCTTGAAGGGTGGTGAGAGGATGGAAGAATTGTGAATGAAGGAATATGGTAAATGGATAGCAAAGGTTGTGGTTTAGGCACATGGAATGGAGGAATGCTTTTGGAAGAAGATGAAGTGGAAGTCTTTGGAAGCTTGAATGTCAACTTAACTTTTTGCTCAACACCAGACTCTTTCAAGAGAGACTTTGGAATCCATATAGCCGTAGGCTTTTCATTTCTTTTTGGTAATTTGGAGAGAATATCTTTAATGATGGATTTTGGAACCCATACTTGTCTTGTAGTTTTCATCTTAGATATCTCTTTTGACTTTATGCATTCATGTTGTTTAGAGGAGACATGGTGATCCTTTTTTGATGGAATCTTGTGTTGCTTCTTTTTCTTTTATTGAACATTCAAGTTACTTCCAAAAGACTTGGGACTTCTCAAAAAATGAGGAGGATATGACTGGTTTAGATGGGTGGGTGGATGAAAAGGATTCAAGAGTATGCATCTATGTTGATCTTGAGGAAAGATGGGAGATGGAGGGATGTAAGGACCCAAGATGGATGGTGAATTAGGAGAGTTAGGAGGGGAAAGTGAAGACACATAAGGACCCAAGATGGAAGGAAGACGTGAAGCCCTTTGTAGTGGTAGAAGAGGTCCAAGAATGGAAGTGGAAGACGCAAAAAGATAATCAACAAGTTCATCAACATTTATATGACAACCAAGGACATCAACATCTTTAGAGTGAGCATTAGAATTTTCGATAGAATCATGGACATCTTGAATATGAGCACCTTCTTTGATAGGATTTTTCAAAGCTTGCAAAGACTTAGGAAGAGTAGAAAGTGGAAAAGAACATGGAATGGTAGAATAAGAAGATGGAAAACTTTGATCTTGACAAGGATCTTTGGATAGCATAAGCGCATAATTTTTCTCTTGATTTTCAATAGGCTTAACATTGGAAGGAACAACACCATTTTTACCAACCTTAATGGAAGTATCATCTTTGGAAAGCGAAAGTGTAGTAAGGTTATTTTGATTGTCAATAAGCTCAACAGTGTAAGTAGTAGCTTGATCTTGCTTCGGAGAAGACTTAAGACATGATGGAATGCATGAAAAAGGGTGTGCAGGATCAAAAGAACCCTAAGGCGGATAAGAGACATCGTGAAAAGGAGTGGACAACATGAAGGGTTCTTGATCTTGATCTTTCTTTATGTTCTTTTCTTTATCATTTCTGGAGTCCTCTTGACATGGAGCCACTTCTAAGGACAAGGAAGCATGTTGGGATTGTATGGAAGACTTTGGCAGAGATGGTGAAGGACTAGCTAAAGTGGGCATTATAGTGTATAAAGGCTGAGGCTCTTTAGGTTTAGCATCATTGAAAGTATTTGCAGCCAGGTGAAGGTTAGCTTGAGTTTCTTTAAGAGGTAGTCCTGGAGGATAACTATTGAGAACCGTATGAAAAGTATCAGGGCTTGTGTCGGATGAAGGTTCTGTGAAAGATTTGAAAGACTCAAAAACTTTAGGAAATGTACGAGTATTGGAGGAAGTAGGGGATGGAAGGGAACCATCACAAGATAAAGGTCCAACATTAACATGATCTCGCTTGAGAAGATAATTTTTATTTTCAGCAGGAGAGTCCTTAGGAGAAGGATTCTTATAATATTGATGCTTCAAACTAGTACGATGCATTTTATAGTCCTCAGCAGTAGTAGATGGATCATAATCAAGGTATTGTTCACAAAAATTATCAAAGTCTTTTTCAAAATCAGAATCATATGGATCACCATCACGATCTATCCAATGTGACATCCCATTTTCAGTAAGCAGGAACACACGACGAGGACTCTTAGGAATAGAGGTGTCATAGGTATCATTATATTGTCCATCATCATAGTCATCATAGTCTCCAAAGATGGATGTGTCACTCTCCATGGAAGAGGTATCATAAGGATTATCACATTGCTCAAATTCTGTCTGGGGGCATGGTGACATGTACAAGTCTTTATCAAATGGAAAATGGCATAGAGCTTCCATGAAGAACTCTTTAGGTTCCTTTTTTTTCTTAAGATTATTAAGTTCAACTTGCATAGCATGCATCTGTTTCATCATAGCGGTGATTAGAGCTTCTTCCTCATGTGTACTGATTCTTTGAGACATGTGTACTGATTTTCAATAGCTACTGCTCTATTCCCGACACAGTGATCTGATCGACAGATTCTGAGAATAGGCTAAAAAAGCTAAATATTTGGCAATTCTAACAATTTTCTGACAACTTTCAAAAATTTTCCCAAACAACACTCTGCAGACTCGTACGACAGTGGGTAGGCAATGAAACGACAGTTGAAAAACTCGTACGATAATTGCAAGCAGGATTTTGACTTTTGAAATTTTCTAGCATCAAAACTCGTACGACACTGGGTTGGTTGCCATACGACAGTTGGGTAGCAATGAAATGATAGTTGAGAAAACTCGTATGACTTTCTGACCTCTTGAGATGACTTTTGACTCCAGAAAAGAATTTTACTTCAGATTTTACAAATTTTGAGTTTTCAGATTCGGATTGTTTGCAAATTTTAATGTCCAGATTTGAAAATTATAACAAATTTGTCTGTTTTCAATAACCAGATAGATAAACAAGCATGCAAAATAACAAGCAAGTGATTTCAAGCATGTCTAAAAATAATGAACAAGGGCAAAAGTAACCTTGCGCATGAACAATCAAGTGATTTTATTCATTCTAATCCTCTGAAGCGCTAATTGTGTATGTTCCAAAATGTTTTGCAATAATGCACATATACTTTAGAAAATGAAAATTTGGCCTCGCTAGGATTTTTGGTAATGGGTTGACTCTGCAACTTTTATGATCCAAAGGGGTGAACTCCAATCCCGACGCACCAGGGTTTTGACACAGTCTGAGAACTTAATCTTCAGGAGCTGCTAGGGAGATCTGACAACTCAACAATGAACCACACCTGCAAAGATTTCTTCTACAAGGACATTTATATAGCGGCTGTCACTACCACGGTGAAAATGACTATTACCGCTTGAGGTTTCGTCAACCCAGTTTTCCCTGTGAAGGGAGTGTCCGCTATGGTTAACCCTTTCTAAAGGTGACTCACAATAGTATACCACAAGGGGACTTGGCTCCAGATCTAAAGTTTTGATGCCTCTTCACTTTTAACCCAAACAAAGTAGACAGATAAATCCGACACGCTAAGACAAAGTTTTGCTTCACCAAGGTCTATGATGTCAACTCTACGTGATCTATCAACCTCTCCGAGGAGAGAATGTATCGATCAATAAGAGAAGGTGCACTAACCAATTTTGATTCACCAAAGCTCATGATGTCAACCCCACATGATCTATCAACCTCTCCTAGGAAAGAATGTATCTATCAATAAGAGAAGATGCACTAACCAAGTTGAATGTGAAATGCACTAAGTATTCTCCCTACCTACAAGGATTCTGTCGTCAAGAAAGATTTCGCTGAGAATCCAATCTCTCAAGAATCACGAATAGTGTTCATAGGGCCTAATTACTATGTGAGCACAGATGTATGTTTCCAAAAAGCAAATATACCAAAAGTACCCAAAAAAGAAAAAAAAAGAACACTTAACGCTTAAGGAAAATATGAGATGAGTCCACAAGGTGGAACGCTTAACACCTCACACAAGCTAAAAATGAGTCCCCAACTTAGAAAACAAGCGAGTTCCTAAAAGCATAAATGGGTTGCCAAGTGGAACACTTAACGCTTCTGTCTTGTTGACCCCTCCCTTTTAATGTGGCGCTGACCTTGCAACCACGGGGTGGAATGAGGGGTTGGCAGATTAGTGAGTCTAATAACCCAAGATAGCAATCAAGATCAATCACAAGTATCTAACACTACTTAATGAATCCTTAAGGGGTCACAACTTAGTATCAATTATGCAAGTGTGTAGAAATAGACAAAAGCATGAAAAGATGCACACAAGCCAGACACATAAGAGATTTATTTTAAATCCAAATTGAAATATTATTAGATGAAGGAGAATACTTGGGATCCTCGCAACGCGCTTAATAGATTTTACTTAATTTTTAGCAATTCTTGTTGAGTTTTTCCATGCAAGCAAGTGACGAACTCTCTAACAAGCAAACAAGCAAATAAGATATGTAACATATATTCAACTTATGAAAACCATAGAGTTAGCTCTAAAAATCAATTATTATCAATAATAATAACCAGCAATTAACCCAAATGACAACTCATATCATTTATTGAACCATGTAAAAAAAATAAGTGCATACCCATCACAAAACTTTATTTTTTTTGCTGCATTTGACGTAGTCAACAAGATCTGATTTTTTTAAAAATAATTTTGGCCACAAAAATAGAAATTCAAAATAGAGACCTCTGCTAAAAAATAGGGAGCTTTCCAAAAATATAAAATTTTTAGAAAAATCTCTTCATTTGTGCCTTAGAGACCCGTTTTATCAAAATAGACCAGTTTTTGTAAATTGACTATTTGAGCTATTATATTGTGTCCAAATTTAAAACAAAAAGAATGGACCCCCTATAGAATTTAAAGAGATTTTTGAAAATATAAATTTTTTTGAAAAATATGCTGATTTGCGTCAGATATTAATTTTTTCTAGAATTTCAAGAAAAAATTATTAAAAATTTAAAACATCTCAGAAAATTCTAAATTTTTTTACTGTAGCTTCTCTGATATGTGTCCAACTTACGAAACAACTTTTAGAGCAAAAATCTAAGCCGTTTGGGAGATAAAATTAAATCTTTGAAACTTTAGGGTTTTAGCTCCCCAAAAAAATTAAAACTAGCATGTAAAGGTTGGTTGCCCAACGGTGTGTGCCAAAAATGTGTGTGTGAAAATTGTACCTAATCTGTAGACACAAAACTTCAGTAAAACATTAGAGGTTAGCAAAAATTATGCAAAATTGAAATCTAATCTAACCAAGCGATCTACTGCCTTCTAATAGGTGCGAGATTGATGTTCTCAGATTGCTATCGAGATCAGTGACCTAGACGACACCTAAATGAAGGATTTGAATGCAAAACTGATATGAAATATGAATGCAATTAATTTATATTTTTTTTATTTTCTATGCAATAATAATGAAAAACTGATATGAATATGTGCTAATATGAAAATTGATCTATGATATGCTAAATGATCTAACAATGATACGAAAATGAATCTAAATGAATGTAAAAAAAAATAAAACAAATTGATCTCACAATAGCCTTGATTCGTAACAAGCTTTGATTCTCCAGATGTCAATTCTCCAGCATAAGTTTGCACAATTATGAGATGATTTGGGATGAGCTGAAGCTTTAATTTATAGAAATCCAAAGCTTTGAGGATGCATTGAAGAAAGCCATAAATCACTCAAATAAACTCAACTTGATTTTTGAGTTATCAGAAATAAAAGATATTTAATTTATAAAATCATGCAAAAGCAAGGCTTTAACTCAAAATAGAGCTTTAGTTTTTATTTTATTTTCTTCAACTTATCATCAGATGTTGAGTTTAAATTTAAAATTGATTGTTAATTTCTAGTTGTCTGCTTTTCTGATTGTGCATGATTTAATTATAAATTAATTAAAAATAAAGTGATTTATTTTTAACTTAACTGATTTTAAAATTTAAAAAATTGATTTATGGGTTAATCAATTATTAAAATCAAACTTTTATTCAAAAATAATATCATTAAATATGACAACTTGCTTTAATTAATTAAATAAGAATTTAATCAATTATTGATAGGATTTTGGATTTATTGTCAAAATTAAATAATATAATTTATGAATAAATATAATTAACTTCAATTAAATAATTAAGTGGCATAATTAAATCTAATTAATTAAATATTGAGAATATTCAATTAATCAAACTTTAGGATAAATTGGATTTATCACTAAATAATCATTAAATCAAAGATAATTATGATGATTAGGAATATTACTAGGAATATTCCCTGATGCAAAATTTAGAATAATCAATTAGATTCGATGATTTGCAGATGTGTCTTAGGTTAGAACTTCTATGTCGATTTGGTTCGATTTGATGATATAGGAGGTTAATGAACTTATAGCCCATTTTTGGGGTATTGCATTATTGCTTTTAGTAGAGAAGTTTGATGAAGGTCATTGTACTATAGTCAAAGTATGCTTGGTTGATGGTAAAAAGTTTGCAAGAGAAATGAAAGAACAAAATGTTTGTTTTGCTTTCATTCCAAGGAAAACTGAGAAACAAGATGAGTTAGAACATGCACCTGAGGTTAAACCTTTGTTGACTGAATTTCATGACATCATTTCTGATAATGTACCTAATGGTTTACCACCTATGAAAAGTATAATTCATTGTATGGATTTAATTCCTAGAGCTAGTTTGCCTGACAAAGCACCACATAGGTTGACACCTGATGAAAAGACAAAGTTGAATAGACAAGTGCAAGAATTGCTTGAAAGAGGTTTGATTAAGGAAACTTTGAGTCCTTGTGCAGTACCTGTTGTGTTAGCGCCGAAAAAGAATGGAGACTGGAGAATGTGCACTGATTCTAGAGCTATAAACAAGATAACAGTAAAGTACATATTTCCTTTGCCTAGGATGGATGATATAATGGATAGTTTGAGTGGAGCGAAGTATTTCACAAAGATTGATTTGATAATGTACCTGATGGTTTACCACCTATGAGAAGTATAAGTCATTGTATGGATTTAATTCTTGGAGCTAGTTTGCCTAACAAAGCACCACATAAGTTGACACCTGATGAAAAGACAAAGTTGAATAGATAAGTGCAAAAATTTCTTGGAAGAGGTTTGATTAGGGAAATTTTGAGTCCTTGTGCAGTACCTATTGTGTTAGCACCGAAAAAGAATGGAGAATGGAGAATGTGCACTGATTCTAGAGCTATAAACAAGATAACAGTAAAGTACATATTTCCTTTGCCTAGGATGGATGATATAATGGATAGTTTGAGTGGAGCGAAGTATTTCACAAAGATTGATTTACAAAGTGGATATCATCAAATTAGAATTAGAGAAGGGGATGAATGGAAAACTACTTTTAAGACTAATGAAGGTTTATATGAATGGTTAGTTATGCCTTTTGGTTTGACTAATGCACCTAGTACTTTCATGAGGCTGATGATGAATGAAGTTCTGAAAAGATTCTTGGGTAAGTTTGTGATTGTATATCTTGATGACATTTTGATATTCAGTAACAGTAAGGAAGAAAATCTTGATCATATCAGACAAGTATTACAGAGATTGAAGGAAGAAAAGTTGCTGATTAATTTGAAGAAATATTCATTTATGAAAGAAGAGATTGTGTACCTTGGTTTTGTGATTTCAGTTGATGGATTGAAGATGGATCTTAAGAAAGTAAGAGCTATACTTGATTGGCCTACACCAGAGAATGTTGGAGAGGTAAGATCATTTCATGGATTGACAAGTTTTTATAGGAAGTTTATCAAAAATTTCAGTTCTATTTGTAATGCTATGAATGAAACTATGAGAGGAGATAAAATGGATTTCAAATGGACACATGGAGCACAAAAGAGTTTTGAAACTTTGAAACAAAGAATTGCAGAGTTACCTACACTTGATTTGCCTGATTTTAGTAAAGTTTTTCAAGTTGAATGTGATGCTAGTGGAAGTGCAGTTGGAGCTATTTTGAGTCAAGAAGGAAGACTCGTAGCTTTTTTTAGTGAGAATTTGAATGATGCTAAGAGAAAATATTCAGTTTATGACCAGGAATTCTATGCTATTGTTCAAGCTTTGAAGAAACGGAGACATTTTTTTTTGCCTACAGATTTTATGTTGTATACTGACCATAAAGCTTTGTAGTATTTGGGAAGTCAGAATAAATTGGATCAAAGACATATGAAGTGGGTTGATTTTTTGCATAATTTTTCCTTTTCATTGAAGCATAAGAGTCAAATAAGGTTGCTGATGCCTTGAGCTGAAGAAGTTTGTTGACAAAGATGAAAGTTGAGGTACTTGGTTTTGATAGTTTGAAATGTTTGTATGAAACTGACCTTGATTTTGTAGAATGTTGGAAAGATTGTAAAGAACAAACAGTGAGAGATAAGTGGACTGATTATTTCATTCAAGAAGATATATTGTTTAAAGGAGTTCAGTTGTGCATACCTAGAGGATCTATGAGAGAGAACATAATAAAGAAGAAACATAGTGGTGGACTTGCTGGACATTTTGGGATTGATAAGACTGTGAAATTGATTTCAGAAAGATAATTTTGGCCGTAGATTTATAGAGATGTACAAAGAATGGTTAGAGGTTGCATAATTTGCCAAAAAGAAAAAGGAACTAGTCAGAATGTGGGATTGCATACACCTTTGCATGTACCTGATAAACCTTGGGAAGATGTGAGTATGGACTTTGTTCTTGGATTGCCTAGAACTCAGAGAGGTAATGATTCTATTTTGGTAGTGGTTGACAAATTTTCTAAGATGGCTCATTTCATACCTTGTAAGAAGACATATGATGCATTGCATGTAGCTGAATTATTTTTCAAGGAAGTGGTAAGATTGCATGGGTTGGCTAAATCTATTGTTTTAGATAGAGATACTAAGTTTACTAGTTACTTTTGGGGAACACTTTGGAAAAAGATGAATACTGAATTGAATTTTAGTTCTACATTTCACCCTCAAACAGATGCACAGACTGAAGTTGTGAACAGAAGTTTGGGAAACTTTTTGAGATGTTTAGTTGGAGATAAGCCTGCTAATTGGGATTTAGTTTTGGCACAAGCAAAGTTTGCATATAATAATTTTGTGAATATGAGCACTAAGAGGACACCATTTGATATTGTTACTGTATTTCATTCTAAGAGAACCATAGAGTTGAGAGATTTACCTACTGAGACCCGAAGAAGTGCTGAAGTTGACGATTTTGTAGTATACATGAGAACTTTTCATGATGAATTTAAAAAGAATTTAGAGGACAGTAATCTGAAATATAAACAGAGAGCAGATAAGAGAAGGAGACATAAATATTTTGAAGTTGGAGATGAGGTTATGATTCATTTGAAGGAAAATAGATTTCCAGTTGGTACCTACAAAAAGATGAAAATGAAGAAGTTTGGACCTTGTAAGATTCTGAAGAAGTTTGATAGTGGAAATGCTTATGAAGTGGAATTACCAAAGGACATGGATATATCACATGTATTCAATATTTTTGATATCTTTGAGTATTTTGAATCAACTAATAAGGTAGAAGATGATCTGAATTATCCTAAGAAGGACAGAGACAGCATTGAGAAGATCTTGAATAGTAGAGTGAGCAAGAGTACAAGAGGAAAATACTACATGGAATTCCTAGTTCAGTGGAAAGAAAAACCAGTTGAAGACAGTTCATGGATTACACAAGATGAGTTGGAGTTTTACGATTCAGCTCAGAACATGAGCAATGCCTAATGTGGACACAAGTTATTTTGTTACCCTAGGTGTCTGATGCAGGAGCATCTTGGGTCTTGAGCAATCTTGCATCACCAAAAATATTTCATCTTTTTCCCGTACTTGTCTGATGTTTGTTTTATCACCAATGTTGTTGTTGGTTTCTTGCCTTGCAAAGTTAATGTAGTGATGTGGACCTAATCTGGAGCATTCTCCTAAGAGTGCATGTCCTAATTCACTTGGATCTGGAAGTTATCACCATTTTCCTTGGGCATCAATTTTCTGCCAATTTCGCTCATGAAACATGTGGTATTTCACCTTGTGCGGTTTTGTACGGGGAAATTGGAGCTTGCACAGTTGGAGATCATGTGTGGACCTAAATGCAACTTCACATCGTGTTTTATTATTTCTTGCTTTAGTTTTGGTTTCTCCTCCTAAGTGGACCTATATTGTAATTAAATGCCTGACTGGTCGACTTGTGGCTTTGCTGGCTATATATTTGGAGATTGGGTTGATGTAGAGGTAGTTCTAGTGGTAGTTCTAGTTGGTGAGTAGGAAGTAGTTGACTAGATACATCATTGAAGAGAAGATAATATGCGAGCTCAAACTCTGAATTCATAATTCTCATTGTATAAGACCGAAACCCGGAAGGCCTCATAGCCGAGCATGTTGAAAGATTTAATGTAATTGCACCAGTGTTGTACCAGTTGCTTGTCTCATATCCATTGTGTTTTCATTGCTTACATGTGGTTTTCATATTGCTTCCATGTCTAAATCTTTGCAGGGCATGTTTGTGGGTTTAAGAAGTCTCAATTAACCCTGATTTTGCCTTCACCTTCGTTGCCCTTGCGTCCATAATACAAGAAACACTAATAAAGTTAGATGTGAACCATTAGGTATACATAATATGTACTTAATATTGATCTAGCTAACATGTCAATTCTAATGACAATAAGGCATGTTTTATAGCAACCTAAAAGCTTGTGGGACCATGCTAGATGATAAAGACCCAAGGGGAAAAGTTCCAAGGAAATGTAAAGGGAAGTAACTAGTAGGATTTAGACATGTAGGACATGATAACTTGAAACACATAGTAGGTAGCTAATGCTAAAGAAACTAACTTAAGTTAAAGGTCATAGGTAATAACCACTCAATAAGTTATTAAAAACATGAATTGCAAAAGGGTCATGCTAGTAGGGCAGTAGGATTTAAGTCAAAGATGATTATACTATATTTTAATAGAGGATAAAATAAAAATTCTAAGCCCTCAATCCACATGATATTAAATATGTGAAAGCATGAATGAAACATAGAGAAAAGGGAAACTAGGAATATCACAATCCAAATGAGAGCTCTCAAATTGATTATTATCAAGTACAAGAACAAATAGAAAGGGATAGAATTGAAAAATTATAGAATATTAGATCTCAAAAAATGGGGTCAATTTGTGAAAATTAATGTCTAAAAACTATATAAAAAAAGACCTATGAGAGGTATCCATTGTACACACTAAAATGGTGCACTTCTATGAACCATTGCATGCAAGGTTGCTCAAGAATGAGGCCTCACAAAGCGGCTCATAGCTCTTTATGCATGGAGTTGCAAGGGACTATGATGTGTTTGCTCTCAGCTAGAGCTACAAGCTTGTGACCTTGCTAGTCAACCATACAATGAGAGATTCAAGTGAAGACAAGGGCGACAATGCCAACATCTCCAAGAATCCAAATATGCAATGCAATGCAAGCGAAGAATGAGAATGCAAATGTGCAAGCTATGCTATGAAAATAGAAGTACAAAATAAGCTATGAAATAGAAATAACAATGTGTTACAACCCTTCTTATTAAGCTAGATGAGTTAAATCTATTGCATAAAAGGAAACTAAGCTAAGAATGCCATTATCATGCAACTAAGAATGGAAATATGCAACTACAATGAAATGCAACAAGTCTTCAATGTCTTCAAACTCTAAATGCACCTAAAACCTACAGCATAACATTAGCATAAAAAAGATGGATATGTAAATGAAGGAGAGAGCTCTCCTTTTATAAAAAATGCAAAGGAATGGACCATGGAGATTAAGAGGCAAAAGTCTCAATCAACGGTGGAGCTTGAAAGAGGAGCAATCCATGTGCACAAGTATCCTCCAATGAGAAAATAAGAGTTGACTTTATGTCCATATGAGACAAAAAATATTTTTCTCCTTTTTATAAAATAGGAATAATATTTTATTTGTGCAACTTAGGATAAGAGAGAAAGGTGGGGCTTTTTATTTAATCAAAAGGGGAGGAAATATTTCTTTTAATTAAATAAAGACTTAGGATAAATGGTTAGCTCAAGGATAAAAATCCAATATATGATCGAAATTAAGATTTGATCAAGAAATTGATATTGTTGAAAATATTGATTATTGATCAAAATGATTCAGGGTTGATAAATTGAATAAATAGGGCCCAAAGTCTAGGCGACCATTTTAGGGTGCATACATTTGCCCCTCTTTGACTAATGTGTGATCGATCTAGGAACACATGCAGTCAAAGAATGGAGTTGAAATGTGAGATCGATCTGGGATCACAAAACAACTCAGATATGAGGTCGATTCGGGATCATATCCGGACAAAGCATAAACAAAGGCCTTTGAACATGAGGTCGATTCGGGATCACATTCAAAGTAAGAGATAAGAATCTCAAATTTGAGCAAAAGTTCACAAAAGATGTCTGAATCAGGAAAATCAAGGAAATCAGGGATGAGAATCCCATAAGTCAGGGATGAGAATCCCATAAGTACTACCCCCTCAAAATTGAAATTGAAATCAGGTAGAGGAGAGACAGCAAATCGATAAAGATTTGATCAAATCATAATGAATCACAATCGAATGTAAGGGTCAAATAGGTTAATCATTAGGCAATAAAACATGCCCCAGCCTGACTGAAAAGATGTAGTCAAATGTGAGAAAGAAGGGAATGGAATGAATATGAATGAAAGACTAGAAGGTTGGAAGACATGGAAATGAAGAAATGACAATGCCCCGAAAGATTAGGCCTCAAAAGATCAGCCAACTGCGCAGAAGGGGGGAAGATTTTGAAATGCAATTTTGACTATCAAGATGACCTTGAATTTCAATTTCGAGTCCGAAAATGGATCCAAGACGTCGAAATTAGCTAGGGGTGCAATTTTTGCGCAATTCTGAGGTGTTTTGAAAATGAGGTCAAAAAGTCAAAAGGCTATAAAAGGGGTCAAAATGTCATTTTCAAAAATCATTTGTCTTTTAGCGATTTGAAAATTTTCAGAGCTTAGAGAGAGCAAATGGCCCAGCAAGCAGGAGTTCCCGTCCACAGGCATCGATTCGAGCGCACCTGGTTGCACAACCGGCCACCATACTATCCTGCCCCGGTATGTTTTCAAAAAACTTGAGCTTTTTAGTCATTTTTTGCATTTAATAGCTTATTTTAGCACGTTTTTTCAAATTTTTAAATTTCAAAATTTTTTGTTAGGTGAAATATCGCGTGATACTTTAGAAGTATCGCGCGCTTTGGGGAGAAGTATCGCGTGATACTTCACGGGTCCCCAAAGTATCGCGCGCGTAAGGCACCAGTATCGCACGATACTGGGCAAAAGATCGCGCGATACTAGGCGAAGTATCACGCAGTATAAGGTTTATCACCCCGCTATAGGGAGAAGTATCGCGCGATACTTCTCCAAGAAAAGAATATCGTCCAGCATAAAATTTTGATTTTTAATGCATTTTTGAGCAAAAATGACATGGGTCTAGACAATGTTACATTTTTAGGATGTTTTATACTGAGTTTTTGGACATCCATCATGATATGTGCTAACAACTGGCTTGGTTTTGGCTTACAGGAGGTTTTTCCGGCACTCATCATCAGAGCGCCGAAGGTGACAGGATTGCGGTGTGTTCAGGATTTAGACGATCCGGGCAATGCCGACCTCAGAGCGATGGGATTCCGGTATCTGCTGAGATACCCATATATCCGAGCGGACCATGGGTTGTTGACTGCTCTTGCTGAGAGATGGCATAGTGAGCACAACACCTTCCATCTACCTATTGGAGAGGCATCGATTACTCTGGAGGACGTCTACAGGATCTTACGAGTGCCATGTCATGGCGAGCCAGTGAGTATTATTATGTTTTAAGATCTAGACATAAATATAATGTTTCCATATGATGAAAACTGACATGATTCATTTGTTGGCATAGGTGTACTATGATCAGGATGCTACTGAGGGGTGCCGACTGGTTCAGAAGATGTTTCAAGATGTCACTATTCTAGATAGGCATATCAGCTGGGAGAGGCTGATAGATGATTTCGATAGAGACTACCCAGTGCCATGCATAGTGGCATCGATCATTTCTCAGATCCTGATGACTGACCGCAGTCAGAAGGGTTTCCCACTCGGATGGGCTCGGCTATTGGCGGACTTGATCGGCAGGCCACGACAGATGGCATGGGGTCCTGCCATATTAGCAGAGATGTATCGCGAGCTGCACAAGATCGTCTACATAGACGGTTGGACATGGGCATGCGGTGCCATCCTAGCACAGGTATGGGCATGGGAGCACATCGCTGTGGTGCACCCTAGGGTTCAACCGAGGGAGAGGAGGAACCCCTACATCTACAGGTACCTCAGGTTCATATCACATACCCATTATGGGGATGTGACATACTACAGGCACATTCTAGATGAGATAGTCTCCTTCATATGGAGGCCCTACAGGGAGGTTGAGGTTTGGGGAGATGCAGCGGATGAGCTGAGCTACATGTTGTGCAGTCGGCCACTAGTAGGTCAGTATGCAGAGATCGTAGAGAGATTCTGCATCACTTGGGTATGGCGGCAGTTCGGGAGGTAGCAGCGAGTCTCGACAGAGACTACCACCTATGCCAGAGCCAGAGACGAGGAGGGTCATGGGTGGCTACCCATGTTGGATTACAGTAGGCTGTCGCGGAGACAACAGGTATCAGGAGCGAGCTCTGGGAGTATTTCCCAGATATGGCAGATGCAGGGGCTAATGGAGCCTATAGAGTAGAGCGATGGAGGGTGCCCTTCCCTCGGTTTACAGTACCCGATGCATAGGTACCAGTGCCAAGAGGAGATGGAGGAGATGAAGGGGGAGATGGAGGAGACGGAGGGGACGGAGGAGAGGGAGGAGGGGAGGGAGGGGATGGAGGAGATGGCAGGAGGGGGAGAGGGAGGAGGATGGAGAGGGGTCAAGATCAGGTGGCCGGAAATGGTCACGGGGATAGCGATCAGCGACACCCGAGGAGGAGGTGAGACCAGCTCATCGGTAGGTGGAGGTACAGCAGGAGCAGCCTGCTGGGGGAGAGGATCTGAGAGCCCAAATATAGGCTCAAGAGGTAGAGTTACAGCAACTTTGAACTATTATAGCCGTGAGAGATCAGCAGCTACTAGATCTTAGGGCAAAGCGAGATCAGCAGATATCTGATCTTAGGGCAGAGATAGCACGCCGTGAGGCGATGGCACAGGCCGAGGCACTGGAGCTCCGATGAGAGTCAGTGAGAGCAGCCTATTATCACGGGTTATATCTGCAAGCCATCTCAGAGGGTGAGAGAGCACCATCATACTCTCAGCGGGCAGGGGTATCAGATGTGGTACTCGATAGGAGGGCTATGCCTCCTCCACCACCACGAGCTCCTCACGAGGGTGGTAGCGAGTCTTAGGTTTAGATGTTTTGGACATATTTTGAGACTTTTGATCCAGATTTTGGGATCTCATATTGTATTGTATATCATGACATTGTATATAGATTTATGAGATTACTGGATGTTCGATGTATCATGTGTATTTGTCTCACTTGTGATGGATGTATCAGTTTATGTATATTGTCTTGTCATTTTGCTCAAAATGCTTATGTATATGCTTATGTATGTTCTCTCTCATAGATGTATGTTTAATTCTCATGTGTATGATATAGACTCATGTTTCTTGAAAATGACAGTTTTGATATAGATATGATGATGTGATTAACCCCTTGTGATGAACAGGAACAGGTTCGAGATGAAAAGAATAAGGAGTGAAAGACATGATCGAGAAGAAAAAAAGGTGAGCGCAGTCGACTGACAGGTCCATGTAAGATGAAAAGGAGAGCTCTCTCCAGATGCAAGAAATGCAAGACTAGACTATCATGAACCTAAAAATGCAAGCTACTATGAAAGTGGTTGACTTGCAAGGTCACAACGCTTATAGACATCTAATTATCATCATCGAGCGTTATTGGTAGCGTCGCAAGATCATACAATGCACACTAGCATAACTATGTGGATATGAATATGATCTTTATCAGATAGGAATGTGGAAATCTCACCTAGACATCGAAGACATGTAGGTCTAGATGACTAATGCAGTGAGATCACCTAAGTTTGATATGGCGAGATTATGCTTGTATCAAGACACATGAAAGTCAGGATAGCTAAAAGCATACACTCGCAAAATAGTCAAGGATAATACCTTGTCAATCCATAGTGTCAAGTAGGACCAGCATGAATGCTCATGACAGTTAGGATCAACAAAATATACCCACAAGCAGATAAAGAAAGAAAACATGTTCTCATACCCTCAGTCTTCTAGCTATGCATCATCAAAAACTTCTCAGGGAGAGACCACTCATCAAAGAAATTCTCATAGACAGCACACAAAGAAAAGTAAAGTCACCATATCTCAAGCGAATTGATTTTTTAAGTGCGTGTGTGTTGGTCATAGAGTCAAATTCTGAGTATCATATCTACTTAGTGAGAAATATCACATCATACGAGACTGTTGGGTAAGACACCTGATAAGTGTTAAGAAACACTCGATGCAAGGGTAGTGTTGAAAAACACTGTTTGGGGTGGTGTTGAAAAACACTTGTTGTGAAATGCCCCAAGAGACAAACGTACCTAAAAGACCAATGTTAACAGTCATGCCCCCTAGACAAAGACAAAGACCAATTCCAGACTAAGCCAAATAAGGTCAAGGCATGATGGGAAGTGGCTAAGTGTCAAGGACGTATGCTAACAAATAGGAGTGCAAAGGCCTCAAGTAGCGCCTGTTTCCAGGTTTTCACCACTTGGATTCTTTTTTTTCATTTTTTTCTTTTTTTGTATTTTTGCTACCAAGGCGCCTATTGCTAGGTTTTCACCAAGGCACCTTTTTATATTTTTTTTTAATATTTTTTTTATTTTTTGAATATTTTGATTTTTTTTTTTGTATTTTTTTAAGGACTTTATATGCTTTGTAGGATTTTTTTTCAGCATCATATTTCAATTTTTTTGGTAGTTTTTCAGGATCAATAAGTGTGTACAAAGGATGCCCCTAGACAGAAAGGGCATCAAGGATAGAACTTCTTGAGGTGTACAATGTTGATGGGATCAGGGAGCTATTCTCCATCAGGATCTGACAGTAAATATGCACCAGTACCAAAAGCAGCTGTAATAACATATGGTCCAAGCTAGTTAGGTTCAAACTTGCCCTTTTGCTCTCTGTGTTGTTGGTTCTTAGGGTTCTCTCGCAAAACAAGATCACCTATTTGAACTTCTCTAGGGTGAACCTTCTTGTTGAATGCCTTGGACATACACTTTTGATACGCTCTCATATGATCAAACGAAGCCTTACGCTTCTCATCTAGAAGTTTTAGTTCCTGTAACCTCATGGCGCGGTAATCCTCATCCGTAATCAAACTTTTGAGTGAGACTCTAAGTGATGGTATCTCGACTTCTAAAGGCAATATTGCTTCAGCGCCATAGGTGAGAGAGAAAAGAGTGGCTCCTGTAGGTGTGCGAATGCTTGTTCTGTAAGTCCATAGTGCTAGATTGATTTGTAAGTGCCAATCCCTACCATTTTTGTGCACTGTTCTATGAAGAATCTTAAGAATGGTTTTGTTAGAAGCTTCTGCCTGTCTGTTTCCCTGTGGAAAATATATGGATGACCAATGTTTCTTGATTTTAAACTTTTTGCATAGGTGCTTTAGGTCCTTATTCTTAAATTGACCTCCATTGTCAGTAATGATCTCAGAAGGCACCCCAAATCGGCAAATGATATGATTCAAGATGAATAGAGAAATGGTCCTTCCTGAAGCAACATAAAGTGGCACAAATTCCACCCATTTTGTGAAGTAGTCAGTGGCAGTAATAATGAACTTGTGTCCACCTGATGAGTTGGGATGAATCTGCCCAACCAGATCAAAAGCCCAGCGCTGAAATGGCCAATGAGAAACAGAAGGGATCAGCTCCCTACCTGGAGCATGAATCAGGTTGCCATGTTTCTAACATTTTTCACATGACTTAGCAAAGGTGATTGCGTCTATCTGCATTGTGGGCCAATAATATCCCACCCTAAGCAACCTTCGGGCCATGGCAAGACCATTAGAATGTCCACCACAAATGCCCTCGTGGATGTCAGCTAATGCTTGGTTGGATTCCTCCTTTTCCAAGCACCTAAGGAGCGTCCCATCTAAACCCCTCCTATATAAATCACCAGAGATGAGGGTGTGGTGAGAGGCATTACGGATGAGGTTTTGGTGTTCAGAGCAGTTGAATGTGTCAGGGATGATGCCATCATGAAGATATGAATAGATAGCACCATATCAGGAAGACTCGTGTGTGATAATGGCACAAATGACATGGCTTTCAGACGAGTCAAAGATGGGATGGTGTAGCTCGTCCACCAGGAATTCAAATCTAGATTCATGTGTCTCCAACTGAAGAAGTGAAGCTAATGTGGCCATGGCATCTGCAGCTTTGTTCTCTGTCCTAGGGATCTGTTGAAACGTCACAAAGGTGAAATAGCATCTCAAAGAATCAACCATCTTTTTATAGGGTATCAATTTGTCATCCTTGGTTTGATACTCTTCATTGACTTGGTTGATGATTAACTGGGAATCCCCAAAGACATGTAATTCTGTGATGGTCCATTCTATAGCCATTCTCAAGCCATTAGTTAAAGCTTCATATTCTACAATATTATTGGTACATGGGAATAATAGTTTGTAAGACTTCAGAATGTTGTACCCATGTGGAGAAACAAATAATACTCCAGCACCTGATCCGTTTTGCATGCAGGAACCATCAAAGAGCATTGTCCAAGTGCGAGTAGTTGTATACAGGATGTGTTCGTCTGGGAATTCCACTTGGACCGGCATACTATCTTGAATTGGAAAATCAGCTAATTGGTCCGCAATAGCTTGCCCTTTTATTGCCTTCCTTTCAATGTACTCTATGTCGAATTCAGTGAGGACCATCATCCATTTAGCAAGTCTACTCGTCAGGGCAGCCTTACTAAGCAAGTATTTAAGGGGATCAATTTTGGCAAACAAATGTATGGTATGAGAAAGCATGTAGTGGCGCAACTTTTGAGAAGCAAACACCACCGCGAGACAAGACTTCTCAATATTATTGTAATTGATCTCATAGGAGACTAGAGTACGACTGATATAGTAGATGGCCCGTTCTTTCCCAGTATCATCTGATTGAGCCAATAATGCCCCCAGGGAAGTGTCTGTAGCTAAAATATATAGGATCAATGGTTTTCCTGGAATAGGAGGCATTAGAATCGGAGGATTAGCCAAGTATTGTTTGATCTGATCTAGGCTCTTTTGACAATCCTCGTTCCAAACACAAGAAGCACCCTTATGTAATGTCTTATTGAAGGGTTGCACTCTATCTGCAAGCTGAGAAATAAACCTCCTAATTGATTGAAGACGTCCCTGAAGACTTCTCATTTGGCTGATATTCTGAGGAGGTGGCATATCTAGGATTGCTTGGACCTTTTTGGGGTCAACCTCGATACCTTTTGCTGATATTATGAATCCTAAAAGTTTACCTGAGGTGACGTCAAATGTGCACTTCTTTGGATTCAATCTGAGTTGAAATTGTTCCATACGATCTAGAATTACTTCCAGATCATTGAGGTGTGTGTCCCTTTTTCTTGATTTTGCCAGGGTATCATCCACATAATCTTCCATATTTTTGTGCATCATATCATGAAAGATAGTCGTCATAGCTCTTTGGTAAGTTGCTCCTGCATTCTTTAACCCGAATGGCATGACGTTCCAGCAATAGGTTCCCCATGCACATGTGAATGCTATTTTCTCTTGGTCTTCAGGAGCTATTTTGATTTGATTATAACCTGAGAAACCATCCATTAGAGAGTATATGTCATAGCCCGCCGTCATGTCCACTATCATGTCAATGTTTGGAAGTGGAAAATCATCCTTTGGGCATGCTTTTTTTAAATCTCTAAAATCTGTGCAGACACGAATGGACCCATCATGTTTGGAGATAGGTACTATGTTTGAGATCCATTCTGCATAATCGATGGCTCTAATAAATCTAGCTCTCAAAAGTTTTTCTAATTCCCCTTTGACAAGTAGAGCTACATGTGGATGCATTTTTCTTAATCTCTGTTTTACTGGCTTGACTCCTGGAGCTATGGATAAGTGATGCATTATGAGATTCGTGTCAAGCCCTGACATGTCTGAGTAGGTCCATGCAAAATTAATTTTTTTTTTTATAAAAACTATACATATGCCTTGGTTTCTTCCTCTGATAAAGACTGAGCAAGATGGACTATCTGAGGATTTTCTTCTGTGTTTAAATTGACTGGCTTTGTTGGTTCAATCAATATTGATGATCTATCCTAGAAATAACTCGGCAAGTTATTAAGTAACCCATCCTTAGGTGCCTCAAAGAGGTTTTCACCTTTGGATACGTCATTTCTTTTTACTATTTTTGGTTCTGACTCCGCCACAAAGTGGTTTTCGCCATTAGACCTATTTTTCTTTTTCTCTTTTATTTTGAGATTGAGGTACTTAATATCAGGCTCTGTCATGCTGATTGTTGGTTCACTGGTGGAAGAGGCCACGGGTTCAAGAGCATTTAGATAGCAGGAAATTTCGTAATCATTGTGGAAGGTGAGGAATGTGGGCTCTTGATGGTGCTGAGACCAGTCAATTAGGTCAAAATGAACAAGGGGTAAGTCAATGGCGGGTTCGATGTTGTTTATGTGAAAGGTGTCATCTCTGGTGACCATATAATTGGAGTTCATCAAGTCTTCTCCTAAGATACCCGAATTAGGACTCATCCTATCAAACGAAGCGTTGTCCACTAAGGAAATTTGAGGAGGGCAATCCTCTAGTCTGACACTAGGATCGTTAGTCACATCGGGTTGGTTACTATAGGCATGGATAATATCCACGTCTAGATCAATTGTTGCATTTGAAAGCGAGTCCCATTCATATTCATGGGAGTCTATCTCTGAGTCATCATTTAGGCCTCATGATGTAGAAGCCTCAAGGTTAGGAAGGGTTTTCCCCTCTCTAGTGCTAGTATTGGTACTATCCATTGCAGCTAGGATAGTAACACTTTCCTTTGTCGGTCTAGCAGTCACACAGTCACTATCCGTTGCAGCTGGGATAGTAGGACTATCAAGCATCAAATCTATGGAATCTCCCCAAAGGAGATTCGTTGAGGGCACCCAATCATCAGACACATCTTGTTGGTTGGAAAGATCAGGCGTATAATCTGCATCACTGTCACTGTCCGTCGTAGCTGGGACAGGGACACCTTTCTTCTTCTTATTCTCAAAACCTAAGCCAATCATGGACTTGTTCTTTCATCCGAAGAGAGCATGATCAAGAGGCTCAGCTTTAGCATCTAGCCTATGACTAAGGGGACCATATCTTGGATAACCCATATTCTTAACCATTGTGTATCCTTTCCCATAAGCTTCAAGTGGAGGAGCAAAATTCTCATTGTGTTTGTATTTCTCTTCGTGATAGATCCAGTCCCTTATGGCAACTTCCTCTTTCTCTTCCTGAATGGGGACTGAAGACTCAAAAAATTTCCCAAATAATGTCATTGCTGATGACGAAGGCTTCTCATTTGGGGGTGGTCTCCCATAAGACCTAGGAGAGATTGGCATGTTTGTAAAAGAATCCATTTTATAATCTCCCATCCCAAGATCCATGGTCTTGAACTTCTGCTTGCATTGTTCAAGTGAACTACTAGGACTGTCAGCTTCCCTATTCAAAGGTACGTGTGATCCCGCAGAAATGTTATTAACTGATAAAGCACTATCTCCAAGGATGCAAATTTCTACACCGTTATGGGGAAACTTTACACACTGGTGATATGTTGATGGGACTGCTTGCATTTCGTGAATCCATGGCCTACCTAGCAAAATGTTGTAGGCTAGAGGTCCAACATCAACAATTTGAAATAAGATATCTTTCTCTATTGGACCAATGCGAATAGGTAAAACGGCCAATCCCTTAGAACTTCTTTCTGCTTCTTCATATGCTTTGATTGTGATTCTTTTCCTTATGTCAATGACGTTCTCAGAATATCCTAGAGCCAGCAACAAACTCAGGGTACAAATATTGAGCCCCGCACCCCCATCTATCAGTATACGCCTAACACGGGTTTTATGAATCATGACTTCGATGTGTAAGGCCAAGTTATGTGGGTGACTGATGGATTTGTCATCTTCTTCGGAGAAGGTGAGGTAATGAGGGCTAGCCAAATGGTTGACCATGTTTTGGAATTGGTCAATATCTAAGTTGTTAGCGACATTGGCTGCTCGTAAAGCATCCTCAAGGACGCGCTTGTGCTTAGGAGATAATTCTAAAAGCTCAAAAATGGATATCTGCGCGGGTGTACATTGTAGCTGGTCAATAAGATTATAATTGGAATCAGGACCAACGGCAGATTTGGGAGGAGCACCTTTGGACACGGGCTGTTTAGACTTGCTAGTGCTAGGACCTCTAATGATAATGGGCGCTTGGGCCTGGCCCCTAGTGACAGCATTGAGGGACTGGGGCGCTCTTTGTGAGTGAGGGCCTCTTATCACCACAGCGGGTCTTTCATCAGTCATAGGAGTTGAGTCCACATTATGTCCATAGGAACCTTTCCCTCTCATCATGTTGACACTATCATCCACAACTTCAAGCATGTTAATGATGTTCTCTGCATTTGTGTAGGTGTAGTTGATAGCCGCCTTGCCATTCTTATTGTTAGAATTCTCTCCTTTCTCATATTTAGGCAAGGGCTCTTTAAAGGCTTTATGATCCACATTAGTGGTTAACCCATCCACTTGTAATTGTCCTTTCTCAATAAGGTCTTGGACAAGATGCTTGAGTTTAAAACAATTTTCTATGTCGTGTCCAATCCCATTATGAAAAATGCAAAAAGCTTTAGCATCCCACCAATAAGGTAAAGGATCCGGTATGTGATGTTTTGTAGGGTCCTGTGGATGTGCCAAATTATGAGCCACTAATGTCTTAAAAACATCGACATAAGATTCTCCCAATTTGGTAAATTGTCTTTTCTCCGTTTTAGATCTCTTTTGATACTTAGGTTTGTCTTGTTGTGTTGAAGACGTTTGCAACTTCATAGCTTGAACTGCATGAGAGAGGTTAAGAACTCTTTCATTTTTGACTTGAGATGAGTCAACAACTCCATCGTTGACCACGTGCTTGTTTTTGTTCCAATAGGAGTTCTTTTTGTCCTTGCTACCATTAGTATTGTTATTTTGGCTATTGTTGTTATTTGTTGGTTTAGCCAAAATTCCTTGTTCTTTGAGGACATCCTCAATGCGACATGCCACCTCTACCATAGTATCAAAGAAATTAAATGGGATTTTCTTGACTTCATATCTTAGTTCTGGTATTAGATTGTTCACAATGATATCAATTCTCTCCTCTTCAGGGATTGTCCTTGGGTATTTCGAACACAATCACCTCCATCGTTGTAAAAATGTGACAAAAGATTCCCCTTGATTTTGCTTAAGTTTACACAAATCAAGCATTGTGACCGACCTTGATAAGTTGTAAGCAAAATACTGAACAAATCTTTGGACAAGCTCTTTAAATGTCTTTACTGGAGGGGAAAGGTTGGTGAACCATTCCATGGCTTGACCTTTTAAACTCCTTGGAAATAATCTCATCAAGTAGGAGTCTTCATGGTGAAAGGAAAAGCTCATTATGTAGAACTATCGAACATGGTCATGAGGGTCACCAATGCCATCATATTTGTCGTATGTTGGGAACTCAACTTTCTTAGGGAATTCTACCATCACCACACTTTTGTCAATGGGGTTAGGACATATGGAGTCCAAATGAAATGTGCTCTTGGGAGCCTTCATCCTGTCTATATCCTTTTGCATTTGTAAGATCACCTCATCAGTTGAAGGATTATGTTTCTTGATCTTTTGGTGAACATCAAAATTATATGGAACTTTAGCGCCTTTGTTGATAAGACTTTCCAAGAATTGGTCTTTGTTTTGTTCCACATATTGCTCTACATATGCTTGAAAGGATGATTCTTGTTGCATAGTCATGAAGTCCATATGATCAAATTTAGCATAACTGCCTCCATGTTGTGAGCCATGATGCGCTCGTTGGGAGGGTTGCTTTGAATGTCTATGAGACGACTGTCTCCTATGATGGTCATATCTTGAAGCCCTTCTTCCTCTAGGACTCGAGGATCGTGAGGGTGTCCTTGATCTTCTTCTAGGGCTAGGGGAAGGGGTAGATGGGGGCGAGTTGGTCCCACTATTGGCTCCCCTCCCATTAAATCAGCTTTGGAGTTGTTGTGCATAGAGTCTATCTTCTTCTTCTTGGGTGACTCTTTTCTGTATATCCAACAATCCACGTTCCTCTTCCTCTAATTGTCTGAATTTTTCCTTTTTAGTAGCTTGTTCATCTAAGTAGGCTTGCTTCTCTCTCTCAATGCTTCTCAATCTTGTATTTGCATATCGAGAGGTGTCTTTAAGTGGGGAGGTTTGTCTCGAATGCCTCATTGCATTAGCTGCATTGATGTGGTGATCACTAGATTCATTATTCTGGTCTTCGTGTTGTGACCCTGAATCTGAGTGAGCTTGCTTATGATGTCTTTCGACTCGTTGATGAGCATCAAAATGCCTCACGTTGTTGGGAGGTGACCCGGGTGGACTAGCATGAGAAGAACCACCATACTCTTTTCTGTGTCGTTGGAAGATATCCTCAAGAGTTTGATTCATGGCTTCTCTTTGTTGTCGGGTGAAAGTGTAACTCATGTCCATACTTGATGAAAGTGGTACAAAAGAGGTGCTCACTTCACTAGGATTAGCTCTCGGATTGAAACAAACTTCAGATTCACTCTTAGGAGATTGGTCAAAAAGGGGTCCTTTTCCCTTAGGTTGTCGACGAGTCTTGATGGGTGGTAACTGGCTAAAGGAAACAGGGGGTTGCTTCCCTTGATTAACTTGGTACCTTGTCGTAACTGACATGAAGGAGAGATACTCTCAATGATAAGGTGACCTTTCAAAGTGTCAATGCCAAACTAGGATAATCAAAGTTCTCTATTGTCCAAAGAGAAATGAAAAGAAAAAAAGGGCTTTACCAACACTGTCAAAGAGGTGCTTCAAATCAAAGGGTGACTACCCTTGCACTTTTGAATCAGGAGGTTGGACTAGGCCAAAAGATAATTAAAATTGAGATGAAAATGAAAGCGATTTGGACAATAAGAGTACTGAAATTTTCCCAGAATATAGCTAACAATTTTAAAGATGAACCTTGGCACCAAGAATGGCTTTCTAACTTGACAATTATTCCAAAGTGATTTCGTAAATCAAATGATGCTATCTCGGAGGACTAAAAACTAGAAATTTGGAGTCAAGACAGATCTCAAACGTCAGGGTGAGAAGCCTACTCTAAGACCTAGCCTGATTAACAGCAACTGAAACTGACCAAAATTTAGGCACGACAAAAATAAACCAGGTGATATACTCCAGGCTACTGGGGCGATAAACCTATAACCACGCGATACTTCACCCAAAGCCAGGCGATACTTCTTAATACTGGCGGGCGATATAATCCAAGCAGGTCGGGTGATAGTCCGTCAGGGGTGAACTATCATGTGATATTTCTCTTCAAAGCAGGCGATGTTTCTAGCAAGCGCGAAGTATCGCACGATACTTCACTTTATAGGGCCGATACTGTTGTAGAATTGTTTAACTCTTGACCAGAATTGTGTGAAATTTGCATTTTTGGGTCTGTTTGGTCAAAATTTCTAGTCTGAGGGTTGATGTTTTCGATTTCAGTCACAATATTAGCAGAATTTTGGCAGGTTTGCAAACAGTAAGGGATCAAAACATGGTCTCAAAAACTTGAATCAAGGGTAAAAGCAACCTTGCCAAGACAAACACTTGTGATATCAGAATTAAAACAACACCCTATGAATGCTACCGATTGTTTGTATGTAAGAATGTTTGCACTGGTATCGCACAATCGAAGACACTTCAAACAAATCTATCCTAAAAATTCAAGGCTCAATACTTACCAACTTAGCCCACAACTTGATGCCCCCTCGCCTCACACCAAGTGGTTACCCACAAGAGATGTTGGCTTTGTCATGAAAATGTCAAATGACACAACCAAAGGGACACATATGGTGAGTACCTTAAGGTGATCTGGGTAAACCACTTGGATCAATCCTTACACTAAGAAGATAAGCGGCTAAAAGAAGGTGGCTTCTATCTAATGGTTCTTAATAAAGATTTCCATTCACAACACCCCTCTTGCTCCTCATAAAAGGACTAGAACCTCACGGCCTCAAAAGTACCTTAAGTATTTTTGTTCAATGTTTTCCCCATGGTCGCAATCCCATGAGCTACTCACATCAAACGAAGATAAGTGTTATGTCTATCAAGGTTTTTGGTGTCCTTGATAGCTTTGAGATTATAGTGAGTTGGAATCACTTGCCACCAAGGAAAATGATGACAAGATTGTCCCCACTTGAGTCGTTCCTCTTGATTGCTCAAGAGCAGGCCCGCTAAAAGATTCCTAAACTAAACAAAAATGGATCAACTCTTGAGGTTCAAGGTTTTTGATTCACCACAAGGGTGAAGAGCATACTCCCCTATCTCAAAAATTTCTCCCAAACACACCAAGCAAAGAGATTCAATTACTCCCTTGCTTCCAAAACCTTAAGATGGGTCAAGATTTTTTGATTCACCTAAAGGTGAAGAGCATACTTCTCCTACCACCTCAAGATCCCTTTCACAAGGTATTAAGATGCCTAATACAATTAGTGAATGCCACACTTGAAAGGAAAGTAAATAAACAAGCAAAAAAAAATTTGTTTTTATGCTTGGGCAGCCCTGCAAAAACTGTTAGTAGCCCTCTTTGACATGCATTTTTAGCAATTTTCAAGCAAATGAGAGCACCTACAAACACAACTTGTTAGACCCACAAGGTTAGCAAAACCTAAATCCAAATGTAAACATGCAATAAACTGATAGATTTAAGCTAAAAGATGCGGGTTAGACCTATCTAAACACAACAAAACAAAATAGCAAGCTAAAATAATCAAATTCGGACAAGAAAACTGGAAACGCAAGTCTCTGTCAGACCAGGCGATATTTCTCAGACTTCACCAGTATCGCGTGATACAGTTTCCTATAGTCGGGCGATATTTCTTAGGCGCGTGATACTTCTCACTATGGACGGGCAATACTTCACCTGATAACAGGCGATAAACCTCAGTACTGGCGGGCGATTCTTCTTTTGCGCGAAGTGTCGCACCGCTATACAAAGGTATATCACACGATATTTCTAAGAAGTATCGTGTGATACTCTGAGACAGAAAACTAGAGATTGAAAATCAAACTGAAAGTTGACAAAAATTTTGACAGAAAATGCAGAATTAAAGGGACAAAGCTAATCTACTCAGCCCCACGGTGGGCGCTAGAAATGTACACACTAAAATGGTGCACTTCTATGAACCATTGCATGCAAGGTTGCTCAAGAATGAGGCCTCACAAAATGGCTCATAGCTCTTTATGCATGGAGTTGCAAGGGACTATGATGTGTTTGCTCTCAGCTAGAGCTACAAGCTTGTGACCTTGCTAGTCAACCATACAATGAGAGATTCAAGTGAAGACAAGGGTAACAATGCCAACATCTCCAAGAATCCAAATATGTAATGCAATGCAAGCTAAGAATGAGAATGCAAATGTGAAAGCTATGCTATGAAAATGGAAGTACAAACTAAGCTATGAAATGGAAATAACAATGTGTTACAACCCTTCCTATTAAGCTAGATGAGTTAAATCTATTGCATAAAAGGAAACTAAGCTAAGAATGCCATTATCATGCAACTAAGAATGGAAATATGCAACTACAATGAAATGCAACAAGTCTTCAATGTCTTCAAACTCCAAATACACCTAAAACTTGCAGCATAACATTAGCATAAAAAAGATGGATATGCAAATGAAGGAGAGAGCTCTCCTTTTATAAGAAATGCAAAGGAATGGACCATGGAGATTAAGAGGCAAAAGTCTCAATCAACGGTGGAGCTTGAAAGAGGAGCAATCCATGTGCACAAGTATCCTCCAATGAGAAAATAGGAGTTGACTTTATGTCCATATGAGACAAAAAATGTTTTTCTCCTTTTTATAAAATAGGAATAATGTTTTATTTGTGCAACTTAGGATAAGAGAGAAAGGTGGGGGTTTTTATTTAATCAAAAGGGGAGGAAATATTCCTTTTAATTAAATAAAGACTTAGGATAAATGGTTAGCCCAAGGATAAAAATCCAATATATGATCGAAATTAAGATTTGATCAAGAAATTGATATTGTTGAAAATATTGATTATTGATCAAAATGATTCAGGGTTGATAAATCGAATAAATGGGGCCCAAAGTCTAGGCGACCATTTTAGGGTGCATACATCCATAAATATTAGAAAATAATCACAAATCTACTAAAGAAATATTTCAAATAGGCAAATAAGATTTATTTTTAATAAATGTTAAGCAAACCTAATGACTTCAAACATTGTCTAAATGTATACATTTCAATTTTGTTCAAGCAAACTATATGTGAAAGTGCATTCATTTAAATTATTTATACCTATAAAGATTTACTAAAAGTGGGGTAAGTAATCAAGATTATTAGATTTGATCACTAAGCACAATGCATGGATATTAATTAACCACTAATGTGGCCTATACATCCCCAATAGAGATATATATGGTCACACTCTATGCATAACTCTACTACTAATCAAGTGTCCATAATCCCAATAGAGATTACTCAAATTTCCTAAGAAAATGGGTTTGTATAATTTTCTTTCCTTAATTGCTTCTTTTGTCATTTTTTAATGTTCATATTTTTCTAAATTTATAGACATTGAAGCCCACTTTCTAGGTTGGGACCCAACATGGCATGTTGGAGGATCAAAGTATAATTGATCTCAGTTACCTAAACTCTAATTTATCATCTTATAAATATAAATTATCAATACTTCAAAATTTTGATCGAATAAATAGTAGTAAAATTGGAGACAAGACACATTAAAATCATGCTCAAATCAACACAAATTAATAGGGGTAAAATGGAATCACACCTATTCAAATGTGTATGAGTGTGTAAATGTATGGGGGAAATATGAGATCCACTTCTAAATCCAAATTCCCAAAGGAGAGATCCAATTTGATCAACCAAAAGGTTAATGCACAATCAAATCAATCTATGGAGAATATGAAAGAGAGAGAAAAACCCAATGTTTCCCTATAAAAGAGTTATGCTTGAAATCTGAAATAATTGAAATACAAATACTAACCTCAAATAGGGCAAATCTGGAAAATGCTGATTTTTGATATCTGTGTGTACTTTTGGGCAATTCTGCAACCTGTTCTGGACTGGAAATGCCAAAATGAAGAAAACCCCAAAATCTTTTTCCAAGATGAGCTCAGGTCGACTTTGACCCTCATAAAAGGTCAAAGGCTAGATTCTTTATTTGAAGGTCGATTTTGACTTTGTTTGCAGATCTCAAAAGTTCACTGAAAAGGGTATCCAAATCCACTCTCAAATCTAAAATCCCACACCTGTACCTACAATAAAATGGGGGTTTTGTTTGTATGGGGGGTTTGGCTTGGTCAAACCCTAATTTAGGAATTAACCTTGAAATTGAATTGGAATGTAGTGTGCATAAACAAAGTAATTGAAACAAATCACCTCGCTTATGTTGAAGTCCTTGTAGAGGATTTGAATCCTCAAATCCACAAGTAGGAATGCTTCAATGGATGTAGGATGTCTCAAATCAATGACATTTGATCTTCAACACCAATCTTGAATTGATCTTTGCATATGAGGAGGCTTGGATGAATGTAGAAGGATGGATCTTCAAGGGGGCTCCAAAGAGATTGAATCCTTCAATGGCTAACAATGGATCTCCTTGAGGGATGGATGCTTGAACACTTGAATGCTTGAAGGCTTTCTTTAATTTTTGAATTCACTTTCTTTCACTTGAGAGCTCGCTCATGAAATTGCTTGAGATGAGATGTGAAAATAAGAGAGGAAGGCCTCCTTTTATAGTGAACTAGGGCACAATCTTCTAGAGGGGCCACCTTGGAGAATTAAATCCCAATTAGGTCCTAACCTTTAGAAGATATACCTAGATTAAATTTAATTTAAAGATTTACCATTTCAAAACCCGAAATGGCCAACCCGGAGGTGGGAAAACAAATATCCCTGAAACCTGATACCTGAAAATCAAAGAATCTGGAAATTTGAAAGAGGGGGGCAAAATCAAGCTTGGAACTAACCTAGTCAGGATTGAGCTCAATTCTGACCTAATCAAGATCGAGCTCGATCCTGACCTAGTTAAGATCAACCTTGATTCTGACCCTGTGGGCCCAGATCCAGCCAGAATCAGTACATGAGGTCTTGGAGATGCCTGAAGATCTAAAAATGATACCAGAATGGGATAGAATGCCAAGGATAGGCATAAAATCCTATGATGACTATGATGAAGGCCAGGAGGACCTATTTCTAAGTCCTACCTAGAAAATAGAGCCATGGAAGATGGAAATTAAGGAGAATCCTCGAGATCCTAACCCTAATTTCACCTATAACGAAGTAGAAAAGAAGTGGAAAGCGGGGAGAAAGCCAAATACATGTAAAGACCCAATCAAGGTGCTTAACATGACCCCAGAACACTTACTCAGAGGGCTAAATGCTCTTATCATGGAAGTGCTTCCATTTTAAGATGATACATTAAGCCCCCACTTTAGCAAGAGTATGGACTCGATGCAAACTCTTGGTAAAGGAGATCAGAATGAAAAGATAATCTTATTGTAATCCAAGGGACAAAGGGAAACCTTAATCCCCTACGGACTCAAGTCTTCATCGATTCCTAGATCACAATAAAAGAGACATCTATAGAGAGAGAGAAAGAAGGTGTGATTACCTTGCCCAATGAGAACTTATGTCTCATTGTGAATCACACAAAAGCATGATGCAACTGGAAAGATGGAATTGAACCACCTAGTGAATGTGGCTACTCACTAGTCAACCCATCAAGGATTCATCCTTAGGAATATTCTATTCCATAAGAATAAAACCAAAAAACAATAAAGAGATCCAGTCTTAAGGACACCTCTAACCTTAAGGGATCAAAATATATGTATCTTTGAAACTAGAGGGATCAAGAGATCCTAAAATATAAATCCATTCTTTGAGGATTAGTTACTAATCCAAAAACGGAGAAAAGAATCTTGAAAAATATGTGCGTATTGAAAAGTGCATGTGTACAATAGGTGAGCAGAGCATATGCCCCCACGTTAAAGTCATTGTTGACACTTTAATAGGAGCAATGGCTTTAACGAAAACATAAACAACTCCACTGATTACGTTTCCACATCAAGATGCCCCCAGACGAAGATAAATCAAGGGAAATATCACAGAAACATATAGAGAACACGGAAGGGATCTACCTAACATGGGGTCAATATGATCATAAGATAATATATATATATGATATTATTGCAAATGAATTGACATCATTCCCCAAAGAAAGTAGAACTACAATAACAAAGGAGGAAAGATCACATAAGATATACGAAGGAGAATCTTTTCAGACCATGACATGGAGACCAAAAAGAATTAGTGCTACCATATCTCAAATCCAAGCAGATTACACAAGGAAACATTTACGAATAATAGCACAATTACAACATAACATTGAACAACACATAGAAGAATAGAGATACATATAGAATAATTTGAACAATAGTTTGGATTCCTTAATCACCTTGCACCAACTGAGTAACAAGGATAGTATAAAAGAATCTAACAACATTTAGAAAACACATTACGAGAGAGGAAAACACACAACAAAGCTACCACAAAGGACAAGATGATCAAGCGTGCCACCTACTCTCCCCATCTCATTGTATATCATTTAGGGAAGGTGGGTAACTCGCAAGAGGGACTATATCCAACATAGTAGGAATGATCTCTAGTTCCAAACAAGGATCCTCTTGAGAATCACAATGTTCGACACTAGGTGAAAGAGTTAATTATGATGAAAGCATATTAGGTAAATCAATGTCAACATCAATAGTCTCATATTCATCATTAACATCATCAGTAACATCAAGAGTATCTTACTCATCCAAATTAATCAAAATAGGATCTAAGATAATAATAGAATCATCATAATCATGCATGTGAACATCATTATTAGTAACAACCTCTTCTAACACATCATGCATAGGTTTATTCGAGGAAGGTAGAGATCCTTGAAGAATAGAATTACGAGTTTTATCATGAGCATGACACTTTTTACAATGCTCATTAGAAAATCGATTACATTTTGATTTATTTGAAATAGGTTGAGAACTAGGAGGAACAATCACAGGATCCTTCACAGGTTCTTTAGGAAGATCAATAGGATTATTAACAATAGGAGAAACAATCACATGATCTTTGATAGGTTTGGTAGAATGAATTTGATTAACAGAACTAGAAGTCGTAGTTAAAGGAGGTATAGAAGGTGTAGGTAAAAGACCACGATTAAGATCCATAGGAGGTATGCTTAATTCAAAAATCTTACGATGTTTATAGGCTTGATATGATTGAAAAATATTATTAGGTCGAGGAGGACATGAATTAAGTAATGAAGGCCAAAAGAAATCAAGAGAAACATAATCTCTAGGCCTAGAAGGTTGATATAAACTATGATTAATCATCTTCACTTATTCATCATGAATGAACGTAAGACACTTATGGATAGGTGAAGCAACAAAATGCATGGAATTCAACCAAGGCAAACCTAGCTTAACTTGAAATTGATCAGAAGTAGGAACAACAACAAAGGTAGGGTTCACAATTTTTCCACAGAGTTTAACCGGTAAAGTAATAGAACCAAATGATGGATAAAGAAAACCATTACAAGTTTGAATCCACACATCCAATGTATCATAAGAATCACGTTGTAAGCTTTTCATAAAAAGATTTTCTTCAGTAATAACATTAACTAAGGATGTAGAATCAACAAGAAAACCATGAGTAGGTATCTACGAAACCCTAGCAACAATGTAAAGGGGACCATTAGGAGCCTTAATAGTCTCAGAGTCATCAAAGGTAATCAAAATTTCCCAAGGTCTTTTATTCTTAGGTTGTTATTGAGATTTAGGTTGAGTTTTAGGTTTAGGTTTTGGTCGAGGTTGAGATTGAACTTGAGATTGAATCTGAGGTTGAGGTGGAGGTTGAGGTGGAGGTTGAGGTGGAGATATAGATGGACCCACATGCTCCACTTGATTAACAACATGATTGAGATTATCCATCTTAGAATCATACATGATTTGCATAGTAGATGGTTGAGCAATGGTATTAGTATCATGCGTAGGTAAAGGATTCGTATAGATTTGAAGGTTTTGATTAGGAGGAGAGACAGATTTGTTCCCACTACCATCAAGATTATCAATAGATAAAGCCTTAGAAGCAATTAAGTCTTGAACCTTATGTTTTAAAGAATAACATTTCTCAGTATCATGACCATTCTGACGATGATATTGACAAAAAGCATTTTGATCAAAAGATTTAGAAGCAATCGTAATAGGTAAAAGAGGTCAAATAGGACGTAAATTAATCATATTAGCAGCTAACAACCTATTCATAATAGCATGTAAAGGTTCAGAAAGAGGAGTAAACGTATGATTTAATCGATAAGTAGTGGATGCAGAAGTGGCATTGTGAGATACAACAACAACTTGATCAGCAACTACATTCGTTTGTTTGTTTATCTTGACATAGTTGTTGAATTTTTGAAATTTGTTTGGATTAGGAGCAGCATCACTCTTATCAACTGGAACAGGAGCCATTGGAGTGGTGCTCTCAAATTGACTCACTTGTAATTGATAATGATGAAGTGCTGCACAAAGTTGTTGAAAAGTGGTAAATTCAGTAAGTAGAATCTTATCTCTAATATCCTTTTGCAAATTTGAAATAAACATATGTTGAATATCAATATTAGGAACATGATAGGAAATCTGAGCATACAAATGCTTAAATCTACCAATAAATTCAGTTAATTTTTCTTTAGCACTTTGTTTACAATGCATCAAGTCAGTCAAAGACACTTGCGGGCCAATGTTGTTTTGAAATTGTTGAATAAAGGTATTCACAAGGTGTGGAAAGGAATCAATAGAATAAGGAGGCAAGGAACAATACCATTGTAAGGCCTTGTGACAGAAGGTTCTAGCAAACAGTTTGGCTAAAATCCTATGGTCATGAGCATAATCACTACAAAGGATTTGGAATGTTTTATCATGATGAATAGGATCTCCTTTTCCATTATAATTCTCAAGACGAGGCATCTCACCTTGTTGAGGAACAAGAGTTTGAATAATGTCTCGGGACAAGGGACTTCCCATGTCACATGTAGGAATACTAAACTTGTTTTGAGTTAAGGAAGCAAGTTGTTATTGTAAGGATGATATAGTTTGATCCAAACTGATGATTGTTGAATCATTAGAGGAAATAGGAGTAGCAACATTAGACTCACTAGGTAAAGTGTAAGAAGCTGCAGGAATAGAAGACACAATTGGAAGAAAGAAGATTGGAATAAGTAAAAGGAACATTATGATATGAAGGTTGTGATGTAGGAAGGGATACATGAGGAACACTCATAGGAGCAAAGGGAACTGTCACAGTCACCAAAGAAGGAGTATAGGTAGGAATACTAGGTAAAGACTTAGAAGGAGGTTCAACACTAGTGATAGGAGGAATCAACCCTAAATCTTGAGCTTGTTGAGCTAAAGGTTTAACATTTGAATGCACAAGGTGAGTAATACCACGCAAGAGGTTAACACCTTGATCACTATCACGGAGAACTTTCTTAAGAGCCTCTATAGCTTGAATGGAATCTTGATTATGGTTCTCTTAAATAAGCCAATTACCCATCTTATCAAGTTCAGTGGAAAGTTTTTGGACTTGTTTAGGAGGAACTCTTAAAGCGTCATCCTCATCATGAGATGAGTGAGAAGAGTTTTGATCCATAGTAGGATTGGAATAATGAAGAATCAAGTTATCATCCGGGATCCTAAGGAAAGGAGAGGAAGATTTAGGATCAAAGGCACCCATGAGTCTACGACTTCTTCTAACTGGAATATTATAAGTAGGACTAGTAGTAGTAAAGCTCATAAACCAATGTAATGCAAATAAACTAAACTAAAACCACATAAAGCATGAATATTTTTGTATTTTTGAAATCTAATTAGCATGCAAGATCTAACACAAAGGAAAAATATAATACTAAAAAGATAAAAGGAAAGTACAATAAGGCATGCAATTTCACAAAAAAAAGGAGAGTAAGTATGTCGGATTCACCAAAATGAATTGCGGTAAAATGGAATCACACCTATTAAAATGTGTATGAGTGTGTAAATGTATGGGGGAAATATGAGATCTACTTCTAAATCCAAATTCCCAAAGGAGAGATCCAATTTGATCAACCAAAAGGTTAATGCACAATCAAATCAATCTATGGAGAATATGAAAGAGAGAAAAAAACCCAATGTTTCCCTATAAAGGAGTTATGCTTGAAATTCGAAATAATTGAAATATAAATACTAACCTCAAATTAGGGCAGATCTAGAAAATGCCAATTTCTGATGTTTGTTTGTACTATCGGGCAATTCTGCAACCTGTTCTGGACTGGAAATGTTGAGACAAAGAAAACCTTGAAATCTTTTTCCAAGATGAGTTCAAGTCGAATTTGACCCTCATAAAAGGTCAAAGGCTAGATTCTTTATTTGAAGGTTGATTCTGACTTTGTTCGCAGATCTCAGAAGTTCACCAAAAAGAGTATCCAAATCTACTCTCAAATCCAAAATCCTGCACCTATACCTACAAGAAAATGGAGGTTTTGTTTGTGTGGGGGATTTGGCTTGGTCAAACCCCAATTTAGGAATTAACCTTGAAATTGAATTGGAATGTAGTGTGCATAAACAAAGTAATTGAAACAAATCATCTCGCTTATGTTGAAGTCCTTGTAGAGGATTCGAATCCTCAAATCCACAAGTAGGAATGCTTCAATGGATGTAGGATGTCTCAAATCAATGACATTTGATCTTCAACACCAATCTTGAATTGATCTTTGCATATGAGGAGGCTTGGATGAATGTAGAAGGATGGATCTTCAAGGGGGCTCCAAAGAGATTGAATCCTTCAAGGCTAACAATGGATCTCCTTGAGGGATGGATGCTTGAACACTTGAATGCTTGAAGGCTTTTTTTAATGCTTGAATTCACTTGCTTTCACTTGAGAGCTCGCTCATGAAATTGCTTGAGATGAGATGTGAAAATGAGAGAGGAAGGCCTCCTTTTATAGTGAACTAGGGCACAATCCTCTAGAGGGGCCACCTTGGAGAATTAAATCCCAATTAGGTCCTAACCTTTAGAAAATATACCTAGATTAAATGTAATTTAAAGATTTACCATTTTGAAACCTGAAATGGCCAACCCAAAGGCTGGAAAACAAATATCCCCGAAACCCGATACCCGAAAATCAAGGAATTTGGAAATTTGAAAGAAGGGGGAAAAATCAAGCTTGGAACTGACCTAGTCAAGATTGAGCTCTATCCTAACCTAGTCAGGATCAACCTCGATTCTAACCCTGTGGGCCCAAATCTAGCCAGAATTAGTACAGTAGGTTTTGGGGATGCCTGGAGACCTAAAAATGATACCAGAATGGGATAGAATGCCAGGGATAGGCATAAAATCCTATGATGACTGTGATGAAGGCTAGGAGGACCTATTTCTAAGTCCTACCTAGAAATAGAGCTATGGAAGAGGGAAATTAAGGAGAATCCTCGAGATGCTAACCCTAATTTTACCTATAACGAAGCATAAAAGAAGTGGAAAGTGGGGAGAAAGCCAAATACATGCAAAGAGTCGATCAAGGTGTTTAACATGACTCCAAACTACTTACTCGGAGGGATAAACACTCTTATCATGGAAGTGCTTCCATTTTAAGATGATACAGTATGCCATGAATTCAAAACCTCACTCTTACTATCATCATTTGAGTAAAATAAATAAAGATCCACAATATCATTGGTAACATAAGGAACATGATTAAATGTGTATACATACTATGAGAGGCAAATTAGGAATAAAAAAATGCATATTGATTGCACTAAAAAGAAACATGGTTTTGTTGAGGAGTACTACTTGGTTTTAAACATTTAATGAAAGTGAATTAAATTTATTGGTTGATTGTTTTAATTAATGGGATTTAAGATTAATTATAGTTGTAGACAATAAGTTTAATTATGATTGTGGATGATTTGTCAAAAAATTCCATAATAATAATAATTCTAAGATATGAATTGGTAATCTACCAAAACTACCTCTTAACAAGCATGCTTAAAAGAATTTACTCATAATGCTAATCTTTCTAACAAAGAAACAAAGCAAAATAATTTAAAATGTAGCCACCCGCTTAGGCTACACCAAAAACTAATGTTGCAACTCTTGCTCACATTGCAACCACTTTGCCAATAGCTAATGTTGTGTTTGGTTCTATGCTACCCATGATAGGTTTTGTGTTAGCCAAGTCAAGGTTCGGTTGTGGAGGCTCCTTCAACATAGGCTGTTGTAATACCCCAAAAATGGGTTATAGGTTCATTAACCTCTTACATCAACAATTCAATCAAAATCAACATCAAAGTCCTAACTTAAGGCACATCTACACATCAGTTTATCATAAACCTAATTGATTATCTTAATTCTGCATCGGGGAATATTCTTTGAATATTCCTAATTTATCTAATTATCTTTAATTAAATATTATTTGGTGATAAATCTCATTTATCCTAAATTTGATTAATTGAATATGATGAATATTTAATTAATTAGATTAATACTGCCACTTAATTATTTAATTAAATTTAATCGTATTTAATCCTAATTAATATTCTTTTATTTGACAATAAATCAAATTTGCTAAAAATAATCAGTTGACTTCTTATTTAATTGATTAAATTAAATTGTCAAATTTAATAATATAGTTTTGGAATAAAGTTTAATTAAAATAATTGATTAACCCATAAATCAGTTATTTTAAACATATTTTAAATATTATTTGGCGATAAATCATATTTATCCTAAATTTGATTAATTGAATATGATAAATATTTAATTAATTAAATTTGATTCTGCCACTTAATTATTTAATTAGATTTAATTCTATTTATTCCTAATTATATTATTTAATTTTGACAATAAATCAAATCTCCTACGAATAATTGATTAAATATTTATTTAATTGATTAAATCCAAGTTGTCAATATTTAATAATATAGTTTTGAATAAAAGTTTGATTAAAATAATTGATTAACTCATAAATCAGTTATTTTAAATTTAAAATCAGTTAAGTTGAAAATAAATCACTTTATTTATTAAATTAATTCATATTAAATCATGCACAATCAGAAAAGCAGTTAACTTTAAATCAATTTTTAATTTCAATTTGTTAACTTTCTAAACTCAACATCTGATGATGAGTTGAAAAAGAGAACTAAACTCTATTTTGAGATAAAAACTGCTTTTGTATGATTTTACGAGTTTATTTATTCTTAATTTCTTGTTAACTCAAAAATCAACCTGAATTTATCAAGAGTGATTTATAATTTTTCTTATGCATCCTCAAACCCTGGATTTCTATAAAAACAAGGCTCAGCTCTTCACAAAGATATCTCTAGAATTTGCACAATTACTCTGGCAAATTTACAACTAAAGAACAAAGCTTTTGCGACAGGCAATTTTGTGAGATCATTTCATAGTTTTTCATAGCTTTTGCATACTTTTGTATTCATCTTCATAGCATTGTTAGATTAATTGCATATCATTTCAATTCATTCTAGATTAGTTTCATATCAAGTTTTTCATCTAATTGCATCACAAATCCCAAATAGATAGATTAATTTGCATTCATATCTCATTGCTTTCAATCATTTAAATACTTCATTTAGGTGTTGCATTATCACTGATCTTGGTCTAATTTGAGAATACCATACTTGCACCTACTAGAAGACAATAAATCACCTAGTTAGTTTTGTTTCATTTATTTGTAGATTTTGATTTTGCTAACCTCTAATGTTTTACTGAAGTGTTGTGTCCGCAGCTAGGTACAATTTTCACACACATTTCTAGCACCCACTGTGGGGCCCTGAAACATGTTTCCATTCTATTCTATTCTATCAAATTTCTATCATTTTTCTCGAACCCATGACCACAAGGTTAATTTTTGTGAGTTTTGTGATAAATTTCAGGGTTGTTTTTCCAAAAATCTGATTGGTATCTTTATTGGTACATGCACATATGACATGATACAGATCCTAAATTTATATTTCTAGAAAGGTATTTGAGTTATCTTTCATTTTCCATTGGTTTGGATTAATTTTTTTTGGAATTGCAAAAGTTACGATCATTTTAGTGCATACTGGTCAGAACCTGATTTTATGAAATCTGACTGATGTTTTTATTGGTACATGCACATATGACATAATACAGATCCAAAATTTACATTTATGGAAATTTATTTGAGTTAGCTTTCATTTTCCATTGGTTTGGATTTTTTTATTTTATTTTTTACAAAAGTTATGATCATTTTAGTGCAGACTGGTCAGAACCCAATTTTATGAAATCCAACTGATGTTTTTATTGGTACATGCACATATGACATGATACAGATCCAAAATTTATATTTTTGGAAAGGTATTTGAGTTAGATTTCATTTTCCATTGGTTTGAATTAATTTTGTCTTGATTTGTAAAAGTTATGATTGATTTAGTGCAGATTGGTCAGAATCTGATTTTTTATGACAACGGGTTTTTTGATTATCAAATGACATATTATCTTTGACTAACCTGATTTTCTACCACGTGGGGTTGAAAAGTTGTGTTTCTTTTTTGATGGATTTTTATAATAGTGGGTTGCATGTACAAGAATAGGTAATTTTTTCATAACAGTGGTTTGCAGGTGCAGGTGTAGGTACATCCCGTTAGTACAAAAGATAGAAGACAAATGCTCAAAAATTGCTAAAATAGGTAAAATCTACTAAGCGCGTTGTGAGGAACTTAGGTATTCTGTTACATCTGATAACACTTCGATTTGGACATTTAAAATGAACTCTCTTGTGTCAATCTTGTGTGACTTTTTCTGCTTTCATATCACAGACTTCAATTTTTGGGCTATAAAACGAACATAGATTTTCTTTCTACATATCTATTACACATAGTAAATAGGCCCTATGAACACTATTTGTGGATGATCTTGAGAGAGTAGGTTTCTTTCTATTGTTCACGCATGTGAAGCTCTTCTTGATGAAGGATCCCTTTGTAGGTAGAAAGGATACTAAGATTATTGACATCACAAATCTTGGTGAGATATATTCAGTCTTAGCGTGTCAGATTAATCTATCTGCTGTGTTTGGGTAAAAGTGATAAGGCTAGAGGATTATGCTCTACTCCCTTTTTGGGAAGTATCAAAAACTAAAATCCTTGGATCTGGACCAAGTCCCCATGTGGCATCTTTTGTGAGTCACCTTTAGAGAGGACTAACCGTAGTGGACATTCCCTTTATTGGGTTAACCACATGGACGGAACCTCAAGCGGTAATAGACATTTTCACCATGGTAGCAACAAGCGCTATATAAATATCCTTATGGAGGAAATCTTCACAGGTGTGGTCTCTTGTTAGGCTGTCAGATCTCCCTAGCAGATCCTGATTGATTAAATTCTCAGATTGTGTCAAAACCCCAATGCGCCTGGATTGGATTTTGCCCTATTGAGATCACAAAAGTTGTAAAGTCAGACCATTACTACAAACCTTAGAGAGGACAATTTTTCATTTTCTAGGACTATGTGCATTATTGAAAAACTCTTGAGAACATACACAATTAGCATTCCTAGGGATTAGCACAATAAGTCACTATTTCTTGTTCATGTGCAAGGTTGCTTTTGCCCTTGTTCATTATTTTGAGATGATTGCTTGCTTCCTTTTGCTTGTTGTTTTGCGTGTTTGTTGTCTATTTGGTCCTTTGGAAATGAACAATCCTGAACTATTACACAGATTTGCAAACTTGAACAAAGGATATCTTACAAACAATCTGAAACTAAAAATTGAAAAATTGCAAATCTAAAGCAAAAATCCTTTCTGGTGTCAAAAGTCATCCTGAAATTTCAAAACTCGTATCAAAGCTAAAGTCAAAGTTGTTGGAAGCCTTCAAAATTTGTCAGGAATCTAATTTTTGCAGCCTATTTCTAGATTCTATCAAAATATTCACTGTGTTAGGAACAGAGCAGAAACTAGAAAGAATTTGATCATTTACCTAAAGTGGTCTCTTGAGTCTGATTTAGCCTTCTGATTTATCGATTTGAGTCTTTTTCATCTTGTGTCAAAACCTTGTCAAAATTATCTTCAAATTCAGACTTCATACAAAATGGCTAAGTGTTTTGAGCTCGTGTCCACCATTTTTTGGGCATCTACCCATACTACTAGGGCATAGTATCCTTCATTTACGTCTAATCTAATCTTCAATCAATCCAATCTTGACAAGGTTGCATCATTCGATCTTCTTGAATCAAGTCATTCTTTAGTGTCTTCATCTTTCTCTTTTGCGTCACCCAAGGTTAATGGTGGAAACTAGAGCTTCCTCACACAAGAAATCCAAAGAAGCACCCAATACCTTACCTTTGTCTACTCACGTGGGTCCAACCTTTGAGCAACTCTACAATTCAGGTCTTTATGAAGATGACAGTCTCGACAATCTTCGATTAAAAACTGGTTACATACCCCCCCTCCATCAACCCACGAAGGTGATCAACAAACTCCACATCAATATATCCCAGGGAGTCCTAAAACTCCTAACATGTCTCAAGGAGGGACAAACCATGGTTCCCAAGGACATCAATCATAATATGGTGTGGATCAAGAACCCACACCTTCTGAAATTGCTCAATATCAAAATGATGATGAATTCAAGAAAATGATGAGGCATTTCTTCAAGGAAGACAAAGAAACATACTTCCTAGAGTTAGCTCGTCAAGGGGCTAAACTTCCTCCCAAATTTAATGTTGAAGATATCATTACACATGAGGAAGAAACTCCAATCACCGCTATGATGAAACAAATGCATATCATGCAAGTCAAACTTAACAAACTTGAAAAATAAAAGGAACCTAAGGAGTTCTCCATGAAAACTCTATGCCCTTTTCCATTTGATAAAGACTTGTACATGCTGCCATTCCCTAAGTGAGTGGAAATACCTAAATATGATAAGTATAATGTAAACTCTGATTCTCAAAATCATGTTAGAGAATTTTGTACTCAATCTATAGAGTTCATGCATGAACCAACCTACCTAATGTGTCTTTTCCCTCAATCTCTGGGAGGGTCGACTATTCATTGGTTCTCAAAAATGCCCCCTACTATCAAAACTTTCGAGGAGTTAATCAAACTATTCTATCAGTAATAATCCTACAACATCCAACATCCAGTCACTATGATCGACATCTGCAATCTGAAACAGAACTCAGGAGAACCATTCCTAACTTTTCTCAAATGATGGAGGAAGAAGTTTTCTCTATATGCTAGACCCATTCCAGAAATTGAGAAGCTGAAAATTTTCATCAAAAATCTTGTTCCAGAACTCAACTACCATTTGCAAATGCAAAATCATACATCCTTTGATAAAATGGTAGAAAATGCAATCAAAATTGAGAAAGTACTTGTGCAAAAAGGAGACATATCACTTCAAAAGGACAAGTATGAATCTGGATCTAATTCTAAAGACAAAGGCAAAAATTGGAACAAGAATAAGGGCATCATCACAAATGGCATTGTTGATACTATCTGTGCCCCATCTAAGGCACCCACTTTCAATCTCACTGTTGGCACCCAAGCCATCAAAGCTTTCGAAGCTAAAGCAATAGAATCTAACAAGAAGCCATCTGACTATAAACCTTGGGCTATAGATCCTAAACGTAAGTTTACTCCTCTTGGAGAATCCTTGTAATCCACCATGAAGACTTTGTTGGCCAACAACATCATCTCCTTGCCTGAGATAAAGGTATTTGATCCTGAACCTAAACCAAAATGGTGGAGAGAGAATGATTTATGTGACTTCCATCGCAATAAGGGTCATAAGACTAATAACTGCATATGCCTGAAACACATCATACAAGACAAAATTGATAATGGAGAAATTTTAATTGACAATCATAAAAGCAATAATGATCATACAACATTCATGGAGCCATTTATGAAATATGGTCAAGAAGATTCATCTTCTCAGCCTAATGTGGGTGCTAAAGTCAATTATACCGACTTTGGAAATAATGTTGTCATCAATATGGTTGAACCATGCCTATCTGAGCATTGCAATGTCATCACAATTGTAAGAAAAGATAAAGAAAATTAATCAAAAAATGCAATTACTCGATCACAAGCTCAGGCACATCTGCAAGGACAAATCCCAGATTCATCCAATGTCCCTAAGATACCTTTCAATCTTTCATCTACTTCTAAACAGAAGGGTGCCTCTAAATCATCAAATTCTAAAGACACGAGGCCAACATCATATAGTATTGTCCAACAACTCCAACATACAAATGCAAAAATCTTCATGTTTGAGTTGCTTTATGTATGCACCCTAAAATGGTCACCTAGACTTTGGGCCCCCATTCAGCAATTTATCAAATCCTTAAATCAATATTTTCAAAAATTAACATTTTATCAATTATATCAATTTCCTTGATCAAATCCTATTTTATCATTTTCGATTATTTGCCTTGGGCTAACCATTTTATCCTAAGTCTTATTTATTTAAAAGGAATTTCCTCCCCTTTTAATAAATAAACAGCCCCCACTTTTCCTCTTATCATAAGTTGCACAAATAAAATATTATTCCTATTTTATAAAAAAGAAGAAAATCATTTTTTATCTCATATGGACACAAAAGTCAACTCTTATTTTCTCATTGAAAGATATTTGTGCACATGAATTGCTCCTCTTTCAAGCTCCACCCTTGATTAAATCTTTTACCTCTTAATCTCCATGGTCCATTCTTTCTCATTTCTTATAAAAGGAGAGCTTTCTTCTCATTTTAGGATCCATCTTTTGAATACTAACCTGATGCTGTAAGATTTCTTGGAGACTTTGGAGCTTTTTGAAGACATTCTTGCATCCATCTTTCATTTCTTGCATCATAGCTTTCATGGAATCTAGCTTAATTTCTTTTATGCTTTAGATTAGCTCACATAGCTTAATTAGCAAGGGTTTGTAATACTTCCATCTTTTCTTTCATAGCTTAGCTTGCATCTTCATTTTTAGCATAGCTTAGCTTGCATTGCATTCTCATCTTGATTCTTGAGGATATTGGCATTCTTGCCCTTGTCTCTTTGAATCTCCCATTATGTGGTTTACTAGCAAGATTGCATGCTTCAATAGCTCTAGCTGAGAGCAATATTCAAACAATCTTGCGACTCCATGCCTAGGGAGCTCTAGGTCGCTTTCTCAAGGTTTCCCATTCATGGATTCCCTTGGAAGTAATGACTTAGAGAAGTGCACTATTTAGTGAGTACATTTTTGGTGCCCACCGTGGGGCATAACAACTCTGTTTTATCCTTCATTTTGCATTTCCGCTAATTTTTCATCAATATTTGCTTATTGTTTCGTCAATATTTTGGTCTCTGGTTTTTCTGACAGAAATATTGTGTGATATTTTTCCAGTATCGTACAATATTTTCTTACATACCAGTGCGATATTTTAACAGTTAAAATATCACGCTCTTTGACAGATAATATCACACTGTGTTCTATATTCTATCGCATGCAGGTAGCAGGAAATATCGCCCGGAGATATATTATCACACTAGTACAGGATGAAATATTGCATGACTGTTTCTCTGACAGAAATATTTCCCGAGCCTGGCAGTGAGAAATTTTTGTCATTTCTTTCAAGATCTACTTGGTTTTGATTTGGATTTCTGATTTGTTGTTGTAGAACAGGGGTCTATTTGTAGATTTCATTTGATTTTTGATATGCTAACCCTTGTAGAGCTAACAAGTGGTGCTTTTAGGTGCTCCTATTACTTTCTTATTTGCTTAAAAAATTCAAATGCACAAGGGCTACTAACGGTTTTTGTAGGGCTGCCCAAAACATAAAAAAACAAAAACAAATCAAGTGCTTGTTTAATTGCTTTTTTTTAGTGTGTCATTTACTAGTTATTTCACTTAGTAGGCAATTAATATCTTGTTGTAGGAATCTTTGGGTGGTAGGAGAAGTATGCTCTTCACCCTTCTGGTGAATCAAAAAATCTTGACCCATCTTTAGATTTTGAAAGCAAGAGGGTAATTGAACTTTTACTTGGTGTGTTTGGGAGATATTTTTGAGCTAGGAGATTATGCTCTTCACCCTTGAGGTGAAATAGAAATCCTGACACTCAAAGGTTGATCCACCCTTTGTTTAGATTTTAGAATCTTTTAGCAGACCTACTCTTGAGCAATCAAGAGGAACGACCCAAGTGGGGACAAGCTTTTCACTGGCTATTCTGACCCACTATAAACTCAAGGCTATCAAGGACACAAAACCTTGGTAGACGTAGTACTTGTCTTTGCTTGATGTGAGTACTTGTGGGATTGTCACCATGAGGAAAATGTTGAGAAAGAATGCTTAAGGTACTCTTGTGGCCATGAGGTCCGTTGCCGCAAGGTAAGGAGTCCCTTTGGGGAGCAAGAGGGGTATTACGAACGAAAGCCCTTATTAAGAACCATAGATAGAAGCCACCCTATTTTTCCCCTTAGCTTCTTGGTGCAAGGATTGATCCAAGTGGAATAACTCAGATCACCCCAAGATTACTCACCATTTGTGTTCCTTTGGTTGTGTCATTGGCACTTCCACAACAAAGCCAATATCTATTGTGGGCAACCACTTTGTGTGAGGCGATGGGACATCAAGTGTGGGCCAAGTTGTTAAGTATTGAGCCATTGTCTTTTTAGGCTAGTAAGTGCTTGAAGTGTTCTCGTTGTGATCTACCCATGTAAACATTCTCAAATATCAAACATCATCATAGCACTCATAGGATTTTATTGCTTTGATATCACAATTGCTTATCTTGACAAGGTTGCTTTTGCCCTTGTGCAAGTGTTTTATGACATGTTTGATCACCTACTATTTGCAAACCTATCTATTTACTGCTGTCACTGTGCTTGAAACTGAAAAATCCAACCTTCAAACTAAAATTTTGAACAAACTGCCCTTAAAACTAAGATTTTTAGCACTCACTGGTCAAGAGTCGTACGATCCTGAAACAGTATCGCTCACTATACTGAGAATTATCGTGCAATAGTTCATCACTGGAAGACTATCGCACTGCTTGCCTAGAAATTATTGCACCAGTTGCCTGGAAACTATTGCCCTACTTACTGGAAAATATCGCCTGCTCAGAAATTATTGCACTGTTAGCCTGGATACTGTCGCACAAAGTCTTTTTGCTGCCTGTCTAGTTTATGCAATTTTTAGTCTTTCCTTAGTTGACCAGATTTTAGTAGGTGACCTACTCTACTGCTAGAAACCTATTTGTACCTTGGGTTCCTGATTTTAGACCCCTTGAATTAGTGTTCTTTGATTTTACAAAGTAGTCTTGCTTGGCATCGATAAGTTAGGAATTATCCTTGTTGAAAAAGTACACCTTTAGATTCTTTGGTAACACGCTTGGAGAGTTTTAGTACTCTTTTGTCCAATTCACTTCCATCAAAAATTTAGTTTCAATTATATATTTGGTTAAATCCATTTTCTTGGCCCATATGTGTTAGGATACTCATCCTTTTATTATGCACCTCTTTGGAAGGATTGATTTACACCTTTTGCAGCTTTCTATCTTACCATCTCTTTTTGGACAATTGAACACTTTCACTATCCTTGTTTGGTATTGACATTTCATAAGGTCATCTTATCACCAAGGGTCTTTTTCTTTCATGCCGGTTACAACAAGGTACCAAGTTAGTCAAGTAAAATGACCTCAATTTGTCTTTGATCAATTACCCTTAGTCCAAACTCATCAAAAGAGAAAGGGAAAGAAACTCATCTTTGATTAATCACCTAGGAGTCAGTCTGAGGCTTGGTTTGACCCAAAGAGAAATCCTAGTGAGCTGAGTACCTCTTTACCATCCTCTCAATCAAATATGGACATGAGCTACACTTTGACTAGGAGACAAAGAGAAGAAATAGATCAAACTCTTGATGATATTTTCCAAAGACATAGGGATAACATGTTGTTTGGTGATGATAATCAACCTAAATCACCCCCTATTAACTCAAGATATTTAGATGCCCATCAAAGAGCTAGAAGACATTATGGGCAAGCTCACCAAGATGCACGGTCACAACATGAAGAACAAAAAAATGAATCTAGTGATGCTCATGTGAATGCTACATTCACTAACAGCTTGTTCAAACACTCACGGTCCAACTCTCCGCTCAAAACAACCTCAAGATATGCAAACAAAAGGCTTAAAATAATTGAGCATGAAAAGAAAGATTTTTTGGATGAACAAGCTGCTAAAGAAGAAAGGTTTAAACACCTAGAGGAAGAGCAACAAGCCTTGTTGGAATTAAGAAGAAAAGCATTCCAAGAAGAGCAAGATAGGATTTTAGCCCAACAACTCAACGACCAATTTAACAAAAGGGGTACCAACAGTGGAAACAACTCTCCACCCTCTACTCCTTTAAGAACCCTAAGAAGTAGAAGATGGTCAAGGACCCCTTCAAGGTCTCCTAGTCCTAGAGGAAGAAGGATTTCACAACATAGGAGATGAACACCTCCTAGGAACTCAAGACAATGCTCCCAATGAGCTCACCATGGCTCTCAACATGGAGGAAGTAATGCAAGTTTTGATGATCAAGATTTTATGAGAATGCAACAAGAACCACTATTCCAACAATATGTGGAGAATTACCTTGATCAAGACAAAGATAGGTTTCTAGAGAGCTTGATTAAAAAGGGTGCTAGAGTCCCTTACAACTTTGATGTGGATAGGAGAATCAAGAAACAAGGACCCTCACAAGACAGGAAATCAAGAAACTCAAATGAATGATGGAAAAGGTGTTGGCACCTAAAATTTCCTTTTCACTTGATTCTATTTGTCCCAACCCTTTCGACAAAAGTGTGACTATGACAAATTTTCCTAGGAAAGTTGAAATTCCCCAATACGACGAGTATGATGGCAATGGTGACCCACATGATCATGTGCGTCAATTTTACACCATGAGTTTTGAGTTTCACCAAGATGACTCTTACCTTATGAGATTATTTCCAAGGAGCCTCAAAGGCCAAGCCATAGAGTGGTTTACCAACATAACCCCTCCCATCAAAACTTTCAAAGAACTTGTCCACAGATTTGTTCAACATTTTGCATACAACTTATCAAGATCAGTCACTATGTTGGACTTATGCAATTTGAAACAAAACCAAGGGGAATCCTTTGTTATCTTCTTGCAAAGGTGGAGACAATTGTGCTCCCGCTATTCTAGGACTACTCCTGAGCATGAAAGGATTGACATCATTGTTAGTAATTTGGTGCCTGAAATGCGTTATGAGGTTCAAAAAATGGTCTTTGATTCCTTTGATACTATGTTGAGACAACATGTTGAATTGAGGATGTCTTAAAGAAACAAGGCATTTTGACCAAACATAGCAATAACAACAACGGTCAAAATCCTAACAATTCTAATAAGGACAAAGGAAAGCACTGGAACAAGAATAAGCAAGTAGTCAACGATGGAGTTGTGGACTCTTCCCAACCCAAGGATCAAGGATTCCTCCATTTATCTAGTGAATTCCAAGCTATGAAGCTCAACACATCCTCCAACCAACAAGAGCATAAACCTAAGTATCAAGAAAAGCCCAAGAAAAAGTTGAGACAGTTTTCCAAACTGGGTGACTCCTATGAGGATGTTTTCAAGACCCTTATTGCTAATAATCTTGTGCAACCACAAGATCCAACAAACTTCCACATACCTGATGTTAAGCCACATTGGTGGAATGAAAAAGATTTTTGCAAGTACCACAATGACATCGGACATGACATCGAAGATTGCTGGAAACTTAAACACCTTATCCAAGATCTTATTGAAAATTGCAAACTTCAGATTGATGGGTTGAATACCAATGCAGATCACAAGGCTTTCAAGGAGCCTTTGCCCAAATATGAAAAGGGGGAAACTTCTCAACCCAAGAATGGCAAGGCCGCAATCAACTATACCTAAACAGGTGCCAAAAATGTGGTCAATATGCTTGAGATTGTTGAGGAAAATGTCAACATGATGCGAAACAAAGATTCTTATAGTCATGATGTCGGATCTCCTCCTATATTTGATGAAGAACCCGTGGTGGTGCTTAGAGGTCCTCATTCTCAAAGGTCATCCCAAGCTCTTAATGCTATCACCAAAAGCCAAGGTCAAGGTCCTATGGTTATTAGAGGTCCTAATTCCAACCAGTCTAGCAAACCCAAGCAAGTGACATCCAAGAATGTCACCACCAAGTTAGCAGTCAATCCTGAAATGAGCTACAATCTTGTTGATCAGTTACAAGGAACACTAGCTCAAATCTCAATTTTTGAACTCCTAGAATTATCTCCAAGACATAAGCGTGTCCTTGAGGATGCTTTGCATACAACCAATGTTCCTAACAACATAGATGTTGAACAATTCCAAAACATGGTTAACCACCTTGCCAGCCCTCACTACCTCACATTCTCAGAAGAAGATGACAAAGCATTGAGCCATCCACATAATCTTTCCCTTCATATTGAAGTCATGATTCACAAGATCTGTGTCAGGCGTGTGTTGATTGATGGGGGTGATAGGCTCAATATTTGTTCCTTGAGTTTGTTGAAAATACTGGGTTACTCCAAACAAGTTATTGATACTCGTAAGAAAATCACCATTAAAGCCTATGATGAGGCAGAGAGAAGCTCCAAAGGCTTGGCTATCTGGCCTGTCAGGATTGGCCCTGTTGAAAAGGACATTTTGTTCCAAATTGTTGATGCTGGTCCTTTAGCCTATAATATCCTACTCGGTAGACCATGGATCCATGACATGCAAGCAGTGTCATCCACCTACCACCAATGTGTTAAGTTCCCCTATAATGGAGTAGAAGTTTGTATACCTGGGGATAGCACATTATCTATTAATACAATTTCAGTGGGGAATCATGTTCCCCTTAACAGATAAGTAGAGGATTTTGATGCCACTTTAGCACAATGCCAGAATAAGTTCAAAGCCATAGACCTTGGTATGGGGGGTTATCAAATTGACTCCTTTACAAAACTGCCAGTTTCACCTACGTCCCATGGTAAACCTTCACAAGAGATGCATCCTTCATCTTCAACAATGACTCTATTTGATACATTTGTAGATTCCTCAGTACCCATCCAAGATGAAAAAGAAGAGGTAGCTGTTAGAGATTGGATTTGCAAGGAGGAAAAATACTAGCATAATGAAAATTTCTCCCCATCTCCTAAAGCTTATGGGAGAGGGTACACTCTTGTCAAGAGTATGCGCTATCCAGGTCATGGTCCTCTTAGTCACAAATTAGATGCTAAGGCTAAGCCACTCAATCATGCTCTCTTTGGACATAGAGTTAAGACAACAGTTGGCTTAGGTTTCGAAAGTCAGAATCAGAAAACTACTCCTATCCTTGTTGCGACAGATAGTGATGATGAATCTAGCTACATACCCAATTTGCAAAATCAACAGGATAGGTGTGAAGACTGGGTCCCTTCCACCAATCTCCTTTGGGGAGATTTAGATGCTCCAGTTATCAATCCAATAGTTTCAAACCTAGAACAAGAACAATCCACTATTGAAGATCATGTTGAAGATCCCATTCAAGAACATCAATACACAAATGGCATTCAAGAAGGTGTTACCCTTGGTGACATCAAAGCCTCTACCTCAAGGCCTAAGAAATATGCTTGGTGTAAACATCCCAGTCGGGATTCAGATATGGACTCACATGAATATGAGTGGGAGACTCTTTTGGATTGTTCTACAGTTGACATGGACATTGATGGTGTCCATACATATGGTTCCCAACCCAAGGTAGCTAACGAGTCTAGTGTAGGATTAGAAGATTGGAATCTGTGAGTCACTTTAGTGGATGATGCTTCACTTGGTAGTGATTTGGGTACCTTAGAGGGATACTTGATGAATCCTAACTCTGCAATCACCAGAGATGATACCATTCACATACACAATGTTGAACCAGTCATTGAGCTACCCCTTGCCAATCCTCACTTAATTGATTGGTCTCAATTCTATCAAGAGCCTCAACTCCTAACTTTTCAAAATGACTATGAGATAGCATGCTACCTAAATGACCTTGAACCTATAGCCTCTTCCACTAGCAAGCCAACTACAAGCATGACAGAACCAGATATCAAGTACCTTATTTGCAAAATGAAAAGAAAAGAAAAAAAGAATAAGAGTTCTGATGGCAAAAACCACTATGTGGCAGTGTCAGAACCTAAAAAAGTAAAAATAAAGGATGCACCCAAAGGTGAAAAACTCTCTAAGGCACCTAAGGATGAGGTACTTGATCATCTCCCAAGTTACTTTCAGGACAGGTCTTCAGTGCTTGTTGAGCCTACACAACTAGTTAATCTGAATACACCTGAGGCTCCACAAATTGTGCATTTAGCTCAGTCTCTATCAACACAGGAAAAAGAAGCATATACCAAGTTCCTACAGACCAAGAAGATTAATTTTGCTTGGACTTACTCAGACATGCTAGGATTGGACACTAATCTCATTATGAATCACTTGTCCATAGCTCCAGGTATCAAACTAGTAAAATAGAAATTGAGGAAAATACATCCCCATATAGCTCTTCTCGTCAAAGCTGAACTAGAAAAGCTCCTCAGTGCAGGATTTATAAGAGCCATTGATTATGCCGAATGCATATCCAATATTGTACTAGTTTCAAAACATGACAAGTCCATCCGCATATGCACAGATTTTAGAGATCTTAATAAAGCATGCCCAAAGGATGACTTTCCACTTCCAAACATAGACATGATAGTGGATATGACAGCGGGTGATGAGATCTATTCTTTGATGGATGATTTTTCTGGGTATAATCAAATCAAAATAGCTCCTGAAGACTAGGAAAAAATTACATTTACTTGCGCATGGGGAACCTATTACTGGAATGTCATGCCATTTGGATTAAAAAATACAGGAGTTACTTATGAAAGAGCTATGACTACCATCTTCCATGACATGATGCATAAGAATATGAAAGATTATGTGGATGACACCCTGGCAAAATCTAAAAAAAGGGATACACACCTAGGTGATTTGGAAGTAATTCTAGATCGTATGGATATGCCACCTCCCAAAAATATCAGTCAAATGAGGAGTCTTCAAGGATGCCTTCAATCTATAAGGAGGTTTATTTCACAACTGGTTGATAGAGCCCAACCCTTTAACAAGACTTTGCACAAAGGGGTTAAATGTGTCTGGAATGAAGATTGTCAGCAGAGCATGGACCAAATCAAGCAATACTTGGCCAATCCTCCAATCTTAATGCCTCTTATCCTAGGACAACCACTCATATTGTATGTGTTAGCAACAGAATCTTCCCTCGGGGCATTATTGGCTCAACTTGATGATACTAGAAAAGAAAGAACTATCTATTACATCAGTCGTACTCTTGTGTCATACGAGGTCAATTACACTAATATTGAAAAATCTTGCCTAGCAGTGGTGTTTGCTTCCCAAAAGTTGCCACATTACATGCTTTCACATAAAATACACCTCATTGCAAAAATTGATCCTCTCAAATATTTGCTTGGTAAGGCTGCTCTCATAGGTATACTTGCTAAGTGGATGGTGATCTTATCAGAATTTGACATAGAGTATGTTGAGTGTAAGGCTATAAAAGGACAAGCCATTACAGACCAATTGGCTGATTTTCCAATACAAGACAAAGCACCAATTCAAGTTGAATTTCCAGATGAGCACATAATGTACATGACTAAAAGAACATGGAAGATGTTCTTTGATGTCTCTTTCATGCAAAATGGTTCAGGTGCAGGAGTGTTGTTTGTCTCTCCTCATGGGTACACAATTCCTAAGTCCTACAAACTATTGTTCCCATGCACAAATAACATTGCTGAGTATGAGGCCTTGACGAATGGACTAAAAATGGCTGTAGAGTGGAGAATCACAGAGTTGCATATCTATGGGGATTCACAATTGATAGTCAACCAAGTTAATGAAGAATACCAAACAAAAGATGAAAAACTACTACCCTACAAGAAAATGGTTGATTCGTTGCAATGATACTTCACCTTTGTTACATTTCAACAAATCCCTAGAGAAAAGAACAAAGAATTTGATGCTATGGCTACATTTGCTTCACTTCTTCAACTAGAACAACATGAGTCCAGATTTGAATTCCTGGTGGAAGAACTACGCTACCCTATCTATGACTCCTAAGAAAGCCAAGTTGTTTGTACCCTTATTGGCCATGAATCATCCCACTATGGTGCCATCTATTCATACCTCCATCATGGTACTATTCCTGAAACCTTTAATCATTCTGAATGAAGAAACCTAACCTGAAATGCCTCTCGCCACACCCTTATCTCTAGTGATCTGTATAGGAGGGGTTTAGATGGGACACTTCTTAGGTGTTTAGAAAAGGATGAGTCCAACCAAGCATTAGTTGACATTCACGAGGGCATTTGTGGAGGACATTCTAATGGTCTTGCCATGGCCCAAAGGTTTCTTAGGGTGGGGTACTATTGGCCTACCATGCAAACAGATGCAGTAGCTTTTGCTAAATCTTGTGAAAAGTGTCAGAAACATGGTAACCTAATACATGCTCCAGGTAGGGAGCTTATTCCTTCTATTTCTCATTGGCCATTTCAACGCTGGGCCTTTGACCTTGTTGGGAAAATTCATCACAACTCATCAGGTGGACACAAATTCATTATCACTACTACTGATTACTTTACCAAATGGGTAGAAGTTGTCCCACTTTCTATTGCCTCAGGCAAGACAGTTTCTTTGTTTATTTTGAACCATATCATATGTTGGTATGGAGTGCCTTCTAAGATAATCACTGATAATGGAGGTTAGTTTAAAAACAAGGACCTTAAACATCTCTACAAGAAATTCAAGATAAAACTACATTGGTCCTCCATTTACTTCCCGCAAGGAAATGGACAAGCAGAGGCTTTGAATAAGACCATTCTCAAAATCCTCCATAGAACAGTTCACAAGAATTGTAGAGATTGGCATCTATAGATAAATTCGGCCTTGTGGGCCTATAGAACGAGTATTCATACTCCAATAGGGGCTACTCCTTTTTCCCTCACTTATGGTGCTGAAGTAGTGTTACCTTTAGAGGTGGAGATTCCTTCTCTTAGAGTTTCTCTTAAATTTTTAGTGACAGATGAAGACTACTGCGCCATGAGGCTACAAGAACTTGAACTTCTAGATGAAAAGCGTAAAGCATCTTTTGATCACATAAGAGTTTATCAAAAGCGTATGTCCAAAGCATTCAATAAGAAGGTTCATCCTAGAGAATTTCAAGTGGGGGATCTTGTCCTATGAGAAAACCCTAAGAACCAACAACATAGAGAGAAAAAGGGGAAATTTGAACCTAATTGGCTTGGACCATACATCATTACTACTGCTTTTGGTACAGGCACTTATTTACTATCTAATCCAAAGGGAGAGCAACTCCCTGACCCTATCAATGTTTTGTACCTCAAGAAGTTCCATCCATGATGCCTATTCTGTCTGGGGGCATCCTTTGTACATATTTATTGATCTTGAAAAAATTCTAAAAAAATTCATATATGATGCTGAAAAAATCCTAAAAATCATAAACAGTCCTGAAAAAATGAACATCCTAGTGAAAACCTAGCAATAGGCGCTTTGATGTCTCACCAAAAAAAATCAAAAAATTTCAAAAAATTCAAAAAAAAAAATAGAAAAAGTGCCTTGGTGAAAACCTGGAAACAGGCGCCTTGGTAGCAAAAATACAAAAAAATTGAAAAAAAATTAAAAAATCTCCAAGTGGTGAAAACCTGGAAACAGGCACTACTTGAGGCCTTTGCACCCTTGTTTCTTAGCATGCGTCCTCAACACTTAGCCTTTCTCCATCATGCCTTGTCCTTGTTGCCTTTGTTTGGAATTGGTCTTTGTCTTTGACTAGGGGGCATAACTGTATTAGCTTTGGTCTCTAGGATGCATTGGTCTTTAGGATATCTTGCAAATGGTGTTTTTCAACACCAACCCCAATTGTGTTTTTCAACACTACCCTAGCGTCAAGTGTTTCTCAACACTTATCAGATATCTTACTCACAGTCTAGCATGATATGGTATTTCTCACTGGCAGATGCAATACTCAAAGTTTGACTCTATGACCTACACACACGCACTTAAACACTCACCTCACTGAGACTTGTTTGACTTTATTTCTTTGTGTGTTGTCTATGATGATTTCTTTGATGAGGGTTCTCTCCCTAATAATTTTTTGATGATGCTGAGCTAGAAGACTGAGGGCATGAGGACATGTTTTATTGCTTTTTCTGTTTGTGGGTATATTTTGTTGGTCTTAATTGTCATTAGCATTTTTCTTGTTCCACTTGACAATAGGATCTAAAAGGTATTATCCTTGATTGTTTGTGCAAGTGCATACTTCTAGCCATCTTGACTTTCCTTGTGTCTCAATGTGAGTATAATCTTGTTATACTAAACTTACATAATCTCACTACGCTAGTCATCTTGACCTATATGTCTTTGATGCCTAGGTGGGATTCCCACATATCTATCTGATATAGATCATATTCAGATTCACATAGTCATACTAGTGTGCATTGTATGATCTTGCGATGCTACAAATAATGCTCGATGATGAATATTAGAGTCTAAAAGCTTTGTGACCTTGCAAGTAAACCACTTTTCATAGTAGCTTGCATTTTTAGGTTCATATTAGTTTAGTTTTGCATCTTGCATATGGAGAGAGCTCTCCTTTTCATCTTTCATGGACCTATCGGTCAACTGCACTCACCTTTCCTATTCTCGATCATGTCTTTCACTCCTTGTCTTTCACATCACGTCCTATTCCTATCATCACAAGGGGTTAATCTTATCATCATATCTATCCTAAAGAGATCATTTTTAGAAACATGAGTCTATATCATAAACATGAGAACTAAACATACATCTATGAGAGAGATTATACATGAGCATATATGACATACATTTTGAGCAATATGAAAAGACAATATAAAAAACTGAAACATCCATCACAAGTGGGCCATGTACACAAGATATATCGCCAATCTAGTAATCTCATATATATATATATATATATATATATATATATATATATATATATATATATATATATATATATATATATATATATATATATATATATATATATATATATATATATATATATATATATATGTATAAATGTGTGACATGATACAATGTGGGATACAAAAATCTAGATACAAGTCCCAGGATATATCTCTGTACATCTATCTGACCTAAACCTAGGACTCGCTACCAACATCATGTGGTGATGGTAATGGAGGAGGTGGTGCCATGTTCAGTACCATATCAGATCTCCCAGCTATAGTAGAATAGGGTGGTGCCCTCTGACCCTGTGGAATTGCCTGTATATAGAGACCATGATAATATGCACCTCACGCTTCCTCTCTCCAGCTCTCTATAGTAGCAACCTGTATGGCCCTATCCCGCCGCTCGAGCTCAGTTCTTAGATCCATCAGCTGCTACTCTCTGATAGCTATGGTGATCCACAGCTACTGCATCTCTATCTCCAGGACCTAGATCCTAGCTCTCAAATACTCTCCTCATGCAGGTTGGTCCTGCCTAACATCCACCCGATGAGGAGCTAGCCTCACCCCGTCATCACCCTCATCTGCAAAACCTTGTCCTCGTGGCCATTTCTAGCCACCTAATCAAGAGCTCTGACTAGTCTCTCTCCCTCTCCCTCTCCCTCTCCCTCCTCCATCCCCATCATCCCTGTCATCTCCCTGTGTTGTTGACTGTGCATCAGGTACAGTGAACCTCGGGAAGGGCTGCCTCCATCGCTCTACCTTGCAGGCCACATGAGCCCCTACATCTACCATATCTAGGAGGTAGTCCCATGGCTCCTAGCATATCGTAGCTATATCCTATACTTCCTTCTGGTAATCCAACATCGGCAACCAACCCTAGCCCTCCTCATCCCTAACCTGAGCATATGTGGTAGTCTCGGTGGGCACTCTCTGCTAGCACCCAAACTGTCTCTAGACATGGGTAATCACAAATCTCTCCACAATATCTGAGTGCTGACCTACCAGTGGCTGACTGCATAACATATAATCCAACTCATCCTAGTCACCCCATTGCTCGCATGCCCTGTATGGTCTCCACTGGAATGAGGTGAGCTCATCCAGTACCCAGCGGTAATATGTGACATCTCCACTATGTGGCTGGGAGATAAACTCTATGTACCTATAAATGTAGGGGCATCTCTGCTCCCTTGGCTACACTCATGGTCTCACTATAGCAATGTGCTCCCATGCCCATATTTGAGCGAGAATGGCCCCACATGTCCAGGTCCTGCTGTCCTGATAAACTATCTCATGGAGCTCATGGTACATGTCTGCCAAGATGGCTGGCCCCCATGCCATCTGTCGTGGTTGAGCAATCAAATCCACCACTAACCTCCCCCAACCCAATGGAAAACCCTTCTGACTCATGTTAGTAATAAGGGCCTATGCAATAATCAAACAAATGATGCATGGCATCAGGAAATCCCTACCAAACTCCTCAACTAACTGATCCCAGCTCAGATGCCTGTCAATAATAGTAACATCCTAAAACATATCCTGCATCATCTGTCTCCCCTCTGTTAGATCCTGATCATAGTACACCCATGCCAACAAAAAATCATGCAAGTTTCTATCATCTGGAAACTTTACATCTATGACTATCTATAAACATGATTATACTTACAGGATCTCCATGGCTCAGAACCCGTAGGATCCAATAGACATCCTCGAGGCTAATCGATGCCTCTCCAATAGGTAGATGGAAGGTGTTGTGCTCGATGTGCCATCTCTCAGCCAATTCAGTCAACAAACCATGATCCACCCGAATATGGGGCATCTGTAGCAAGTAGCCAAAACCCATCGCCCTCAAGTCTGCTCACCCCGGATCGTTGAGATGCTGAACGCATCGTAGTCTAGTCACTCGGGGTGCTCTAACAAGTAGTGCAGGAAAGTGCTCCTGCAAACCATTAACCCAAACTAGATGTCAGAACATATCATGATGGATGTATAAAATCAATATAAAACATCTTAAAAGAAAACATTGTCAGGACCCATGTCATTTTGCTCAAAAATATTAAAACATGTCATTTTTTTATACTGTGCGACACTATTTTTTGACTAAGTATCGTGCAATACTTTCTTTAATACCAGTGCAATGATATCTTTGTCTGTGATACTTCACATAGCATTGCATGATATTTCATCCAGTATAGTGTGATACTAGATTCAATAGCGATGCGATGCTATTCTGACCCACGAAGTATCGCATGATAGATGTCCTCAAAGGGTGCGATACTTGGAAAGTATCGTATGACTTTTCGTATGAAGAAAATTTAAAAAGTTTTAAAAACTTTAAAAACGTGTTTTAAATTGATATTAATACTCATAAATGACCAACAAAGTGAGTTTTTCTAAAAACATATCGGGGCACCATACTATGGAGGCCAGTTGTGCAACCGGGTGCGCTCAAATCAATGCCTGTGGACTGGGATTGCTGCTTGCTGGGCCATTTTCTCTCTCTAAGCTCTCAAGATTCTCAAATCACTAAAAGACAAATGATTTTGAAAATGACCTTTTTACCCCCTTTTATAGCATTTTGACTTTCTGACCTAATTTTCAAAACACCTCAGAATTGCACAAAAATTGCACCCCTAGCTAATTTCGACATCTTGGATCTATTTTTGGGATTGTAATCAAAATCTGAGTTCATCTTGATAGTCAAAATCACATTTCAAACTTTCACCCTCTCCTACGCAGTTGGCTAACCATTTGAGGCCTGATCCTTCGATCTTTGTTGGGGCATCTTTATTTCTTCACCCCCATCTCTTCCAACCTTCTAGTCTTTCATTCACTTTCATTAGATTCATCTCTCTGAGGTTTGACTTCATTTTTATCTTATATCTTTCTCAGTCAAACCTAGTCAAACTAGGGCACATCTTCAGTGCTTAATGGTTATCCTATCATGTTTCATCTTTGATTATGATTTCTAGTGACTTGATCAAGTTTATCAATTTGATGTTCTCCTCTACCTGATTTCAATTTCAATTCTGAGGGGGCAGTACCTATCAGCTTTAATCTTTGATTTAGCTTATCAATTAGCTCAGCTTGAGATTTTTATCTCCTATTTCAGACTTGACAATTACTTATATACAACGGTGATTGGCCTTGTCTTTCAGCTTATGCTTATCTTTGTCCTGATATGTTCCCATTCGTCGAACACATGTCTGGATTTTTTGTGATCCCAAATTGATCTCACATTTCAATTCCATTCTTTGACCACATGTGATCCCAAATTGATCTCACATTAGTCAAAGAGGGGCAAATGTATGCACCCTAAAATGGTCGCCTAGACTTTGGGCCCCCATTAAACAATTTATCAAATCCTTGAATCAATATTTTTAAAAATCAACATTTTATCAATTATATCAATTTCCTTGATCAAATCCTATTTTATCATTTTCAATTATTTGCCTTGGGCTAACCATTTTATCCTAAGTCTTTATTTATTTAAAAGGAATTTCCTCCCCTTTTAATAAATAAAAAGCCTCCACTTTTCCTCTTATCCTAAGTTGCACAAATAAAATATTATTCCTATTTTATAAAAAAGAAGAAAAGCACTTTTTGTCTCATATGGACACAAAAGTCAACTCTTATTTTCTCATTGGAGGATATTTGTGCACATGAATTGCTCCTCTTTCAAGCTCCACCCTTGATTAAATCTTTTACCTCTTAATCTCCATGGTCCATTCTTTCTCATTTCTTATAAAAGGAGAGCTTTCTTCTCATTTTAGGATCCATCTTTTGAATACTAACCTTATGTTGTAGGATTGCTTGGAGACTTTGGAGTTTTTTGAAGACATTCTTGCATCCATCTTTCATTTCTTGCATCATAGCTTTCATGACATCTAGCTTAGTTTCTTTTATGCTTTAGATTAGCTCACATAGCTTAATTAGAAAGGGTTTTTAATACTTCCATCTTTCCTTTCATAGCTTAGCTTGCATTGCATTGCATTCTCATCTTGATTCTTGAGGATATTGGCATTCTTTCCCTTGTCTCTTTGAATCTCCCATTGTGTGGTTTACTAGCAAGGTTGCATGCTTCAATAGCTCTTGCTGAGAGCAATATTCAAACAATCTTGTGTCTACATGCCTAGGGAGCTCTAGGTCGCTTTCTCAAGGTTTCCCATTCATGGATTCCCTTGGAAGTAATGACTTAGAGAAGTGAACTATTTAGTGTGTACACTTCGGATATCTCCAACTCATAGAGCCATTCTAGACAAAGCTCTGCTCAGATCCAATGTTCCTGACAACCTTGATTTGGATAGATTCCAGACTATGATTGGTCATCTAACGTCACCACAATATATCTCATTTTCAGAGGAAGATAATAACTCCTTGAGTCATCCGCATAACTAGCCCTTGCATATTGAAGTCTTGATTCAAAACCATCATGTCAAACGCGTGTTGATAGATGGAGGCGTTGGTCTCAACATTTGTTCTTATATCTTGATCACACAACTGGGATTATTAGAAGATGCCATTGATCCTAAGAAGAAGATAACTATCAAGGCATATGACGAACAAGAAAGGTCTTCCAAAGGCATGATTGTCTTACCTATCAGAACAGGTCCTATCATCAAAGATATCACATGTCAAGTTCTTGATCTACCTTTGGCTTACAACATCCTTCTAGGAAGACCCTAGCTACATGAAAGGAGAGATATTCCTTCCACATACCATCAATGTGTGAAATTTCCTTATGAAGGAGTAGAGGTGATGATTCCAGTAGACCTATACACAACTTGCAATGCATTGAAAGAAAGTGATGATAAACTTGCTCCTAATAACAAAGAATCTACCACTAAGTAGATAGACATTGCTTAAACATCCAAAATGGAAGACATGGTAAAGAAGTCAAAATCAAAGACAATGGTATGGGAGAATACACAATGGAACCTATTTTATCTCTCACATCTCTCCTGTTGTCCCCTAAATCTTATGGACAACCTTTTGACAAAGTGAAACCTACAGCTAAAGAATTCCAGGTCATATTCAATGGAAGCTTTGTCACATAACAAGTATCTAAAAAAGAGTTTGAGGAAGAAGTCATGCTTGCATGGTTATACAAGGATGAGCCTCAATCCTAATCAGTCCAGAAATGTGACTCCACTTCAATCAAAATTCCTCAGAAGTCATACGGACCAGGGGACAAATTGATCACAAAAATGGGATATACTGGAAAAGGACCTCTAGGACTACAAGGTAAGGGTCTTCTATCACCTCTTGACCACCATGGTCGAACCAACAAGAATAAAATGGGTCTAGGATATAAGAAGAATCTTTTCTATCTTAGCAAGAAATCCCCACATGTCTTAGAACAGATTGAGCCATCCACAAAAAATCAACTAAAGGAAGAAACAACTGAACAATCTGACAATGATTATTCAGACACCACTGATGAGCTCATTCCTTATGAGCATTTTCCTAAACAAATAAAAGACCTCCTTGAAGCTAAAGATGATCTAGTAAAAAAGAATCAATGTAGTAGAAACACAAGAACCTACTATAGAACAAGAGACACTTGCACCACAAGAACCAGTTGATCTCGAAGGCAATCAAACAGACAAAGAAGAAGGTGGCAGCTATTCTGAGATAGATTCTCATGAGTATGAATTCAAATCAGAATTGGAGGGTAACCCTTCTTGGCGTATTCATCCTAACTTTACTCATGTTCTTAATTTTCCTAGAGGCATAGATGAGGAATCAAATGACTATGAATGGGGAGCCATTCTAGAGGAAGATGAGCTTATCACAAAAAAACATATTGATGTTGTACACCAATATGCACCTAAACCCAACGTAAGTCTAGAGTGAAATAATGAACTTAATGAGTCTGATCTACCGATGGCTAAAGTGGACTCCCACAATGACATTGAGCCTATTCATGAATTGAACGTTTTGATTTGTAATATCACCTTCAAACTTGAGAATCAGGTTAGGACCAATGATGATAGATCCATATCTGTAAACATTATTTCCCAATCTTTCACCGCTTTGACTATCCAACATCTTGAACTTCTTGACCAAACCTCCAAGAATCTGAGCCAAGGTATCTATACCTTTCCAAATGACTATGCCCTTGCTTGCTACCTCAATGTAGTTGAGCCTATGATGACTTCCATCAATGAACCGAGCATTAGCATGATTGATTCGAACATCAAGTATCTTAGTCAAAAGAATAGAAATAAAAAGAAAAAGAAAAGGAGTTCTGAGGGTGAAAACCACTTTGTGGCAGTCTCAAAACCTACAAAAGTAAAAATAAAAGATGTATCCGAAGGTGAAAACCCCTCTGAGGCACCTAAGGATAAGATATTTGATGTCCTTTTGAGTCACTTATAGGAAAGATCTTCAATTCTAATTGAGCCCACTCAATCCATCAACTTGGGAACAATAAAAGAACCACAGTTGATCCATGTAGCACAATCCTTATCAGAAGAAGAAAAGAAAAAATTTACCACATTCTTAACAGAAAAGAAGATCAAATTTGCATGGAAATATTCAGATATGCCAGGGTTGGATCCTAATCTTATAATGCACCATTTATCTATAGCTCCAGGAGTCAAACCCATTAAGCAAAAATTAAGAAAGATGCATCCACATGTTGCACTCTTGGTCAAAGCTGAATTATAGAAACTACTAAAAGCTAGATTCATCTGTGTTATTGACTATGTTGAATGGATCTCTAATATTGTACCTATTTCTAAAACAGATAAATCAATCAGAGTGTGCACAGATTTCAGAGATGTAAACAAAGCATTCCCTAAGGATGATTTTCCATTACCTAATATTGATATGATAGTGGACATGACTGCGGGCTTTGAGATGTATTCTTTGATGGATGGTTTTTCTGGATACAACCAAATAAAAATTGCTTCCGAAGATTAAGAGAAAACTTTTTTCACATGTGCATGGGGTACCTTATGTTGGAATGTCATGCCATTTGGGCTTAAGAATGCTAGTGCTACATATCAAAGAGCTATGACATCTATCTTTCATGACATGATGCATCAAACTATGGAGGATTATGTTGATGATACTTTGGAAAAATATATGATAAGATCTAAACATCTAAATGATTTGAGCAAAATACTAGATCGAATGGAGAAGTTTAGTCTCAGGTTGAACCCTAAGAAGTGTGCTTTTGGTGTCACTTCTGGAAAGCACTTAGGCTACATTGTTTCAAAGAAAGGTATTGAAATTGATCCATCTAAGGTCAAAGCTATCATAGAGATGCAACCCCCCAAGAATATCAGTCAAATGAGAACAGTACAAGGGAGAGTACAATCTATTAGACGCTTCATATCTCAGCTAGCAGACATATCACAACCTTTCACAAAGACATTACATAAAGGTGTGACCTTTGCATGGAATGATGAATGTGAAAAGAACTTTAATCATATCAAGAAATATCTATCAAATCCTCCTATTTTGATGCCTCCTATTCAAGGTAAGCCATTGATCTTCTATGTCTCCACCATAGATACATCACTAGGGGCATTACTAGTACAACATGATGAGAACAAGGAGGAAAGAACTATATACTATATCAATAGAACATTGGTAGCATATGAGAAGAACTATTAAATTATTGAGAAAGCTTTTCTAGCTATGATCTTTGCATCATAGAAACTGAGACACTACATGTTAGCTCATACCACACATTTGGTAGCTAAGATTGATCCACTAAAGTACCTACTACGCAAAGCTGCCCTCATAGGTAGACTAGCTAAATGGGTGATGCTATTAAGTGAATTTGACATCGAATATGTTGAAAGAAAAGCTATCAAGGGCCAAGTAATTGTAGATCAATTGGCTAACGCACCTTTTTTTAATGATATACCAATGCAAATGGAATTCCCAGATTCCTCTATCATGAATCTTTCTTCTAGAGCATGGAATTTATTCTTTGACAGCTCCTATACACATAATGGATCTGGAGCAAGCATATTGTTCATCACTCCTCAAGGATACTCAATCCCTAAAGCATTCAGAATCAATTTTCCTTGCACAAATAATATTGCTGAATATGAAGCCCTTCTTAACAACATGAAGATAGCAATTGAGTGGAGAGTAACAGAACTACACATTCATGGAGACTCACAACTTGTAATACACCAAGTCAATGATGTGTATCAAATGAAATATGGAAAGCTAATCCCATACAAGAGAATGGTAGATGATCTAAAGAAATATTTCATATCTATCACCTTTGAACAAATTCCTTGAATGGAGAACATGGCTGCTAATGCTATGGCAACACTCTCTACTTTATTACAGTAGCCTGAACATGAGCTATGCTACGAGTTCCTGGTGGAAGCACTATCATATCCCGCATATGATTCTCTTGAAACCTGCATGATCTGCACTATTGTTGGTCATGATTCATCCCGATACAAAAACCTTTTCTCCTATCTCCAAGATCAAATCATTCCTAATACCTTCAACTGCCATGAGAAATGATACCTTATTTGAAATGCATCCCGGTATGTCATCATTGGTCACGATCTATACAAACAAGGTCTAGATGGTACACTCCTTAGATTTTTAGAATGGGAAGAGTCTCAACATGCATTAGAGGAAGTCTACGAAGGTATATGTGGCTCACATTCAAACAGTTTAACACTAGCTCGAAAAATTATTAGGGTTGGGTACTATTGGCCTGACATGGAAAAAGAGGCTATCAAGTTTGCTAAGAACTATCAAAAGTGCCAAGTACATGGTAACTTAATTCATGCACCAGGGAGAGATCTAATTCCCTTTACTACACAATGACATTTTCACCAATGGGCATTTGATCTTATAGGAGCCATACATCCTCATTATTCTAATGGACATACCCATATTATTACAGCTACAGACTATTTTACAAAATGGGTAGAAGCAGTCCCTTTGACTCAAGCAATTGACAAACAAATTTCAATGTTCATCTTGAACTACATCATATGTCGGTATGGTATTCCACATTCTATAGTCACGGATAATGGTGGAAAATTCAAGAATAGAGACTTAGATGATCTATGTGCCAAATTCAAGATTACACAACATTGGTCATCAATCTACTATCCTCAAGGGAATGGACAAGCAAAGGCTTCAAACAAGAATATATTGAAAATCTTGCACCGAACAATTAATAAAATAGGAAGAGACTAGCATCTCATGATCAATCCAGCTCTCTAGGCCTACAGAACAAGTATCAAAACACCCACTAGGGATACACCATTCACTTTAGTTTATGGGTTTGAAGCGGTACTGCCTATTGAGGTTGAAATCCCATCACTAAGAATTAGAATGCATGGTCTAGTAACTGATAATGACTATAGAGTGTCTAGGTTGCAAAAACTTGAACTACTAGATGAGCGTAGACAAGCAGTGTATGATCATCTTATAGTATATTAGAAGAGAATTTCTAGAGGTTACAACAAGAAAGTCAAACATAGAGAATTTCAGGTTGGCGATCTAGTCTTGAGAGAGAATCCTAAAAATCAATCACATAGAGAATGCAAGGGGAAGTTTGAACCCAACTGGTTGGGTCCCTTTGTAATCACTTCTACTTTTGGCTCTGGAGCCTATCAAATCTCAACGATTTAAGGAGAACAACTCCAAGAACCAATCAACATTATCCATCTAAAGAAATTCTACGCCTAAGGCATTCAGTCTATGGTAAAATGTCCTGAAAAAAATTAGAAAAATTAGAAAAATTCCTGAAAAAATGATCATCCTAGTGAAAAACTAGCAAATAGGTGCCTTGATGTATCACAAAAAAAATTTTAAAATATCAAAAGTACAAAAAAATTGAAAAAATAAAAAATACAAAAAAATGAGAAAAAGAAAAAGTGCCTTGGTGAAAACTTGGAAACAGGCACCTTCATAGCAAAAATAGAATCTCTGCCAAGATAGTGAAAACCCAGCAAACGGGTGCCACTTGTTTCAAAATGCTCCATCTATCAGCGCAATCTTGGTCTCTCCCAACTTTCAGTCTTGCTTTAGTTTGTACATACCTCCCAGTTTGTTTCTGCATTCCTATTTTCAATAAAGTCGATTTGTGCACCAATCGGCTCAAACGTCTGTATCCTATCAATGTTCAAACTTGGGGGCAACCAAAGTCATATCCTACAGTCCTCAGTATCTCAAACAAGTCATATCCAGTCAAGGTCCTTTGAAGCTACATCTGAGTTAGTCAGTCAGTCTCCTCTCCAGAAAGGATTTTGCATCTACAACAATGAAATCAAACATCAACACAAATTGAAAACAATCTATGCTTTTACATGCTTTTATCTCCTTGTATGCTTACTGATTCGCATTGAGATTTTTGCATATTGTGTCCCTTAGAGCTCTTCGATGATGTCCTTTACAGGATTTAGAGAGTGATGACTGGGGGAATAATATTTTCTTTGTTTTCTGCTTGTATGTGAAAATCTAACAATTTTGGAAATTCTGGATTGAAATGGTGTTCGTCTGTAAGAGCCTCTATCTCGTATTGGATGGCCATGCATTCCTCGACCATTGATACCCAAAAAATTCAAGAAAGTTTGATCTAACTATTGTCTTTTTTGAGAAAGTTCTTACTCCTACTGTGAAACACGATCTTACCTAAGGATGTGAACGATAAAGGGTCACTACGGGTAATTCACATTGAAGACAAGAATGAAATCTACAAACTGTTTGGCATGTTTGTTTTGCAAGGTGTATTCGGGTCATCACAATGTTTATGTTTTGATGCTTATAAAAATTACTATATCAAAATGGACATAATATTCAGGTCATCCTGGCATTTATACCTTGGTGCTTATATCTAATCTGACATTCTGAAAACAAAATCAATATTCATATGTCCATGGTTGTCTCACTAGTGGGCGTTGTATTTATTTTGACGCAAAAATCAATATGCATATGTTCGTGGTTTCCTAACTAGTGGAAATTGTATTGATTTATCTAGTTACCTAAAAATTCAGTGATGAAAAAGACCGACACATGATCAATGACTAAGTCCTAGGTCCTAGGTCTTTGGTTTGCATCTCATTTTGCACTTTGCATGATTACATTTATCTCACGATTGCCCAAATCAGCTTGACACTCAAATGATTCTTCAAAACTATGCTAAACATGACACAAGGACTGAGCATTGTATGAAGGTCCCTCCAACTAAACAGCAAGTAGAATCTACTTTCAGGATCAAAATTGAAATCTGAGATCGTTTACTTTGTCAAAATCACGATTAAATTTTTTTGGACCCAGGACGGCCGACTGCTTGCATAATCGACGTTCAATCATCACAAAAATCCAGAATTCAACTTAACTGATTATCTAACATCAAACTATTCAAATTTCAACTTGGTCAACCATGGTCAACTCATGGTCAAACCTAGTCAAACTTGGTCTCCAAAACCTCCAAACGATGCAGAACGCATTCTCAGACATGTACAATCACTTCTTCAATCAATTAACATGCTTCTGAACCATTTAACGCTGACTTTTCTTGTCAGATTTCAATTTTCATCCTGAAGGGGGTATGGTATTACACATCATTAACTAAATTTGTAAATCAAATTTCTTTCCTCAATGATCAAGACAACAGCCATGTCTAATTATTGATTCATCAAAAGATCTCATCTCTTGGGGCACGTCGCTTGGGGCATATTAGATTCATCGAGATCCATATCAATCTGGTATCCTAATCTATCTTTTAAACTATATCAGCTTTTCGTAACCATCAGTTCATTAGTGTTATTTCCTTAGTTCTTCGTAACTGAAGGGTTCAGATGTGATACCAATTATGATTCCTTTGGACAATCGGTTTGGAATTAGGTCACTCACTTCTTCGTAATCATAAGGTTCAGAATCAAGCATTTTGATACTTCCTCATAATCACCGGTTCATTGTTGTAATAGTTAACATCATCTTTGGTCAATTAGGACCTAGCATCTTCAAATCTTTCAATCGATTTCTATCTTGGAATCGGTTAGTCTCTCAGGATCAGTTTCTCCACCACATAATTGAGTCCACATCTTTATCAGACACAAACTATTCTTTGAACCACTATGCTTCGCAAAGTGATTCAAAGAGGGGCAAAATGTAATACCCCAAAAATGGGCTATAGGTTCATTAACCTCTTACATCAATAATTCAATCGAAATCGACATCGAAGTCCTAACTTAAGGCACATCTGCACATCAGTTTATCAAAAACCTAATTGATTATCTTAATTCTGCATCGGGGAATATTCCTTGAATATTCCTAATTTATCTAATTATCTTTAATTAAATATTATTTGGCGATAAATCTCATTTATCCTAAATTTGATTAATTGAATATGATGAATATTTAATTAATTAGATTAATACCGCCACTTAATTATTTAATTAGATTTAATTCTATTTATTCCTAATTAATATTATTTTATTTGATAATAAATCAAATTTGCTAAAAATAATCAATTGAATTCTTATTTAATTGATTAAATTAAATTGTCAAATTTAATAATATAGTTTTGGAATAAAGTTTAATTAAAATAATTGATTAACCCATAAATCAATTATTTTAAACATATTTTAAATATTATTTGGCGATAAATCATATTTATCCTAAATTTGATTAATTGAATATGATAAATATTTAATTAATTAAATTTGATTTTGCCACTTAATTATTTTATTAGATTTAATTATATTTATTCCTAATTATATTATTTAATTTTGACAATAAATCAAATCTCCTACGAATAATTGATTAAATCCAAGTTGTCAATATTTAATAATATAGTTTTGAATAAAAGTTTGATTAAAAAAATTGATTAACCCATAAATCAATTATTTTAAATTTAAAATCAGTTAAGTTGAAAATAAATCACTTTATTTATTAAATTAATTCATATTAAATCATGCACAATCAGAAAAGCAGTTAACTTTAAATCAATTTTCAATTTCAATTTGTTAACTTTCTAAACTCAACATCTGATGATGAGTTGAAAAAGAGAACTAAACTCTATTTTGAGATAAAAACTGCTTTTGCATGATTTTATGAGTTTATTTATTCTTAATTTCTTGTTAACTCAAAAATCAACCTGAGTTTATCAAGAGTGATTTATGGTTTTTCTTATGCATCCTCAAACCCTGAATTTTTATAAAAACAAGGCTCATCTCTTCACAAAGATATCTCTTGAATTTGCACAATTACTCTGGCGAATTTGCAACTAAAGAACAAAGCTTTTGCGACAGACAATTTTGTGAGATCATTTCATAGTTTTTCATAGCTTTTGCATACGTTTGCATTCATCTTCATAGAATTGTTAGATTAATTGCATATCATTTCAATTCATTCTAGATTAGTTTCATATCAAGTTTTTCATCTAATTGCATCAAAAATCCCAAAAAGATAGATTAATTTGCATTCATATCTCATTGCTTTCAATCATTTAAATCCTTTGTTTATGTGTTGCATTGTCACTGATCTTGGTCTAATTTGAGAATACCATACTTGCACCTACTAGAAGGTAGTAAATCGCATGGTTAGCTTAGTTTCATTTATTTACAGATTTCAATTTTGCTAACCTCTAATGTTTTACTGAAGTGTTGTGTCCACAGCTAGGTACAATTTTCACACACACATAGGTGTTTTGTTGGTGGCTACTACCAACAACTTCTACACTAGCATTTCTTCATCTACATTCTTCAAGGATGGTCCTAAGGATGCTTTGGGTGCCACTCTATGAAATTTCTCTGTTCCAACAGGTGGTTCGAGGGATGTATTTTCTAGTATTGATGTGAATGAGGCCCCTTGTCCCCCTCAAAGCTTTTTTTTGTCACTCGTGGATGGAGCTTTGCTCATGTTGCCAAATTTGTCGCAACTCTTCCTCCAAAGGTGAAACCTTGACCTCTAGCTTGTGCCAAGACCTCTCCTCTGGTGGTTTGTGCCCTTGACAAGGTTGAAAATGTGGAGTACTTCCAATGTTGCAGGTTAGTTTGCATATTTGTTGATTTTTGGCCTTCTCTACCTGACTTGCATTGTTGGGTAACGAATTCTTGGAGACCTTTGGTTTTAGGTAATATTGATATTTTCCCTTGTGCTAAGGGATTTTTTATTGCTCTGCCCTTCCTCTGAGGAACGTGATCTGGTGATGAAAAATTTGTTGGCTTGGGTGAATCACTCTCTTTCAGCCAAAGCATGGGCAATCTTCTTTAACCCTCTAACTGAACCTCTAAGTGTGTGTCTTGTGTGGGTTCATCTTCCCAATCTTCCCCTTCATTTATGGGAGAACTCTTGTTTTGAGGCCATCAACAACTCTATTGGCCATTTTCTAAAGGTGGATGATACCACAGATACCATGGGTCTTTCCACCTTTGCACACATTTTGGTTGACATTGACATTTCCACACCTATTCCTGGAGATGTGGTTCTCATGGTGGGGGATAGATCGTGGACTTAATTCATAGATTATGAGGGCCTTCATTTCAATGTTGTTTGTGCTTCTCTACTAGTCATCTAGCAACAAATTATCTCTCTTGTAGTATAAAGGTGTTGCCACTTGGTGAAAGAAAACTAATGATGAACATTTGACTGTTTGAGCTTTTGATTCTTCATCTAATTTTGAATCATAGACTGGAAATGGCTCCCCTTAGGATGACACTCCTATAGCAGTTTTGGATGACACTCATGCTACATATCTAGCCTTTATAGACCTTGTGCCTCCTCTTGTTATTGGTATAGTCCCATTTGGTCATGTGGAATCTTCTTCACCTATTACTCTTTCTCTTCTCCAATCTTAGACTAACAATGTACAACCTCGCAGCACTCGACCCCTTGTGCTGACAATCTCCATAATGGAATTTCAACACTTGCTCCCCTTGTGGTGGAGGTCCTAGTGATGGTATTTCTTAGATAGTTGTTTGATGGAAGAGAAAAAATCATTGTGTAGCCTCTCATTCTTCTCCCCACGCTATGGGTGAGTCGTCTACCCAATCTTAAGGTGGGATACTAACTTTCTGTTAGTGTTCCATTTATGGCTTACACTTGTAACTTCCAACACCTTTACTATTAATGTGTTGTTGATCTCTTTTAATGCCTATGGGTTGTGGTTGTGTAATGGTCAACACCCTTGTTATGTTGTTGATTAATATCAAAAACTTACAAACAAAGCATCCAATTCATACACATAAGAATATAGAATAGTTACGTCATTTAAATCATAAGAAGTGTTAGGATTAAGGTGTCTCAACCTTTGCAAATCCTAATATTGATATTGCATTTATTTAGTACTTTTATTATTTAATTTTCTACAAACGTCTATTCATCTAGTGGGACCCAAAGGCTGGGTGGTATTTTACTTAGTGATGTGTATGAAGCATATGTTGCACATGTAGACGTAGGCATCTCACTTTGAGGATCTTGACAAGTGTCATCCTATGACATACTCTATGACATTTTGGACAAGTGGTAGAAGATACCCTTTGCATGGAGAAGGTGGGCCCCCAAGTGGGGTTATGACAAGTTGTAAGAGAATCGACTAATAATAATCAATTTATGGTGGATTCTCTTATAGTTCTAAGTTATAAGTTATGACAATATTTATGATGGATTCTTAGGAAAGTTGTAAAATTTGTAAGATCATCTTTCATACCTCAAGATAATGAATTTTGGGTGCCTAACTTAGGAGGTTTTCATGGGGAGTCATTTGGAGACATACATGTGTTATTTGAATGTTTTTTGGTGGTTGAAAACAATGCCAAGTGTTTTGCATGATCCCATCTTCTTGCTTCATGTAGAAGCTTCCTTCTTTCTTATATCTTTCTATAAAAGGTATCCTCGGAGAGTATGAGTTATGTGATGTAATACCCACCCCTTTACTATCATTTATATTTATGATGTCAAACCCTTTTAAACCATTTTTTATGTGCATATTAGATCTTCAATTGCATTTAATGATTCAATGCTATGATACTTTGATCATTTGATTTATATCATGTGAGTTAAATGATGATGAATATATGCATATGATGATGTTATGTATATTATGGTTTTTACTAACCCCATACCTGCTTGTGTATGGATGGTGTGTATGTTTTATTATTATGTTTGGTGTGCCTGATATGGTGAGGGATGAATTTGTAGTTACTGACTTTCAAGATCCACATGATGTACTGATCCTTATTGTTGTTTGTTATATATACATGTATGTACATGCTCGGCTTTGTGATGTAGGTTTGCAGGTAAAAGGCATCAAGTTCCCTCAATTGTCAGGATGAGTGTTCCCTATTACATTATCTTAATGGTAAGAGAGGGGAAATAACATTTAGGCCTAAATCCTATCCTAAGCAGTATTTGATTTACTACCTTATTCAAATTTGTCAAGGTGACGTGAATTCGTGAACCCTTGTTTCAGCATGCTTATGTTTGTTGCATCTTTTCTGTATTTTGATTGGGTCAGATTTCAATATGCATGCTTTCATGTAAGTCAATGTTGTAATGTCAATAAAAGATTAATTAGAGGTTAATTATAAAGATTAAATAATTAAACCTTCTAAAATATTGAAGATATTAATATGAAGACATTTAATTATAAAGTATTAATTAAATACCCATATTTATTTAATTATTTAATTATAAAGTCTAAAAATAATAATTAAGGATTTAATTAATATTAAATCAAAATTGAATTAAAATGCATAATTGAGTTAAGTGAAATTTTGATATTCACTTGTATTTTCAAGTTGCTTTTTTAAATTATGTTATAAATATTAATTTAATTAAAATATAAATTATGCAATTTAAATGCACTTTATTTGTAAGTTGAAATTTTAATTTAATTTAAAAGTTAAGTTGTGCAAACTTAAATTCAATTAAGAATTGAATCATGCACTATTAAATGCATAAGTTTTTTATAAAAATAAAGTTGAACTCAAATCAAGAGTTCAGTTGTGCAAACTTTAGTGAAGTTGAAAATTTATTAAAATATTTTATTAATTTAAGTTGAGTTATCTCCTTGTAGGGTTTGCATATTTTAGAAACCCTAGTTTAACTAGGTTTTCTTTATTAGAGGTTATTTGGTCATTTGAGAGGACAGGTTTATCAAGTTACAGGTTTTGTCTAGATTTTTGGAGTTAAAGAATTTATTGAAAGCTTTGGATTTTGGAGATTGTGAATTGGTCTTTGTTGATTGCATATCAGTTTGTGAATTGAGGTAGGGTTTTCAATCTTATGTAATTTTCCATTTGGAAAGATTGTCTTCTTCATGTCTGGTATTCGTGTGATTGTCAATTGTCTTTCTCATTGAAATTTAGAAAACCAGGTTTTGTTGAGTAAATTTGTGGAAGGATTTGAGTAGGGTTTCTTCCTTGAAAGCTTGGTGTTACATGTGTGATTTTGGGATTATTGTCATTGTTTTGGATAAATCTTAAAAGAGGAAAAATCAATTGTAGGGTATTGAGATATTTCACTTACCTTTAGGGTTGCTTAATCTAATTATGGCTTCTTTCAAATTATAGAATTTCCCTTTGAAAGAAAATCTAATTTTATTTTAAAGAAAAGAATATATATATATATATATATATATATATATATATATATATATATATATATATATATATATATATATATATATATATATATATATATATATATATATATATATATATATATATACATATATATATATATATATATATATATATATATATATACACATATATATATATATATATATATATATATATATATATATATATATATATATATATATAAACAAATTTTCCTTTTTATAAACACACACATATTCCTAAGATAGAGATTCATATATTTCAATAAGAGGACATGCACAGTTTGTTTATATATATATATATATATATATATATATATATGAAAATAAATTTTATGTATATATATAATTAAGGGAAAATAAAATAAATAAATTACTTTTAATGGAAGGAAAATATTTCATTTTACATTATTTATTTATCAAAAAATATAAATAAATAAAATTTATTTATAAAAAAATATTATATATTTGGTGGGGGTGGGCTACCACCCCCATGCCCCCATAGAGTGTTGACGATAGCTCCACTGTCGGTGTCGACAGAGCCTGTTGTCCGACAGTGTCTCTACCGGCATCGGCAGAGCCTACCATCAGACAATGTCTCTGGCGTCGTCGATAGGGACTGTCAGCGGCTCCCCATATAAAGGGGCATGCAGGAAAGAAGGGGGGTTGTGGGATTGACCCCCCTCCCCCCAAATGCATTTTATTATTATTTTTTAAAATTATTTTTTTAAAAGTTTATTTTATGTTTAACAAATTTCATTAAATTAGAATTTATTTATTTTGATAATATAAATTAATTTATATTGTCAATCAATATAGATTAATTAAGGGATGATAATAGTTGAAGGGTAATATAAAATTTATTTATATAAAGTTATATTTTTAGGAAAATATAAGTAACTTAATTAAATTGTATTGTAATTAATTAAGTTATGAATGGATTTTGTTTAACGAACTAAATGAAGTATAGATATCATTTTCCTTTTTTAAAGAAGGTTAAGTAATATTCTATAATGGAATTACTTCTAGTACTTAATGATGGACCCTAGTTTATGACATTTGTGGGATTCAAAAGTAATTTACTAAGACATCAAATATATCATGTATACATGTTTATATTGTGACTGAATGTCTGTACAAGTAGAGTGTTGCCCTAGGTGGGTTTTATCTTTCAAACTAGTCTTATTTCTATGATTTTATATATTTTACTATTTGAGTTATATTGTCAAATTTTGTAACCATCTTTATATCACAATTGGTTCATATGTTGTTTTGGGTGCCTATGTGGGTGATGTCATGTATTATTGAGTCTCGATCATTATGTGATTTGACCATAAAAGGTGATGACCATTATTGTGTTGAGATTCTACTTGGTCACCTTGTTTCTTCTATTGTAGTTGATCTATGATCTGATTGATGGTCTTTTGAGTATGTTGTACTCCATGTTTGGAGAGAGATTATATTGATGCTTTTTTATGATCATTTGATCTTGTGATATGAACTATGTGATTTGGTAATTGTTTTATTGCGATGTCCATTATGGGGTGAACTATTTGGATCCTTGTCTAAGATGTGATGTCCTTTATTATGCTCCAGTTTTTACATTGGTAATTTTCATGACTTGTTGATTTATGAGAAGTCTTTTTATGGTTTTGTTTTGTCTTCTCTTGGTTTCTTTGTTAGGAGCATTAGGTTAGGTTATTTAGAAGCATAGATGGGAAGTGGCTTGCAATGAGCGTCAGGGCCCTCAAGTGGCTATTAGGATCACTCATTGTAAGTAACCTAATAAATTCATTGAGAGAAAACATTAATAAGATAATTGTGTAACTCACCCATGCCTTGAGTGCTAGTACAAGCTAGGATGGAGTCTGAGATGATTCTTGTCGTCTAGTGTGGCGTGTGTTCTGGCATAGTTAGTAGTCTTGTCTGTATGAGAAGTTTACTGATATTGCATATGGTCACTTGGGCGTCGTGGTCCAAAGAGGTTTCCAGGATGAAGTCCAAGGGTTAGATGTATGTGATGAAACTTCCCTATATATGTTCTAGGTTCCTACATTGCATTTGGTACACCTAATTTGTGTCTTGACCATTTATGCTTGATTACCTCATAACCATTTATTACCATTTTATGTATACCTTTTAATTAGTCTTGGTTGTATGGATGTTCCTTTGTGTGCGATATGGTGTTATCTCCTCAGTACAGTCGGAGTGGACCTTTAGGTTCTATGTGGTCAGGTGGTAGTGATTCTTATTACCATTGAGATTCAATGTTTGTGTTTCTTGTGCTTGTATGATCCTTGTTGTTGCTTCTATCTTCTTGCTCTTTGCATGTAGATATATTATTGTCATCATGAGATGTATATAATGTATTCTATGATGTAATGATTTGAGACATCTATTCAAGAGATGTATTTGTACTTGTATTGTATTTGTGACTTGATTCATTATTATGATCCCTACGACATGTGCAGTGGAAGATGTATTATTATGTATGTCATGATGTATCAGTTGTATCTTGTTGTTTGTACCTTTACTTATATTCATATAATAAATGTATCTTATGATTCATATTGTAATGTATACGCTAGTGTATTTTATGGTTCATGTTCTTTTAAGTATGATTAAATAAAGAACTAGTTCATACTTCAATTTGGAATTTCAAATGAGATAGGATATATCATGTGATTATGTTACGATTGTAATTAGTGATTAGTTAACTTATAAGTAACTCTATCTTGGAAACTTTGGGATAGTTAACTAAGTTTGTGAATAATAGTATCGTGTCTTATTATATGTTAACATTAATATTTAAGGTTATGTTGTATTTCATTCCGCATTTGTATTGTTAATGTATGTTTAATGTGTAATAAAAAAAAATTTACATCAACTTAGTGTAAAGTTAGGATAATTTCTCATGCATACCTTGGCAAGGTGTTACAAGTGATGTTTGTAGGTGAAGTGTTATACTGCCAAAATCGAATCAAAGTGTTGTTGGATTGATTATTGAAGATTCCTTTTGAAGTAGTGTATTGCTATTATATTGCAACTGTTGTTTTAGTATTACAAAGTACTCTAATCTAGGAGTGTGGGGTTTTTTTTCTTGAAAGGGTTTCCCCATGATATATCATGTGTTATATGGTATAATATGTATGCATGTTTATTATCTCCCTATGAAATTATTTTTTATTATGTAGTAATTAAGATTTATGAAGAGAATTTGCACTATCTCTCATACTATATAAGTGCTAGGAAGAATTGTTTGCACCTTTTCTTCCTTTCAATTGGTATCAGAGCTTGTACAATTCTAGTTTCGTTGTTGGGTAGCAGGTATTTCATACTAAATCCAGTTTGAGTGGGAGCTTTTGTAGAATATTTTCAAATTCTTGTTGCAAGAAGAAGATGGAAAGAACATCTAGAAAAGTTGATAGGACAATTTTAATGGTAGAAAATTTAAGTTGTGGAAACTCAAAATGGAGGATGTGCTCATGGATAGAGATCTATGGGTTGTAGTTTCTTTGAAAAATCCCCAAAATATATTATAGTTTGAATGGGATAAAATGGATGAAAAAGACAAGGGGTTGATAACACTATGTTTGGTTGATTCAGCATTGTTGAATATCCATGAAGAGAAACTACAAAATATCTCTTGAAGAACCATGGAGATGTTTATCAAGATAAATCCCTGGTAAACAAGCTTTTTATAAGAAAGAAGATGTATTCTTCTAAAGATGGAATATTTAGGATCCGTTGCTAATCATCTCAATGCATTCAATATGATATTTTCTTAGTCAGGTTCTGTTGGTGTCAATATTTAGGAAGATCATTGTATGATTCTTTTGTGTTCCTTTCCCAACTCATGGGACCACTTTTTATGGCTATTGGGAGTAAAGCCACCAAGTTCAAGATCGATGAGGTGGTAGCATTGTTACTTTCCAAAGAGATGCAAAGGAAGACTTGTGAGCTAGCTAAGGAGTCTCTTGTAGTTTTTGGTGGATCAAAATAAAAAGGAAAGAAGAAAGACAACAAATATGAAAGAGGTAGATCCAAATCCCATGGTAGATCTAAGTCTCTTGTAATTTCAAGGAAAAATGTTTGAACTGTGGAAAAGCAAGTCACTTCCAAAAATAATGTAAGGAGGAGAAAATACAAAGAAGAGACCCTCTAGATCAAATTCAAACAAATCCTCTTAGGATGATGGTGAAGCATTTGTTCCAGTGTTGGGAATGCATGCATTGGAATGTTTGATACATTTGGGTGCATTATTTCACATGACATCACATTAGAGTTGGTTTTTAAAGTGTGAATAATATGATGGTGAGAAGGTGTACCTCAATGATGACTCTCAACTAAAGGTTGTGGGTTGTGGAAGAGTCAATATTAGATTCCCCTATGGAAGAGCGAAGGGGATCAATGAGGTTATACACATCCCAAGTTTGATACAAAATCTACTTGTTGTATGTAAGTTGAGTGATGTGGGTGTGTAGGTTTTTTTTCTTGCAAGGAGGATGTAAGATGAATAGAGGTTCTATGGTGCTTGATAAGGGTTTTCATATTGGAATGTTGTACAAGTTTGATGCATGCACTATTTAGTATAATAGTGCTTTTTTGGAGTCCAAGAAGAGGGCTCTAGATTCTTCATCCTCGCCATTACATCGAGATATGAAAAGAATTGTTACTTCTACATCTGATGGTTGTGCTTTTAGGATACCTAAGGGTTCCAATGCTTTGGAGATGAAACTCCCATTAGAGAAGACATTGTTATGGCACCAAAGATTTGGTCGCATTGATGAAAATAGTCTCAAAAACTTGAACAAAAAATGCCTTGTTGAGGGGATAGATGATTGTAATTTTGGGTTTAATTTTTGAAAAAAAATGCATTTATGGTAAACAAAATTATGTTTAGTTTTACTCTAGTTCTCACAAATCTTCTAGGTTGTTGGACTTGATACAATCTAATGTTTTTGGTCTTGTTAATGTTCCTTCAATTTCAAAATCTATTTATTTTGTATCTTTCATTGTTGATTGTGATAGGACATTTATTTATTTTGTCATAAGTAAATCTAAATTCTTTACTCAATTTAAGGAGCTTAAGACTCTTGTTGAGAAGCATACTAGTAGAAAGATTAAATGTTTAAGGACTGACAATGGTAGTGACTTTTGCTTGGTAGATTTCAACATGTGTTGAGTTTTGGATTTCAAAGGTCTGAATTCAATCATTATGTTTTTTTGAAAAATGATAATGGTCGCATTTTCATTATTGTATTGTATGTGATGATATGTTAATGTTTGGGAATGTATATTTGATTTCTAACTTGAAGTCCTAGTTGTCAGCACAACTTGAGATTAAAGATTTAGGTATAGATAGGTACATTCTAGGGATGGAGATTAGAAGAGACAAAACTAACAAAAAGAGTTGATTAAGCCAAAGTAAGCATGTGAATTCAATATTCGGGATAATTTATCATGGGTTACCTGGTGAGGTGTTACATGTGATGTTTTTAGGTGAAGTTTTATGCTACCAAAATCAAATCAAAGTGTTGTTGGATTGATTATTGAAGACTCCTTTTGAAGTAGTGTATTGCTATTATATTGCAACTGTTGTTTGAGTATTACAAAGTACTCTAATCTAGGAGAGTGGAGTTTTTTTTTTGAAAGGGTTTCCCCATGATATATCATGTGTTATATGGTATAATATTTATGCATGTTTATTATCTCCCTATGAATATTTTTTTATTATGTAGTAATTAAGATTTATGAAGAGAATTTGCACTATCTCTCGTACTAGATAAGTGCTAGTAACATTGTTTTCACCTTTGCTTCCTTTCAATTGGTATTAGAGCTTGTAAATTTTTAGTTTCTTTGTTGAGTAGAGTGTTTTTCATACTAAATTCAGTTTGAGTGGGAGCTTTTGCAGAATATTTTCAAATTCTTGTTGCAAGAAGAAGATGGAAAACACATCTACAAAAGTTGATTTGGACAATTTTAATGGTAGCAAATTTAAGTTATGGAAACTCAAAATGGAGGATTTTCTCATGGATAGAGATCTATGGGTTGTAGTTTCTTTGAAAAATCCCCAAAATATATTATAGTTTGAATGGGATAAAATAGATGAAAAATCCAAGGGTTTGATAGGACTTTGTTTGGCTGATTCGGCGTTGTTGAATATCCATGAAGTGAAACTGAATAATATATTTTGAAGAACCATGGAGATGTTTATCAGGATAAATCCCTGTTAAACAAGCTTTTTATAAGAAAGAATATGTGTTCTTCTAAAGATGGAATCTTTAGGATCCATAGCTAATCATCTCAATGCATTCAATATGATTTTTGCTTAGGTGGGTTCTGTTGGTGTCAATATTTAGGAAGATCATTCTATGCTTCTTTTGTGTTCCTTTCCTGATGCATGGGACCACCTTTTTATGGCTATTGCGAGTACAACCACCAAGTTCAAGATGGATGAGGTGGTAGCATTTTCACTTTCCAAATAGATGCAAAGGAAGACTTATGAGCTAGCTAAGGAGTCTCTTGTAGTTTGTGGTGGATAAAAAGAAAAAGGAAAGAAGAAAGACAATGAATATGAAAGAGGTAGATCCAAATCCCATGGGAGATCTAAGTCTCTTGGAAATTTCAAGGAAAAATGTTTGACTGTGGAAAAGCTAGTTGTAATACCCCAAAAATGGGCTATAAGTTCATTAACCTCCTACATCGACAAATCGAACAAAATCGACATCGAAGTCCTAACCTAAGGCACATCTGAACATCATCAAATCTAATTGATTATCTTAAATTCTGCATTAGGGAATATTCCTAGTAATATTCCTAATCATCATAATTATCTTTAATTTTATAATTATTTGGCAATAAATCACATTTATCCTAAAGTTTGATTAATTAAATATTTTGTATATTTAATTAATTAGATTTAATATTTGCCACTTAATTGTTTAATTAAATTTAATTCTATCTATTATTAATTGTATTATTTAATTTTGACAATAAATCAAAATTCCTATCTTTAATTGATTAAATTCTTATTTAATTAATTAAAGCATGTTGTCATTATTTAATAATATAATTTTTAATAAAAGTTTGATAAAATAGTTAATTAACCCATAAATTAATTATTTTATTTCAAAAATCAGTTAAGTTGAGCATAAATCACTTTATTATTAAATTAATTCATAATTAAAACATGCACAATCATAAAAGCAGACAACTGTCAATTATCAATTAAAGCTAAACTCTATTTTGAGTTAAAGCTTAGCTTTTGCATGTTTTTGTGACTTAATTATCTGTTATTATTAGATAACTCAAAAATCAAGCTAAGTTATTTGAGTGATTTATGGCTTTTATCCATGCACCTCCAAAGCCCTGGATTTCTATAAATTAAGGCTTCAGCTCTTCACAATTCATCCACATATTTTGCACAATCACGCTAGAGAATTGGAGGCTGAGGAATCAACTTGCGAATTCAAAGCGTTGTGAGATCAATTTCAATTGCATAGCTTTTATATCTTAGCATAGAATTTCATTGTTTTCATATCATTGTTAGAATCTTCATTGTTAGATCATTTAGCATCCATAGCATATCAGTTTATCATTCTTATTGCATAAAAAATATAAAAAATATAGATTAATTGCATTAAATTTCATATCCATCTTTTGCATTCAAATCCTTCATTTAGGTGTCGTATAGGTCACTGATCTCGATTACAATCTAAGAACATCAATCTCGCACCTATTAGAAGGTAGTAAATCGCTTGGTTAGATAGTTTTCAATTTTACATGATTTTGATTATAGCTAACCTCTAATGTTTTATTGAGTGTTGTGTCTACAGATCAGGTACAATTTTCACACACACATTTCTGGGTTTCCAATTCAATTCTATCAATTTATGTCTTTTTCTTCTCGGGATCTGTGCAAAACTATAATTTTTAATTTTTGTCCGTACATCTGTCGTACGAGTTTCTGACAAATGTCATATGGGAGCATACCCACTATCGTATGATACTGGACCCACTGTCATATGACAGTCTATCAGATCGAGACTCATTTCATTACATACCCACTATCATTTGGGAGCTCAACTGTCGTATGGTAGCATACCCAGTGTCGTATGAGTTTTTGGACTGTCGTCTGGGAGCATACCCACTGTCATACGAGTTTTTGTACCAATTTTTGACTGTCATTTCATTTTTCACAGCAGAGTATTAGATTTGATTTTTATATTTCGGCTAACTGCTAATTTTGACAATTTAAATTCTCTATTTTTGATTGCTCTCTGCTGGTTTTGATTGGGAAAAGCCCAAGAATTGCTAAAAATCAGGTAAAATCTACTAAGCGCGTTGTGAGGATCACGAGGTATTCTCCTTCTTCTGAAATTTTTTTGATTTGGACTTAAAATAAATCTCTCACGTGTCAAACTTGTGTGCATCTTTTCATGCTTTTGATCTATTTCTACACACTTGCATAATTTGATACTAGGTTGTGATCCCTTAAGGATTCATTAAGTAGTCTTAGAATACTTGTGATTGATCTTGATTGCTATCTTGGGTTATTGGACTCGCTAATCCGCCAGCCCCTCATTTCTGCCCCGTGGTTGCAATCTCAGCGCCATAAAGGGGAGGGGTCAACAGGACAGAAGCGTTAAATGTTCCACTTGGCAACCCTTTTGTGCTTTTAGGAACTCACTTGTTTTCTAAGTTGGGGACTCATTTTTAGCTTGTGTGAGGTGTTAAGTGTTCCACCTTGTGGACTCATCTCATATTCTCTTTAAGCATTAAGTGTTCCTCTTTCTACTTTTTTGGGTACTTTTGGTAGATTTGCTTTTGGGAATATATCTGTGCTCACATAGTAATTAGGCCCTATGAACACTATTCATGATTCTTGAGAGATTGGATTCCCAGTGAAATCCTTCTTGATGACAGAATCCTTGTAGGTAGGGAGGATACTTAGTTCGTTTCACATTCAACTTGGTTAGTGAGTCTTCTCTTATTGATCGACACATTCTCTCTCTGGAGAGGTTGATAGATCACATGGGGTTGATATCACGAGCTTTGGTGAATCAAAATTGGTTAGTGAGTCTTCTCTTATTGATTGATACATTCTCTCCCCGAAGATGTTGATAGATCACGTGGAGTTGATATCACAGACCTTGGTGGAACAGAACTTTGTCTTAGCATGTCGGATTAATCTGCTTGCTTTGTTTCGGTTAAAAGTCAAGAGGTGTCAAAACCTTGAATCTGGAGCCAAGTCCCCTTGTGGTATAAATCTGTGAGTCACCTTTAGAGAGGGTTAACCGTAGCGAACAATCCCTTCACAGGGCAAACTACGTTGACGGAACCTCAAGCGGTCATAGCCATTTTCACCTGGTAGTGACAGCCGCTATATAAATGTCCTTGTGGAAGAAATCTCCACGGGTATGGTTCATTGTTGGGTTATTAGATCTCCCTAGCAGCTCTTGAAGATTAAGTTCTCGGACTGTGTCAAAACCCTGGTGCGCCGGGATTGGAGTTCACCCCTTTGAATCATAAAAGTTGCAGAGTCAAACCATTACTAAAAACCCTAGAGAGGCCAATTTTTCACTTTCAGGTATATGTGTGTTATTGCAAAACTTTTCAAAACATACACAATTAGTACTCTCAGGGATTAGCACAATTTGGTCACTTGATTGTTCATGCGCAAGGTTGCTTTTTCCCTTGTTCATTGTTTTCAGATGTGCTTGGAATCACTTGCTTGCTGTTCTACGTGTTTGTTTATCTACTTGGCTATTAAAAATGATCAAATCCGGTATAACCTTCAAAATCTGGATAGTACAATTTGCAAACAATCCAAAACTGAAAACCTTAAATTTTGCAAAAATTGACGTAAAATTCTTTCTGGAGTCAAAAGTCATTTCAGGAAATCAAAAGTCGTACGACTTTTTGTCAAATGTTGTTTCAGTATTGCCCATCTATCGTATGATTGAGAACCCGGTGTCGTACGAGTTTTCATGCCAGCAAATCCAAGGAAGTCAAAATCCTATTAGCAATTGTCATACGAGTTTTGTCAACTATCATTTCATTGCTACCCAACTGTCGTACGAGTTTTGCAACTGTCATTTCATAGACTACCCAGTGTCGTACGAGTCTGCGGAGTGTCGTTTGGAAAAATTTGAGAGAGTTGTCAGAAATTGTCAAATTGTAAGATATCCAATGTTTCTAGCCTAGTTCCAGAATCTGTCAAAAATATCATTGTGTCAGGAACAGAGCAGTAGCTATTGAGCATTTTACCATTTTCTGAGTTTGATCTTTTGAATCTGATCTAGTCTTCTGTTTGATCAATTTGAGTCCTTTTTATCTCGTGTCAAAACCTTGTCATAACTATCAATCTTCAATCAATCTTCAAAAATAGACTAAGTGTTGAGAACTCATGTCCGCTATCTTTTGGGCGATCTATCCCATACATCTAGGGCACAATTTCCTTCACCCACATCTCATCAGATCTTCAAAACTATCATAATCTTGACAAGGTTGCGTCATCTAATTTTCTCGAATCAAATTGTTGTTCAGTTGTCTTCGTCCTTTTCTTCTATTTCATTCAAAGTTAATGGTGGAGACCAGAGCTTCTTCACACAAGAAATCAGAAGAAACATCTCAGAACTTACTTTTGACCAATACCCCAGGTCCAACTCTTGAACAACTCATCAAGTCAGGTATCTACGAAGACGACGGTCTCGGTAACTTTCGATTGAAAATTGGTTACATACCTCCTCTATCAACTCATAGAGGTAATCAGCAAACTCCTCCTCAATCTATTCCAGGGAGCCCAAAAACTCCTACCATGTCTCAAGCAGGGACAAACCACAGTTCTCTAGGAGGAGGATCCCAAGGACACCATTCTCAACATAATGCCGACCAAGACCCTACACCCTCTGAAATCCATCGATGTCAGAATGACGATGAATTCAAGAGAATGATGAGGCATTTCTTAAAAGTGGATAGAGAGGCATACTTTTTACAATTAGCCCAGGAAGGGGCTAAGCTTCCTCCCAACTTTAACATTGATGATATAATCACACATGAGGAAGAAACTCCACTCACAGCTATGACAAAATAGATGCATGCTATACAAGTGGAATTTAACAATCTTAATAAGGAGAAGGAACCCAAGGAGCCCATTCGACAAAAACTTGTATATGCCACCATTCCCAAAAAGAGTGGAAATACCAAAGTATGACAAATATGACAGACACTCTAATCCTCAAGATCATGTCAGAGAGTTCTGTACCCAATCCATGGAATTCATGCATGAACCAACTTATCTAATGCATCTTTTTCCTAGATCCTTGGGAGGAGCATCCATTCAATGGTTTTCGAGATTACCTTCTACGATCAAAACTTTGGAGGAATTGATTAAGTTGTTTTATCAACAATATTCCTACAATATTCAACATCCGATTACCATGATCGATATCTATAACCTCAAGCAATATCCAGGGGAATCATTCCTAACTTTTCTCAAGAGGTGGCGAAAGAAGTTTTCTCTATATGCTAGACCAATTCTTGAAATGGAGAAACTTGAAATCTTTATCAATAACCTTGTTCTAGAGCTCAATTATCCATTACAAATGCAAGATCATGTATCTTTTGATAAAATGGTGGATAATGCAATCAAGATTAAGAAAGTACTTGTCAAGAAAGGAGAAATCACACTTCAAAAGGACAAGTCTGAATCTGGATCTAGCTCAAAAGATAAAAACAAGAGCTGGAATAGAAACAAAGGTATCGTCTCTAATGGTGTTGTTGACACTATCCACACCCCATCAAAGGCACTGGCCTACAATCTCACCCTTGCCACCAAAGCCATTGAAGCTTCAGAGCAAAAATCTATTGAACCATCTCCAAAGAAGCCATTCAAACGATGGGATAATAAATGAAAGTTTACTCCCCTGGGAGAATCTTTGGAATCTACCTTGAGAACCCTGATAGCTGATAACATGATCTCTTTACCACCAATCCAAAACCCTGATCCGGATCCAAAACCATATTGGTGGAAAGATAATGAATTATGTGCTTTCCATCGGACTAAAGGCCACAGAACTAATGGATGCTTCCACTTGAAGCATACCATTCAAGCCTTGATAGATCAAGGGGACATCATGATTGATAATCCTACCAGCAATAATGATCACACAGCATTTACAGAACCGTTTCCACAACATGGCAAGGGAGTTTCCACTTCTCAGCCTAACATGGGGTCAAAAGTCAACTATGCCTACCCTGGAAACAATGCTGTCATCAATATGGTTGAACCATGTCTCTCTGAGAGGTGCAATGTCATCATGATTGTATGAAGAGATATAAATCATTCCTTAGCTAATGCGGTTACCAGATCACAAGCTCTGGCTCATCTGAAAGGACAAACACCAAGTTCATCTAATGTCCCTAAGATACCTTTCAATCTCACATCTGCTTCTAAACAGAAGGTTGCCTTGAAATATTCCAATCCAAAGGATACAAGACCTACATCTTACAGCATCGTCCAACAACTCCAGCATACCAATGCCAAAATCTCTATGTTTGAGTTACTTCAAATATCTCCAGCTCACAGAGATATCCTAGACAAAGCTTTGCTCGGCTCTAATGTTCCTGATGATCTAGATCTAGACAGGTTCCAAACTATGGTTGGTCATCTAACGTCTCCGCAATATATCTCCTTTTCAGAGGAAGATGACAACTCCCTAAGTCACCCACATAATCAGCCCTTGCACATAGAAGTCTTGATCCAGAACCGTCGAGTCAAACGTGTGTTGATAGATGGGGGTGCAGGCCTCAACATTTATTCTTACAACTTAATCACACAGTTGGGATTCTCAGAGATGGCTATTGATCCTCGAAAGAAGATCACCATAAAAGCCTATGATGAATAAGAAAGATCTTCTAAAGGCACCATTGTCTTACCTATCTGAGTGGGTCCGGTCATCAAAGATACCACATGTTAGGTGCTTGATCTACCATTGGCTTACAATATCCTTCTAGGGAGACCCTGGATACATGAAATGCAAGCTATTCCTTCTACATACCATCAATGCTTGAAATTTCCCTATGAAGGAGTGGAGGTTACTATCCCAGCAGATCTGAGTACAACTTGCAATACATTGAAGGAAAGTGTTGATAAGCTTGTTCCCAATAACAAAGAATCTTCCATCAAGCAGCTAAATGTTGCTTCCACATCTAAGATGGATGACATTGCTAAAGAGATCAATATCAAAGAAAATGGGATGGGAGAATACACTATAGAGCCAGTCTTGTCTCTGACATCTCTCCCAATCTCACCTAAGTCATATGGACAATCCTTGAAGCAGTCTAAATCAAAACCTAAGGAACCTATGGAAGCATACAAAGGAAATTTTGTGGTGGAGCAAGTATCCAAACAAGAATTTGAAGAGGATGAAGCTGTGCTGGCATGGCTATATAAAGAGGATTCTGAATCTAAAATTGTTCAACCTAGTGAATCTATAGCACCTACAATCCCTTCTAATTCATATGGTCCAGGAAACAAATTGATAGCCAAGATGGGATATTCTAGTCAAGGACCTCTAAGAATCAGAGGAAAGGGTATTGTGGCACCCATTTCACATATTGGTAGAGCCAACAAAGATACTGGGGGCTTAGGGTTTAAGAAAAAACCCTATCATCTCAAAGGTGGTTGTTCTCATGTCATAGAACAAATTGCACCAGGAGAACCTCTTCTTAAGAAAGAAGAAACAGAACCCTTTGATGATGATTTAGATAGCTTTGAGCTTATCCCCTATGAAAAATTTCCTAAAGAGATCAAAGATCTTCTTGATGATAAAGATGATCCTATCAGAATAATTAATGTAGTAGAAACACAAGAACCTACTGTAGCGCAAGAGATGGTTGCACCATAAGAACCAACTAATCTCGAAGCCAATCAAACTGATCAAGAAGAAGGGGATGGTTATTCTGACACTGATTCCCATGAATATGAATTCAAGTCAGAGACTAAGGGTAATCCTTCTTGGGGTATTCATCCTGATTTCACACATTTTCTAATATTTCCTAGAGATCCTGAATCAGAAGTTGAGTCAAATGACAATGAATGGGGTACCATTCCAGAAGAAGATGAGCTTATAACAGAGAAATATATTGATGTTATTCACCAATATGTATCTCAACCCAATGTAGGTCTAGAGCGAAACAATGAACTTAACGTGTCTGATCCACCTATGGCTGAAGAGGACTCCCATGATGATGTTGAGCCTATTCACAAATTGAACATTTTGAGCTATAATATCACCTTTGAACTTGAGCGTCAGGTTAGGACCAATGATGACATATCCATGACTGTGAACACCATATCCCAAGCCTTTCCCGCTTTGACTATCCAACGCCCTGATCTTATCGACCAAACTTCCACAAACCCAAACCATGGTATGTATACCTTCCTTAATGACTATGCCCTTGTCTGCTACCTCAATGTAGTTGAGCCTATGAGTACTTCCATCAGTGAACCAAGCATCAGCATGATCGAGTCGGACATCAAATATCTTAGTCAGAAAAACAAGAGTAAAGGGAAAAAGAAAAAGAGTTCTGAGGGTGAAAACCACTTTGTGGCAGTCTCAGAACTGACAAAAGTAAAAAGAAAAGACGTATCTGAAGGTGAAAACCTCTCTGAGGCACCTAAGGATGAGATATTTGATGTCCTTCCAAGTCATTTACAGGATAGATCTCCAGTTCTGATTGAGCCAACTCAATCCATCAATTTGGGTACAACAGAGGAACCACAATTGGTACATGTAGCACAATCTCTATCAGAAGAAGAGAAATAGAAATTCACTACATTCTTATCAGACAAGAAGATCAACTTTGCATGGAAATATTCAGATATGCCAGGATTGGATCCTAATCTCATTATGCACCATCTATCCATTGCTCCTGGAGTAAAACCAATCAAACAAAGATTGAGAAAGATGCATCCTCATGTTGCACTCTTAGTCAAAGCAGAACTAGAAAAAATCCTAAAAGCTGGATTCATCTGTGTCATAGACTATGCTGAGTGGATCTCTAACATTGTACCTATTTCAAAACCAGATAGTTCAATCAGAGTGTGCAAGAACTTTAGAGATGTGAACAGAGCATGCCCTAAGGATGATTTTCCGCTGCCTAACATTGATATGATAGTGGACATGACTACGGGCTATGCAATGTATTCCTTAATGGATGGATTTTCTGGGTACAACCAAATCAAAATTGCTCCAGAAGATCAAGAGAAAATAGCTTTCACATGTGCGTGGGGAACCTTCTGTTGGAATGTTATGCCATTCGGACTCAAAAATGCTGGAGCTACATATCAAAGAGCAATGACATCTATTTTTCATGATATGATGCATAAAACAATGGAGGATTACATGGATGATACCTTGGCAAAATCCATGATTAGAACTGAACATCTAACAGACCTGAGCATGATCCTTGACAGAATGGAAAAATTTAGTCTCCGACTAAATCCTAAGAAGTGTGTTTTTGGTGTCACTTCTGGAAAACTCCTGGGATACATAGTCTCAAAGAAAGGTATTGAAGTTGATCCGGCTAAAGTCAAGGCTATCATCAAGATGAAACCTCCCAAGAATATTAGTCAAATGCAAACTTTGCAAGGGAGAGTGCAATCTATCAGGAGATTCATATCACAGTTAGCTGACATATCACAACCTTTCACAAAGACATTACATAAAGGTGTGACCTTTACATGGAATGAAGACTGTGCAAAGAATTTTGATCATATCAAGAATTATCTCTCGAATCCTCCTATCTTGATGCCTCCTATTCATGGGAAGCCATTGATCTTGTATGTCTCTGCAACAACCACATCACTGGGGGCATTGCTAGTGCAACATGATGAAAACAAGAAAGAAAGAGCCATCTACTATATTAGCAGAACTTTAGTGGCCTATGAGAAGAACTACTCAATGATAGAGAAGGCATGTCTAGCTGTGATCTTTGCATCACAGAAATTGAGACACTATATGTTAGCTCATACCACGCATCTAGTAGCAAAAATTGATCCACTGAAATACCTACTAAGCAAGGCGGCCCTCACCGGTAGACTAGCTAAATGGGTCATGCTTCTAAGTGAATTTGACATTGAATATGTTGAAAGAAAAGCTATAAAAGGTCAAGTTATTGCTGATCAACTAGCAGATGCACCCATGTTTGATGATACACCCATGCAAATGGAATTTTCTAATTCTTCTATCATGCACCTCTCTTCTAGAGCATGGCGGTTATTCTTTGATGGCTCCTACACACAGAATGGATCTAGAGTAGGCATATTGTTCATCACTCCTCAAGGATACTCGATACCCAAAGCATTTAGACTAAAGTTTCCTTGCACAAACAATATTTCTGAATATGAGGCACTTCTCAATGGTATGAAAATGGCAATACAGTGGAGAGTTACAGAGATGCACATCCATGGAGACTCACAACTAGTTATCCACCAAGTCAATGATGTGTACCAAACCAAAGATGAAAAGCTCATTCCTTACAAGAGAATGGTAGATGATTTAAATAAATACTTCATCTCTATCACATTTGAGCAAATACCCAAAATGGAGAATAAGGCTACCGATGCAATGGTGACATTATCTACTCTCTTACAGCAGCTCGAACATGAACTACACTACGAGTTCCTGGTGGAAGCCCTATCCTATCCTACATATGACTCCCCTGAAACCCGCATGATCTGCATTGTTGTAGGTTATGACTCATCTCGCTACAAAAATCTGTTCTGCTATCTCCATGATCAAATCATCCCTGAGTCCTTTAACCATTTTGAGAAATGAAACCTTATCCGATCCGCATCTCGATATGTCATCATTGGTAATGATCTGTACAAATGAGGTCTAGATGGTACACTGCTTAGATGTTTAGAATGGGAAGAGTCTCAACGTGCATTAGAGGAAGTCCACAAGGGTATATGTGGGTCACACTCGAATGGTTTAACGTTAGCTCAAAAACTTATTAGGGCTGGGTACTATTGGCCTAAAATGGAGAAAGAGGCTATTAAATTTGCTAAAAACTATCAACAGTGTCAAGTACATGGAAACTTGATTCATGCTCCAAGGAGAGATCTGATTCCCTTTACTACACAATGGCCTTTTCAACAATGGGCATTTGATCTCATAGGTGCTATCCATCTGCACTCTTCTAATGGACATACCCATATAATCACAGCTACAGATTATTTTACAAAATGGGTAGAAGCAGTTCCTCTAACACAAGCAACGGGGAAACAGATCTCTATGTTCATCCTGAACTACATCATTTGTAGATATGGGATCCCTCACTCTATAATCACAGATAACGGGGGACAATTCAAAAACAAGGATCTAGATGACTTATGTGCTAAATTCAAGATTACACAACATTGGTCTTCTATTTACTATCCTCAAGGGAATGGACAAGCTAAGGCTTCAAACAAAAATCTCTTGAAGATCTTGCATAGAACAGTGAATAAAACAGGAAGAGACTGGCATCTCATGATCAATCCAACTCTCTGGGCATACAGAACTAGTATCAAAACACCTACAGGGGCTACACCTTTCACTTTAGTTTATGGGTCTAAAGCGGTACTGCCTATTGAGGTTGAAATCCCATCACTCAGAATTAGAATGCATGGACTTGTCACCGACGATGACTACAGAGTGTCTAGGTTACAAGAACTGGAACTACTAGATGAGCGCAGACAAGCAGCGTATGATCATCTCAGAGTATATCAGAAGAGAATTTCTAGAGGCTACAACAAGAAAGTCAAACACAGAGAATTCCAGATTGGTGATCTAGTCTTGAGAGAAAATCCTAAAAATCAATCCCATTGAGAACACAAGGGGAAGTTCGAACCCAACTGGCTGGGTCCCTTTGTCATCACTGCTACTTTTGGCTCTGGTGCCTATCAACTCTCAACGACTGAAGGAGAACAGCTCCGAGAACCAATCAACGTTCTCCATCTGAAGAAATTCTACGCCTAAGGCATTCAGTGCTTGGTAAATGTCCTAAAAAAATCTTTAAAATCAGAAAAAGTCCTAAAAAAATGAACATCTTGGTGAAAACCTAGCAATAGGCACCTTGATGATTCACGAAAAAAATCAAAAAAATATCAAAAGTACAAAAAAATTGAAAAAAATGAAAAATACAAAAAAAAATGAAAAAAAAGAAAAAGTGCCTTGGTGAAAACCTGGAAACAGGCGACTTGGTAGCAAAAATAGAATCTCTGCCAAGATGGTGAAAACCAGGCAAACGGGTGCCACTTGTTCCAAATGCTCCATCTATCAGTGCAATCTTGGTCTTTCCTAGCTTTTAGTCTTGCTTTAGTTTGTACATATCTCCCGGTTTGTTTCTGCATTTTCAGTTTTCAATAAGTCAGTTTGTACACCAATCAGCTTGAGCGTCTGTATCCTATCAATGTTTAACACTTGGGGGCAATCAATGTCATATCCTATGGTCTCCCATGTATCTTAGACATGTCATATCTAGCCAGAGTCCTTTGAAGCTTCATGTGAGTCAGTCAGTCAGTCTTGTCTCCAGAAAGGATTTTGCATCTACAACACGGCAATCAAACATCAAAACTCAACTGAAAACAATCTATGCTTTTTACATGCTTTTATCTCCTTGTATGCTTACTGATTCGCATTGAGATTTTTGCATATTGTGTCCCTTCGAGCTCTTCGATGATGTCTTTTATAGGATTTAGAGAGTGATGACTGGGGGCATAATCTTTTCTTTGTCTTCTTCTTGTATGTGAAAATCTAACAACTTTGGAAATTTTGGATTGAAATGGTGTCCAACTGTAAGAGCCTCTATCTCGAATTGGATGGCCATGCGTACCTCGACCATTGATACCCAAAAAATTCAAGGAAATTTGATCTAACTATTATCTTTTTGAGTGAGTTCTTTCTCCTACTGTGAAACACAATCTTACCTAAGGTTGTGAACGATAAAGGGTCACTACGGGTAATTCACATTGGATTTAGAATAATCTCTTGGCTATTTGATGTGTTTGTCAATGCAAGGAGTATTCCGGTCATCATGACGTTTATGTTTTGATGCTTATACAAATTGCTATATCAAAATGGACATGATATTCAGGTCATCCTGGCGTTTGTGCCTTGGTGCTTATATCTAATCCAACATTCCGAAAACAAATCAATATTCATATGTCCATGGTTGTATAACCAGTGGGTGTTGTATTGATTCTTGCACATACAAATCGATATTCATATGTCTATGGTTTCATGGCTAGTGGGCATTGTATTGATTTATCCGGTTACCTAAAAGTTCAATGATGATAACAAATCGACATATGATCAGTGATTAGGTCCTAGGTCTTAGGTTGCATTTCATCTTGCATGTCTCTTTGCATTTTGCATGTTTGCATGATCTCACAATGACTAAACAAACTTCGAAGCTTAAATGATTCTTCAAATCGCATCTTCAAATCTAACAAGAGCTGAATCCCACACGAAGGTTCCTCCAATGAAATAGCAAGTAGAATCCTTTTTCGGGATCAAAATTCAAATCTGAGATCATTCATATTATTAACTACTTGCATAATCAACCTTCAATCATCACAGAAATCCAGTATTCAACTTAACTGATTATCTTACATCAAACTATCAAAATTTCAACTTGGTCAACTATGGTCAACTCATGGTTTAACCTAGTCAAATTTGGTCTCTAGGACCTCCAAACAATGCAGAATGCATTCTCAAACATGTATAACCACTTCTCAAATCAATTAGCATGCTTCTGAACTATCAACGCTGACTTTTTCTTGTCAGATTTCAATTTTAATCCCGAAGGGGGCATGGTATTGCACATCATTCAAAGTCTGTAATCTAATTTGAAATCATATCTTTGTTGAAATCATATCTTTCATCAGTGATCAAGACAAATAATCACGTCTAGTTACTGATTCATCAAAAGTCCTCATCGCTCGGGGCATATCAGATTCATCAAGATCCATATCAATCTGGTATTCTCTTAATCTTGTAAACTGTATCAGTTTTTGCAACCATCAGATCATAGTGTTCTTTCCTTGGTTCTTCGGCAACTGAAGGGTTTGGATGTGATACCTGCTAGTTCTGCTAAGACAATCGAGTCTAGAATGGGTCACTCACTTCTTTGCAATCCTAAGGTTTGGAATCAGGCGTTTTGACACTTTTTCACAATCATAGGTTCATCGCTGCTATAGTGAACATTATCTTTGGTCATTCAGGACCTATTATCTCCATATCAAATCAATATCAATCAGCTTCTGTCTCAATTTCAAACATCAGTTTCATATCTCTATCAAACACAAACTTTCTTTGAACCACTGCGCTTCGCACAATAATTCAAAGAGGGGCAAAATGTAATACCCCAAAAATGGGCTATAAGTTCATTAACCTCCTACATCGACAAATCGAACAAAATCGACATCAAAGTCCTAACCTAAGGCACATCTGAACATCATCAAATCTAATTGATTATCTTAAATTCTGCATCAGGGAATATTCCTAGTAATATTCCTAATCATCATAATTATCTTTAATTTTATAATTATTTGGCAATAAATCACATTTATCCTAAAGTTTGATTAATTAAATATTTTGTATATTTAATTAATTAGATTTAATATTTGCCACTTAATTATTTAATTAAATTTAATTCTATCTATTATTAATTGTATTATTTAATTTTGACAATAAATCAAAATTCCTATCTTTAATTGATTAAATTCTTATTTAATTAATTAAAGCATGTTGTCATTATTTAATAATATAATTTTTAATAAAAGTTTGATAAAATAGTTAATTAACCCATAAATTAATTATTTTATTTCAAAAATCAGTTAAGTTGAGCATAAATCACTTTATTATTAAATTAATTTATAATTAAAACATGCACAATCATAAAAGCAGACAACTGTCAATTATCAATTAAAGCTAAACTCTATTTTGAGTTAAAGCTTAGCTTTTGCATGTTTTTGTGACTTAATTATCTGTTATTATTAGATAACTCAAAAATCAAGCTGAGTTATTTGAGTGATTTATGGCTTTTATCCATGCACCTCCAAAGCCCTGGATTTCTATAAATTAAGGCTTCAGCTCTTCACAATTCATCCACATATTTTGCACAATCACGCTGGAGAATTGGAGGCTGAGGAATCAACTTGCGAATTCAAAGCGTTGTGAGATCAATTTCAATTGCATAGCTTTTATATCTTAGCATAGAATTTCATCATTTTCATATCATTGTTAGAATCTTCATTGTTAGATCATTTAGCATCCATAGCATATCAGTTTATCATTCTTATTGCATAGAAAATATCAAAAATATAGATTAATTGCATTCAATTTCATATCCATCTTTTGCATTCAAATCCTTCATTTAGGTGTCATCTAGGTCACTGATCTCGATTACAATCTGAGAACATCAATCTCGCACCTATTAGAAGGCAGTAAATCGCTTGGTTAGATAGTTTTCAATTTTGCACGATTTTGATTATAGCTAACCTCTAATGTTTTACTGAGTGTTGTGTCTACAGATCAGGTACAATTTTCACACAAACACTAGTCACTTCCAAAAATAATGTAAGGAGGAGAAAATATAAAGAAGAGACCCCCCAAAATCAAATTAAAACAAATCCTATCAAGATGATGGTGAAGCATTTGTTCCAACATTGGGAAAGCATGCATTGGAATGTTTGATACATTTGGGTGCATTATTTCACATGACATCACATCAGAGTTGGTTTTTAAACTATGAATAATATGATGGTGAGAAGGTGTACCTCAATGATGACTCTTAACTGAAGGTTGTGGGTTGTGGAAGAGTCAATATTGGATTCCCCTATGGAAGAGTGAAGGGGATCAATGAGGTTATACACATCCTAGGTTTGGTGCAACATCTACTTGTTGTATGTAAGTTGAGTGATGTGGGTGTGTAGATTTTTTTCTTTCAAGGAGGATGTAAGATGACTAGAGGTTCTATGGTGCTTGATAAGGGTTTTCATATTGGATCGTTGTACAAGTTTGATGCATGCACTTTTCAGGACAATAGTGCTTATGTGGAGTCCAAGAAGAAGGCTTTAGATTCTTCATCCTCACCATTAGATCAGGATATGAAAAGAATTGTTACTTCTATATCTGATGGTTATTCTTTTAGGATACCTAAGGGTTCCAATTCTTTGGAGATGAAACTCCCATTAGAGAAGACATTGTTATGGCACCAAAGACTTGGCCACATTGATGAAAATAGTATCAAAAAACTTGAAAAATAAATGCCTTGTTGAGGGGATAGATGATTCTAATCTTGGGTTTGATTTTTTAAAACAATGCATTTATGGTAAAAAAATCATGTTTAGTTTTACTCTAGTTCTCACAAATCTTCTGGGTTGTTGGACTTGATACATTCTAATGTTTTTGGTCTTGTTAATGTTCCTTCAATTTCAAAATGTGTTCATTTGTATCATTCATTGTTGACTATGATAGAAGGACATTTAATTATTTTTTGATAAGTAAATCTAAATTCTTTAGTCAATTTAAGGAGTTTAAGGCTCTTGTTGAGTAGCGGACTAGTAGAAAGATTAAATGTTTAAGGATTGACAATGGTAGTGACTTTTGCTTGGTAGATTTCAACATGTGTTGAGTTTTGGATTTCAAAGGTCTAAATTCAATCATTGTGTTTATTTGAAAAATGATAATGGTTGCATTTTCATTATTGTATTGTATGTGATGATATGTTTTTTTTATTAAGGTCTTATTGTATGTGATGATATGTTTTTTTTTATTAAGGTCTTATTGTATGTGATGATATGTTACTATTTGGGAATGTATATTTGATTTCTAACTTGAAGTCTCAATTGTCAGCACAATTTGAGATGAAATATTTAGGTGTAGATACATACATTCTAGGGATGGAGATTAGAAGAGACAAAACTAAAAAAAAGAGTTGATTAAGACAAAGTAAGCATGTGAAATCAATGTTCGGGAGATTTAGCATGACATCTTGTATATCTATGATAGTTCTTGCTGCATTGGGAACAAATTTATTTGCAAAAGATTGTCCAAAATCTCCTTTTCAGGTGGAGGACATGGCCAATGTAGCATATATGTGAGTGATGTTGGCAGTCCTATGTATGTTATGATCTTTACTAGACTAGACATTGCCCAATCAGTGGGAGTTTGGAGTTCATATATGGCTAATCCTAGATAGGTGCATTGGGATGCAATTAAGTGAGTGTTCAGATATTTGAGAGTTACTTTTGAGTATTTCTTGTGCTATTATGGTTATTCATGGATATGTGGATTCAAATTGGGCAAGTGACATTGATAGTAGAAGATTTACTAGTGATTGTGTATTTACTATGTATGGTTGTGATATTAGTTGGATGAGTAAGTGACAAATAGTATTCATTTTATCCATGACAGAAGTAGAGTATATGGTATCTACTCATGCTCGTAAGGAAACCATTTGGCTTACGAAGTTTTGTTTAGGTATTGGATTTGATGTAGTATTGATTACTATCTATTGTGATAGTCAAAGTGTTATTTTCTTAGAAAATAATCCAACTTTCCATGCCAGAGAAAACCACGTTGATGTACAGTTTCATTTCATTTTGAGATATGGTAGAGGATGGGAAAGTGAAATTGAAGAAAGTTAACACTTTGATGAATGCTGCAGATGCATTGAAGAAACTAGTGAGTACAAATAATTTCATATGGTGTTCGAGTTCTATGGACCTCTTAGCACCCTACAATTGATCGATGGGTTATTTGAAAGGTCTTCGACAAGTGGGAGAATGTTAGGATTAAGGTGTCTCAAACTTTGTGAATCCTAACATTGATATTGCATTTATTTATTCTTTTTATTATTTAATTGTCTATAAATGTCTAGTAATCTAGTGGGACCCAGAGGCTAGTTGGCATCCTACTTGGTGATGATTGTATGACACATATATGTTGCACATGTGGAGATAGACATCCCACTTTGAGGATCTTGGCAAGTGTTAGAGACATTTTGAAATTAGATGCAAGGTGTGGATACCAATTTTATACATAATTTTTTTAGAGGAAATAAGTTGTAGGCTTGGTCTTCATGGATGATTCCATCCCTCATAATTAAATTTTTGAATGCCCTTATATGATCTAGAGCTACTCACTATCATTGAGGGGAAATTATAGTTGGTTTCATTTTTAAAAGATTGGAGATTTTGAAAGGATAATTTAGACACCATCTTCTCTCAATTTTCATTTTATTCCTTCTAATACAATTTTATTGTTGGGTTCTTTTCAGATGGATCATCTCAAATAGGTAAGATGCTTACTCCATCTTTCTAGAAGAAGGTAAAATCTACTCAAGGTTCATTTCATAAGATCTTGGTATGCTTGAATAATCTAATGGATTATTATTATTTATTTCAATAGGAGGCCTTCATTAAAAACTTTTTAAAAAATAAGAATAAGATGAGTGTACTAAGTTGAGGGACAAAAAATATGGCCAAAAGGTATTTTGGATGCAAATTAAAAAGTAAATAATAAACATATTATAGCAAAAAATGAGCACATTATAATGAATAGATAATATGCACATATTATATAACACAAATACTTGGAATGTAGAATCTATACATAATATTCTCTTAAAGTCCATAATGTGAGTGTTATAACATGCTTGCATTATATTTCAAAATTTTCATTTCTATCTATTAGGATTTATTATTTGAGCCTAGTAGTTGGACCCCATTTTGATTCTCATAATTGTGTTTTGCACATTAAATTATATTTTAAAAATTAATTCTCATTATAATTGCTTGATTTACAATAAAATTTGATAAAGCCACCACCCAAATGTTAATCTCTTATTTTTCTAACCATATAGTTTAATATCGACTTTCAATTATTAATATTTTTTTATATGATTTCTTGTTATTGATGCACATATAATCCTCAGATATATGTGTATTATTATATGTAAGTTTCTAGATTAGATTGTATGCAAGAATTTTAATCATCAGTCATCAAAATGAATGAGAGTTCAAAGAGAGTGCAAACCTTAGATAGTAAAAAAAGAGGGGTGAAAGAATAGGAGGAGAGAAAAGAGGATTGTCTTATTCATTAACCTTATCTTCAATAGTATTTATACATTCATTTGTTAGTTTAAGTATGCTAATATGTATATACATACATATGTTTGTATTATTTACTTTTATACATTGGTTCCTTTATGTTTATATTTATTTATTTGATTTTTATGTAATGTATATGTAACTTAGATAATCATATTTATCTAAATTACATATATTTATTTAATTGTAGTGTGTATACTTTTTTATTATTATTATTTTTATTTGTTATATGCATATTTGTTTCATTCTATTTTTTATATTATCTTACTTTCTATTTTTATTTATTTTAGGAGCTCTTATGCTCTCTTTCATTTATTTTTTTGGTGCTTTCATTTTCTAAATGTTCTTTCACTTAGTATTTATTCTCTTATGTAGATACATGTCTTTATTATGTGCAATTTTGTTCTCCCTTAGTAATTCTCTTATAGTTTACAATATTATGTTCCTTTTTATTAATTATTCTTGCTTGTAAATTCTAAATCTTGATCTTTTTGGTTTATAGGTAATAATCAGATTTGTCTTACTATTGAGTTATTTTACTTTTTAGTTTATTCTTGTTCACTCTATTTTTAGAGTTTAGTTTTATTTTAGTGTTTTAAGTAGTTTAATGCTTATTTTATTATTAGTTTTTTTTCTTTGATTTCAAAATTTTATTTCATTTTTAGATTTTTTTTGTTATATTTAGTCTCAATGTTTATTCCTTTCTTTCTACTTTCATCTTTCATCTCTCTTTTTATTGTTATCTAAGACCTACAATCAACTATCTTACATCTCTTTGAACTCTCAATCATCTTGATGATGGGTCACAAAGTATGATCCAAAATGCTGATGATTATAATTCTTGAACATAATCAAATCCAGAAACTTGTGTACAATATTGATATGGATTGTGGAAATCTAATAGTATTAATTACATGTGTATTATTTTTTATTTATATTTTTTGACCTATTTATCCAAGTTTTTAAAAAAATGAGATTATTTTATGCTTTATTCTACACATTTTTAAAATTACATTTTCAATTATAATGATAGAAATTAAATGTGGCACACATTCTTATTAATCCAATTTCTTGAAGATGATTCTATCTAGAAAACTCTCTTGGCTATATTTTCAACAATTGATTTTAAAAACTCTTAACACAACTAAAAATATTAGGAGAAACTTACACAGTTGTGTGTGCTCAACATTTTACCCTCTTAATCTTAACTATTTTAAAAATTTCTAACTAGAATCAATGAAATTTATTGCTCTAATCACATCTTCAAGTTATGATTGTAAGTATATCAAATTATTGATTCAAGTTCAAATTTATATGCTTTAGAAAAGAAAAAAAGTGACCACTTTTGATACTATTTTCTCTCCCATTTTCATGTTCCTATTAAATAATGCATCACCTTCCAATTAATTCCTTACCACTAGATTCAATTACATTTACCTTTATTATTTATATTTATATTTAAAAAAATAATAACAAAAACTTTCAACCAAAGAATACATCCTATCATGTATAGGACACAAGCTAAATCGTCCTAAATACCAAGTAAAATACAATATAAATACTTAATATAATCCTAAACTAACTAAGAGGAAAGAAAATATATATATATAAATTCAAAGAGAGGATTTAAATTAAGCATGTTTTGTTTTATTTCTAAATCTAACTCTATAAAGTAAGGAAATAAATAAGTTCTAGCCTTAGCCCAACCAATCATCATGTAACTAAGGAATGAGATGGTATAAATTTAAGTGCAAATCAACCTTTAAGATTATCATAATCAACCACTATAATCCATTCGTTGGTTAGATATGCTAAACTTATTACATCCTAATGCTAAATATGTATATTGTTAATTTCTCAATTTTTTATTTACAATAATCAAATGAATTTCTGAAAATAGCTCAAACAATCATGAAATTAAGAGAATTTTTTTTTATTAAAGATCCTAAATGCTAGTTTTCTAACCCTTATAAATAGAAAATGACTATACATAAATAGAAATTTCCAAGTCTAAGACATAACATGTCTAGTCATCTTTGGTTGGTCATAACCTTTAATGCCATGAGATAATAAAAACATACTTTATTTAATAAACATATAAAAAGTTACAGTTCAATGCAATGTAAGTCACCTACACGAACCTCTAATTAACTTTGATAGAAAATTTGATGTTCAAATAATATGTAATTCTTCTAATAATGAATGATCTAGATATTAAAAATTATGATGATAACTTTCTCAATATACAAGCTTCAAGTTCTTTGTATATAAAAAAAATGTTAGGACCTATACTAACTAAATGTGAAACACGGGCATAAATTCTACTGTCCTATTTTTTCTTGAATTACACATTTAGATAATGATTGATAGGCCTTTCATTTAGTACCCAACTACTTCTCGTACAATATGCACCCAAATTTTAAATCACCCTTGTTTTATATTAAGTTCAGCAACCTAACAAGGGGGTTGAACCTTACACAACCACAGTCAAAAGGCATCAAGAGATCAACATCACATAAACAAAGGTGTTGGCTATTACAAGTGAAGGATTTACAACAAGTTCAAGAACATACCATTAACAACACATTAGAAGCACAACTAGTAACCCACATCAAGAGTGGGAAGCCAACTCACTCATAGTAGGGGGAGGAGAATGAGGGATAGAGTGATTATTCCTTCATATGCAGACAACCATCCAAGCAATAAGTTATCATTCGGGTCCCCACCACCTAGTAGTGGAACCCCCATTATGGGATTGCCACTACTAGGAACAAAGTGTTGGAAACATTGTACATTAGCTACCAAAGGTTGGAGAAAATCAAGAGCGATAGTCAGAGAAGGACAACCAAAAGGGACTGCACTAGTAGTAAGAGGTGGGATTGGGTCCACCAGATCAAAGGATGCCAAATCAATAGGAGATTCACCCTATGCGGGATCATCATGATCGACCTGTCAGGAGTCCTTAGAGGTAGAATCAGAGGGATAATTAGAAGCTCATATGGTCAAATGATCATCATTTTCATCCTTCCACCAAGTAGCAACACCTTTATGATGCAAAAGAGAATTATTTGTATTCAAATGGGTAGTAGAGAAGCATCACTAACATCAAAAGGGGAGGCCCTCATAATCCAATGATCAAGTCCAAGACCTATCTTGAAACCATGAGCACCACATCTCCCGATAATGTTGTGGAGATATCCATGTCAACCAAAATGAAAGAGAAAGTAGAGTGGCCCAGTGAAGCCATAGTCTCATCAACCTTCAAGAAATGGCCAATAGAGTTTTTGATGGCCTCAAAGAGAGAATTATCCCAAAATGGAGTAGAATATTAGGGAGACAAACCCAGATTGAGCAGTTTAGTAAGAGGGTTGAAGGAGAGATCCAAGGTTTGGCCGAAAGAGAGTGATCCCCCCAAACCTACAACTTTCTCATCACCAAATCATGTTCTTCAAAGGAAGAAAATGCAACAATAAAAAAAACCCTTTTCACAAGGGAAACTCTCAATGTTACCAAAGCCCAAGGATCGCCAAGAACATGTTACCCAACAATACAAATCCGAAAGAGAATGCCAAAGACTAGTGAATCTATAGGCCAACCCACGATGTTGGTAGAAATCCATATTATCCACAACATCCATGCCACACACCATGATAGGAGAAGTCTTAGCACAAGCAATGGATCAAGCTTTCACCTTTGGAGGAATAGTAGCAGCAGATTTGGTAGCATGGGCATAGCTCCGTCCACCAATAGCAACAAAATTTGGAGGGGAACACCATCCTTAACAACCCCAAAAGTGAAAACCTCTCCACCTCTAGTGCTAGGAATGACAATCTCTACAACCACATTTAGTAGTAGGGAAGCAACCGACACGGACACCCCAGAAGGTAAAGTTCAAAAAGACTCCAACCCAAAAATATTGAGGCAGAGGAAACAAGGAGAGAAACCCCCTACTGCCCCCCAGAGATGACAACAAAAATCTCAAATAAGGAAAAAGATGCAAACGCCCTTGAACCAAGCTGGACGACATTGCTAGACGATAGGATTGCAAGTACAAAGCAGGTTGGATACTGACACCCGACAAGTTTGAATGTCCATGGGTGGGAGCAACGACCATTGAAGTAGTCACAAACACAAAACCAAACAACATGTTAAGTCAAAAAATAATGGTTTTTAAATCACCCTTGTTATTGTAAGTAACTATCAAGTTATAAAAAGGCCCCTTAAGACAAACACCAAAAAAAATCCAACTACTAAACTCAAATTTCAATTTTAAAATTAATCCAAAATGAGATATAAATAATCATACTATTAAAATGTCCCAGTTAGGTTACTAATTTTGTTCTTTTCTTATGCCTAATTATTCAATAGTCTTTGAATAATTAGACTTGCCAAACCTCAAGTGACTTAGTTGTGCATACGACTAGAGGAGTCCTAGTTAACATCTAGCAACTTGTAATTTTCCAACTAAATCATTTATATCCAAGTGTAAAATCTACAACTAATTCCATTAATAAGATTTTCCTAAAAAAATATAATATCAAATTCATAAGCAATAATTGAGAATAACCAAGTAAGCACGTGTATATAATAAATAATTCAAATATAGGACAAAGATCATTTAAAATCATTGCATGAATATCCTCTCTTGATATTTTACAACTTTGTCAAGGCTTGACATAGGTTTCCTAACCTTTTGATTTTGTTTGATAATATTTTAACTTCCTACATCGAGAAGTTGTAAAGGTTTTTAAACTTTTCCTCTCTCAACGTGGTTTTTACAACCTTTTCAAAGGCCAAAAATTTTTCTAACCTTTTGAGTTTGGTCAAATTTGGTGTTTGTCAAAGTTTGGAATTTGTTCCAAAACCTCTATCAACTCTTGACAAGATTCTACTAACCTTGTTAGAGCTCGATAGGGTTTCTAGAACCATTTGAAAAATGAAAGATGATAAACTTTTAAAGGCTCATTAGTAAGTGGTAGAAGATCAACAACTTGTGTTAACTCCAACAAATTTATCACAACCTTGTTGAAGCTCAACATGTTATTCGAACCTATTGAAAAATTTGGAGTTGGTTGTTCTTGTTTGTGTGCTTTTGTCATTTTTTTATTGTTTGGTAGCCATGAGCTAATGTCGATACCTGGTTTTGACAACCCATACTTTCATCGACAAGAATGGAAAGGACACCAATATTATTTCAAATGGGATTTTGGAACCAAATGGATGTGGTCTTGTGCATTTTCTCAACACATACTCACCTTAATGGATGTGGTAGCTTCCCCACCTACCAACAATCGATACTCATGTTAAATTTGAGATGACTATTTTGAGCAGAGTTGCTTCTAGATCATGGATTCAAATGGTGCTACGATGCAACAATTAGGGTTGGATGCCTTTTGGGTGGTAAATAAGTTGTGGGCTCAGTTTTAAGAGGTTGAGTGTTGTGTTGTTTTGTGAATGCTTGTGTGTCCACCAAACTTTTGGGCTCCAAAATTTGTTGATATAAGGCTATTTCTAGAAATATTTTGCATTCTTCAAAGATAGGTATAAATGTTTTTTTTTTAATATGGCATTTGTATATGAATATCTATATGAATGCACGTAGATCTTAAAGGGACGCCACTTAACTAGGGTTTCTCTTATCGCATTTTCTAATATGATTGTAATGTGAAGTTGATTAATGTAATTTCATTCTAAATAATTCATAACATGTAATGGCATTTTTTATATTTCACATGAATTTATGCAACATGCTTATGGATGATTAAATATATTTTATACATTAGTGCAGTTATTCGCTTTCATATTTGTAACTTTGCACCAAATGAATATGCATTGGTCTAGAATTATTTACCCAATGTCATATTGTAGACATTGAAAATTGTTCATCCCTTGCTAGCTACATTTTCACTTATAATTTCTCTAAATTAATTAAATAGCTTTGTTATTTAATTAAGATGGCATTATTCTTTTAAATCAAATTTGAAATTCAATTTTTCCTTTTTTAACTATAATTGTATAATTTTTAATTATTTAATTATCCAATTTCTTCCAACATAAATTAAATTATTTTTATTATTGAACTGATTCCCTCTTGCACATAATAATTAAATAATCTTTATTATTTAATTATTTTAATTTTTTCCTCTTTTCTCATTAATTAGATAATTTTTTATTATTAATTAATCAATTTTCTTCTCATCTCCTATAATTAAATAATTATTTAATTAGCTAACTATATCTTCTATAATTAAATGAATTCTTTAATTTATATAATTATTCACTTTCTAAATATATTTCCTCTAAAAATAAATAAAATCTTTTTTTTAATCCTCTCATTCACTCAATTCAATAATTTTAAAATTATTTAATGCTAATTATATCTCCACTTCCTTCTCTTAACTACTACTAAGTGTGAATTCTCTAATTAATCAATTCAATTCAACTCCATCATGCTGTCGGTAATTCCATAATTAGCTCGATCTATTATTCTCATTCATTTTTGTCTCTTGATGTTCATATCTATTTCATGTGATATCCATTGTCGATCAATATTAGACAATCTATAAAAGCATTTGTGATCATTGCTAACCATAGCTTTCGAGCTTTTGTACGATCACGTCATTGAAATGGTGTTACATACACTTCTAGGAGAAATATACTATCAATTGAAGAAAGCTTCAAAGAACAGTAGAGGTAACCAAAGTGTCTGCATGAATGGGATATTGTTGTTTATTCATTTAATTTCTTACTTACATCTTACATCATTTTTTTTTGGCAAAACACATCAAACATATATATATATATATATATATATATATATATATATATATATATATATATATATATATATATATATATATAACTTAAAAAGGAATGAGGGAGCCATGCTCAAACCTCCAAAACTAGGAGTAGTGCTCAAGTGGAGGAACATACAAGATTCCAAACCCAAGAAAAAGGGCAAACTAAAGACGATAGGCCTATAGACTTACAAGAGACATTTACAATGAGCCAAAAGAGACCTTCAACTAGAGCAGTGTAAAGGTCTCAAGACAATGAGTGGTCACATAGAAAAAGTGAAAGAAGATCACAAGGAGTTGTGATCTATTCTCTCAAGACAGTCAGCACATCCTAAAAGAACTAACAATGCATCTTGAAAATGAAATGACTTACGAATGAAAGAAACTTCTCTTAGACACCGGAAAGATCTCTAACACCAGGGAATAATACTTCAAGAACAGAGAAGAAAGCTCTTGAAACAGTAAAAGCATCATTGTAATAACAATGAATGAATCTCTCTCAAATAATGAATTTCCTAAGGTAGACAAAATATCTCTCTCAATGATACTTCTACACTTCATCGGAAGCACCCTCATCTTAACACTACGTAGATGAAAAACTACATTTCACTGAATAAAAATTGTTATTCTCAAGAATAAAACTAGCTTTTCTCATCTAATCTGCACTTACTCTGTTGAAACCCAAATTCATACTTCCCTGTAACTAATCAAACTCTTAGAATTGAAGCATTCTTGAAGAAAACTTGTTGATCTTTGAAGATTTATTGTTATATCAACAGTGAATAACACATCAAGAACAATGAAGAGAGCTAATGAAGCAGTGAAAGTGTCACTGTAATAATAGTAAATGAATCTCTCACTGACCAAAGAATGAATTATTTTAAAGAGGACAATGAGACTCTCTCACTTGTTGCAGCTCCTTGTCATTAAAACTGATACACTTTCATCAGAAGCATCCCCCTTTTGGTGCTCCTAAGAAGGAAAACCGGTGTTCACTAAATACAAAATGTTGAACTCATGAGAAGAAACTAGTTTTTCACAATAAATCTACTCTTTCTCTACTAAAAATAGAAGCCAAAACTCCCCAAATATTGCAATCTTGATGTAACTTGTTGATCTTTGAAGATTCATTGTTCTTTCAAAACAAAGAAAGGTTCATGGAACTGCTGCATAACTTAATTTGGCTTGATCTATGTGAAGAAATTGTTGATTCATATTTGGCCAATGATATATAAGGTTGAAGATTTAGAAAAACCTTTCATGCAAATGTCCTTTACATTTGCTATTTTTTTCTCCCACAAGCACTAGATTTGAAAGAGCATGTACCCCTATCATAACCTTCAAACCAATCAAAACATTGCTTTATGATTCTCTGAACAAAAAATAATCACTTTGACTAGGGATTTGAAGAATTCTTTTGAAGATCACTACTACACTAAGACCTTTAGTTGTTGCTAACACTGTAACCACCAAACCAACCATCTAAACACATAGTAATGAACTCAACTCTGGAGCTTCTAATTTAGTGAGCATGTCACTTTCATGGTTCCATACTTCATTGTTGAGATTAGGATAGATTAGGATCTTGTGTGTTTTCTAGCATTTTATAGTTAATATGTTATTTGATTTACACAGATTTAATCCTAATCTTACATTTTGGCATGCCTATTGAGACCCACGTCCCTGTCTACAAATAGATTTGTGAGAAATTTTGAGTTTTGATAAGTTTTGGGACTCATGAAATGCATCTATGGTTAATATGCTATTGATTTGCACAGATTTAATCCTAATCTTGCATTTTTGGCATGCCTATTGAGACCCACGTCCCTGTCTGCAAATGGATTTGTGAAAAAAATTTGAGTTTTTGAGAAGTTTCAAGAATCATGAAATGCATCTAGAAGTTTATTTGACACGTCTATGGCTTTAAGCAACACATTTGTTTCCAATTCCAGGGATTTTGTGACGCAATTGTTATGTTTTTTGACACATCTACTTTGTAATATCACAATCACTAACTTTTCAGTGTGACTTTTGGTTTAATAATAGATCATAACATTTGGCAGTGGCTTATTATTTTTAGGGTATTATTGTGTGTTATTTTTTGCTTTTTCTTCGCTACAGGGTCAAATGCCACATCTATACAATCTTTTGACCTAGTCATAACATTTTTCAATGCATCTAACCCATATTTCAATGCATTCAAAGCTTCTCACAATGCATCTATTCTCTATTTTGACTCAATTGTAGTCTTTTGTGATCTATCTGTCTAACGGAGTGACCCATCTTTTCTAGTAAAAGGAAAGATAAAATTGGGGTTTTTTATGCACTTCATTCCTAATAGATAAAGGTTCTAGGTCACTGATCAAATTTGTGCAACTACTTGGTAAATGTTGGGAGAAGACATTGATCTCAAATCTACTGACATATTTGTTGCAAGTTGAGACTTCAATTTCTTTAAGGAAAAGAATCTTGTATACCATGTTTGGTGTACTTGAACATTTTTGTAATACTAAAGTTATTGGTGTGTATTATCTCTCCTCACATGTTGGTGTGAATTTGAGTTCTTCAGAAACATTAATGCTCTCTTTTTTAGTAGGAGGCCTTCCTTGGGATTTCATCATCCCAAGGTTCAATCTCAGTCACATTTCTTGATGGGGTGTATAAAAGATGGACATAAAAAGTTGTTGACAATGAGTGGTTAGCATTGTCCAAAGTTTAGCAGCAAAATCCTCATTTTGTCAAGGCTTGTTTGGTGAGGAGAACATGAGAGAACCCATCCAATCACAAGGTATTGCAGACGAGCTCTATGTTCATGAAAATCCCTAGCAATGAACCATTTTTTTAGAAGTGTAGGAGCTATTAACTATTTCTTAGTGCAATGCAAGGGATGTAAATTATATCCTCAAGTTCCCCAAAATGTACTCCCTTGAGTAGGGATAGAAATTATTGGGTTGGGTTTTTGTAGCCTCCTATAGAGAAAGAAAATGTGAGCCCTTGTGTCATTGGATCCCTACCTACTGATTTTGAAAAGAGAGGTGTTTCATACCAATCTTGGGGTATTAGCACTTGTCTTGTGGACCTACAATGAGTTAACACACCTACTTGAATAATTAGGTTGTGCTTGTCTTACATTTGTCTTAAATTTGTGCAATGCAGGGGGATTTCACTTATGAGGCAATACCCTATCACATGCATTCATATTGGGGGATTTAAAATGGGCAAAAAATAGGGCAATATATTGCCTATATTGTAGTCAGGGTAACAAACAAAGAGTTTGGTGCAATAGTTTTTGAAAATAGGGGTATTCTTTAGTATGCCATGAATATACGTGATATGATCTAGGCTCACTAAGTAAAGCCATGTGGTGCAATGCTAGTTACACCATTGACATTATTACCCTAATTAAAGTCAATTAGTCATTGTGTCATATTGTTTTCTGAGTGTTTTATTGTCTAACAAAAAAGGAGTTTGGGGCAATAGTTCTTGAAAATAGGATATTCTTTAGTATGCCATGAATGCACATGATATGATCTAGGTTCATCAAGTGCAATCCATGTGGTGCAATGCTCGTGGCACCATTGGCCTTATTACCCTAATTAAATTCAATTAGTCATTGTGTCATATTATTTTCTGAGTGTTTTGTTGCTAGACAAAAAAAAATCAAACATTTATCCAAAATGAACAACTAACCTAAATGCAAAATCTCCATAATTTAGTAAAAACATTGCAACTCCCATATCCCTACATCACATCTATAGCTTTAAACACCATAATTGCAATAGTTTGTCATGCATATGAGCTATTAGACACCACAATTGAGTTATAAACCAATGCATTTGGGTTATTTTATCATGCAACCATTATCCTATTACACATCTGTCTTGTAGGTTACTATTCTGAGTTTTTTATTTTCTAAGAAAAATACCATAACTAATGTTAGGATTAGCACACATAGATTTAACAGTTACATGCAAATATAAAGAATAAAGCACACATAAGTAGAACAAGAAGACACAAATATTTAACGTGGTTCACTCAATCTTGGGCTACGGGCCCACCAAACAAAGAGTCCAATCTTATTATCTAGTAATTTTTCCCTGTTACAATCTACAATCCCTTGCAACTTGATACCGCTGCAAGAAGCTATGAAATTCTCATATAGAGAAAACCTTAACCTTAAGCCATTATAAAAAGACTTGTGTTGGTTAACAAGTTAACCCTAAAAAATACTTGACGAGTCAACCTAGGGAAAAGCTTGACAAGTCAACTCAAAAATGATTGGCAAGTTAACCTATCATAAATGAAAAGTGTACAGTACTTGCCTGGTCAGTCACCACAAACCAACAAGTGAGGTTTTATATCATGCATGTAGCATCCTATGCCACAAATGAGCTTTTCCTTGATCTATTTGTTACAAATTGAGATTAGAGCTTCATTTTGGGATTCAAAATTTTAAAGCAGACATGTTGTCCTACAAAGACCAAGCCTCAAACTTAGCTAGCCATTTTAGCCTAGCATTCACAGATCTTGCATATCCTTTCATCCCCTTAGCTTACAAACACATCCTTTAGATCAAATTTTCATTAAGAATAAATTCAACAACATCAAACAAGAAAATTAATTAGATCAATATTAGCAAATGAATAAAATCCAAATTAGACCTTAGTTATTGTAATACCCTAGTTTGAGTTTCTATATGTTATGATGTCATTTATATTTATGGATTTACTGACCCCATACATGCATGTGTATGGATTGTGTATATGTTGTATATTTATGTTTGATGTGCATGATGTGGTTGAGGGATGAAGTCGTAGTTACTTGCAAGATCCACGCGATTGACCAATCCATACCATTGTTTGTTTATCTATATACATGTATGTACATGCTTGTCTTTTATGCAGGATTTCACGTACCGGACATCGGCTTCCTTGAATTTTCAGGATGAGTGTGTCCTATTGCAACATATCAATTGTAAGAAAGGGAGATAACAAACATGTCCAAATCCCAACCTAAGTCATTTATTGTCCTAAAATAGTAGACAAGTATGTTATTTACTACCCTCTAAATTTGTCAAGATGACGTGAATTCATGAACCCTCCTTTGTGCTGAAGTATCATATTTTGATGAAGTCAGTTTCTTCAGGTTTGCATGCTTGTAGATTTGATGTGATTTTTGTGTGAAATAGGTAATGGATTTAATTAAGGTTAATTATGTGATTAATTAAATTAAGAAAATATGGAACTATTAAATATAAGGGTACTTAATTAATGAGAATTAACTAAATACGTATGGTTATTAAAAATAATTAATTAAAGGTCTAATTATGAGAAAGTGAGATTTAATTAAATATTAAATCCAATTTGAGAATTAAATGAAAACTAAAGTAATTAATATGTACAATGTTGAGTTGCACATTTTTTATAGGCTAAAATAATAATTATTAATTTAAAACATTATTAAGTTATTTTCTAGTGCATTCAATTTATTACATTGGGAATTTTAGTTTAAGTTGAGTCAAAAGATGTTATCTAAAAAAGTGCATATAATTATTATTATAATTATTTAATTATACAAAAAAGGAAATTGATAAAAATAAAGTTAGGAGTTGAGTTCTAATTCCTGATTGGGAGTTGCATGTTTGAGTTATATTTGCTAGGTTTCTTTTATTAGGATGTTTTTGGTTATTATTCCACACAGGTTTATAGGTTTTGGCTCTAGTTTGGATTGAAGGAGATTGTGATTAGGATTTTCAAAGTTTTGGTTTGTTCTTTGTGGCTTCTATTAATTGGTGGATTAAGGTAGGGTTTAAAAATCTTGTAGATCTATTCTTTTAAAAGATTGTTTGCTTTGTGCTTGCCAAAAAAATTTATGAATATTTGATTTGAAAAGCTTTTTTGGTTGAAGAAATCTTATGATTGTGAATCTGTGAATACCAGGTATTTTATTGGAAAAATGTTAAAAAAAATTTGTATTAGATCGGTTAGGGTTTGATTGGAGTTGTTGTTGAAACCCTAGGAATTATATGTGTGTGTGTGAGCGTAAATTGTTTGAATTTCCATATGGGCATAATTAGTTTTTAGAGCTAAGAAAAAATTACCTCCTGATAGGAATTAGTCTATTAAACCTTATTTGGTAAATCATATTATAAAATGTGAGTGAGGTCCTTTTATTAAAAAAAAAAAGTTTGATGTTTTTGTCCCAGAGATTTTTCTCTGACCAAAAAAAAAAATTAAAATTAAAATATATATATATATATATATAATTGAAGAGTGGGGATTTATTTCCCCTACCCCGCGCCCCCTTGCCCGCCTCCCAACCCCCATATATATATATATATATATATATATATATATATATATATATATATAATTGAAGGGTGGGGGTTTATTTCCCCCACCCTCCCCCCTCCATTCCCCCCACCATATATATATATATATATATACATATATATATATATATATATATATATATACATATATATATATATATATATATATATATATATATATATATATATATATATACATACATACATACATACATACATACATACATACATACATACATACATATATATATATATATATATATATATATATATATATATGTATGTATGTATGTATGTATGTATGTATGTATGTATGTATGTATATACATATATATATATATATATATATATATATATATATATATATGTATATATATATATATATGTATATATATATATATATGTACATATATATATATATATATACATATATATATATATATATATATATACATATATATATATATATATACATATATATATATATATATATATAATTGAAGGGTGGGGGTTTATTTCCCCCACCCTCCCCCTCCATTCCCCCCACCCCTCACACGACAATTAGAGTTGGCACGGCAACAAGGCTACCGATGGAAGCACTTGCTGCCAACGACAACATCTACTGTCGTGACAGCAATACTACCAAAGCAGCATGGGTTACCGCTACAGGGGTTTGGGTGGGGCCCAGTTCCCCCCAAACTTATTAAAATAAGTTTTGAGTTTTTTAGTTTTTAAAAAATATATAATATAATATAATATTAATAAATTTAATTAAATAAAATTTATTTTATGATTAATTTATTTAATATTTGAATACAAGATGTTTTAATATGGATTAATATTTTTTATTAATTAATATTTATCATTAAGATTAATTATTGCATGAAATTTATGAGTGTTCAACTATAGTCAAACTACATTTTTAATTTATCAAAGAAATTAATTTAAATAATTAAAATTTATGTGTTGTTTTGGTTGAGTGTACATTTGTATTTTGCTTATTATGGTATTTAAGAAAACTGTGTTGGCTTATAGAGGTTGTACCAGAGGCTTGAGGTGTGCTCATTTTTGTTGATGCTTATGTGTTTATCTGTTGTACATTGTAAAGTTGCATCAATTTGATCATTGTTACCCAACCCTTGTTGAGACATAAGCTCATATTTATGTGGACTATTTGAGAGAGTGTGTTTGAGATGTTATGGTTTGAGGACTGGTATGTGTTCCATATGTCTTGTTATGGAATTGAATTTGATTATCATGTTTTATGTGAACTATGAGATTTATTATGACTTATGAGTCTAGGTAGGTTAATTAAGTGTATAGGTGGGGAGTGGCTTGTAATAGGCGTCAAAGCCTACAAGCGACTGCTAAGATAATTTATTGCAAGTGATTTAATAAAGTGATAACTTAAATACATTGAAATTTTTAAAATAAATTAATAAGATGTCATATTTTCCTCACCTATGCCTTGAGTGCTAGTACAGGCTAGGATGGAGTGTGAGATGATGTTTGTTGCCTACATGGACTTGGATATAGCATAGTTGGTATCTTGCTTGTATGAGATGATTATTGATACCGCATAGACTCACTAGGGTGCTAGGGTCTGGAGAGACTACTAGGATAACTCTAGAGTTGACTTATATGATGACACTTCCTCATATGCATCTTAGGTTACCTACATATGTTTGTTTCCTCTAGTTGAGTATGTATTATCTTTACAGTTGGCATTGTACCTTTTTGAGATAGAGAGCTTTCAAAATCCCTTGCTTAGTTTGTATTGTAGTTGATTTTGGTATTTTATATCCGAGTGGGGTCTGTTGTTATCTCCTCAACACAGTGGGAGTGGACCTTTGGTTCCACAAGGTCAGTGGTAATGATTCTTTTACCATTTGAGATTGCAATATACTTGTACCAATGTTGGATTATCCTTGTTGCAATTGTACTTCTTGTTCATCATTGTTGGAGACTGTCTCTTATCTTTTTTATGTTGTATATTGTACCATGTATCAGTTGTGATACTTTTAGGATGTTGTATTGTACATTGTACTTGGGTTATTAGTACATACCCTGAGACTTGTGCAATGGATGTTGTTTCATTGTGTATACTTTTGGTAGCAGTTGTATCTATGTATTCACTTAGGTGAAAATGTACTTGATATTCATCTATGAATGTGATATTTTGTACTTATAATTTATCTTTATAATAAATTAATATATATGTAATTCTACATCATGACACCCTTGGGATTTGTAATCAATGAGTGAGTTACATTTGTGAGTATGTGTTGTCTTATGTTATATTGATTATGCATTGTTATTCATTATTGATTGTAAACTCTTAAGAAGAAAAAAAATTGTAAACTTAGTAACATGCTTTAGGTTAAATTCTCTTGGGTTCTTTAGTGGGGCGTTACACTTGGTATCATAGCTCAAGTTTCTACACTGGGAACTTTAAGAATTTGTACGCTCATTAGATGTCTAGTAGTTGAAAACTTGAAACAAAACTTAGAATTATAACTCTCTTGTATTTCAGACTATTTTGTTATGATTCTAGAGGTATGATATTAGACTTGTATGTTTAGATTAGATTTTATACGAGTGTTGTATTAACTAGGTTTGCACGAACTTCTCAACTTACTATTTGATGTAGATACAATTGTGTTCTTTATACAAATGATTACTAGATATTTTCTATAATGATGAATGAATAAAGATTTAGATATATTTAAATTATTAACTAATGAATGATTGGTCAATGTGATTTTTAGTTTATGATTAAACCAAAATTATATTGCTCTTGATGACTATATATTATGTCCTTATTTTATGGCTTATTTTGAGATGTCATTTTTCTTTTATCTTAATAGGATGCTTTGTGATTGAGGAATGCATATCCTTATTTGTTTGTAGGCTTCCAGAAGTAAACCTAATTTTAGGAGAGGTGGATGTAACACCCCTCTCATAGTTTGATTTTCTATATGTTATGATGTCATTTATATTTATGGATCTACTGACCTCATACCTACATGTGTATGGTTTGCGTATATGTTTTATATTTCTGTTTGATGTGCTTGATGTGGTTGAGGGACGGAGTCGTAGTTACTTGCTTGCGAGATCCACACAATCGACTGATCCCTACCATTGTGTGTGTGTGTGTGTGTATGCTCATATTTTATGTAGGCTTTCAGATATCGAGCATCAACTTCCTTAAATTGTAAAGATGAGAGTGTCCTATCGCAACATCTCAATAGTAAGAGAGTGGAGATAACAGACAGGTCCAAATCCCAATCTAAGTCATTTATTGTCCTGAAATAGTGTACAAGTATCTTAGTTACTACCCTTTGAATTCGTCAAGATGGTGTGAAATCGTGAGCCCTCCTTTGTGCTGGAGTATCATGTTTTGATGAATTCGATTTCTTCAAATTTGCATGCGTGTAGGTTTGATGTGATTTTTGTGTGAAATAGGTAATGTATTTAATTAAGGTTAATTATATGATTGATTAAATTAAGAAAATATAGAATTATTATATTTAAGGGTATTTAATTAATGAAAAATTCTAATTATAGGAAATTAAGATTTAATTAAATATTAAATCCAATTTGAGAATTAAATGAAAACTAAAGTAATTGATATTTACAATGTTGAGTTGCATATTTGTTATAGGCTAAAATAATAATTATTAATTTAAAACATTATTAAGTTATTTTCTAGTGCATTCAATTTATTAAATTGAGAATTTTATTTTAAGTTGAGTTAAAAGTTATTATCTAAAAAAATGCATATTATTATTATTATTAATTAATTATGCAAAAAAAGAAATTGATAAAAACAAAGTTAGGAGTAGAGTTCTAATTCTTGATTGGGAGTTGCATGTTTGAGTTCTGTCTGCTAGGTTTATTTTATTATGATATTTTTGGTCATTATTCTACACACAAGTTTATAGGTTTTGGCTCTGGTTTGGATTGAAGGAGATTGTGAAAGCTTAGGATTTTGAGAGTTTTGGTTTGTTCTTCGTGGCTTCTGTCAATTGGTGGATTAAGGTAAGGTTTGAAAATCTTGTAGATCTATTATTTTAAAAGAATTGTTTGCTTTGTGTCTAGTAGATTTTTTTGATAGTTGTTTTGTAATTCTTCTTTTGTACGAATATTTGATTTGAAAAAAAAATTAATTAAAGAAATCTTGTGATTGTGAATCTGTGAATATTAGGTATTTTATTGAAAAAATGTTAAAATTTTTGTATTAGAACAATTAGGGTTTGATTGGAATTGTTGTTGAAACCTTAGAAATTATATCAATTAAATTATATATATATGAGCATAAGTTGTTTGAATTTGCATATGGGCATAATTAGTTTATAAATCTAAGAAAAATTTACCTCTTGATAGGAATTGGTCTATTAGACCTTATTTGGTAAATCCTATTGTGTGTGTGTATGTGAGATCCTTTAATTTTATTTTTTAAAGTTTGTTGTTTTTGTCCCAAAGGTTTTTCTTTGACTATATATATATATATATATATATATATATATATATATATATATATATATATATATATATATATATATATATATATATATATATATATATATATATATATATATATATTGGAGGGCAGGGGCTTATTTCCCCCACCCCCCACGGTAGTTAGAGTTGTCGTAGCAGCAGCGCTACCGAAGGTAGCATCTGTTGTTGTGGCAAGACTTGCTGCCCACGGTAGCAATGTTGCCAAAGTAGCATGGGTTGTCACTACGAGGGTTTGGGGTGGGGCCCAAATCCCCCCCAAACATATTAAAAATAGTTTTTTAGTTTTAAAAATATATATATATATATATATATAATAAATAAAATAAAATATAATGTTAATAAATTTAATTAAATAAAATTTATTTTATTATTAATTTATTTAATAAATGAATATAAGATGTTTTAATATTAATTAATATTTTTTTATTAATTAATATTTATTATTAAGATTAATTATTACATGAAATTTATGAGTGTTCAACTATAGTCAAATTGGACTTTTAATTTATCAAAGAAATTAATTTAAATAATTGAAATCTATGAGTTGTTTTGGTTGTGAGTGTACATTTGTGTTTTGCTTATTATGGTATTTGGAAAACTACGTTGTCTTATAGGGGTTGTACCAAAGGCTTAAGGTGTGTTCATTTTTGTTGATGCTTATGTGTTTATTTGTTGTACATTGTAAAGTTGTATCAATTTGATTATTGTTACCCAACCCTTGTTGAGACTTAAGCTCATGTTTATGTGGACTCTTTGAGAGAGTGTGTTTGAGATGTTATGGTTTGAGGATCAGTATGTGTTCCAAATGTCTTGTTATGGAATTGAATTTGATTATCATGCTTTATGTGAACTATGAGATTTATTATGACTTATAAGCCTAGGTAAGTTAACTAAGGTATAGGTGAGGAGTGGCTTGCAATAGGTGTCAGGGCCCACAAGTGGTTGTCAGGATAACTTATTGCAAGTGACTTAATAAAGTGATAACTTAAATACATTGAAGGTTTTAAAATGAATTAATAAGATGTTATATGTTCTTCGTCCATGCCTTGAGCGCTAGTACATGCTAGGATGGAGTGTGAGATGATGCTTGCTACCTGCATGGACTTGGATATAGCATAGTTGGTATCTTGTTTGTATGATAGGATTACTAATACCACATAGAGTCACTAGAGTGTCATGATCTAGAGAGACTACCAGGATAACTCTAAAGTTGACTTCTGTGATGACACTTCCCCATATGCATCTTAGGTTACCTATATATGTTGGTTGCCTCTGGTTGAGAATGTATTATCTTTGTAGTTGGTGTTGTACCTTTTTGAGATAGAGAGATTTCAAGATCCCTTGCTTAGTTTGTATTGTGGTTGATTTTGGTGTTTGATATCCGAGCGAGATCTATTGTTATCTCCTTAGCATAGTGGGAGTGGACCTTTAGTTCCATGAGGTCGGGTGGTAGTGATTCTTTTACCATTTAAAATTTTGACGTTCCTGTACCAGTACTAGATGATCCTTGTTGCAGTTGTGCTTCATGTTCATCATTGTTGTAAACTTTATCTTATCTTTCATATGTTGTATATTGTAACATGTATCAGTGTATCAGTTGTGATACTTTTGAGATGTTGTATTATACGTGTACTTGGGTTATTAGTACATAACTTGCGACTTGTGTAGCAGATATTGTTTCATTGTGTATACTTTTGGTAGCAGTTGTATCTATGTATTCACTTAGGTGAAAATGTACTTGATATTTATCTACGAATGTGAGATCTTGTACTTATAATTTATCTTTATAATTAATTAATGTATATGTAATTCTACGTCATGGAACCCTTTGGATTTGTAATCAGTGAGTGAGTTACATTTGTGAGTATGTATTGTCTTATGTTATATTACTTTTGCATTGTTATTCATTATTGATTGTAAACTCTTAAGAAAAAAAATTATTCTGTAAACTTAGTAACGTGTTTTAGGTTAAATTCTCTTGGGTTCCTTGGTGGGGTGTTACAATTTTCATTAGCTATCTTGATCTCATATTGTCAATTATCTCACAAAAATTGGGCCTAATATTCACCAGTCTGGTATAGGTTTGACTTTTATCAATCTAACATCTTGATCATCATCATTTCAAGATCTAGACATTTCCTTGTTGACTTTGGTCTACTATCACATTAGCATCCACTCAAAATCTAAATCATTCATAAAACCAAGAAAAACCAAAAACAACATTTACCATAGACTCTTATCTATAGTGTCTTAAGTATATCGTTAGCAGTTCGTAGGTCTCTCATATTGTTGAAACAAGGTCACAAAGAAAGAGAAAATGAATAGACCCAACATCAAACCCCACCTTTAATCATACTAGCATGATGCAATTTGGGTCATCTTTAGACTTGTACCAAACACCATGACATGGAGATAGATTGCAACCACCTAATGATGAATTCTCTTTGAAAAATGTTGAACAAAATTTAACACAAGAAGAAAGTGACAACGCATCACAAGATCCAAAATTTGACACAAGAAGAAATTGACATCTCACAAGATCCCAGAATCTTAAAAAGTATGGGTGCCCTTCATCCACATATCCTAATAGGTACTTCTTGTTGCTTGCCTAGAACAAAGCTAGACTTTCGCCTGATTTTGACATTTCCAATGTCAAAGAGCTCGTACCAAATGACATGTTCCAAAACATAGGCTTAAAAAACATGATACCCCAATCAAACAACCCCATGTCACAACAACTAAACATGAGCATGCCTTTGACCAACACATCTTGTGACATGACAAATGTTAGCATTTATGCATCGCCTACATATGGACTACAATACACAAATCCTCTCTTTAGCATGCCACCATTGACCCAGACATTAACCCAATCAACCAACACCCAACACATGATACAAATGGCCAATGCCAAAACCCACCTAACCAAAATCAACAACACAATATGTCACCTCTCATCTCACAAGCAAACACAACAAGTTCTCTACAAAAAATAAACACACACTTCAACCAACCAAACGACGCCTCACTTCAACTTAACAATACAACCAACAACCCAAGCACAAATAGTTACATAACTATCACACAAATTCACATCTTCATTACACCAACCCAAAACCTAATCTAAAACCCCATACCTCTACCACAACAACAAAACACCTTTGCCACAAATAAGACATACAACCCAAACCTCACAATTACACATCATAACTAAATTCCTCCACAACATTCTACCCAATCAACAATCCACATACACACTTACACCTCAACTAAATAAGAAAATTACATCAAACTTTAACCAAACAACAAAGCCTATGACCTTGGTCACTACTTGATCAAGCTCATGCAATCCCCAACATACCAAGGAACAAACCCATTCATACACCCAACACAAAACCAAACCTACCTTCTACAAGCAAACACCATCCACATCCAACCATCCCCAACAAAAATTTTGGCTCAATAATTACAAAGCTTGCAACAGCAAATGAGCAACGTGCAAGTAAGGAAACCCAATAAGATGTATACCATGGAGGACATCCTTATCCTTTTGAAAGGAGCATATGCATGCCAACTTTCCCCCATAACTTTGAGATGCCCAATTTTGACAAATATAAGGGGAAAGGAGACCCTAAACACATTAGAGAATTCTACATAGCTTGTCTAGAGGTGGTGCAAATCATACATGTTGCATTTGCCTCTTCCCATGTAGTCTTCGTGGGCAAGCAATGGAATGGTTTTCTTGTTTACCACATGGAATAAGGACCTCAAATGATTTAGCTAAAATACTTATTGCACATTTCTCCTATAACATTAAACATGAAATATCTTTGACAAACCTCTGGAACACAAAATAGAATGGAGAATCTTTTGCTCCCTTCTTACAGAGATGGAGGAATCTTGCCAATAAATGTCCTTGTCATGTGCTAGAAAAACTAGTCCATTTTTTGTAGAAATAAACCTCAATCCAAAGATATGTTTCATCTCCAAGTTTAGTACTCCAATACATGTGATGAGGTTATTGAAAAGGTTCTCTCTATAGAGAAGGCTCTCATAATAAAAGGACTTGTTGAAAATCTACAAAGAGACCAAACATACTCCTAACACAACCTACGACAAATCTAGATTTTGGTCAAGGAACGAGAACATAACAAATGATAAAATAGTAGATGCAAAAGTCCAAAGGCTCAACCTGTGATTAGCTTGAAAGCACCTTCTATGTCTAACATGCAAACATTGAATAACAACCGATCACAAAACAATGGTTATTCAACAAATGTACTTCCAAACAACTCACAACGTGTTCCTCCTATGACTAATAACAATCCAAGACACAAATACACACCCTTAGGGTAACCAATTGAGTGAGCTAAAGAAGCTTGTGGAATCAAACACTTCCAAAAGTAAACATTATGAACCAAGACATTTCAAACTATCATGGTGGAATGATAACAATTTTTGTGAATATCATAAGACAAAGGGACATAAAACTTTTGGGTGTTTCAAACTTTTAAAAAATCATTAAAGATCTCATTGATCAAGGAGATGTAGTATTAACAATCCATTTGCGTCCTTTCATATTGATCACACTATATTGAGAGATCCCTTGCGAAATCATGGAGAAGGAGAAGCCTTCAATTCAATGACCAACATCGACAACAATGCCAACTACACCAATGTAGCTTATGAGTACTCAATTAATCATCCAACAAGTCGACAATCAGTGTCTCCACTATTATTACCAAAAGACCACCTCCAAATCCCAACTATCAAATTAGTATAATGTCTAGGATCATCTAGGAAATATACTTGCACAAATTTATATTCTTGAGCTATTGTGCATATCATCAACCTATAAGGTTGTATTAGACAAAGTACTTCAAGATTCCTCAATTCCCACAAACATAAATGTCAACCAATTTAAGACCATGGTAGAACATCTTGTGATGCAGGGGCATTTTAGGGTACTTGGTGAATCTGCATGGTGGTGTGTTGTTTTGGTTCTATGGTACTCGGTTGCAGCTTTAACCGATAGTCTCGGTTATTGAAGGAAGTTCGGTTGCTGAAGGAACTCGGTGAAGCTTCTGGTGCTCGGTGGAACTTGTGCTCGGTGATGCCTTTGTTGCTCAGTGTTGCTTGGCTTGGTCGGTTGTTTCACTGGTGCTCGGTTGTTTCTCTGGCGCTCGGTAGTTCTGGTTTACCGACTAGAGTTCTTGGTGATTTGGTTGGCCGACTTGGTGCATTTATTGTTGGTAGCTTTTGTTGTATTCTCCTATGTAGATCTAGAGGCCAACATGGAGAATTAAATAATTGTAAGGCTATTTGTGAGCCGACTTGTATTGCATTTAATATTTGTATGTAATGAGAGCCGACTTGGCTTAGGAGTTAATTATGTCATCTAGCCGACTTGTGGCTAAAGATTAGTATTTAAGGAGTGTTTGGGTAGTTGTTTAGGAATCAATGAGAGGATGAGATTGGGAGATAGAAGTTAGATCTGAATCCTGCAAGATCTTGAAGGTCGGATTGATTCTGATAGTTTGTAATAGCAGAGCTAGTGGTTTGTATGCTTGAAGACAAGGAGATTGCTTGGTAGCTTGTCAGCTCAAGTTCAGATCTGCCTTAGAGTTTCCATCAGTTGCTGATCTTTTCAGAACTGGACTAGCTAGAGGTGGCTCGGATCTATGTTGATCTTGCAGAATTGTTTCTGATTGTAATTGGCCCTAACCCGAAAGGCCTTACAGCCAGGCATGTTAATGAAAATCTGAGTTGAAACATTTCTTGTGTTGTGTTATTCCGTTGTGTTGGTAGTTGGCTACAAGGTTGGATTGTCCTTCATTGGATCCACCATCCTTGACTGCATCAGGTGGTATCAGAGCTTGAAGATCTTGTGTGTGTAAATCAGTTGAGGTTGTTTGCACCAGGACCTTGTTGGTGACTTATTGCTTGGGTTTTCGAAAATCTTGAAGGATGCCTCTGAGAAGATTGGACCATAGAGCGATTGCAGATCTCTATGATGCTATGGAATCGAAGATTACAGAGAAGGTGAAATCTGATTTCAGATCTGAGATGGAATTGATGAAGAATGACATGATCGCTGAGATCATGAGGGCTATGACTGGTGTACCTCGGAATGTTGGTACTGAGGATGGTTATGAGGAAGTTGCTGAAGACTTTGAAGCTGCTGGATCTAGTGGAGATGACCAGAGAGACAGAATTGGTCAGTTGCATAGATCTAGAGCCCGGTTAAGTAATATTTACCAAATGGAAGTTTCTACTTTCTCTGGTACTTTGAAACCCGAGAACTTGATTGACTGGATTGGTGAATTAGAAGATTTCTTTGAGCTGGAAGAAATTGAAGATCCTCTTCGGGTGAGATTGGCACACACTAAGTTGAAAGGACATGTTGCTCTTTGGTGGAAAGAATTACAAAGAGATAGAGAAGATGAAGGTGAAATGAAGATCAATCAGTGGAGGTTGATGGTGACTAAATTGAAAGCTAAGTTCATACCTGCTGACTATGAGCTTGACTTGTTTAAGAAGTTGCAAAATCTGAAGCAAAAAGATTTGACTGTTGAAGATTATACCGAGGAGTTCTACAAACTTACTATTCGGTTTGGACACAGAGAACTCGGTAAGGAAAAGGTAGCTCGGTATGTGAATGGTTTGAGATTCAATATTCAGGATGAGCTTGGTATGCTGAAGATTGATTATGTTGAAGATGCTTATCAGTATGCTCTGAAGGCAGAAGATAAGTTGAAAAGGAAACAACATACTAATCTCCGAGGGAAGGAAAAGATTGATCACTCGGTGAAGGATAAACCGACTACAGAAGATGAACAAAAACCTGTGGAACCGAAGAAGAAGACAGGTAGAGTTATCTTTAAGGGTACTTGTTATAATTGTGGTGAAGAAGGACACCGTTCTTTTGAGTGTACACAGAAGAAGCTTGGTGACCGATGGACAGCTGTGGTAAATGAGAACATTCAGAATGAACCTGAATCTGAGAACTTGCTGGTTCGGCGAACATTGCTCGGTACAAAGGAGGAGCCTTATCAGAGGAGTAGTTTGTTCAGAACTCGGTGCAAGTCTGGAGGTAAACTTTGTGATGTAATTGTTGACAGTGGTAGTACTGATAACCTTGTTGTGGAGGACATGGTTCAGAAACTTGGTTTGAATAGAATGAAGCATCATTATCCTTATAGGATTGGCTGGTTACAAAATGATCATGCTCTAGAAGTAAGAGAACAATGTTTTGTTGATTTTCAGATTGGCCAGTATAAGGATCTTGTGTTATGCAATATTGTGGAGATGAATAGTTGTGATATATTGCTCGATAGACCTTGGCAATATGATTGCAGAGCTATGTATGATTGTGTCAAGAATGTGTTTACTATTGAGAAGGATGACAAGGAGTTTTCCCTGATGCCTTTGCTAGATACAACACTCGGTAGGAGGAGTCTGAGTATTGGTAGACGAGTTGAGTTGGCAAATCCTGAGAGGAATGATTCAGTATGGAGAACAAGCCTGTGTTATCAAGGAAAGACTTGAAAAGACAGAGGAAACAGAAGTGAAGATTATGCAAGCTGAAAAGTTGGAGGACTTGTATGTGAAGAACCAATTCGGGGTTTATGTGTTGAATCCCGAAATATGTTCTTCCAGCATATGAACATCTTTTTGAACCTGAGGTGTCTAATGCAGGGGCATTCTAGGGTACTCGGTGAATCTGCATGGTGGTGTGTTGTTTTGGTTCTATGGTACTCGGTTGCAGCTTTAACCGATGGTCTCGGTTATTGAAGGAAGTTCGGTTGCTGAAGGAACTCGGTGAAGCTTCTGGTGCTCGGTGGAACTTGTGCTCGGTGATGCCTTTGTTGCTCGGTGTTGCTTGACTTGGTCGGTTGTTTCACTGGTGCTCGATTGTTTCTCTGGCGCTCGATAGTTCTGGTTTACCGACTAGAGTTCTTGGTGATTTGGTTGGCCGACTTGGTGCATTTATTGTTGGTAGCTTTTGTTGTATTCTCCTATGTAGATCTAGAGGCCAACATGGAGAATTAAATAATTGTAAGGCTATTTGTGAGCTGACTTGTATTGCATTTAATATTTGTTTGTAATGGGAGCCAACTTGGCTTAGGAGTTAATTATGTCATCCAACTGACTTGTAGCTGAAGATTAGTATTTAAAGAGTGTTTGGGTAGTTGTTTAGGAATCAGTGAGAGGATGAGATTGGGAGATAGAAGTTAGATCTGAATCCTGCGAGATCTTGAAGGTCAGATTGATTCTGATAGTTTGTAATAGCAGAGCTAGTGGTTTGTATGCTTGGAGACAAGGAGATTGCTTGGTGTCTTGCGAGCTCAAGTTCAGATCTACCTTAGGGTTTCCATCAATTGCTGATCTTTTCAGAACTGGACTAGCTAGAGGTGGCTTGGATCTATGTTGATCTTGCAAAACTATTTCTGATTGTAATTGGCCCTAACTCGGAAGGCCTTATAGCCGAGCATGTTAATGAAAATCTGAGTTGAAACATTTCTTGTGTTGTGTTATTCCGCTATGTTGGTAGTTAGCTGCAAGGTTGGATTGTCCTTCATTGGATCCACCATCCTTGACTGCATCATCTTACTACTATTCACCATGTTACATTCATAGAGCATGATGTCCCTTCAGACAAGCACAAAATGAGACAAGTATTGATAGATGGAGGAGCATGCTTGAACATTTATACTTTGACGCTAGTGAAAACATTGGAATCCTCTAAGGAAACCATAGATACATCAAAGAGTATTGTGATAAGAGCATACGATGATGGAGAACATCCTTCCAAGAGTGTGATTACCCTTCCTATAAGAGTAAGACCCCCAATTTCCAAGAGTGTGATTATCCTTCCTATACAAGTAAGACCCCTAATTTAGGATACAATGTCATATCTTGGACCTTGATCTACCATGCAACCTTGTCCTTAGTCATCCATGGATTCATGCCATGAAAGTTCTCCCATTCATGTACCACCAATACTTAAAATCCCCTAAAACGGAGCTAAAATAACAATTCCAAGTGACCTTGATCCTTTCCAATACTATAGCAACTTGAAAGGGACTCTTGAATGTCAAGTGCCAATTAACCAAGAAGTTTCTTCATCCACTCCATTTGCCTTCATTAATCCTTCTTCCTTATCAAAATCTTCCACTTCATCCACCTCTTTCCCTAAGATCAACATCCAAGTCCATGACAACGGGTGTGGTGAATACAACATTAGTTACTCATGTTGCATTGGCAAGTTTACCGCCTCACCTAAATATTATTGCAAACCACATCCAATCCAAAAGGATCCTAAAATTATCGTGTGTGTGTGTGTGTACACAAACAATACCAACCCACTAATTTTACCAAATGGAACAAACTATATATACACACAAACAATACCAGCCCACTAATTTTACCAAATGGGACAAACTACATAGGGATAACATAGAAGACATCTCTCAATGGCTTTATAACAATGAAGAGGACATAGAACCAAGTTACTAGTTGAGAAATATGGCAAAGGTTTTACAATCATGGAACAAAAAGGCTAAGATGGCCATAGTGGCCTAGGACTACAAAAACAAGGAATCAAAGAGCCTATTCAGCCTGAACACCTGTCTAAGAAATTAAAAATAAAGGGCTTTGTTGTCAACCATTGAGATGGAATGCTCCTAGTATTAAGTTACTTTTGGGTGAGGAGATTAACACTTCTAATGGTGTCAAGACTTCTATGAAGATACTAATATACACTCCTAAGAATAAGTATAAAAACGATCAATGTTTGGATCAAAACATTTTGTGACCTTGACGATTCATTTGTCTTTAACTTAACCACTACATCCTTAGCCTTTACTCAAACCGATGGTAACCTCCCTTTAATCCATCAACACCTTATCAATTGGGTCCAACAAGGTACTCCAAGCTTGGACATATTTGAAAACAATGAAGCAATGGTTGAGTTCATGGAAATTCAAAAGAGTATTCCTTTAGGTGATCATAAGGCTACATTCACCATAGATCTTGACACTACTACATACTTTGGTGAGTGTGCACAACCTTCCAGTTGCAAAAATCTGAAAATTAAAGATAAGTTTCTAAGTGAAAAACCAAAAGGCACATTTAGACGATGAAATAGTAAAAATAAAGGAATCATCTCAAAGTGAGAACCTTTCTAAGGCACCCAAGGATGGAAGGTTGGATACACTCCCCATAAATCAAGAGAGATCCCCACTTTTAGTTTTAAAAAAAGTAGAGGAGATTAATATCAATACAACCAAAAATCTGGAAATCATACACTTTGCAGCTTCATTGACAGAGATAGAAAGAACAGATTTTATCAAATTCTTTATAGAAACAGTACAATTTTGCTTGGTCTTATGCTGACATGCTTGGGCTTGACCCAAAGTTGGTCCTACATCATTTACCACTTTACCCAGGTGCAAAATCTATCAAGCAAAAATACGAAAAATGCACCCTCAAATTGCTTTATTGGTCAAAGATGAGCTGAAAAAGTTACTAGATGTTGGCTTTATCTGACCAATAGAGTATGTTGAGTAGATATAAAATCTAGTACCAGTCACCAAGCCAACTGGGGGCATCTGAATCTGTACTGACTTCAGAGATTTGAACAAAGCATGTCCTAAAGATGACTTCCCTCTGCTCCTACTAACATGTTGAGTATCTTCATGTGGATTTGTGCTCCTACTGCAGCCTTCTCAGCTGATAAAATGCAGTGATCACTGCTGCTCAAAACTCCCTTCACACTGATAACATGGAGAAAACAAAGAGCGCAATCTCTCTGAAACCAAATAAAAATAAGAAATAGCCAACAGTACAGAACAGTATAACTCATCCTTGATTGTTTTATTCATTGACAAAAATGCACATTTATACATGTAGCAGACCCAACAACCTTCCTATTATTATGCTAACTCATCTGACAACAAACTGAAACTATTGCCAGCAATCTATAACTGATTGGCAGGTAACTGGATATTATTGACAACAAAGTAAAGCTATTGAACAGCAAACTAAAGATTAATAACCAGAACTGAAACTAACACCTAACAGTTGTTGGAGCATATATATCAACATTCCATTGCCGTGACCAACCAACATATCAAGGATAAGTTAAATTGCAAATCCAATCATTGTAAAACCAGTCAGTGTTATCAAATACTTACATGAGCGGACTTCATTTCACATGATTTCATTCTATTTGGTTTCAATAAGTAAAATGGAAAATCAAAATTGGTTGATATGCTTGTCCCAAAAACTAAGAGCAGCAATATTCATACATTCTCAGGATTTGGCATGAAATATGTGTATCATTATTTGGATCTCCAAAAGGTCTCCACAAATTGTATAACAGGTAATGAAGCTGCTTTGGTGGATCTGCATGCCCCTTGAAAACGACCTGTCTTAGCATGTTCATTTAAGAGCTAACAGTACAGAATTGTAAAATACATCATATGAAATCAGGCCTGAATCATGTGGGATAAATGATGTTAACAATCTCCTTCCCAGTCAGCATTTACTTGTTTTCCGTTGTTAGTGCTTGTTTTCAGCCACAATTATGTTTGTCATGACTTTTGATTCATTCATTAATTGTGCTGTTTTGTAGATTATGCCAGGAATTTTGCAATGGATGGTATTAATCTAATATTTTTCCTAGAAAAAAAGAAAGAGTTAACGCACATGAATGCATCACCTTGACTCGCCAAGAATCAGAGGTAATCTTCACTTCTTGCATCACTTGCAATAACACCAGAAAGTTAAGGTGCCTGGTAAAATTGACTTTACAACCCCATTCAGTAAGATGCATGAGCAGTTAAAGCTTGCTAAATTTGCATAATGATATGCCTTCAAAGAAAACAATCTTACCTGGGGATATCCTGATTGCATAAAGTGATACGCATGCTGTTTACCTCGTGGAAGTTCATATCTATCAATTCTAGTCTTTCTGAATACTACCCTTACTATTAACATTGCATTATTGTTTGATATTATAAACAACTCTGTTAAACAAGTGGGATAGCCAAGGAATCTTGCAATGCTACAGAGACAGTTAAATGGTGCCTAATGTTGCAAAGATGCAATGGAAAAATGATGAGATCAAATGAGGGAAAGGCAATGTTGGCACCTAAAGGTTTTATTCATGCAAAAGCATTACTCATACCAACGCAAGCAAGACATTCCATATTTGGAGTTTGTATTATAGAAGCTTAGAGCTTATCAGATTCAGAAAAGGTAAGCAATAATTAGTGTAAAATAATGCCTTAGAAACATATATGGAAGGGTGTTTTAAATCTGAAAGCATACATCCAACCTGTTCTTTATATATCTTAACACATCTTGCAGGCCTGTTTTGCTACAAGTGATAATGGTAATCCTCAACCATCTGCTATGTTGAGATTCTGCAGAGACAACATATTCAACTCTTTTCACATACGATAGAAATGAAGGCCGACAAAACCGCTTTGCTATTTTTTGATATTCAGTAATTCCAAGGTTGGAACTCACAGCACACAAAATTTCTTTTTCAAATTTATACATGCAAGCACAAAAAATTTGGTCAGAACTAATAGGGTTGGCAGCAATACCCGACTCACCAAATTTCCCAATAATACCAAGAGCAAAGATGGGCTTTTGTGCAGACATCTCTATCAGATCATCAATGACAACATTGGCAAGTGGAAGGAGATATCAATTATCTAATAAGAGTTGCAGCAAAAATCCACCACCATGATTCCTGACAACTCTGAATTAGAATCAACAAACTTGCGTCAATGCTTCAACCTCTCACCTCTCCTCACTAATACTTAGAAAAGTGATTTTATGCATTTCACAAATATAAACCCAAAATGACACAACTGCCAATACTGAAACTTTGAATAAATGAGAATGAAGTAACCAGTCATACAACAGTCTAGCAAACTTATTCAAAAATAGACAAAAGGCATGTGACCTCTAACTCTTCAAGGTTCAAACAACATTTGATTAAAGTAATTTCTACAAATAAGAGTGAAAATACTTAATTTCAATGCTTCTTGAATTGACTGCATAAACATTTTTCTATCAATGTTTTGGATCATACTCTATCATCCATCATCAGGATAATGTGATCTGGTGAAGAGAATGAGTAAATAGCACACCAGGACCCACTAAAAAGAGAAGGGGGCTGAGGTGACATGGGGACCAAGACAGAACAAGGGGGAGAAATTGAGAAGAGTTGACTTTAGACTCAAAATATGAAAAGAAATAGAGAACAAAGGAAAGGGAAGAAAGGACAAAACCAAAGAACAAATAAAATGCAGGTGAAAATACTGTCATCGCTTTTTCAAAACCAGTTCTTATTCTTACAAACACAGATAATTGCCAGTTTTATAGTTGTTTTCCCCTAAGCAAAAGTCTGTAAGCCCTTCAGAAACAGATGTGATAGTAATTCCAGAAAGTGTGTGCCCTTGGACAGCAAACTCTACACGGCCTTTAATTTCAGGTTCCTTCCTGCGAGGAGCCTTATCTGTGGAATCTTGTGTCTCAGAGTTGATTGGCATCTGAGCTCTTAAGCAACCAGGACGACCTTGTAGTGGGATCTCCTGAACATGCCATCTTAACTCTTGGCTTTGGCGGTTCAAAGTAGCTTTAGGTGATACTTTCAATAATGTAGGATCCTCTGGTAATTTCACAACAAAAACTACATCTTTAAGAGGTGTATTCAAAAAAGGATTGGCTACATATCGCATCATTAAAGAGAGCAAGGTTCCACTTCTACGTGTGACCAATCGAACTCTCAAAGGTAGAGGAGTAAAACAGGGCTGAAGACGGTACTTCAAAATTGTCAAAGGCTCTTCTGACACTGGAGTTCTAATGTGAAATAAACCCTTCCCTAGGCTACTTACAATGGCATCCTGCATGATAGCACTCTTGATGCCACCTGAACCATCAAGTCGAAATGAAAACTCATTATCCTTAATGCTGGAATCTTTTGGAGAAGTAGTCTTCAAGAACAATGTACCCTGAACTCCTATCTTTCTGAGTACTGATTCTTTGAACTCGGCATTGACCTCCTCATGCAGGTATAGTAGAGGACCTTTGTTTGTAGATGCCACCCCTGTAGTCAGAGCTTCCCCAGGAGGAAGAGTTGGTCCAGATGATGTTTTTGATGTCGTTTGTCCACTATCTAACAATTCAAGGCCTCCAAGCCCTTTTGTGCTAGTAGCTTCTATAGTTGCTCCAAATTCAGATGCATCCAAACCTCCACCAAAGGCATCATCTATACCTTCAAATGCCTCAGCTAATGAGGCCTGCTCATTACCAAATTCAATTCCTCCATAGTCTCCTTCAAATCCCTCCACTCCAATAAATGTGGACTCTGCCATTGAACTTGTTTTCAAGGTTGTAACTTCCAGCTCAGCAAGAGTTAATGTAACATCAGATGATGACTCTGTATTCTTTTTAAATCCACCTGCAAGTTCATCAGTTTTGTTTACAGCATCACTGACTGCAAATGGATCCTCGTTAGCTGGCTTTTCAGCTGATTTTTGCAGTGATGTCTGAGCTACAGAGCTCTGTTGGGCACGAGTAAGAGTTGCTGCCACCTCGTCACCAGCAGATAAGGTCTCTTCTGGCAACTCAAACATAGCCTGTGAGAGAACTTGTACATTTGCCTGGTGCTCAAGAGACTGCCCTTCTAGTTGATTCCAGCTTTCTGCACCACGTACACGATTCTCTACATTTATAGCAGAAACAACCATCTTTGCAATACTCTCCCCATGCATAGATGCCAGAATAGTGGCAAGTCTTGTGCTACTTGCCCCACGTAAAACTAAATCTAGAGCCATGTAAATCTCTGTATACTTGTGATGAAGCTTGTCAGTAGTAACATCAACACCTCTACAAGCAGCCACAACTACACTCACTGCTTGATTTACTATTCCAGTACATTCAAATGCATTGTTGGTAGTATCATCATGATCTGCAGTTGCAATACCCAGAACATAGATGCTATTCACCAAACGGTATACTATCTGATATTTGCTCTCCTTTCCAACTATTACTTGCCCACTTGAAGCTGCCAAAGGATCATCACCAAGACTGTGATCACCATCATCAGCTGTACTACTTTTTCCACTTGCAAAGGCAAGACAGATGGCTTTAAAACTAGATACAGCTACCGATGCTCTTGCTGGAGGGAACCATTCACGGGTTTGAAGCAGAATGTCAGGCCCTTTTATTGGCTGTAGAGAAAGTGCTAGGCATGCCATCCTACCTACCCTAAACAACAGTTCCTTCAAATCTAAGAGCTTTAACCTGTGGCTGACAAATTATGCTGCACAAAAAAACCACCAATTCATATAGTTAGACTGAAGTGATATAGGCACCGTGCCACATAATGATCCTGTTAATTCAAAGCAAACTTATTATTCAAACTTCAATTTAATTTTATATGCAATGTTGATTATATATAATATATATATATATATATCTAATGATTCTGACAGTGCTGATGTTTATTTGCAGGAGTCTAAAACTGAATGCAATAACTTGTATTTTACTATGCTTATCTTGCAATGAAGAATTATATCCAAAACTGTATTGCTGTTCACAGTACTTTGCACTTATTGATTTCGGTGCTAATACTGAACAGACCGATCAATATTTATTCAGGCTGGAGTGAATGGTCACGTCTATGATAGATGTGACTCCTTGAGGAGTCACGCCTATCATAGGCGTGACTCATACTCACATCCTATGATAACACATTGTATCTGAAACATGACACCGCTTCAATACATATCGGGTGATACCGATTCATTATCAATACTAATCGGTTGATACCGATTCATTACCAATGTTTATCGGGTTTAATACCGATTCATGGTTATCGGGTTTTTGTACCGATTCATTACTAATCGGGTTGATACTGATCCAATATCAATTATGATTCAATACTCATCTTCATCAAATTGATTCAATCATAAAGAAGATAATGTATATATATAATGATATATATATATATATATATATATATATATTCTTCTTTAGTCTGATCAAAAATATGTATGAATTTCTCTAATTGATTAAAATATGAATTTATCTGATCGTGGCTATATGCAACAACACTCCCTCTTAGCTAGGGAAGATAAATCATATATATCATATTTCTCGTGATAAGAAGTCTCACATATCTTGTGAAGACAAACGTCACATAACACGTGATGATAAGTATCACATAACTCGTGATAAGAAGCTTCACATATCTCGTGAAGACAAACATCACATAACACGTGATGATAAGTATCACATAACTCGTGATGATAAGTATCACATATCTTGTGAAGACAAACATCACATAACTCATGACACTTAAAGGATGATATGCTTGAGAATATTATATTCTCCTTATACATCCTACCTATGGTGTGTGCACTGACATTACATCTCATAATGTCCACCATAACAGATCATGGCACATCCATGAATGATATCAAGTCAGCATGATATCAATATTACAAGATTGTCATCTTATAATATTTGAATACAAGTGTTCATTTCCAAATGATCGTCACCTTTTAGAGATGAACACAGGGGGTAGAGCCCATAAAGTCATATATCAACACATATGAAAAGAAGTTTACACATTAAACATCTTATTTATATATATCAGTAAAGATTACAATGCAAATTACAATTCAATCATACCAAGACCTTTCCTGAAGTGTTCAACTTTTATTCTGGCAAGTGGCTTGGTGAGTATATATGTTGTCTGATCTCTTGTACTAATATATTCCAATTGAATCACATTCCTATCCACCATGTCTCTCACATAATGATAAGGAATCTCTATATGCTTGGATCTATCGTGAAATACCGGATTCACAAAAAGTTTTATGCAACTCTGATTATCACAATGGATAATTGTAGGTTTCAGGGGCTCACTGAATAATCCCACAAGCAGTTTCCTGAGCCATACTGCTTCTCTTGCTGCCATAGAGGCTACAATGTATTCGGCCTCCGTAGAACTCTAAGCCACTGAAGATTGTTTCCTCCACATCCAAGATATCATGGCGGATCTCAAACTGAAGCAACAACCTGAGGTGTTGTTTCTATCAGTTACACTTTCAGCCCAATCAGAATCTGTGAATCCATGTAGATTCAAGTTTACTTTCTCATATTTGAGTACATAATTTAGAGTACCTTGAAGGTATCTCATAATATACTTCGCAGCCATAAGATGTATCTCCTTAGGCTCACACATAAATTGACTCAAAGCATTTACTACATAATAGATATCTAGTTTGGTATTAACCAGGTACATCAATGATCCAATTATCTGCCTATAGAGGGTAGGATCTGCAAATGGAGAATCTGTTGCTGCCTCCTTTAGTTTATGAAGGTTTGTTTCCATGGGGAAAGACATGGGTCTACAATTCATCATACCAAATCTCTTCAATATGTCCAAGGTGTACTTTCCTTGATTTAGCACAATGTTGTTTGAGTTCTGCCAGACTTCCAATCCAAGGAAGTAATGTAGAAGGCCTAAATCCTTCATTTCAAACTCTTTAGCAAAGTCCTTTTTACATTGATCAATAAGATGATCTTCTCCTGTAATTAATAAATCATCAACATACAAGATCAATATCAACATATCACCTTTACTTTGCTTGAAGTATAGATTTGGATCTGCATCATTCCTAGAAAATCTCAATTCCATGAGATATCTATCAATTCTCTCATACCATGCCCTGGGGGCCTGTTTAAGTCCATAGAGGGCTTTCTTTAATCTGCACACATGAGATTCTGCAGTGTGAATCTCAAATCCTTCTGGTTGCTCTAGGTAGACTTTTTCCTCTATTTTTCCATTTAGGAATGTAATCTTTACATCCATCTGATGAACTTTTCATCCTTTGGTTGCTGCTATGGCTAGAACTGCTCTGACTGAGGTATATCTAGCAACAGGTGCAAATGTTTCCTCATAATCAATTCCTTCTTTCTGTGAGAAGCCTCTGGCAACAAATCTGGCTTTATTTTTCTCTATACTGTCATCTGCAGCATACTTGATTTTGAATAACCACTTGGATGAAACAATAGATTTTTCCTTTGGCCTTGGAACTATTTCCCAAATATCATTTTTTCAGATGGACTGGTATTCTTCTATTATGGCATCCTTCCATACTTGGTGTTTGAGGGCTTCTGATGCATTAGAAGGTTCAGACTTGGAGAGATCATTCATTAAGGCCACATAGCTGGAAAATCTTCGGGATCTTTTTCTTTCTCTAAAGGTCCCTGAAGGAGCTGCAAAGTTCTTTGATTCTTCCATTGTTTTGGTGGCCCGAAGTGGTCTTTTCTTACAATTCTCTTGAGGTCAGTTTTGTACTTCATCTTCATCCTCTTCAGGATACTCCCTCTGAAACTCAGGAGCAAGATCCTCTTCTAGGTTTGAAGGTGGAGTGATACTTTCAGACTCAAAGGAATTTTTAGCCCTTTTAAAAGCTAAGTCCTCCTCAAATATTACATCTCTACTAAGTTCAATTTTTCTATGACCAGGTATAAATACTCTATAGGCTTTAGAAGTTTCACTATACCCAACAAAGATTCTTTTTCTTCCAGAAGGTTCTAGTTTTGTTCTTTTCTCTTTAGGTACATGAAAATAGATAGGGCATCCAAATATCCTTAAGTGAGTGATATCTAGTTTTATACCTCTGAAAACTTCTTCAGGAGTTTTATCTTCAATATGAGAGTAAGGACATCTATTTTGTATGTATACAACAATGTTGGAGGCTTCTGCTCAAAGATAGGTTTCTAAATTTTGATCGAGAAGCATGGCTTGGGCTGCTTCTACAATAGTTCTATTTTTCCTTTCAGCAACCCCATTTTGTTGAGGGTTGTAAGGAACAGTGAGCTCCCTCTTAATCCCTGCTTCTTTGCAAAATTCTCTAAAAATGTCAAAGGTATATTCCCTCCCATTATCAATTCTTAGGGTTTTTATTTTCTTCCTAGAGTTTTTAGAAAGGGATTTGAATTCCTTAAATCTCCTTAGGATCTCTTCTGATTCTTTACATTTGAGGAAGTAGATTCAGGTTTTTTTGGAGAAGTCATCAACAAATATTACATAATATAGAAATCCTCCAACAGAAGGTACAAACATGGGTCCACATAAGTCAAAGTGAACTAGTTCTAAAACATTACTCATTTTACTAGTACTACTTTGAAAACAAACCTTAGTATTTTTGCCTAGGGCACATCCCTTACATGTACCTGAATGATATTGTTTTAACTTAGGTAAGCCAGTAACTAATTTTTCCATGGAAGATAAGGCACGAAAGTTTAAATGTCCTAATCTTCTATGCCATATCTCATTAGAGTATGCAATTTCATGAATTAGGGCAAGATTAGGTTCAACACATACCTCATACAAGTAGCCATTTATGTGCCCTAGGGTTATAGCTTTCTTGATAGAAGAATTCTATACCCATTATCCTCAAGTGCAGATATGGAGACTAGGTTCCTCTTGATGCCAGGAACGAAGAGAGCTTCGGTGAGTTGGATAGACATCCCTGACTTCAACTTAATGGTGTAGGTCTCGACACCTTTTACTGGATGTGCAGAGTCATCTCCAATGGTTACCTCTTCATCAATTTCTTCTATCATAGAGTCCAATAGTTCTTTGTATCCAGTGATGTGTCTTGATGATCCATTGTCTATGTTGGATACTTGATTAGAGAGGGCAGAGTGGAATGCATGTTTCTTTGAATCATGCTCTCTTTTATTTCTTTCACTTTGGCAAATGTAGCTTGTTGTTTAATTCTATCTGGGCATCTAGTTGCATAATGCCCATATTGATCGCATCTGAAACATTGAACGTGAGAAACATCTTTCTTAGATGAACCCTTTTCATGATGGTCCTTCCTCTTCTTAAAGTGTTTCTTCTTTCCTCTTTTGTGCAAGTTTACATTTAACACAAGTAGATCCTCATCTATGTTCTTTTGTTTGATCCCATTCTTGTTTTGTCTTGACTCTTCCTGAAGACAATCAAACCTTAGTCGATCGAAGTTGGGATATTTAGACCTTGCACTAATGCCTTGAACAAAAGTTTCCCAAGTGTTTGGTAGGCCATCTAGTGCAATGAGAATCAGTTCTTTGCTCTAAATTACATATCCAAGTGTTGTCAATTCATCCCTTAGAGCGGATATTCTCATAAAGTATGCATTAATGGATTCTCCTTTATTCATACTTATATGGTTAATTTCCCTTTTTATGGCTAGAGTTCTGCTAGCATTGTTTATTTCATACGTGCTTTCGAGTGATTTAAACATATGGTAGGCAGTCTCATATTTTGTCAGGATTGGCACTATATGGTCTCTAACACCATCAACTATGATCTTCATAGCCTTTTCATTTCCTTCAATCCAAATGGATTTTTCGGGATCATTCTCTGGCTCTTCTTTCTCCTCCTTTATAAAAGACTCGACTTTAAATTCTTTTAGAATCATTCTAATTCGGAATTTCCATGATGAGAAATTGTTTCCTCCTTCAAGTCTATCCTCGAATCCGATAGCTCTTGCCATAGAAATGTCATATATAATAAATGATATTTAATAATTGATATGGAATATCTCAAATTTGAGAGCTTCTTGGATCTTCCTTTACCAGAGCTCTGATACCATGTTAATTCAAAGAAAACTTATTATTCAAACTTCAATTTAATTTTATATGCAATGTTGATTATATATATATATATATATATATAATGATTCTGACAGTGTTGATGTTTTTTTGCAGGAGTCTAAAACTGAATGCAATAACTTGTATTTTACTATGCTTATCTTACAATGAAGAATTATATCCAAAACTGTATTGTTGTTCACAGTACTTTGCACTTATTGATTTCGGTGCTAATACTTAACAGACCGATCAATATTTATTCAGGCTGGAGTGAATGGTCACGTCTATGATAGACATGACTCCTTGAGGAGTCTATCATAGGCGTGACTCATAGTGACAAAACAAAGTCTGCAAAGATATACTAACTTTAGCATCGAAACATTGACCATGGATAGCATGGACTGATTTTTCACACGGTTGTGTGATACACATTGACATTGGTTTGAGAAAATAATTAAAAACAAAAGACAAAAAGAACTATCCTGTCTGAAAACCAAAAGAATATATTTTACTGGTTGAAGGAGGCTCAAATGAAAAAGCTGCACCTGAGATACTCTTTCCTGACTATAGCTTGCTTCAGCCTTGTAACAGACTTCCTAGCACTAAGGCTTCACTATTCAGTCACTTTGTTTGCAATAATTCCACATGCCAATTTTATCCACATGGAGTTATATCTCCCAGATAATCATTGAAATTGACCTTAGTTTATATTACTCACATAGGCTTAATCTATATCGGGGATCATATGCAATGGAAAACTGATGCACTCTCGTTTGAAGGCAACTGCTATACAATTCCTATGTTGCAAGCATTTTATAAAAAAAATTATTCAAGGAACACAAAAAAACAATCAAAGATTGAATCAAAAGACATTTAAAGCAATGCATAGATGCGGAGACAGTAAGATTAATAGAAAAAATTAAGCCGTGTTAAGATTCGGTAATTAATTATTCTAGAATAACAAAGGTGCTTTTTAACCAATGTTGTTTGTCGCTGCAGAAATCTCCTATCCTTCCATCTAGTGACGTATTCCATTAACATCGAGCTATAAATTTCCACCATACATTTTTCGGTCCTACCCATCTCAGTTTTGCATGGACTAGGGTCTCCTGTGACTTATGAGATTCTAAATGAAAATTTAAAAGACAAACACTCTTAGCCAACAACTAAGGGATTCCTCTAGAATGGCCTCTAAATTCTCTTTGACAAAATCCAAGAGCTCAAGGTATTGAGTGAGGAGTATAGTCGTGAAAAATTGCTGGCATCTACTTTCAACAGCATTATTGGCTCTGTTGTCGGATCCTACTTGAACTTGTATCACAAACCCTTTAAAAAAAATGAAAAGCCTAGAAATAAGGCTTCAATAAATTGGAGGAAAAAAAGACAAATGTCTGTAAAAGATGATCAGATTTCATCGCCCAAATCAGATCTCGACCATGAAAAATGCAAGCAACACAGGATTTAGTAAATTCAATCAAAACAGTTGCACTGAACATACCTTGTTATTCCGATCGATTGGACAAACACAAAGGGAATCGAACATAAGACCTTTCATTTCTTACGGTTGTAGATTCAGGTCTGTTCAAATATCATTAGGCCTTCATCACAATGCATATCCATAATTTGATAAATGCAAAAGTGGAATAATAAATACTTAATTGGACCCTTTAGTTTTAGAGATTTGAAAGTAGAATTATGAATGGATGTGTTGGAGACGGAAATCAACTCTTTCTGTTTTTTCGGTAAATTATGATTTTATAATATTAATTCTAAACTAAGATTATTGCAAAATATAACATAATTATCCAAAAGTAGCTAAGACTCAAACCAAAAGGCTATACTAGCCATGACAACCAACCTCAAACACCATACCTTGATTACAAACCCTTGGGCGGGAGTGTTGGCACGTGCAAAAAATTTCATGGCTCTAGCCCTTTTCCCCTGGTCTCTGCAGTTATTTTTTAGGTCTCTGCCTTTAGCCCTAGTTCAAATTTTTGAAAATATAGTCGTTGCACGCAAAAACCCTTTGAAAATCTTGGCCCTTTTTTAATTTCGTGTTACCTTTTCGGGTTACTTAAAAACTTTTAAATGCACATGTTTTATATTTTGGTCGGCCCCAGCGTTAACTTTTCCTAAGTTTCTACCCCCAGCGAATTTAATATTTCCTAAAGCCTTCAGCACCTAAATTTTTCCCCGAAAGCCTAAGTCTTAGCATTTAATTTTTCCTATGTTTCGGCCTTAGTGTTTTCTGGGCCCGGTCTTCTGACAGCATTTCCATCTGACGGTCAGCGTAAGTTCTCATAGACTTTGTCAGAGACTTAAGATCTTACGCCGATAGTTTATCTTTCCTGATGACGTAGCCTTTCTTTTCGAGCAGGTCCACTGCCAAGTGTGCTGACTTGGCGGTATCTCATTAGTCGATAGAAGTATGAGGTGGGGTGTTGTCAGTGGGACCAGTCTTCTCAGCGTTCAGGCAGATTAAAGTTCATTTTAATCTTGTGGCTATCATTATACCGTTGATATAACATGCTCGATTTTTAATGCAGCGGTATAGCGACAACCATTGATTCTCCTCAAGAAGGCAGGTGGGTCTGTTGACACATTTGCACAGTTGGCGATATTTTATTCGTCCATGTATTAACACCGTGGCATGCTGTCAGTGGGACCTAGTTTCTGGATGTGTTAGAGGGTCCTGATCTTGTCAGTGAATCGGTGGACGGCGTATAATCTTATGGGTTTTGTCAGAGGCTTAAGATCTTGCGACGGCCGTTGATTTTGTTTCTTGTCAGATGGTTGTCAGAGATGGGAGGAGATTCTTGATCTAACGGTGGGCGTGTAATCTGATAGAATCTCGGATGGGTATGCGAACTTCCGACAACCATCAATCTTCTTGATGCGGGCCCGGTCAAAGTTTCTCAGTCTTTTGGCGGTTGGGATAAATGTTTTAGCGGCCGACAAAATTTCCAAGGCTTCACTCGTTCGCGTGAAATAGTGGCGGTTCCCTAAATATTTTAGTGGTTCAACGAACAAGTGTTCGCGGAATCGCTAAACTTTCTAGCGGGTAGATAAAGTGTTTCGCGAACTGGCGATGACCTTTGGTCGCTAGTTCGCTAAATGTGGGACTGAGGTTAATGTTTTCCTGTGGTCGCCAAGTCGCGGAGTTAAATGGTGAGTTAAGTTTTCTTTTCGCGAATTGGAAATGCACTGTCGCATAGTCGCTAGAGGTAAACCCAGGGTGGCAGTTGAGTTAAAGATCATAAAAGACCGCGAAAGGGAGAGATCTAACAGTTGTGACTTAAAGTTGATCTGATTTTAAATGTTGACCGCCGATTTGTTGTTAAAGCCATAAAATGACCGTTGAAGTTCAAATTCAAATTTGCAGAGGGTTTCAAGCGACAGAAGGTACCAAAATTTATGGTTTTAATGGCCGGTTTTGATTGATTTGGTGGCGCTGGTTGTTGCAGACTGGTCTGAGGGTCCCTGTGGTAGGTGGCATGATGTTTTTGTACCAGGAGAATATGGTTTTGTGCTCGAGATATGTTTGTAGGTGGCTGATTTGACTGGTGTTCATGGCAATTCCTTGTTGTTTTGTCCTATCCTCGCGGATTTTGATGATTGCGGATCCGTCTGATATTCATTTTCTCTGGGTTGCTTATGTTTCTTCCTCTGCAATAAATTCTAATGTAGTTTTTGGTTGGTTGAGTTGTTGAAACCCTAACCCTAGTCACCCGAAGCTTGATGCATCCTTTTTGAGGATTCCAAGGTGACTAAGGGTATAAGAAGTGAAAAGTTTTATTTTGAAAGGGTTCTAATTTTGATTAGTTCCAGGGAGTTGTAGCAGGCGATATCTTATTGTATTAGATTGAATAGAATTTCCTTGTAGTCTTTTGCAGGTTATTGAAGTGGTTTTCTCTCTTCTATGCTTTGAACATGTACATGATTCATTATACTTAATACAATTATTTCAAGCTTTCAAGTCTCTCCTTGGTGTCAATCTTGTGAATTCTAGATTTTCTGATCTATTGCATAGGGTTACCTTTGTATATGTTCTAGCCTTCAGTTCTTGATCTAGGATTAATTGAAATATACTTTGGATAGGACATAGATTCACTTTGATTTGTCTATAGAAGGATATTATAAGTAGTAGATGGGCTGAAATACTTGTGTTTATGGCTATGAGTCTTTGACAATAGTTGGTTCATGTTTCAATGTCTGTATTTGAGATTTGCCCAATGGATAATGGCACTGATCAGAGATTAGTATATTCAGTTGAGTTCAATGTCTGATTGGCCCTTGCTTACTTCTCTCCATCTCTAGATATCAACACTCTTCAAGTTTTAATTGTATTTGGTTGATAGTAGTAATACCCTATAGTAATGGAGAGTCAATGAATGTGAGGTTAGCATTTAGCACTTTCTTACTATTCAATCTGTTGTTTTGACTCAATCTTTGGTGTGTGAAGTATAGTTTTCACTGGGTTAGGTGCACCCGCCTTGGTTTTGCAGAGCTAGAAGTGAAGAGGGCAGTCTTGTCCCTATAATTGGTCCAGTTACCCTAAGATCCTTATACATTTTGGAACTAACCAATCCCAAAATCAACCTGAGGGTATATTGGCAGCCTAAGAGCATAAGCGTCCATTTTGAACACCAACAGGGAGAAAAACAACAAAAATTCGATATGAACAGACTCACCACCCACCACCTACTTACAGATTTACAAATTTGGACTAACCACCACATACAACAATACTTTTTTACAAAAAAAATGTACGCATATGACATCAAAAAACCATATGTAGAAAGCATTAGGAACCTAAAGAAAAACGGATGATGGGGAGGGGTGGTAAACCATACCCTGCCAGGACATCATCCCGCCCCTAAGAATAACCACAATTGCACATGCCACTTCAAACACCCCCTCGAGCACCACCACCTTGTGTAATACCAACCACAGGACCACAACGACCACCACGCACACTCCTATGAGCATGACCATGGACCCCACCACCACATGCCAGACCATGAGCACCACTACCATGACCATGTCTTCAGCTACCCCATCCCCTTTCTCGCCTCTAAATAGTCATTTCCTCCCACACCCCCGTCAAGTGAAGCCTGAAGAGATTGGGATCCATCTGAGACCTCAGAAGCCTAGCAGCCAAAACAAGCTCCCAATCATGGACAAAGTCCACAAGTTGTGCCCAGTATTTTTGGGCCTCCACCTTCCTCTCATGGATGTTTCCAAACACTCTATGTAAAAGGAAGGGGTGTAGCAAACGAGGCACACTAGGAAAGTCGAACCAGTCCCCATAAACAGACACAAAACCACACCCTGGTACAATGCATTGCAAGATATCGTCCAAACCCACTCTTCACTTAGGTCTCACAGACCTCTCCACTATTCTTTTCACCTCCTCCTTCATCCCAAAATGAAGGCCCCATGCACAAAAGAGGGCAACAATATCAATGTTGGTTTTGAACCGAAAATCAAATGCCAAGTACTCAATGTTGAGCAATGCCCTAACCAAGATGAAGAAAAGAGGGGGACTAGAAGAGAAAAAAAATTCAGACACTCCTCATACATCGATCCTTTGAAAGTCATATGTTGCTTCAAAGTGCCAAAGCATAAATTCACTTCCATGGCTTTGTCAAATCTCCATCCACCCGAACAACCTGATAAATCTACCAAACTGAATGTACTCAATTTGGGCAATAAAAGCTACATTTTCCTCAAAACACACTTTGCATTCAATGTTTACATGGATATATGTGTGAAGTTAGTCATCGAAGCTCAAAAACGTGCCACACCATCCGAAATGAAAGAGGTTGATGGCATCCAGCCATCAATTACCCTCCTACCAAAATTCCACCAAGTTGGAGCCAAATTTGACTGCAAAGGACACCACCAACTTGGAAAGTGTGTTTGTTAATGTATTCCCCTCCCTATATATGTGGGAGATCTTAAAATTTTGAAAAACATCTAGTTTCCATCTTATGATGTTGATAATTTTATCCAATTTCCAAACCTGGGCTTTGTCATTTGCTATTGCATTAGTAATCACCTACGAATCACCCTCCAAATGAAAGCATTACACCTTCAATTTGGTCAACATCTCCACAACAAGTAATGTAGCCTGAGCCTTAGCTTCATTGTTTGTACCATGTACGAGTTTCCTTGTTTCTATTGCCAAGATGTTACCACTAGCATCTTAAGCCACACAACCAGTCCCCAAAGGACCAAGATTGCTCTTTGAAGCCCCATCAAAATTTATCTTGACCCAACCTGTTTACCGTTATGGGTAAAGTATATTAATGCATACTAAATAGAAGGAAAGTACAAATACAAATATGTGCATAGTATTATTAGAGAGCTGCAACTTCTTTCATTAATGTCAAAATAGATTTACATACACAGTCCTGACAATACCAACGATGTTGATAGTATATTGCTTTCATAAGTTACATCTAAGGGTGTAGATATAGTTCCTGAGGGGGAGCGACATGAAACGTTGCGACTACAACTACCTACCCCTCGGGTGAACTAACTACCAACGACATTATTAACATTAACAATATTTTAGACAACACAAGATTTTATCGACAACATCATCTCCCCCCAAAAGTAAGTTGTCTCCTGGTGACTAACAACAAAATGGAGATAATGTATACAACTAAATAGAGGAAAATTACAATTGAGAAGAAGGGGGTTGAGGGAGTGTCTTTGAAGAAACCGGTTGTACTATCAAGAAGGAGGTTGACTATGTTGCTGGAGAAGCCAAGTGAGCATGTAGCTCATAGATCTGTTGTGTCCTCGCCTTCAGGTCTCACTCTGCAACCATCCAGTGCTCTAATGCAGACTTAACCATCATCATCGCCTCAAGAAGTTACTTTTCCTTTGTGTCACACTCCTCTTGGGCCTAAGTAAGGCTAGATGTTAGGGTACTCCTTGTTGGTTTGTGGTGACTGATTAGGCAAGTACTATACACTTTTCATTTATCATAACTCGTCCAACATTTTTGAGTTGACACATCAAGCATTTCACTAGGTTGACTCATCAAGATTTTTCCTAGGTTGATTCATCAAGTATTTTTTAGGGTTAACTTGTTAACCGATATAAGTCTTGTTATAATGGCTTAGGTTTAGGGTTTTCTCAATATATGAGAATTTCATAGATTCTTACAACAATGTTGAGTTGCAAGGAATTGTAGATTATAACAAGAAGAAATTACTAGATAATAAGATTAGACTCTCTATTTGGTGGACGTAGCCCAAGATTGGGTGAACCACATTAAATCTTTGTGTCTTCTTGTTCTACTTATGTGTGCTTTATTCATTTGCATTATTGATTATATTTGCATGTAACTTTTAAATTTCTATCTGCTAATACTAACACTCCTCTCTACTGCCACCTCCACCAACTATTTCTCAAAAGAGTATCTCTCCTCAACCAATCATGTCTCTAGGGTGACATGCTTTGTCCTGGCGGCCTCCAACTGAACCAACAACTCTTCTCTCTCTTTTTCCCAAGCTATCTACTATCTAGCTAACTCTCCCTCGACTACTTGTACCATGGTGGCCATCTTCGCCTAGGAAACCTCATGTCCTACCAAAATGTTCTTTGTACGCCTTAGAGTGTAGTATTCCCCTGAAGGCCTACTCTATCTGTCGGGTGAGATTCTCCACTCTACTCTCCACCACTAGCTTGTGGATAGTCAAAGACATCCAACATCTCTAGGGTCTTCATGGTTAGTCATCCTCCTTACTCAAAACAAGTTGCAAAAGTTGTAGGGCAACTGACTCTCACAAATGCTAGTAATCTCTCCAACTCCTCAACAACACCCTCAAGGGCCCAATACTATGCGAAAGTCACTACTCACCAGCCTCATGCAACCATGTCCACCAAATATGCCTTAATGTCCTTGCCAGTTGTCTCTTTCAAAGGCTCTGGAGGTGCTATGAACTCCTCTAGAATAGAGTATGTGACTAATGCACGATCCTCAGCCAAGTGTCGATCCTCCACTGATGAGGCTTTTGTTGCTAAGTATATGACCTTTGAAGGTACATCCCGTCAGGGAGAGAGGACTATGGATCCCATTGGTGCCAAGGGCATCATCTAGAACTACCTATTGAGCCACATGCTCATAGCCGCAATGGAGGCAAGATCACCTGCCACTACCTGAGGATCCTCCAACAACTCAGCATCAATAGTAATCACTACATCAGTTCCCACTACATCCAAATGAACCTGACCACCCCTCTCCTCTAGAGGCACCTTGTCATACTCCAACACCTTAGGTCTAGACTCCACCACTACCTCAAACATTGTGACCTTCATCGAATGCAATGCCTCCACTATCATAGGTGGAGGTGCGACTGAAATTAACTCATGCATCGAAGATGGTGATGGTACAGGTGTCATAATCACAAGTGTATGAATCTTGCCAAATGTTGGGATTATTGTGGATGTCATCGCTGATACTGTTGAATTCAAGTGTGTAGTGTTTGACAATATTGGTTGGCTAAACAAAACTAGTGTAGGTGTGGGTGTAGGCATAGAAGCGATTGTGGAAACTACCAGCTTTGGCTCAATGGGATCATCCTCGGTTGCCTGGTTTTCCCCTTCTCCTAAGTCATTGGAGCTCTCAAACATCTCCTCTCAATCATTGTCCACATCCCATGGCTCGGACCCAGAAATGGCGTGCCTCCGTCACCTATGTCCTGGAAGCACTTGATGACATGTCGGTATATCTAAGTGTCTTCAGCACTTGATGGGTGGCTCATTAAGCGACAAGGGACCAAATGTCACCTCCAGTTAGTAGGTTGGAATCTATGTGTGTGTGGCATCCAAAAATAGGCCAATAGTGTTGTGCGGCATATAAAATGTCTTATGTTGAAGGGTCATGAATTCATACATCTGCTCTGCCAATAATATAGCCCAATCATATATTGTACCATTCAATAGGCCATTCATCAACACTATTTGGGGAAGCAAGATGTCAGAAGCACAACTCAACCATGTAAATCTACTCTTTACAACATCCATAATGCAGCGCCAATGTCCTTCTGCAATGAAGGAATTCTTCATCCCCCATCCTTTCGACGCCTTCACCATGGAATTTAGCTATGTAGGTGTGAGGCTTCTAAATACCATCTTAATCCAAAACTCCTTTTTTTCCCTTAGCATCTTCCTTGCCTTCATATCAATCTTTTTCCCATTACACCCTAGTATGCCAAACACTCATGTAAACTCTATTGTCATGAATGCAACACTAAAATCCCGCCCTAGGTAGGAGAATGTGCTCACCCACGAATGTCTTTCAAGGTCTCGATCATAATTCTTAGTGGCCCTTCGTAGTCCTTAATGCAAAATACAGGCATCTGTATTGCCCATTGCACCTACATGACCCTCAAACTTCCCTTTACCATATCATTGTCAGGTGTATCTTCCCACCACTTCCAATATTCCAACCCATTCAAACCCTCGAATGCTACTGCATGTGCTATAATTGTCTCTTTTTTAGGAGTTGACACCATCTAAACTTTGGGCCTTATCTTCTACTTGTCGCTGCTAGAATTGGCATCCATTCTTCTTGCAACTTTTACTCTCGATGGTAACACTTGAGCATTTTTATCCATATTACAGCTTGAACTACTTGCCTGCAACTTGACTTTCCAATTCCTCTTATCTTTTGAATCCATAATTGTCTTGTTCTTGTCATTTTGTGCAAGCCTCAACCCTCAATAACTGTCAACTACTTACTTCCTCCACCTTCATCCTCTACTCCTCAAATCCCAAGTGTCATGTGAATGTCACAATGTCATTTGCATTTCAATTTTTGTTTGCATTGTGCATTTTGTTCTGCTTTTATTCTTTCCACATGGGGCAGTGGCCTCCCATTGCACGGTGGTCCCACCATTTGGTGGTCCATCGTGTGGTGTTTCCATTGTTCTGCAATTCCACTTGTCGGTGGTCCCATCGGTCAATGGTTCCACTTTCTCGTGGTTCCACCATTCAATGGATATCGTACAATGGCCACTGTCAAATTGCACTCCTTTTTTTATCTTTTTTTATTATTTTTTTTAATTAATTTTTTTTAACATTAAGTTTGATTCTACTTTCTACAATGCCCTCTGCCCTCTAGCTCAGAATTCCCTTGCCCGTTTCGCCTTTCATGATAGGGTTTTAATTTGGACCTGTTTATCATTTTTGGTATCTATCGTCCATTTAGTGTCCATAGTTTGATAGCGCCATTGTCGCCAACTTCCTTGACTTGATACAGACCTAGCCATTTCACTTTAAACTTTCCCAATTTGATCTCATTCCAACCATTGTATTTTAGCATCAAATTCCCTAGTGTGAACCTCATTCGACATAGGTTTTTGTCATGCCACCATGCTTTCCTTCATTGTTGGGCTACATTCGTGGCCCATTGTGCCATCATTCATTGCTCGTCCAACTTATTGAGAGTGTACAACCTCTCCCTTAAGCTCTCCATATCTCCTAGCTTGTTCTCAATTGCTATTTGCAGACTTGGCACCATGAATTCCACTAGTACTATGGCTTCTTATCTGTACATCAACTAAAAGGGAGTTTGACGTGTAGTTACCTTATAGGTTGCTCGGTAGGCCCACAACACTAATGATAGCATCTCTTCCCAATCTTCTCCTTCGACCTCGTAGGACTTACAAAACAAATACAAAGATTTTATTAGTCGCCTTCACCTGACTGTTTTCTATTGGATAGTAAGGGCTTGAGAATGAGTGGAAAAATTTGAACTCGGTGGTTAGCAATTTAATAATGTGGTTCACAAAGTGTCCCCCTAGGTCACTAGTTATCTGAATGGGGATACCATACCTTATGATTATTTGATCATAGATTAACCTCATCGTACTTGGGGCCAAGTTATCCGGCAAAGCTCATGCCTCCACCCACTTTGTTAGGTATTTTTTTGCCACCATGATGTACCAGCACCTTCAAGCCTTACTTGCCTTCAGAGGTCTAACAAAATCCAAGCTCCAATGCTCAAATAGTTCTTGTGCCTGTGAAGGGTTGAGCAGCATGAAATATCTCTAAGGGTTTTGCTTCTTGCTGACAAGTATCAAAACTCACAACCCATTCTCTGGCATCATTGTATAGGGTAGGCCACCATAACCTTGCAAGGAGCACCTTTTGTGTCGTGGTATCAGGTCCCATATGTCCTTCAACGAGGCCCTTGTGAGCCTCCCTTAGAACACTTTGAACTTCCTCCTCCATCACACACCATCAAAGTACCTGGTCCAATCCTATTTGTATAGTAATCCATTGATAAGTTCGAAAGTTCTACTTATGAGGACAAGTTTCCTTCTCTCGTGTGGCGACATCTCCCTTTGAAATTGGGTTGTAGAAAGATATTCCCTAATATTAGTGTACCAAGCCGGCAGAACTACAATTTTAAAAATATGGGCATCAGGAAAGTCATCATTTACTCCTACTCCCTAGATTCAATATGCAACAAGTGATCTTCACTCACTTGTCTTTTCCCAAGCCATACAATGATGGTAAATGTGAACTCATGTAGCAAGAGTAGCCATCTACTCACTCTTCCCTAAATTATGGATTTATTCACCAAATACATTAATGCTTAGTGATCCACATAAAAAGTAAATGGAGTAGCCAACAAATAGTGTCAAAATTTATATATGGCGTACACCATTCCCAAGGCTTCCCTTTTAGTCATTCTATAGTTCTTCTCTACCTTCGAAAAAATTCTACTAGCGAAGTATATTGGGTGGTCCAACCTGTGGTCACCCACGTGTACTAGTGTAGCTCTGATTGCAAATTTGGATACATCAACATGCACATGGAAACCTTTATCCCAATTAGGGCATGCTAGAAAGGGCACACCCACTAGCCTTGTTTTGAGTTCTTCAAATGCCTCCCCCTGCTCTTTTCCTCATGTGTAGGGCTCCCCTTTTTGAGTGAATATATCCATTGGATAGGACACTTTGACAAAAGTTTTTAATGAACCTTCTATAATATCCAATGTGTTTGAGGAACAATTTAACTCCTGTGATGTTTATGGGTGGCTCCATCTTGATGATCACCCTTACTTTGTGAAGATCTGTCTTGAGTCCAGCCTTACAGACAATGTGTCTGAGTAGCTTCCCCTGAGGTACCATGAATCTACACTTCTTGGGGTTGAGTGTAAGCCTTTCCCATCTACATCTCTCCATGCATTCTTGAAGGGAAACAAGGTGTGTGTCCTCCGCGCTAAAAATGGACCAATCATCCAAGAAAGCCTTAAAATTCTCGACTAACATTTTATCAAATATATACAAAATTATCCTCTAGAAGGTTGCAAGAGCATTGTAGAGTCCAAATGACATCCAATTGTAAGCGTAAACCCCATCTTCCACTACAAAGGTCATCTTCAGTTTTCCCTCATTTGCGATGGATATCTAGTTGTTTTTAGGGTTATCCTCATCTCCTAAGTTCATGATGTTCAACAAGGGCTCCTCATATTTGATTGGTTTTTCCTTGTCAAACTCATGTGTTGGGGTTTCATTCACCCATACCTCTCCTTATTTTTACTCTTTGTACTCAAGTGGGAATGAATCCTTTTCTACCCCCTCATCTACTTGGAGTGTTTTGCACTGAAACAACTCATAATCCTCCATCTGCTAGTGAAATAGTTCATTCAGCGAGTCCAAGTCATCTTCTAAGCATCCTTCCAATTCGATAATTTCTTCCTCATTGGGCTCCATGTTTCTCTTCCCTTCGTTCGGTTCTTCCTCCGCTTCTGATTCTAATGAAGACGCCAAGTCTTCACTCACCATTTGGGTCTTCAAGTCAATTGTAAATTTCTTATTTCTCCTCTCCATGGATAGGGTGTTTGTCTTCCAATTGTGGTTTACTTTTACTTGTACTATCCAACCCCTACCAAGAATGGTGGCATACTCTTTTCTCTTCAATGGGATTACCACAAAATCTAACACAAATGGTTGGGTGTCGATCATTAACCCTTTGCGCCATCAATGTGTTGATAGGTTTGATGTCATGTTGGTTTGCACCTATGAGTTGGAAGGCTGGTGGCCATAATGTGGGTTTCCATAGATTCTTTCATGTCTCCTCGAGTAGGACATTAACACCCAACCCTCTGTCAACGATGGTGTCTATCAGAATGTTATCAAGAATACCCATCTCTACAACTATTGGATGTCTACCCATGTTGACGACCAACAACACAAGATCCCCTGATGGCCCAATAGAGTCTTTCATATGGTCCACACTATTGGACACTCCTGGAGGTGGTACCATTTTTAATAGGGTTGTTCATAATTGAGGCAAGGTTTGAAGGTGGTCCTCAATTTTCATTGGAATTTCTATCTGCAACATTCACCTTAGTATGTTGTGCTTAGATTGACTTATGAGTGAGGTACTCTTCATGTCATGTTTCTTCTTTCTCTTGACCATCATTTCCTTTTTGATGTCCAATTTTACTTCACATACCCTCTGCATCTCTATGGGAGGGTGTGAGTATGCAACCTTCTTTTCTTTCCCTCGAGTAAGGGCCAACACCCCCCCCTCTGCTCTATTCTTTTTAATGTTTACAAGATTTACCCCAGATTTTGGACAATTTGCATCTTTGTGGTCTCTTGGACCACACCACCTACAGAGGAACTATTTTTTCTCTTCCCTTGAGAAATATCTGCCAAAGTGTCCCAATTGGTTACACGCATGACATTGTATCATTAGCCTCCCCTTAGCATCATATTGGATGTGGTTGCAACTATTATTACTATTGTTATTATTATTGTTGCTTCTCCCTCTACATCTATTATTCTGGTAGCCGTCAGACAATGTAGTGGTGTTATTCACCTGAGGGTTGGTTGTGTTCGTTGATGTCAAGGTTTCCTAGGTAAACAACACTGGTTGGCCCCTTGTTTTCATATTATGTGGGCATTCCTTGGTGGAATGACCCATAATCTGGCAAATGTCACAAAAATTCTTTTTCAGACATGCCCCCTTGGTGTGGCCCACCTCTTTACAGTTCGTACACCATAGATCTTTGTCCTCATTTTTTCTTGTGCTAATTTTCATCGATTTAAATTCTCACATCATCCTGAGCATATCCTTCTGAAGGACTTGTACCTTCTTGCTAGATTCTTCATCATTGTTGTGCGTTGAGGAGTGATCATTATCCGATGAGGACCTATTCTTTTTCTTCTTTTTCATCTTGTTCTCACTTTAGAGATCCATTGCCTGGTTGTATGCCTCAACATACAATAATGGTGGTAGAATTTTCATGTTCTTTTTTAATGAGGGCTTCAATCCCTAAATGAACCACCATTTTTTAAGTTTGTCAGCTGGTTGACTGTCCATATTTCCTAGCAATTTCTTCAACCTCTGGTTTTAGGATCTGACGGTCGTATCCTTTTCTTGCTTGGTGCTATAAATTTTTGCCACTATTTCATTATCATCTCATAGTAATCTAAACTCTATCTCGAATTCCTTCTTCAACTGTGTCCATGTGGCCACTTTAGCTTTATCAATGTTTGAATACCAATCAATTGCTAATCCCCTTAGTGTGGCTAGAAATTTCTTTGTCCACTCATCTTGATTTTTCATCTCATTCATAAACCAGATGGTTTCACATGTTTACAATGGTGTGTGGGGTTCTCTTTCCCGTCACCTATAAACTTAGGTAATTTTTTCTTTTGAGACATTGTAGCAATTTTGGTTACCATGGGTGTTGGTATCTCAGAGCATGGTATCCCTAAACTAGAAGTATTTGAGCCAGATATATTACTTTGATTCTTGTGCCTTTGTGTCCCTCTAACACTCATGGTTGCACTGGTATCCCTGGTATATCTATCCCTGACCTCTTCTTCCATGTTTATTTGGGCCTCCCTAGCGATTTTTTGTGGGGTAAAAGACAGATCGCTCAGCCAATGTTGGGTCTCTTTAAGAAGATCCAACTGTTGTTGGGTCTCCTCAATTAGATCCTCACTACTTCTCCTATGGTGTCCTTCCTTCCCATGGTGGTCACATTTAGGTTGGTTTCCTTCCCCCTTGTCAATTTTCTCCTCTGCTAATTGTTTGAGCCTCCATCTCCTTTCAACCTATTTCTCTAGAATTAAATCCCTCTGGATGACTTCTCACTCCTTTATACGCTCTTTCCTATTTTTATCCTTATTTAAAAAATTGGGCATTAATTGTAACCGAACATGAATTGTTCAAAAAATACATTTTATTAATTCATTGTGTACAATATGTGTTAACCATATAACAGAATCACAACAATATAGAAGTGTCATCTTTTATTTTTGTTCAAATGATTTAATTATTGTTTTGCCTCTCACTATTCCTTTGACGTATGTTCTCTTCGTAGGCTTGAAGGATTTGTTGTCGTCTATTTTTATGGTCGGCCTCCTCACGACAGTTTTGGAGAGCAAGGAAGGTTTGTGCCAATAGTTGAGGGAGATGGCACATTAACCGGTCTACTACAAGACTCACTCTAAGGGCACTCCACATGGCACTTTTCGACACCTCTTCACGTGCGGGTTCCCTCTTGACATGAGTTTCAATTGACACTTGTAATAAAGCAACAAATTATGTTGTCAATACCCGTTCACCTTCCAAAAGTTCTAAATGTTCCTCCTTGTGCTCTCAGCTTCTACTTGCACCATCATCTATTGGTTGCCCCATGATTTTCCCTTCGCCATCAACACTCTGTCACTTCTCGAGTTCGTATCGGCAATGACACCAAATGTTTACCAATATGGTAAAGTTTATTAATGCATACTAAATAGAAGGAACATACAAATACAGATACATGTAAAGTATTATCAGAGAACCATAACTTCTTTCATTAATGTCAAAATAGATTTACATACACAGTCATGACGATACCAACAATGTTGATAATATACTTCTTTCATAAGTTACATCCAAAGGTGTACATATAGTTCCCAAGGAGGTGCGACATGAAACATCACAACCACAACTACCTACCCCTCAAGTGAACTAACTACCAACACCATGACTAACATTAACAATATTTTAGACAACACATATGATTTTCCCGACAATAAAACCATCCTTTGGTTTATCCCACTAGATCTCACTCCTAACCCTGTTTGGTGGATCAACCCCCAAAGGCCCATTAGCGAGTGGACTGAAATCAACTCTTGCGAAGGAAACTACCTTACATTTAATTTAATAAAAAATATTTTGATGATTAAACCATATATTGAAATTAGTTTTCACATTAATTAATTAGATTGAGAACATTATGTATTTAAGAAGGAAATTAGCATTGGAATTTATTTAAATGATTGAGATGGATTAGGGTTTTTGAGATGTGATAGAAGTCTATAAATTAGGCAATCATATTGAATTTATGATTAGAGGTTTGGGACTATTAAAATCTAAATAATCTTAGATTTTACATGATTTAGTTCTTATATATCCATATTCTTTATAATCTAGTTCATTGTAGAAAGTTCTTGAATAAAATGTCTATTTAGGTGTATTTTTATATCTTAAAATTTATGATGTTTGAGAATATTGTTGGAATTGTGTAATGTGTAGACAAAAGCATAGAACTTCCTTGATTCTACTCAACCTTGTAGATTGATTAAACAAAAACACATCCATAATTAGGAGGGGTGAAAATAAGCCTAAAAACTAATGCAGTCTAGGAAAGGGGATCCATTTCATATGCCAAATGGAAGGAAAGAAATGATATATTAATTGAATAATAAAAAATATCCTTCCAAGCTTGAAACAAGCTAAAAGAAGCTAAATTTATCATATACATAAATAAGAGAATGGGCTACCCAATGCTTAATACAATAAAAATCCTGCATGCCCCACGAACTATGGCTTGCGACAATAAATATCAACATTGCATTATTGTCCCCCAAGTTCTCAAAATATGTGCACAAACATATACTTGCAAGCACCTTAAATGGCCACACGCTAGACCATCTCCTCATGGCTGCTAAATGCCTTTTCTAGAGAATTTATGGTTTTAATTTTCTAAATTATCAAATACCATATTTGATTTGCTTAGCTCACATGTATGCTAAAATGTAGGCAAAATGTAGAGATAAAAAGTGTCTAATTTACACTTTTCCTTCTCACTAAACAATCATTTTTAGAGCCATAGTTTAATAAAAATAATAATATCCATTTTTAATCATTTGGTACACTAACCATCCTTATATGTGAACCCTATAATATAATTAACCATGTCCACACCTAAACACCATATGTATTTACTCTCTATCACTTGACTTCCTCAAATACCAACACATTCATAGTTCTATCCCAGGGACAAGAAAGTTTGTGGTTGTGTCTACAACATTCAATGCTTCTTCTTTTTTCCATTTTAACCATTTCCTTCCCTCTTCACTTTGCATGTATATCTTCTCACACATCCAAATGACCATAAAAACCATGTAATGCTTATTAATAAAGTACTAATTGGATGAATGCATACTTGTAGTTGTAACATAACTTAGAACACTCAAACACATAGCATCACAATTAGTAAAGTAGTAATAGTCACGTCATGAAGCTTAATAGGAAATCATTATTTTAGTTTTTATATTTGCACGTAACTTTCAACTAGTATCCAAAACCCCTTAAGGTAAGTCCTAAAAGGTACACAGGTGATACATTGTTCTATATATTAAATATTCATAATTGGTGCAGGTTGAGGACATTACCACAATCATAGAAAACATTAGTACATAAGAAGATGGGTCTACAATCATATGGAAACCACTATACATTAGGTTGGATAAGAATACACATAGATTAATCTAACTAATAGAAAGCCTAAGAACATGAAATATATAAGCAAAAGTTAGAGCCCTAATTCCTCCTCTAGTTAGAGAGGAGAGAGTGACAGAGATTCATTAAAAGCCAAAATAACTAAGCCATTCTAAATATTAATCTTGTTTTTATTTCCGAGGGTGACCTTTTTCTAAAATCCTTTATTAAAATATATTTTTATCTAGTCCATTAGGTTTTGATTTAGATTATAAATTTCAAAGAAAACAATTAATTTAAAATTAGATTAGAGATCTCAAAAGATGACACTTCTTAGTTAAAATTTTTAAGTTTACAAGAATTAAACTTATTAGAGAATTTTATTTCCATAAAATCAACTTTTAAAATAGATTTATTATGCATTTTATTTGATTTAATACCTTTCATGAATATTATTATAACCATGACCCCATGTCAATAGATGATTGGCATAACTTTTGGCATTATATACACAAAATTTACTTTTTATTAGTGTAAAACTTAATAGTTTCTTAATTGAAATTAGTTGGATAACAAGGGTGCTACCCTTGTACAACCACAACCCAGAGGCAACATAGGCATTCCACAACACACTAATAGGAAAAGTGTTGGCAAACACAAAATACAAAAAAAAACACACTACTATAAATGTTGGTAGCCCTCCTCAAGAATGTGAAGGAAAATCACTCACTACATGTGGAGATGAATGTGAGTTTGAAGATCTATTTTTCCTACATCGTCAAGAAACTATCCAAGTCATGCTATCCTTTGGATCCCCCCACAAGGGGAAGCATCATCTGAAACTCTATTTAGAAAATTGCCAACGCAAGGAGCTGAGTGTTGAGAAAGTTGTACATTGCCAACCGAAGATTAGAGCAGAGCAGGAGCAACAAGCAAAGAAGGGTCAGCCTTTATGTCACATGAGAGAATAATCAATTGCCAAGTGCGTGTAGATGTCAAAATTTGTCCCTTAATGTGTGACCCTTTTAATTAATTAATTTTTTATTTAATTAATTATTTGCCCTTTATAATATAGTTAACTTTAATTAATTAAATATGTTATTTCCCCTTCCCCTCGCATAATTAATTTTATAAATTAATTATGTTTATCCTTTTTTAAAACCTAATCTTGTAATTAATTTATTCAATTATTTACACCCTAGTCCTACCCTTTATTTAAATAATTTTATTATTTAAATAATTTTATTATTTACATATTCCCAAGCCTTAACCCATGATTAATTAATTAATTAAGTCTCAATCTAAGTGTAAATGCCTATCCAAAACCCATCACCATCACCTCTAAACCTACTCCCATTGATTAATCATGATTAACTAGACTAATTTTGTGATTCCTACAACAATTAGTCTCCTAATATTGCTCGCATGTGTGTGGGCAACCCTTCACAAGGTGGCTAACTATCTTCCTTAAATAACCATTTGTGTTCTTACATGAATGTACCCTCTTTATTCTTTGGGATGTTCTCACACATGTGTGATACATCTTGAGCCACCTCCTCTCTTCTACTTTGTCTCCCTCACTTAATGAGCCATCACTTTCAAAGGTTGCTCACACATGTGTGAGCAATTCATCCCTCTTGCATGACCAACTACCTTGCTTGCATGACATTTATTTAGCTTCCACCTTGGCATCCACATCATTGATCCTATGCAATATCATCCCTCCATTCAATTTTGAATCTCCATCATTCATTTCCTTCCAAGTCATATAAATTGGAGCCTCTCCATGAGAAAATCATCACTTGCATTGTAGTAATTTTATCATGTCAAATTGTCTGAGTTCTCATTTGAAATCTTAGTAATATTAGGATCATAGTATTTCCATTTGAATTCATATTTTGCTTATAAATCCATAGATTTGATAGTTATCTTGCATATTTAATCACTTAGTTATGTGCATTTCTACATACTCTTTTACATTAGGCTCTCTACTTTAGTTTACATCTTAGGATCATATCACCATCTAGATCTTAAATCATCATTTGAGGAATCTTTGTTGTGTTTGAGAACATACCCACATTGAAATAGATTTGTGAGCAAGTCAATGGAGTATGGTGCCTCCATTGAGCTCAATCAAACGTATGTTTTAGAATAGGTTATTAGAATGTATGTTTTTTATTTTTTTTTACACCATATACATTTTGGCACACCTAGTGGGACCCACGTCCCTTAGTATCTACTCAATTTTTTAGTTATTTTTGTGAGGTTGCAAGTAATTTTTCTAGATTGGCACCTATGTTACATGACATTTCCGTTAACCAATGTGTGCACTTCAAATTGGCGCCTCCGTTGACATGTTTTCACCTTTATCTTGTAGAATTTTTTGATGGAATATGGATGAAGTGACTGAGAGGGGGGGTGAATCAGTCAACCATAAAACACTTCACGATTAATTCTTTCCAAATCCCTTAGGATATCTTAAAAATGTTATCTGTTTTAGTACTCGGTAAATAGATTGCAGTAACTTTGAAGATGCAGAAAGTATTAGCAAAATTATCTTTTAGATATTCATCAGCACTGGTGTATGATTAAGATAGCAATTAAGAACACAAGAGACACAAGATTTTAACGTGGAAACCCAATATGGGAAAAACCACCAATGTATCTAGATACTGATTTTCACTTTTTTGAAGTGATGCCCGGTTAGAAGCCAACCCGGTAAAAGGTTACAAAACACACTGTTAGGTGTGACCTTGTTAGAGGATTTAAAAACCCTGCTAGGAGTGGCCTAGTAAGAGGTCTTGAAAACAATTCAATGGAATTGTCACCTTGTTAGAGGATTTACAATATGGTTGTTAAACCAACTCGGTTAAGAGATTTAGAATTCACTGTTACAATGATAAGAAGGTAACAATGAAAAATGACCTGTATAATAATGCAACTGCCTTGCTGATTACAGATCTCTATTCTGCATATGTGTGATCCTTCCTGATCGAATAAATCTCTGCTACACCTTAAGGATATTTGAACATCCTTCACAAATTCGCACACACCTTTCCTGTCTTTTCTTCTGTAAATCTTCTGCTATATTTCTTGTTTACTTTTCACATTTGACCTTTTATTTATATGATTTTAGATTTGTCAAATCGACATTATTTAGTATAACAGTTGGCTGAATTAAGCAAACTCTATTTGCAAAAATCCTTCAAGGGCCGACAGTGCTCGGTGACCATAACTTTCTACAATCTTTCAGAGACCGAGGGAACTCGGTAAACACCGACAATCCTTTACCTTCGATAACCGATTGAACTCGATAAACACTGAATTTTCTTTGACGACCGACTGAACTCGGTAAACACTGAATTTTCTTTGATGACCGACTGAACTCAGTAAACACTAAATTTCCTTTGATAACCGACTGAACTCGGTAAACATTGAATTTCCTTTGATAACCGAGTGGACTCGGTAAGCACTAATATTCCTGTCTGGCAGACTGACTACGCTCGGTAGGAACTGATTGCTGCGAACTATGACATTGTGTGACATCAAAGACAATACATAATTTGAGTAGCAATTTCCTTCAGACAATTGTTTCCAACAATCTCCCTCTTTGGCATTGATGGCAACACAATATGTCATAGCATAAGAAATTTGAAAGAATTAGCTCGGTTCAGATTCAAATCTCCCTCTGTCAGCAAACTTCCTTTATCCTGAAAATTCTTCCTTCTGACTATTGAAAATTTCTTGAAGTAATAGAAAAGACATAGAAAACACTCCCTCTTTGACAACACATGCCAAAGACAATTCACATATTACCGGTTTAAATTAATGTACATCAAGTACTGATTCATATGCAATGATTCCTTGAATATGCTGCATCAACTGGTTGATTTTCAATCATGTTCTGGTTGATGCATCACTAAAACTATATTTAGTGAGCCTCGGATAGGGGAATGACCCCTAACTTACCTCTTAGATACACAAATGCATCCTTAGGTAATGGTTTGGTAAAAATGTCTGCAATCTGTTCTTTTGTATGAATATATTCTAATCTGATTTCCTTGTCCTACACCAATTCTCTGACAAAGTGATATTTAATAGCAATGTGCTTGGTTTTGGAATCCATCACTGGATTCTTTGAAATGTTTATTGCACTGGTATTGTCACAAAATATAACAACTGGTTCTTTGATTTCAACCTTCATACCTTCTAATAACTGTTTAAACCAAACAATATTTGAACAGTTTACTACAACAGCAACATATTCTGCTTCAGCTGTGGATTGAGATGTGCAATTTTGCTTTTTACTAGTCCAGGATACCAGTCTTTTTCCAAGAAAAAATGTTCCACCACTTGTGCTTTTTCTGTCATCAATGTTTCCTGCCCAATCAGCATCAGTAAACACTTTTAAGTCTAGATTGCCTCCAAATTTATACCACAAACCATATTCTTCAGTTCCTCTTAAGTATCTTAAGATTCTTTTGATTGCCATCATATGATTTTCCTTAGGTTTTGCTGAGAATCTAGCTACTATACCGACTGCTAAGGCAATATCAGGTCTTGTATGTACTACATACTGCAATTTTCCAATCATAGATCGGTATAGGGTCTGATCAACTTCTTTTGAATCATCATTTTTGGTAAGTTTCAGTCCAGTACACATGGGTGTACCAACTGGTTTTGAATCTTCCATACCAAACTTCTTAAGTATTTCCTTAATGTATTTAGATTGAGTAATGTATATACCATTCTTGCTTTGCTGAATTTGAAGACCAACAAAGAATTTTATTAAACCAAACATAGACATTTCAAATTCTTTGTTCATTTGCTCTGAAAATTCTTTGCACTGATCCTCATTCCCTGTAAATATAGTATCATCTACAAATATTTCTGCCAATACAATTTTGTCATCCGGTCCTTCTTTAATATACAGATTGCTGTTATCATTGGCTCTTTTGAAATTAATCTGAATCAAATAGTTATGGAGTCTTTCATACCATGCTCTAGGAGCTTGTTTCAAACCATACAATGCTTTGTGTAACCTGCAGACCATGTCCTTTTTATCTGGATCGACAAAACCTTCAGGTTGTTCAATGTAGACCTCTTCATCAAGAATTCCATTGAGAAATGCAGATTTTATATCCATCTGATATACCTTAAATCCTTTGTGTGCTGCATAAGCAAGTAGAGTTCTTACACCTTCTAATCTTGCAACAGGAGCAAAAGTTTCTCCATAATCTATACCTTCTTCTTGAGAATAACCTTTACATACCAGTCTAGCTTTGTTTCTAGATACTTGACCATCTTCATTCAGCTTATTCCTGAATACCCATTTTGTTCCAATTACATTCTTATCTTTAGGTCTAGGTACAAGAGTCCATGTTTTGTTCTTTTGTATTTGTTCTAATTCTTCATTCATTGCTTCAATCCAACTTTCATTTTCCAATGCATCTTTGATATTTCTAGGTTCAAAGTCAGTAAGCAGACATGTACCTTTTAGCTTGCTTCTTGTCATAGTACCATCTGATTTGTTTCCAATGATTTGATCTGGTGTATGATGTCTTCTGACATATTTGGCTAGTATAGGTTCCTTGCCTTTTGAATGATTCATGCTATTGTCTTCTAGGATCTCTTCTTCAGGTTGCTCGGGCTCGGTAGATATTTGCTCAGTAACTTCAGGCTGAGACTCGGTCTGAATTTCTTCCTGTGACTCGGTTTGAACTTCTTCCTGTGACTCGGTTTGTGACTCAGTAACTGTGCTCGACTCGGTAGATATAGTTTGCTTATTGATAGTTGTGTCTGCCAATGTTTCAGGTTCAATGTAAATGAATCTTCTGTAGTTCTCAGGTTCCCTTTTGCTTTCTTCTTCAGTCTTTTCTGCAAACTCATCAAATTTTACATGTATACTTTCTATGACTTTGTGAGTAGATAAGTTCAGACATTTGTATGCCTTGCTTTTGCTAGAATATCCTAGGAATATTCCTTCATCACTTTTCACATCAAATTTATTTCTTCTGGATTCTTTTAAGATATAACACTTGCTACCAAATATTTTCATGTAACTTACATTGGGTTTATAGCCATACCATAATTCATAAGGAGTTTTGAATGTGTCTTTCTTCAATTGTACTCAGTTCAAGGTATGAACTGCAGTGCTGATAGCTTCCTTCCAGTATTTTATAGCGATGTTCTTTTCTATCATTAGATTCCTTGCACAATCCATAATAGATATGTTTCTTCTTTCTGCTATTCCATTCTGCTCAGGAGTTCTAGGAGCTGATACCTGTCTTTTGATTCCTCTTTCAATGAAAAAGTTGTTAAAATCATGGGAGATGAATTCACCACCTCTGTCTGATCTTAAGCATTTCAATCTTTTCCCTGTTTCCTTTTCCACTCTTGCTAAGTACCATTTGAACTTTTCAAATGCTTTTGATTTTTCTCTTAAATACATAACAGTCATCATTCTAGAATAATCATCAACGAAAAGAATAAAGAATTTATCTCTAGTATAGCTTTTTATTCCAATAGGTCCACATAAATCAGTATGCACAATTTCCAAAATTTCTTTAGACTGATAGTTCTTACTCTTGAAACTAGTTTTACTCATTTTACCAATCTGACAATTCTTACATAGACCAGTATCAGGTTTCTTCAAAGTAGGAATGCCTCTAACCTTCTTGAATTTGCTTATTTTTATCATGTTATCAAAATTCACATGACATAACCTTTTGTGCCATAGCCAAATTTCTTCTATTTGAGCAATAAAGCATGAATATTCACTGAGATCAAGATAAAATAAGTTACCTTTTGTTTGTTTGCCTGATCCAATGAGTTTTCCTTTTCCATCCAGCAGTCTTGCTTGACCATTCATGAATTCAACCTTGAAACCAGTGTTGATTAGCTGTGCTACACTTAGAAGATTATGTTTTAGTCCTTCAACCCAATAAGCATTATCACATATGAGTTCTTTGGTTAATGAGATTCTTCCTTTTCCTTTTATACAACAAGGTTCATTGTTTCCAAATCTTACATTACCACTATCACAGTCTTCTAGATATTCAAATTTTGTCTTGTCACCAGTCATGTGGTGTGAACATCTGCTATCTATTATCCATATATCATCTTTGCTTATATGAGAAATAAGTGGCATCTTATCTTCATCATCATCAGATTCATCTTTTATAGCAATAAAGACAATTTCTTCTTCACTATCATCAGAATCTTTAGCCATAAAACATGTTTTCTTACCTTTATCCTTGAATGATTTGAAATTCTTTTTGCCATAGTACTTGTGACTTCTCTTCTCTTCCTTGACTTGCTTGTTTGGGCACCTAGCTGCAATATGTCCAATTTCTTCACATGAAAAATAGATTAAAGGAGTTTTACCTTTATATTTACCTTTCCCTCTAGAGTACTTCTTTGCAAGTAATGCTTCTACAATTTCAAGATCACTATCAGAACTTTCTTCTGATACTTCTTCACTTTCTGACTGAACTTCTTTAATTTTCTTGTTCTTCTTTAGTGAAACCTTGGCCTCAAATGCTAATTCGATATTTTTGGAACTAGGAACATAGTTGTCATAGTTGTCTAATTCAAAGGCTGTCAATCTTCCAACTAAAGCATCCAAAGTTATATTGTGGTTTGTTTCACATCTTCTTTCTTGAATGGCTGATACTCTTATTGCATAGATAGGGAGTAATGTTCTGAGTACCTTACTTATAACAGTTTCATCTGAGATTGTTCCTCCAGAAGCTCTAATTGCACTTACACTTGCTTTGATTCTTTCAACATATTTTGCAATGTTTTCATCTTCCTTCATATTCATCTTGTTAAACTGTCCTCTTAGGCTTTCTGCTTTGGCTCTTTTCACATTTGCATCACCACCATATATTTTCTTCAATGCCATCCACATTTCATATGCAGTAGTGCAGTCTTTAATATCATCAAATTCTTCATAGCTGAGAGCAGATGCAATGTCTATCATCATGGTGTTGTGAGTCTTTTTATCTGCAATGTCTTCAACAGTTAATGCGCCATTAGGAATTGTGTATTCTTCATCAATGTATTTGCATCCTGAATCACCAATGGAAGCCAGATGAAGTCGCATGAGACCTTGCCATGCTGAAAAGTTATCTTTGTTGAGCTTTGGAATTTCCCTCTTGTAAGACATCCTGATCTTTAGCTTAGGTCCTTGAAACCCTTCCTGCAAGCACCAAAAGCTCTGATACCAATTGATGGAATATGGATGAAGTGACTAAGAGGGGGGGTGAATCAGTCAACCATAAAACACTTCACGATTAATTCTTTCCAGATCTCTTAGGATATCTTAAAAATGTTATCTGTTTTAGTACTCGGTAAATAGATTGCAGTAACTTTGAAGATGCAGAAAGTATTAGCAAAATTATCTTTTAGATATTCATCAGCACTAGTGTATGATTAAGATAGCAATTAAGAACACAAGAGACACAAGATTTTAATGTGGAAACCCAATATGGGAAAAACCACCAATGTATCTAGATACTGATTTTCACTTTTTTGAAGTGATGCCCGGTTAGAAGCCAACCCGGTAAAAGGTTACAAAACACACTGTCAGGTGTGACCTTGTTAGATGATTTAAACACCCTGCTAGGAGTGGCCTGGTAAGAGGTCTTGAAAACAATTCAATGGAATTGTCACCTTGTTAGAGGATTTACAATATGGTTGTTAAACCAACTCGGTTAAGAGATTTAGAATTCACTGTTACAATGATAAGAAGGTAACAATGAAAAATGACCTGTATAATAATGCAACTGCCTTGCTGATTACAGATCTCTATTCTGCATATGTGTGATCCTTCCTGATCGAATAAATCTCTGCTACACCTTAAGGATATCTGAACATCCTTCACAAATTCGCACACACCTTTCCTGTCTTTTCTTTTGTAAATCTTCTGCTGTATTTCTTGTTTACTTTTCACATTTGACCTTTTATTTATATGATTTTAGATTTGTCAAATCAACATTATTTAGTATAACAGTCGGCTGAATTAAGCAAACTCTATTTGCAAAAATCCTTCAAGGGCCGACAGTGCTCGGTGACCATAACTTTCTACAATCTTTTGGAGACCGAGGGAACTTGGTAAACACCGACAATCCTTTACCTTCGATAACCGACTGAACTCGGTAAACACTGAATTTTCTTTGACGACCGACTGAACTCGGTAAACACTGAATTTTCTTTGACGACCAACTGAACTCGGTAAACACTAAATTTCCTTTGATAACTGACTGAACTCGGTAAACACTGAATTTCCTTTGATAACCAAGTGGACTCGGTAAGCACTAATATTCCTGTCTGGCAGACCGACTAAGCTCGGTAGGAACTGATTGCTATGGACTATGACATTGTGTGACATCAAAGACAATACATAATTTGAGTAGCAATTTCCTTCAGACAATTGTTTCCAACATTTTTGACACATTTTCACTTGATTTGCTAACATTTTTTTGTAGGAGTTAGTTGTTAAATTGTCATTTATACTATTTTTGACTGATTTAGCTCTCTTTTCATTAGATAATCATTTTTACAAGGGTGCATGATGTCAAATTGTTTTGTCTACAACCACCAGATGAATCGACATCTCTGTGAATCTATGTTTCAATGAACAAGTGCATATGCCCTATATCGGCATCTTTGATTTGATTCCATACTTTCCTTAATTTATGTACTTCATTTGGAAAAACCCCTTAAAATTTTGAAAAATTTATAAAATCCAAAAATATTATTATTTTATGTTTTCAAATGATGATTGACTTTTTGGTTGACCAACGTTTTTGTTGATCGGTTTTTTTTAGAATAACGTCTATGTTGTCAATCGACGCCTTTTCCATGTGTCAATTTGTCTTAGATTTCACAATTTTTGAGATAACCTGTAACAACATTTTACAGCTATTTATGCTTGTTAAAGACTAAATGTCAGACTACTAACAACTTTGTACAAGTTGGAACTTAGTGTTTAGTTATTTTTATCTTTCTTCCTTAATCTAGTTGCACATAACTTAATTAGGCTTCTTTTTTGGGATATTAACTAGTGTCTTGTGTGCTTGTGAGATATTTTTTAAGTGGAGGAACTCCTTGCAAAAATTTGATTTCTTTGTTTAGATGAGAATCCCTTTAATTGGATGATGGAAAGATAGAACAAGAAGTAACCTCCTCCTCACCTTTGTGGATCTTGGGTGTAAGAGAAAATTTCTTCTATCTTTCCCTTGAGAGAGGCCTGCTTGGGGATTTTTTTTTTGTTCTACACCAAGGGATGACCTTAAACTAGTAAATCCCCCCCGGTTAGTATATAAATAATACTATGAGTAAACTTTGATCTTATCTCGCTAAGCTCGGTCAAGATATGTTGATGATAGCTCGAATTAGGTAAATAGTGTCTAAGGAGTTGGTGTGGTCAACTAGAGACTTTAGTGTCTCACTCTTGTACAAACTACTTGGGGAGATTTCATGAACCTTACTAGACACCTAGATTAGTAGCCACCATTTTATCCTTGGTGTTTTACTTGTAGTGCAAAGGTATTGCATTGTCCCTAAAAGTTACTCACTATTTGTGCTTCCTTGCAGTTGAAGTGGGGATTTTTGCTTTGCATAGGCTATTTATAGTCTTCCAAGATTGGGTATTTTCCACCCAAATGAGGGTACCCTAGCCATCAAAATCCTTTTAAATCCGTTGAAGTGTTCTAATTTCCCTTATTCTCCACAAGGGATTACCTCTTTCTATAAGAGGGACAATACACATGAGGATCAAAAGCATCGGGTTTGGAAAGCAATTTCCATACATGTGGGCCTACAAGTGTTGCATTGAAACTTTTGACATTAGATAGAAAGTGTTTGATCATTGTGTTGAGACTCGTGTAAAAATTTGGGCTTTTAATAGCCTTTAAAATAAAAACAAAGTACCGAGAAGGCTTTTGTCCCTCAAACATATTTTTATTTTTAGTTGCTAATTATTGGGAGTGTTCTTTCCATTGAAACAAACCTACCTAGACTAGTCAAACCTCCAAAAATTTCTTTAGACCATACCTATTCAGATCAATGTTTCTGCATGTCTTTCAGTATATGTGCTTTCAGTGTCTGCATCTACAAAATTGGTGTTTCCAGTCTCTAGAATGAGACCAAAAATAGGTCACTAGTAATGCATTCCCTAAATCAGCATCTACACCTTTAGACTCGTACTTGTGCTAATTAGCACCTCTGACTAGGATCGACACCTCTGATTCTTTAACCAAGAGAAAATTGACCGCTTTGATACCTTCCATTTTGAACCATTATTTTGGTCATTTTGTCATAATCCCAACATAACAACCTTTTTACCTCCAATGTCCATATTTAACCTATCATCTCATTTTTATTGCAAACCTTTGATCATACCCCATTATCCAAATTTGACCATCAACCCTTCCAAACCTCTTCAAAATTTATCGTTGGACTTAGGATAATCTAACCATCACATTATCCTTGTAGTTGGACCTTTTTAATCAAATCGCCTTGATCAAACATCCACCAAAATCAACCTTATCAAACTAATTTAAGATAATCCAATCCAAATCCAAAATCAAACCTTTGACCAATAAATCCTATCTGAATCCAAAATCTTGATAAAATCAACCCTAATCACATCAATTATCCTAAGGCTAAAATATACCCCTAAGTGAGACAAAGATCATTATTTCAAGATTAATCAATATCCATTTATCACTTGAGAACTTATCCTATCTCAAGTAACCTATCCTTAAGTCGGCTCTACTTGAGAACTTAGCCTATCTCAAGTAAGGGAAGATGTCATCAAAAAATAAAATCCCTTGGACATATAAAGTATATAGTTTTACCAAAGGTTGTCCTAAACCTTGTCATCATCCAAATCAAATCCATTCCAACCTTATTCAATCAAATAAAAAATCCAACATCAATCAATTTAAGATCAACGCAATCTCAAATAAAATTCAATCCATCACCAATATATCCCTAAGGTCCTATCACTTTTGATCAAAATCAATTCCAAGTTTTTCCCCTAGTCCAAATCTCATCAAACACCCTTCACATTTGATACCCTAAGACACCCTTCATCTATCATCAATTTCATTTTAACAAACCAAGCACACATCCAACATATTCCCTAGACTTCATCTATCATCAACACATCCTTTCAAGGGTCATTTTTGTATGGTTGTTACTCATTCACAAGCAAGAAATATGAGGGATTCTCAATCAAACACTTACATCACCAAAACTTATGATGATAATCCTTTTGCCACAACATTTAGGAGTGAAGGTGTTCAAGCCATGGATATAACCAATAATTTTGAGGAAGAATTTGTTGACCAACCCAATGTATCTCCTCACTTGGATTACTTTTTTTAGGATCCTTATAATTTGGAAATGGTTGAGAAAGCTATTAAAAATAATAAATTATAAATTTTCATGAGTCTTGTCAAAGATGTAGTCACAGTTCCTCATGATTTTGATGACTCTTTTCTCTATAATAATGTTACAAAGGTTCGTGTCACCATGAAAACCAACACAAAAACTCAATTTATTTCAACATCATCTCAAGACAAAGGAAAACCTACCACTAGTGGACCTTCAACATCACAAATGACCCAATCTGCACCCACCTATCAATTGTCACAAGATGTCATTCAACAATTCTTTAGTGATATTCCCACTTTGACCTCACATCCTAGTACTTGCAGTACCTCAGATGGTATGGATGAAAATGTTTTAAACATTGGTCAAACCTCCATACCACAATCCAAACAACATTATACATAATCACTTTTCACATTTCCCTCTTCTTCCATGAAGACATTAATTCCATTAACATGACAAGAATATGTTCCCCAGGTCCTACATTGGGTCTTGCATCATCACAAATGGGTGGAGCATCAACCTTTGTAACTAAAATTACACAACATAATTCTCATAATCTTGCACAACAAGTTAATGAACTCAAGAGCCTTATCTACAACATACAACAATGAGTACAAAATACATAATTTTCCTTTGATGACATATGTCCATATCCATTCGATTGATCAATCCTCAATTCAACCATTCCCCCTGAACTTTGAGATCCCTAAATTTGATAAATGCAAGGGAGAAACATGTCCAATTCAACACCTTAAGATTTTTATGTGGCTTTCCAAGAAGTCTCCTACAATAAAAATTATCTTAAGAGACTATTTTCTAGAAGTCTTGGTTGCCCCGCTCTTGAATGGTTTATGAATCTACCACAAGGCTCCACTTCCACCTTTACAGATCTAGCTTATTTTTTTTTGCATAATATGTTTACAATATTGAACATCAAGCCTCCTTGAGTGATTTGTGCAATACCCAACAAAGAAATGGAGAAACCTTTTCAAATTTCCTACAAAGGTGGAGACACCTTGTTAATAGAATGCCTTGTAAAATCCCTGAATAATATTTGATTGACATATTTACAAGAAATATAGTACCACAAGTGGCCTTAGACATGAAAATGGCCTCTCAGAACACTTTTTAATTTGTGGTTGAAAAGGAGAAGAACATTGAAGATAGTCTTCTACAATAAGGCACTACTAAACATTACACCCCCTCATCTAATGACAAACCAAAATTTTGGACCACAAACAAGAATGTAGTAAATGATGGGGTGACTAATTCAAAATATGTCCAAAATTTTCAATCGTCTTCCTCAAATCAAAGCAATTGTAATAGTTAACAGAATCGTAAAAAATCAATAGTCCAAACTTTTTCGTCGTCATAATAGAAAAAATAACAACAACAAAAATGTTGATTCTCCTCAACCTCGTCAATACACTCCACTTGTTAAATATCTTGATGTCATCTTTCATATACTTTTTGAGTAGAATATGATGGATTTTATGATCACCAAGCCATATGATGAAAATCAACATAAACCCCATTGGTACAATGACAAGTATTGTGAATATCATTGAATCAAAGGTCATGATACAAAGAAATGTATGAAACCCAAGAATTATATTCAATACCTTATTGACAAGGGAAAAATCAAAGTCCAGGGACACACTTCATCATCATCCAATTCAAAACTAATTATCTATACTACTCCTTTTACTAAGCATGGGAAAGATAAACCCTTGTCATTGAATTCCATACCCTATGACTATACTACCAACACAGTCCTAGGATTTGACTCTTTTTGTGGTTACATTGAAGCAAAAGATAATCATGTCAACACTATCACAATCAAAAGAGTTAACTATAATGCTACCACTCGTAGAGGAAGAGTGATTTTTCAAGTTGTTGCTCCATTATCCAATCCATCCACCTCTACATCCACTAGACCCACTTCCCATTAAAGTATCCTCAATCACCTTGGAAATACTCCCACATAGATCTCCATCCTTGAACTTCTTCACACATATCCCCCATCCATAAATAAATCCTTGAACAAGTACTCCTTGAATATCTCATTATTGACAACATTAATGCCTCACAATTTCAAGCCTTAATTTAGAACCTTGCCGCATAACATCACCTTGTATTTACTGATAAAGACCCCTACATGTTTGATCCTAAACAAAATAAGCCTTTGAATATTGAAGTCATTGGTCATCACCATAAAATCAAGAGAGTCCTCGTAGATGGTGAATCTGGTTCAAAACTTTGTACATTTAAATTAATAAGACAGATGGGCATTCCTAAGAATCTACTTGATCCTTAAAAGAAGATAACAATAAAAGATTATGATGATAGAGGAAGAGAATTTGAAGGCTTAATCATAATTCCTCTTCAAGTGGGTCATGCATTGAGTATTGGACCTTGACCTCCCCTATAATATCCTACTTGGAAGACCTCAGATCCATGTCATTCAATACAATCCATCCACCTTCTATTAATTCTTAAAGTTCCCCAAATAAATAACTATTCTTGGAGATCATGAACCCTTCCAATATTATAATATGATTGAAGAGAAGCAAAAAAAAAATTCCCTCTTAATGACCCATTCAAATCATCAGCCACTAAACCATCCACCACTCAGTTGTCCACTAATGAATTTGCCACATTTGAAACAACTAATTTTGATTAGCAATGAAGATTGTTGACAAAGGTTGTGGGGAATATGGTATAGAAAATTATTTGTACATTGGTAAACTCCCCCTTTCACCCAAAACATATGGTTTCCCTTCACTTATCACACCCAATAACAATCCTATCATTGAGCACAAGAAGACTACCTTTAAACAATGGGGACCCCTTGATGAGGAAAGTTTAGAAGAAGATCTATTATCATAGTTATACATAGGTGCTCAAGACAAGCCCATTGATATACCTAAATAAAAGTATCCTAAGGCATTCCCCATAGTTGAAAGAATAGAATATAATGACATGAGATTGGGATCAAAAGAATAAGAAATTAAATAACCTATCAATCCAAAAGGTTACTCTCGTAATAGGGGACTTGGATTTCACATAGAAACTAAGGTGTCCTCTCAAAATGACTGTGAAGCCTCTTCTAACTTCAAAGAATTTGAGGAGGAATTCTATGAGTACCCTTTGAATATTGTTAATATGACCTCCTTGTAGTTAATCGTGTCCAAGTTATAACTACCACAAAATTTACATCCTCTAGCCTTCCCCTTAAGCATCCTGTGCTTATTGATTGGGACTAAAAAGATTCACCACCAGATTTGGACATATGTGAAACAGATGAAGCAGTGCTTGCACTCCTAGACCTGAGAGATATCCAAGAATATGAATAACAAATCAAATTTCATGATCAATCTTACTTTGGGTATTAAGTCAATTCTCTCAGTCACAAAAGTAAAAATGAAAATAAAAATAAAAATAAAAATAAAGCATCCCTAGGTGAAAACCTCTCCAAGGCACCTCATCCTCTAGTGAAACCTTTTTGAGGTGCTAGAGGAGGGATAAGTTGACTTTCCCTTGATGAATCTCCCACCAAAAAATTCCTCTATCCTAATAAAAGATACTATGGAAGTCAAACTTGGTACAACTAAAAATCCTAAGATCACATTTGTTGTAGCATCCTTGAATAAGAAAGAGAAAGAAAATTTAACTGGGTTCCTCCACAAATTGCAACACAAATTTTCTTGGTCATATGTAGACATATTGGGATTAGATCCAGATCATGTGGTACACCACCTTGCAATATATCTTGATGCTAAACCTACCAAGCAAAAACTTATAAAAATACATCCTCAAATAGTATTACTAGTAAAAGCAGAACTAAAAAAATTGTTAGATGTCAGATTTATTAGACCCTTTTGATTATCCTGAGTGGGTCTCTAATATAGTACCAGTGGGTAAAGCTACTAAGGGCATTCAAATTTTTACAAAATTCAAAAAACTTAATAAAGCATTCTCTAAGGATGATTTTCTACTTCCCAACATAGATATTATAGTGGATTTGACTATAGGACATGAAATGCTATCTCTAATAGATGGATTTTCTAGATATAATTAGATCAGGATTGCGACAAAAGATCAACAAAAAACCACCTTTACCACACCATAGGGTACCTTATGTTATCAATTTATTCCCTTTGGATTAAAAAATGTTGGCGAAACCTATGAAAATGCTATGGCAACCATGTTTCATGACCTCCTACATGACATTATGGGATAGTATGTTGATGTTATTTTGGGCAAGTCAAAAACATGATAGTCGCATATCCCAGTTCTCACCATGATCTTTTATAGGATAAAATAATACAAAGCTAAATTAAATCCCAAGAAATGTATTTTTGGTATCACATTAGGAAAGCTATTAGGTTACATTGTGTCATAGGGAGGAAATGAGGTGGACCCCAAGAAATTTAAAGCCATCCAGAGATGCCACCTCCCAAGACTTTGAAAATTCATAGTCTAAAGTGAAAGTTGTTAGGATTAGGTAATATTGAGAGGGGGGGTGAATCGGTATTAGAGCACTTTAATTTAAACTTCAACCAATTATAAATAAACCATAATAATGCTAAAATGAAAAGAACAAATAAGCACAACACATAACTCATGACACCATGATTTGTTCTCAAGGAAACCCTGGCCAAGGGAAAACCCCAGTGGGGATGATAATCACAACTATGCACTAAAATATTATGTCCCTGTTAGGAGATCTAGCCATACTAGGAGCTGATTATTACATAGTAAATTTCCTTATTAGAGGAATACAAAACCATGTTAAGGGTATACAAAACACCTGGTTAAAGGTGGCGAGAAAACTTCTCTTACAATCAAAAACTGTCTTGAAGAGTTCTCCAAAATGTGAACAATACAAGCACTTATCTTGCTTAGATAGTTCTGGTTATAGCTCCATCTATTACTGATCTCGCATATTCTCTCTTCTCTTATATTCACAACCTTTCTTCATCATCACATCCCATATCTATCTTCACTTCCACAGAATCATTCTATACTTATACAAAATTTGTCATCCAGTCGGCTTCATAAATACCATACAAAATATAATAATTAATTATGTAAATAATAAGTATGATGCCAGTGATCTTATGTTACCCAAGTGTTAGCAATATACTTCATTCACCTAACTTAGCACGTTACAATATCCACTAACCTTGCCTTAATCTTCGCAACTGCTCATATGCCCTATTATACCAATTCTTTATCTTCGTATACCTTCAAATCACTTAATCTCACTGATCTGATCACCAAAACTCATGCGCACTTAACTAAAGCATATACATATCCCAAAATACCTTCTACTAACTTCACAGGCCATAATACCTCATATATTTCCATCACTAACCAAAACTGTAACATTGTACCATGTTACCCTGATTTTGGACTTAGTCATTTTAATGACAGTGACCCTAGTAGTAAAACTGTCTACATGCAATCACTCCAACATAAGTTACCAACAATCTCTAGTGAATGAAAACCCTCAAGTGATTCCTAGTGTTCTACAACACTAGTTACCAACAATCTCTCCCTTTGGCATTGATGGCAACACTTAGAAAAATGACTAAGTATTAAAGCACTAACTATACATATCTCTTTTAACATATTTTCTTGATGATCACAATAGGAGCAAGTAGCGGATGGACATGTTGTCATTGTTGTACTAGGGCATCTGCAGGTGTAGGAGGGATGGAGAGTGGAGAGGAAGGAGGGGAAGATAGTGATGAAGGAGATGGGGTGGAGAATCCTTCCCATTCTGTTGCAGCTGGTGGCTGGGGGCATCGATGGGTCCTGCTCTTTCATGGAGAAAATGATGGTGGTAGAGACCATTGTAGGTCTATTCGTATGGTGGGTGTTGTCTGCACCAAGTCTGTTGGGGGGCAAGGTTTTGGGGGAAGCCTATTTTCCCATATGCTTCTTGTTAGGGTAGCGAATCATGGATTCAATGCCCTGGACAAATCCTGTTAGTCGACTAAGGAAGGGGGGAGCTCAAGCTTGTTTTCTTTTTGCTTCTCCAGTTTGTGGCCTTGGAGCAACCTGCCTCTTTGTGTTGAGTGCAAATCTTATGATGCAGGGTTTCTTATTTTAGAAACCCTATTATGCTCAACTGGTCGGCTAACATTTCTGGAGATAGTAAGGATTTGTCCTTCGATTTTAATGCTACCAGGAGGACCTTGGTTTGGAATGGCTTGGGAGGGGGGTTCACTCTTTTCATGATGGTTGATAGGCTGGTCATTCTTTGGGTTGTTTATTTCTCTCCCTGTTTCACTGAGTTGAGGCCTGCTATTTTTATTTGTCCCCTATTCTTGGAAGATTTGTATTGCAGGTATGAACCCTATTTTGGCTTACCTCCTCTGCTCTTTACTCCTATTGAGGTGGATTATACCTGTATTGAGGTGGGGGATTTTTGTGTGGCTATTTGGTAGTGGATTTTCCTTGTTCTTCAGTTCTCTTCTCCTCTACATTCTATTGAGGTGGATAACTCTAGCGAGGTGAGGGCTTTGTTTATTGAGGTGGTCAGAGGTTATTGGGAGGAGTTAGCTAGTAGTGGAGTGTGGTATCTTCCTTCATATATCCATAAGTGGGCTTGCTGGAAATGGTTGGGGGTTGGTTTTTTGCAAACTGAGTGGGCTGTGCAGAGATGCCAGAACAGTGTTGGTAGTATTCCTCTAGTGCTAGAAGGAATCTGACCTATTTCTTCTGATGAGGAAGAGAGAATCTATGGTTTTCCCTTTTTTTGGTTTTTTTTGTTGTGTGTGGATGGCTCATGCCTGTAGGTGGATGCTAATAGTTTTCAAGGGCCCATTCTAAACGCTGGTTGTTTTTGCTTAGGGTTAACAGCTAGGGTTGGGGCTTTGTCACTCTTTGATGTAGGTTTTATTGGTTATGGGATCCATGTTAAAACCTTGGAACTCTATTTGGGGAGTTTTAACACTCCAATAAATGTAATGAAGTGATGCTTTTTTCTGCTCTTTGGGCAGCTAGGATTTTATTGTTTATTATTGGCTAGTTGATGGTTATTTTTTGTCTTAGGTCTACTGGTTTAAAATGTTCATTCTTTAGCAAAAGTTTCATCTTAGTCGGGTTTCAGATTCCTACCAAGATCTACTTGTAAAGGGTTTCAGGGCCCCTTCAAAACCTATTGTTACCCTAATAAAAAACTATACATATCTCTTTTTCTCTTTTCCTCTTTTCTACTTTTTATTTTATTTACATCTTTTTATTTCTACTTATTATTTATTATTTTTATTCTTTTCCTTTTACTCTTTAAATTTTTCTCTTTCTCTTCCTCTCCCTTTGACATCAATGGCAAAGGTGTATTCAAAATTTCAAAAACTACTAAGTGCAAAAGGACTTAGTTCTTACTCACCAGTTTTAAGATATCTTGGAAAGATTTTTCCAAGGTCTTTACTTCCTTAGCCCATAATTTGGTCAATAGCTAACTGACATGGATCAATCCATTCAGTGCATATGATGTTGTCTCCACTACCTTGAGCTCAGTAGGTGTAGACATAGTCATTGAACATTCAACCTTTTCCATCTCTGATAGATGAGTCTCAAGCATCAAAAGCTTAGGGGTTATAAGGCTCTTTAACAAGCCAAATCTATCTACAACTCTCCCTTTCTCTATTTCCAAAACACTGATTTTGTGCAACAGTCTGGATGCCTCTTTATCCATTTCACCCATAGTTAGTGAAGATGTTTCACAACTGTCCATCAACCTGTCAAGAGTAGCCCTATCCTTGGCTATAATATCTTCAATATTCTTAGTATGACTGCAAGGACTTATGCAGTAATTGTATATCTTTCTACCTTGTGCTATGCAACTCTTAGCCTTAAGAGTAGTAGCCTTGAGAATGTCTAAGTCCCATAAGATGGACTGACAGACTTCTCTCAATTTCTTGTCCAAAAATTTCTTCTCTGCCTTATCTTTGGCAATCTTTAGTAGTGAGCCAAAGTGTCTGTCGAAACTATCCAGTACCATACCTAGATTCTCAGCTTCATCCTTTTCTTGAAAGATAATAGGTATGGGAAGTAGTTTATTTACTATCTCTATAGCCCTAGCCATTAACTTTACTCTTTTATCCCCTTTTTGCACCGACCTTTTATTAGCCTTAGCAAAGGCCATGAAGGATAGCCTCATAAGCTCATCCTCATCCATGTTGTCTACATCAGCACTCACCAGTTTGGCCATGCTTGCCAACAATAAAGAGGTGTCAGATTCCTATTTTAATTCCATTGTCACGTCAGCTTCTTTTTCTATTCTAGTCTCTTCTTCCTTCCTTTCTTCTTGCTGAATTTATTTTTCTTGTGACTTCTCTTCCTATTTCTCCTATGTTTTCTCTTCCTCTGTCTATCCTTGTGCTTCAACTTCCATCGCATTGTCCAAGTTATCCAAAAATAGATTATTTACATCATGTGAAGTGTCAAAGGTCACAGGAACACCAGCGAAAAAGAAATCTGGTTACATGCTATCTTGTTCACTTCCTTCTACTACCTTAGAACTTTCTCCTAATCCCAGAGATGTGGGCTTGGTGACCTTAGAAGGTGATGTTTTCTTTGGCATATCACTCATTAGGATCTGATGTAATGCCTTTTGAGTGTCCTCAATTACCTCATCATGTTTTCTAGCCATTATTTTCACTAGTCTGGCCTTTGTCCTCAGCAAGGGTTTCAATGCATTTATTATCCTCTCCCTTTCTTGTATAGAGATAATAGGTAGCATGTCTTTTATAGCCTTGTTCCTTATATTTTGATCTTCTGACTGTGCCAATTCTTTTCTGATCTCTAACTTATGATATAGCTCCTTTGGAATGCTTCCTTCAATCTCTAACAGATTTTTCTTAAATATTAACAGATATTCAATGATAGTATCTTCTATGAGTGACTGATTCTCAGAATCATACCTATCCACTATCTTCAAGTTTCCATCTTAAATCACTCTTTTCTATAATGATTTGGGGTCTGGTTTCCACAAGGTTTGTGGATCCTTCGGTGCTACTATTTCTTTTTCTTTCTTAGTTACCTTTTCTTCTTTTTTCTTCTTTTCCACTACTACCACTTTTTCTTTTGGACTACCCCGCTTGGTTGATCTTGTAGATCTTCTAGGAATGCTCACAGGTATAATTTATTATATTGTTTCCTCTTGTGTAACTGACAATTCAACAATATTAACAGTAGGACTTATTATCTTTTCTACCTCTGAGGGTGTAGGAGCATCAATGGCCATGCTTGAAGATGCTTCCATCTTATTTATTATGTTTATCAACTGCTCCTTAGTGATTCCTACCTTCACAGTGATATCCTCAACAATTTTACTAATTTTCCTTTTCCTTGTAACTTTCTCTTGTTCTTCTCTGACTTTTTCAAACTTTTCCCTATAAGTTCCCCATCTTTCTTGAGTAGGGTCTATTTCTGCTGCCAGTACATGCTCAACCTGCATAGTCAAGATTTCAGCACTGACTTCATACCCCATAGGGTAACACCATTTCATTCTTGGTTCCACTACCTCAAAACAAACACAATCAATTTCAACCATGAAATAGATAGTGTCCTCATACTTCTCAACAATGTTTTCAGGCATTCTATACCTTTCCTTCATCTACCTTTGTAAGATTTTGGTCATAGAAAATAGTTCACCATCAACCCAATTCTTATATTGCCTTCTATAACTCTTTGAAAGCTAAATCTCAATGGGTACATTATCCTTCCATGCCCTAGGGTGCATGCTAGGAAACTTGTGAATGATATGAATGTACATATGAATGAATAATGACCCAAACCTAAATGCTTTAGATTTATCTTTCTTTATGGCCTTTACATTCTCTAGGAGCTATTGTGCTAGAAATTCATAAAGGTTATATTTATTATTTTCCTTCACCATTTTGTATGCCATCATGATGACTCTAGCTGATACAGAGTTTGATCTACTACTATAAAATAGTTTTTAGCCGAACAACATTGCTACCAAACATCTTGTTGAAAGATGTCATTGAATGTCATCGCCCTCTTATCCCACTTGGAATGTGTTAGGGTTTTTGCATGTTTCCTTACGTTCTTTTATGCAATAGGAAGGGCTCCTTCATTATCTAGACTTGTTATATCATGAATTAATTATGCACATATTTTCACTAGTTGTTCTCCAATCCAAACAAACTGATCATGTATCCTACTGAGGATAATCTTGAACCATTTTGTTTCCATGAACTCTATGAGTAGGGTTAGTTTAATGATAGATTGGTCTTGTAGGTGTTTGAACTCTTCTACCATAGAAACATATGATTCTATCATAGAATCCAATTCACTGTAAATGTTTACATCTCCAATGATTTCATACTTGCAATATATGTATGCCCTAATGTCTTTAACATGCAATACACCGATAGGGGTTTGTGAAAATGCTCCTTCCAGATCATCCTCACAAGACTTAAATGGATGTCTCTTAAGCTTATATATAGGTCTATCCATGACATCATAAACTATTGGTGCATCCATAACTTCTCAATGAGTATAGGTCTAAATACCTTTAACGTGCTAAAATTTGGATCTCTGCTTCATGTGATCACACAATCTCTCTACTAGATGACTTGAAATGCTTCACAATTCTACTATCCTTAGTCATTGATCAAAAAATGGTGTAGAAATTATATATTCAAAATATTTTTATCCTTCCCAAGTTGAGTGAGTGCATTAAACACAAGTAGCTCAACTTCGAATCCCATCCAGTCAACATAAAACTTGCGAACATGGAAAATGAATCTCCAAGTGTTGTGCTCTCATCCACAGACTCCATAGTGTCTACACAAACCATACCTAAGCTCACATGAGCTTACTCCACATATACAGGGGCTGGATATATTTTGTTCTCTACATCCAATGCTCCTCTTAAGGCCATGCAACCTTCTAGGTCGATGTCTCAAAGAACTCATCATGCGAAGACACAGTATCATCTACTGTCTCTCCCTGAACTGATGCCTTGTTTAAGACTTTCACCTTCCATATCTTTTCATCCTCCTTGCTCTCTAATTTCTTGAAATGATTCTCAAACTCATCCATGTACTCATTAAGACTCTTACCACTATCACCAACATTCTATCTTATAACCACAGGAGGTGGTCCTCTTAGTTCACTTGATCTTCTTGGTCCTCTTATGTTGTCCTCTCCATTGTATCTACAAAACTTCACAATGTGTCCAAGGTTGTTGCATTTGTAACATGTAGGAGGTCTCCTTCTATCCTGATTTAATTGCAATTTACAATACCTTGTAGTGTGTCCAAAGTTGTTGCATTTTTGACATGTGATCTTGGCTGTTGATTCTTCTCTAACATAATCTTGCTTATACCTAGACTGATCTGGTTTTCTGCAATTTGCTTTCTTGTGTCCATAATCATAATAGTTAAAACATTAGATGGTAAAGGGTTTAGAGGTAGCTTTACTTTTGCAATCTCTTTTCACATGTCCACCTTTGTTGCAAACAAAGCATCTACCTCTGAAAGGTCTGATCTATTCTTTAGGTTCTTCATGAGTAGGTCTTTCTTCAGGGGTAGGTATTTCTTAATTCTTTGCTTTATGTGTTTCTTCTTGAGTTTTAGAACATTCTGCTTCATTGAATCCAACTCCAATCATGTCTCCTTTAGGTTTCTCTCTTGCTCTTTGCTCATCAATTTTGTCACTGCTCATGTGCAACTTCTCAATGTGTAATTTGGCTTGAGTGAGTTCACCTTTAATGATTTGATTATATTTCTCCAATTCTCGATATTTATCTTTGTAATGGTCAAGTTCAGTCTTCATTTATCATATCTGCTCATTTGCTTCTTTCAGTGACTCTTCAACTTTGTTCCTTGCATCCTTTTCATGTTGAATCTATTTTATCATCAAAAGATTGATTTCCTCTTTTTCTTTCTCCAGCCTCTTCACTTGATATGATGTATCATTATCTGAATCTTCTTGGATCTTGTTCATAAGATCTTGTTTCTGACATCTTGAAGTTTCAAGATGCTCTTTTAGTTTCTTGATGAAACCTTCTGCTCTTCTCAATTTGAATTTGAATTTACCATTCTTAGCCTTCTCTTTGTCTAGATCTTCAAGTGCTGCATCAAAGTTCTCTTGCAAACTTTTCGAATCTATTATGATCTCCCTTAAGCTATTAGGCTTTCTCTCCAAGGTCCAATAACTCTGATACCAATTGTTAGGATTAGGTAATACTGAGAGGGGGGTGAAACAGTATTAATGAACTTTAATTTAAACTTCAACCAATAATAAATAAGCCAGAATAATGTTGAAATGAAAAGAACATATAAGCACAACACATAACTCCTGACACCATGATTTGTTCTCAAGGAAACTCTGGCCAATGGAAAACCCTGGTGGGGATGATACTCGCAACTATGCACTAAAATATTATATCCCTGTTATTAGATCTAGCCATGTTAGGAGCTGATTATTGCATAGTATATTTCCTTGTTAGAGGAATACAAAACCCTGTTAGGGGTATACAACACACCTGGTTAAAGGTGGTGAGAAAATTGCTCTTACAATAAAAAATTGTCTTGAAAAGTTCTCCAAAATATGAATAATACAAGCACTTATCTTGATTAGATAGTTCCAGTTATAGATCTGTCTATTACTAATCTTGCATCTACTCTCTACTCTTAGATTTGCAACCTTTCTTCATCATCGCATCTCATATCTATCTTCACTTCCACAAAATCATTCTATACTTATATAAAATATGTCATCCAGTCGGCTTCACAAATACCATACAAAACATAATTATTAATTATGTAAATAATAAGTATGATGTCAATGATCTTATGTTACCCAAGTGTTGGCAATATACTTCATTCACCTGACTTAGCATGTTACCATATCCACTAACCTTGCCTTAATCTTCGCAACTGCTCATATGCCCTATTATACTGATTCTTTATCTTCGCATACCTTCAGATCACTTAATCTCACTGATCTGATAATTAAAACTCATACGCACTTAAATAAAGTATATACATATCCCAAAATACCTTCTAATAGCTTTGCAGGCCATAATACCTCATATATTTCCATCGCTAACCAGAACTAAAACACTATACCCTGTTACCCTAATTCTAGACTTAGTCATTTTTATGACTGTGACTCTAGTAGAAAATTGTCTGCATGTGATCACTCCAGTATAAGTGTTGCCATGAATGACAACCCTCAAGTGATCCCTAGTGCTCCACAACACCACTTTCCAGCTTCAGTCAATCTATCGCTTCATTGCTCAATTTGTAGATAAGTGTCAACCCTTTTCACATCTCCTTTGTAAAGAAATTAAGTTTCAGTGGGATTGCCTCTATTAGAAGGCCTTTGATCAACTTAAGTAGTAAATTTCCTCACTGCCAGTGCTTGTCCCTCCTATTCCAAGGAGACCTTTTTTGTTATACATCTATGCTATTAATGTTGCACTAGGGGAACTTCTGGCACAACCAGATGACAAAGGAAAGGAAATAGCTATTTACTACATTAGTAGAACACTAGTTTGGTATGAGCTGAACTACACATAGATAGAAAGATCATGTTTGGTTATTGTCTTTTGTACCCTGAAACTCCATCGTTATATGTTGAACCACAAGACCAAGCTAATTTCAAAGATTAATCCTCTAAAAAAATTGATGTCTAAAGTGGCTCTCACTGGATGTACAATTAAATGGGTTATGATACTTAGTGAATTTAATATTGAATATGTGGATTGCAAGGTTGTACAAGAAAAATTCATCATTGACCAATTATTAGAAGCCCCTCTCCCTAGAGATCACCCCATTATAGATGAATTCTTTGATGACTCAATCATGACTATTACCTTGTGCATGCAATAGAAATTGTACTTTGATGGATAATATACATAGAAATGATCAAGAGTAGGCATATTTTTTGTTACACCATAGGGAGACTATATAGAAAAATTCTTGCAAACAATATCATAGAATATGAAGCTTTGGTTACAGGGCTTTGTCAAGACATTAGATGGAAAATTACAAGCCTCCTAGTCTTTAGTGACTCACAATTGGTAATCAAACAAGTTAATGATGAATATAAGATGAAAGATGATAAGTTGTTTCCCTATAGATGATTGGTTGAATATTTTAGAAATAACTTCATAGAGATTTAGTTCCTACAAGTGCCTTGATCAAATAATAAAGATACCGATGCAATGGATACTATTGGATATTTAATTACTATGCCTGAAAATAGTCATCAGTATGAATTTATTATTGAGCACCTCATGGTCCTTTCTTATGACATGCTAGAATATGAGATGGTGTGTGATGTTGTTGGCCCTAACTCACCCTGGTATCAAGAAATTTATGTATCTCCATGATGAAGTCATACCACCTCATCTTACTACTACCCAACATAAAACCTTTATCTATCGTGCCTCTCGCTATACCCTTCAAGGAGACACCTTTTTCTTAAATAAATTCAATAGAACCCTCCTTAGGTGTCTAAGATTAGAAGAGGCTCAAACAACATTGCAAGAGGTTCACCAAGGGAGTTTTGGTGCACATTCTAGTGGTCTTACTTTTGCAAAGAAACATTTGTGTATTGGATATTATTCAACGACTATGGAACAAGATTCTTATTATTTTATGAATAAATGTGCACCTTGCTAGTAGCATGGGGACTTGATACATGCTCCTTCTTAATCACTACAAACTATTATTATACCATGGCCCTTTTTTATAGTGGAGTCTCAATCTCATTGGAAAAATCCATCCCACCTCCCCTAATCGTCACAAGTTCATCACTGTCAGTGAGTACTTCACTAAATGGGTTGAAGCTATCATTTTGAGTTATACTAGTGGTAAGGAGATCTGTAAGTTCATTCTAAATTATCTTATTCACTGATATGGTATTCCTTACACCATCCTTAGTGATAATCAAACACCTTTCAAGAATAAGGATGTGAAAGATCTATGTCAGAGATTCGGTATCAAACAATGATTCTCCTCCCCATACTATCTACAAGGCAATAGTTAAGATGAGGATACAAACAAAACCATCATTAAAATCCTCAAGAAGATAATCAATGAAGTTTTCCATGAATAGAACTTACAATTTAACCCCACACTATGGTCCTACCGCACATCCATCCACAACCCACTGGAGCCACCTCATACTCCCTTGTCTAGGGTACTGAAGTCATCCTTCCCATTGAGATCGAGCTCCCTTCCCTTAGGATATCTTTGAAGTATCTTTTACTAGATGAATAATACCAAGTTGTACACTTACAAGAACTTCAATTAATAGATGAAAGATTTCTAAATGCCTCAAATCATCTCCATGTGTACCAAAATCTCCTACATTTTTAATACAATAAGAAGATTAAACCTCATGAATTTGAGGTTGTATAATAGGAAAATGGGGAGAGCAATGCAATATAAAACATACTAAGTGAATTAATTCCCCATTTCATTGATTGCACATTAGGAAGGAAGAATTCCCCCAATAGGCTCAAGAGGTGACTCAAGCACTAATTGGGAACAAGATCTGTACTTTACTAAGTAATGTAATGAGATTAAGTGATTTAATAGATCTAATAGAGAAATAACTAAAAATATGATCAAAACAAATCTAATAGAGAAATAACTAAAAATATGATCAAAACAAACTAATATTGAGATGAAAATAGAAATGGAAATTAGAAGAAAGAACTAACCTGCACCAAGAATTCCAGTAAAAAATGGAAGGAACAAGGTGAAAGTCGATTTGTACTCAGCACTTTTGGATGAAATTTTCACAGGATCTACGACTGTTCTTATATTGCCCAGAAAAGATTTGATGACTCCATAACATGTTGGAATGGACACATAAAAATGGTGAAAAGGTTGGGAAAAAGGGTTTGCCTTGGTCAACCCTCTATTTAGGAGTTAACCTTGAAATATGATAGAAATTACATAAATGAAATAATGTAAAAAGTCTAATTGTTGATTTATCTTACATAAACCCTCATGAATGGATGTAGAAATTGCTCAACTCCATGAAGATGCTTGAATTTACTTAGACTCTAAAGATTTGACCTTGGAATGTGATGTAGGATGAAGGAATCCCTCACAAATGTATAGTTTTATGATTTCCACTCCAAGATATAGAATGTAGATATGCTTGATAACCATGTGTGTGTGTGTGTGTGTGTGTGTGTGTGAGAGAGAGAGAGAGAGAGAGAGAGAGAGAGAGAGATGAATCTTCTTGACTGATTAAGAATTCATCTACTTGGCCATCATGGGAGAGACACTTGCATCAATTAGAGAATAATTTCCTTTGATTCGATGGATCTTTTGAATAAATGGAGATTTGAAGAGATGGAGACTTGGAGATCTTGAATTAGATGCTTGTCTTCAAATCTTGAATCCAAATCCTCGATTTCTCTTTGATTTCTTGCACTTTTTTATGGATAGATTTCACTTGATTACTTGTTACCAAATGAGGTGTGAGAGAGTCCTTTTATACTTTACTCCCTCATATGGGATTCAAATTTGATCTAGGTTGACCACAATTGAAAACCTTGGAAGAAGACCCCAATTTCGGGCTTTGGAAAAATTTTGGGCCCAAAAACATAGGGATAGATTGCCATTGGTGATGTGTCCTAGGTAAAATAGGCTCAAATTTCACTAAAATATCAAGGATGGTGAATATGTATAGGAAATAAAAATATAGGTCATGAGTATCAAGAATAATGGGTATTTGGAGCTCGAAATCACCAAAATAGGGCCTAATAGGTCCTAAAGCATCCAATTATGGGTGCTAAATTTTTAGGATTGTACATTTAGCCCCCACTTTAGTGGGAGTATGAGACAAGATCATGCTCAGAATAAAGTAGATCAATGCTGAAGAACAATCTTACAAAGGTCAAGGAGACAAAGAAACATTAAGCCCCCAAGTGACTTAAGTATTCATCAAATCCAAAACCAAGATAAGAGAGGCATCACTTACAAGAGAGAAGAAAGAAAAATAAGAGAGGAGTTTGATCACTAGCCTAGTAAGAGATTATCTTTCTATGAATCACACAAAGGAAGAGCTACAAAAGATAGCATTGAAAGGTCTAGTAAGTTGTGTTGTTCTAGTCAACCCATCAACAATGATCATTCCTTATGGAAAGATTTTTCTATATTAAGGGATATGATAAGAGAATGATTAGGCCTAAGGAAAGCATTATTTCCATATGGATCAACAAAATTTATCAAGCCTAAGAAAATAATTGTCTCCTTATGGATCAAGAAAATTGATTAGGCCTAAGGAAATCATTGTCTCCTCATGGATCAAGAAAATTGATCACACCTAAGGAAAGAATTGTCTCCTTAGGGATCAAGAAAATCAATTAGGCCTAAGGAAATCATTTTATCCTTAGAGATTAGAATAATAAGGATAAATCCCTAAGGAAATCCTTGTCTCCATTAAGCAATCCAATGAAAAAGGATAAACACAAGGAAAACATTTTCTCCTTGGTCATCCACAAGAGAGATTGCCTAGAATCATTGTGTACGTGTGTGCAAAATGTGAAACATGGAGTGAAGTGTATGACCTCATGTTAATGTGATTACAAAAACCTTAATGGGATAAATGGATTTAATGGATCATACATGCACCCACAAGAAAAATTTTCACTATGAGATGTCCCCAAGAAAGGACAAATCAAGGGAAATAAGCACATGATAAAAGAGAGCATGGAAGGGATCTACTAACTCTCAGGTCATTATGATAAAATGATAATACATGAGATATTATATCAAAATGAACTGTGATAATCCCCCAAAGGTAGTAGAACTACAAACACAATGGAAGAATGTCACATAAGAGTTATAACGAAGAGCATTTCTGGGCTAGCATCATAGAGACCAAAAAGAATAGGTAGCTACCATAATACAAAGGCACATACACTACATAACATCTAATGATATATAGAAGAAGTGAGATACATATAGAGGAATTATTATGACATTTCGATTACTTTATCACCTTTCACCAATAGAGAAACAATGGTCATTTAAAGAAATCTAAACAAAACATATAACATGTAGCACATCACAGGGGAAGCACATTACAACAAGAAAATACATAGAATCCACATCACAATAGGAGTTAATCAAGTGTATCACCTACCCCCTATCTCAGTTTGTAGTATTTAGGGAAGGTGGGAAACTTGCAAGAGAAACAACTTCAAGCACAATAGATGGAACAATTTTCAATTCCAAACAAGGACCATATTATGATGATGGGTCACTTTTTTTGTCACTAGGAGTGATAGACAATTGTTGTGAAAACATAGTTGGAATATCATGATTAACATTAATAAGCTCATACATATCATCAGAATTACTACCATGAATATCATGGTTAGCATCAAAAGCATCATCATCAAGAGTATCTTCTTTATCTAAATTAATTGTAATAGAATCCAAGATATGAAGAGTTATCATGTTTATTCAATTTAATCTTTTTCAAGTTAACTTCCTCCTTTGGCTCAAGCATAGGTTGATCAAAGGGAATCAAAGCATTTGTAGGTATATTAGGTGAAGTAATGTTTTGGGAATCACACCGACATTCTCTAGCATGAAACTTATGGTGATGGTCATGTGCATGACAATTGCATTTGGTTTTTATAGAAATTGGGTTTGGTTCAGGATCAATCAACATCAAATCCTTTTCTTCTTTGGAAAGAACAAAAGGAACCGAATTAGGTTGAGAGATAACACCAACAAAATTATTTTAAGATAGGAGGTGGGGTTGAAGCATATATAGGAGGTGTAGGCAGAAGTCCACATCTAGGACAAGGAGATGGAATATATTTAGGTTTTCTAAGTTCACAAATCTTTTGGATCTTGTACGCTTGATATAATTGGAAGAGGTTATCACAATGGGGTTGGGCTGGATGAGGCATAGAAGGCCAAAATAAATCAAGGTCAATAGACTCTTGAGGCACTAAAGGTTGATAGAGACTATGGTTCATAGTCATGATTTGTCCATTATGAGGAAATTTCAAACATTTATAAATAGGAGAGGCCACAAATTTCATGGAGGTAAGCCAAGGAAGACCAAGTTTGACTTGAAATTGATCAAAAGTTGGAACCATAGTAAAGATAACACGTAAAGTTTTTGCACCAACTTCAATAGGAAATGAAATAGAACCATGTGAAGGATAAAGGAATCCATTGTAAGTTTGGATTATAACATCAAATTTATGATAAAAAAAAATGTTGTGGTTATCTATTAAAAAGATGCTCTTCAATTATCAAATTCACCATACAAGTAGGGTCAATAAGGACACCACAAGAATGAAGGCCATTAACCTTTGCCACAATATAAAGAGGACCATAAGGCACTTCAATTGTCTCAATATGGTCAAAGGTAATGAAAAGATTAGGTCCAAGTATATTTTTATGTTCAGCGTTATCATTGAGGTTGACAACATTATTTGCTTCATTACATGTATCATCATAGTCAACAACATGTGTGGAAGAAGAAGACAAAGGTTGGATAGACACAATGGTATTGGTCAAATGAGATGGAAAAGGGTTGGTATTGTAATACCTCAAAAATGGGCTATAAGTTCATTAACCTCCTATATCGACAATTTGAACGAAATTGACATCGAAGTCCTAACCTAAGGCACATCAGAACATCATCGAATCCTAATTGATTATCCTAAATTCTGCATCAGGGAATATTCCTAGCAATATTCTTAATTTATCGTAATTATCTTTGATTTAATGATTATTTGGCGATAAATTCAATTTATCCTAAAGTTTGATTAATTGAATATTCTCAATATTTAATTAATTAGATTTAATTCTGCCGCTTAATTGTTTAATTGAAGTTAATTCTATTTATTCCTAAATTGTATTATTTAATTTGACAATAAATCCAAAATCCTATGAATAATTGATTAAATTCTTATTTAATTAATTAAAGCAAATTGTCAATTTTTAATAATATTGTTTTTGAATAAAAGTTTGAAAAATGATTGATTAACCCATAAATCAATTGTTTTATTTTTCAAAATCAGTTAAGTTGGAAATAAATCACTTTATTATTAAATTAATTCATAAATAAAACATGCACAATCAAAAAAGCAGACAACTATCAATTATCAATTAAATCTAAACTCTATTTTGAGTTAAACTCTGCTTTTGCATATTTTTGTGAGTTAATTATCTTTTATTTAAAAATAACTCAAAAATCAACCTGAGTTATTTGAGTGATTTATGGCTTTTTTTCATGCACCTCCAAAGCCCTAGATTTCTATAAATTAAGGGCTCAGCTCTTCATTAATCATCTGACAAGTTTGCACACTCACGCTGCCGAATTGGAGACTGAAGAATTGATCTTGAGAATTTGAGTTATTGTGAGATTTTCATTGTATTTGCATAGTATCCATATCATTTAGAATATTTTTTTTTGTTAGATCATTTTAGCATATCAATTTTCATATTAACATAGATTCATATCAGTTTTCATTGTCATAATTGCATAGAAAATTTATTAAAAAAAAGATTAATTTGCATCCATTCCATATCTAGATTTTGCATTTAAATCCTTCGTTTAGGTGTCGTCAAGGTCATTGATCTCGGTATAATCTGAGAATACATACTCGCATCTACTAGAAGGCAGTAAATCACCTGGTTAGATTAGTTTTTCATTTATTGCACGATTTTGATTTTAGCTAACCTCTAATGTTTTACTAAAGTGTTGTGTCTACAGATCAAGTACAAAATTCACACACACAGGTATAGGTTTTCAAATTTTGGTTGGGAGGTGCTATAGATTATTTTCCTTGATAATTCACACCCTCAACAAATATAGCATTAGAATCAACGAGTTCTTAAATAACATATTTCAAATGGAAACACTTTTCAATATCATGACCAAGCTGACGATGATATTGATAGAAAGCTTTGTGATCAAAATGTTTGGGTAACAATTTGGATGTATCAATAGGATTAATAGAAGGAAGATTTAACACTTTAGCATTAATCAAATTCAACATCACATTATGCAAAGATTCAGAAAGTTGAGTAAAATAATGAGTAGGTCTAAAAACAAATGATAAATGAGGCACACCTTTGGATGTTGTTGCCACTTGCTCATCGACATTGTTGGATGAATTATTGATCTTAATTAAGTTCTTTGGTTTCTAAAACTTGTTAAAATTGTTGGATACAACCTCACTCTTATTAACCAGAGCTATTAGAGTAGTTCTCTCTGACTAACTCACTTGAAGCTAATAATTATGAAGCACTACTTATAATTGAGTAAAAGAAGATAATTCAAAAAGTAGAATCTTATCTCTAATGTATTTTTGTGAATTATCTATAAAAATTTGTTGTACATTAATATCACGCACAGGATAAGAAATTTGAGTATGCAAATGCTTAAATCTATTGATGAAATCATTCACTTTTTCTCTAACACCTTGTTTACAATGCATTAAATCAGTCAAAGAGATCTTATAACCAATGTTATTTTGAATTTTTTTAATGAAAGCATTAGAAATACTTTGGAAGGATTCAATAGAATAAGGAGACAAAGAACAATACCATTACAAGGCTTTGTCCCAAAAGGTTCAAGTAAAAAACTTTGTCATGAGTGTATGGTCATGAGAGAAATCACTACACAAGGTTTTAAAGGTGTTAACATGAGTCAAAGGATCACCCTTACCATAATAGGTCTCAGGATGATTAATCTCCATGTATTGTGGGATAAAAACATGAATGATATCCAAAAAAAAAGGGACTAGCAATATCACAAGTAGGAATATTGAACTTGGATTGAATCATTGAAGAAATTTTTTGTTGCAAGGAAGATATGGTTTGATCCAAGCTATTAATGGTAGAGTCATTAGAAATAATGGTAGGAGGATATATGTTTGAAATATTTGTAGCATTATGATAAATGGAAGGAATGGTTGAATATGAAAAGGGGACACTATTGTAAGTAGGCATTGATGAAGGAAATGAAACACATGATACACTTGAAGGAATAGAAGGGTCAATAGGATTAAGGATGCTAACATATGCAGGGTTAATATTTTGAATGGAAGTTGTTATTATAGGTGGAGCGTAAGTGGACACACTAGGAATTGAGGTAGAAATATGCATAGAGGTCTCAACACTAATGGTAGGTGGAATGAAACCTGGGTCTTGATCACAATCTCTAATAGACTTAACATTGTTATCAATGAGATGAGAGATACTACACAAGATGTTAACACTATGTTGATCATTATGAATTAGCTTCCTTAAGCCTTCTGCAATGAAAATGACCTTGGGATTAGAGTTTTCTTATCCTAGCCATTGTTCAAATTTCTCAAAGTCATTGGAAAGTTTTTAGAATTGCATAGGAGGAACCCTTAAAGCCTCATCTTAATCATGATAAGAATGGAAAGATTTTTTCTCCATGATAGGATTGATGTCACTAGTATGCATGTTGGTCTCATAAATATTCCTAGGAAAGAGAGAAAGCTCGAGATAAAAGGAACCCGTGAGTCTATGGCTTCTCCTAATTGGAATGCTATAATTAGGACTAAAAGTGATAACACTCATGCACAAGGGAATGAGAGAATATATATTGCATTATATATATATAATGCAATTTCAAGATTTTAAATAGATATGCAATAATAAGGTTCTTATGAAAAACACATCTAACAAAATAAGGTTCTTATGAAAGACACATATAACAAATTTAAAGATTTAATGTAAAACATGCACAAATAGATCTAGATCTAACTATGAAAATAAGAAGCACACAAAGGGAATCTAACACCAAAATCAGAATGGAAATGTAATAAGTTGGGCTCACCAAAATACACAATGGGAAAATAGGGAGATAAATGCAGCATAAAACATACTAAGTGAATTACTTCCCCATTTCATTGATTACACATTAGGAAGAAGAATATCCCCAATAGGCTCAAGAGGCAACTCAAGCACTAAGTGGGAACAACATATTTCCTTCACTAAGTAATGTAATTAATGAAATGAGATTAATTAAGTGATTTAATAGATATTGTACTATTCTAAAAAGTAAGAACTTTGTTAGTGTTCATTCTATGATCATTTTTAGCCCACTTTAGTGTGTTCCTTATGGTAGGACCTTACATTGCACTTATGCATACACAATTTAATCAAGGTCTCCCTTCTCCCTTCAATATTGTTCAAAAATCTAAATTAGCTCTAATTTCTATGTATAATTTCATGTTTTCCATCTAATCACATAATTCATTTCATGTTTAGGTCCTTCACATACCTTTTTGGATCTCAGGGTTTGCCCTAAGCTCTTGATGGTTTACAATCTCCAATACCCTTTTTAGCACCTAGTCCTAAAGCTATTTCAAATTTGGCCTCTTAGGGACTAGGATGAATTTGGCCTAGTCCCAGGGGTTGTTTTTTTGTGGCTTTGGACCCAATGCAAGGATATTTCCTTTGGGGGTTTAATTTGGGTTGGCTTCACAAATTCGACAACTGAAATGTTTATAAAAGGAGTCTTCTTCTTCTCATTTTTACATCCACAATTTGAGAACATGAGAAATAAAGCAAGATATTGTGCATTCAAGGAGTTCAAACAAGCATTCATTGAAGGCACATTCAATTCTTCCCTTCATAGATCTTGCTATTTTCCCCATTGGAGATCAAGTAAAGGAGTTTGCAATCAAGAAGAGAGCTTTACATTCCTCCATCAAGTATTCTTATTCTTCAAATCAACATTTGTGATGAATTACAACATCTACTACATGAGGTTTTGTCTTAAATTTTCCTTTTGGTTTTTATGTGGAGTCAAAGCTATTGCATCAACATTCTTGATCACATTCTAAGCACAATTGCATCTAAATGGTATTATATACTCTATTGAATCACTAATTTGTACCCTTTCCTTCTTGGTTGTGCAAATCAGGTTCACTTTGTTAAGGTTTTTGTATTCCAATTTATGTGTGAAAGTGGGGGTCTACCATTGATCACAATTTTCCACATCACATTTTGGTCAACCCGACGTCTCTTTCATGCATTATACTTTTGATTTGATAGTTAGATTTCTTTTACATTGTATGCATTGTGTTATTCACTATTTACATTACATCTATGTTTCATTGTATGCATCTAGATCTCTAGCTTCTACCTTTCATTTGGTGCTTAGATTTCCTTTACATAAATTTAATTATTTCATTTCATATATTTTCAAAGTGAAAAAGACAAAAAAAATTACATCTTATTTCATAGATTTAGTTTACATTGCATTGAATTTTATTTTTCATTTTCAATGGAATTTTTATACTCATTTGCTTGTTCAATTTCAATTTTTCTTCAAGATATTGGGGATGAATTAATTCAACCTTTCATTGATTCCCATAATGTTTACCCTCTCAAAATTGATCCCAAACCCTAACTAAATTGTGATTACCACTATTCCTTGTAAATATCTCCCTCTTACCAAAGAGGCCTTCAACAACAATGATGATATTTCTTCTACAATGTCTATTCCTTGTATGAATATTTTGGTACTAGAGGATGATACTTTGACTATTTCTCCTAATAATAAACCACTTCCTATGAGTTTAATTGACATTCCTTCTATAAATGAGGTCCTGATGAGTTATATTTTTCCTCCTCCTAAATATACCTTAGAATTAGAGGATGGCATCCATGAGGCTCCTTCCTAAGGAATCTTTTGCGCTTAATGAACTTAATCAAGACAATACTATTCAAGATACCTCTCAAACCAAGTTAGGGATTGTTTTAAAAGGTGTTCATGAAGTACAATACATTGATGAACTTTTCAAAAATCCAACCTTATAACATAAGGATCCCAATCAAATTCAATCTCCATTTCCTTCTTTAATTCTTTCTCCAATACAAATAGGTAGCCCATCAAATCTTCAAGAGGATGATTGGGGAACCTTAGACTTCACACCAAAATTTTGTAGCAAGGAAAAGACCCTCGAGTTTTAAAATCAAACAACTCTATCTAGTGAATGTGTTTCTATTGATTGGTCCTCTTTATATTTCAATCTCATTCTTCCTAGAGGAGCCTCTTATGTTATTTATACATCAATTATTTCTAATGAGAAATGTTTTTAAAAGGAAACTTTAGCTTTCCAACCTTCTCATTTGCCCAATCAATCTATACATTCTCCTTCTAATGTATACTTACAACAAGATACTATTTTGTTTGAGCTTACTAAGACCAACTTAATTACTCTTCCTTTGAAAATCAAGCATAAAAATAGTAAACAAGGCAATTCTTCCATTTGTATGTATCATCAAATTAATGGCCATAAGACTAGTGAATGTTCTAATTTGAAATATAAAATTCAAGAATTCATTGATTGTGGTATTATTCAAATTACAATGATGAATGGAATGTTTTTCATGATCATTCAACCTAAAATATCTACATCTTTATTATGTTTCTCCTCACTATGTGACATTACTAGCCTATCCTTGTTGCGCTCATTGTCATAGTTTGTGAGCAACATAATAGTCATTTTTCCTTGTCTCTTGACTTGGGGAGAAAGGTTCCTATTTCACTTTCCTATTATCTCAAAGGATCCATTTTTTTCTCTTTTTTGACTCATTTATTTTATAATATGGCATTATCTATTGCATAGATGTGTTGTTTTACATAAGGATATTCTCTTTTTCAAGAGATAGACATCCCAAGTTGTAATATTATTCTTGCTTGAAAACACATGTCTATTATAATATAAACCAATTAGAGATCATAATATTTCCTTCCTCTTTCTCTCTTCCTTCCCAATACATCCAATATCCCTTATGGACTTGCATCTTTTATAGTATGATGTTCTCTCTTGCATGTATTTATTGTTTTACACAAGGATCTTCTCTTTTTCAAGAGATTTACATCCCGAGTTGCAACCTTATGCTTTATTGAAAGTGTATGTTTATTATAAAATATCTAGCACTTAGGGCATATATTGGGTTTTTTATCCTTTCTCCTTCTTTCAAGGATTCATTATCTCTTGTATTCTCATCTTGTTTATATTGTGATTTCCTCCCATGTATGGACTTGTTGTTTAGGATATTTCTCCTTTATGAGATTATTATCCTCCTTCTCCTTCTTATCCTTTCTCCTTATTTCAAGGATTCATTATCTCTTGTATTCTCATCTTGTTTATATTGTGATTTCCTCCCATGTATGGACTTGTTGTTTAGGATATTTCTCCTTTATGAGATTAGTATCCTCCTTCTCCTTCTTATCCTTTCTCCTTATTTCAAGGATTCATTATCTCTTGTATTCTCATCTTGTTTATATTGTGATTTCCTCCCATGTATGGACTTGTTGTTTAGAATCTTTCTCCTTTATGAGATTAGTATCCTCCTTACAATTTATTCATTAATTGGAAGGTAATATCTTGTATAAATGGGTTAACCACTAAATATACATAATGTGACATCCTTCTTCTCTTCCTTTCATCTTCATTGATTTTTTATTATTTCATGATGGTAAATTCTTTTTTGCATGAGATACTTTTTTTCACATAAGATCTGAACGTCTCTTCTTAACAATTCTTTTCATGTCTCAAAAGGCATGTCTATCATCTAATAATCATTAATATCATCATTTCTTTTTTTTCCTTGATGATTTCCTTACTTTATAGGTGATGTCTTTTCTATCATACCATGTATGTTTTACATTAAGAGTTCTCTCTTATTTATAACTTATTTTTCTTGGAATTGTGTATCTATTATAAAGTGACTTCCATTAAGGGTGTATTATATATTATCTTTCCTTGACACTTGAGGGCCAATCTTGTTTGTACATTATTTTTCTCTTTTGTCTAAGGATCTACTCTCCTTAGTACAATTGCCTTTGTTTATCATGTGACATTATTTCCATATAAAGGATTGTTGCCTTGATTTGTATTCTCTCTTAAAGAAGAGGTGTGTATCCTAAGTCATCACCTCTTCTTTATTTGCAAAATTGTGTTAATTATAAATAGTTTCCCTTACTATGTGATTCAAATTTGGTTATCCTTCATCAAGAATCCCTATTTCACCTACTAATAGGGGGATAAATGGGTGCATTCTTTTTCTTCTTCCACTCTTTGTCTTGAAGATGTTATCTTTGTTCAAGAACTCATTTTGAAGGTAAATGTCTTGTTGAAAAGATCTCTTCCTTTCAAGGGTCTCTTCCCACAAGAGGAATATCCTTTCATAATTATCTATATCCTTATCTCATAAGAGTCAACACTCTTAGCTAGGTTTATGGCATACATTTGTTGACTTGAGGATATCTCCTTGTTGTCAGAAGTAGGTATCCTTGATTCTCTTCCTTGTGATATCTACTCTATAGCCATCATAAGGAGGAGGTCATACACACAACCTCTCTTTTACATTATTCATACAAATTAGCATTTACAAATCTCGAACAAATCAATCTTCATGGATATGATGGGTACTAACATCCATCCATGACGTGCACATACAACTAATATGCATGGATATGATGGATACTAACATCCATCCATGAGGTGCACATAAACACAATCTTTATGAATATGATGGATACTAAAATCCATTCATGAAGGTTAAACAACACACACATAGAGGTAAATCCACCAGTGGGTGAAATTTTTCAAGCTATAATTGAATAGCATGGTACACAAAACGTCTAGAACTTTCAATCCTATCTTTTTTGTGGTTCACAGTAAGACACACAATCTTAATAGGCTAAGGTAACCACACCCCTCTTTCTCCCTCTCTCTCTCTTTGTCATCATGGTTTTGTCAGTAGGTTGGACCATGGAGTTGGTATAGTCTTTGGCGATACTTTTGTTCTTCCTATGTGATTACTTGTTCTCTTGCAATAGCTTTCCAGACATGATATTAGTGGATGAGGTATTTATAGCTGGGGCCTCTTTCACTAGTTGATTTAGAGTTTTTTTTTAGTACTAAATCTTTTTGTTTATTTTGTGTCTTTTTTTTTCCTTTCTCTTTTTGCTTTGTTTTCATGCCCTTGTGCATGGATGTGGAGTTAGGGTCCTTAGTTTGGGGGATGGCATCCTTAATCTTAGTGGTGTATTATCTCTTTGCAATTCACCACGATCATCTCTCTCTCACCATTCTCTCTTTCTTCTTTCTCTTCCTTTATTGTGAGCATGCATTTTTCTCATAATCCTACTAAAGTGAGGAATAAATGTATAGTCCTAAAAAGTAATTACTTCATTAGTATTCATTTTAGGATATTTTTATCCCACTTTAGTGGGTTCATTATGGTAGGACCTTACATTGCACTTAAATATATACATAATTTAATCAAGGTCCCACTTCTCCATTCAATATTGCTCAAAACTCTAAGTTGGCTCTATTTTCTATGCATAAATTCCTATTTTCCATCCAATCACATAATTCATTTCACACTTAGGTCCTTCACTTACATTTTTGGATCTTGGAGTTCACCCTAATCTCCTGATGGTTTACAATCTCCAATACCCTTATTATCACCTAATCTCGAATCCATTTCAAATTTGGCCTCTAAGGGACTAGGCTGAATTTGGCCTAGTCCCTAGGGGTTGGTTTTTGGTGGCTATGGGTCTAATGCAAGGACATTTCTTTTTGGGGTTTAATCTGAGTCAACTTTATGAATTTGAGCCCCAAAATGTGTATAAAAAGAGGCTTATTCCTCTCATTTTCAATCCATAATTTGAGAACACAAGACATCAATCAAGCTATTGTGAATTGAATGAGTTCAAGCAATGATTCATTGAATGAATCCATTCAAGAAATCAATAATTCAAGTCTTCCCTTCATAGATCTTGCTCTTTTCCCCATTCTGGGTCAAGTAAAGGAGTTTGCAATTAAGGAAGCAGGTTTACATTCATCCATCAAGTCTTGTTCTTCCTCAAATTAACATTTGTGGTGAATTACAACATCTACTACGTGAGGTTTTTTCTTACATTATTTCCTTTTGGTTTTTGTGTTGAGTCAAAGCTATTGCATCAACATTCTTGATCACATTCTAAGCACAATTGCATCTACATGGTATGATATACTCTATTGCTTAGATCTAATCTCTACTACTTGTTAGCATTCCTTTACTTTTATTTATTTCATTTCAAGGTTAATTCCTATACAAGGGATTGACTAAGGAAAGCCCCTCCCCACAAATAATTTTTCTTTCTTTCTTCTATGTAGGAACAAGTGTGTAGTTGCAGATCTAGATTTTAATTGGGATTTTGGAACCAGGGGTTGATCCTTTATAAATTTCATCAAAATTTTATCCTCCCAGGACTAGGTCAACTTTTTGGGACTAGGCTGACTTTTGTGACATGTTCCTGAGGATTTGAAAAATTGCACAATCAGAAGTTACAGGTCTTAGAGTCTCAGATCCCAAATGGTTTCTGATTTTGACAGGTTTTTGACATTCAAACATAGATTTGAAATATGTCCTCTTCTATCCCTCAAGATGAGTTTATTTCATTGCATTTACTTTTCCTTAATCATATATTAAATATTTTTCATAAGGAATCCATAAAACCACACATTATGTAGATCATGAATTTGCACCCTTACCTTCTTGGTTGTACAAATTGGGTTCACTTTATTAAGGGTTTTGTATTCCAATGTATGTGTGAAATTCATGCTCTACCATTTATCACCATTTTCCACATCATAGATCTAATAGAGAAGTCACTAAAAATCTAATCAAAACAAACTAATATTAACTGATATTATGTTGAAACTAATGAAAACATAAATCAAAAGATAAAACTGACATGCGTCGGTAATTTTAGTAAAAAATAGTAGACACAGGGTGAAATTTGATCTAGACCCAAGGATGGGGCAAAAGTTGATCTATACCCATGAAAAAAGTGAAAGTCGATATGTACCCAACACTGTCAAATGAAATTTTCATAGAATCTGTGACTATTCTTGTACTCCCCAGAAAAGATCCGATGACTTTGTAACCAATTCCTACACACAAAAAAATATGGAAAATGTTAGGAAAATGGGTTTTCCTTGGTCAAACCCTTGTTTAGAAATTAATATTGAAATATGATATAAATTTCATAAGGGAAAATTGGTCATCTACCTTTCATAAACCCTATTGAATGAATGTAGAAATCGCTCAAATCCATGAAGATGCTTGAATGTCCTTGGAATCCAGATATTTGACCTTGGAATGTGATGTAGGATCAAGAATTCCCTCACAAATTCATAGATCTATAATTTCCACTCCAAGATATAGAATGTAGATATTCTTGATAACCACATGCAAAGAAGGAAAGAGAGGGAGAGAAAGATGAATGAATCTTCTTGCTCGATTGAGAATTCCTCTGCTTGTCCATCATGGGAGATAAATTTTCATCAATTGGAGAAGAATTGTCTTTTATTTGATGGATCTTGAAGAAATGGAGATTTGGAGATCTTGAATTTGATGCTTGCCTTAAAATATTGAATCCAAATCCTCAATTATTCTTTGATTGATTGCACTTTGTTGATGGATAGCTTGCACTTGATTGCTTGTTACCAAATGAGAGGAGAGGGGGTCCTTTTATATTTTACTATCTTATTTGGGATTCAAATTTGATTGAGGATAATCATAATTAAAAACCTAGGAAGAGGACCCTGATATGAGACTTCGGGAAAAATTTGGGCCCAAAACCCTAGGGACAGATCATCATTGGCAATGTGTCACAGGTAAAATAGGCTCAAATTTCCTTGGGAGATTGGGGATAGTGAATAGGTGTGAGAAAATAAAAGACAAGTCATAGGAATCAAGCATAATGGGAATTTGAACCTTGAAATCACCAAAATGGGGCCTAATAGATCCTAAAGAATCTAATTGTGGGTGCTAAATTTTTAGGAATATACAGAGGTAGCAAACCTTGTCCTTTTACAAAACTAGAAGAACATGTCGCATTACAAGAAGAAAGAAAAAATTGAGCCTAATTGGTTGGGCCCATATGTCATCACAACTAAAATTGGGTTTGGTACATACAAACTTGCAACACCGAAAGGAGATCCTCTCTTAGACCCCATGAATATCCTACATATCAAATTCTTTTATCCATAATAAATCAGGATGTTACAACTCATATATATATGAAAAATCCAATAAAATCAAAGTATTTAAAAAAAAACCAATAACATTCATTAGTGAAAGCCACTTTGGTGGTGTTGTGGATAAGTACCATGGTGAAAACCTACCTCATGTGCCATGTTTAGATATCAAATCCATCATCTATTTGGATTTATTTTTCTCATCTAACTTTTCTTTTCCTAGGCCTTATTCACATCACATAATCCCTAGCCTCATCCATGTTTGTGCGGGATATTTTATCCATTCATCCATCCTTTCCTAGTTTCATACCCCTTCCCATCCCATCATTTCATAATAACTTGATGATAAGGATGAATATAACTATGTTTAGAATAAAGGATCCCCTTCCCATCCATCCCACAATACTAAGCTTTCCCATGTTTCACTGAGCTTGTCAAACATTGCATCTGCATATGGTCATATCAAAATTAGATCTTTAGTTTTAGTTTCACAATGGTTATTCATCCACAATTATTTCCTATCTCATGATCAATCATCATATATTACCCTTGGGATGTATCCTTCCCAAGTTGTTACCCTCATCAGTCAATCATTCATCACATGATCCTTTCAATGGCAAAAATTGTGGACTAAATGGCCACTTGGTCATGTGATGCAGGAGCAACTTGGGTTTATGGCAATCCTGGATCAACCAAAATATGTTAGAGTTTTTTTTAGCTACTCAGTAGCTGAATGGGTTTTTTGGGTAACTAATTTTGAGCTCTCGGTGAAGTGTTCCTATCGGTCACCGGCAATCTCGGTTACTATTTTGTTGTTTCCTTTACCAAGTTGGTTTGGTAGTGTTTGGTGTTGCTCAGTTCCTGAGTTCATCCACTTGCGAAATTTAATTATTTGATGATGGACGACATGTGCAGTTAATTCTGGTCATGATATTAATGTTGGGATTACTCATTGGAAAATGTGTGGACCTAAATCTGGGTACTTGCTTTCTCCAATGTTGGATCTAAGGATATTTGGAGCTGACATGTTATGTGGCCTCTTATATAAATAACTATAGATGCTCTAGGATTAGGAGGCAATAGATAAGAAGATAGAATCATGAGTTGTGGATCCTCGCATGTATGAGGACTACACTGTAATCAAATTTCATTGTAGTGGCTGTAATCGGGAAGGCCTTACAACCTGACAGGTATGATTTTTGATAAGCTAATAAAAGATATATGCATTCCTTCTCTCCTTCTCTATGTTGTTTCTTTTGTGTTGTTAATCTACAAGTAGGATTGATATTTGGGAGTGCCTTAGGCCTCTGTATCTGGTCCTACTCTACATCAGGTGCTATCAGAGTGAAGGTTAGATCTGGAAGTTCCTTATTGTAAGCCCTAGTTGTTGATATTGTTGTGGGGTGGTAGATTGCGATCTGACCTACAATTGTAGAGGGTTTCAAGATGGTTTGAGGGAGGTGAGAAGCAAATCTAGGCTTAGATGATATGATAAGACAATTTTTTGCTAGATTAGTGTACACTCAAAATGTGCACTTCTCTAAGTCATTACTTCCAAGGGCATCCATGGATTGGAAACTTTGAGAAAGTGACCTAGAGCTCCCTAGGCATGGAGTGAAAGGGTGTTTAGAGGGCTCTCAGCTAGAGCTATTAAGCATATAACCTTGCTAGTAAACCATGCAATGGGAGATTCAAAGAGACAAGGGCAAGAATGCTAATATCTTCAAGAATCACAAATAAAAGATGTAATGCAAACTATGCTAGAATGACGATGCAAGAATGTAACTATGTTATGAGAATGAGAGTATTTCAAGCCTTTGCTAATTAAACTATGTGGATTAAGATAGAATAAGAAAGGAAACTAAACTATAATGCAAGAATGAAGACTAGAATGCAACAAACTCTCTAAAGCTCCAAAGTCACCAAGAAAACCTACAACACAACATTAGCATCAAGAGTGGATCCTTTGAATGAGGAAAGAGCTCTCCTTTTAAAGATAAATGGACAATGGAGATTAAGAGGCAAAAGATTTGATCAAGGGTGGATTTTGAAAGTGCGATCAATCCTTGTGCACAAATCTCCTCCAATGAGAAAGAAGTGTTGACTTTTGTCCCCCATGTGAGACAAAAAGGCCTTTTCTTATTTTTATAAAATAGGAATAATGCTTTATTTGTGCAACTTAGGATAAGAGGTAAGTGGGGGTATTTTTATTTAATAAAAGGGGAGGGAATTCCTTTTAATTAAATAAAGAATTAGCTTGAGTTTCTTTAAGAGGTAGCCCTTGAGGATAACTATAGGGAATCACATAAAAAGTATTAGGACTTTTGTTGGATGAAGGATTTGTGAAAGATTTGAAAGACTTGGAAGCTTTAGGAAATGTATGGGTGTTGGAGGAAGTAGGGGATGGAAGGGAACCTTCACAAGACAAAGATCCATCATTAACATAATCTTTCTCAAGAGTGTAATCTTTATTTTCAGCGTAAGAGTTCTTAGAGGAGAGATTCTTATAGTATTTACGTTTATAATCAGCATGCTAAGATTTCTCTTCCTCAAGTGAAGTAGATGTATCATCTAGGTATTGTTCACATAAATCATCAAAGTCTCTTTCAAAATTAGAATCATATGGATCACCGTCACGATCTATCCAATGTGACAACCCATTTCTAGTAAGCATGAGCACACAACTAGGATGACTCTTAAGAATAGAGGTGTCATAGGTATCACTACATTGTCCATCATCATAGTCATCATAGTCATCAAAGACAGGTGTGTCACTCTTCATGGAAGAGGTATCAGAAGGATTGTCACATTGCTCATTATGGTATGTCTTGAGAAGAGAAGTAAGACCCTTGGGAGAAGTAGAAGAGGAATGAGATCATGAAGGAGAGGAAAGTGAAGACCTAGTGGAGGATGAAGACTTGGATAATGAGGAATGCGAATAATGTCTAGAAGAGTCATGGTAAGACTTGGAAGATGAGGAAGGATGAGAAGACTTAGAAGATGAAAAATGTTTGGAAGAAGGAGGTTGTGACATGATCATGTCTATGGTCCTAAAAAAGGCGTCTGATTCAATCATCTTTTCTTTTATTTTTGTCTTAAGTTTATCACCCATGGCATATGTAGAAGGACTATTGGAGGAATAAAATTCTTTGAATTGAGCAATGAGTTTGAGATCATCTATTTTCAAGAGAGGTTCCATAACAAGATAGTTGAAATTCATGGTTATGGAAGAGGAGGAATCAAGCATGGAAGTGACAAAAGAGATGAATAGAAGAAGGTAGACTAGATAATAAGAGGAAAAGAATCAAGAAGACGTGAAGAGTTTAGGAAGAAGAGGAAGAAGTATGAAGGAAGAAGAGAAAGGATGGAAATGGGAGACTAGGAAGACATGGGAGATGTGAAAGAAAGAAGACCAAGAGTCATTTTGTGCAACTTGATACCATTTAAGTTCATTTGGATGTTGAGCAACATGTCATAGCACCTAAGATCTAACCCGGACCGACCAAAGGAGACTAGAAATGACATGAATCGGCTTCAAATTGCAGACAATAGTAAGACATCAAGATGACATTGTGGGATAGTTCGCAGGACAACAAGACGATATAACTTGACCAGATGATATTTTGCAAGAAGCAGTATGATAGAATCCAGGCAGTTGATATGATAATATCCAGGCAGGTGGTGCAATAGTTGTGTAGTATCATATGATATTTGACTAGTGAATGTGTAAAATCTAGTTTTGAAGGTAATTTGGTCAAAGTTGTAGGTTGATAAGTTCAATTTCTCAATTTCAAACGCAGTAATGGTAGAAAATAGATAGGTTTGCAAATAGTAAGGGATCAAACATGTCATAAAACAATTGGGCAAGGGCAAGAGCAACCTTGTCAAGACATGCACTTGGGATTTCAAAATAGAAAAATCCTATGAGCACTACCATGATGTTTAATGTTCAAGAACTTTTACATAGGTAGATCACAACAAAGACAATTCAAGCACTTACTAGCCTAGAAAGACAAAGGCTCAATACTCAACAACTTGGCCCACACTTGATGTCCCATTGCCTCACACAGAGTGGTTGCCCACAATAGATATTGGCTTTGTCGTGGGAGTGCCAATGACACAACCAAAGGAACACAGATGGTGAGTAAAATCTTGGGGTGATCCGAGTTAGTCCACTAGGATAAATCCTTGCACCAAGATGTTGAGCGGCAAAATTGGGTAGCTTCTATCTAAGGTTCGTAATAAGGGCTTCCATTCACAATACCCCTCTTACTCCCTGAAGGGACTCCTTACCTTGCGGTAAGTAATGGACCTCATGGCCACAAGAGTACCTTAAGCATTTTTGCTTAGCACTTTCCTCATGGTCACAATCCCACAAGTACTCACACTAAGCAAAGACAAGTACTATGTCTACCAAGGTTTTGTGTCCTTGATAGCCTTGATTTTATAGTGGGTTGAAATAGCCGGGTATTAGCTTGTCCCCACTTGGGTCATTCCTCTTGATTGCTCAAGAGCAGGCCCGCTAAAGGATTCTAAACTAAACAAGAAGTGGATCAACCTTTGAGGGTCAGGATTTTTGGTTCACCACAAGGGTGAAGAGCATACTCTCCTATCTCAAAAATCTCTCTCAAACACACCAAGAAATGTTCAATAAGCCCTCTTGCTTTTGAAATCTAAAGGTGGGTCAAGATTTCTGGTTCACCACAAGGGTGAAGATCATACTCTCGTACCACCAAAAGAATCCTATGACAAGATATTAAGTGCCTAATAAAAAATGAACTAGTATATGTCACACTTAAAAATGAAAGCAAAGAAAAAGCACTTGATTATTTTTATGCTTTGGGCAGCCCTGCAAGAAAGATTAGTAGCCCTTGTGCATTTGAAGCTTTGACATTCATTCTTTTTAGCAAATAATGCAAGAAAGTAGGGAACACCTACAAACACAACTTGTTAGGCCCACAAAGGTTAGTATAGCAAAAACCAAGTAAAATATGTAAATGAATCTCTGTCCTAACACATCAAGTCAAAACCAGCAAGCAAACAAATCTAAATCTTGCAAAGAAAGAACCAAATCAGTCACTATCAGGCCTGGGTGACAGTTCTGTTAGAAAAAGAATCGCATGATACTTTTCAGTACAGGGGTGTGATATTTCTTTTCTGGATGATACTTCACATGACAATAGACGACATAGTGCTATATACCTATGCGACAGAGTCCTGTATGGCCACATGATACTTTTGATTGGAAAAGTATTGCATGGCTATGTAATAAACTATCATACGACACTAGAAAATATCGCACAATACTCTGTAAGAAAAATGCAAAAAATAGCGGAGAACAGGAAGATAAATATGACAAAAAATTAGCGGAAATGCATGAAAGGAAGGATAGAACAGAGTTGTTCTGCCCCATGTGTGGCACCAAAAATGTACACTCAAAATGTGTACTTCTCTAAGTCATTACTTCCAAGGGCATTCATGGATTGGAAACCTTGAGAAAGCGACCTAGAGCTCCCTAAGCATGGAGTGCAAAGGTGTTTAGAGGGCTCTCAGCTAGAGCTATTAAGCATATAACCTTGCTAGTAAATCATGCAATAGGAGATTCAAAGAGACAAGGGAAAGAATGACAATATCTTCAAGAATCATGAATGAAAGATGTAATGCAAACTATGCTAGAATGAAGATGCAAGAATGCAATTATGCTATGAGAATGAGAGTATTTCAAGCCTTTGCTAATTAAACTATGTGGATTAAGCTAGAATATGAAAGGAAACTAAACTAAAATGCTATGAAAACTAAACTATAATGTAAGAATAAAGACTAGAATGCAACAAGCTCTCCAAAGCTCCAAAGTCACCAAGAAAACTTGCAGCACAACATTAGCATCAAGAGTGGATCCTTTGAATGAGGAAAGAGCTCTCCTTTTAAAGATAAATGGACCATGGAGATTAAGAGGCAAAAGATTTGATCAAGGGTGGAGTTTGAAAGTGGGATCAATCCTTGTGCACAAATCTCCTCCAATGAGAAAGAAGTGTTGACTTTTGTGCCCCATGTGAGATAAAAAGGTATTTTTTTTATTTTTATAAAATAGGAATAATGCTTTATTTGTGCTACTTAGGATAAGAGGTAAGTGGGGACCTTTTTATTTAATAAAAGGGGAGGAAATTCTTTTTAATTAGATAAAGACTTAGGATAAAATGGTTAATCCATAGAATATAATCGAATAAATGATATAATTAGGATTTGATCAAGGAAATTGATTTAGTTTGAAAATATTACAAAGCATTGATTCAAGAAATTGATAAATTGGTGAATGGGGCCCAAAGTCTAGGCGACCATTTTAGGGTGCATACATTTGCCTCTCTTTGACTAATGTGAGATCGATTGGGATCACATGTATTTAAAGAATGAATTTGAAATGTGAGATCAATTTGGGATCACAAAACAACCCAGACGTGTGTTCGATGGATGGGAACACATCAGGACAAAGATAAGCTGATTGAAAAAGACAAGACCAACACCCCTATAAATAAGTAATTGTCAAGTCTTAAGGAAGGTTTGATTGATAGGTTTGATAAAGTTGAATCAAGGATTGAAATTTGATAGGTACTACCCCCTCATGATCGAAATCGAAATGAGATAGAGGAGAGACAGTAAATTGATAAATTTTATCAAATTGAACTAAAGGTAAGGTTCTTGATGTAAGATGAAAGATATAAGGATCACAGAACCAAGGTAGATCATTAAGCATGAAATTTTATGCCCCAAGGTTGAATTAGAAGAAAATAAGTGGGGTGAAAGTGAATGGAAGATAGAATTTTGGGAGAGGTGAAAAGAAATGGAGAGAAGAAAGGGAATTTTCCTCAAGAAAGAGAATGCCTCAAAATCAATCAACTATTTTAGATAGGAAATTTTGATTCAGATCACGAAAGAAGATAAGGAAATGAAGATCAAAATGTGATCACAATTGATTAAAAGTCCAAAAAGAAAGATGAAGGAGAGCGCTCTCCATATGCAAGATGCAAGACTAAACTAACATGAACTTAAGAATGCTAGCTACTATGAAAAGTGGTTTACTTTCAAGGTCACAAAGCCATTGGACTCTAATAATCATCATCGAGCTTTATTGGTAGCATCGCAAGATCATACAATACACACTAGTATAACTATGGGTATATGAATATGATCTGTATCAGATAGGTATGTGAGAATCCCACCTAAGCATCAAATACATGTAGGTCAAGATGACTATTGTAGTGAGGTTCCCTAAGTTTGGTATAGCAAGATTATGCTCGCATCGAGACACAAGAAAGTCAAGATTACTACAAGCATGCACTTGTGAAAAATAGTCAAGGATGATACATTGTAGATCCTAGTGTCAAGTGGAACAAGCATGAATTCTCATGATAGTTAGGATCAAAAAAACATATCCACAAGCAAAAAATTGATAAAACATGTCCTCATGCCCCCAGTCTTCTAGCTAGGCATCACCGAAAATGATTAAAGAGAGAACACTAAAGAAATCATCATAGACAGCACACAAAGAAATAAAGTCAAGCAAGTCTCAGTGATTCAAGTGTTTAAGTGCGTGTGTGTAGGTCATAGAGTCAAACTTTGAGTATCGCATCTGCCAGTGAGAAATATCGTATCATTCTAGATTGTGGGTAAGATATCTGATAAGTGTTGAGAAACACTTGACGCTAGGGAAGTGTTGAAAAACATAGTTGGGGAGGTGTTGAAAAACACTATTTGTGAGGTGTCCTAAAGACTAACGCATCTAGGAGACCAAAACTAACATAGTTATTCCCCCTAGACAAAGACAAAGACCAATTCCAAACCAAGGCAACAAGGACAAGGCGTGATAGAGAAAGGCTAAGTGTCAAGGATGCGTGCTAAGAAATAGGGATGCAAAGGCCTCAAGTAGCGCCTATTTCCAGGTTTTCACCACTTGGCAGATTTTTTTCAATTTTTTCAATTTTTTTTGTATTTTTGCTATCAAGGCACTTTTTCTATTTTTTTGCAATTTTTTTATTTTTTTAGGACTTTATATGCTTTTTAGGATTTTTTCAATATCATATATGAATTTTTTTTTTGAAATTTTTTCAGGATCAATAAATATGTACAGAGGATGCCCCCAGAAAGAATAGGCATCAAACTCACAAGCAAGATCACATCATGTAGTCCCAATGTCTAGCAAGGTGGAGGACAAGAGGGATTAGCAAGCTAGTGGAAGAGATGGAAAACAAGAGAATGAAGGAGAATGAAGGAGAATGAAGGGAAGAAATCCTTAAGGGAAAACTCCTCAAGAGTACACAAGATAGGGAAATAAAAGTCATGTAAAGCACATTTGGACAAGCAATGAGAGGCCAGTATAGATAAGTCACAAAGGCGTAATGAAAAAGAAGGAAAGGATGCAGTCCAAAAGAGTAGACATGTCAAGAGGCTTCATAGCATCATGTTTTACTTTTTTTTATTAGATCAAGACCAAAGGGGAAAAGGATAGCGAAAGGCTAGAATGAATGGAGGAAAATAAATATGAAAGCTAAACATGAATGGAATGAAAGCAAGATCATCGTAAGATAGCTCACAAGATAGCCAAATGTTTGTGTATAGGTCAACTTTGTCAAGATCAAAGAGAGAAGACGGAACATATGAAATATGTAGAAGAACTATGCATGATGCCTGATTGCCAGGTTTTCATCACGGTACTTATCCAAGGCACCACAAGGGAGTGGTTTTCACCATAGGATGAATTTATTTCTCTTTACTTTTGCTACCAAGGTGCTTGTTTCCAGGTTTCCACCAAGGCACATTTTCAAAAAAAATTTATTTTTTATTTTTTATTTTTTGAATTTTTCTATTTTTTTGAATTTTTTTATTTTATTTGAAGAAGACAAACTTTTTAGATAATGCTCCTTGAAATGATAAACAATGATATGCCAAGGATTCAAAATGATATGCTCAAAGATGTTGATAGGGAAAGGAAGATGGAAGAGAAAAATGGAGGATAAGGTTTTATGTAAAGCAGGTGAGGTTGGAAGATAAGAGGAATAGGAAAATGAGGAAAAAAGATAGAAGGTGGAAGGATAATGAATGGAAGGATTGTGAAAGGGTAGATCGAAAGGAAGGAAAGGTCAACATCAACACACACCCTGAAGGGTTGTGAGAGGATGGAGGAAATGTGAATGAAGGAATACGTGAAGGAATATGGTGAATGGATAGCAAAGGTTGTGGTTTAGGCGCATGAAATGGAAGAATGTTTTTGGAAGAAGATGAAGTGGAAGCCTTTGGAAGATTGAATGTAAACTTCACTTGTTTCTCAACATTAGACTCTTTGGAGAGAGACTTTGGAATCCATATAGCCATAGGCTTTTCATTTCTTTTTGATGATTTAGAGATAATATCTTCAATGATGGATTTTGGAACCCATACTTGTCTTGTAATTTTCTTCTTAGATATCTCTTTTGACTGTATGCCTCCATGTCGATTAGAGGAGACATGGTGATCTTTTTTTTTTATGGATTCTTGTATTGCTTCTTTTTCTTGTATTGAACATTCAAGTTACTTCCAAAAGACTTGGGACTTGTGGAAGAAGAAGGAGGATATGATTGGTTTAGATGGGTGGGTGGATGAAAAGGATTCAAAGGTATGCATCTATGTTGATCTTGAGGAAAGATAGGAGATGGAGAGATGTAAAGACCCAAGATGGATAATGAATTAGGATAGTTAGGAGGGGAAAGTGAAGGGACATAAGGGCCCAAGATGGAAGGAAGACGTGAAGCCCTTAGTATTGGTGGAGGAGGTCCAAGGATGGACATGTAAGATACAAAAGGATAATCAATAAGTTCATCAACATCTATATGACAACCAAGGACATCAGCATCTTTAGAGTGAGCATTGGGATTTGCAATAGGATCATGAACATCTTGAATAGGAGAAACTTCTTTGATAGGATTGTTCGGAGCTTGAAAAGACTTAGGAAGAGTAGAAAGTGGAAGCGAACATGGAGTGGTAGAACAAGAAGATGAAAGACTTTGATCTTGACAAGGAGATTTGGATAGCATAAGCATATAATTTTTCTCTTGATTTTCAATAGGCTTAACATTGGAAGTAACAACACTATTTTTAATAACCTTAATGGAAGTATCATCTTTGGAAAGCGCAAGTGTAGTAAGGTTATTTTGATTGTCAATAAGCTCAACGGTGTAAGTAGTAGCTTGATCTTTCTTAGGAGAAGACTTAAGACATGGTGGAATGAATGAGAAAGCGTGTGCAATATCAAAAGAACCATGAAACATATAAGAGACATCATGAAAAGGATTGGATGACATGGAGGATTCTTGATCTTGATCTTTCTTTATGTTCTTTTCTTTATCATTTTTAAAGTCCTCTTGACATGGAGCCACTTCTAAGGACAAGGAAGCATGTTGGAATTGTATGGAAGACTTTGGAAGAGATGGTGAAGAACTAGCTGAAGTAGGTGTTATAGTGCATAAAGGCTTAGGCTCTTTAGGTTTAGCATTATTGAAAGTATTTACAGCCAAGTGAAAGTTAGCTTGAGTTTCTTTAAGAGGTAGCCCTTGAGGATAACTATAGGGAACCACATAAAAAGTATTAAGACTTTTGTTGGATGAAGGATTTGTGAAAGATTTGAAAGACTTGGAAGCTTTAGGAAATGTATGCGTATAGGAGGAAGTAGGGGATGGAAGGGAACCATCACAACACAAAGGTCCATCATTAATATAATCTTGCTTGAGAGTGTAATCTTTATTTTCAGCATGAGAGTTCTTAGAGGAGAGATTATTATAGTTTTTACATTTATAATTAGCACGCTGAGCTTTCTCTTCCTCAAGTGAAGTAGATGTATCATCTAGGTATTGTTCATAGAAATCATCAAAGTCTCTTTCAAAATTAGAATCATATGGATCACCATCATGATCTATCCAATGTGATGACCCATTTCTAGTAAGCACGAGCACACGACTAGGAAAAATCTTAGGAATAGAGGTGTCATAGGTATCACTACATTATCCATCATCATAGTCATCATAGTCATCAAATACATGTGTGTCACTCTTCATGGAAGAGGTATCAGAAGGATTGTCACATTGCTCATTATGGTATGTCTTGAGAAGAGAAGTAAGACTCTTGGGAGAAGTAGAAGAGGAATGAGATCATGAAGAAGAGGAAAGTGAAGACCTAGTGGAGGAAGAAGACTTGGATAATGAGGAATGCGAATAATGTCTAGAAGATTCATGGTAAGACTTGGAAGATGAGGAAGGATGAGAAGACTTAGAAGATGAAAAATGTTTGGAAGAAGGAGGTATAACATGATCATGTCTATGGTCCTAGAAAAGGCGTATGATTCAATCATCTTTTCTTTTATTTTTGTCTTAATTTTATCACCCATGCCATATCTAGAAGGACTATTGGAGGAATAAAGTTCTTTGAATTGAGCAATGAGTTCGAGATTATCTATTTTCAAGAGAGGTTCCATAACAAGATAGTTGAAATTCATGGTTCTAGAAGAGGAGGAATCAAGCATGGAAGTGATAGAAGAGATGAATAGAAGAAGGTAGACTAGATAATAAGAGGAAAAGAATCAAGAAGACATGAAGAGTTTAGGAAGAAGAGGAAGAAGCATGAAGGAAGAAGAGAAAGGATAGAAATGGGAGACTAGGAAGACATGGGAGATGTGAAAGAAAGAAGACCAAGAGTCATTTTGTGCAACTTGATACCATTTAAGTTCATTTGGATGTTGAACAACATGTCATGGCACCTAAAATCTAACCCAGACCGACCAAAGGAGACTGGGAATGACATGAATCAACTTCAGATTGCAGATAGTAGTAAGACATCAAGATGATGTTGTGTGATAGTTTGTAGGATAGCAGGATGATATAACTTGACCAGATGATATTTTGCAAGAAGTAGTACAATAGAATCCAGGCAGTTGATACGAGAATATCCAAGTAGGTGGTGCGATAGTTGTGTAGTATCATATGATATTTGACCAGTGAATGTGTAAAATCTAGTTTTGAAAGTAATTTGGTCAAAGTTGTAGGTTGATAAGTTCAATTTCTTAGTTTCAAACGCAGTAATGGTAGAAAATAGACAGGTTTGAAAATAGTAAGGGATCAAACATGTCATAAAATACTTGGGCAAGGGAAAAAGCAACCTTGTCAAGACATGCACTTGGGATTTCAAAATAGAAAAATTCTATGAGCACTACCGTGATGTTTAATGTTCAAGAACATTTACACAGGTAGATCACAACAAAGACAATTCAAGCACTTACTAGCCTAGAAAGACAAAGGCTCAATACTAAACAACTTGGCCCACACTTGATGTCCCATTGCCTCACACAAAGTGGTTGCCCACAATAGATATTGGCTTTTTCATGGGAGTGCCAATGACACAACCAAAGGAACACAGATGGTGAGTAAAATCTTGGGGTGATTTAGGTTAGTCCACTAGGATAAATCCTTGCACCAAGATGTTGAGCGGCAAAATCGGGTAGCTTCTATCTAAGGTTCATAATAAGGGCTTCCATTCACAATACCCCTATTTCTCCCTGAAGGGACTCCTTACCTTGTGGTAAGTAACGAACCTTGCATCCACAAGAGTACCTTAATCATTCTTGCTTAGCACTTTCCTCATGGTCACAATCCCACAAGTACTCACACTAAGTGAAGACAAGTACTACATCTACCAAGGTTTTGTGTCTTTGATAGCCTTGATTTTATAGTGGGTTGGAATAGCTGGGTATTAGCTTGTCCCCACTTGGGTCATTCCTCTTGATTGCTCAAGAGCAAGCCCACTAAAGGATTCTAAACTAAACAAGAAGTGGATCAACCTTTAAGGGTCGGGATTTTTGGTCCACCACAAGGGTGAAGAGCATACTCTCCTATCTCAAAAATCTCTCCCAAACACACAAGGCAATGTTCAATTATCCCTCTTTCTTTTGAAATCTAAAGGTGGGTCAAGATTTCTGGTTCACCATAAGGGTGAAGAGCATACTCTCGTACCAACAAAATACTCCTATGACAAGATATTAAGTGCCTAATAAAAAATGAACTAGTATATGCCACACTTAAAAATGAAAGCAAAGAACAAGCACTTGATTGTTTTTATGCTTTGGGCAGCCCTGCAAGAAAGATTAGTAGCCCTTGTGCATTTGAAGCTTTGACATGCATTGTTTTTAGCAAATAATGCAAGCAATTAGGGCACACCTACAAACACAACTTGTTAGGCCCACAAAGGTTAGTACAGCAAAAACTAAGTAAAATCTATAAATGAATCTCTGTCCTAACATAGCAAGTCAAAACCAGCAAGCAAACAAATCTAAATCTTACAAAGAAAGAACCAAATCAGTCACTGCCAGGCCTGGGTGACAATTCTATCAAAAAAATAACCGCACGATACTTTGCAGTACAGGGGTGCAATATTTCTTTTCTAGACGATACTTCACACAACAACAGATGACAGAGTGCTATATACCTACACAACAGAGTCATGTAAGGCCACATGATACTTTTGACTGGAAAAGTATTGCACGACTATGTAATAAACTATCGTACGACACTAGGAAATATCATATGAAACTCTGTAAGAAAAATGCAAAAAATAGCCTAGAACATCAAGATAAATATGATGAAAAATTAGCAGAAATACATGAAAGGAAGGACAAAACAGAGTTGTTCTGCCCCACGGTGGGTGCCAAAAATGTGCACTTCTCTAAGTCATTACTTCCAAGGACATCCATGGATTGGAAACCTTGAGAAAGTGACCTAGAGCTCCCTAGGCATGGAGTGCAAGGGTGTTTAGAGGGCTCTCAGCTAGAGCTATTAAGCATATAACCTTGCTAGTAAACCATGCAATGGGAGATTCAAAGAGACAAGGGAAAGAATGACAATATCTTCAAGAATCACAAATGAAAGATGTAATGCAAACTATGCTAGAATGAAGATGCAAGAATGCAACTATGCTATGAGAATGAGAGTATTTCAAGCCTTTGCTAATTAAACTATGTGGATTAAGCTAGAATATGAAAGGAAACTAAACTAAAATGCTATGAAAAATAAACTATAATGGAAGAATAAAGACTAGAATGCAACAAGATCTCCAAAGCTCCAAAATCATGAAGAAAACCTGCAGCACAACATTAGCATCAAGAGTGGATCCTTTGAATGAGGAAAGAGCTCTCCTTTTAAAGATAAATGGACCATGGAGATTAAGAGGCAAAAGATTTGATCAAGGGTGGAGTTTGAAAGTGGGATCAATCCTTGTGCACAAATATCCTCCAATGAGAAAGAAGTGTTGACTTTTGTGCCCCATGTGAGACAAAAAGGCCTTTTCTTATTTTTATAAAATAGGAATAATGCTTTATTTGTGCAACTTAGGATAAGAGGTAAGTGGGGGCCTTTTTATTTAATAAAAGGGGAGGGAATTCATTTTAATTAAATAAAGACTTAGGATAAAATGGTTAATCCATAGAATATAATCGAATAAATGATAGAATTAAGATTTGATTAAGGCAATTGATTTAATTTGAAAATATTGCATAGTATTGATTCAAGAAATTGATAAATTGGTGAATGGGGCTCAAATTCTAGGCGACCATTTTAGGGTGCATACAATTAGAAGCTGTTGTGATAGCCCAACATAGAGGAAGACATCTTGATGATGTTAGTGATGATTAAATTGAAGAAATGCGAGAAGAATTTGTACTTTCACCTATAATGGATCAAGGAGAAGAAATATTCTTGAAGGAATTGACCAGTTTGAAATCTACACCACAGTTTAACCCCCCTAAGTATAGTGGGAAACTAGATTCGGATGAATTGATGGATTAGATCACCGAGATGGAAAAACACTTTGAATATGAAAACATATCAGAAGAGAAGAAAGTGAAAATTGCAAGTACAAAATTGAAAGGTCATGCATACTTATGGTGGGAGCATCTGCAATTGGTCTAAAAGAAGAAGGGAAAGGAAAAAAATAAGGTATGGAATAAGATGGTGACCAAATTGAAAGGCAAATTCCTACCCTATGACTATCAAATTAACCTAGTTAGAAGAATGCAAGATTTGAAGCAGAAGGATAGCTTGGTGAAAGATTACACTGAGGAATTTTATAGGCTAGACATCAGATTTGGACATATTGAAGATGAGGTGGAAAGAATTGCAAGATATCTAAATGCGTTAAGAAATTCTATCCAAGAAGAGATTAGTTTAGTGAAAACTGAGGAGAAATCAAACAAAAGTCATGAACAAAGACATAGAGGAAGAGGTGGTGGATTCCCTAGAGGAAGAGGTAGATCCTATGGTGAAAGTAGTAGATTAGATCAAGACAAAACAAATCATGACAAAGGAAAGACCAAGTGGAAAGGTGAAAGTTCATTCTGAGGAAGAAGTAACTACTCCTAAGGTGGCTATGGCAGAGGAGGATTTCAAGCAACTTGTTATAGTTGTGGTGAAGAAGGACATATATCTTTTGAGTGTACACATGAAAGTAAGAAGGTTGGTAGGAGAAGAAATGCTTTGGTACATGAAGGTTCACCGAATGAGCCTAAGAAGGAAGGAAACTTGAAGGTCATAAGAGCATTATGGAGTGAAAAGACTAAGGAAGATCTAGTAAGAAAAATTTTATTCAAGACAAGATGCAGAGTTACAGATAAAGTTTGGAAGGTAATCATTGACAAGCTCAAAGAATCTTGCATCAGAAGAAATGTTTACAAAGCTATAGTTGGAAAGGTTGAAACATCCAAAGCCCTATCAGATTTCATGGATCAAGGATGAGCATACACTGATGGGAAGTGAACAATGTTTTGTGAATCTAAAAATTGGAAAGTACTATGATAAGGTGTTGTGTGACATTATGCTTGTGGATTGTTGTCATATTTTGTTGGGTAGACCTTGACAATATGATAGACATGCTATATATGATGGAAGATTGCATAAGTATTCTATTTGGGTTGATGGAAAAAGACAAATATTGTTACCTTTAATTAAAGAATCTATTGGTGAGATATGTACATCTATGAAAGTTTATTTGATGGAAGGTAGATAGTTTATTAAGGATTTGAAGAAAAATGATGTTTTCTATGCTTTGATTCCTAACAAATGGAGTCAGAAAATAGAGGATAAGGTGTCGGTAGAGGTTGAGAATTTTATCACCGAGTACAAAGAGATCATTTTAGATAATGTACTTGATGATTTACCACTAATGAGAAGTATTAGTCATTGTATGGATTTGATTCCTAGAGCTAGTGTTAGGATTAACAAGACATAAATAACAGTTACATACAAATATAACCAATATCAGAAAATAATAAACCACATAGAAGAGAACACAAGACACAAAGATTTAATGTGGTTCACCCAATCCCTGGGCTACATCCACCAATGGCAAGTCCAATATTATTATTATTATCCAGTGATTACAACCTGATTAAAATCTGCAATCCCTTACATCTCAATACCCCCACAAGAAGCTACTAAAAACATACATCATAATGAAATCCCTAACCCTAAGCTATTTTATACAAGTTTATTTTTCTTCTTTAGGGTTACAACATGTCGGCCCAAAAATAGCCAAAAAACATCCCCCCCCCAAAAAATAATTCTTGAGGGCTCTGCCCCCAAACCCCTGATGAGGGTGTGGGGGAAAGTGTACAGTACTTCCCTAATCAATCACCACAATATAAAAATCTCCCACTTGGGGATTGATCAGACTCCACAAAAAACAACAATCTCCCACTTGGAGACTGGTCTTGTAGCAGAACCGCTACCTGTAAAGCTCCCACTAGATCCAACCACCTTGGACTCTATTGTTCCTTTATTCTATTCAGTCTAATAGACCAATCAAAGTTGAAAGAGTTCAACTTCTCCCTTGTTACTACCTTTGTAAACATATCTGTTGGATTATCATCTATATGTATATTTTCCAACTTTAACTGCCCATCATCCAAAGCTGACCGAATGAAATGGTACCATAACTGTATGTGTTTTTTCTTTGAGTGCAAAGCATAATTCTTTGCAAGATGAATGGAACTTTGGCTATCTGCATACAGATAATTATCCATCTGTGAATGTCCCAATTCTTCCATGAATAATTGAAGCCATATCATCTCCTTGGATGCCTCTGTAGCAACAACATACTCTACCTCTATAGTGGATAAGGCATTCACCTTTTGTAACTAAGAAATCCAACTGACTATTGTCCCACCAATAATAAATACATATCATGTAGTACTCCTCCTGCTATCTATATCTCCTACCAAATCTAAGTCAACATAGCCTTTGATGCAGTCAAGGATGGTGGATCCAATTAAGGACAGTCCAAACCTTGTAGACAACAATCAACATAGTGGAATACTCAACAACACAACAACAAAATAATTGTTTAACTTCTGATTTTCATTAACATGCCTAGCTATAAGGCCTTCAGGGTTAGGGCCAATTACAATCAGAAATAATTCTGCAAGATCACAGGATCCAATACAACACTAGCTAGTTCACTTCTGAAAACTATTAGCAACTGATGGAAACCATAAGGCAGATCTAAACTTGAGCTCGCAAGCCTCAAATAAATCTCCTTGTCTTCAAGTGTCCAAATCACTAGCTCTACAACTACAAACTATCAGATAACAATCTGATCTGCAAGATCATGCAAGATCTTTCCACAACTTCGCCAACTCCAGCTTTCAAAACCTCATATCTAATTCGCTAAGTCTTCCAAGTCATCTACTACTCATGATCCTCATGATCCCTCCTAAACACCTACCCCAAACATCCTATAAATACTAATCATCAACCATAAGTTGGCTGGATGAAACCATTAACTCTCCCCATCAAATATTAAATGCAATACAAGTCAGCTTCAAAATATCCTTACAAACATTTAATCCAACATGGCAGCCTGTAACAATAACTACCAACAATAAATACACCAAGTTGGCCCAATAAATCACACAGAACTCCATTCAGTAAATCAAAACTATCGAGCAATAGTGAAATAACCGAGCATGTCAGGCATCACCAAGCACCATGAGTGTCGACCGACCACCGTAGACATTGTCAAGTGACACTTTCACCAAGCACCAGATATTATCAAATTCCTTCAGCGACTGAGATTCCTTCAATGATTGAGACCGTCGGTCAAGGCTGTAACTAAGTAACACCAACCAAATAACACACCTCCATGCAGATTCATTAAGTACCCTAGAATGCCCCTGCATCAGACACCCTAGGTTCGAAAAGATATTCATATGTGAGAAGAACATCTTCTAGGATTCAGCACATAAACCCCAAATTGGTTCTTCACATACAAGTCCTCCACCTTTTCAGCTTGCATGCTCTTCCACTTCATCTTTCTCTGTCTCTTCAAGTCTTTTCTTGACAACACATAGGTTTGTTCTCCATACTGATCGTTCATTTTCTCTGGATCTACCAACTCAACTTGGCTACCAATACTTAGGCTTCTCCTACCAAGCATTGTATCCAGCAAAGGCATTAGGGAAAACTTCCTGTCATCCTTCTCAATAGTGAACACATTTCTGACACAGTCATACATAGCTCTACAATCGAATTGCCAAGGTCTACCGAGCAATATATGTCAACTATTCATCTCCACAATGTCACATAACACAAGATCCTTATACTGGCCAATTTGAACATCAATAAAGCATTGTTCTCTTACTTCTAGAGCATGAACATCTTGTAACCATCCAATCCTATAAGGACAAGGATGCTTCATTCTATTCAACCCAAGTTTCTAAACCATGTCCTTAGCAACAAGGTTATCAATAATACCACTATAAAAAATAACATCATAGAGGTTACCTCTAGACTTGCATCAAGTCCTAAACAAGTTACTCCTCTGACAAGGTTCCTCCTTTGTACCAAGCAATATTCACCAAAGTAGCAAGTTCTCAGATTCAGGTTCATTCTCATTCACCATAGCAGTATGTCGGTCACCAAGCTTCTTCTGTGTACACTCAAAAGAATGGTGTCCTTCTTCACCATAGTTATAGAAAGTACCCTTAAAGATAACTCTACCTATCTTCTTTTTCAGTTCCATGGGTTTCTATTCATCTTCTGCATTAGTTATTTTACCCTTCACCGAGTGATCAATCTTTTCTTTCCCTCAGGGATTACTATTTTATTTCCTTTTCAACTTATCTTTTGCTTTCAGAGCATACTGATAAGCATCTTCAATAGAATCAATCTTCAGCATACCAAGCTCATCCTGAATATTGAATCTCAAACCATTCACATATCGAGCTACCTTTTCCTTACCAAGCTCTCGGTGTCTAGACCGACTAGTAAGTTTGTAGAACTCCTCGGTATAATCTTCAATAGACAGATCCTTCTATTTTAGATTCTAAAACTTCTTAAACAAGTCAAGTTCATACTCAGAAGGTATGAAATTATCTTTCAACTTAGTCACCATCAACCTCCACTGATTGATCTTCATTTCACCTTCATCTTCTCTATCTCTTTGTAGTTCTTTCCACCAAAGAGCAGCATGTCCTTTCAACTTTGTCTATGCTAATATCACCTGAAGAGGATCTTCAATTTCTTCTAGCTCAAAGAAATCTTCAAGTTCACCAATCCAATCAATCAAATTTTTGGGCTTCAAAGTACTAGAGAAAGTAGAAATTTCCATTCGGTAACTACTACTTAACCGAGCTCTAGATCTAGGCAACCGAGCAGTTCTATCTTCACCAGATCTATCCCTCTAGTCATCACCACTAGATCTAGTAGGTTCAAAGTCTTCAATAGCTTCCTCATAACCATCTTTAGTACCAACATTCTGAGGTACACCAGTAACAGCTCTCATGATCTTGGCAACCATGTCATTCTTCATCAACTCCATCTCAGATCTGAAATCTGAGTTCACCTTCTCTGTAATCCTAGATTCAATAGTATCACAAAGATCTACAAGTACTCTAGGGTCCAATATTCTTGGAGGCATCCTTAAAGATAAGAGAAACCCTCTACAACAAACCCTACACCAACCACCTTGTGACAATCTCCAAGTTGTATGCAAGTCATATCTCAACCTGCCACCTTGAACAAACAACTAGGGAAAGATCCACAAGTTTAGTGCTCTGGATCTACAATCTAGATCATACAATCTCTTCACCAACAAGATCAACTTCACAAGATCAGCCTTGCTAGGTCAACCTTTGCTCCACAAGATCAACTCTCACTCTAATACCACCTGATGCAATCAAGGATGGTGGATCCAATTCAGGACAGTCCAAACCTTACAGCCAACAATCAACATAGTGGAATAATCAACAACACAACAACAACAAAAAATTAACTTCTAATTTTCATTAACATTCCCGGTTGTAAGGCCTTTCGGGTTAGGGCCAATTACAATCAGAAACAATTCTACGAGATTAAAAGGATCTAATACAACACTAGCTAGTTCAGTTTTGAAAACTATTAGTAACTGATGGAAACCCTAAGGTAGATCTAAACTTGAGCTTGCAAGCCTCCAAGAAATCTCCTTGTCTCCAAGTGTGCAAACCACTAGCTCTAGAACTACAAACTATCGGATAACAATCTGATCTGCAAGATCATGCAAGATCTTTCCACAACTTCACCAACTCTAGCTTTCAAAACCTCAGATCTGATTCACTAAGTCTTCCAAGTCATATGCTACCCATGTTCCTCATGATCCCTCCTAAACACCTACCCCAAACATTCTATAAATACTAATCATCAGCCACAAGTCAGCTGGATGAAACCATTAACTCCCCCTAAAAAATATTAAATGTAATACAAGTCATCTTCAAAATAGCCTTACAAACATTTAATCCAAAATGTCAGCTTGTAACAACAGCTACCAACAATAAATACACCAAGTCAACCCAACAAATAACATAGAACTCCAGTTAGTAAATTAGAACTATTGAGCAATAGTGAAATAACCGAGCATGCCAGGCATCACCAAGCACCAATGTCGACCGAGCACCTTAGACATCATCAAGTGACACTTTCACCGAGCACCAGAGATTACCGAGTTTCTTCAGCAACCGAGCTTCCTTCAATGACCGAGACCTTCGATCAAGGCTGCAACTGAGTAACACCAACCAAATAACACACCTCCATGCAGATTCATCAAGTACCCTAGAATGCCCCCGCATCAGCCTTATATAGTAGTAGTAGATCCCCAAAAGTGTAAACACTTACTGGATGTACCTCTCAAATATCTGAGAATCCATTTGACTGCATTCTAATTCTCAATCCCAGGGTAACTCATATACCAACTAATGAATCCTACTACATGTGCAATATTTGGCCTAGTACATACCATAGCATACATTAAGCTCCCTACAGCTGAAGCATAAGGTACCTTGGACATTTTAGCCTCCTCTTATGGTGTCTTAGGACACATCTCCTTAGTCAATTTCAAATGACTAGGCAAAGGTGTGTTGATAGCTTTGGCATTCTCCATAGAGAAATGTTACAACACCTTGTCAATATAATCAGCTTCCTATTTTTCCTATCTCTGCAAATTTTCATACCAAGGATTTGTTTTGTTGCCTCCAAATCCTTCATAGAAAATGAATGTGCTAATTGTTGTTTTAACCCCTTAATGTGATCCATGTTAGACCCAACTACAAGCATATCATCAACATGCAAACATAAAATAATGTATCTATCATCATCCAACCTCTTAAAATAAACACAATGGTCAAAATGGCACTGAGTGTATCCATGCTCATTCATAAAAGTGTCAAATTTAATATACCATTGTCGAGGTTCTTGCTTCAAACCATATAAAATTTTCTACAATCTGCACACTAAATTCTCCTTATCCTTGACCTCAAATCCTTGTGGTTGTACCATATATATTTCTTCATCCAGATCACCATGAAGAATTTTTTTTTAATATCAAGCTGCTCTAAATGCAAATCTTCAATAGCCATAATACTTAAAACAGTACGAATAGAAGTCATTTTAAAAACTGGAGAAAATATCTCATCAAAATCAATACCCTTTTTCTGTGCAAATCCTTTTATAACTAACCTAGCTTTAAATCTTTTCTTACTTCCATCCTCTTCTTTTATCCTGTAAACCCATTTATTCTGTAAAGCCCTATTACCTGTAGGTAACTTACATAAATCCCAAATTTGATTTCTTAGCAAGGAGTCCATTTCTTCTTCCATAGCAAGCTCCCACTGAACCTTTGTATCCACCTTCACAGCTTCATCATATCCTTCTAGTTCACCATCATCTGCTAATAAAATAGAATACAAAGAGGGATAACATATTTCTAGAGGCCTACTTAACCTTGTTGACTGTCTAACATTCATTGGGGTTTGTGGTATTTGTTATTGTTGTTGTTGCAAAGCATAAGGAACTACTGGAACATCATCTTTTGGAGTATCATCCAGTACTACATAATCATTTTCTTTCTTCTCATCCTATTGCAACAGATCTTTGTACAACACTTTCTCATTAAATATGACATCCTTGCTTCTTACAATTTTATGATTTTCAAAATCCCAAAGCCTATAACCAAATCCATCAATGCCATATCCAACAAATACACATTTCTTTATTTTATCTTCCAGCTTGGTTCTATTTTCAGAATCTATATGTGCAAATGCTTCACAAACAAAGGTTTTGAGAAAAGAATAACTCACCTTCTTACCAGTCCATGCTTCCTCTGGAATACCACAATCCAAAAGAGTAGAGGGACCTCTATTAATTAAATAAAGAGTTGTATTAATAGCCTCCACCCACATGTTTAAGGTTAGCCTGGCATGCAACCTCATACTCCTTGCATGCTCCATTATTGTCATGTCTATGCGTTCAGCCACTCCATTTTCTTGTGGAGTCCTTGGTATAATTTTTTGCCTATGAATACCATTACAGGAACAATAATCTTCAAATTTTGTGCATAAATACTCACCACCATTATCAAATCTAAGACATTTTATCCTTTTAACAGTCTCATTCTCAATCAAGCATTTCTATTTCTTAAAAGTTTGAAATACATCAGATTTATGTCTAAGGAAATAAATCCATACTTTTCTTGTTGCATCATCTATAAATGTAACATAATACAAAGAGCCACCAAGGGAGGATACCTAAGCTAGTCCCCATACATCTGTATGCACAAGCTCTAATTTCTCATTTTTCTTTTCCTTCCCACTGTTCACAACACTAACTCTCTTTTGTTTTCCATACACACAACTTTCACAGAAATCCATATTGACACATTTTAGATCAGGTAAAGCTTTCTTTGAATGAAGTAATTTCATACCTTTTTCACTCATGTGCCCAATTTTTTTGTCCCAAAGTGCTGTGTCAGAATCTACAACAATTTTTTGATGTTCTTGCTGCTCAACTGTAGCAACTATTCTTGAACATTCATTTTTCTTTGAAACAATTAAAGTAGAAGAAAAAATATGACCTGTGCAAAGATATAAGGTGCCTACTTTCACACCTTTGCTACTAATAAGGAACCTTTTGAAACCTTCCAATTTCTATCATTAAAATTAATTGTACAACCCTCATTACCTAGTTTCCCTGCTAAAATTAAATTCCTACTCAGCCTTGGAACATGCCTTACCTCTTGTAGTAGCCAATGATTCCTATTCTGTAACTTAATCTTAATTTTTCTCTTTCCAACAATCTAACAAGGTTCATTATCTCCCAAATAAACTAGCCCAAAATCCCCTTGGACATAATCAAGAAAATAACCTCTATGGGGTGTAGCATGAAATGAAGCCCCAGAATCTAAAACCCATGAATCATCAACCCTTTCTAAAGAAAGAATAAAATCATCCTCTTTAGATTTATTACTTACCACATTTGCCTACTTGTTACCTTCTTGTTTGTCTCCTTTATTCTTCCGAGACTAGTAATCTTTCTTCTTATGACCTAGTTTTCCCCAGTACCAGAAATCATTTGGCCCTTTGGATTCAGACCTCTTTCCCTTTGATTTTCCTCTTGATTTCTCATGATTTCCAAAATTATTTCCTCTCTCATTCATTCTATCTCTGCTTTGTGAATTCAAGACACTTCTAGGAGTATATCCACCTGAGATTTTCCTATGAGTTTCCTCACTTAGAATTACACCGATAACATCATCAAATTTTAGGGTATTAGAACTAGAATAGAGTTACTAACAACTATTACCAAGCCATTCCAGCTTTCGAGAAAAGAACACAAAATCAAGAGAGCCCTAATTTCTTCATCAAAAATAACATTTATAGAAGATAACTGATTGGTAAATGTATTAAATCATTCAAATGATTAGTAACATATCTACCTTCTTCCATCTTCATATTAAACAAACACTTCATGAGAAATACCTTTTTATAAGCAGAGAGCTTTTCATACAACTTCTCTAGGGTTTGCATCAAATCTTCAGTCATCTTTGCTTGTGTAATATTGAATGCCACTGATTGTACTAGGAATAATCAAATACTACCAAGTGCCTTTCTATCAAGAATATCTCAGTCCTCATCAGTCATTTTTGACAGTTTACAATCTGCAATCCCTTACAGCTCAATACAGCCACAAGAAGCTACTAAAAACATACATCATAATGAAATCCCTAACCCTAAGCTATTGTATACAAGATCATTTTTCTTCTTTAGGGTTACAACATGTCAGCCCAAAAATAGCCAAAAAACATCCCCCCCAAAAAAAATTCTCAAGGGCTTCACCCCTGAACCCCCGGCAAGGGTTGGGGGAAAAGTGTACAGTACTTCCCTGATTAATCACCACAATATAATAGCTAGTTTGTTGAATAAAGCACCATGCTAATTGAAACCAATCGAGAATGAGGAATTTAACTGACAAGTTAATGAGTTGTTGCAGAAAGGTTTGATCAGAGAAAGTTTGACTATGTGTGTAGTACCAGTTGTATTGGAACCTAAGAATAATAGAGAATGGTGAATGTGTACTGATTCTAGAGCAATAAAAAAGATAACAGTTAAGTATCAATTTCATATACCGAGAATGGATGACATAATGGATTGTTTGAGTGGAGCGAAATACTTTAGGAAGATTGACTTGAAGAGTGGATATCATCAGAATGAAATTAGAGAATGTCATGAATGTAAGACTACTTTAAAGACAAAAGAAGGTTTGTATAAGTGGTTGGTTATGCCCTTTGGTTTAACTAATGCACTAAGTACTTTTATGAGGCTAATGAATGAGGTTCTGAAGAAATTCTTGGGTAAGTTTGTAATTGTATACTTGGATGAAATTTTGATATTCAATAAAACCAGAGAAGTTTATTTGTTTCACATTAGATAGGTATTACAGAGATTGAAAGAATAAAAGTTGTTGATTAATTTGAAAAAGTGTTCCTTCATGAAAGAAGAGATTGTAAATTTGGGATTTGTGATTCCAACTAATGGTTTGAACATGGATCCTGAGAAGGTTGAAGCTATTCTTGATTGGCCTACACCTGAAAATGTTAGTGAGGTAAGATCATTTCATGGTTTGGCAAGTTTAATTTGTAATGCTATGATCGAAATAATGAGAGGGGAAAAAAGAGAATTCAAGTGGACACATGTATCTAATAAGAGTTTTAAGACTTTGAAACATAAAGTTGTTGAATTTCCTATGTTAGTTTTACCTTATTTCAAAAAGGTATTCCAAGTAGAATGTGATGCAAGTGGAAGTGCAATAGGAGTTGTGTTGAGTCAAGAAGGTAAACCTACTACTTTCTTTAGTGAGAAGTTGAATGATGCTAAAAGGAAACATTCTATATATGATCAAGAATTCTATGCTATTGTTCAAGCCTTGAAGAAATGGACATTATTTGATGCCAAAAGAATTTGTGTTGTATAATGAACATAAGGCTTTATAATATTTGGGTAGTAAGAATAAGTTGAGTCAGAGACACATGAAATGGGTGGAATATTTTCATAATTTCACATTTGTGATAAAACATAGGAGTGGAGTGTCTAACCAAGTTGTTGATGCATTAAGTAGAAGAAGATCTTTGATGACTAAAATGAGAATTGAGGTTCTTGGCTTTGATGATATGAAGACTTTGTATGAAAGTGACCCTGATTTTTCTAAGCCATGGAGAGTGTGAAGAGCACCCATTTCAGATCAACTGAGTAAGTTTGAAGACTATTTCATTCAGGAAGGTATGTTGTTCAAAGGTATTCAGTTATGTATACCGAGAGTATCAATGAGAGCTAATTTGATAAAGGAAAAACATAATAGTGGTTTGGCTGGACATTTTGGAATTAATAAGACATTGAGTTTGTTGAAGGAAAGGTATTTTTGGCCTCAGTTGTTTAAGGATGTTCAGAAATTTGTAAAGAGTTGTGGAGTTTGTCAAGTTGCAAAAGAAGTTAAAATACTAGAATGTAGACACTGATTTTTGATCCTAAGAAACCTTGGAGAGATATCAACATGGATTTTGTTCTTGCCTTACCTAGGACAACAAGAGGTAATGATTCCATATTTGCTGTTGTGGATAGATTTTCCAAAATGGCACATTTCATACCATGTAGAAAAACATTAGATACAGTGCATATAGTAGATCTTTTCTTTAGAGAGATTGTCAGATTGCATGGGTTACCGAAGAGTATCATCTCTGACTGAGATAGTAAGTTTGTTGGTTATTTTTGGAAGACTCTATGGAAGAAGATGAACATTGAGTTAAAATTTAGTTCTACATTTCATCCATAGATTGATTGACAAATAGAGGTTGTAAATAGAAGTTTGGGTAATTTGTTGACATGCTTAGTTGGAGACAAACCAAGTAATTGGGATTTAATGTTGGCACAAGCAGAGTTTGCATTTAATAATTTAGTAAATAGGAGTACTGGAAAGTCACCTTTTGAGATTGTTAATGGTACAAAATTGAGAGGTATATCAAACCTGAGAAATATTGTTGGTGAAGAAAAGAGGAGTGCTGAAGGGGAAGAATTTGTTGAGTTTATGAAGTCATTGCATGAGGAAGTGAATCATAAGTTGGAGCAGAGTAATTAGAAATATAAAGATAATGCAAATAAGTCTAGAAGACATAAGATTTTTTATGTTGGTGATGAAGTAATGATTCATTTGAAGAAAGGTGGATTTCTTGTTGGAACATATAGTAAGTTGAAGATGAAGAAATTTGGTCCCTGCAAGGTAATAAAGAAATTTGATAGTGGAAATGCTTATGAAGTTGAGTACTTGATGACATGGATATGTCACCTATATTCAAAATTTTAGATTTTTATGAGTATCATGAACCTGATGAAGAAGTGACAGTACCGAGTGATTATCCTAAGAAGAAGATACAAGAAGTTGAGTAGATTTTGGAGCAAAGAGTTGGCAGAAGCACTAGAGAAAATGATTACATGGAGTATTTGGTAAAGTGGAAGAATGGAAAAATTGAAGATAGTACATGGATTTCTCAATCTGAGTTAGATTTAGATTAGGTTGTACCTAACACATGATTCAGAGAATCATTTATTTCAACCGTGGGTGTTTGATGCGAGAACATCTTGGGTTTATGGTAATTCTAGATCAACCAAAATATGTTAGAGTTTGTTTAGCTACTTGGTAGTTGATTGGGTTTGCTTGGTAACTAATTTTGAGATCTCAGTGAAGTGTTCTCATTGGTCACTCATGAGCTCGGTTAATTTTTTTTTATTTCCTTTACTAAGTTGGTTTGGTAGTGTTTGGTGTTGATCGGTTCCTGAATTCACCAACTTGTGAAATTTAATTATTTGATGTTGGTCAACATAGGCAACTAATTTTGGTCAGGATATTAATGTTGGGATCAATCATTAGGAAACATGTGGACCTAAATCTGGGTCATTTTTTTCTCCAATGTTGAATCTAAGGATCTTTGGAGATGACCTATTTGGTGGCCTCTTGTATAAATAAGTATAAATTGTTAGGAATGGGAACACTGAGAGGGGGGGGTGAATCAGTGTTCTATAATTAATTGTTGATACTTGAAACTTAACTCAATTACTTAAATACTAAAATGAATAGAAAAGAAAATGAAGTATTCAACCATGACACATAACACAAGATATGTTTATGGGGAAACCTTGGCCAGAGGAAAACCCCAATGGGAATTAGTACCCACAAATAATTATACTTTGCATTATGAACCTGTTAATGATCTTTGGCCCTGTTAGGAGCAGTCTTTACAAAGCTGAGTACAATGACCTAGTCAAAGGTTAGACCCTATTAGGAGTCTTAAAGTAAAAAAACATGTTAGGGGTGTAAGGCTCACTTCAAGAGCTCACTGCTCAATGAGGAAGGCTACAACCTTCTAGTTATCAGATACACACTATATCTACAAGGTGAACTGTTGCTTTGACACTGATGTCTAATCAGTTCCTTTTGTGCGTTGATGCTTTAACCTCTTGTAAAGCTCTATATCATTCTTATTGCTATAATACATACTTCTTCTCTTCTCTATATGCCATTCATACTCAAATACAAAAGTGCATTTCACATATATACATGCTAAATATACGCAACCAAAACTAATTACTAGGTCGGCCTATAACTTAACACATACAATCCTTCCAAGTTAATTGGCTCAAGCATGTTTACATATAATGATATTAAAATGTTTATAACACAATTACAATAGGCACATAGCCTTTACAAAACAAAATGATAGACGCTAATCAAAATACTATCTATCGGCTCCATGCTTTGTTCTGTTCTGTCGCTTAGTGACTGTGTCACTTAGACTTGTTGTAACTTCTTCATGCTATCATATCTGACCATGCATTCTTAGACTTATCATAGTAACATACTCAAAAGCTTATATCTAAGGGAGCATACCAAAACTCAATCATACACATGTGCGCAGATGCTCTGATCATCAACTGCTTCTCTGTTTGCTTTGTCTTCCATACTTAGCCAAATTTTGATCTTTCAAGTTAGTGCGCTGACTCCAAAACTTCATATGACTTTGTTTCCATAATGAAAACATAAATATTAGTCATATATACTAGTAAAGTCAACTTGCCAACAATCTCCCCCTTTGTCATTAATGGTAACAAAGGAATGTGGTGAAGTTACTAAACTTAACTTATACACAAAACTTGCTAACAAACTATACATCATCTTATTCTTCTCTATACACTACTATCTCCTTTACTATCTCATTTATATCATATACACTACTCCCCCTTTGACATTAATGGAAAAGGTTCTCAAAAGGAAAACTTCAAGTACTTACATAGAAAGTACATCCGAGTATGCAATCTTAAGGTTTTGGATTTCTTGCTGCCAAAATGCCTTGAGTGCATCAACTGTCTAAAGATGGGCACATAAGGCATATGTGAGATTGTCCATCTTTTCTAGATCTGTGCAGGGACCTTGATCATATGTTACAATTGTGGCATCTATTTTCTTGATGTTCTGATTCAACATATCTAGAGAGGGTGCTAGTGCATGTCTCAACTGTGCTTGTCTAGCCCTTATCTTAGCAATCTCCTTTTCTACCTTCTCAATTTTGTCTATTTGTCCTTGATAGACATTATTGCACATGTTTATATCTTGAGTGGGATCTTCCACTGATTTTATTACAACTTCCATCATAGATTCTGCTTCTTGAATCTTCTTAAGATGATCTACAGTGAGTTTGTCTTTATTCATGCAGTCAGTAATTATCTTCCTTCCTTTTGCTGCTAACTCTTTTAGCATTGCTTGACCAATCTTAAGTGAATTAAGGTCAAGTGAGAAATTTATTTTCAATTCATTTAGCCTTTTATTGTTGTATTTCTCTTCTGCAATTTTTGATGTTGCCTCTTCTAGACTGGAGAAATTTTCTTTGAAGCTTGATAGGGTGTTGCTAACATCATCAATTGAATGAGCACTTATCAGTTTCTTATCCTTGGGCAATAGATTGTTCAGTATGCTTACTGATTCAACAAATAGAGGATTCCTCATTAATTTTTTCTCTTTAGCTTTCTCCATAGCTAATACACTTATTTTTATCAAATCTTCTTCTCCCCATGAGTCTAAACTGGTTGTATCGGGAGTCAAACTTGACAACAATGATACTGATGGCTTAGGAGTAAGGAGTGTTTTTTGACTTACATCCATAATCTTAGTCTTCACCTTTATTGGAATCTCAACAGAAGGTTCTTCTTTTTCAACTTCATTCTCTTCTTCCTATCCAGTTAAGTCTTCAACTTGGACTTCCTCTTGCTGCATAGATGTGTCTTCACCACATAGGATCTTAGCTTCTTCTATACTGACAAAAGTTTCTTCAAACTTATCCAGTTCATTATCTATTTCCACCATGGTGATTTCAACATTATCAATCATAATGGTTTCATCCTTATCTTCATCCTTGGGCATAGAATCCTATGGACCTATCACAAGTGTATTAGGGATCTCTACTTCTTTTTCTTGCTCAGAGAGAACTTGGGTTGTAGGTGTAGTAGGAGGGTACATGTGTCTTTCTAAGAACACTTTTTCAAATGCCTTATTTGTTTCCTTTGCAACCAACTCATAATCCTTATTCATTATTTGTAGAGTTCTGAGTTTAGTTCTTAGATGAGGCTTTACCAAATCCAACAATAATGTTTTCTCTTCAAATGTACAAACTGGTCAGTTTTCATCCAATGTTTTTTCTCTTATCCTCATATCCTCTTCAACAACTTGTCTCTTCAAGGAATCCAAAATATTCCATACATTATCTGGAATGACTATCTTAAGTTCCAAAACTATCTTTTTAAACTTAATCATGTGCTTGATAATCATAGAATGAATTTCTGATTTATCGATCTCATGATACTTATCATAAAACTTTTCTATTTGATCTCTGCTTCCTTCATCAACAATTCTAGTTCTCAACACTTCTAGATTCGGTCTAAATCCTACCTCGGGAGGTGCTTGTGTATTCTTCCCTTAGCTTCTAGTTGTCCTTGATGATGGGTGGCTTGTGCCAGTCTGCTTCTTTCTTTTAGGCATCTTGCTTGGCTCGGGAGGTGGAGTGGACTCCAGATCAATTATAGTTGTGGGCACGGAGATATTTTCTTCTATCTTTTTCTTCTTCTCCTTAGGATCATCTGATTTTTCTATTTTGACTTCATATGAGGGTGCACTCTCAAGTTGCATTGCAATCTTGGCTTCCCTTGCTTTATCCAAGTCTTCTTGTGTAACACAATGAATTTTTAGAATGTCTAAGGTAATTCTAGATACTTTTCTCTTTGTCGCAACATTGTATAAGACAGAGTCTACTTGTCTTCTCTTCTCTTCATAATTTTCCCATCTAGGTTCATTTGGATCCATAGGCACTAATAGGAGGACTTGTGCATAAGCTTCCAAAATGCGTTCCTCTACTTCATATCCAAGTGGATGAATCCACTTTGTCCTTGGCTCAACTACTTCCATGCATGTAATGTTTGTTTCCACCATGAAGCATATAGTGTCTTTGTACTTCTCCACTATACTCTCAGGTATCCTATACCTTCTCTGCATCTTGATTCTGAATGTTTTGATTTCAAGATCCATGAAATCCTTCAAGGTACTCTCTGATGTTTCCTTGAATGAGATTTGAGGCATTGTAGGTAGGCTCTTGTCAAGATAAAGATTAGAGACCTTGCCAACTATATGAAAGTACATGTAGATGATCAATGACCCAAACCTGAATATCTTGCTCTTATCATGCTTTATAGCCCTTATGTTATGTAACAACTGTGCGCGCAAGATCTCACAAAGGTTAAACTCTCCATTTTCCTTCACTATCCTTATGGCTGCCAGAATAGTGGTTGCGGACACACTATTCACCCTATTTGTATGCTGGAACTTGTAACCAAGTATCATAGCCACGAGTTTGATATCCTTCTCCTCTATGGGATCAATTTTCATGTCGCACTTATCACTTTGGGACTTACATGCTTGCTCAACCTATTTTCTAACATCTTTACTTGCTGGAAGTATGGTGTCGGTCTTATAAAGTCCGATCATCTCATGAATGAGATCAGTAGTTATGCGAACAAGGACTTCTCTAATCCAAAATAAGTCATCATGAATTCTACTAAGCAATATCTTAATCCATTCAAACTCATAGAACTCATATACAGTCGCATATTCAATTATAGGGTTATTTGTGAAGCGTGTGAATTCATCCTTGAATGTCATGTCTGGATTAACCATTGTTTCAATGAGCAACCTTATCTTGTCCAATCCTACAGGTTCCTTCTTACAATAAATGTAGGCATGAATATCTTCTACATGTATAACTCCCGTCAGAGTTCTAGAAAATGCTCCTTCTAGGTCATCTAGGATTGACTTAAATGGATGATTCTTGAATATATATCTTTTCCTCTCTATAACATCAAAGACTACTGGAGTGGCCATTACCTACTTGATTCAATGCTTGAGTAATGTTTCAAAGGATTTTTGAAATGTTGTGTCCCAGCTAGGGTTCAACAATAACTTTCACACTTCTTCGTTGATAAACCAACTTCAATTATTCAATACTTGCTGCTATGATCTCCTGTGCTCTCCAAAGGCTTGATCTTAAATGCAAAAGTGAAGATAATTGATCTTTGATGACTTATAAATCAACTTTCTACAATTAAATGATTTCCACATCAACACGGGTTGCACCAGTGAGTTCCAATCTCTATTCCTGTTAACAATCAGGCTGTGCGATCTTGCATGATGCATCGACTAGTAACCAAACCACTAAAACCAAAGGCACATACTTTGAGGGTGAGTATACCAGCCATGTATGGATCTATAGCTTATCTAGCTCCCCCTATGTCCATGAGGGTCATTTATCCAGAAGTAGAAGGTGCATCCACTGAGGATGCATCTACTACTATGGCACTGACATTATCTTTATTTACTTCCATCCAAGTCTTGCTTGCATCTTCTATAGCTTTCACAAACTTGACTTCTCCAGATTCATCCAATATTGATCCTTGAGACTTATTAGGACTTTCTTGTCTTTGCGCATGTGATCTACAAAACTTTGAGATGTGTCCAGCCTTGTTACAAGAGTGACAAATGACTAGAGGCCTTATATTCCTCGGTGCATTAATGTGAGTTACCATACTGCATTATCTAGTTGTGTGACCATTGTAATTGCATATCTGACATGTGATGTTCTGGGGACTTAGAGAGTTTTATTGTGGTTGATTTATTTGATTTGATCTACAATTCATAGCTCTATGACCAAACTTATTGCATGAATAACAATAACCATTGAAAGGTCTTACCTCTTTACAATCTCTTGCTATATGTCCATGCTTATTACAGGCATAACAAGTTTTGTTTATTGGATTGTATTCATCCTTAGATGGTTCTACTTTAGCTTCAGTATGATTTTTAGTCTTCTTAGCTTTTGTAGATTCTTCAGGTGTTTTCAATCTTTCTTGCATTGTATTGATTTGATTTTGTGCTTCATTGAATCCAATACCACTCGTATCTCCTTTAATCTTTTGTGCATACAACTGTGACTCTATTAGATCAATACTTGTGTGCAATTTGTCAATATGATTATTTGCTTATGTCAATTTAGATTTCATCTATTTCTTGATGTTTTCTAACTCCAAGATTTTCATGTTTGCTTGCATAAGTTCTTCATCCAACTGTTTGTTTTCTTTGATCTTTTCTTCATAGGCTTCCTGATTATTAGTTAACTTTTCATCCAATTCTTCAATCTAATCCTTCAGAGATGTGTTTTCTTCATTCATCTTTTTGACCATTTTTCCCAAATCATTTTTTGAACAATATTTCAAATCTTTTCTCAGTTTCTTGATGAATACTTGTGAACCATTGACCTTCAATTTCAGTTCTTCAATTTCTTTTTCAGATCTCTCAAGATCTCCAAGAGTTGCTTCAAGATTTTTCTTCAGATGTTTTACTTCTTCTAAAACTATGATCTCCTCAAGTGGTTAAACTTATCTTTTAGAGGAACAAAGTTCTGATACCAATTGTTAGGAATGGGAACACTGAGAGGGAGGGGGGGTAAACCGGTGTTCTATAATTAATTTCTGATACTTGAAACTTAACTCAATTACTTAAATACTAAAATGAATAGAAAATAAAATGAAGTATTCAACCATGACACATAACACAAGATATGTTTACGGGGAAACCTTGGCCAGAGGAAAACCCCAGTGGGAATTAGTACCCATGAATAATTGTACTTTGTATTATGAACCTGCTAATGTTCCTTTGCCCTGTTAGGAGAAATATTTACAAAGCTGATTACAATGACTTGGTCAAAGGTCGGACCCTGTTAGGAGTCTTAACTTAATAAACCCTGTTAGGGGTGTAAGGCTCCCTGCCAGAGCTCACTGCTCAATGAGGAAGGCTACAACCTTCTGGTTATCAGATACACACTATATCTACAAGGTGAACTGCTACTTTGACACTGTTGTCTGATCAGTTCCTTTTGTGCGTTGATGCTTTAACCTCTTGTAAAGCTCTATATCATTCTTACTACTCTAATACATACTTGGCATACTTCTCTTCTCTATATTCCATTCATACTCAAATACAAAAGTGCATGTCACATATATACATGTTGAATAGACACAACCAAAACTAACTACTAGGTTAGCCTATAACTTAACACATACAATGCTTCCAAGTTAATTGGCTCAAGTGTATTTACATATAATTAGATTAACATGTTTATAACACAATTACAATAGGTGCATATCCTTTACAAAACAAAATGATATACGCTAATCAAAATACTATCTGTCAGCTCCATGCTCTGTTCTGTTATGCTGCTTACTGACTATGTCACTTAGACTTGTTGTAACTTCTTCATGTTGTCATATCTGACCATGCATTCTTAGACGTAGCATAGTAACATATTCAAAATCTTATATCTAAGGGTGCATACCAAAACTTGATCATACACATGTGTGTCAATGCTCTGATCATTAGGTGCTTCTCTGTCTACTCTATCTTCCATACTTAGCCAAATTCTAATCTTTCAAGTTAGTGCATTGACTCCAAAACTTCATATGACTTTGTTGCCATAATGAAAACATAAATCTTTGTCATATATATTAGTAAAGTCAACTTTCCAACATATATTTTCTAGGATTAGGAGGCAGTAGATAAGAAGAGATAATCATGAGTTTTGGATCCTTGCATATATGAGGACTGCACTATAATTGAATTTCATTATATTGGCCATAACCAAGAAGGCCTTACAGCCTAGCATGTATGAGTTTTGATAAGCTAATGAAAGATATTTGCATTCCTTCTCTCATTGTCTGTGTTTTTGCTTCTGTGTTGTTAATTTGCATGTAGGATTGATATTTGGGAGTGCCTTAGGCCCCTGTATCTGGTCCTTTTCTACGTCATCATGAGGTCTTTTGCTTTAATTTTATCTTTGTGTTCTAGTGTGTACCTACTCAAGATCACCCTAATCTATTCATATTTTGGTTTATTTTTGGTTGATGCCTATTGGCACATGTATTTTTGTGGTATGCTCTTTTTCTTGGTGATTTAGTACATGTTCCTATATGTTGGTTATTTTATCATGCTTGTGTATGTGATTCATTGGGGCATGTCCTTTACACATTCCACTAAGTTACTATTAAGGGCTTGGGTGTACTATGATCTTCTTAGATGACTTCATAGCATTAGTTCCATCATGATTTACGATCAATATGCATGTTCCTAAACTCATCGTGTATGTTTGAGAGTCTAGTCCACACAAATGAACAATGTCATTCATGTTTTTATAACATACGATGCATACCTCATTTTTCAAAATAAAAATAGGGTATGCTCTCCACACTCAACATAAAAAAACCCCCAATCATCTTGCATTACATCCTATAATATTCTCATTTTCATAGTGCATTTTTTAGGCTTCTATTTATTTCAATTTCCCTCTTCCACCTAGTATTCTTGCCAGGTACTATGACACATGCAAAAACATCCCATATATTTGTCCATGTTGCATCATAGTTGCATCCCATTCCCATAACATCTTAGGTCCATGATGGCATCCCCATACCATTTAGGTTACTTGCATTTCATCTCATGTTCATTGCACTTCATTAGTTCTATTTATTAGATAATTTCATATTAGTTTTATTTCATTTCATTTAGTTTCATTTTATATTTTTGATTTTTTTATCACATATTCACATTTTCATGCTCATTTCCTTTTATTATCATCTTACTTAGTTTCATATTAGTTTCATTTCATTTACTTGCATTTTATCTTTTTTGATTTTGTCATCACATATTTATATTTTCATGCTTGTTGCCTTTTATTATCATCTTACTTAGTCTCATATTAGTTTTATTTTGTTGTATTGAGTTTCATTTCATATTTTTCTCATTTCTCATGATTCATACATAATATTAAATTAATTATTATTACATTATATTCATACATAATGTTAAATTAATTATCATACATTTTCCTTAATTGCATCTTAGTTTTATTGCATTACTCATTTAGGTTCATTACGCCCATTACATTAGGATCATTCATTTTTCATTATCATCATCTCATTTACCATACATTACATATTCTATCATTTTCATTGCATTATCATTACATACATATCATTTTCATACAATTCATGTGGATTTCATCTAGACACCATATTGCATTCCATTTGAAACATAATACATAATATATTATACATCACATTAGCACATCACATATACACCCATCACATCTCTATATCACATACATCATAGTCTCACCTCACATGCATCACATAGCCATAATAAAATCACATGCATCATGATATTCATCCATACATCCCTACATCACAAGTTTCAATGTCATCATGAATACATCGTAATCATCATGCATGCATCATATAGCTACATCATATAGGTACTTGTAAGAAAAAATATACTACATCACACTATTAGTCACATACAAACATTATCTCATCTAGAAATCATATAATAATGCATAAATCATCCATGTATACATATAAAAAGAACATATAGGAGATCAACTGCATCCTCATAAATCATGTAATAATCATCATGTCATCATAGTCCATAAATGTCATAATAAAGTCCATGTCAACTATCCATAAATCTACCATAAATTATATAGAAAACATTATAGTTTATAAATAGGTACATAAAGTCACTACATAAATATAGAGTTGTTGTATAGTCATCATCTCAAAATGATAAAAATGTGTCTAAAGTGGATGGAAGGTGTTTCTATGGTTGTCCCACCTAGGTGGGTCCCTATCCCTCTCCTCCACCCTCTCCCTCATCCCCCCTCGGTGGCCTTGGTGCTTTCATACCCACCGAACCTCTACGTGTAATTGATCCCCCAACTCATTGCAACTATGTCCTTTCCAAGAATGTAAGTACTTAGGATCCCTTAGGTACAACCTAGAAATATAGAGTGTGATACTACTCTACCTCTTGTGCTCTCCTCTTAATTGTCTTGTGGGTCATAAAGGCATATGTCATAACCTATGCCAATCCTCCTATTGCACGTGCCTAGTGGGAAATATCTCTTGATCTATCCTATACTGTGCAACTAACCAATGTGTCTCTGCTAGGTCTTCCCTTAGTTGTGTAACCTCATCTCTAGCTGCCACTATCCTTTCTCCCCTATCCTCCTCCTATAATTGCCTCCTCAACCCCTCACCTTGGCTTGACTGTCACTCATCTCATTCTACATGCCTTGTGCACCTATTTTCACCCACTCATGTGTCATCTCTACCTGGACCTCTCCCACTTATTGTATAAACCTTTGTCCAGTCCTTTGTAAGGATGTCGTACTTTGGCTAATTCCATATCCCTCTAGTTGTAGCTAGAGCTTCCTCTAAGCTAGCCATAGATTATCTCTTTGGCTGGATCATCCTTGTATTTTTTTTACCTATGCTTACAAGCTATCTCTCTTGACTATTATTCTTTCCATATCCAACTCTAATGTCAAGCCCCACACTCTACTCTCATCCCTCTCCCTCAATATCAACTGCAATCTATCCTAAGCACTCTCCAAGTCTCTCCTAGGGAATATTTATGTCACCCCTCCTATAGCTTGTGGTCAGTCCTATCTTGTACCCCTTATCCTAAGGTGTAAGAACCTATAGAGCCTATCCTTGAATCTATCCTCTTACAACCTATGCATACATTGTATCTTGTGTCTACACACCTTATGCATGTCCATATGTAGGTGCCCTCTCTCTTTGATCCTATGGTACTCTCTGCCATCGTACCCTAAACCCTCCTGCTACTGAGTACTCAACTCCCCCATCTCCTCTATCACCATCACCATCAACATCAACATCAACATCAACATCAACATCAACATCCCCTCCTCCTACCTCTCCATCTTCATCCATGTCATCTTTGAACTTCTCATCATTTGCAACATGCCCTAGATCTCTTAGTCTCACTAGCTGGTGTGTGGCCCACTATGTTTCATATGTAGGTGTCACTCCTATGACCTGAACTCCTAGTCTCCTAATCCATGGGACTAGGTCCATCCCTAGCTAGCTCAACTACACTAACAAAATGTTTGCATACCTAGTCCAAACCTCCATCTCCCTCTTTACATGTGGGTGGAGTAGTCCCTCTCTCACAACATCATGTACAATCCTAAACTAACACATGACATGTATAAGCATGTATCTCTCTATCTGATGGATCATCCTCCCCATCAACCAATAGTTAGACTACATAAATGAAAGATAGTAGACATCCTCATTGTCATCCTCATGCTCTCTTCCCTAGGGCTCATAATTTCTAAATAATATCCAAATAAATACTCATGAATCATCTAGGATTCATATCTAGAATCCTATCACACCTACTGAAGAATAGCATAATGGTGGCCAATATCTACATGCATAAGGCTGAATTTTCTAGTGATCACCTACCCTTAGTGGTCAGAACACCATTATATGCTCCTAGTCCCACACTAATAGTAGTGTCACACCTATACCCAGGTTCTTATATCTTCAATATGCACACATGTGCATATCATGATATAGTTGACCTGACATTGTATACCCTATACAAAATATGGCGCTAGTCTCCATCATTAGATACAATGTCATTGTCCAGCTCATTGAGAACTTATGTCCTAAAAAATCTGGCAACATGCACCCTCTAATCAATCTAAAAAAATATAGCACTAATTGTGGTAGTCTCCTCTCCACTACTACCACCACCTCATCCATGTGGTGCTCATCAGGATCCTCCTCATCATATGCTCAAAATATATCTACATGTAGTATTGTGCATCCTTAAGTATGTACTATGGAATAGCCCCTCTGATAGGGACCAAATAGATCCTCCAGACATATAGTAATGATGGTAGCCTCCCCAGTTAGGAGGTGAAATGATGATGTATACCTATGCCATCACTCTACTAATGCCATAATCATGTCATTGTGTGTCAATAGCCTAGGCCATAGGTGCATATGATCTAGTCCTACACTACTAGTATTCCCTGCTCCCCTCTTAGTTTTTCGTGCAGGGCCATCATCATTGGCTAGTGCTCTCATGTCCTAAGTGGAGGAAATTGAGAATGCATCTAGTCAAACATGCATCAAATAATCCTTTGGTAACCCTATCCTATTTCTCCCTTATTCCAACCCACTTTGGGGCATCATCTCCCTAGTAGAGTCTAACCCCTCCCTTTAGTGTTTTACAACACTTTTGTATCCTATTTACCCTTTTTTCCCCAACCCCCCTTGGTGGAGGCTCTAGTTGGCACAAATGATTATTGGAACCCCAAACCCTAACTCCAACACATGAACACCAATCCCTAAATCAATGTTTCTTCTTCCCTTTTTTACCCACCCACGCTTGTAAAGGCACCGATCCTAGATTGGCATCTGCGCAGATGTCGATCCTTAGATTGGCACTCACCAGAGGGTCATACTTTTTTGGTTACTAATACACCCACATGTGATCCCTCAGTTGATCCTTTTGTCTTATCTTTGTCATTCTTTTCACCTAGAGCTCTCTTTTTCGACCTATGTGTGTTGAAAATGACCTCTTGCATGCCCCTCTAGACCTACTTATAGCATCCCATTGCACCGTAATTTCTTCTCGGACCTCATTTTCACCCTATTTTCTCTTGCCACCCTGTTGGTCATGCATAATCCCCTTTTCTTCTATTTTATCTCCTCTTTTCCTCTTTTTTGTCCTTTTTTAAAGAAATTCCCACAAAATTTATTTTTCACGCTAATTTTCTTGAGGAGGCATACCCTTCCACCATCATCACTTCAATGCGACTCCTAGGCCTTCATTTTTCCTCTAAGGTGTATTATTTACTCTTCTTAGATGTGATGCCATTTCTAACACCACCTCAAAAAGGGGCAAACTGTAGATGTCAAAATTTGTCCCTTTACCTAGGGTCCTTTTAATTAATTAAATTATTATTTAATTAATTATTTACCCTTTATAATATAATTAACTTTAATTAATTAACTAGTTTATTTCCCCTTTCCCCTCGCATAATTAATTTTATAAATTCATTATGTTTATCCTTTTTCTAAACCTAACCTTGTAATTAATTTATTCAATTAATTAAACCCTAGTCCTCTCTATATTTAAATAATTTTATTATTTAAATATTCCCAAGCCTTAACCCATTTTTTAATTAATTAATTAAACTTAAATCTAAGTCTAAATCCCTAGCCTAAACCCATCACCATCACCTCTAAACCTACTCCCATTGATTAATTATGATTAACTAGATTAATTTTTTATTCCTATAACAATTAGTCTCTTAATGTTGCTCACACGTGTGAGCAACCGTTCCCAAGGTGGATAACTACCTTCCTTAAATAATCACCTACACTACTACATTTGGGGCCAAATTTTGACAGAAACTTCCAATGGATAATTCCTTTTTTATGAATTTGGTGTTTTTTTTTGTAATAGTCCCCGATGGTGTTGGTATTCTGACGGGTTTTAAATAGACCATCAGAATTTTGACAGTTTTAGGGTATAGATGAAAAAAAAAAGTGAAATGGCCAAATCATTTTTATTTCGATTGCAGAGAAAACAAGAGGGGGAAAATGAGTGGGTGAAAGCTGAGCGTGAGAGAATATGTGATTTCTTCATCTTTGATTGGCATCATATTCGACTGCAAATTTTAAATACATTGCATTTTATTTGATCATGAATGCTCACTGAAATGACTGCATTCTACTGGTGTCATGCCCTAGCCTGTGCTTTATCTCCATTATTTGATGTTATTGGTGCTTGTACTCAAGGATATCGATTCACTATTTTGAAATGTTTGGATTCACGTTTGTTGATATTACTGGCATGACTATTGTATATTGTTGAGATGCTCACTGAAATGACCACATTCTACTGGTATCGTGCCATAGCCCATGCTTTATCTCCATTATTTGATGTTATTGGTGCTTGTGCTCAAGGATATCGATTCACTATTTTGAAATGTTTAGATTTACGTTTGTTGATATTACTGGCACAACCATTGTATATTGCTGAGATGCTCTCTGAAGTGACCGCATTCTACTGGTGTCATGCCCTAGCCCATGCTTTATCTCTATTATTTGATATTATTGGTGCTTGTGCTCAAGGATATCGATTCACTATTTTGAAGTGTTGACTGTGGTTATCAAATAGACAGCCCATGAGCTTCTAGCTAAGTGCCATTTGTATTGATAGCTTAGGGCATCAAATGTATTGTATCATTGATAGTTGAGACTTTGTTAAAAGGAAATAGGACAAAGAACAATTTTGATTTATTTTCTCTATTTTGATCCCTAAGGGGCTGCCGCCATGATTTTTATTTTGAGTACAATTTTGATAGAATTTTAGTTGGGATTTTCACTAGGGTTTTCAGTATATTGAGCTACAACAAAACACGATTCTTTTTGGTGCTTTTTCTCCCATATTCAGTAGATAAAAATCATGGAGGCAGCCACTTAGCCATCTTTTTGATGTTCCATTTATTTTACAAAGATATAGGTATGTGGATTTATCATTCAATTGCTTGCAATTATTGGTCAAATGCAAATATTTTGTCAAGTTGAAAGGGCAAGAAATTAGTTTGGTGTTTTCAATTTATGTTAAAAGTTGATTTGGTAAAATCCTTAGAAAACACACTACATGTTCTAAAATGTAAATAAGTTGAGTGTTAAATGTAAGATATATATCTCATCCATAGTAATCAAAAGAAAGGACATGAAACTAAGGAGATTTACCAATCCAAAAATATAAGCAAATAGAAAACATGATTCGTACGTTATGAATTGGTTTTTGAGGTGCACGATCTTCATCAATATCCTCAGAAGAAGACCCCTCCTCATTGCTACTGCTTTCTTGTTTAACAATTGGTTTGGAAAAATGCATTTAACACAAGAAAAATTACAAAACTGAACCAATGGCATGTTTACAACAAAGAAATAGAATGTTAATAATATGCTGAAAATTCTATTCTATTTAATACACGCCAAAGGACCAGTCCCAACAATTCTTAAACATACTTTATCTGATATGATGAATTGTTAATAAAGGTCTAATTCTCTAGACTACTAGCACAAAGGAAGATTTGACCTAGCCAAATCTTCCTTGTACCACACAAAAAACTGTGTGACAAATTTTTCCCAATTAAAAATCTCAATTATAATAAGATATAATATAGTGTTAGAATAAAATTTGTACAAATACATGTAATGCTTATGTTAATGATCAAACACACATATGGATTCACTATTCTATTCATTGTTCCATTGGACAGTGGATTACCAGAGTTGCAGAGAATTTAATCTTTTATTGGCATTCCTCTTCTTTGTTTCATACATCTTGATGCAGAGCCCTCTACTATCACCTTAAGGAGACCGAATCAACTCAAGGATTCAACAAGTAACTTGGAATCCACTAAAGGAATTAGCCTCAACTCAAGGATTAAGTAGAGTTCCCTGACTTTGTTAATCACTTCCACAACCCTGCTACACAAGTTCACTTCCCCATTTCTTGGCAATTCCTCCTAGCACCATCTCCATCCTAGGCCACCTAGTGCACCTAGTACCTCCACCATTTCAAAACCTCAACTAGGATTTTCACCCTGATCCTAACATCAAGTATCATCTCATCATGGTCTATTCACCATGTTTCAACACCCCATTCACTCTTATCTATTCAAATTATACCATTCTTCTTCTACAACCCTTCTAGGCCTGTCTTGCTTGTAGTTATTGGTCAAATGCATATATTTTGTCAAGTTGAAAGGGCAAGAAATCAGTTTGGTATTTTCAGTTTATGTTAAAATTTGATTTGGTAAAATCATCAAAAAATACACTACACGTTCTAAACTGTAAAGAAGTTGAATGTTAAATGTAAGATATATATCTCATCCATAGTAACCAAAAGAAAGGACATGAAACTAAGGAGATTTAACAATCCAAAATATAGGCAAATAGAAAACATGATTGGTACCTTATGAATTAGTTTTTGAGGTGCACGATCTTCATCAATCTCCTCAGAAGTAGACCTCTCCTCACTGCTACTACTTTCTTGTTTAACAATTGGTTTGGAAAAATACATTTAACACAAGAAAAATTACAAAACTGAACCAATGGCATGTTTACAACAAAGAAATAAAATGATAATAATATGCTGAAAATTCTATTCTGTTTAATACACGCCAAAGGACCAGTCCCAACAATTCTTAAACATACCTTATCTGATATGATGAATTGTTAATAAAGGTCTAATTCTTTAGACCGGTAGCATGAAGGAAGATTTGACCTAGCCAAATCTTCCTTGTACCACATAAAAAACTATGTGATAACTATGTCTACTCCAACCTTAATTGTTTAAGAATTCATCATATCAGATAAAGTATGTTTAAGAATTGTTGGGACTGGTCCTTTTGCATCTATTAAACAAAATAGAATTTTCAACATATTATTATCATTCTATTTCTTTGTTGTAAACATGCCATTGGTTCAGTTTTGTAATATTTTTTTGTGTTAAATGCATTTAAAATAAAGGTCTAATTCTGCAGACTGCTAGCACGAAGGAAGATTTGACCTAGCAGTCTACAAAATTACTAGACCTCTATTTGTGGCTTTGTCTAATTTTGTAGATTGCTAGGTGTGCTATAATTTGAAGATTTATCTGACAAATAATAGGTCTTCTTTAGTATCTTATAATAACATGCTAAATTGATAAAGGTGTTATCTGCATTTAATCTGCCAATTACTAATAGATTAAGAATATTATTACTATGCTTAATCTTCCGTTTAAATGCATTTAACACAAAAAAATTTTTTTACAAAACTAAACCAATGGCATGTTCTTCATGTGGTACAAGGAAGATTTGGCTATCAAATCTTCCTTCATGAAAGCTGAGCATGAGAGAGGGTATGTGATTTCTTCATCTTTGATTGGTATCTTTGACGGGCAACGTCTTTCGAGCCTCTAGCATCATATTCGACTGCAAATTTCAAATGCATTACATTTTATTTGATCATGAATGCTCACTGAAATGAATGCATTCTACTGGTGTCATACCCTAGCCCGTGCTTTATCTACATTATTTGATATTATTGGTGCTTGTGCTCAAGGATATTGATTCACTATTTTGAAATGTTTGGATTCACGTTTGTTGATATTACCGGCACAACCATTGTATATTAGACCTTTATTAACAATTCATCATATCAGATAAAGTATGTTTAAGAATTTTTGGGACTGGTCCTTTGGCATACTGGCTTTAATTCATAAATGGATTTAATTTTATTTTGTATGTGAAATTTTGGGAGTTGCATAAGAAGTTTTAGTGTCTAAACACTCAACTAATCCCTTTAACTGATTAGGAGTGGTTGGGGAAGTTGAGAGGAAAGTTTTCAAACATTCATATTCACTTATTGAATGCTTTGGAGACTACTGGTTTGACTGTCCATGCGTTACCAGTAACTGAGATTCATTAAAGGATACAAAACCCTTCATTTTGGGTTATTGTGTGTGGATTCAAATGTAGGTTTGATTTGGTTAATGTTTAGAAGAGATAAATAAAGTATTTAAAGACAATCTTACATGTTTTGAGAGGTTTGAGAGGCACTTATCATGATTATACCCTCAAAAATAGTGGCATAGACTGGTTTTGCTAAGTTTCCTTTCTCTATTTTGAGGTTTCCTTTCTCTGCCACAGGGGTACAGTTAGAGGGTTCATTGAAAAAATGATCCTTTGAATGTTTACTATGAATATGAATGATTTGATATAGCATATTGCTCATTTTACTTGAATTTTGGAATAGCTTGTGCAAGGGTGAAAGTACTTTTGATCATTTTGGTCGTGACTGTTCCTCTACACAGTCAGGAAATGTAACTGTCTAATGATTATATGTAATGTTGAATGGATTAAATGCCTTATTATTGGTAGAAGTGAATGGAAGGAATAGTGTTTGTTTTAGGTTTCATTTATTATTGAATTCAATGGTTTCCAAGATGTGTTGAGGAGTTGCTCCTTGTTTAATGTTAACTGTTCCTGCACAATCCACTCATACAATAGTGAAATGCTATGTGGAAGGGATGATTGATAGTGTTACTTGAGGGAAGGGGGATTGTGAAAGAATTTTTATCATTGTATTATGTATTTCCAATATTTTTGGATGTAGGGCAGACCAGGAGAATGAAGGATCACTCACTAATTGCATGATAACCCAATTTTGAAGGGTCACTGGTTGAGGGGAAAGTCAAGGTTTGGATGATTGGCCCATTGGAGGACCCTATTTCTTTGTATGAATGATCATGATATGGTCATAATATGGTGTTTTATCCATTAAAAGGACCTAGGAAGGTGTGGATGTGGATGTTTGGGAAAGCCCTAGGTTATTAAGCCTTAAAGGGAGGGTTTTCTGAATGAAACCTTAAAACTTGTTGATGGTTCTTACAAATGTGAAAATACTTGGTTTGGGATGGTTTAGGAGCTCTATATATGGTGGGGAAGTTCTGTTTGGGTAAGGATTTAGTGGTTTCTTTGGAAAGGGAGGCCTAATAGAGGGCTAGTCACAATGCACCAGTCTTAGTTCAGGAAGTTGGTCCAAAAGAGTAATACCTGAATTTCAACTATGGTTCACAACCCTAAAAAGGGTATCCAAATATGTAGTTTTTTCCCTGATTCCTTTGGTAAAGTTTGGAAAGAACCTTATAAAACCAGTCAGGAAGGCTACTAGGAAACTAAGCCTAGTGAGTACCCGGTTGTGAGGTATTGGGTTGATGGGATTATTGAGATGAATCCACTAATTAGATGGAGGGAAAATGGTGATGTTGATAATATGTAGAGCCTCTGATGGCACAAAACATAGTGTGCACTCTGATAAGGTTTGGTGTTGATAGGATCAATGAGAAGGATCCTCATGAAGATGCTTGGTTGGTGTTGTAGAAACACTTGTGAAGTCCCTCATAGCATGACTAATTGCAAGTCCACCTAGGGCCTCTGCAATAAGTTGTCAACTTCGACAACATTAGACCCATAATACCTTTACATAATTGATATAAACTTTTTAGATTCATTTGGCATTGTGGGAAATAGTTCATTTGTAGCTGCTTTGTTAATTGAGCCTATTAGGCCTAGTTGGGAAACATGAATCAACAATTTTAAGGTGTGATGTTCCAAAACACATAGTCTTATTTTTGAAATATGTTATACAACTTGAAAAAGGGTATTCAAATATGTAATTATTTTTCTAATTCATTTGGAATGTTTTTGAGAAAACCATGAAAAATAGTCATTGTTATACTTCAAAGATTGGGATTTGAAGGCCTAGAATGGACAGATTGAGTTTTGGAGTAAAAAGACCATAGTGTGAGTGCATGGTGAGTGAAGATAGGACAAAAAATAGGTTTTAACATCCTTGGAGGGTTTGGAATCACCATTTGAAGAGGTGATCAAGAATTTGGTTGATGGAACCAATTGGAAAGCTTAAACAAGCATGAACCAAGGACTTGTTTGATTTTTCTTGGGAAGCTAATTGCTCAGCTCTCATCTACTTTATTTATTATGAAGCTAATTGTCGAAGGATCTAGGCCTAGGCTAGAAATATGTCTTCCCATTCTGTTGTGGATAGGTGTTTCATAAAACATACATACCTATTACACATGCATTCTCGATTCAGAGTGGGAAAATCTTATTTTGGATGTGAGGGAGAGAAGCCAAACACATAAAGAACATGCACATAAACACAATAGCTAAGAAAAATAAATGTATATATCACAACAACTGAGAAACATAATTATAGGCATCATGGTCACAATTGTTTAGAGACACAACATAATTGAATGCTATACCCAGATGATGCAACACAACCACTAATCCTCTAGTTCTAATTTGACACTGCGGGATCCAAAAACCATATATAGATAAGGAATAAATTTAGAGAGAAGAGGAGGGCCGTAATGACCAAAATAATATAGGGGTCCCTATATTATTTTGGTTGTTATTACCCTCCTCCTACACTCTCCAAATTTATTCCTTATCTTTGGTTTTTGGATCCCGCAGTGTCAACTTAGAACTGGAGGAGTAGTGGTTGTGTTGCATCATCTGGGTATAGCATTCAATTATGTTGTGCCTCCAACCAATTGTGACCATGATGCCTACATTTATGTTTCTCAGCTTTTGTGTCCCAGGACCCCTTATGACCCTTTATGACCCTTTACGATCCCTAAGAATACATCTTAGAGGTCTTAAAGTGTCATAAAGGGTCATAAGAGGCTCCTAGGAGGGTCCAGATGAGATTCCACCTTCATGTGGTTCGCCCTGTTACGTAGAGAATGTTAAACTATTCTCAAAACAAAGAGAAGCTCAATAATTTAAGGTCTCAATCCATGGAGATGCTAAAAAAATGATGGGAATCAATGGAGAGTTTTTAGATACTGAGAAGACATATATGTAGTGGAGGCTAGAAGGGATTTTTATGGAGATTTTCTAAATGTGGAGATTTTCTATAGAGGGTTTCTAGATTGAGTACCAGTGCATAGATGATGATTCAGTAACCTACATCTATAAAACCTTCACAAAAATCCCTTTTTTGGCCTCCACTCATACCTCTTCTCAAAATCTAGAAACTTTGGATACAATTTCTCATCCATGCATGAAATGTGCTAGTGATAATATAAAATTACTTTTGCGAGACTGGGATCAATTATGAGAAGGTAAACAACAAGATAATATTATTATATCTTTCTGTTGGATATTGCTAATGCATGGGGAGGTGATTGAGACATTTAATATGTTTAATCACTACGTTACTGAATGGACACTCATACTATTGTCATTTGTGTTTTTTCACTGATGTCAACATCTATTTCTGTGAGGGAATCAGACTAGTTATCACAGTGTACAGAAACTGTATGGATGTTTCAGATAATTTGAAGACAGATGAGAGTTCAGGAGGATGTTGTGATCTTATATCCAAGATCACATCATTTATTGCTTCATATTGGATGAGTTACAAATTTTTTGGTGAAGACTGGTCACTGACTGTGACAGTGAGAAATGACAGAGTTAGTCTCTGTGTTTTTTGTATAGCTTACATGAGATATGGAATCAGTGTATGCAAACTTCAGAGATGAAAGATAGAGTATTGAAGAGTTTTTTATGAATTGCACAAGGTACGGAATGCAGGATGATGTCAGCTGTGGTGTGTGCTCTGGAAAGTGATCTATTTGGAAGCTGACTATAGAGATGTAGCGTGTATAATGGATGGAAAACTTGAATTAAGGACGTCGGTCCTTAATTGTTGTAATATAACCATTGTAGACTTGTTCTAGATACCATGTGTATCTTATCAAGGGTTTATGTAATTGTTTGTAATAAGGAAAACCTTATGGGCTAACATATTTATAAGAATTGTAATAAGGTATAAATGAAAGGTCTTTTCTTTGGAAAATAAATCTATGAGAAGAAGATGATATAGAGAGGTTGTGAAAGATGTGAGCTTGTGTCTGATGTATGTAGAGAAGAGGTTTATTGGGGGACTTCATTGGAACTGATCAAGAAAAGACAGTTGTTGCCAAACAGTTCAAAAGATTGTGTATTTCTTCATATACACTTGTGTTGTGAATAGTGAGTTCTGAAGGTGGACTTAACCTTCTTTGGGCAGTGAGCCCTCCCTTTTGTTCTTGACTCCAAACAGGGTCTATCCTCTAACAAGGACTATGTACTGTAATGCTTCAATAAGCTCCTAACAGGGCTATATCTTCTAACAAGGATAACTGTACTCTCAGTACATCATTTGTGGGTGCTAATTCCCACTAGGGTTTTTACCTTTAACAAGGTTTCCCCGAGACCAAAATATTATGTTATTGTGGTGGCATTCATTGTGTTCATTGGATCTGATATTGTGTTGCTTAAAGTTTAATAATCTGTTATACAACTAATTCACCCCCCCCCTCTCAATTGTATTGTAGACTGTTATTCCTAACAATTGGTATCAGAGCAAGTGGTCCTCAGAGAGAAAGCTTAATAGCTTGAGGTGATCTTGGAGATGGCATCCTATAGGAAGGATAGTCCAAAATTTGATCCTGAGAATTTTGACAGTTGGAAGAACAAAATGTGAACTCACCTATTTTTTTAGGGGATTGACTATTGGTTGATTACAAGGAACAAGATAGCTATAAAGACTGAAGATGAATTGACAACAACTATTGAGGATGAAAAGAAGATATTTTCACTAAACATGATCACAAGAGAAGCATTAATCAACAAACTCTCTAAAGGAGAGTTTATTGAAGTTAAAGACTTGGATTTGACATTCCAAATTTGGGAAAGATTAGAGGCACTATATGAAGGAGACATGTATAACAAACAAGCGAAGTTACAAAACTTGAAGACAAAGATGGAGAAGCTACAAGTGAATGAGGATGAAAGCATTAGGACCTATGCTCAAAGGGTTACAGAAGCTATAGTTGGAATCAAAAATTATGGAGGCACTTATGATGAAGAAGAAGTTATTGTGAAGATCCTCAGATCACTAACACTTGCTTAAAAGTACAAGGCTATGTCTATTCAAGAAAATATACCTCTGACTTTGAACTTTAGCAGAGAGATGTTAATTGAAAAGCTAACTACTTTTAAAGCTACAAAATTAGGAGAAGTTGTACCTAAAGTTGAATCTACATTTAAGGCATCCACACACAAGAAATTGTCTACACTTCCGAGCACCAGCAAAGAAGATCTAAAAGAAGAGCTTGATGAGTATGTTGATGAATGGGAATAGATAATGATAGAAGAAAGAAAGATGGATGAACTTGTTGCACTGATTTCTAGAAGAGAAAAAAGAGGTAAGGGAAAGTTTGAAGGCAAGTTACCCTTGAAATGTCTTTCATGCAATAAGGTAGGTCATTTTGCATCTAGATGTCCTACAAGAGTTTCTAAGTACAAACCTAATTATGAAAATATTAAAATGGACAAAGAATGTTATTATGCTAGTGAAGGAATATCTGATGATGATGATTTAGATTGTGAAGAGATTGGACTTGTTGCTATTAGAGATGAACCAATACATGAAGAAAAAGTTTTAGTATCTCATGTTGACAAGAAAAATGAATGGATAATTGATAGTGGTAGTTTTCATCATATTACTGGTGATAAGAACAAGTTTGTTAAATTAGTAAAGTATTATGGAGGTGTTGTGAGGTTTGGGGACAATCTCCCTAAATCTATCATAGGAGTAGGATCCATTACTCTGGATGGAAAGACTAATATAGACAATGTACTGCTCGTTGAAGGATTGAAACATAATTTTTTGAGTGTTGGACTATTAATGGATAAAGAGTTTTAGTTAAGTTTTGTTAATGGTAAATATTTTATCAGAAGTAAGGAAGGAAAGCTGATTGCAACCAGTACAAAATCTAGAGGTAATGTATTTGAATTAAACACATCTGGAGCCTCTTGTTTTGTTGTGAAGGTAGATAACAGTTGGTTATGGCATAGGAGATTTTGTCATGTTAATTTTGATAACATTGTGAAGGCAAGTATGGCTAATGCAATAAGAGATCTGCCAAATATTGTGAAACCATATAACAATGTATGCAGAGAATGTGTTATGGGAAAATAAACTAGAAGCAGTTACAAAAGAAAAGAATATACATCAAAAGGAAAGTTGGATTTGGTACATACAGATCTATGTGGACCTACAAGAACAAAATCATACTATGGTGAAATGTATTTTATACTCTTTGTTGATGACTTTTCTAGAATGATGTGGGTTACTTATTTAAGAGAGAAATTAGAAGCATTTGATAAATTCAAGTTGTTCAAAGCAAAAGTAGAGAATGAATCAGGTTTAAAGATTAAGTTCTTAAGGTTAGACAAAGGTGGAGAGTTTACTTTAGACTTATTCAATTCATACTGTGAAGATCATGGGATAAAGAGACAGACATCTGCTCCTAGGACTCCACAACAGAATGGGATAGCAGAGCGAAGGAACATGACTATACTTGATGCTGCTAGGAAAATGTTGATTGAAGTAAATGTATCTCATGTACATTGGAGAGAGGTTGTTGGAACAACACTGTATACATTGAATGAAATTCAAATCAGAGAGGGTACAAGTAAGACTCCCTATGAATTATGGTTTGATCATACTCCTACTGTAAAATATTTTAGAATATTTGGTAGTAAGTGTTATATCAAGAGAGATGATGAGATAGGGAAGTTTGATGTTAGAAGTGATGAAGGAATTTTCTTTGGTTACTCTGTTAAAAGAAAGGATTACAAATGTTTCAATCTAAGATTGAGGAAGATGATTGAAAGTAACAATGTAAGAATAGATGAAAAGTTTCAGATACAAGAAAGAATGTATGACTGTAATTAGATTTCAGAGATAAAAGAAACTACTACTACTACAGAAGGAGAACTTGTTGAGGTAGAAAGTGAAAAAGAGGCTTGTCATGCTAGCGCAAGTAAGGCTGCTAAGAATCCTAAAACACTAAGGTATGTAAAGAATAACCATCATGAAAATCAAATTATTGACAATACCAGTCAGGGAGTGCTAACTAGATCAAAGGTTAGAGAAGAAATTTGTTTGATTTCTCAAGTTGAACCAAAAACTATAGATGAAGCATTTAGAGACGAATCTTGGATAAATGCTATGAAAGAAGAGTTGTATAAGCATGAAGTATCGACAAATAGATGTTGCAAATCTGACACATAAGCATGAAGTATCGACAACTGATTCACCCCCCTCTCAGTTGTATTGTGGATTGTTACTCCTAACACTTTCATTTCTTTTATCCATTCATATTTTCTACCTTCTCTTATATTGGATATTGTGTAGTGTACATAAAGGCAAGGTGGTGATTATTCACGATGAGCGATAGGTACAAGTCTTCCAGGCCTTACCCAGTAGCTAGGAGTAAAGATAACAGAGCTCAAGAGACCATCATAGTTGGTCTCTTTCTTCAGTCCATATTACTGAAAAAATGTTTTACCTTTCATTAGCTCATCAAATGTGAGGATTTGAAAGAATTTAATAAATGATATTTTCATCACTAATGTACATTATTTTAGTTTGATGCTGAACAAATTTATCTACTTCGCACACTTGTAGACATCGAGCATATCCATAAAGAAGCATCCCCTCTCGTGGCTTGAGTAATGTAGACCATGGGAGGAGATTCTTCTTTATTGATGTGCGCATAGTCTACAAGTGCACGGAGTTGATAAATTCATTCAACGTCAACTTAAATAATATACGTTATCATGAAAATATTCTATTAAATTCTTTCAAATCCCCGCATTTGATGAGCTAATGAAAGGTAAACTATTTTGTCAATAATATGGACTGAAGAAAGAGACCAACTACGATGGTCTCTTGAGCTTTGTTATCTTTAATGTGCATATCCATCACTTTTTTGACATGCATGAAACTTTTTTCGACAACAGTCCTATACGTCCGACGGGTTATTCTGTCAGACATTCACTACCTATCCATCGCCATTCTGACATGTTAAACATCAGAGAGAACTCCTTTTTGATAGATTTGTGCAACAAGACTGCTATACATCTGACAATTTGTCCTATCTGAAAGTCATTGCATATGCATCTCCATGTTGACAGTTGTTTGACAGAGTTCTGATAGATATATCGTATGAAACCCCATAGTAAAGTTACTCTTTATGTGGCCTATTTCGATAGGAAATGTCATCAGAATACCGATAGTTATCACTTCCGTCACAATTTCCAACACAAAAATGATGATGGGAATGTCAAAGTATGGACAAATAGACGTTGCAAATCTAACACATGGCCGTCGAAATATGGCCTCAAATGTACTAGTGCTACATTCTTACACAAATGCCCCCTCTTTCTTTTTTGGGATATTATCACACATGTGTGAGACATCTTGATCCACCTCATCTCTTCCACTTTGTCTTCCTTACTTAATGAGCCATCAGTTTCAAAGGTTTCTCACACATATGTGAACAACTCATCCCTCTTGCATGGCCAACTACCTTGATTGCATGGCACCCATTTGGCTTCCACAGTGGCATCCACATCATTGATCCTGTGCAATCTTATCCCTCCATTCAAGTTTGAATCTCCACCATCCATTTCCTTCCAAGTCCTATAAATAAGAGCCTCTCCATGAAAAAATCATCACTTTCATTGCAATATTTTTATCATGTTAAATTATCTCTAGAGTTCTCATTTGAAATCTTAGTAATCTTATCATCATAGTATTTCCATTTGCATTCATATTTAACTTAGAAATCCATGGCTTTTATAGTTATCTTGCATGTTTAATCACTTAATTTAGTGCATTTCTACATACTCTTTTTTATTAGATTCTCTAATTTAGTTTGTATCTTAGGATTATATCACCATTTAGAACATCTTGAATCATCATTTGGGGAATATTTGTTGTATTTGAGATCACACCCATATTGAAATATCTTTGTGAGAAAGTCAATGGAGTAGGGTGCCTCTATGAATTTAGCTCAATCAGAGGTATGTTGTAGAATGGACTATTTGAATGTATGTTTTTTTTGGGTTTTACCTTGTTTGCATTTGAATAACAAATATTTCACACCATATACAGTTCTCAGTAGAGAAACAATGATGGCATCAGAATGAGATGCCCTTATAATCCACCACTTGATTCTATGGCCTGTCTCCCACCATGAGAACCACATTTCCAGAGAGAGGTGTAGAGATATCAATGTTCACCAAAATATGTGAAATGTAGAGAGACCCATTTTTGTCATATCCTCATCCACCTTTATGAAATGACCAATAGAGTTTGGAATGGCCTCAAAACAAGAGATCAACCAAAAGTGAAGGGGATTATGGGAGGCCAAACCTACACTAGATGCATGCTAGGTGTTTTAGTAATAGGATTGGAAATTGTCCAGGGTTTGGCTGAGAGAGAGTGGGTCCCCCAAACCCACAACTTGCTAAGCACCAAATCTCATTCAATAGTTTTTTAAGCATAAACATAATAATTAATAGATATTTCCCAAATCAAGGTTTAGTGGGCAAGCTTATGTCCATGAAATTGACTTTCAAAAAGAGTGTAATTATACTTTCTAGTTGATGTAATGCCCTCCATTATGAATTCTCTCATGTTATTATGAGCATGACCACATGTTGATGTATGATTGATACATATTATTTCATGTACCTATTGCATAAGCCTGCCTCATTTTACATTGTTGAAGAATAAAAAGCTTTTGAAATAAAATCATAATAATAAATAAATAAAGATAATCAAGCTTGGTAGATATTTTTTATGACCACCAAATCAACTTTAAAGAATTTCTTCCAACTACAAAGTTATGTGTCTTAAGACAATCACGACCACATGTTGATGGATGACTAAAGCATATTTCCTTCTATGTACATATTGCACAAGCCTTCTTTCTTTGATGGAGGAATATAAATCTATTGAGATAAAAACATAAAAGTCAATAAATAGTTAGAACCAAACTTAGTGGATAAATTCATGTCCATCAAAATGATTTTTAATACAATGTCTTTCATTTGATCTAATGCCTTCCAAATGTAAATTTATGTACCTTATCACGATCATGATAATATGTTGATGGATGATTTCCAATTTTTATTCTATGTACCTATTGCATAAACTTAATTTGATGACATTGGTGACCTCTTGGGAAGGCTTGATGCTTCACCACTTTGAGCATGATCTAGATGCAATGAGTGCTAAGCATTCATTCTCATGAGAGATGGATTCTTTTAAACCACTACTCATGAAACATGGGTCAATGAGTTTAGTTAAATAACTACATAGTTGAATCCTAATAGCAATATCACAATTTTACTTGTTGTGTAAAATACCTCCTACTTATCAAATGATGAGCTAAATGGGCTCTATAATGAATAATTTATAAGGTACAACACTTTTTTAAGGTTATACAAATGGGGTAGCAAGATAAGGTGTAATATTGTAGGAACTCCATGATTAAGTGCACTTGAGTTGGAGTAATACTAGGATGGGTGGACTTTTAAGAAGGCTTGGTGCTTCAACCCTGTGAGCATCACTTAGATGCAATGAGTGTCAAGTGTTCCATTAATTCTCATGAGAGATGGGCTCTTTTGAACCACTACTCATGAATACATGGGTCAATTAGTTTGACTTGAAAAGTACACTATTGAATCATAATAGCAATATCAAAATAAACTACACAATTAAATCTTGACACCAATATCAAAATTTTACTTGTTGTGGAAAGTACCTCCTACTTATCAATTAACAAGCTAAAGGGGATCTATAATGAATATTCCATAAGACAACACTTGTTGAAGGTTTTGCAAATGAGGTAGTAAGAAAAGTGGGCTTAACCTTGGAGGAAACTCCATGGTTAAGTGTGCTTGAGTTGGAGAAATACTAGGATGTATGACCTCATGGTAAGGCCCAATGCTTCAACCCTATGAACATCACATAGATGTAATGAATGCTAAGTGTTTCACTCATTCTCATTAGAGATGAGTTCTTGTGAACCACTAGTCATGAAACATGGATCAATGAGTTTGACTCAAAAACTGCATCATTGAATCTTCATAGTGGTATCACAAAACTTATTTTACCAAATATAAAATATAATAATTAATAAATAGTGAGAATCCAACTTAATTAACTTGGATTCTATCATTGAAATAAGTATTATAAACCATGATCATATGTTCATAAATAAGTGACACATTTTCTTTCATAATTTTTTTTACTTTACCCATGTTCCAATTATCGTTTATTTGTTTTTTTCTAATTAAAATCCCACTAAACCCCTATCTAGAGAGCCAATAGATGCTCATTTCTTATCTAATAATTGAAGAAAAAGTTAGTGATTAGACCAGTTGTGCAGCTTTATCGGTACTAATATCACATGATAATTATAGGATTTTTGCATAAGTATTGGATCAATTGTGCAAATTTGGTGGTCAAAGAAAACAATTAGCATGCCAATGCAAAATATGTAGGAGTCATCAACTCAAAATGACCACATTTGAGCTTGTGTACACAATAAATCCAACAATGTTCATTATAACTATCCAAAAGACAAAACAATACCTATAAACAAAAAATTCCTATATTACTCAATATCGTTGATCAAAGATGGCTTATGAAGATTACAAAGAGGACCTATTCCATTTCCTTCCACTTCTTTAGCCACTCCCAGCATGAATTTTATCGAAGAAATGAACAAAAAAGTGTCTCATTTTGACCTAAATGGGAAGGGTAGGATTGATAAGACTCTGTTTCACAACAGTAACTAGGTAAAGATTCCATCTTTCATTAATTTCATAAACATTCTTATCCAACATATGGATCTTTATCAAAAATTACTTGATCTTTCTGTAATGTAAGATTTGATTAGAGAGATGTAATGGAAGATTGGAATGGAGAGAAAAACTATTTAAGAATTTGGTTGAATGACAATATGGAAAAGCATAAATGTGTTCTATTTTTGAATGATGGACAAATTAAAGACCTTAACATTCTTTAAAAACAAAGAAAACTATACTTTCATTCAACCAAATTTACTCAATATTTCTTTCCACCATTCAATCTTTCATTTGTTTAATAAGATCACTTCTAAGAGCATCAAAAGTATTTGAGACTCTTAGTTTGCATCATGTAATACTTTGTGTTGATCAAAAGATTTCCTAACTCTATTGCTTCTCTCAATAACTCAAACACTCACAGAGCACTGCTCTGGTATAGTTCTAGAGGTTGGTCATTTTTATTGCCATTAATTTTGATGTGCTGAGATGTTTTAGTTTTAGATTGTAGTGTAACCTTGTATTCTCATGTAGTTGTTCAAGTGCAATTTTTATTTAATTTTAAGCTCATTTCAAGTTGTTGGAGTGTTTCCATGTAAGTTTTTAATTAGAAGGAAATGATAAAATGAAATATTTTTCTACTTTGATGGAGTAGTTGCTAGTTAAAAGTCAAAAATAATTTGAAAAGGGGGGCTAAAATAAGCAACAACTATTTATTGAGAAAAGTGACACTATCTATTTACCTACAATGTTAGTAAAAATAGGGTGCTAAAAAATATACTCCTAAATCTATTCTACTGAAAACACAACTATACCTAAAAGAAGCACAATCAATGAAAATAAAATGATTATTTAGCACCATCACTGGAAACGATGCAAAAAATGTAGAGTTTCATTAACCATGCATGATTTAATAGACTAAAAGCCTAAAATCTCCAAGTAAATACTATATTAGATTGACCTTCCTTGACAATGGTTAACATTTAATCTTGTCAAACCAGATTCATATACTTGAAATGGGTTGGCACAATCTACACATCATCATTATATTCAAACAACCATCTAAGTATTGAAAGGAATGCAACAAAAATAATTTATAATTTGCTAAAGCTATACTTAATCTACTTAAACACAATATAATTTTAACACAACTCTTTCATTACGTTACTGTAAATGAATTTAAACACTACAAGAATAAATTAAACATCTACAGTAGCTAGTCCACTGATACTATTTGAAGTCATAAGAAAATATTCATATAACTTAGACAACAATCTTCATGAGATTTTGTCTATATTGTCCTTAATTTTAAGCACCCATAATTAGATGCTCAATTCAGCGCCATTTTAGCATTTATGGGTTCCCACATTGATTTCACACTCTCCTAACTCTCATTAGACCTTTATTAATTTAATTTAATATTAAAATTAATATTATGAGTCCTCGCTTAATTGGTTATGGGTCATTTAATTTAAAGTTTGAGACATATTTTTCACGTCTATTGATCTCGCATCTATGTGTGGCACATGTTTTCTAGAAACTATAACATATTATCTTGCTCTTATTAAAATTTTGTCAATTTTTGGTGGGAACATATTCACTTTTTGGAATATGTACCCACTTAGCCATTGTGTACCCACCTAGACATAGAGTACTCATCTAGGCATTATGCTCCTGACATTTTTTCCTAAAATTTTAGGAGTGGGATTTTATGGTTTGACACTCCCCAAAGGTATTCCCCATAGGTAAATATCATTTTTCTATGTTAGCCTAAAGGTGATTTTACTTTGAGATCTCTATATAAAGGCCTCCCTTTCCATTCATTCAAAAACAGTCAATGAATACAATAATTGTAATCAATTGGCAATCATCACATAAGGAGATCATATCAATTCAAGGATCCAAGTCTTTAAGTCTCTAAAGCATTATTTGTATTCTTCATTAAGAATTTTGGAAAACTACAACATTCAGGATTCAAGGCATATCTTTCATGATTTTCTTTTGGGTTTCTATGGAGTTCAAGCTATTGCATTAACACTTATGATTACATCCAAAGAAGACTTGTGATTACATCCAAAGAATCATTTTGTCATCAAGGTATAAGGTAATTGATGATTCATGTTGATGTACTTTCCTTCCAAACATATTTCATCCTATTTCAAGGTCAATTACAAACACGGGTTTGACCGAGGCAAACCCCTCTATATAATCTTCTTCCCCATTTTTCTATGTGCAGGAATAGGTAGAAGGTCTACTAGAGAAAATCTAAGAAGTACATGACCCGAACAACAATTCAGGAAAGTTTCAGAAAAAGTTACTCGGTATACAGTGGCTCATGCGATCTGTACCCTCTTGGGTGATTTGTTCCTAAGATTAGAATGCCTTGGGTGATCTGTTCCCTATAAATCAACTACAAAATGAAATCATAGGTCTTTATTGTTATGTCATTATTATTCTAGGTACTCGCCAGTTACTATCTAATCTTTGTCAATCTGTGTGTTCTAAAACTTGTTATCTTGGCTTAGTTTTTCTTTTATCTTACATTATTCAATCATTTTCCTTGAATCAACCTTTCATATTAGTGAAGGATTAGAGATATACATTAAGCACTTGATCCCATTCAAGCCTAGTGAGTCATCTTCCTTCTTAATGTACAATATGAGATATGATTGTATATTTTGGTGAACCTAACTCATAACATTTCCACTTTTGATTTGGTATATTGTGTTTTTTCATTTTGTACATTCATTTAAATTGCATATTACCTCTCATTTCATGCATTAAAAAAACCTAGTCCATTCTTGCAAATTTCATGTTTCAGAATAATATAAATTAAAAAATATTTCATTTCATGCATTTTTTATGCACCTAGATAGCAATCATTTTATTTCATTTAATATATATTTTTTCATTCCTTGTTTATCCACTTGCATTGAGAAAATATATAAAAGTTACATATAGTTTCATTCATTTTGCACATATGACATATCATTTTTAATTTGGTTTGTTTATAATGAATATTTTCTATAGGTTAATTTAATTTTTCTCTCCTAAGGACCCTCCTTCTCATGAGGACATATTGAGGAAAAAAATAAATACTTCTCTTAATGATCTCCCTATTTGGGATGAACCGTTAGAAGATGATCTTTATTATTATCTTGATATGTATCTCCCTCATGAGAGAACCTTGGTGAAAGACAATGATATTATGGTTCAATCCCTTAAGGATGCATTAGCTTCTATTCATCTCAATTATTTTCCCTCTACAAATGAAGTCTTGATGAGTGATGATAATTCTCCTTAGCTGTACCCCCTTTATGAGGATGTTTTAGAGCAAGAGAAGGATAATATAAATACCTTTCTTATCACTTTTCCCTCATTAAATGACATCCCTTTTAGAGATAAATCATTAATAAAAATGTCTTATTCACATTATAAAGATTTTCCTACTCATAAGGATACCTTGAAAGAAAATAATACCATTACCACTTTCCTTGATGCTCTCCCTTCTAGAGATAAAAAGAGAACCTAATCAAGTCAATATTGTCAATGTTTTGGGAAGTGAAAATCTAGAGATTATTGTCCATCTTCATCAAGATACCCCTCAAACTCAAAATAAATTAATCATTGCAATGAAAGGTGCTCAACAACCTAATTATCATTTGGTTTCTCACACATATCACATAATAAATAATAGGCAACCTACCAATTTAGTTTTTCCTTCTCTTCCCACTTCTTAACTAATGCTTCCTCTTCCACTCTATCTTCCTCAAAATCTTGGAAAGGAATATGATTTAGTAGAACAAATTTGTGCTACTCCTGCCAATATATCCCTTTGAGAGCTTCTTCAAACTTAATCTACATACCATGAAGCATTACAAAAATCCTTAAGAAACATGACTATTCCACCTCCTATTCAAACTAATATAGCTTCTATACTTGAATTCCTAAATGCGACCAATAATAAAGCTCAAATTGTGTTTTCTCAAGATGAGTTGCCTTCTAATGAAATTCAAGGTCAACATGATCTACTTATGGTTATTGTCCTTATAAATGATAATCTTATTTGAAGAACTTTAATTGATAATGGATCTGGTCTTAATGTGTGTAACATTGATTTGTTACATAAATTTAAGGTTGATACTTCAGTGATTAAACCTGATTCTATTCATATTTGTTTCTTTAATAATATTTCTAAACCAGCCTTAGGTATTATAACCTTACCTATTAAGGTAGGTCCTATTACTTTACCCACACCAATTCATATCATGTCTGATACTCTCACTTATAATATTATCTTAGGATGACTATGGTTACATGTCATGCCATCTTTTCCTTCAACACTTCATCACAAAGTGAAGTTCATCTATAATAACATCATGTATACCCTTGTTACTAATGATAAGTTCCAAAATTGCTTACAAACTTAATCTGATTCTCCATCCATGCCTACACCAGTTCAACAAAATATATCTTCTCCTCCTGATGATACTTCTTGTCCTCAAAGTCCCCTTTTAGAATATGGTTGGGGGTCATTAGATTTTACACCATCTTTGGTGGGAGAATAGAAAGTTTCTAAAGGGCCTAGTGTGTCGTTTGTCCAACCCAATTCTTAAAACAGTTCAACTCATATTATTCAACATGGTTTAGGATGCATGCAACAAAGTGTCGATACTTCTGAGAAACCTACCTCACACTTTCCTCTTCAAGGACTCAGTTTCCAACTTTCTCCTTTGATTACATCCCTTCCCTTACCATCCAACACTTCTTATATGTATAGCTTTAATCAAGAAATCATTTCACCTAACCTTCTTCGTGCTAAGTTGATTACTTGACCTAAATGAAAGAAGAAGCATACTCAAAATCTTGCGAATCTTCATTTTTGCATGTATCATTGATATCATGACCACTCTACTAATGCATGTCAGTATTTGTGTTACAAAATTCAAAAACTCATTGATTATGATATTATTCACATAACATGTTGCAATCATTTGATTTTCAACCATGGTTAGTTTGAACAACATACATGTTCATTTTATGTTACTCCACAATATGTGACATTGTTAGCATATCCCTTGGGGGCTCCTTGTCAATCATGGTGGTACAATTTTAGGTACAACCAAAATTTGCGAGCAACATAATATTCCCAATTAATCTTATTCTTGTCTCTACAATTGGGGTTCAAGGATAGTTTTTTAATTTCTCATCATTTCTAAGGATAAACTTTTCCCTTGGTTTAGTGGTATTTGATTATCATGTGATGTCTTTTCTTACATATAATTATTTGTTTTGATTATGGACTCACTCTTATGCAAGAGGTGTGTATCCTTGATGACAACCTCTTCTATGTTTGCAATTGTATGCCCAAATAAGAAAATCCCTCATCTAGGGGCTAAAAGTGTGTTATCCTTAATCAAGAATCTTGTTATCAAGCAGTGGGGAAGGTGTCAATTCTAGTTCTCTTTCCCCCTCTCAGCTAACGATGTTCAAAAAGACCTATTTACACTTGTTGCATGGTATCTTTTTGCATTCATCCCTTCCTTGACCTCATAAGAGATGTGATCTCTTTGTCTTGGACTGAGTGTTACTTGTGGGATACCTCCTTGGTGTTAAAGGCTCTTAATCCTTGTTTCTATTTTCTTTAAGATTTCCAAATAGTCCTATTTCACCATCTTAAGGAGGGGCATATTTGGCCTCCTTATTACAAATTTTTAAATTATTTTAAGCATTTCAAGTAGACTGCACTAGTATAATACAATTTCTAGGGCCATATCACTCTCATTTGTACATTTTTGGTGGATTTCCTTGGATACAATGTGGTGGAACCAAAATCTCCAGACACAAGTTTGCATAATGAGATCCAATGGCTCAGGGAAGTACAAATTTCATTTCTTAAATATTTTATATTTTATATTGAATATCTCCTAAAATTAAATACTTTAGCATTAATATATTCAGAATGTATTTTTTCAATGCAAATTCATATTTTTCTAAAATAATGTTCTTTGAAAAGGAATTGGAAAATCATCCATCAAAGTTGCAAAATAATTGTTCTTGCTTAATTACCCTAAATAGATAAAAATATGGTTGTAATAATGTTTTCATTTAAATAGCTTGGGCAATTTCCTATAAAATATTTTTAAAAATGAATTAAAATAAAATATATTTTTACAAAAGGGTGGGGAGAGGGAGTTGAACACTCAAGCTCTCGACCTTGCCCTCTTTCCTATCCTAACTACTTATCCTACCCTAACCAATTGCTCTATTATATTCCTTGAAAATAATTGTTAGGGTGAAAAGATATGATTATAACATTTTTACCTTATAGTAAATAAAATAGATAATATTGTGATTGATTTTTCACGTTGATGCTTTAAGATATTGAAATATTTTCTTTTTACCCTGTATAGATATTTGTTGATTTTAGGGTTATTTTTATAAAGGGAGTAATAGGTTCCATTTAATGTATTTTTTTAGGGAATTAATTTACCCTAAAAAGTGAAATATATTTACATTTATCATAGAATGGAATTGTAAAAGGATATTTTTACTTTTTAAAATATAATCTTTTTACCTTATGATTATTTTTTAAAGTATTTATTAAGGTAAATTGTATAATATTAGGGTAGATTTTATATATCATATGAATAATGAATTTTAAATGATACTTGCAGGAATATATTTGTAATTTATAGAATAAAGGAGAGCAATTATTTCAACAAAAGCAAAGACATTAATGAATGATTTGATTATTACATATATTAACCTTTTGGACGGTTAATACTTTGTATTGTAATTATATATTTTATTGTTGCAGTTAGTGATTAGGTTTTTGTCATGAAACGACATCTCGATTTGTAGCTTGTATTGCATCCATTTAAAAATATATTAATATGGATACCAAGATCGAGGAAAAGGACACATTTTTATAATTAGAAAAACTCTTTGTAGAAATTGGATTCACTACTGCAACGATGAACTCGTATGTACCTATTTTTCAACATCAATAAAGATAAGTGTTTTTTCTCTCTATTTGTGGCTCTAAGTTATATGCATGCTTTCAGTTAGTCTTTCAGATTTATCTATTAAAATAGATTATTTCATTGTGTTATATTCCCTTCACATTATAATTCAAAATCAATAAATAGTCTGATCATCACTTGAAAGGTGTGATTACGAAACTTTCTTCTATTCTATTGGTCTCTTATAATAGAGTTAAATAGAATAGAACTGGTTATATAATTTGATCTAAATTATTTTTCATGTGGAAGCCTCTAAAATGACGGTCTTGTCTTTTTATTAAGCAAGTTATATAAAACCGTCTCTAATTGTATGTAGGATTGAAAGTATTTTGACTCCATAGCCCAAGTATCTGAAAGGCACTGATCTTATCATTTACTGGAAACTGTTATTTCAAGTTATATCTTAGAGTTTACTAATATTAGATTTACTTCTTTTATCATTATACTTTTATTTCAAATATATTTTGATGTAGGTTTATATAGTATAAATAATTAATCTTTTAAGCAATTTTCATAATTTAGAATAGTTTGAAGTATTTTAGAAATCTTAGATTTGGGCCTACCAGCCTTGGTTTACTAACCTAAATTGTGGGGATTCAAATCACAATCGTGGTTGAATTCGTTAGTTGGTGAAAATAATTGGATATCAGATCCAACATTTTTGAGCACCAACACAATGCTTCCCTTGGTTATCTTTAGGATTGGTTGAACTAGCATAACACAACTTGCTAGCCCATTTGACCTCTCCTTTGCATACATTTTTAGGATTGATTGACTAGCATTTGCTAGACCATTTTACCTATCCTTTTTATGGGTTGACTAGCATAACAAAATTTGCTAGACCATTCAACCTCTCATTTGCATATATTTTTATGAGTTAACTAACATGTGCTAGATAATCAACTCCCTATTCACATTGTCTTTGATGGGTGGAACTAACGTAACATATATTAATATGCCATTCCCCCCTCTTCTCTCTTATTTCTCTCTTGTGGATCACCTATCACAACACAAATGTCTAGCCTATGTCATTCATAATTGTCTTTTCTCTCCTCCATGGTTCTGTAGCATAATGCACTTTTCTATTTGATTGGATTATGGAGTCTTGTCTTATCTTTGATTTTTCCTATTGCTCTTTCCATGTGACCACTTGTGCTTTTGCAATATCTTTCTGAGCATGATGCTAGTAGTTGAGACATTTTATTTATCAAGGTCTATTCAACTAGTTGAATTGGAACCTTAGTAAGCTTTAGGCTTGTATTTTTATTTTATGTGTTCTTGCACATGGTTGTACAAGTTAAGATCCTTCATTTGAGGGATTGTATCCTTAAAATTAAGCGAGGTCTTATCTCTTTTTAGTTTTCCCATGATCACATCTTTATCTTTATCTCTCTCTTTCTTATACTTTACTGTGAGCATGAGGTTAACTTGTGCTCTCACTAAAGTAGGGGATAAATGTATTGCCCTAAATTGTAAGCACCCACATTTAGATGCTTAATTCGGCCCTATTTTAGGATGTATGGGTTCCCACATTGATTTCACACTCTCCTAACACTCACTAAACCTTTATTAATTTAATTTATTATTTAAATTAATATTATGAGTCCTCTTTTAATCAATTCTGGGCTATTTATTTTAAAGTTTGAGGCATATTTCTCACATTTATGTGTAGTGCATCTTTTCAAAAACTAGAACCTATTATCTTTCTCTTGTTAAAATTTTAGCAATTTTTGGTAGGAACATATTCACTTTTTGGAATATGTACCCACTTAGGCATTTTGCACCCACCTAGTCGCTTTGTACTCACCTAGGTGTTGTGCTCCCACCTACGCATTGTGTACCCATCTATGCATCATGTTCTCGACATTTTTGCCTAAAATTTTAGGAATGAGATTTTATGGTTTCACACTACCCAAAGGTATGCCCCATAGGTAAATATCATTTTTCTAAGTTAGCATATAGGTGATTTTACTTTGAGATCTCTATGTAAATGTCTCCCATTCCATTCATTCAAAAATAATCAATGGACATAATAATTGCAATCAATCAACAATCACAACATAACGTAATCATATCAATTCAAGGATTCAATTCTTCAAGTCTTCAAAGTACTATTCTTATTCTCCATAAAACATTTTGGAAAACTAAAATTCATGGTGCAAGGCAAATCTTTCATGATTTATTTTTGGGTTTTTATGGAGTTCAAGCTATTGCATTAATAGTTGTGATTACATCCAAATAAGTATTGTATCATCAAGGTATAAGGTAATTGCTGATTCATGTCAACGTACTTTCCTTCCAAATATATTTCATCCCATTTCAAGATTGATTCCAAATAGGGCTTTGATCGAAGAAAACCCCTCTATACAACCTTCTTACATGTTTTTCCATGTGTAGGAATAGGTGGTGGATCTATTGGAGCAAATCTAGGAAGTAAAAGATCTGACAAACAATTTGGGAAAGTTACAGACAAATTTATTGGTTATACAGTGGATCAAGTGATCTTTACCCTTTGGGGCGATTTGTACCCTCCTGGGCAATATGTTCCTTGCAAATCAAATCCAAACTAAAATAATAGGTTTGTACTACTGTTTGGTTACTATTTTAGGTACTTGTAGGTTACTGTCTAATCTTTATCAATCCATGTGTTCTAAAACTTGCTATCTTGGCTCATTTTTTCTTCTATCTTGTATTAGTCAATCATTTTCCTCTAATCAACCTTTCATATTAGTGAAGGATTAGAGATACTTGTTAAGCACATGATCTCCTTCAAGTCTAGTGGTTCATTTTCCTTTATAATGTACAATATGAGATATGATTGATCCCACTTGATCATGATTTCTTATTGTACACTATAAAAGAGATCAAACATACAATTACACTAGGAACTATTGTGCTAAAATTCATGAAGGAAAATAAGATGGATATATACCTCAAGTGGGCCCCCTTGAGATTATTCCATATGTACTCAATAGAAGGAAATAAATTGGTTAACACACATTCTATCCATCACCCATTAACACATTGTCATCCATTAACCCATATTGACAATGTATGAATATGCATAATCAACTATAATAACTATATATTATGCAACAGAGAAATACAATATTGTTACATCCATATGAATATTATAATATAAAATATTTTAAGATTGAAAGATTTAACCATCTATGCATGCAAAGTCCCTAGATCTAGGAAAATATTTATTGCTCATACAGACATCATGCACAAGAGAGAGAGAGAGAGAGAGAGAGAGAGAGAGAGAGAGAGAGAGAGAGAGAGAGAGAGAGAGAGAGAGAGTCATATCATCACTACAACTCTTAGATCATAGTTTATTTGACTTTACATATATCACTTGGATGTAGAAAATCATTATCTTCCTATCAACATGATTAAAATAAGTCTTCAAAGATTGAACAAGTTGATAATGATTCTTTAAATTTTGAAGACTATTTCAATGCTCAACTATTCCTTAGTTGTAGGAAGTTGCACAATCATGGCCACATGAATTGTGGTAGTCCACCTCATCATATGTTGCAAAACCTTATTAGGAAGCAATTAACCATTCATATAATATTTAATCTATGTTCCATCACATTTAATCCTATAAATTTCCATATGACTATACTTTAGACTATATGTGTATGTGTATGTATATGTATATCTATCTATATGTATGTATGTATGTATGTATGTGGGTTTGTGTGTGTATGGTATTTTAGCAAGAAATCTTCCTTAATTGCATGAATTCACCAAGTCTTGAGCATAAAAGACATAACCATAGTAACTAATGAAGTCAAGTGGATAGATAATACAATCATACAAAAAACATAAAAAAACCTACTCATCACCCCCTATCTCTCTTCTCTCTCACCTATCTCCCCCCTCTCTAGGTATATCCCTCTAATTCTTCCTCTCTCCCTCTCTTTCTCCCCTTCCCTCCTTACCCCTATATCTATCTCCCCCCCTTTCTCTCTCTTATTTTCTCCCCCTCTCATCCTCTCCATTGTCTATTTCATCACTTCTCCCTCCCTCCCTCACTCCCTCTCTCCTCTATTTTTCTCCCCCTCCCCTCCTTTTACCTCTCTCTCTCTCTCTCTCTCTCTCTATGTCTCGTTACCCACATGTATGTAACATTTATATCTATCCTCTCTCTATTTCTCTCCTTCCCTCTTCACCTCTTTCCCTCTGTGTGAACCCTTCTCTCTCTCATCATTGAAAGAAAGAAAAAATCAAATTCACACATTCAAAAGAATCTAATAGAGACAAAATTAGGATATCTTTGATATTGATTTCATGTAAACTCATAAATAGATGTGGAGACAAGTTGAAACTCCTTTTCATTGATATTTCAAAATTTCTCTAAGAATTAATGCAAAAATTGTCATTACATACAGATTTTCTCAGCATATACACTAGACCTATACATAATATACAATCTAATCTTATTGACACAAGACTTCAAATCCTTTTTTATATGGCCTTGATTTCCATTTTATAATAAAAATGAGCAAACAAGATTTAAATGATATTTGAGCCATTTATAAAAAGACTAGCAAGTAAGTAACAACCTAAAGTCATAAAAAGAAAAATAAATTTGTAAACTGTTGTAAAAAGACAATAAATTCTTTTGATCTATGTAGGTGGTAGTTGTAGATGATATCCTTTATGGTAATTTCTCTTTTGTGTCCATGTTGTAGGCTAAAATTGATCTAATATTCCTAACAAATGACCACACATATCAACTTCTCTACTCTGATCATATATTCCTTCAAGATTATTAGGAAATGAATCAAATCTTTGACACTGCTTCCACTTTTTAGAAGTAAGTGAGGATATGATAGATTGAAAAATAGATCAAATATTACATTCTTGTATATATTTAAAAATGTGTTGGCAAAAATTATGGTGATGTGGCACTAAAGAACAAAAAGAAGCACCATGACTCATCACTTTGAATTTTCCAACAAAATATTTGGCGAGAGGAATCCATTGATGAGGTTTAGATGTTGAAAATTTGATTCACATCCCATTGATTTATTATTGTTAATTGTATACATTCTAGCTTCCAATAAAGGTAATCTATCTAAATTCCTACCAAGGTTGTCGACAACCTTTTCCTCACCCTAATTGATAACTAAAATTATTAGAGGGACTAATTGGGAAAATTCCCCCTTATATTCTAGTAGAGTCTATTGGAACCATATAATTTTTAAAGAAATTTAGCATTACCTAAGAGTAAAATAACACAAAAAAAATCCTTAATAAACACTTTCTATAACCATTTTTCATAGGTCATCACTGAGCTTTTGTATTTGATCAAGTACGGAGAGACCTTTACAAAGGTTGAAGCTACTGAAGTTTTCTTGAAAAAGTCATTGAAGAAAGTTGGCCCAATAAAAATCCTTATCGGGAGGAAAACATTTAGTATTGCTTCAATTAAAGAAGTAAACAATGTAGTAGGAGGTTGTCAGAGTAACATTGTCTATCAAAGAAGAAAATTCAAGATGGTTCGAATGAGTAAGTTACTCTAATAGTCTTTTATGATACATCATTGACATAGGTCTCGCCGATGATTCACATTGGGGAAACAACCACTATTGGAAGAAGGAATAAAGATGGGGCCAATTTCACAAGTTACCCTGATGGTGTTCTTCTTCAGGCTTATCGAAGGAACATTCTATTTGTCTCACCGATGAAAGAATTAAAACAAGGGAATACACTTTTATTGGAAAAGCATCAATTGTTGACAAGACCTCTGGGAAGTTACACTAACAAGGATGAAACTTCTCTATTTTATTATTATCTTCTAATTTTCTAAAAGGACATTTATATGCAACATGTCCAATTATACAAAAAATAGAACATTTCAAAGGTAATTTATCTTTGTACTTACCAATTCATTTCTTCAGCCTTCTCACAAAGTTTGGTTCAACTTCATCAAAGTTTTTGAGTTGATCAACATCATCTTCTACCTTCTTATTGACCTTAAATGGTTCTTCCCTTTTGGCAGAATCTTGGTCAAATTTACTCATCTCAAAATCAGTTAGAGCACCACAAATTTGATCCACTAAATAATTATTCAAGTCCTTACTTTCCTCAATAACAAAACCTATATGACTATAAGGTTTGAGAAGAGATTTGAGTATGTTTTTCACAGCCTCATATTCTTTCAATGTTTTACCAATGAATTTGATGTCATTTACCACTTCATCTACCTAGAGCATATAGCTAACAAAATCTTCATCCTATGCCATCCTCAGAGCTTCAAATTTGGCCTTGAAAATATGCATCTTCATCTACTTCACTTTAACATCTACTTCATATATGTTTTTGAGCTTATCCCAACTCTCTTTAGTAGTACTATAACATGCCACCTTCACAAAATCTAGATCTATAAGCCCACTCAAAATTGGATTCCTTGCTTTTCCATTATCTTCATATACCATTATCTTTGTCGACTCTATAGGAGGAGTTGGAGGAGTAGAGTATCCATCCATGATTGAATTCCAAATGCCAAACCCTAATGAGGTTAGGTTCACTTCCATTCTTACTTTCTATAGTGTGAAGTTAAACCCTTAAACTTAAGAGCATTGTGAGATCCATCTTTTTCCATACCAAACCTTCTTCAAGCAATTAAGCTTATTCTAGAGGAACTTGGCTTTGATACCAATTGTTAATTACACTTAGAGACTAGAGAGGTCTCAACCAAGACTCAATATTACTTTAATTTCAAAGCACATAACCTTAATTAGTAGCCATGAAAGATAAAGTAGATAACACCAATGTACAATATAACACTAAATTTATGTGGAAATTCATACATGAGGGAAAAACCATAGTGAGAATATCTCACGATATATGAAAAGTATTACAATAAGGTTCACAGCTAGAATTACAACCAATATTCATTATCATAGGGCAAGACACAATGACTTGCTACAAAGACTTACTATCTTCAAGAAAGATATAAATAAGGATTTTCTAAGTAGACTCACTAGCTCAATGCAAGATACAAAAAAGTGAATTACAATGTACAAGCCTTTAGCTCAAAGATTTCAATAATATCCTTAGAATGTGAGTACTTTTAACATGATCTCTCAAGCAACCATTCACCAACTTAGCTCCACAACTTCCACCACACATATCTGCTTCCTCAATTTCATAATTTACACATACCACACACACTCCACACATTTTTCAACTGATATGATATTTTATACATAATATCCTCACAGAAGAAAAACACCAATTAGGTTAGTTTAAGCAATAACCCTCATCAAGTCAGCCTATACAACACATTACGGTGAAAGTGGTCTGAACCAAGAGATAGAGAGGGCTTAAAAATTATTATTACATATTCCAATATAGCCACAAACATTACATACATTGGTTCAAATTCTCCAAAGTTGGCAACAATTTAATGCATAGATGAGATTTATAGCACATTACTAGTCAACCCAAAACCACAACATATAACTTTGTACAATGTGGATCAACTTGAGAAAAAGTATAGCTCTAAAATAACTCATCACAACCTTCAATGCTGGAAAAATCCTTCAAATGTGAGGTATAAGAAAGAATAAAAATGCTACTAGCCACACATATACAAATTACCCAAAATACAAACTTCAAGCATAGACCCTATTAGCTAGACATCCACAAATTACCTAGAATACCAAATTCAAATAGAATGTAGCACCAAAACAATCAACCAATGCACTGAAGACAACATAGAGATGTTATTTGAACATTAAACAACATTCACAAATACTTCTTTCACATTTTCATGTTTACCTAAGTTGGCACAATCATTCTGATACAAACTTCTTCATAACCAGAAGGCCAAGAAACACAATTATGAACCGCATCACCTTAAAAACACTTCGGGTACACTTTATCATGAGAAATTTAAATTGAAAAATAGAGTAGCATTATACAAAATTCCTCCAAGACACAAAATTAGAAGCATAAAATCAAAGAAAAATGGAGCATTTTGTAGACTAGTCTTGATAGACATCCAAATTTCCAATACACCATGTACACCAAAAATATTTGTGTTAACGCTAGGGACCTAAGATTATTAAAGTGTAATATCCACAAAAAAAATAATCTATATTCCAAATTGCAAAACCAAATCATTTAATGTGGATGAAATGTAGAACATTCTTCGAGACATCTTCAAAGCTCTTTCCTACAAATTTACTATTCAACATTCTAAAATGACAAAAAATAATTTGTAACAGAAATTGTTCACTGAATGTAAATTAAGAGAGATATTACAACAATAGGTTATAGTATCAAAGTACCATCAACATCATCACCATACTTCTAATCCTCATATTTATGTTTCTAATCTTCATTTCAATACTTTTAATCCTCATTGTAATATGATATCATCATGATACCATATCTTCTAATAACCAACAAGTCATACCACCAAACATGAACCTCAACACCATATCTCATCATGATTACATCATTATCAACACCAATGAGGGTTTACATCCAACCATATACTGCATTGTCACAACACCTCTAATCAACAACATCTCATATCAATTCAACTAATCAACCACTTGATCTCATCAACAACATTACTATGCAACAATATCCATGATTCTCATCTATAAAGTTGTGGAATATATCATAGAATAACTCTTGGCACCAAAATGCAACACCATGTCCTTGAACAAACAATTTAAATAACAATGTTGATCTCCATAATGTTGAGGTTTAACATCAATGATAACACCACAATGCATACTACCAATGATTTTGCTAGGACCCAATAATGTTCTAGTGGACTAAGAATTCTCAACATAATATTGTCATGTCATCAATTCTCTTTCTTTTATCTGACTTGACATATGAGTTATTTAACACATCTTATTCTTATTTTGATGTGGCACTTCACTGAAGCCACCTAGAAGCTTTGACAAAAGCTACCTTTTTTGCCACATCACATCTACGTCATTTTTTTAATTATTCCATTGGAGAGCCATAACCTCTTCTAGGTTCTAGAGGGAGCTTATGTTTTAGTGAAATGTAGATCACTATAGCTTTCAATGCATGTGGATTCTATTTAAGTCACCTTTTCACTTTTGCTAGAGCGTTGGAGCCTTTGAAATGCTTTGGAAAAAGAGAAAGTTCCAGAGGAAATCCAATTACTACCATCTCATATACCACATTGAAACCCTTTTAGACCTTGGCACCACCCAAGATTGATGCCATGTGATGAACTACAACTGATTTAGAACCTGAATGAAGAATCTATGATTTAAGATTACTAAGGAGTTGCTAATTAGATATGTAAGATGATTAAATCAGTATTATGTTGTCATTGATGTCAACTAGCTTGACAGTACTTATCTTGTAAGTTACTATACCGATATATCTGAAGAAAGGTGAAAGAGATGAAGAACATAAATATCTACATGAGGAAGATGTATATGTCAGATGAGGATAAGGAATACACTGAGTAACTTGCTGATGAGTCTATGACTTGATGATATCAACTTTATTATGTTGCATTCATCTATGATGAATAATAGAGCTGAAAGACACAAAGCAGTGTTGTTGGTAAATTAAGTAGACCATTATACACTGACGGAGTGTAGTGTATACCGAGCACAGTGTTAACCGAGCTTGTGTTCACCGACACATTTCTTTGTTAACCGAGAAGAACATAAAGGAATTAAATGATTAGCTTAGCCGATAAATTGATGAGATGGAAAATGTATGAAATCGAGGTAACATATAAGGTTTGTTATGAAGATCGACGACTAACATAATTCAAGGAAGATCTAATGGAGTAGATTGAAACGTGTTACTAACACATCAGCCGAAGAAGGTTAAAGTGGCAAAATCAATGAATGAGATTAAGCGGCAAAATTTGATGGACAAAAAGAAAATGATTTACTCATCTATATAAGAGACATTGGTTTCATTATTGAAAAATGTCGGAAGAAGAAGATACTGCAGAATTATCACGTGAACAAGTTTTCATGCATTTTGATCATACTGGTTAGTGAGAACCGAACTGCAGAACAATTACCAAGCTACAAAGAGTAATTACCGACGAATAGTAAGTTGATATTGTATTGAATCTGAAGTGATATATTGATCAGAAAGATATGAATGAGTTGAACATTGATCTGTAAACTGCAATTGAAGTTGTTTCAAGGCAGATCATCTACTGTTACATATTTAACCATTGTACACAGTCAAATCTCTTAACCGAGTGGACTATGAAAGTCTTTTGATGTTTCATTCATAGAGTGAACATTGTTATCCTGTCAACCCCAGAGTGACTGCTGGTTGGATGATAACTTCTAGTCTAAAATCCTCTAACAAGGTCACACCTAACAATGTGTTTGTAACCTTTAACAGGGTTGGGTCTTCACCGACCTCACTTTAGAGGAGTGAACATTTTTGGGTTGCTGGTCCCAAGTGGTTTTTCCCTTCACATGGTTTCCATGTTAAATCTCTTGTGTTATGTGTTGATTGTGATATTTGCTTGTTATCATACTTTGCATATTACATGTTATTTGATTGGTAACTAGTATAAGTTTTAGACTGATAATCGGTAAAAGCATAGACAGTGAGAGTATTTTATGTTTACTGAGTAGCAAAAGTTGAAGAATTTGTTTTTGATTATACATTTTGATTTGGGACACTGGATAATTGATTCACCCCCTCTCAGTTATTCTAACAGCCATGTAGATGCCATGTGGCCATAATATAAGTCATCGTTGTTTCTTTGCTGGAGCGTTGTAAGCTCAAGAGTGTTCGAGCAGGGCTTGAGTTCCAATGATAGTATTCCTTTGATGATATGTATGTCCATGTAGGACATAAGATTTATCCTATTGACGCATTGGAGCTTAGAAGGAGTTCCAATGGGGTGTCACAAAATGACACATCATACACCACATAGGATAATCAAATTTTTTGCAACACTGTTGGAACTTGCGAATGGTTTCAACACTAGCACAAGTTCAAGCATAAGGTGTTGACTCAAATTATTGGGGTTTGCCACTTGGCATGGTAATATTTTTTAACACATGCCAAAATATTAAACTTAAGGAACATGGGGCTACCAAGGAAGAATGGGGACCAAGCCGAGGGGAAATAAAACATGACCAAAACTTAGGAAATATTAAAAATGAACCAGGAAATAGGGAGGATAAACAAGGGGCTTCGATCAGTGTAACATGCTAAAATAAATGAATTACAACTTATATGACCAATGACCTAGGATAATGGGTTAAAAATGAACATAAAACCATAATAAAAGAAAAAGCTTTAAAGCTTAGGGGATAAGGATTTTTAACTTGGGTTTTTTCATGACTTATTTTTTTATGAAAACCCTACTTCACCTAAAAATTACATTAAATCCTATAAAATTATGTCAAGTCTAATAGTTTTCATTCTAAACCTATTGCAACTTAGGATAAACCATGGTAACTAGCTCTATAACTATTTATTAGTTTATGATTTCAATATTAGCAAAAACTAAAAAAAGGTTGACCAACTCATCTCATTAGAAACTTTACCAAAAACTCTTTATAGGTGATTAACTGACCAATATTCTAACAATAACGTGGAGTTATAAAGGATTTTATAAAAGAATAATATATGTCTACACATGAGTGGTTGTAACCAATAAAAAATATATTAGGATGTGAAGGAGCCATCAACCAAAAGAGAATGACATAAGGTTGCAAAGGAGCCAACATAATCGAGCTAGATTAATGTTGGGATTGAAAGGAGTCAACATAGCCAAACTAGATCAATATTGGGTTCCAAAGGAGCCAATAATTCGAAGAGAATATATAGGATTGCAAACAAGCCAATGCAATACAAGAAAAGTGTTGCAAGGTTGTAAAGGAGCCATACAAATAATATTATTAATATTATCTCTGCTAAACTTGTGCTTGGTTGTGTGTGAAGGATGCAAGAAAATGGAAGATATGATAAGAATCACTGTAAAATATATGAGCATGTAAGTGTAATAAACATGTAATTTAATGTCCTAAAATCAATAACTACACTATTAATGTTATCATGTTAATATCCTAAATATCAAATTGTGCAAAAGTAAATAACTGCACTATTAATGTAATCACATAAAAATAAGTCAAAGGGTGATAAAATTCCCCTAATGTTGCCCTAAATGATGAAGAAAATAAACAATATCCAATATTTTAGATGGATCAGATAAACATAAAGAGATGATAGATAGTGTAAGCATGTAAGCACACACACAAATTCATATCCTAAATGATGTTAGCATGAAAGCATATTGAGTATACAAGGATAAGATCTCCTAATCCATTCATATAGTAATGAAAGGTTTGTAGGTGTGAAATGAATGTCACATATGGACATGAGAATGAACCAATATATATGCAAAATATCATAACCATATTGAATATAAAAAAAACCATCTAAATATGAATCTAGAACTAAAAACTTGTAAAATCTATAACCTAAAGCTAATTATCATTTGAGTCTCCCCCTCAAAAAATGAAAAGCTCCGAAGTCAAGATAACAAAATGACAACCCTTTAAAATTGTCTTGTAATTTGCCTTAGTGATTTATCATTAAACCTACACTACTTAAAGTTCCATAGATTGAAAACCATTTTTATTTTCTCTAGGTTGTTTACACACATATATTTTCTACCCCAAGTTTAGTAGTTTTGATCTCCACATTTGTGGTTTTTAACCTAGAAGCTATGACCTTGAATTTGCTATCAATTTTATTTAAGAATGTGTTCATCTATAATAATTTGGATATATTGGTGCTAAAAAGCACCAATAGAGTTTGCTATGTTAGTAGAGAAATACAACTATATTAATGACTTTTTTTTAAAAGTTAGACCCTTGAATTGGTATTATAAATTTCAACAATTTCATAGACACACCAAGCAAAACACTATGCCTAATATTCTCTTATGAGTGTAGATGTTAATGTTAGGGTATCCTAAGCACTCTTGTAATGATGATGTAATACATGTATTACCAGTATTTAATATATGATCAAATTAACTAGGGCTTTATACTTTTATATGTTGCAGTATGTGATTTTGAATACTTTTATGCTCAAGTTAACAAGTGACATTGAGTTGGGATTATTTCATCCTAGGCCCTTGTTTGAATTTAACTTTTAAAATTTGGGGGCCAAACCACATGTGTTGTTTTAAAATAGGTTCAAGACCATAATTATAGGTTTGATTTAGGACAAGATATCAAAAAATATATAGATCAAATTTCAATCCTTAGAAGGTTTAGAGATTTGGTTTAGTCAAGGATTTGCTAAAGCTAGCAATTTTTGCACAAAAATACGTAGATTGTGCTGTAGACCATTGAACACACACTAAAGGGTAAACACAAGTCTAAAATGACCGATGAAATATACTAACAAAGTCCTTTACGCTAAATTCATATAAATTAATACATAATATGATCAAAATTTTAAAAAACATGATTACAACATTGTAACTATTATAATATTATATTATTTAATATGCTTATTTTTTATAACATATTTAATTATAAAATCTACACAACCAAGTGGTTATTATTATTTTAGGAAGTTGCTTAGCTCATAAAGTGTGCACCAAGGATCATTTTTTAACAAATGCAATGATTCAACATTATAAAGGCTAATGCAAGTTCAAAGTTTTAATGAAAGTCCTTCCCGCCATAGTCAAATTAATTTTAATTATATTCATTTATTTATTTGTGTCATATAAAAAAATTGAAGTCTAAAGTGAAAAGTAATAAGAACAAAGGTGTAAATAAAATAATTGTATTTTTTTAATTAATAAAAGAGTTCCCTTTTTTTTTATAGCTTTTTTTAATAGTAAAAGTATCTTTTCCACTTATATTCATAGCTAAAACCTATCCCTTATAATTCCATTTATACAAAAAAAAATCTACTTTGCACTATCACTACTCCTTTAAAAATACCAAAATTTACTCTATGCTTCCCACTCCTTCAAGCATTCTTAGATGCTTTGCCAACCCACCTAGGCTTCAGCCTTTCTGCTCTTAATTAAGGAGAGCAATCCCCTAAGAATTATAAAAGACCATGATAATATTTTTAATCACATCATCTTAATCTTAAATACTAAAATATGATTATTTTAAATAAATATATATAAAAGTAATTTAATAAAAAAATTATTCAAAAACACCGATTTTCTTAGGAAACGCTTCCCTTCAAGACCACTCATCGTCATTATTCAGATATTTATCGATAAAAATAATCTTTCCAATTTATATGAAGATTCAATTATAAAAGAATTTATTATCAAATTGAACAGTAGAAGATTCACGAAAATGAAACGAAAAAGATGTTTAACCTGATAAATATTTTAAAACTTTTAATCGATTCTTTTTCTGGACACGATAATATATGTTTCGTCAATCCTGTCATCGATAGACAAATTCTATGTATTTATCCATTCAGGGAAATCCTTTTTACCGACCTGGACTGGGGCCAAGCGAGAAAAGGTTCCTTCGAAGCTTGGGCACTATATGTTTGTTGCGTACTTTTGTATAATTATTCGTACCAATACCGTCACCACCACCATCTCATCGCCATAGTCTCGACGGTAGAAAGGGTTTATACTCCAAGTTGCGATCTTGTCAAATTTACATGTCTGCAATTAAACCATCTGTAAGGATTCTTCCAATATTTCTTTGTTCATTTATAATTCATTGCATCCTGTGTTCTAAGACATTGTAACTGACAATTGATACAATTATGGTAACGACTGAGTTAAAACACCATCATGTATTGCTAATTATTAGAAGGGAAAAAAACATGCATCACAATTGTTTTTCCATGCAAAAATTGAAGTGTTTTGAGTGTGATAAAATTCTAGCCGAAACATTTCTGTGGCCAAAAGTCAATCCAGTAATCGCCGGGTCCGTTTTTACTAATTTGAAAAAAATATAATCTGTAAATTCAACCGGTAGCAAGTCAGTTGTGGGGTTTATGAGATGAGTGTTTTCCTAAAACGGTTTGAATTTAGTGATGTTGGAGTCTAACTTGTTATCTTTTTTCTTTGTCTGCACTAAATTATGCATCTACCACTTGAGCTAGAGTTTTGCTCTATATATTTTTATTGAAGTTTTGCTTGTACTGTCATGTCCTTTTGTATGTTATGCGTGTTTACTTGAAGGCTTGAAGTTTGTCTGATTATTGATTTACTTGTCCGTTTTGTTCTCAATTGGAGATATTGACTGTAATTTGTATATCTTTGAAACAGGTAAAAACATTAAAATTTGTTTTCTGAGTTCATATTAAACTCTCAGTCACTCTCATTAACATTTCAAGGTGATTCCATTATTTGTTAAATGTCCGGTAGTAAAAAGGGGAAAAAGGGAAAGCATGGAAATAAAGAAGTTCCTGGAGAGTGGGCGGTGAGAACTCTTACTTCCCCTTCTAGGGGCACGGGATCTGCAGAAAATGACAGTTTCCTGGAAAAGCAATTGACTTCAGATTCAGAGGACAAGCCACAATTGCAGAATGAGATTTATCATGGGGAAAAATTCACATCGTTGTTATTGACAGATTTTATAGATAGAGGTCTGGAGCAAGCAGGAGGGCTGGCATTAAAGAAAACATCAAGAAATAAAGCTGCAAATGGAGTGATAAGTCCACGTAATTCATCTCTCACAAGCAATGATGCTCAATCTCTTGGATGTAATACAGTCCAGCAGGATTTACTAGAAAGCAATATTTCAGGACAGTCGAGTTATTTTTCAAGGGAAGGCGAAAAATGCAATGTTCCTGAAAGTTTGCTAGCAGCTTCATCAGGGAGTGTTCCAGAGAATGACCAAGCTAAAATTATGTCTGATATTGAAGTTTCAGTTGAGGATAGCTCAGCGATTGATGACAATTGCAATTCAAGTAGTTACGAAGAAGATGAATGCAAGCAAAGAGATATATATTCTGTTGTAAAACAGTTGAAAAAGCTTTCTTTGGTTGAACCTGAGCTGTCTGAATCACAAATTGAGATAAATTATCAAGAACAAGAAGATGAGGTAAGTGCTTCAAAATACCCACTGAACAATATCAATTCAATATATGCTTTCCTGGAAATTAAAAAGTAGTCAATTTTTTTGAATGGATTACATAGTATAATCCTAAGACTTCAATGTAAAAAATGTTAAGGAATATTAGATCAGAAGATTAATATATATTACTTTTAATTTATATGTTGCTGTAGAATACAATTGCCTTGGTGATTGATTGATTCCACATTTTTCTTTTATTATTTATAGTAGTATGTAAGGTCATGACCGTATATGGCTGTTGCCATGTAGGGTCATGACCCTACGTTAATATTAATCCAATCACTAACTGCAGGCAGAATGATAATCCAAACGACATGATCCTTAAATAACAATGTTTAGTGAATAACATTGTGTGCTGCAATTACATTGCAGCCACACGATAATTATCGTGTGACTGCAATTACATTGCAGCACACTGGCTTGTCGTGGCTGCAATGTATTGCAGCGCACAATATATATCGTGCACTGCAATACATTGCAGCACATGGCATGTCGTGCCTGCAATGTATACATTGCAGCATACTATGCATTATCGAGACTGCAGTGTTTAATTCATTCGGACAGTTAATATGCCAGTCAATTAATAATAATATATATTCAAATTGCATATTTAAACCTGAACAAAACTATCTTTCAACACTCCTTCTTAGTTAGAGAAGGTTTAAGAAGTGTTGAGGAAGGTCATGGTATGTCATAATTTACCAACACAATTCGGGACAACATGTAGAAGTCTTAATTATGATATACTTTAGACATTCCGATATCATAATATCCGGCACAATCCAGGACTACCTGTTAAGGTGTCAATCATGATATATAGGTTATTACACCAATAGTAATAACATCTCAGCATCAAGATATCCAGCACAATCCAGGACAACCTGTTAAGGTGTCAATCTTGAAGTATGGGTTATTTCAGTAATAACATTTCAGTATCAAGATATCCGGCACAATCCAGGACAACCTGTTAAGGTGTCAATCTTGAAACTTGGTCAACTATTGTCAAGATCGTCACCTTGTAATAGTAACCTCAATAGAAGATCGTCATCTTCTTGAACACAATTAAATATTTCAAAACCAACTTTATTTATTTATATATTCATGAATACAAAGTACAAGAGTAAGGATTTCATCCCAACAAGTTTATAGTATAGTCATACCAATTTTACTCTTGAAGTAATCTATCTTCAGTCTAGCAAGAGGTTTGGTAAATATGTCAGCATTCTGTTCCTCGGTGCTGATATATACTAGTTTGATGATATTCCTGTCGACCATATCTCTAATGTAATGGTAAGGAATCTCTATATGTTTTGATCTATTATGGAAAACTAGATTTACAGAGAGCTTTATGCAACTTTCGTTATCACAATGGATAATGGTAGGTACTAGTGGTTTTCTAAATAGATCAAACAATAGTTTTCTTAACCAAACTGCTTCTCTGGCTCCCATAGAGGCAGCCATGTATTCAGCTTCAGTGGAACTTTGAGCAACGGCTGATTGTTTTCTACTGAACCAAGATATCATTGCCGATCCTAAACTGAAACAACATCCTGTGGTGCTTTTGCGATCTGTTGAACTGCCTGCCCAATTTGAATCGTAATAGCCTTGAAGTTTGATTTCAACTTTTTCATATTTCAAGCCAAGTCCAATGGTCCCTTGTAAATATCTTAGAATATGCTTAGCGGCCATCATGTGTATTTGCATAGGTTTGCACATAAAGTGACTTAGTACATTTGTTGCATAGCAGATGTCAGGACATGTGTTTACTAGATACAAAAGGGACCCAACAATTTGTCTGTATGGTGATGGATCTGTAGGTTCATAATCTTCAGCTTCACTTTTTAGCTTGTGTAGATTTGTTTCCATTGGGGTAGCCAACGGTTTACAACCCATCGTTCCAAATCTAGTAAGGATGTCAGTAGTGTACTTTTCCAGACTTAAGAAAATGTGATCTTCCTTTTGCCAAATTTCAAGACCTAGAAAGTAGTGTAGTAGGCCCATATCCTTCATATCAAACTCAGTTACTAGGTCTTGTTTGCATTTTGCAATAAGGTGATCTTCTCCTGTTATAAGCAAGTCATCAACATATAGAACTAGAATTATCATCTCATTATTTACTACCTTGAAGTAGATGTTAGGGTCTGCTATGTTCTTGGCGTACCCTAGTTTGGAGAGATAGCTGTCTATTCTTTCATACCAAGCTCTGGGGGCTTGTTTAAGACCATAAAGAGCTTTCTTTAACTTACATACATAGTGATTTTTGTCATTTGTAATAAATCCTTCTGGTTGCTCTATGTATATACTTCTTCCTCAATTTTCCCATTCAAAAAAGCTGTCTTGACATCCATTTGGTGTACTTTCTATCCTTTAGATGCTGCAATTGCAAGGATGGTTCTTACAGAAGTGTAATAGGCTACAGGGGCAAAGGTTGTCTCATAGTCAATTCCAGCCTTTTGTGAGAATCCTCTGGCAACAAACCGGCTTTATGTTTTTCAATACTCCCATCTGAAGCATATTTTATCTTGAATAACCATTTTGAAGAGAAAACTGATTTGTTCTTGGGTCTGGGTACAATGTCCCAAACATCATTTTTCATAATAGACTGATACTCTTCAATCATGGCTTCTCTCCAAGCTTGTTTTGATAAGGCTTTTTCAACATTTTCAGGTTCGGATTCTGCGAGCTCAGTTAGAAGGGCAGCATAACATTTTTGTGTTCTTGTAGTCTTGTTCTCCCTGGATATTTGATTTGGCTCTATATTATTTTTTTCAAACATCTTCCTTGCCCATAAAGGTCTTTTGATGCTATTTGATGTTGCATTATTTTCATCATTCCGGTTTGTAGGTTCCATATTTAAGGATGTAGGCTCAACATTTGAAAATGTAGGTTCAATCTCTATTATTAGATTCTCCCTCTCATTCTCAGTTGTAGGGTCTTTATCCAGCTCTGTTAAGGAATTATCCTTAGTAGTTGTGGATGTGCAATTTTCTTCAAACTTTACATCTCTGCTGATCTCTACTGATCTCTGGCCAGGAATGTAAATTCGATATCCCTTAGTATCTTCACTATATCCTATGAATATACCTTTCTTCCCAAAAGGTTCTAATTTAGTTCTCTTCTCTTTTGGAACATGTATGTAAACAGGACAACCAAACACTCTTAGATGACTTAGGTCTGGTTTGTTCCCCATAAACACTTCTTCTGGTGTGGTACTTTCTAGAATGGCATGAGGACATCTGTTTTGTATGTATACTGCTGTGTTTGCTGCTTCGGCCCAGAGGGAGATGTGAATATTTTGATCATGCATCATGGCTTTTGCTGCTTTGATGATGGTTCTATTCTTTCTTTTTGCTACCCCGTTCTGTTGAGGATTATATGGTACAGTATACTCCCTCTTAATCCCAACAGATTTGCAGAACTCTTTGAAACTGTCAGAGGTATATTCACCTCCATTGTCAGACCTTAGAGTTTTAATTTTCTTGCCAGTTTGATTTTCAACAAGTGATTTGTATTCTTTGAACTTAGATAAAACTTCATTTGATTCTTTTAGTTTTAAAAAGTATATTGAAGTTCTTCTAGAGTAGTCATCAACAAAGATTACATAGTATAGAGCACCTGACAAGGAGTCTGTGGACATAGGACCACATAGATTTGTGTGTATAAGTTCTAATACATTTTTTGATTTGTGTTCACTTGTTGGAAAAGATCCTTTTGTATTCTTTCCTAAGGCACATTTTTTGCAAATACCTGAGTGTTCAGATTTAAGATGAGGTATCCCTAGTGTGACTTTTCTTAGGGTTGGAAGAGCACTATATCTAATATGGCCTAGCCTTTTATGCCATATCTCATTATTGTTTTGAACTTCATAGCTTAAGGCAATTTTTTGTTCACCACATAATTTATATAAACTTCCTTCCCTAGACCCTATATTGATAGCATTTTTGATATTTGAGTTTTTAGTCCAGAGAAGAACTTTATCTTCATTAAAAGTGACTCTATATCCTTGATCTGCTAGTCCAGAAATGGAGATTAAGTTCTTTTTTATTCTAGGTACGTATAGTACTTCTTTTAACTGTAGGATCACTCCTCTTATCTTGATTGAATAGGTCCCAATTCCTTTCACGAGATAAGTAGAGTTGTCACCAATAGTAACTTCTTCTGAGGAGTCTCCTTTGAATGTTTCAAATTGATCCCTAAATCCAGTGATATGTCTTGAAGCTCCACTATCAATTATCCATGTACTCTTATTTGAGTTTAGTTCACTAGACAAGGCTAAGAAGAATAGAGGATTTTCTACTTCTTTGACTTTAGCTAGTGTTGCTTGTATTTTCTTTCTTTCAGGACAATATTTGTGAATATGTTCGTATTTCTCACATTTGTAGCATTGTACCTTTGAAAGATCTCTTTTATCGAAGATTTTAGTACTTCTTTTCCTTTTTGAATTTTTTTTCTTTTTGTTTGTCATGTGTAGTGCCAGAACTTCTTTTTCTTTGCTAGGTACTATCCCTCTTGATATTAATCTCGATTCTTCTTGAGTGCAATCATTTTTTAGTTGTTCAAATTTTGGTAATGGAGGTCTTGCACTTATGCACTGAATGAAAGATTCCTAGAATATAGGTAGTCCTCTTAGAGAAATTAAGGATAGTTCAAGATCGTCCATCTTATTTCCAATGGTAAAGAGTTGATTTCTTAATTCTGATATTCTCAGGAAATAGGAGGTGATTGTTTCACCCTTGTTCATTTTCAAATTCATAAGTTGTTTTAGGGTCAATAATCTACTAGCATTATTGATTTCAAATGTGTCTTGAATTGTTTTGAATATCTCAAATGCAGTTGTTAATCTAGAAATACTTGGAAGTATAGAATCTTTGACAGAGTCAATGATTTATTTCCTGGCTTTGTTGTTACGTCTTTTCCAAGTAGATTTTTCTGCTTCATCTTCAGGTATGGAAGGTTCTTTCTCTATGTAATCCTCTAATTCAAGTTCTAGAAGTAGGGAAGTAATTCTGGTTTTCCAAGATAGAAAATTTGATGCTCCCTCAAGTCTATCTTCCATTCTCATACTGGGAGCCATTTGCTTTTGAAATTGTAATAAACAAATAAAATTTTATTATGTTTATATGAAATATCAAAAATATAATTAATGAATAATATAATATATCTTCTTTAATAACCTTGCTCTGATACCATGTTAAGGAATATTAGATCAGAAGATTAATATATATTACTTTTAATTTATATGTTGCTGTAGAATACAATTGCCTTGGTGATTGATTGATTCCACATTTTTCTTTTATTATTTATATTAGTATGTAAGGTCATGACCGTACATGGCTGTTGCCATGTAGGGTCATGACCCTACGTTAATATTAATCCAATCACTAACTTAAGGCAAAATGATAATCCAAATGACATGATCCTTAAATAACAATGTTTAGTGAATTACATTGTGTGCTGCAATGTAATTGCAGCCACATGATAATTATTGTGTGACTGCAATTACATTGCAGCACACTGGCTTGTCGTGGCTGCAATGTATTGCAGTGCACGATATATATCGTGCACTGCAATGCATTGCAGCACACGGCATGTCGTGCCTGCAATGTATACATTGCAGCATACTATGCATTATTGAGACTGCAGTGTTTAATTCATTCGGACAGTTAATATGCCAGTCAATTAATAATAATATATATTCAAATTGCATATTTAAACCTGAACGAAACTATCTTTCAACAAAAAACATTTACGCTGTTAACACTTAACTCTAGGAGATTTCCACAATCCATCAAATAGAGATAACGCTGTTTCTGGATTTGATTGTGTGCAAGTTTTTTACATTGACATTTTGAATCACACTCCATGATCCATCATCAGGATGATCTTGATGATGGATCACGGAGTGTGATTCGAGTACAGCTCTTCTCATCCTAATGATGGATCATGGAGTGTGATTTGAAACGTCGATGTAAAAAACTTGCACACAATCAAGTCCAGAAACAGTGTTATCCTCATCCTGATGATGGATCATGGAGTGTGATTTGAAATGTCGATGTAAAAAACTTGCAGACAATCAAATCCAGAAACAGCATTATCTCTACTTACACCGTTTTTAATCAGAATCTTTCTTTTACTACAGGGACTGTGGAAACATCATATCTATTATTTCCACTAATTTTGGTTAAGCTGAAATGTAACATTTTAAAATTCCTTTACTTTATTGAATTTCAATCTAACTTTTTATGACCATCTTCTAACTTCTGCTTATTTCTAGTCTTATATTTACAAGACTCTGGCTTGTGTTTACTCTAATATTTGCATGGCTGTGGACTTACTTTTCTCGACTGCAGTCTGTATGGCTTCAGTTCAACTCTTCATACAGTCCAGCCTACCTTTAAGAATCACATTGCCTTGGCTTCAAAATCAGTCCATATTTCTTATATCACTGGTGTAAATGTATTAACATCTTACTGAATTCTGTTTTGTTCTGGTTATATTCAACTATTGCTTAATTTTTTTTGGTCAAAAATTTATCTTTTGGAGATATTGACAACAATTGTGCATGTGTTCACCCTTTTGAAATTGTGAGTGAGTTCAGATTTTAGGGACCATGATAAAGTTGCCTTTGATGTATTGTGTGCAGCCATATGATTTGATTCCATGTGCTTCCAGAGACTCATTGACATATTTTAACATTAGATTTCGATCTTCAGAAGTTTTGTGCAGAGGAGAAATGTTGTGCCCCACTTATATGGTTTGGAAACTTCGGCAACTGCTTCTGTGTCTAATCATTTCAGGGAGCAAAACTAGTGTTGTAAATAGTCTGGAAAATTATGTGGAACCATATTCAATTGTTCTTGACTTAGTTGTTCCATGCAATCACTTTCAGCTACCATATGGAAAAGCTAACCCTACATTATGTACACAAATTAATTTCTCTTTGTGGCTTTCATTAACATCTCCCTAGTTTATTTGCAATTCTCAAATTGCATTCCAACTTGAACTGGGACCTACCATCCTTCCTCATCTAATGTAGCTTTACTATTTACATGGTTTTCCTAGGCTCCTAGCATCTTCAAGTTTTTAATTAAAAAGTAATCTGCAGTAGCTTTTCTATTTTGTTTTTGTTCATTTGAATTGTAGAAACATTTGTATATTGATTTACTTCTTAGATGTGTTGTTAATTTATATTTTCTTTTACTGGGTTTCTTCACAACAGTTACTAGCCTTGAAGGCGATTTATGGGGATGACGTAATGGTATTTGATAGGGAAGATGACAGCCTGTGTGCACTCAAGGTTAGCTGATTTTGCAAATGTGTAAGTTTCTGCCATATGATTGAGGTAATGGAGAAGTCTTAATTTTTTTTACCATTGTTTTGCAGATATCTATTCATATTGAGATTCCTGAGAATATTTTAATTACAGTAAGCCTTGCACCATTTTCTAATAGACTTGAACCTAGTGGGAACAATAACAGATCTTCCTTAAGAGAAGATCATATTGTTGAAAACAAGTACACATTCAGCGTTCAGCATCTTCCTCCCATTGTATTGGTGTGTGTTCTTCCTAAATCATACCCATATGATATGCCTCCACAATATGCAATTTTGTCTTACTGGTTGGATTCTGTTAGTATTGCAAAGCTTTGTAAGTGCTTGGACAATATCTGGTTTGAAGATTCTGGCCAAGTAGTATTATATAAATGGGCAGAGTGGCTACACAACGTCTCCCTTTCAGAACTGGGATTTAATCATGATGTATTATTAGATCCATATGGCATGAAGACCAAGGTAGATTGGAGAGCAATTTCAGGATGTTCCACTCCGGATGTTGATATTCCTCGACTAATGCAATACAATGATGCAAAAAATAATGAAGTATTCCATAACACTTTGCATGTTTGTAATATATGCTTCAATCAATATCCAGGTGTGCATTTGCTTTCTTGTGATCCATATTTTGTAGTCTAAGTTACATAAATATGTTTGTTGGCTTGTGCTTATGGTTATATGCTTATGCAGGGACAGAGTTTGTGAAATTACTATGTCAACACATCTTTTGTTGGAAGTGCATGGAAATGTACTCACATGTTCATGTCAAAGATGGCACTGTCAATAAGCTGAATTGTCCAGATCCTAAGTGTGGAGTTTCTATTTCGCCTGCTTTATTGAAGCGCCTTCTTGGGGATGAGGCTTTTGAAAGGTGGGAATCCTTGCTTTTACAGAAGACATTAGATTCAATGGAAGATGTTGTATACTGCCCTCGTTGTGAGGCAGCATGCTTGGAGGATGAAGACAATCATGCACAATGTGCCAAATGTTTCTATAGTTTTTGCAGTCTCTGCCGAGACCGTCGACATGTAGGCCAAATTTGTATGAGCCCAGAAATGCGACTTCGCATATTACAGGTACTTTTGTTATTCTGGTAAATTTAGTAGACCCCTTTGGTTTTCTTGGGGTGAAATCTGCAACAAGATGGCACTCCTTTCAGAATATTTGTTTACTAGATGATGCTTGGTAAGTTTGAGATTGTTTGTATTTTAGATTTTAGGAGCATTGGTGGGTATCTAATGCAACATGATGTCTGCGTGTATAAAATGGCATATCATCAATCAATGCATGAACATTATATATATCCAACCTTTTTTTAAGACAAAAACACTACACAAATGGTAATGTGATAAGCATGCATAGGTGTTGTCACCACATGCAATTTCATCTTACACTTATCATGTGTGGAAGAATGTGTTGGCAATGTGCAAGGTCAAAGGGTAGAAAAAAGAAGATGAAATATTGGGTGGCACCATGTGAAACACCCTACACTATAGAGGCATGCTATAAGATGAATGACATCATCACATTTGATGTGAACAAGGGGTTGGCACCCTCATGATGATGAGTCCTCTAGAGTACTAGATAAAAAGGAGGGAGGACTACGCCTTCCACTCACTATTTCAATAAGGGACTAACATTTAATGAATAGAAAACAGAAATAAGATAGTGTTACTAGTTTCAAACATTCACTTACTCCATTTCTTAAATATATGTGAAACAATTGTTGCCTTCATTAACTTCCAATGCAACCAAGAGAGACGGGATAGAGGTTGTCCATCATAAACAATTCACGAATGTACCCTTTCCTTTAAACAAGAGAGAGGAATCTAGATTACAAGAATACATGACTAATTTTCTAAGATATAGTCCATGAATCCATTTAATATATTCGCTAAATCAGTAAGGAGGGAGAGAGAGAGAGTTTCTCTTCAATCATTTTATTCAAACAGTTAAGCCTAACCAAATAGGTTCATAAGACATTATTTCTCAAAATGGACGTTCATATATTTTCCTTATTATATGGAGATAAAGTTTCCATAGGTATCCCATTTCACATGCATGCATAAAGGTAGTAATCATAATAGAGCTCTAATAATAATTGTTTTCTATGCCCATTTAAGTCCATGTCACTACTGCATCAAAGTGGACATCATTGTAGTGGTATGGTTGTGACCGCATTGTTGTAAACACAACGACAATTTGGGTAAAGTTGACTAAATACTAACTTCTAGAAAATCTGAACTTCTACAATTGTTTTATAGGTATAGAGTATGAGAATTTATATAGTTTAGACCATCTACGAACTATAGGAAACAACTTAAAACTTCTTTTAAAACATAGTTTTCATCACAACTTGCAAATTACTTCTTTAAATCTAATGCCATGTACTTCATTCTACTCTAAATTAACCCAATTACAAGTTTTTCTATTTACAAACATTCCTTTTACAATTTATCTAAGCAAAAGCCAAAATGAAATAATCTATGAATAGTGTCCACTTTATATTTTTCAGTAAAATTTCAAAACATGGATTTGCAATACTCAAGGGGAAGATGTGTTGATATTATGGCCTTGTCGGCAAATATCTCATGCATTGGATAAAGACATTTCGATATATAAATAACAATATTAAATATAAGAGATATTTAATATTTATTGTTTATTAATAAATCGATTTAATAGTCTAATTTAAGGAACAATTAGACAGGGCCCAAAGTCGGCCTCCTTAGGAAAGATTGTTTTATCCAAGTTGGCCTCTTGAGGAGGCACTCCCAGCACATATAAAAGAGGAACGATTCTTGGAGGAAACATATCAAAAACATAACATATTGTCTCCTTCCAAGAATCGATCAAGGCAGCGAATTGGAGCAGCAGCGAAATATATGAGCAGCAGCTTAACTCATGAATAAAGAGTACAAATTATATCTAGGGCAGATCTGAGACAACTTGAAGTTCAGATTGGTGGCATAATGGAGCGAATTAGGGCAGAATAATGCAGCTCTAGAGGAGCGAACTAGGGCAGTATTGTACAGCCCTAGAAGAACCATATGAGGTCCGATCTTGCAGCCCTAGATCTGAGAATTATGGCAGATCTAATAGAAGGCCAAAATCAGGGCAGATTGGTGTCATATTGAAGGGCAAGATTGAAGATCTCAAGGTTCAGATTTGAAGTCTCTAAGAACTGATTCAGAGATATAATCTGGGTATTATCTCTCCTTGTTCTTTGTGATTTCTTATCATATCCTGTGCTTAGTCTTGAAAGATCTCTATAGCTTGATCATTCCTAGGTAAATCTGGAAAATACTAACAAGATGTCAATCTTCTTTCTAAGTGAATTACAAGTTTTCAACTCATTCAAATACATTTATTTCTCACAATACTATAGTAAAAAGGGAATCAACTTGCACAAAGCAAAATGACATTCAAGCTAGGAGAACCATGTAAGAATCAAATTTCACAAGAATAATAGCAAATCAAGGATATGGACAACTATGCACAAGTAGAGGAGTTCGGACATAGAAACACGTTGTTGGTTCATCAAAGTGGAAGCCAAAGAGGACTCATACCCTAAGTAAGTTTCATAATTGGTTCTCAAACTCATCCCAACATGCTTCCTACAAAGAAGCATTTCTCAACCTCAAATACATGGCTTTTGTTCAATCTCAAAGAAAGAGCTAAAACCAAGGAATTGGAAATATACAACAAAACACACCAAGTAGGAAGGGATTAGTCTCAAACACAAATTCCATAACCAAGTGGGAGCACTCTTGCTCCAAAACACACACATCACCATAAATAAGACATGAAAACTTACAAAAAGTGAGTACAAACTCTTATCCAACACTTCTAAAGGGATTTATTCCTTCCTCCTTCCACACACATGTACATGCAGTAGGGAAAAAACAAAGCAAGAGTAAAGAGCACATACCTCTTCAAAAGAGCTTGTTCAGAATGTTTCCTCCTTCAAACTTGTTTCCATAATCTCAAAGTTCTCCAATCTCCAAGAAGACAACTTTAAAACTTAAGAATTCACAAGAATGATTATGACCTATCTCAAGCTTTTCCTAATCTACAATTTTGAAAGGTCCCTAATGTTGAAGATTGTAGCTACAAGAGATATTTCTCCTTACCTGATTTGATTACTTCATAACCTCAGGCTTGTGTGTGATTTTGTTCATCTCTAGAGAACTGCATCATATTATGTGTCACTGTTTTGTGTTCAGCTCTACATATTTCTTCCTTACCAGCATACAGTTTGAAATGAAGGTTCTGTATAAGCTTCTTCACTGTTATCGTGAGTCATTTATGTGGCTCGATAGTTTAATGATGAATCGGCATTTTTTGGTTCTTGTTTTTGCTGTTGATTCTTGTTCATGCCATTGGTCCATGAAATGCCGGAGATGTTGGTATTCTTTAGGTCATCTTTTGAGTTTTGTGTAACTGGTATATTCAATATGTTTCATTGTACATGCCATGTGTATGTCGTTTGAAGTTTTTGAGCGGTTGCGCTGGTAACCGTCAATCATTAAGGTTTCCATTTGAAGTTCTGAACCACTGGGATGATAAATGTCAATCATAAAGGATCGCATTTTCATTGTGATGGAAAGAAAGCGTCACTGTTGTTGCTGTGTCAATTCTCAGCTCGCAATGATGTGTCCATCGGTTACATTTCTTAGCTCGCGATGATGTGCCTATCGGTTACGATTGTCTGTATTCACATGTGGGCATTGAGGCCTGTGGGTGATTGAATTTACTTGATTGCGTGTTTGGTTATCCTGAAGCAATGATTCATTGAAAGAGATTGGTTTGAACACTGTGAGTGTTCTATTGATATTTTCGAGCAGTCATTTTCTTGAAGCACATTCTTTGTGTAATTTTGATGAGCTCTCTTGCTGTTTTATAAGTTTTGATGATTCATAATATTGTAGATGTAAAATGTGAAATGACATTCTACTAGTGTTGTTAAATAAGAACTGTCTCCGTGAAGAAGTCATTCTTCTGATAAAGCTTGAGAGCTTTGTATTGAGTCTTTTGATTATTCAATAAAGGATCAATTTTGAGTGTGGCTGGGTTTTTCCCCTTAGGTTGGAGGGTTTTCTCAGGGTAAAAAATATCGTGTCATATGTTCTTGTGTTTTTAAGTTTTTGAATACTGCTTCTATGCTTTTCTGGTTCTAATTTAACATGGTATCAGAGCTGGTCTAAGGAAAAGATCCAGAGCCAAAACTTTTAAGCTTTGAAATATCCTTTACTTTTCTCCTAAATTGTTTATTTCAGCTTCCAACAATGGTGAATAGACTCAAAGTTGAAGACAGGTTGGATGGTGCATCCAATTTTACTTCGTGGAAATTTAGAGTCCACATTGCTCTTGAAGAAAATGATATTTTCAACTACGTGAAGTTTGATGTAGCCGAACCTTCTGATGACACTGAGAAAGCTCAATGGAGAAAGAATAATATCATGGCAAGGAAGATATTGATTGATTCTGTAAAGCAAGGTTGAAAATCTCGGACTCGGCAATAACTCGGCTGACCCAAAAAATGTGAAAAACTCAGAATCGCCAAAAACTGGGTGAAAAAATCGGCAATAAATTGGCACTTTTATCGAACATTTGAAAATATATAATTTCTTAAATATTCTTAAAAATACACATATACACCAAATGTTTAGAACATACATGGATTTGAGATATCCACCATATTAGTCAAACTCCATGAACATTCATTTACAATTTTACCTCTCAATTAGCATGCAATAAAAAAACATAAATCTATTAATTATTAGTATTTTGTTTCATCGTAAATGAAATTATGAATCTATATTCTATATTTTATTTACTATGTACATATAATTATTAAATAGTATTAATATTAATTTATTTATTAAATACATTTACATAAAATTTAATTTATAAATGGTAATGATAATTAATTTATTCTGTATTAAATAAAATTTAGTATTTTATGGTATAAAATTACTAAATACTTTTACATATAATTTTTTATAAATCTAAATGAATTTGTAATATATTTACTAAATTTATTAATTAACATTGCCGTTTTTAAAATCATATATCTTGGACTGAAAATAAAAAATAAAACAATGTCGTGAATCGTGTTATATATTTCAGACTATAATATATTTTAACCGATAATAAAAAATAAAAATAAACAATGTCGTGAATCCTTTTTCGCAGCAAAAATGAACTTGTCGTGTCATGCTACAAGTCTTCCTCCGCCGCTAGTCTCAGACTTCCGCCGCTGGTCTCTTACTTCTCTAAACGCAAAAGTCAAGGTTTATTTAATATTAAATCGATACCCTAAAAGCATCTGCAAACAACAAAGATGTGACTTTTCAACGATTTTTTGGTTGAATATATTGCGCGACATGGTGATTTTTTCTTACATAACACAACGATTTTTTAATAAAACTCATTGCCGGTTTATTATGCGATTATATCGTCTATTGATTTTCTGTGCGATATCTCGCGATATTGGCGATATATCACCGTTATTTCAACTATGCTGTAAAGGATCATCTTGTACCTATTATATCCAAGTTGAATTCAGCTAAAGAGATGTTTGAAAGTCTTCAAAGCTTGTATGAATTCAACAACACTAGCAGAGCTCTGGCCTTGAGACGTCAACTCCATATAAAAATGGGTACAGGAGAATCAATTGTCTCCTTCATGAAGATTACAGAATTGAAGGATCCGCTAAATACTATTGGAGATTCAATTGAGGACAAAGAGTTGGTTATGTTGGCTATGAATGGCCTTCCTCATTCTTGGGAATCCTTTATTCAAGGACTTTGTGAAAGAGATGAATTACCCAAGTTTGATTGTTTAAGAGCTGATTGTATTCAAGAGGAATGCAAATTAGTGGCAAGAGGAAATGGGCAAAAATCTTATCATGAAGAAGATCATGTCCTTGCTGCTCAAATATCTAAAAGGAAAGGAAGGAAAGGAAATATGGTCACTTCGCCAGAGATTGTTCAATAAGACCTAAGCAACAAGTTGCTGTTACAAATGTTGATAATGCTTCACCTCATAGAGAATCAAGTGAAAAGTCAGAGGGATTTTTATTTATATCAGCTCTTTCAAGTAATGGTCCAACTGATAGTAATACTTGGTTAATTGAAAGTGGAGCTTCTTGCCATATTACATGATACCGAGAGCATCTTTATTAATGATAGAAAATGATACCCATTTGCAAGTTATTATTTGTGATGATGCTTGTTATTCAGTGAAAGGTGCATGAACTACTTCCTTTCATTTAGATTCAGGAATTCCTCTTCATCTGAGTGATGTCTTGTTTGTTCCTGGAATCAAGAGAAATCTGATTTCAATTTCAGCGTTGGGAGATAAAAGGTACCAAGTTGCATTTGCTGAAGGCAAGGTTCTTGTATGGAAGAAAAACACTAGCATTAAGACAGCTCGTGAAATTGGTGTTCGTCAAGAGAGTCTGCATAAACTTTCTGCTTGTCCTATTTAAGCTTTAGCACATGATTCTATGAGTGCAAGTGAGTTGTGGCATAAAAGATTTGCTCATTTAAATTTCAGAACTCTTTCTTGCATGGAGAAGATGGTCATTGGTCTTCCAAAGATCAATCAAGAACATGATGGTATTTGCAAAGGTTGTGCTCTATGTAAGAATGCTAAAAATCCTTTTCACAATAGTGAAAGTAGAGCTAAAGAAATTTTAGAGCTGATTCATTCTGACTTATGTGGACCTATGTTTGTTGCTTCATTAAGTGGTTTTTGGTACTATGTGACTTTTATTGATGACTTTTCACGTAAGACCTGGATTTATTTTCTGAAGTCTAAAGAGTCTAATAAAGTGCTGTCTAGATTTAAAGAGTTCAAAGCTCAAGTTAAGAATTTGTCTGAGAAGAGGATCAAAGTTTTAAGGTTTGACAATGGGGGCAATATACTTCTAGTGTCTTTCAAAATTTATGTATCGAAGTAGGGTTTAAGAGGGATTTTTGTGTTCCGTATAATCCACAACAAAATGGAGTTGCAGAAAGAAAGAACAGATCTATTGTTGAGACAACAAAAGCCACGATCCATGATCAAGGTTTGCAAACCTTTCTTTGGGCAAAAGTTTGCAGAACAACTGTTTATGTTCAGAATCATAGTCCAAATCAAACAGCGAAAGCCATGATCCATGATCAAGGTTTGCAAACCTTTCTTTGGGCAAAAGCTTGCAAAACAATTGTTTATGTTTAGAATCATAGTCCACATCAAATTTTAGATAATATGACTCCTGAAGAAGCATTCACAAGTATCAAACCAGAAGTTAGTCATTTCAGAATTTTTGGGTGTCCGGTTTACATTCATGTGCCTAAAGATAAAGGTCTAAGTTAGAACCTTCAGGCAAGAAGGGAATTTTTGTCGGCTACAGTGAGTCTTCTAAAGCCTACAAGATCTACATTCCAGGACAAAAACAGATTGAAATTAGTAGAGATGTTTCATTTGAAGATGTACCTTTCAAAAGATCTAAAGGGATTTCCATGGAAAATGATAGAGAAGATCAAGAGACTTCTCAAGAAATGAATATTGCTGCCCTTGATTCACCTTCTGAGATTCAGAGGGAGACTTTTGAATTAGAAGATTCTATTGATCCAGTTGATCCCATTGAACCTGTCATTGGACCAAGTAATGTTTCATTTGACAAGAAGAGACCCTTGTGGGCTAGACACACTGTGCAAGTGGCAAAAAATTATGCAGCCCCTCACGGCACCTTTAGAGAAAGTAAGAGACCTCATAAGAAGGCAGGTTATGTTGCTTTAATGAGTCATATTATTGAATTCGAGCCTGCAAGTTTTGAGGAGGCTTCAAATCAGCAAGTATGGAGAGATGTCATGATGGAAGAATATCAATCTATCATCAAGAATGATGTTTGGGATATTGTTCCTAGGCCTAAAGAAAAGTCTGTTGTATCTTCTAAGTGGCTGTTCAAAATTAAGCATGCAACTGATGGAAGTGTTGAAAAGTATAAAGCTAGATTTGTAGCAAGAGGTTTTTCTCAAAAAGGTGTAGATTATGAGGAGACATTTGCTCTTGTAGCTCGGTATACTTCTATCAGAACTATCATTGCTATTGCAACAGTTAGAGGTTGGAAATTACATCAAATGGATGTAAAGATGACATTAAAGATGACATTCCTGAATGGTGTAATTGAAGAAGAGGTATTTATTGAGCAGCCAGATGGTTTTGTGATTCATGAGAAGGAATCACATGTATGCAGATTGAAAAAGGCCTTGTATGGCCTTAATCAAGCTCCACATGCATGGTATGAAAGGATTGATCACTATTTATTGAGCTTGGGTTTCTTCAAAAATGATGCAGGTCCAAATCTCTACTTCAAGGTAATTGATGATAAAGCATTGATTTTAGTTCTTTGTGTTGATGATCTATTTCTTATGGGAGAAGATAATCTCATTGCCAAATGTAAGAAAGAGTTAGCTTTTGAATTTGAGATGAAATATCTCATCTTATGCATTACTTTCTAGGATTAGAAGTTTGGCGAAGACTTAATGAGATTATTCTGAGTCAAGGGAAATACTCTATTGACATTTTGAAGAGATTTGGTATGCTAGATTGCAAGTCTATGTCGACTCCTATGGAAGCAAATCATGAAAAAGTTACATGAGTGTGCCGCTAGTTCAAATTTAGTAAATCCCACTATTTATAGACAATTGATTGGATCATTGATGTATCTAGTCAATACTAGGCTTGATATATGTTATGCTGTTAACACTCTCAGTTAGTTCATGCATGAGCCTAGATAGATTCATCTTGTTGCAGCAAAGCATATATTGAGATATTTGCGTGGTACAATGGGATATAGTTTGAAATTTACTTCTTGTGAAGATCTGAAATTGCAAGGCTTTTCTGATTCAGATTGGGTAGGGTGTGTGCCTAACAGGAATAGTACTTTTGGTTGTTGTTTCAGCTTAGGTTCTTCTATGATTTCTTGGTGCAGCAAAAACAATCATGTGTGGCTCAAAGTACATCAGAAGTTGAATATGTTGGAGCTTGTGTGGTAGCTCGAGAAGCAGTATGGCTTTGAAAGCTTCTTGTAGGACTGTTTGGGCAGACTTTGGAACCAACTGTGATTCTTTGTGACAACCAAAGCTGTGTGAAGCTTTTGGTTAATCCTGTTTTTCACGATAGAACCAAGCACATGGAGATCAAGTATCATTATTTAAGAGATATGGTTCAAAGGAAAGCAGTTGAACTCAAGTACATTTGCACTGATGAGCAAGCAATTGACATTCTCACCAAGCCACTTCCTAGAGTGAAGTTTCCTTAGTTTTGAGATAAGCTTGGTATTGTGGAGAATAATGCTCTTGCTGAGAGAGAGTCTCAACTTCAATGATGCTTGCTTCATGTTGATAATGCATTTTTCTCTGAGATGGAGAAATTTAAGGTGAAAGCTCTTGTAATTCATTTTTCTCTGAGATGGAGAAATTTGAGGTGAAAGCCCTTGTAGTGCATTTTTCTCTGAGATGGAAATTTGAGGTGAAAGCCCTTGTTGCTCTTTTCACTCATGGGAGTAGCCATAGTGGATGTCATGTTGAGAGACTCCATGACAACATCACGTTGAGTGACTCTGTGATGTGAGCTTGTGTCTATTTCACACATGGGAGTAGCCATGGTGAACACATGTTGAGTGAATCCATGATGCTATCATGTTGAGAGAATTCTTGATAAATTTTTTGCTTTTCTCACAAATGGGTGTAGCCATTGTGACTGTCATGTTGAGAAACTCCATGACATGAGATTCTGGAGATGATATCTCCTTTGCTAAGAGGGAGTGTTGAAGATTGTAGCTGCATGAGATATTTCTCCTTACTTGATTTGATTACTTTATAACCTCAGGCTTGTGTGTATGCAATTTTGTTCATCTCTGGAGAACTGCATCATATCATGTGTCACTGTTTTGTGTTCAGCTCTACATATTTCTTCCTTAACAGCATATAGTTGTTGAAATGAAGGTTTTTATGTGGCTTGATAGTTTTATGATGAATTGACATTTTTTGGTTCTTGTTTTTGCTGTTGATTCTTGTTCATGCCATTGGTCCATGAAATGCTGGAGACGTTGGCATTCTTCAGGTTGTCTTTTGTGTAACTGGTATATTCAATATGTTTCATCGTACATGCCATGTGTATGTCGTTTGAAATTTTTGAGCGGTTGCATTGGTAACTGTCAATCATTAAGGTTTCCATTTGAAGCTTTGAACCGTTGGGATGATAACCATCAATCATAAAGAATTGCATGCTCATTGTGATGGAAAGAAAGCGTCACTGTTGTTGCCATGTCAATTCTCAGCTTGTGATGGTGTATCCGTCGGTTACATTTCTTAGCTCGCGATGATGTGTCCATTGGTTACGATTGTTTGTATTCACATGCTGGCATTGAGGCCCGTGGGTGATTGAATTCACTTGATTGCGTGTTTGGTTATCCTGATGCAATGGTTCATTGAAAGAGACTGGTTCTAACACTGTAAGTGTTCTGTTGATATTTTGGTGGGTGATTGAATTCACTTGATTGCGTGTTTGGTTATCCTGATGCAATGGTTCATTGAAAGAGACTGGTTCTAACACTGTAAGTGTTTTGTTGATATTTTCGAGCAGTCATTTTCTTGAAGCATATTCTTTGTGTAATTTTGATGAGCTCTCATTGCTGTTGTATACATTTTGATGATTCATAAAAGAACTTTATATATTGTAGATGTAAAATGTGAAATGACATTCTACTAGTGTTGTTAATTAAGAACTGTGTCCATGAAGTAGTCATTCTTTTGATAGCTTGAGAGCTTTGTATTGAATCTTTTGATTGTTCAATAAAGGATCAATTTTGAGTGGCTGGGTTTTTCCCCTCAGGTTGGAGGGTTTTCCCAGGATAAAAATTGTTGTGCCATCTGTTCTTGTGTGTTTTTAAGTTTCTGAATACTGCTTCTATGCTTTTCTGGTTCTAATTTTAACACCTAACAAGATACCTTCACTTTTTTCACCATAAACACCTATTTCTGAATTACTCAAATTTCCAGTACTGCTGTTTATTGTTCCAGAAATTGCAGACATGGTATGTTTGTTTATTTGATGCATGCAATAACAGGTTTGGAATTGATATAAAGCAAAATGAACAGTAATAATTGCAGACGACAGATACTTATTACAATGCAAATGTAACCTTTTTAGCCATAACAATGTTTGCTTCAATTCTTTATTGAAAACTAGAATACATTCGATGGAAGAGTTATTACTGATCAGCTTTGCCTTATATGCCCAATCTTCCAATATCATAAAATAATCGAATAGATTATTTGTGTATTGAATGAATTTACAAAGAGCTTACAAGCTCATATATACACAACGAATATAAAGAAAATAGAAACTATCTAAAACTATCTAAATACGATAGAGCATTAACAATTATTAGAAACATTCTAATACCCTCCCATAATGCTCAATCTGTCAATAACACCAATAGCCTCCCTGAATTTTACATATTTGTCAGAACTAAGAGATTTGGTGAAGATATCAGCTGGCTGCTCTAAAGTAGGGACATACAGCAACTGAATAGACTTATCTTCAACCAGCTGATGAATGTAATGACAATGTGTTTCGACATGCTTGGTTTGTTCATGGAAGACCAAATTCTTTGCCAGTTTGAGCACTCCTTGATTATCACATAATAAAGGAGTCGGTCTTGACTGAGGAACATGCATATCTGCAAGCATCCGTTGAAGCCAAACGGCCTCACAAGCTGCTTTGACTGCTCCGCGATATTCTGCTTTGGTGGATGACAGAGCCACTGCCTGTTGTTTCTTACTTGTCCATGTGATAGCATCGGACCCCAAATTGAACACATATCCAGCAGTAGACTTACGATCATCAACAGAACCGGCCCAATCTGAATCTGTGTAGCCACATAGTGTAGGATCAGAACTTTGAGTGTACAGAAGACCATAGTCAAGAGTACCACTCACATAGCGTAGGACACGCTTGGCAGTTGTCCAATGATCAGTTTTGGGTGCTGTCATAAAGCGGGATATGTAGCTTACTGCAAAACTAATGTCAGGTCTGGTGGCAGTAAGAAAAATAAGGCTGCCCACTAGTTGTCTAAACAAAGATTCATCCATAACAGGTGAATCGGACTGAGCTGATAATTTTAGCTTGGGTTCCATAGGAGTGAGGGCAAGTTTGCAATCCTGCATTTTGAACCTGTCCACAAGACTTCTAGCATACTTGGACTGAGAAAGAAAGATACTATGCTCAGTCTGCGAAACCTCAACTTCGAGACAATAGTGCAAGAGTCCCAAATCTGTCATATCAAAAGTGCTACACAAATCTTGTTTGATCTCAGTGATCAACTATGCTGAACTTCCAGTGATGATCAAATCATCCACATAAACAACGATAAACAAGACATCATCACCTACATGTTTGATATATAGGTTTGAATCCGATGGACTCCTCTGAAAACCATGATCGGTTAGATATTTATCAATTTTCATGTACTAAGCCCGAGGAGCTTGTTTCAGACCATAGAGAGCTTTGACAAGTTTACAGACTTTGTGTTCCTGACCAGCAACCTTAAATCCAGAAGGTTGCGTCATGTAGACCTCTTCCTGTAAGTCACCATTCAAAAAAGCACTCTTCATGTCCATCTGATGAACTTTCCAACCAAACTGAGCTGCTAATGCAAGAACAAACCGTATGGTACTCATTTTTGCTGTGGGAGCAAAAATCTCCTCATAGTCAATACCTTCCCTTTGTGAGAACCCTTGAGCAACAAGGTGAGCCTTATACTTGTCTAAGGTACCATCAGCTTTGTATTTTACCTTGTATACCCATTTGCAACTAATGGGCTTCTTTCTTGCAAGGAGATAAAAAAGAACCCAAGTTTGATTTTTCTGAATACTCTGAAATTCAGCATCCATAGCCTGTTCCCATTCAGGAATACCTTTAGCCTCAGAATAAGTTTGGGGCTCATAAATACTATGAATGTTAGCCATAAGGGAAAAATTGACAGTTTGTTTGCTCTTATTTCGAGAAACTCTACCTTCGATGAGCTCATCATCCCTGAGATCACTAATAGTTTTAACCCACCATTTGGGTCGGAGAGTAGAAGAGCCAATCTTTGGAGGAGCTAGGGGAGTTGGAGGAGAGTCAGGAGCAGTAACGGGAAGATGGTCATTCGCAGGAGCCTCAACAGGATCAGTATCTGGTGCTCCAGGGTAAGTATTAGCGGTATCATCCCTCCCATCAAATGATGCTAAAGGAAGAGGAATACTATGAGGCTGGTCTTCAGAACACTACTCAGAAGAAGGCAGAAAAGGTCCTCAAGTTTCATCAAAAACAAGATCATGGCTAAAGATGAGATGATCAGTGGTGATATCTATCAATCTGTAGGCCTTATGGTTGTCACTGTACCCTGTCATCATGAGTTTCTGAGTCTTGGATTCTAATTTGGAACGTTTAGCATCAGGAATCCAGATCTAGGCAAGAGAGCCAAAAATCTTCAGGTGGCTGATCTTGGGCTTACGACCAGACCACAATTCTTTGGGAGTTTTGTTCTTGACAACCTGAGTAGGGGAACAGTTCAGAAGGTAAACAACAGTAAACACTGCTTCTACCCAATACTTATTAGGAACACTTCTGTGTTGTAACATAGAACGAGCCATCTCAACAATCGTACGATTGCGATGCTCAACAACACTATTTTGCTGAGGAGTGTAAGGTGTGGTGAATTGGCGTTTGATGCCATGTTTAGCACAAAAACCGGAGAATGCATGAGAACAAAATTCCCCCCCATTATCTGTTCTAAGAGAAATGATACTGTAGCCAGACTCGTTTTCAACCAACGACTTAAAATTCTGAAATGTACTAAGTGCATCTAATTTGTGTTTAAGAAAGTACACCCACATCTTTCTACTAAAATCATCAACAATAAGCAAAAAATATTTGCAACCAGTTATTGACGATGTATTCATAGGACCACAAATATCAGCATGAAGTAATTGAAGTACTTGAGATGCATGCCAAGAATCGCCATCTTTGAAGGGAGTCCGATGTTGTTTTCCAGCTTGACAAGCGTCACATACTCCAAGATGCTGCGTCTGAATCGGAGGTAGACTAGAGACAAGTTCCTCTCGAGACAGCTGAGATAGATACTGGATGTTGAGATGTCCGTATCGTTGATGCCACAAAGTACTGAGAGATAAATCACGAGCTGCCATAGCAATTTCAGGAGAATCACCAGTGTCAGTGAGCCGATACAGGCCATGATCCTCTAGTCTAGAAGCAACAGTAAGACGAGTCGTGCGATCAATAATGGAACATTTGTGGGCATTGAACACCACATCCAACTGAGGGGAATTGCTCATGATTTGACTTACAGAGAGCAGATTGAGTGCCATGCCAGAGACATAGCATACATTAAGAAAGATGAGCTGACACCCACCAGACTGTATCTGAACATTTCCTCTGCCAATAATTTTGAACTCCTCTGCTCCACCAAACACAACTGAATCACTGTAGGGAGAGAAATCTGTAAACCAGTCACGCCGATGAGAAAAATGACGTGACGCACCAGAGTCGATATACCAAGCAGACGACCGAGCTAAATCAGAAGGGCTTTTAGCCATAAATGCACAGAAAACAGATTCCTTTTGCGCATAATGTTCAGAATGTTCCGCAACATTTGCCTGTGGATTTGACCTTCCCAGCTTCTTTTGTTTGGAAGTGAGTCGCTGACGGCAATCTTTCTTCATGTGACCATACTTGTGACAGTAATGACACTGAACACTCTTCTGTTGATAACTGCCTGAGAATTGATGCGAACTATCTTGTGATGACTGAGAAGACTGAAATTTTGCTGCAAAGGCTTGTTCTGACGAGGATGAGGAAGTACGAGTACCAAATTGCTGCTTCCAGCGATCCTGTTGTAGGAGTTTGGTGCACAGCTCTGGGAATTTCAGATCAACATTAGTTGAGGTAATGTTGAGAGTCTCTATGAAATGCTCATAAGATGTAGGTAGACTTTTCAGTGTAATAACTACCATATCTTCTTCCTCCATCTTCCGACCGATGGCTTCAAGCTGATCACAAATGTCCTTAATCTTCGTGAGATGCTCCTGTAAGGACATACATTCATCCATCATGATGGAGAACAACTGGTTCTTTAGAAGGAACGCGCGACTCTTGTCGGATGTTTCATGCAACTCCTTCAAATATTTCCAGATGTCTGCAGCAGACTTGCCTGAAGGAATCTGAGGCAACTGATCATCTGTGACAGAGAGCTTGAGAAGCATAACAGCTTCTCGATTCCGATCATCAAATTTATCCTGATCTGCTTGAACGGAGGTCGGACGGGTCTCTGTGCCTAGAACAAGCTCATCCAGACGACGGTACTCGAAGATGGTCAACATTCACTGCTTCCAGGTGTTAGAATTGCTGTCGTTAAACTGTTGATTGTTTTCCAGCATTAGATTGGTCAAAGATGCCATTTGCACAGATTTCGAGGCAAATTTTAAACTGACCCAAAAAAATCCGACAAGTACCCAAAAAAGTAAACAAAAAACCCAAAAAGATATTGAAGTCAGAATTTAAATCCGTTGGCCCGAAAATTGAGGCACGGAAAATGAGGTACCTAGAAAATTTTGACGAAGACCCAAATAAGATCTCGAAAAACCCACCTAGAATTTGCAAGTAGATTTCCAAGACGACAAAGTATTTGAGAGTTTCAAGGGAAACCCTAGCCACGAAGAGAAATAACAGTTGCAGAAAAAAACGCCACAAATGGCAGCCATTTTTTTGATAAAAACGACCTTATACAATCGAAAAAAGAAGTTTGATGGAGTTAGAATGCAGGTGGAAGAAGCCCGTGTGCAGGTAAGACCTCAACTTATCACCAAAAACGACCAAAAAATGGCTGTGTATGCAGAGCCGCGTTTTGTTAAAAAACACAGAAGTCTGGGGCTTACGGGCAGAAAAAAAACAAATGAGCCACGAGCCTACTCAACACAAGCCGTGAACGTCGTCCAGCAAGAACGTCGTCCAGGTAGAGGAGGTCACACAGGTCTGGGATCTGCAAAACGTCGACCAGCAAGAAGAACGTCACCCAACAAAGAAAAAAAATGATTTTGTGCAAAAATTTTTTGCTAAACACAACAAATCGCGATTTTCTTAGAAGTATGTGGCTCTGATACCATAAAATAATCGAATAGATTATTTGTGTATTGAATGAATTTACAAAGAGCTTACAAGCTCATATATACACAACGAATATAAAGAAAATAGAAACTATCTAAAACTATCTAAATACGATAGAGCATTAACAATTATTAGAAACATTCTAATATATCAGCCGCTGAAATAAGAAGGAAATCCCAATTGCTCCTGCGGCCTTTCGACTTGCGGAACCGTGCCAACAAATGCCTGTGCTGTCCAAAATCCAACTCATGCTCATACCAGGGTTGGTGCTTAAGGGACTAAACTGCTCACACAGGCACAAGAGAAACTATAATATTTCTCTTAATTCAATCTTGTGTTTCCACAAAATTCCCGAAACCTTAATGTTTTTTTCCTCTTAATCAAAACGGCTCCTTTAATATTTCTCTCAATCTAGGGCACCTGGGTATGATCCATCTGAAGCTGCAGGATTGTGAGAGGCCCATCTACAATAGTGTGTCTCCCCTGATTTCAAATATCAATTGCCAACATTGAATAAACATGGAACTCACTTCATATTATTGCGGTAAGAGATTTCAAATGCCAAACTTGAGATATTTGAAGGAAACGGGGCTCTCCAAGTGTGAGAGGTAATATTCTCTCAATACGATTGCAGGCTCCCTTTATTGATCTTCTTGCCCTTGCCTTGGTGGTTGTGCTTGCTTTGATTCTGCCTGCTGTCAAGTCCGTTCTGTGTTGCTTGTATATGTCTGCTTTTCATTGAATTGGTTTTTGGATTGAGTGTGTTTGCAATGTACACTTAGGGTTACACTTAGGGTTAGATTGACTGCTCGGGCAGATGATTTGATTGTCTGTACGAGTGCATATGGACAGTGGCCAGAAGATTGAGGATGGAGAGAAGGAAATCTGCAATATTTTTGAGCAAATTGCAAAGGATAGAAGTCAAAAAACTTTCAAAAAAGTGCTGAAAGAAGAAGAACCAGTGGAACTGTTAAAAGAAGCTGCAATTAATGTGGGGGTTGGAGGAAACAGTACAGAGGCCTTTGGAGCCGAAAGAGTCTGTGGTGTCCAAACCGAAGGGGGTAAGGGACTTCTCTTGCCAAGGGTTTTGAGAATTTCGCCAAATGAGGTAATGGTCAGTGCCTTGAGTAAGTAAGAAAATATACTTAAAATACTGCCTTTTTTTATGTCTTCATTACAATAACTTACTAGCAAGAAGGATTTTTGATGAATGAATGAACAGTGTCTGTGGTAAGAAAATGGGCATCCTTGCCTCGTTTTGTAGAATGATTCAGGAAGGGCTCTTTATCATATTCTTGAAAAATCATAATATGCGAAAAAAAATTCTTGATAAGAAGTTCTGGAATATAGGTAAGTCACTGTTTAATACCCTGGTTGCCGGAAGTTTGTCAAAAAGAAATCCTTTTGTGCTACACACCTAGATGATTTGCTTGAAAATGTTCCTATTCAATGTTGGGCTTTCATTCTCCATTTGCTTAAAACCATTGGAAAGACCCTCCAAGATGAGGAGTTGAGGGTTCTCTGCCACATATGAATGCTAGAATCTTGATTTCTTTTAATGAGGGTGTTGACATTCCTGATTATTGAAATTTTCTCTTAAGGACAAGCTGTTTAGGTTTAAAATTGAAGCTCTGGGAAGCCTTAGTTCTTGTTTTTGGTGTAAAACACGGTTGACACATTAAAAAAGGTTCCCCTTCAATGAGTAATAACAGAAGAAAACCTGATAAAAGGTGGGGTTAGGGAAAAGCCAGTTGACAATGGCAACCCTAATCATAAGAAAAATGCATAGGAACTTGTACTTGATAAACTGAAAGAACAGATTCTAGCCCAAGCTATCAAAAACATAGGCCCTGACTCTTCAGATGAGGCAAAGGCACTAGGTCCTAATGGCGTAACACTTGAAGTTGAGGTAGAGACTCATATTGAGCAAGATTGTCAAACTGAAAAACTAAAGGAGGAAGACAGTGAAATGATATTTGTCTCCCATGTTGAAGAGGCTAGCTTAAGCCCTCTCATATCAGAGCCTTTAGATCTGAATACCTCAATTGATTCAGAAGGTATCGCCTTTGACCGTGAGCCCAAAAATAGAGTAGCAAAATGGGGGCTAAAAGGAAAAGAAAAACAGTTAGTCAAACCAACAGTGCCCAAAAAATGGGAAGAAAGGTCTACCAGACTGTTTTGAAAGGTTATAAAAAAATGAGAATAACCTTAAACCAGCTCCATGATAAGATGCATCAGTTGGAAAGTAAGGGGACTGGAATCCCCTGATAGAAAATATGTGTTAAGAGACCTCTGTAATCAAAACAAGGATCTTGATTTCCTGTTAATTGAGGATGTGAAAGTAGGTTTTCAGTTGTCCAATAGCTTGAAATTCATATAGAAAGATTTGGTTGCTTTTCATACCTACCATGGTAGGGGGGGAGGAGGCATAGCCATCCTTGCCAACAACAAATGGGCCAATGAAATTAAAAGATCAGAGTGCTCCCCATGTAATAGATGTATGCAGTTAGAACTGAGAAAGACAATGCAAAGCTTGACTTTGTGCTATATATGCCTCTAATGACTTTTAAGAAAGTTTTGACCCGAGGCAATGGATGGTAGAATCTCTTTTCAATATCCCATGGATTGTGGCAAGAGATTTCAATATGACTGACCACAAAGATGACAAACTAGATGGTAAAACTTGGAGTTGAAAAGGAAATGAGTAGTTTTTTTTGGGATATGATGAAAAAGATGCACAAGCTATTTGATCCACTGGAAGGGCAAAAGAAAGTTAGTAAAAGTATTTGGTTTACTTGGTGTAACAACCAAGGGACAGGAAAAAGATTGTATTGTAGATGGACAGATTTTATGTTGACAAGAATTTCTTCTGTTTTCACAGTAATGATAATATGAATAGTGTGCAGTTAGAACCTAAAGCACTGTCTGATCATCAACCTATTAGGGATAATATACTTGTAAATGATAAGGATCCCAGTCCAATACTCAAATCAAGAGGCCTGTTCAAATGGAACACTGAACTGCTTGAACAACAAGATCGTGTTGATGGAATATAGAGTATTGGAATATCCTCACAGATAATCTTTAGAGACTCTTGAGAATAGTAGGTAAAGGAATGCTATAAGGAGGAGATAAATGGAGTTCTCCCTGCAAAATAAGTTGATCAAAACTGAAAGGAAGCTGCAAGATAACCCTGAAAATGTGGAGTTAAATAATGAGATGAAGTTGACACAACACAACTTACGGAAGCTTCAAACTAATAGGGCTTAGGGAGCCAGAGTGAGGACCAAATTCAACTGGCTAAAAGATGGAGATACAGGAACCGAATACTTTTTTAACATTCTGAGATTAAAATTTGCAGTGGAAACTATTGGACCGATTCTATTTGAAGACAACTAATGGCACTCCAATCAAGAGATCAAAAGATAATTGATAATTTCTATAAGCATTTGTTTACAATTGAAGATCAAAGTACCAGATGTCAAGATGCTCAAGGGCTGTGCAGAAGAATCATTCCTAAGAAGATAAATTAGGAAATGGTCAACAGTGTGGGCAGAGATTTAACCAAGGATGAAATCACTCAAGCTATCCTATCCTTTCATAAGAGTAATTCTCCAGGTGCTGATGGACCTATTGAATTCTGTGAAGCCAATATGGATTAGGTGGTGGATGACCCAATGGAAGTGCATAAGCAAACTATTGAGAAGGGTTCACTAGGAGACAAGAATAAAAGATCAATGATGGCATCATCAAATTTCTACCCAAAGAAGGTGACCAGCAATATTAGGAATTGGAGAGCAATCACTCTCTTGAATGTTTCATACAAAATCCTTGCAAAGGCATTAGCCAAGAGGCTGAATGATATTGCACCTAAAATTATCAGTAAAATCCAAACTGGGTTCATCAAAGAAGGTATATACTGGAAAATCTAATCACAAGTTGGGAAGGGCTCAATTGGGGTAAAATTAGTAAGCAGAATGTAGGGATTCAAGTGCTTGATTTTGAGAAAGCTTATGATTGTGTGGAGTGATTGTTTGTATTTATTGTACTGGAAGCTATTGGATTTCCACCCTCTCACTGTAAAATGGTTAAAGTACTATTTTAGGATGCTAATGCTCAGGTAGATATAAATGGGGAGTTGATAGAAACTTTCTTGCATGGAAGATCTATTAGACAGGGTTGCCCATTAGCTCCTGCCCTGTTTGTTATTAGCTCAGAGTCACTCTTTTAGATTCTTAGAGATGTGATGCTTGGGCCTATTCTAAGAGGATTTACACTTTCTGGCCATTCTTTTCTAATCAACATCCAGTTTGCAGAAGACATTGCAGTGTTTCCTTCCCTAGAGATTGATAATATTAAGAATTTGGTGGACTGATTGGAATTTTTCTGCTATGCCTCTGGTTCTAAATTATCTCAAAGAAAATCTATTTTATTAACTTGGGAGGATACACCCTCCCCCGATTGGATTAACACTTTTGGATGGCAATGGGGAGGTCCGAGTAGGATTGTAAGGTACTTGGGTGTTCCCTTCCCTGTTTCTCTCTCTCTTCCTAATATGTGGCAGAGGTTGTGCTCTAAGATTGAATGAAAACTTCGGAAGTGGAATAGGAATTACTTGCCACATGCTGGCAGATTCTGGGTTTGTCAAAATATCCTCTCGTCCTGCACAATCTATTTTTCTTTAGTCTGGTTCTTTGTGTCTCATCAAAGCAATAAAATACAGAAATTCATTAGACAGTATTTGTGGTTTGATGGTAAAGGGAATAAGAGAAGGCATGCTGTAAAATGGGAATACTGCTGCCTTGCCAAATATGAGAGTGGTCTTGGTCTTTAGGACTTAAGTTTGCAAGGGGTAGCACTTGCTACCAAATGGATAATTAAAGCCATTGATGGAAATTCACCCTGAAAAGTCTTGATTAGGGCCAACCTCCAAAAGGCGGTACCAAAGAAAGCAAGACATTAGACAAATTTACATATTCAATATGTATTGTTTGGAAAATTTAGTGTTATACCATTAGGATCTTAGGTCTTTTTAATCATATGGAGGGCTTGGGAGCTATGAAGAGATAGAACTTAGGGTGAAGAAGCGATCATGGAGGACCAAAATAAAGCAGTTGGCTATATGTCATTGTAGTGGAATGTGATGCATAAGAATAAACTCTTGGCTCTCTTACATAACTATTCAACCAAGAAATGGAACAATAAAGGAAGATCCATGATCAAAGAAATCTTTCATAATAATATGGCTAAATCTTGGGAGGAAATGCGATCTGATTTGAAGCTGGATAGTAACAGCAAAGAACATTCTTTGTTATTAAGAAAGCCTTTAAAATGCTGAAGAATCCAATTAAATTGATAGAGAACAATGATGATTACCAAAACTTTAAATGGTTAGATGGATCTCCTCTCCTAAGTCTAAGCGAACTGTCTATATAGGCTATTAACCCATAATCCTTGTGTGTTCAGTCATATTAATAGAGTTTGGAACTTGAGTCATGATAAGAAAGAGTGGTCTAAAGTCATGAAAACTTGTTGGTCTAACAAAGTTGAACTGAAGAAAGCTCGCTCTAGGTGGTAATTGCTGTTGCAAAAACTTATTAATTCTAATTAGTTACCTGGTCTTTTTTGTGGCCTTTCAGAGGATGTTGCTCGTATCTTTGTTCATGGCAAGTTTGCTGTTAGTATTTGGAAAATGTTTATGGGCAATATTGATGGTTGGAATGATTCTAACTGTATTTCTTGGTTTGAATGTTTGTCTGATCATGTTAAAGGATTGATTGTCAATGACAATCTGTTCTGTTTAAGTCTGTCCACTGAAACTTTATGGTTTTTATGAAAGAGAAGAAATGATCAGAACTACCAAGGCAAGGATAGAATCCTTACTGAGTCATTCTGTAGACTCACCTTTACCTTGATTGTTAAACAGTTCCCTTTGACTTTGAAAATACATGCAGATAGGTTCATGAAGATTATGGAAGATTCCTCCATCTTTAAGGGTGACATTTAGGATGCAGACTATTGACCATAGGACTTGAGGAAGATCGGCAAGACATTTCAGAATGAATATTTGGACTTGTGAACATATTATAAGGAACACGAGTACCAGATCAAGAGGGATGAAGCTATTAGATATATGGAAGCCACACACCAGATTTTTGACAACTTGAGTTGGGAAAGTATTTCACCTCCCATCAGTGCTTTACCAGGCTGGGATTCCTTACAAGTCAGCAAGAACATACCTAAGGAGGAGGATAAAGGCAAAGGAAAAGAAGTTAAGGAGGATGAAGAAGAAGAAGCCAATAACAATGATGATAATTACTAGACAAGTCTATTTTGTTGACGACCTTATGTTGTTTAAGGCTCTTTCTTAATGTTTAATACTCGTTTATAAATTCTATCTGGATCAGATATACTGACATTTTGATAAATTTATGTAAACTGCCTAAGCTTTAATGCTGTGACTATCTGGTTCATTGATTGTATGCAGAATTTTTTTTTAAATTTGAAAAAATGCCAAACTTTAAAGTTGCTGGCCAAAAATAAAAATTGGGCCCCACACAACACCACACTCTTACACCAACGGAAAGGAGGGATAGATGTCACTTATCATGCCACCAATGCCCAATGTCCATCTAAATCTGGATGAATTCCCGAGGATGTAAACAATGATCATCCTAAGTGCATAATTAGTCATGACAATATGCCATATGCTGCTGTTATGAATCAGGACAGCCTCTATTGGATCAAGAACCTGACTCCAAGTGAAACAATAAGTACCTTCAATGACAAATGATGATGGGAGTTCATTAATAAGCCAACCCCCAATAAGAGAAGGATGATACAATCCTCTCCAACTTCCCCAGTCAGCTGTTGTCTCCAAAAGACAACCTGAGATCTTTGTGGTTTTATCATGCCATGTATGAAGGCTTGGCCGAAACTCATTCACTTCTAGTAATGCCACTCAACATAAAGATCATTGATCATGCGCTCTTCATTCCTTGAAAATTGAACAGCTCCATACTCCAATAATGTATCGTGAGCTAGATGTGTAACAATAGCTTCTCCCAGAATGTCCAGCTCAACATGAAGATCATTGATTATGCACTCGTCATTCCTTGAAAATTGAACAGCTCCATACTTAAATAATGTATTGTGAGCTAGATGTGTAACAATAGCTTCTCCCGGAATGTCCAAATTTTCAAGCCTGGCCGAATCACCAATTCCCCCATCCATGTATGCTCCTTCATAGGCTGGTCCAAAAAATGTAAGCTCCACCATGTGAGCCTTTAGAAGAGATAACTCCTCAAACTCTCCACAAATTTCCAAGAGTCCAACCAAATTACTTATGACTTCCTCTACATTTGTAGGTATGATCCACCAAGTGTGTGCTCAACTATCCCATCTACCTCTATGATCCGAGCTTTCAATGGATTCTTTCAAAGAGGAAATTCATGAACCACAAGATGCAAAGTAGATATCCTAGTGGATTTTTCTGAATCATAGCTCTTCTCTTGCTCACACCAATCTTAATGTTCTTCTTGCTTGCTCAACTCAAGAGGATCCAAGATTCAATATTCTTTCTAAATATTGATATAAAGGAAATAGTCTTGGGCACATGGAACAAGGTGTTAAGATTCCTTTGGAACCGAAATCATGTTCTTTTACGAGGGGTTTAGGTTACAAGCCTTCTCCTTTGTCTTCAACCCCTCCTCCATCATTTGGCGTCTCTTTGTCTTCTTCTTGTGACTCTGTGAGCAATAATGCTTTTCTCCACAAGAGAAAGGGTTGCTTCCTGCCCTTCATTCTTTAACTGAACAGAAACATATTTTGTTGTGGGTTTTCAAAACCCACTTGATTTTTCTTCCTCCACAAAAAATTCCATTAGCATGATAAAACAAAATATTCTTTCTTTGCATGTCATCAAGTGCTTGGTAAGGCCCTAAGGGATAAAATAAAACAACTTCACGAATCGGGTGTCATCCATCTTTCCTTTATTGATACACTTGCTTCTTCTTCTTTGCATGACAAGTTATATAGAGGTTCACTTCTGTCCCGTCCTTTCTACATGCTAGGCATTTTCTCATGAGGTTCTTCAACCTCCCTTGTTCTATTGTGTTGCTCCTCACTATGTGACACTTGTAGCTTTCTTGCTCATTTTCATTCATGGTGGTACAATGTTGCGCGCAACCATACTTTATCTATGGTAGTGACACAATTAGTCTCTGGCATGGTTTTCCTCCCCTATAGCTAGAGGGCAAGTGACAACTTGTTTTGAGAGGTGTACGACCCTCTTGAGGATTCCCTCTCTTCTTTCTTATTCTTCTCTTCCTACCAATTTCAGCATAGTAACTATGCTAATATTATAAGAGGGGGCATATATATTCCACTCATTTAAGCATTCTTACCCTATCTATTTTTTGCTCACAATGACGTAGATCTCTTTTTCACCCAGTGTAGTACACATCAATCTCTCGCTTGTTGTGGCGACTATGCACTTTTTGCTTGTTGTGGCAAGTATCTTATATTGCACTCTGTGAGACTTATCAAAAGCGATCTTGCTTGTAGTGGCTATCCTCCATAACCGGGTAGGTCCTACCTAATATCTATCTAAACTTGGGTCTATTTATCTCTATTGGTAGTGGCCCTCTTCCATATGAATTTGGTTCTACTGAGCATCTTTTTTGGTAGATGCTTTCCTCCACAGCAGAGTCGGTGCTACTAATCATTGATCACCTAGCAGAACACAACTTGCAAGATTGTGCTCTATTGCTTTCAGTAGTTTCTTTCCTCCGTAGCAGGGTTGGTGCTACTAATCATTGATCACCTAATATAACACAACTTGCTAGACTGTGATCTATCTTTTTTTGGGAGCTGTTTTCCTCTGCAGCGGGGCATCCTTTTAATCATGATCATCTGGATGACCCTTAGTGATAGAGCAAGCTAGTGCTCGAGTCATGTATTGTCTCTTTGACATTGGTTTCTTCCATGTCTTTTGGTTGCATTCTTCCTTGAAGCAATCAATCACTACATTCTTCTCTTCTTTTTAGAATTCCTCTATGTTTGTATTTCCATTGCATTTTGGGGACGACGCATAGTACTGATACAACCTTTTACATAAAGATCTCTTTAACTTTGCTGACTCAAAAATTTTAGTTTGTTTGTTGTGTGTTAGTCTGATTTGTGTATGTGCTTGTCTACATAGCTATATGTTTATCATGTTCTAACCCCTTGGCTTTGTGGCCTTCATTTCTAACTTTGTTGTGTTGTGTAACTTTTTTTTTAATACATTTATTATTTATATATTAATAAAATTTAACTACCATACCTATATTTTAAAAAATATAAGTAAAATACGTCAAGAGATATCAAATAGAAATGCGTATAAGAATGTTTTTAAAAATAGGGAAATAAATAGTAAATAGAGAATTATTTAGCATATCATCACCCCCAGTTAAGCATGTTGTTTGTTCTCAAGCAATCTGAAGATTTTGATGGTAATGAGTTTGAATCCAAATGGCTCAATAGATCCTTCCCACTTTTTCAAGGAAAAAAAATAAATATAACACACATAAATAGAATCTATAAATTAGTGGTCCTACATTTCAATAATTTAAATAATTTGTATAATTTTGGTTTTAAAACATTGTTTCATACAACTGAAAAGAAAACATGGGCATTTTATTAAAGAGAAGAAAATTCTATACAAGTTGATGGCATTGCCTAGTAGAGTTTGGCAATTTTAACCGTGCACAATAAACTATGAGGTGCAAATAAAACCAATGATAGATGATGTTTTTAACTGAATTTTTCTTTGTTCATTTTAGTTTAATGATTGAAAGAAAATAATTCCCATGGATCATGAAAACTTTGCGTTGTATAAGTCATTGGAAGAAAATAATTCTCACGGACTGTGAAAACCTCATGTTCCATAAGCCATTGTAAGCTAACTTCAGTGGTATAAAATTGGAAGCTAACTTCAGTGTTATTCCGAGTAAATTTAATGATATATGAAAGAAACTTTTGGCTGAATTTCACAACATTGAAGGTAAATGTCAGTCAAATTTTAGAACACTAAAAGAAAAACTTAGTTGTATGTGTTAAGTTTTGAAGAACCAGGATAACATAACAGATCACAGATAAATTAAGAACACAAACACACCAGCTATTATCCTGGGAAAACCCTCCAGCCTGAGGGAAAAAACTCAGCCAGACTCAAAGTAGATCCTTTATTGAAAAATCAAGTGATCTGATACAGAGCTTCACAAGCTTAGACAGAAGATTAGCTTCTTCATCAAGACTGTTATCACATAACAGGTACTAGTAATATGTCCTTGTAGAATTAGACATTTATATAATATAAACTTCTACTATTTAATCCCAGACAACATATACAAGACTTATCATATGATGATTACACACAAAATGTTGTACGACTGAATAATCTTAACAAAACTATCAGTGTCCTGCGAACAGATTCATCACATGATGATGACCTCTAACTTGTTTCAATCACCCTGCATTACCAAATCAAGAGTGATACACGGGTATAACTCCTTAGCATATAATCCCTGATCAAGATAACTGAAATATTGAATCACCTGATGAGCTGTAGGCCACCCGACAACATAAACATCCGACTTCCGACCTGAAGGAATGAATAATCGATAACACAATGTGGGAATACCAATCGCGTATATTAACAACGCGATGCTTGAGCTCCAAATGTCATTACAAATGTTGGTGACGGTTACCACAATGTGCCGTATCACCTTCAAAATATTCGATGCCTCAATTAAGATGAACCGACGACCTCAATATGAGAACCGTTGTCTTCATTATGTGAACCGAGCACCTTCAAAATATTAAACATCAAAATAAACTGCTGGCAGAACCATTGGCATTCACACGATGCCAAGTCAGCATACGCAAGACACAAATACATAATATATTCGATTCTCTTCAACCACGATATAGTCCGAACACAATAGAGACAACAGGTAGATAATAGAACACCACACAACATGAAGGTTAATAAGAACAGCAATATGAAGACTACTTCAGCTCAAGCCCAGCAGAGATATACACGAAATCATGATAGACGACTTCCATAGAAGCTCATGATAGATTAGGTAAATAACTCTCTCACAGCTACATTAGCTTCAACATTCTCTCTTAGCAAATATCAATAAAGCACTAGGAGCTGCAACAAAAATATCAATAAAAAAATCTCATCACAGATTTTCTCAACATAATTTTGACATCTTAGCATAACATTCACCATGGATACTCCTAGAGGGTGAAAGAACAAGAAACTAAGTCATGGAGTCTCACACATGACTTCCACCATGGCTACTCCCAGAGGGTGGATCCACCATAGCTACTCCCAGAGGGTGGAACAAGGGCTTTCACCTCAAATTTCTCTCGCAGAGAAGAATGCATTAACAAGGGATTTGACCTCAAACTTCTCCCTCACGGAGAAGAACTCATTAAAAAGGGATTGCACCTCGAACTTCTCCCTCATAGAGAAGAACTCACTAACAAGGGATTTCACCTCAAATTTCTCCGACTTAGAGAAAAATACATTATAGCACATAATAGGAACAACTAAATGCTGAGACTCCCTCTCAACAGGGGCAGTAATCTCACAACTTTGATTTTCACAATTAAATACAGTTGGCTCCAATGTTTGGCCAAACAATGAGCTTTAGCAGTCACACTGCTACACGAGCTCGCCGAGTCTCCGTTTGAATCTTCAATCACTTGCATCAACCTCCTGACCTTCTCGTTTGAGGTTGCCTACAATGCTTGCATTAGAGGAACAGTTATAACACACACCTTTGAAACTTCTGATATGCTAAAATCCAGGACTGTCCTCCTTGACCTCATCCCAGATCACCTTATACAGAAAGTTTGCAGAGCTACCAATGTCAAATCTAGATCGCTGTGCAATTTTGTTCTCTGCAACACTGCGACCCACTTGGCTGACAGAGACACCTCTTCACAAAACTCCCTTTTGATCCCTGTTGCCTCAGAGACTGCAAGAAAGTTCTTTGGAAATGAACTTTCTCTGAGTGTCATCTCCTTCTCTTAGAAGAAATTGATCACAAGACAGTCCGAGACTTCATTCTTCAGCCTCCAACTCGTAGAAGAAACTGATCACAAGACAGTGTCCCCATGTTTGTTTCTCGATCCGTCCTGAATTATGCCTTTAACACGCCATACTCCATGCTTAATAACCGCAATTTGAGTCATCTGGATGTAATGAACAAAGCTCTTGTCTAACAGCTTCAACACTAGCATTGTGTTTTGTCGATAATTGCATAGCAAGTATAGATCCAGTAGACCTTATGAATCATCCCATTACCACATGAGAATCTCCCAGATTGGCCACATAAAGAGTTCTCTCATGGATTACACCAACCAAACAACATGATCTAATTGATGCAAGATCAACTGATATTCACTGTTGCTCCAATGCAAATTTCTGGAAATGGCAATAGAGATTATCATTGATAAAGCGAGCTGCCTCTGAACCTCCATGACCATCATAGACACCAACAAATATGCCAGCTAGGGGTGGGCCTGTAGAATCCACCTGGCACTGATCCTCCGCAAGATTATTGGCCTGGGCAGGAGAGTTTTCCTGCTACATGCTGCCTAATATCCTTAAACCAAGGCAGTCCCTCCTGCACTTCCTCTATAACATCTGTACTGGACTGGACATACTTCTCTATGGGCCTCCAACAAGCACTTACTAGATTCATTATACCACCAAGCATCCCTCATTTCCCCTTGATACGTCCTGCAAATTATTCAGTTATAAAAGAAACATCACTTCCATTTACAATATCAACAAAATAATATAAAATACTCCTCTATTGATTGTAACAAAAGCATAAAAGAGAGACTCCATTAAATGTTCATATAATATTCCAATTTAAAATAAAAACTCTCAAGTAGTCACAATATTAGATTTGATAACAGAACTTATCTGCAAATTTGTTCAGATTGAATAGTTCTGGAAGACTTTCCCTGAAAAAAAAAACTTCCTCTAGGTCCAGAATCTAACAAAGGCTTCCAATGGAATTGCAGCTAGGAGAAAAGTTTGCTTGATAATCTGAGAATTCCTGGACTTAAAAGAAAACTTCCTCTTTCTGTTCTTCATGGATGTACAACAAATAACAGGGACTCTGCGACCTCCATTCAGGCCACATGCTAACAAGGGCATCAATTGTCTTTGCAATCTTGAACAAAGATCCCGACAACCACTGCCTTTAATATCTTGTGATAGAATGCCCATATTTCTTCTCCAGACGACTTGAGAAACAGTTCTTTACAAAAAATTTCTGTATCAAATTTTCGAAATTACTGATACACCTATTCCAAGAATTAGTGGTTCCAAATAATATTTCATTTGGACAATAATCAAAACCTAGGATGCCGGTTCGGGTCCGGTTCCAAGTTCGGGTATGAAGGACCAGTTCGCCGGTACGGCAAAATTTTGAAAAGGGGTTTGGGTTCGTTAGTGCAAAAACATGTAAAAATTATATATATATATATAAGAAGCCTAGAAAGCATGAGTTAAGATTAGAATGTCACATAGTATCATAAAAACATTTAAACAACAAAAACACCATAAACTTGTAATCATACCATTATAGCATCATATACTTCAAGTTCAACATCAAAGATTCAAAACATTAAAATTAAATCATAACATCAAGTTCAAGTATCATTGTTTGAAGTTCAACTAATGGATTAAAAATTTATTGATATTCTTCTTCATCTTCTTCACTTCCCTTTTAAAGATTTTTCTCTTGGAAACATGTTTAAGGTAGTCTTAGGTGGTAGCAATTTTCAATTCTCTGAGTCTGAGAGTGAGTTTGAGCAATTTTGGCGTCCTGGAAAGTAATGTTTGTCTAGGGTGTGAGCAAGTGTTGAGCTAAGTCTGTCAGGAATATAGATTTGAAACCAAGTGATTTGCGAGGAAATGAGTTAGAATCATTAGAAAATCCTTTTTCCATCTTCAATTTGACCTCAAAAAGCCAGGATAGGTTGTGGGAGATAACACTGTTGAAGGTATGCTGAATCCTGAAATTTGGCTAAGTCTGGAATTTTTTGAAAACCCCCAAAATCTAGAATTTACATTTTAACTCCTATGAAGTTGAAACCTATCAAACATCCTGACAGTATTTATACAAATATAACTTAAAGTATAAGAACATAACTTATACTTAAATGTTATATTTGTATAAATCCTCTTGCCCCTGAGCTGAAAAAATGACTAAGCATGAAAACATGTTGCCAAGAGAAAAATCTTTAAAAGTGAAGTTAAGAAGAAATTTTTATTAAATTTGCAAAAACAAATGTGTTGGCCTCTGACTTTGACCGTCCATAGGCCAAAATTCGTGTTTGGTTCAATCAGGGTCCACATATTTTGTGTTTGGTCCGCCCGGGTCCGACCAGTTCGTGGTCTGGTTCGAACCAGGTTTGTGTGGACCGGACCCTATCCGGACCCACAGATGGACCGGACCAGTACCATGGACCAGTTCGAATCGTGGATGGTTCGGGGGCCCATTTGGATGAATTGGACATCCTAGATCAAAACACATAAGTCCATGAGAAATTAATTATTAAAGACTCATATACCTATGATTTACTTCATGCGACATGAAGATACATTGTACTCAATATATTGAGCCCACTCAATATTATTAAGCTGGATATCGAAGATCACCTGAATATATTTTAGCTCACCACTAATATTTACCTTACAGCAATAATATAGACCTCGGTCAATAATTTTACAATACTTCAATCATAGAGAAGCTAACGGCAAGTATATGGAACACAATAAAATTAGCTTCAGAATATAAACACATGCCATTGATATTTCAAATGCACACATATCCTCGAACATATTATTTTGAAGAACCTTTAGAATTGCTCCCAATTATTTACTTCATGGCTCACAATATCAACAGGCACTCATGGCAAAGAACTTATACTGTAAGTGTTGACAATCCAAAGGAATAAACTCCAGTTCTGCTATTTTGACAGATGAATTTTAGTAGACGATTACCAAGACATTACTTATATATATCTCCAACTCTTCAAGTAATGCACACACAGACTTTTCTTCTCAATCTCAATGCAAAACATGAACGTTTCGAGCTTGATAACTCCACCCACTTGGTAATAGAAAAATAAATATATAATGAGCCTGCTATTTCCATGCAAACCAAATCTTGCAATCATTGTATTTCATAACGCCACATTCTGTTGAGGTATACTGTCAAATAGCTCGCACGACTTATGCATGCTTTCACATTTTACATACATATCTATAAGGACTGCCACAGATTTGCATAAAGAGACATTAAAGATCTGATCATACCCTCAATGCATTAGAGAATGTGGAACAACCTCAAGATAAAGATATGTGGAACATTGAAACCCCAAAAATAATCTGGTTCAAAATCATTTCCTAGGACCTGCTCTAATAGTTTTGTTAAGATTATTCAATATAACTGATAACTGAAATATTGAATCACCTGATGAGCTGTAGGCCACCCAACAGCATAAACATCCGACTTCCGACCTGAAGGGATGAATAATTGATAACACAACGTGGGAATACTAATCGCGGGAATGCCAATCGTGTATATTAACCACGTGATGCTTGAGCTCCAAATGTCATTACAAATGTCGGTGACAGTTACCACAATGTGTCGTATCACCTTCAAAATATTTGATGCCTCAATTGAGATGAACCGACGACCTCAATACGAGAACCGTTGTCTTCATTATGTGAACCAAGCACCTTCACAATAGTAAACATCAAAATAAACTGCCTCACGACCTTCAAAATATTTGATGCCTCAATTAAGATGAACCGACGACCTCAATATGAGAACCGTTGTCTTCATTATGTGAACCAAGCACCTTCACAATATTAAACATCAAAATAAACTGCTGGCACAACCATTGGCATTCACATGACGCCAAGTCAGCATACACAAGTCACAAATACATAATATATGCAATTCTCTTCAATCACGATATAGTCCGAACACAATAGAGACAACAGGTAGATAATAGAACACTGCACAGCATGAGGGATAATAAGAACAGCAATATGAAGACTACTTCAGCTCGAGCCTGGCAGAGATATACATGAAATCATGACAGACGACTTCCATAGAAGCTCACGGCAGATCAATAGGTAAATAATTCTCTCGCAGCTACATTAGCTTTAACAGTATGCTATAACAAAGGAAATAAATTTTGGACATTACTAATTATAAATGCAAGCTTCAACGATATATCACATTGGAAGAAAACTTTAACCAAGTTTCAGTTACATTTGATAACATTAAAGGCAAACTACAGCTAAATTTTAAAATGCTTAAAATAAAATCCACATAATTTCACATTATTAAATACAAATCTGGTTGAAAATCATAATATTAAAAGAAAACTTCTGCCAAATATCAAAACATTGAAAGCAGAATCTAATTAAATTTCACAATACTCAAACCAAATTTCTACTACATTTCACAACATCAGCATCAAATCTCTAACAGGCTTCAAGCATAATTCCCTGCAATTTCATAACATCATAAGCAAACTTTATCTAGATTTCATGACATAAAAGTGAAAATTTTGGCTGAACTTCACAGCGTTAAAGAAAAAACTCTAAATCTCACAAGTTGAAGCAAATGTTGCCTTAGTTTCATAGTTTCGAGAGCACATTTCAGCCAAATTTTGCCTCTCCTAAAGCAGATTTCATCATAATGCCACTATGTCAAAATCATATTCCTACAACTTTTCGCATTGCTGATGACACTTTTTAGTTAAATTTGAAAACATTAGGTAAATTTCTTAGTTGCCGATTCGGGTTCGGGGACGGATTCGGGTTCGCGAATCCGGTTCGTGGATTCGTGAAATTTTTTTTTCCCGTTTTGGATTCGTGAGGATTCGTGAGTGTGTATATATATATATATATATATATATATATGCATTATAAATTTATATATCAAAAAATATAAGAGAAATATACTTAATTCTAAAACTAAATCATTTCATACTATGAGTATGAATCTATGATGCTTGATCATTAAAACTTCAAATAGCATACTTGATCATTGATCTATCATTCTATGTTGACAATTCTAAAGAAAATCAGCACATTGAATTATATTACTGAATTACAAAATGACATTTCAAAATATTGTTCATTAAAGTTTGAGACATGATTCAATGTTCAATGGTTCATCAATCAAATGGATTATCAAAAAAATCTGGATCAATGGGGTCTCCAGTAGCTGCAAGTGTTTGATCAAAATCATCATTAATGGAACCCAAAGTTCCACTAGCACTAGAGGGTGCTGTCTCATCATCATCATCATCACCATCATAATCCACATCAGCCAAAGTGCTTCTAGCAAGATCGTGAATGGTCATATCTAGGTCAGCAGATTCGGGTGCTACATCCCAAAGCTTCGTTGGCCCCGTCTTGTACTTTGGATCCTTCCGTGACAGGAGACGCAAGTTGTTGTGAACATACACCAAATCTTCTGCTTTTTTTGCAGCCAACCGGTTACGCTTGACAGAGTGGATAAAGGAGTAAGTACTCCAATTCCGCTCAGCGGCAGAAGAGCTCGCAACCTAGAAAAAAAACCAACAAAATTAAAAAAATACAAGATAAATTGAAGAGCGTTAAGTATTAAATTCTATAATGCAAGTGCCAAAACAAAAAGAAAAAAAAAGTTAAACCTTAAAAACTTACTTGTGATAGAATCTTAATCGCAAGAGGTTGGAGGTATAGATAATCTTGCCCATGAAGATACCACCATGTAACAGCATCCATTTTGCTTTGGTCATTGATAGCAGTAGGGTGGAGATCTCTTCCTGAGATAAATGATCCAAATTCTCTCCTATCACTTACCCCAATATCTGGATCACGGAAGATTTTATCAAATGCCTTCTTATACCCACTGGCAACCTCAGCATCTCTATATGGTGCCACTCTACCTGGAATACCAAGTACTTGTGCGCTATAGTACCTAGGAGAAAGAGCATATGCTAGGAGGTGCAATGGTGTGGTCATCTTGTTCCAACGATGAAGAACCATTGCTTCCACCTTTTTGTATAAGGTGTCCTCAGGATCATTCTCTCTCCTATGTATGACTTGGGATATCAAATGAAGTTCATGTAAGTTATCATTATGTCAATTTTGAATTTAAATAACTCTCAATAAACAAAGATAAAGGAATGTATTAAATTTATGACTTACCATTTTTATCTTCTCCAACATTGTGTCCATGCTATCATAGATATCCCCCAAGCATGGTAAATCAGTGTCGGCAAATCGAAGCATAGACATGATGGGATCAGTGAATTCCAAGACATACTCCACACGAGTCCACCAATCATCACCTAATACCAATGCCTTCACCTTTTGGGCCCTGACTGTACTGGACTGCTTCCAGATGCTCCATTGGTTACTAATAACCATTTGTGATAAGGCCTCCTTCACCTTGACAAGCCGTCTCAACACAATTGTGTGAGAGGCAAACCGGGTTTCAGCCACCTAAAACATGTTAGTAGAAAGTTAAAACATGACATAAAAATTATAAAATGATAAATGAAACTAAATAAGTTATAAATTAAATTTTAAAATTTACCTTCAACAATTCCAATTTTGAGTAAGTTCTGAAAATTGCTTGTGACATATGGTGATTTGTCACAAACATTTGAATCTCCTCACCCTCCTCATACACCTGTTTCACCCAGTCTATTTCGGTGCCAATTGCCTTCATCACTAGATTGAGAGAATGGACGGTGCACGGTGTCCAAAAGATGTGATCATATCTAGCCTCTATCAAAGCACCTGCAGCCTTGCAAACTTTTGCATTGTCCGTAATTACTTGGACAACATTGTGATGACCCACGGACTCTATGGATTCAATGAGAATCTGGGCAATGAACTCTGCATTTTTAAGTTCGCCTTCACAGTCAACCGCCTTCAAAAACATTGACCCCTTGGAGGATACAGCAATTACATTAATTAAAGGACGGTTTTTACAATCTTTCCATCCATCTGAAACAATAGACACACCTGATTGAATCCAAGAATCTCTTATTGGTTGTAGTAGGTGCTCTACATTTTTTCTCTCATTTTGTAATATGGTGGTGCGCAACTTTTCATATTTAGGGCCACGGTAACCAGAAGGTGCTTCATTTATTCCTTCACACATGTCACTAAAATAAGGTGATCTCACAAAGTTGAATGGAATACCATTTGCAAAGAGGCAACGTCCAACTTTGGCATCAGCAATTTCTCTTAATTCAATTTGAAATCCCCTCTCTAATGGGCCTCTCTTGCGGGGGGTGTTGTGTGGTTGATCTACATCTTCATCCCTAGAAGGCATAGGCAAGAATGGATGTGATCTAGATTGCATTTGAGTGGGTGGCTGCATTGTTTTCTGTTTACTGGTATAAGAAACTTGTTTCCCTTTTGCACATATTCTGTCAGCTTCTTCTTGTTCTTTTACCAAAGTTGCTATTTGTGTAGCTGGCAATCCCTTCTTATCTTCCCCCTCACACATGTTAATCCCTTGACCTGCAGGGCCTAAAAGATGATATTTTACTCGAGAGTAGGAGCTTCTATATTGTATTTTGCAAAAATTACATTTCCATACATACCCCCCACCTCCAACACATTGAGAAATTCTTGTGGTGTGTCTCCACAAAGGAGACCCTTTATCAATTTTAAATCTTTGAGATCCCTCCCCACCCACTGAACCTTGACTACTCATTGTTGCAATCTATAACAAAAATGAAAAAAGAAAACTTCAAAACTTATACAAAATGAAAAACTTATACTTCAAGAATCAAAACTTATCAAAAAAATTGAGAATATGGTTCAAATGCATACCTTAGTCACTCAAATAGACTGAATAGTGCTTCTTGGAAGGTCTTTGTCACTCCACAATCAAGCTCCTTTGAATTCAATCACCTCACTTCAAGCTTGCATGAATGAGAGAGCAAAATGAGAGAGAATAATAAAGAGCACAATGAGAAATAAAATGTGTTTGGAGACTCATAAAAGGGGTCATTTTAGGGTTAGAGTTAAAAAAAATAATATAAAAATCTCTTTTTGAAGTCATTGTTTGACTTTTTAACTTGCCAATGCTGCGGGTCCTTGAGGATCCTCTTGGATCCGCTCGGATCCTCCCGGGTTCGTGACGGATCCGGGCAGGGTCCGGACCAAACCCTGTGGATCCGTCCGGATCCGCAGTTCGCGGATCCGGACGGATCCACAGGGTTTGGTCCGGACCCTGCCCGGATCCGTCCCGGATCCGACGCGAATCCGGACCCGGATCGGACCCGGACCCGGATCCGGGGTTGCTTGGGCGAATCCGGCAACTAAGGTAAATTTGAAAACATTGATAACAAATTACATATAAAGTTCACAACTAATTCCTCAATTCCACAAACATTAGTGACCCTCCAGTTGATTCAAGTTTACATATAAATGTGCATTTATTATAGTGAATTGAAAATCCAAATCTGCGAGCTTTATCAAAAAAAGTCTATTTTGTTGATCAACATTGCAAAATAGGGGATTGAGCAAAGAGAAAATACTTTAAACCAGTTTTAAGTGAAAAAAGCAACGACCATTCTTAGTTTCATGCATTATGATATATATTATTAAAAAACTATAAGTTTAATTTTCTTAAATATAGAAATAATGTTTTTCAATGTGGATGTGCATAAAATCCATTTTTAAGAAGTATATTTTTATCCATTGAATTACAATTTATTATTTACTATTTTATAATTTTAAAAAAAAGCAATGCCATTCTTATTTTACATGTATTTATAATATTTATTTATATCACTTTAAAATATTAATTATTATTATTTTTTGGTCTATAACAGGCTGCAGTGGGATTTAGTATAAAATTAAAATTAAAATGAAACAAGTATCTACAAAACACTAAGGGGCACTATTGGCCCAGGACAAAATGCAGCTATACAGAATCAACCAGTATCAAATTCTACTAATTTCGAATATAGATTTGACTGATGGTTCAAAATTTAACCATATAATATCTATTATCATCATGTTTTAAGGCAAAACCATAAACACTACCAACAAACTCTATTAATTTTAATATCTGTTGATCAAAATTAAGCAAAAATTTATTCCAGAGCACTGAGAATAGGGGCAGAGTCTACTCATGCCCTTGACGAAGGACCCGCCTCCATGTCCACAACAGATGATTGACCCGCTACCAAGTGGGAGCTCTAAGTTGCTCTAGTGGTGCTCTGAGGCACAGCAATTTCTGCAACCGACCTCATTCTTCCGCCCTCATCTTCACTTTCTTCTTCTTCTTCTGAAGAAGAAGAATTCGCGCTGCCCATTCTCTCAAGCTTTTCATCATGCTTATATTTCACTACCCATTCCTCTGTTTCATCCATATCATATCCCCTATTATGTCCCCTAAGACATCAGTAATTTGCATCGCTCCTATTGAGAAAATCCAAACTTATTTGAATGATAAATCTCCTAATGTCCTGTGATTCTTCTTCCCAACTTGTGAGTATGGGAAATCTTGGAATTTGTCTCCCCCCTAACACCCAACTAGATCGAGCAGGAAATTTGGGCAATCCTTCTCCTGCCTTCATAACTAGAGCGAAGTGACATGGATGTGGAATGGTCAGAATCCCATCTATGTTGATCATTACCCTATCCAGGCCTCCAAGAAACTTTCCATGGAAAATTCTTCTGCACAACTTCTCAGCCACTGCTTTATTCTCTTCTACTGTCAAGATGGTTGCCAAAAAGCCAGTGGATATATCACTATCAGTATCTACCCTGTATCTGTGATCAGTGTGAAGGAAATTCGGCCCCAAAACCCTTCTGATAGCATGAATGATTAATTTGTGGGAATGCTTTACTATTTCCCCTAAGCATTTGTTTGAGATGAAGCCCACAAACGCAGCTTGTCTCTTTGCTGAAAGAAGTCTAATGGGCGTATCCATTACTCAAAATTCTTGGAGCCCCTATCAGTTTGAGATTATAAGTCTGTCGAGAGAGCTACCTGGACAAGAGCGCTACACTGCACTTCGATGTTTGTGTGATCTGTAGGGTTGTCATGAGAATTATTTGCAATCTCTCAAGCTTGCTGCTTTGCGTGAAGGAGAAGCCAGCCATAGGTATTACATAAATACTGCTAATGCTTATTAGCTATCTTTCCGTTTTATGTGCTTGCTTATCCTTTAATTCACCTAAAATCAAGTTGGAGGACAAGACGTGATACATTTTGGGCCACCACTTCATATTTCCTTTATCATTGAAAACACTGCTCATAAATACATCTGCCAACTCTGTTGATATGATTTTTCCTTCAATTAACCTGGTTTGAAATAAGACTTAATGTTCCATCCCCTCATTTCAAATTCAATTTTATTCAAACGGATCAATTTACAATAAGACTTTCCTGTCCAATTTATGCTGTGTAATGACATATTTCCCACTGATTTTTCAAATTGAAATTCTTTATAGCTCCTACAGTCCATTCCTTCATTTTAAAATTCAAGTCTATTCAAATGGCTCAATTTACCATAGGACTAATCAAACAGCTCAATTTGCATAGGATTTCTCTATCCATTTTATACTATGAAGAGACATATTTCCCACTGATTTTTCAATTTGACATTCTTACTAGCTCCTATCATAAATAATTTTTAATATTTTGGCTTCAGCTCCAACCTACCTGCCAACTATCACTCTGTCCTCTCTTCCATCTTGTTTGTTAAGTTTATGTTCTGATTGGAATTCGCCTGTTTGATGCCGATACCATCCACACCCAAATTTGGCATTTCATCTGCCATATTATTACCTTCTCTGTAAATGAGGTTGATTGTCACATTTACAAAATGCTTGAGTAGTTCCATAGCTTTGCCTAGAATAGAATTAAGTCTCCAATTTGGTGTGCATCCAATTCTAAGTGCAGTAATTGTTGTTGTTGAGTCTCTCATATCCAATCTCTTTAGGCCCAAATCTTTGCATAGGAGAAAACCTTCTGTTAGAGCTTTAAATTCTGCAATATTATTGGTAACCTCCAATGGTTTAGCCATTTTTTCTATTAAATCACCACTCCAGGAATGGACAACACAGCCTGCTCCTGATATACCTGGGTTGCCTCTAGGGGCACCGTCGAAATTTAGCTTGAACCATCCATCCTTCAGAGGTAGCCATATACACTGCTTTCTACTAATACTACTTTTCTCTTCCCCACTACCAATAAAGGGAGGGATCTTTAAGACATACTAATTCCTTCTGACTCTATCATCCCTATTGGAGAACTAAATCTCCTTAGAGCAAAATGAAAATATCCTACTATTCACCACCTCTACTATTGCAGCCTCAATCTGGTTAGTCAATACCTTCCAATTCATCTTCTTTTCTTGAAAGATTCTACGATTTTTTTCTTTCCATATTTCCATAGTATCAGAGAGGGGGAAGTGATCCAAATGCTCCCATACAGACTTGAAGAATATAGGCTAGGCCAACCTTGAAATAGAGCCATGATGTCATTGGGTAGAGCTGATATCCAACCCAATTTGGCACATAGCCACTGCCAACATTTCTGGGCAAACAGACAATTGAGAAAAATGTGGTTGATTGATTCTTCATTATTCTCACATAAAGAACATATTGATGGCCCTTCAAAACCAATCTTTTAGAACCATTCAGTTGTGAGTGTCCTGCCCTGAAGTGCTGCCCATGTGAAAATACCTGCCTTAATTATAAAAAAAATTAATATAAAATATTTTAATTATAGAAATAAATATTTGTTAAAGTGGATATGCATAAAATCCAATTTTAAGGATACCCTTAAATGACAATCTATTATTTAATATTTAAAAAAAAACCTTTTTTAAGGATGTCTTTATCATATCATTCTCATGTTTTTATATAGCCTAGCTTTTTAATATTGATAAAATAATACATGGTTTTTTAATATTGATAAAATATTAATAATTTAAAAATAACATTTCTAAATTTAAAATAAATAGACAACTAAAATTATTTATATATAAAAAGCAGACGGATGTTAATCTAAATCTCATGGAGTTTTTATTGATGAACATTCTTCAATTCATTATGTGAGTATAATACGCCTCTCGGTGTAATTAAAATATTTAACATATCTATATGAATGTTTTTAGATTTATTATAATGTAGCCGAATTTAACTTAATATTGTTTCTTTATACATTGACCAATGATGTAAGTATCATGCTATCAAATGTGTTTAGTTTTACAATTCTATATATTTCTTCAAATTTTGTGTGTACATGTGTGTGTGTACATGCATGAATGTACTGAAACCCACGTACCCAAGGGCAATATTTTTTTGACCCTACCCATGTACTAGGTTCTCATACGCATATCCGTGCCCATATCTGTACCGGCAACTTAGGTTTAACGCTTGCCCGTGGAGAAAGTCTCTAGAAGAAAATAGTAATACTGATGTTGCTGGGGACAGCTGACCATGGTAACCATATCTAACTGCAGGAGGAATAGCCTGAGGTCTGTGAATGTTAAAGTCATATGTTTTCACCTCCTTGTGGCTGACAGGAGGGTTTTCGTTATCCTATTGGGCATTGGTGTTGGGCCAGCTGTTATTGGTGAAATGCTACACTATTTGTTGTCCTGCAGTACTACTGTAACTACAAATTTCCAAAGGTATCAGGAAAGGTTTAGAATGTATTAGACGTTATGCCAAAACTGAAATTGAATTTAAGATTATGTTGCCTCTCAATTACCGAATAAGCTTTGTTTATTAAAAAGAGTCCAATCTAATATGGACAGCAATTTTCTGTACCTTTCATTGCTTTGGTAGCAGTTGAATGAAAGACTTTATTCTTGTGTTTGACCGACGCTCTATTTATGCAGGAGCGCCAAAGTTCAGGCCAGCTGCATATTGACCAGAAGAAAAAGGAGCAGGAACTTATAAATGAATTGCTTAGCAGAAGGAAGATATTATCTGATGCAAAACAATGTCCAAAATGCAAGATGGCCATATCTAAAACAGAAGGCTGCAACAAGATGACTTGCTCTAATTGTGGTGAATATTTTTGTTATATGTGTAGCAGAGCAATAACTGGGTATGAACATTTCAGGTAATTGTCTTCAATAACTAGTTTCCAGTTTGGTTTGGTTCAAATATGTTTTCATATTACTAAACTTTTTTTGCAATCTTTATATGTTGACAGTGGTGGGGGCTGCATCTTATTTGTGCAAGAAGAAATTCAAGCCTGGGAGAGAGCGGGTCATCCTGACCGCCAATATCAAAATCTTGTGCAGGTGGAGCTTTGGCCTCATCTTGCCCGTCCATGTCCTGGTTGTGGCCAAATGAATGCAAAGGTGAAGGAAATTTATCAAGATCCTTTTTGAATGAATCAATTTAGAATTGCTTTTGTTAAGATCTCTTGGAGCATGGTGATATCAAGGTGTGTAATTTTAATGAGTGATAAAATTGTACTCATCCTTTGTTGTTCTAACCTCATGCATTTTGAAGGATTCTGGTTTGGATGAATTTGAAACTTCTTTGTTGGGCAGTATAACACACATTTTTGTGCATATTAACATTATTGTGTAGTTTTAAACTAATTTGTTCAACATACAAATGGTCAGTTGGCTTGGTCTTCAGGGCTATACATGATCTTTTTATATGGTTGATGTTGGCTCTATGTTGCAGTGCTAAAGCATTCATGGTGCCTATTTAATGCTCTGTCTTTTCTAAAACTTTGTAGGTATATTTTAGCTGGATACATTTGTTGAGTGCCACCCAAATGAGCTACAAAATAATGTTATAGTTGAAGAGCCTTGAGCTACAAAATTATTTAAAGACTGAAGTCCCAGCCTTGACATTAGTATTATCAATTATGAACCTTGCCATAGCTGGTGCTGTAAGCCCTCGTTTAAAATCCCTTGACTAGAAAAATAAACCTTTAGTCTGAAAATAGAAAATACTGACTTAAGAAATTTTTGTTGTAAAGTTCAAACCCTAGTTGAGAATTTTCTGAAATATACAAAATTGTAAATTTCAAGACAGAAAAAACTTAAATTTGGAAAATACTGGAAGAAATCTGAAAGCTAAGGCTCAAATTTTTATGTGGAAAACTAGAAAAATAATGGAGCTTTCATTACTGCTGAAAAAATACGTCTTACTAGTGTAGAAGAGTGAGACTTTGTTTGCGAAGGTATGAATACCGTTTCATGTCTAAATATCTAAGGTAGTGTGGACGCTTTACCCAAAACACTGTTGCTGTAAACTTTTATGGCCTGATGGTTTATTTCTAATTTATAAATACTTTCTTGTTGTTACTTGTGCATTTTAGGTGTGTGATAATTATTTTTATATACCCTGCAAAATCCTTCCACACAATCTAGATACTTTGGACCTAGACACAGTGACCAAAAGGTAGATTATCAAGCCCACTTTCCTAAACAGTGTGTTGATGTGTTAAACCCTAAAAGTGATGTGCTTGCTTCCCTAATGGTTGGACGAGCCAGCTATTCAATATTGCACATATTCTCGTCACAAAACCAAAAAAAGGTCCTTTGTAGTCTGTAATAGTGGCAACTTGTAAGGCAAACATCCTTAGACAACTTAAGATTCTTTTTAAGTTTGAAAGATCATTGGTCATGAGCCAACTCTCAACTCGAAATTTTCTACAGTAAATCTTGATATATGGAACACAATCTTATCTCAGAAGATACTAATATCTTTTACAAATCTGGAAACAGAAAAACAATTGCAAACTGACAAATCTAAAATGGGGAAAATCCAAAAATCTGAAAATTGGGGAAATATTTGATAATAGCTGCATATTCTTTGGTGTTATAACTCAGTTGCTGAATCGTCCAGTTTAACCGTCAATTCTGGTTATGGTACGTACCAGAATCGGGTACTTCTTGGAATCCCTATGGAATCTTAGTAATTAATTATTAATGTTCCATTTATTTATTTTCAATTCAAATTATTATATATTTTAATAGTAACATTATTTAATATATAATTGTTTAATTTATATTTATTATTTCCAAGTTGCCGGTTCGGGTTCGGGGACGGATTTGGGTTCGAGAATCTAGTTCGTGGATTTGTGAATTTTTTTTTTCCCATTATGATTCGTATGGATTCCTGTGTGTGTGTGTGTGTGTGTGTGTGTATCCAAAAAAATAAGAGAAATATACATAATTGTAAAACTAAATCATTTCATAGTATGAATCTATGATGCTTGATCATTGATCAATGCCAAATGTCAAAGTCTTCATAACTAGGTCTTAGGTAGTCTTTGTTGGTGGCTGTTTTCAGATCCCTAGGTCTGGCAAATGAGGTTTGAGTGATTTTGGCCTGTTGGGAAGTCATGTCTGTCTGGGATTTGGGCAAGAGCTAAGCTAAGTTTGTCATAGAGATGGGGTCGAAACCAAGTGATTTGTGATAAAACGAGTTAAAACCCTTTTAGAATCCTTTTGCCAGCTTCAGTTTGACCTTAGAAAGCCATGATGGATTGTGGGAGGTAACCCTGCTGAAGGCTTGCTGAATCTGAAATTTGGCTAAGTCTGGAATTTTTCGAAAACCCCCAAAATCTAGAATTTGCATCTTAACTCGTATGAAGCTAGAACCTATCTCAAACATCCTGAAAGTATTTATACAAATATAACTTAAAAGTATTAAAAATTAAATAAATCAAACTTATACTTAAATGTTATATTTGTATAAATCCTCGCGCCCCTCGATTGGAAAATTGGGTCAATTTAGGGTTAGATGAAAATAAATAAATTAAAAAATGGCATATTAAGTGCTTTATGCCTTCATAGGCCGCGGGTCCTTGGGGATTTGCGTGGATCTGCGCGGGATCCTCGAGGATTTGCGCTGGATCCCCCCGGGTCCGCATCGGATCCGGCAGGGTTCGTGTGTGGACCTGTGGGTCCATCTGGATCTGCGAGCCCACGGATCGGGACGGACCCACAGGTCCACACATGGACCTTGCTCGGATCCGGTGCGAACCAGTCCACGAATCCGGACCCGGACCGGACCTGGTTCGGGGGGCCAAGGTGCGAATCTGGCTTCGTAGATTATTTCTTGTTATAACATTAATTTATTAAATTGTATATGAAATAATTAATATTATAAGTATACTATTTTCTTAATTCTTGTTTTTAGGCTGCAAATATGTATATATTTACGATTTATATATACATTCTTGTACGGATGTATCTAAACGTACCCAACCCCTTCAAAAAAATTTTGTCGTATCTGCATACTGTATCCACATACCCGTACACGTATTCATACCCGATTTGGCAACTTAGTGTTATAACAGTCCCCCTTAATTGAATTGTTTTCACCCTAATCCATTGTAATGCTGCTGGTTGTGTTTTCTGGGTCTTGACATGTTACTTCTTCCAAGGGAAGATTTTTCCAATATATGAGGTACCATGATAGTATTTTAATCCTGAATTTTCTTTCCTTTGGTACCCAACCTTTTTCGAACAATGATAACATGGTCTTGCATCATCTATAGGTGGCATGGCATCTGAAAAGTTTTAACACAATCTCTGATTAACTTCTACAAATACGAACTTATAAGGAATTGTATGCTTAGTTTCTGTTGGTAGTTCAAGCAATAATGCGACCTTTCCCGCTTGGGCTCATATCTTATAAGGCTAATGGTATTGAGGCACAAGTTTCTCTACTTTTCCTTTGACAGACTTCTGCCTATAAGGCTGTAACTTTGAGAAAACCTAATCACTACCTCCCACTATGATCTTGGTCTTATTGATTTTTCCATTCTGCATATAGGGCCTATCAATGTCCTTTACATTTTCAGTATTTGTTGGTTCTTTCCAGGGAGGTCTGTGACTTGAGTGTCATCAATGAACCAGTCAATCTTTAAGGGATGATAACTATTCAAGTTCTTGATGACATGATCATAATTTTATGTTGTTTTTTGCTATACCAAATCTCTGTCTCTGAATATAATGCATTTGTTTCGGCCATGAATTTATTTGAACATCATTTGTGAGACCCTTCTAAATAACGTGACAATTGCTGTATGTCCATTTGTTAACAAGAGCTTGTGGAAAGTGGTTCGAAACTTCGAACACATTTTAAAAACTCTTTATAGGAATTAGTCATATATGTTGGATTAAATGGATTGCAATCAGTCATTAACAGTGTTATTTTGAAGTTGCCATTTTTATGTCAGCATTTTGTGAAGCTCTGCTAGACCTGCAACATCCATGCAATTTTTATGTTATACATAGTCAACTGATTGGGAATTGTCTAAATACTGTCGTTACTTCGAACCAGCAGTAGGCCTTTTGTGTAATGGATTTCCATTTTTGGTTTGTGATGGTAGGAATTAGTATTACATAGACCCCAACTTTTGTGTTGTTTATTAGTTGTGTTCCTTCGAATACAGAAAGCTTTTTTCCCTATTTTGTTCTCTTTAATAAAAAAGTATGCCGAGGCTGTATTTGTTTGCAAAGAAGCCAATGTTACCAAAAACAGATGAGGAATGCCATTTTTGTGATACCTTTTCAAATTTTAATTAGGTACATTATATGTCATTTTAATGGAAAATAGATCACCTGAAAAACTATACCTTCTATTAGCATCATGTCAACTCTCGTCTTTTGCATATTGAGCCCATTTTCTTCTTTCCATTTCATTTCCACCACAAATATTCCATGCTATTGAGTAGCATTATTTATGCACCTCAAAACATTGGAGTTCATTCTCCTTTTAATTTAAAATTTGGCTGGGATTGTGATTTTTTTAATATGGTCATGTTCTCTTACCTCAAATTGGTGATAGTCAGAACCTCAAGTCAATCTTTTGTGAATATGGCTTCCCCATGTTAACTTAGCCGATAATTCATCTATGTATGGAATAGGGAATACATATCTGACATTCCTCTTGTTCAATACCATTCAGTCTATTTACATATCAAAAGGGCCATCCTTTTCCTCATTAACATCATTGGAGTGAAGAAACTTTACCAGTTACCACGTGACTATGTCCACTTTGCAGCTCTATCAGTCAACAATTACTATTCTAATTCACGGAATTCCATGAGACTTCCCATAAGTATAAATCATGAGTTTTTGCCCATCCATTAGTTGATTGCGTTCTTAAAATTTAGAATCCATGGATAAATAGTCTGGGTGATACACAGTCCAAAACTTGGACTGAACAAACCCAAATTTTTTCAAAAACTTGGACTTGGTAAACTCTCTAAGCATTGAAAAACACATAATTTTGTAAAAATATTCATATTACAAAATTTAGAGAACATATACTAATTCCTCTACCAATGTCTCTGAAAGCTTGAGTTCTGGTCCTCTGGACCTCGCTAACGAAATGATGCCAGAAGAGGAGGTTGCTGCTGGGACCTGTAAAATTGTTCAGCGTAGGACCTGTGTTAATTGTAATGCTGTGGCTGTGGAGTTAGGCAAGTTGAAGGTTAGAGTTGTGGAGCTGGAAAGAAAGACTGAGCATCTCGAGGTTTAGTTTGAGGGTGATGCATAGTTTGGCCACTTTGCTGTGCCTGCTGCAGAAAAAGATGCTTAGAGCAGATACCAACAATGAAGGAAACTACAATGAACTTTTTAAGTTCCTAATTGAAGATTGTCCAATGTTCTGCAGCAGAGTGGTTGCAAGATCAAATGAGCTGGACGGGTGCAGTGTCCCGTCTGTTTTTTGTTTACCTACTGTCAATGGCCGTAATGGCATGATGTTTAATCTCTATATGTTTATGATGTTTATGCTTAGACTATTAGCAGCAGTATGCTGCTGGTTAGGGATGTCCCTATATGGGTTAATCATAAGACTAAGTATAGTTCTGCTAGCTTAGACGGTAGTATTTAGAAGACTGATAATAGCTCCAGTAGCCTAGATACTGTTCATTTCACTTTTTTTATTAGATGTGGTTTTTGATATTGTTAGAGTGCTATTAACGTGCTTCTGGTTGCTTTTGACTGTTAGCCTTCTGGGCTGGTTGTAATGAGACATCACCCTAGTTTTGCTGCTTATAATATCAAAAACATATACTAATTCCTTCATATATAAATCAAAATTAGAGGTGAATACACATCATAGATAAAAAAATGAGCTCAATACAAATCAACTTCAAGTTTTAGTATAAGTAAAGATTACAAATTATAATTTTAATGTTCATAACTAAATGGTAATGATGTAGATTTTTGTTGAGGAACAATATTGTCTTTATTAGGAGCCTCAGGTTAGGATCTTAATGTGATTATTGTGAACCCACCATTGATGGCTTGCCTCTTGTCCCCTCATATCCTTCCACATTTGCTTCCCATTTGGCCGTCTCCATTTTCAAATCAGCTATATTATCAGCATTAAACACTGGATCCGCAACCGTAACAAACCTAAACTAGAAATGGATCAATGCCATTGAAGTCATGTGCCTAATGTGTTTTTGTTCATCTAGTTTTGTTACATGCAACCAAAGGTTGTATTGCACAAAAACAAACTCATTCAAGCACTTTTGAGTCAACTTGTTGCACTTCTTTGTGTGAATGGCCTAAAAATTCACAATTGGAAGTGCTATAAGATTGGGACACAATGTGGATAGCGAGGTTTTGAAAATTAGGTATTGTTGCATTAAAATCTTACCACCACAAATCTACGAGGACAATATTTGTTACTTTGTAAAATTTCTAGTAGAAGTTAAAGAATAAACTAAAATTAAACGTGTTATTTGATTGTAGATTGGCTTTCCTTCAAATATGTAGAGGTGAAGCAAACTTCCCCTTTGCACGCTTAGAAACTTTTATCTCATCATATATGATGTCTCTCTAGTTTTCATTAGGAACCATCATCACTAGACGCGTTGAGATCATCCATAGCCTCTACTGCTTTAAATTAACTAGAGAAGTAAATTATTTTAGGGTTCAAATAGGAGCTGATAACATGAATATGTTGTTCTTGGTTTCCTCTATTTGATAATATGGTAGTTTGGAAAAACCCTACTATAATTTCACCAAAATCGTGTATTCCTCTTTATAAAATTTTTGTCAAACACTTTGCATACTTCTGAGGGTTCTATTGCAGGTTTGTTTGTTTGATTTTGCACTAGTTTCATTCTATAAGAAGCATGGCATATTGAAAACTAAGCTATAATGTTTCTTTCAATTGATGGCAGATTATTCATAACAAAATGGCTAAGTTGTCTGGTCTGGCCCTCCCAACCCTTGGAACCTGTCTGGTTTGAATACGGTTCAGGTTTGGGGCTGGTCCGTTTGTGGGTCTGGATAGGGTCCGTGCCCACAACGGCTGGTTCGATCCAGCCAGACCAGGTTTAAACCAGGGCCAGAACCAAGTGAATTGGGGCAAAACAAATGTGGAGCCGGCTGGAAAAGTGTCGGCTAAATTGTTTTTTGTAAATTTAATAAAAAGTTGACATCCATAAGCCTAAAAAGTGGTTTTAAAACGACTTATATTGGGTTTTATGTCTCATTTGGAGTGCAAATAGATTGTTTTCTCTTGAGGTGGAGCAAATAGGTGGTTGAGCTAGAGGGAGTTGGAAGATTGAATTGTGAAGCTTGATCAAGTGTTTGAGCTTCATTTCTACTCCTTTGCACGCTTGTATGAGATCGATAAAGAAATTAAGGAGTTGTTGGAGATGAGACACATTAGGCCCAACAAGAGTCCCTTTTTATCAGCAGTAGTTTTGTTGAAGAAAAATGATAGGACTATGCAGATGTGCATTGATTACAGAGCCTTGCATAAAAAGACTATAAAGAAAAGGTACCCCATACCTCGGATAGATGAGCTCATTGATGAATTGCATGGAGCCTGCTACTTCACCAAGATAGACTTGCGTTCAAGTTACGCTAGATCAAGATGAGAGCCCATGATATAGAGAAGACAATGTTCAAGTGTCACTATGGCCACTTTGAGTTTTTGGTAATGCCATTTGGGCTTACCAATGCCCTGGCTACATTTTAGAATTGTATGAATCGGGTATTCGGGAGGCAGTTCCAAAAATTTGTATTAGTCTTCTTTGATGACATCCTGATATTTAGCAGGACCTGGGAGGAGCATTTGCAACATTTGGAGGAGGTTTTGAGTATCTTGGAGAGTGAGTCATTATTTGCCAAGGAGCCAAAGTGTGAATATGGTATGAGAGAGCTTCTATACCTTGGCCATATTATCAGTGCAAATGGGGTGAGAGTAGACCCATAGAGGATTAAGGCTTCATATAATGGCCAGCTCCAACAAACATCACATAGTTGAAAGGGTTGCTTGGGATATGTGGCTTCTATAGGAGGTTTGTACAGAGGTTTTCCTAGACAACAACTCCGTTGACAAATCTTACGAAGAGAGGAGCCTTTGACTGGTCAGAGACAACACAATAGTATTTTGAGCATTTCAAGCAGGTGATGTCATCTTGCCTCGTGTTAGCTCTTCAAGATTTCACCAAACCATTTGAGCTGCAATGTGATGCTTCAGGTGATGGGATTTGTGCAGTTCTGATGCAGGAAAAGCATCCCATAGCATATGAGAGCAAGAAGTTGAGAGGGGTGGAGATGAGCTATTCTATCTACGATCAGGAGATGTTGGCATCATGCATGTGTTGACCAAATTCAGGTCTTATTTGGTTGGAGGCAGATTTGTGATTTAAACAGATCATAATAGCATTATGTATTTCATGAGCCAGAGGGATCTCAATGATAGGCAGCAGAAATGGATCACTAAATTGCAGGCCTATGACTTTGACATTGAATATGTCAAATGAAAGAAAAATGTAGTGGTGGATGCACCATCACAGAGGCCACAGATATGTACTTTGGTAGAGATCAGCTGATTGGAAGGAGAGAATTGCAGCAGAATATGCCAAGGATTCATGGGTAGCAGGTTTGATTTAGGCCACATTTTAGGATGATAGGTATACAATGACTGGTGACCTCATATTCTATAAGGATAGATTCTACTTAGTGCCTTCTTCCCACTTTAAGGAAATGATTTTGAGGACATTCCATGATGCTTTATTGGCTGGTTACCCGAGATTCTTTAAGACATACGAGCAGATTTGGGTGAGCTTCACATGGAAGGGGACTTAAGAATGAAGTTCAAAAATATGTTAGGGAGTGTCTAGTATGCCAACAAAATAAGAATTTGCACACATTTTCAGATGGATTACTTTAGCCCTTATTGATTCTAGATAAAAAATGGGAGAGTATATCAATGGACTTCATTACAAGATTGCGTGAGGTACATTATAAGGACTGCATATATGTGGTGGTCAATAGATTGACAACATTTGCACATTTTTTTGCTACTACAGCCACCTACATAGCGACTCAAGTGGCTGACTTGTTTTTTCAGGGAGGTGTTCAGGTTACATGGGGTGCCCAGGATCATTGTGAGCGATAGGGACCCCAAGTTTCTTATTCTGTTTTGGCATGAACTTTTTAGGTTGAGTGGTACGGAGCTCACTCCCAACACTAGCTATCACCGACAACCGATGGCCAGACAGAGAGTGAACAAGTGGTTAGAAGTTTATTTGCCGAATTATGTATTAGGAACAAAAGGCTTGGGTTAGATGATTACATTTGGGTTGTTACAATACCACCTACCACATGACTATTAGGATGACTCCATTTACGACACTAAACGGGTATGAAGCCCCAAACTTCATGGATTTACTCTTTGGCAACAGGGTGCCTAAAGCAAAAGATTTGTTGCAGGAGACCCAGGACATCCTGAGGGCATTGAAGGAGAACATCCAGCAGGTGCAGAACCTGAAGAACCAAAAAATGATGAGAGGGGGAGGGGGTGAATCAATATTTTTTTAAAACTCTGATTAGATAAACAAATCTAAGAAGCACACTCATATGAAGAGACAAGACAAAAAAAATTCTCACGTGGAAAACCCAAGATGGGTAAAAACCATGACTTCACTAATCAAATGGGCAACAACCCTTTACACAGAGAGCTGCAACTCTTCACACATGTTACTGAACAGGCTTCAACCTGACTCAGAAGGCTACAACCTTCCCTTTAAAGTTGATATACGAAATACAAAACAATTGTAAGATCTTGTCTTCACAGAAGACGTAAAGACGCTAAAAAATAAGTCTTCCTTAACTCAAGCTTACATCCCAAAAATTAACTTTGAAACCCTCAAACCTTCATAAGCAATTGAGAATCTGTGCAGAATTTAATTCAGCTCTTCGTTTTATATCTGCAGTTCAAAATGCCTCCAAGTATGTCTGCTAGGCGAAAGCACTCTCACGTTTTCCTTATTAACACAATGCATTCAACACACACAATCCAATATTAATGAAGAGATCAGAAAGCTTCAAAACGCAGATGATGAACATGTATACAAGACATGAGTTCCACTATTTCTCTGTTATAGAATCCACCCAAAATGTGAATGGCCCGCAGTTAGTATGGTTGCACATCCATTGTATTCCAAACACAGTCTCTCCACTAAAGTGATCACCACATGATACTCAGTCACCCTGTTATGTATCCATGCATATCTTTCAGCACTTAACAAATACGTTTTTAAAGAATTGCATCGTTTTTTAAGAAGCATTTTTTTATTTCATCTATCTGCCTGTGTACATCGAATAAGCATTTTCATTCACATTGTTATCTTGCGCGGTGGACTGTTACATACTCTCCTCTATATGCGATGTTATTACCAACTGGTTACGGAGATGGGGGGTGGATCAGTAAGAACTATTTCCTACTATAATTCCAATCTTGTTTAGTACTTGAAATCTAAGCAAAGTAAAAGCAAACATTCATAATTGTAAAAGTACACAGATCAACACAAGATATATATGTGGAAACCCTCGGTTAGAAGAAAAAAATCACGGTGAGATAGAGCTCACAACTTTACTACTACAGAATGAAGGCACCCTATTAGGATCTTACAAAGCACTGGTTAAGGTGCTACCCGGTTAAGGGATTTTACAAAAGATCGGTTAAGATCTTAACCCTGTTAAGAGTTGCCTGGTTAGAGGACTTTTAACACCAACAATGATGTTACCCTGTTAGGGGATTTTACAAAGAATCGATTAGGTCCACCTTGATAAAGGGATTTCAATTTACTTTCACACTCAATAAAAACAATTATCTGGAATGACACCGATTGTCTGATTAGATCATATCTGTTGATCTTTCCCTGGTTTGCCTGGCTGTTGATCTCTATTGCCTTTCACCTTTGTGACTGTAGCGCTTCTCTCAAAAGGTATCTCTCCTCTGCTCTGTGCATTCACCAATTATCAACAACAAATTTTCTTGCGTCCTATGATCTGTATTTATACAAGAGTTCACCGTAATGATACTCTTAACTCATAGAACTAGCAGGCTGTAAACTCAACGATAAATCATGCAAGTAGCAAAAAGCTATGCGATATGATCTGGAGTTTACCTTGCAAAACATCCGTAGAAATAAAGCTAACTCCTGTTAAAAAGCTGTTGTCCTCAATTTTGAGATCACAAAATTGTGGCAACCCTACGGAATTTTCTTGTCAATTCGTAGAAGTATCCTCTATGATTTGAACGTTTTAGATAAAGTGTTATAAGGACAATTTGTTATCCCTGAAAAGCTCTTTGTAACACACGTTTCATGCGTTCTTTAAGTCCTCTTTGTTTTTAATGTTGATTTTCCCTTGAGTCGATAGCCCTTTTAAATACGCTCATTTCGAGCTAACTTAGACATCAAATGGAGTTGTATAACTCAAGTTATGATGTAAAAGGTGGGGTTTTTCAGGCTGACTGCATATTCTTTAAAAATCCTTAAAAGGTGGGGTTTTCAAAGTCAATTGCACGAGTTCGAATTATATTTGATATATTAAATGGATTTCAAAGTTCATTTTCAAATTTTTGCTCGTTTCGAGTTGATTTGACTATAGTTTTTAATGTTTTTGTGAAATTAGCTTTAAAATAATCTAATTTCATGTTACTTTATTAAAACACTATAATTATATATTAAATTAATTCAAAATTAAAGACTTAAGTATAAAAGGTGTGGTTTTTATTCTTCATTGCATATCATCAATGTGCAAAACACTTTTTAAAACTCATCTCTAAGTCTTTTTCATATTAAATATGTTGTTTTTAATAGTGATTGCATGTATATTCTATGTATTTTGAACATATGCAGTTGAATCTCTAAAGAGCGTATTTAATCCTTATGAGTGTTGTTTTTATATGCGATTGCATATTTAAAACAACGTTTTTAAAACTCTCAAGATGACTTTTTCTCCATAAAAGTCATATTCTAAAAGACATGTAAATGCATTCCAAAAGTGCGTTTTACATGAAAAATCACTAAAGGTGTCAAATTTTGAAGCCTTTACATATGTTTTAATATACATGTAAACTCGTTTCTAAACAACGTTTTTAATAGTCTTTCCATTAAAGGCGTCGATTTTCAAGAGGTTTGCATATACATTTTCATATGTAAACTCATTTCAAAAGTGCGTTTCAACCTTTCCTTAACTATTTTACCCTCAAGACGTTGATTTTTAATGCCTTTGCATATACTTTTTTGTGTGCAAATGCATTTTAAAAACAACGTTTTTAATGAACTACTAAGGACGTCGAATTCCAAGAAGATTGCATATGTTTTTAAGCATTGCATATGTTTGAATGTCATATGCAAATGAGTTTCTAAAGAACGTTTTTAATACCTCTTCTTGGGCGTTGATTTTCGAAGGCTTTGCACATGTGTATTGGCTTTTGAACAAAGCGTTCTCAGCCTCTTTCTTTAGGCATCGAATTTAGAGACCCTTGCATATACTTTTCCATATGCAAAGGCACTCTTAAATAACGTTTTTATACTTCCTTTGGAGGCGTCGATTTTGGGAGTGGCTGCATGTGTTAAAATGATATGCAAAGGCACTTTTTAAAAGAGCATTTTTAATGCTAAGTTCAAGGCATTGATTTTGAAGGGTTTCGCATGTGTGTTTGCATTTGAACAATGCATTTTCAGCATTAAAGCTCTCGTCGATTTTCATGAGCATTGTATATGCTGTTTAAAAAACAAGCATATGTAATTTGATCAAAACAGTCTGCCCTTGATCATTTCTTCTTCAAGAATGCTTCATGGAAGAAGGGTTTGAGTGTCTTCAATCTTTTTCTCAGCCTATGAACTGATTTTGGTGAGTTATTTATTTCTTTTATGGATTTATTTTCTCATTTTGGTTGGGATTTATGCCCTAGACGCCGTTTTTCTTCCTCATTGCATATACAAGGAAATAGTCAAAATGGTTGCTATTTCTTGGCATTTTATCTCTCATTCTTTCCCACTTGGCTGTATATGCATATTGACTGTCCAAAATTGAAGGAAAGAGATTAGGAATGTGATCTATATATACTCTTTCCATCCAATCTTTCCTAAATCCGAAAATCTATTGGATTTATTTCAGATTTGGCTCAAGATTTTGAGAGATTTCATCTTGAGGATTGAGGTAATTTCTTTATAAGTCTTTTCCTTGTTTTTCTTCCCAAGTTATTTAACTTACAGGTAAAGCTTTCATTTTTTATTTACATGTGATTAAATTCATGTTTCTTCTACGTCTATCTTCTATTCTCAAGATGCATATGCAAGAACTTCATCTTACTTGCATATGCAGTCGGGATTAAAAACCCCGTTCTATGGTGAAGAAGAAAACAAATCCTATGCAAGTTCATACATGTGCTATTTTCCAAAAGTCCACTTGCATAAGTTTCTGTCCCTACCACTGCCATATGACATAAAACTCATATTGGTGGTCAATTTAACACTTCATTATAAAATAAATATCCATCCATTCACTTATTATCCTATCCTTTATGATTCTCGCTGTCCCCATATGTGATTACCCATAAGAAACTGGTTCTTGAGTTCTCTTTGAGCTGAAACCAATTCATTTCCCCAAAAATCAGTCATCTACATACACCTTTCGTCATTCCATGATGAATCCCTCTCAAGAAGATGTTCTTACTTTGTGGAATTTTTATGTCACAACTGCTCGGTCACATAAAGTTGCTATGTCTGAAGGGATCACACTTGCCAAAGAAAAAGAGAAGAAGATGAAATACCAGTATGACTCGTATCATAATTCTGTCCCGCCTTCACAAGTTGTTTCTTATTGTGAAGAAGTTAGAGACACTGATATTTCACACATGAACTTTGAAGATTTCCTTCAAAGGGTTGATGCTGCGGTTACAGAAGTTATGCTTTCCATCAAACAGAGCAGCATTCATCTTGTTTCCACTTTTCCATTCGCTGCCCTTGAGCCAGAGTTTGTGCTTGCGTGTGCAAAGAACTTTGATCCTACATCCAGAACCATCAAAGATCAAGATGGTAAGACTATTATTAGTCTTGATCCAGAGACTGTTGACAGAATCTTCCAGGTGCCACTGAGTCCTGTCACTATTAATATCACCAAATAGAAAGCTCTTGATAGGTGGAACGAAGATACTCCTTCATGTACAAAATTTATTAATGAAAATTGGCTGCTCAATAAAAGGCCAAATATTGCAAGATGGCCAAAAGGAATCTGTCTTACTGAGTTCAAGGAGGAGATTAGTGACCTCATCACCTTATTCAGTCGCCTTGTAGGGTTAAAGATATCAAACATCTTTGAGCCCTGGATGTACAAATACATTTCTCTTATTGTCCGGTCTAAGAAAAAGATATTTTGGGGAGAAATGATCAGTGATATGTTGTGTGAGCAGCTTTCTCAAGTTGTCAACACTTGTACTTTTTACATGAATTCATACCTTGTGTACATTGCTGCCTCGCTTGGTTCTTTCTCTGGATTATCCTCTAAAGGGGACAGATCATTGGTTCTTGTATGGGAGTATTTCCCTCAGCTTGTGTTGAAGGTTAGTCGCTCTCATTACTGCAGAGTACAGGATGCTTTCTATGGGCATTTCATGTGCTTGTTTGATAAAAGTCTCCCTAACAAGCATGTGTCAGATGAGGCGTGGGTTAAGGTAAATGAGTATGGCTGCCTGTTTCTCCAATTCTCTAATTACACTTACATGCGGGTGGGCTACTTCAAAGGTGAACCGCATACACTCCCGAGATACCCTATAGATAAGATTATATTCATGGAGTTGGCTAGGCAACTCATGGCTGTCCAAATGCACTAGAATACATTACACAGACTAGGTGTGGGGATTTCTTCACGAAATCCACTGAAGATCGGAGGATACTCCATAGATACAGTTCCGAAAGCCAAAAACATGGAGTATGAGCTTCAAAGGATCACCTTGAAGAAATTTATGGCTAGGAGTCAGAGTCATTTCGACTGGCGAGGGCTCAATGACAAGATGAGGAGGTAGTTTGTACATGTGTACAGACTAGAGGACATATGGATTGATCTTCGTACTAAAGCAGATATACGGAGGATGGATTACTGTCGCCTGTCTATCAAACAAATTATTGACTTCAACCTTGCAGATATTCCTCCGGGGGTTGAAAATGATGGTGACATTCTTGATCCTGACTATACTCGCAATCATGTTGAAGATTTGCCTGTTTTGTCTCCATCTTGGTCAGAAAGAGACAATGTTTCTGTATGGGATTGTTTTTAGTCCATTCTTGCAAATACTAACATTTGGCTGAAAAGAAGGGGATTGAAAAGTATCAAGATAAGATTGGGAAAAGACTTTGATCATGGTGACCCTGTTGGTAAGAGATTAGAAATTAAAGGTAGGACTAAAGACGGCGCATCTTCTTCAGCAGTTGATCTTATCATTCCCGTCATGTCTACTCTTCCTAAGCTTACCATCAAGGGAGGCAAGGACACTAGGAGAGTTCTTGAGGTCAAAAGCATAGAACTTGAAGGGGTTCAAGTAGTATCCAGTGATGATGAGATGCCTAACTCACCTAAGGTATCTTCACCCGATGTACCTTCTCATGTGGACATTTCAGTTACCACAGTGATTCCTGATTCTGCACCTGCGTCGGATGAGTCTCCTGATTCACCTTTGGGTACAACTGCAGATGAATTTACTACGGGGCAGGTTCCTCCTATAGATTCAGTCTTGGTAACACCTGCCTTGCCTATCTCGTCATCTACTCCTATTGTCATACCTGAGGACTCTTATCATAGTTTTGAGAGTGTGTTTGATGCATACTCCATGACTATTCCTTCTATGGCTATTTCTTCCATCACAACGCTTGATACTACTTCAGTACAGTTGGAGCAGTTCATGTCTGAGGTTACCTATAGCAGTCCCATTCCTATGACAATCTTAACAGAGGCTCCTCCTCTTGTGGCTACAGTTGCACAGACGGATCCAGTAATCACTCTTGCCATTACATCTGCTGCAACATCTTCATTCTCTTTACCTTCTTGGCTAAGTGCCATAACTCAAAAAAGGAAGAAGGAAGAGATTCCATTGGAGGGCTTTAATTTCAAACAAGTTTCCAAGCCAAAAGCTCCAAAGAACAAGAAGGCTAAAATAGTGTCAAGGATCGTGGTGGAGGACAAAGCCAAGTATGCTGAAATTGCTGAGCCTTTGGTTGATGGGTCTACAGAAGGGGGGCAGCCCTCTGATTATAAAATCACAAGGGTAGAGCTTGGTAAGCAGACATGTTTGAGTTGCCAACAAGATGCTCAGGATGCTGTTGCACAACTCACACGAAGGAATAACAAGCTGAAGGAGGAAAAGACACGCCTTCTTGAAGTTATAGACATGATGAATAATTCTCAGAATGCTGCTCCTATTTCAGTATCATGCCCTGAAGGTTATGAGAATTGTCGCAAAAAGGCAAAAGCAGTTGATGAGTGGTGTGCACAAATAGAAACGCAAGGCATGCAGGTGATTGAAGACTCATATAAGGTCTTGAGGCACATACGCATGACCATCAATGAAATAAGGGAACTTACTTCATCCTTCCATCAACAACTAAAAGTTCCGAGTGAAGATCTAAATGCTTGGAGAACTATGTAGGAGTTCAATCTCAAGAAGTTGTGCCAGTCTGTAATTATTTCTTTTGTTGATGCATATTTCGAGTCTCTTGATTTAATGATCAATAAGGAGAGAGTCTTGAGTAAATTGGTCACAGATTTACAATCAGTTTTGAACTCCTGGAATGAACAAGAACGCCAGATGATAAAGGAGTTCAAAAAATTGTCTTTTGAAGTTTCCACAGAAGATGGTGAGCTAATTGAAGAAAGAGTTGTGATGGCAAGGTTCTCAGAGACCATTCACCTTCACCTGGATGCAAATGATTTTAGTCCCATTATTTTTGATTGGTTCATGGAATGTAGAATGTCCTTGAATCTTCTTCAGAGTCAAGTAACCGGTTATATCAAGTCTCATGTTTTGCGCAAGGTTACTGTGATTGCTCAGCATACGGGTGCGCTTGATCTAGCCATGATACATGAGTCTCTTCGCAAGTTCGAGGCTTATGTGAATACCCTTTGATGCTGTTTTCTAAGTGTCTAGGACACTTTCTTTTTTTTATAGTATATATTTGATAGATTACATGTAATACATGTGATGATTGTAATTACAAGAAAACATATTCTTGTAGACCAAAGTTATGTAATCATGTTGCAAGTGCTTTAAGCCTTGTAACATTTGATTAAGTCAAAGTAGTTATTAGATTATTGAATAAGTCAAAGTGGTTAAGGGTTTCCCCTTTTCTCTCCACTTTTCTCTCTTCTATTTTCCTTTATAAAGGAGAGAGCTCATTGTAAATAGTTTCATCTTTTGTTTAAGCAAGAAAGGCTATACTTGAGAACTTGTGTGATGAAAACTTTGTGTTTCATTGTATGAATTATCAAAAGTGAATAAAAGTAACAAGATTTTCCAAACTTCGTGTTGCAAATCTTGGGATTGAATGGTGTGTTCTTATGTTGCATTGTTCAATCATTCTTGAATTCATTTCATAAGCTAAACTTGTGTAAATCATTGGAGGTTTCAATTCACCTTTTGAGAGACTTTGGGCTACAGGAGGAGGATTGCTATAATAGTAGTGGCTGCAAATACTGAGAGTTGAAGACTTTGAGCTTCAAGTTTAAGTATTTTTCTTTTAATTTCAGAATCATTAGTGAGAGACTTTGAGCCTTACTATTGATTTTTGTTACCTCAAAATAGGATTAATTGCAAGAGACTTTGGGCCCTTGTTTTAATTCACTAAATATATTTATAACTGCTACCTTAGGAGTTGTTCTTATGTCAATTGCTAAGTCACCGGTATTATCATAGCAGTAGGTAATCTTTGTAGAGTTAATAAGTTGTCTTTGCTTGTGGGTCTTTTCTTGAAAAAAGAGGAAAAGATTAGAAGTTTTACCCTTATTCAATTTTAGTTGAAATCCCGCTGAAGCCACTTACAGTAAGAAGGGAGCCTCCCCTATTGCTGAGAGGAGAGATTTATCTCATTATACCAGTGTTACACCGCCCTGGGGGACGGGGGGATGGTGGGACGAGGGGACAAGTTTTCGGGACGGGGTGACAAAGAGGCCTCAATTTGGGGACAGCGGGGGGACGGCGGCGGGGGACGGGGGGGTGTATATAGTATATACTATACATGTACTTAAAATGGTAGTTATGAAAAGATGTATAACAATATAAGAGTGTAAGACATAAAATCATTGAACATTGCATTGTTAATATATTGAATCATTGAACATTTAACATTGCATTGGACATTGAACAATAAATCTTAAATACTCCAATCAGCATAAGAGTTCTATTAATCAGCATAATAAATATCAAAAGTATGAGTATCTAACTCATCATAAAGATGATTACTGTATTACAATGTTACATTGAGTTGCATATATCAAAACAAGTACAAACAAAAAATGTCAAAATCAAAATGCCAAGAAGGCCTCTAATCATGCATCTCGGGGTCGGCAAAGTCATCATCATCAAAACTATCTCCAAGGTTAAGAGTCGCTAAAAGAACATTGACCAGCCCTGCATCTAAAGCATCATCATCATCAATCTGTGATGGCTCCTCTGGCTCTACATCCCATCGTGCTGCTGGGCTCTCCTTGTACACACGTGTCCTGCGATCAGTGATACGCAAGGCACAATGTACAGCCACTAACTTCTCCGCTCTCTCAGAGGTAAGTCTGTTCCTCTTAAGAGAGTGGATGAAGCTATACGTAGACCAGTTCCTCTCAGAAGCTGAAGAACTAGATACCTGAGATTATCAAATTTCAATCGAATGACTAGTGTGAGAAATTGAGAATTTAGAAAAGACATTGAATCTAAAGTTAAATTTAAAAAAGTTAAAATATTTATTGAGTTGAAGAAGTAGAAACCTGAGACAACAAACAAATGGCTAGTGTGGTAGTTGTTGATTTTGGTCCATGGCAATTCCACCACAAAATTGGATCCTCCTGTGCCATAGTTTTTATGTCCACCTTTGTTGCAGCTGTATAACCCCTAAGAGTAGCAAATTTGGTCCACTCAGTGCGAACCTTGCCAGCAGTCTCTGCATCATACATCCTATCAATGCACTTGAAGAACCCTTCCTTCACCTGAAAAAATAAAAAAATTCAACTCATTGGCAAATGAAATAGAACTCTCAATTCTGAATTATTAATAAGACATAAAGATGATTAAAATGAGTAGCATCAAAGATGATTAAAATGAGTAGCATCAAGCATGATATGAATTTTCAATTACCTCATCATCCTTAAGTGGTATTACTCTGCCAGGCCTAGGTATGTACCACTTCAGATTCAATGCATAAGCAACCATGTGTAAGGGAGTGTTTAGGCTGTCCCATCTCCGCTGAATAATAGGACGAATGTGGTCATTGTAGAAGGCTAAAGTGGGGTCCTCTTGCACAATTGCCCTCATCTGACCAAGCATAGAATCAATGCACTCATACACCTCTCCAAGGCTAGGTGCATCCCCATCACCATATTTAATGACCTGAAAAACTGGATGGATGATAGAGACTGTGTATTTTGCATCACCCCAAAATACATCACTCTTTACTATCTCCTTCACCCTCCGCCCCTATTTTGTCCTGGATCCATCCCACCGATTCCACTCATTCGTCATAGCCATGAGTTGCAGTGGTTCTTGCAACTCAAGCATTCTCTCCAAAAGAATGAAATAGGATGTGTATCTAGTCTTAACTGGTTTCAAGAACTCCTTCGCGAAGCTCCTGAAGAGTGCATGTGAAGTGTGGTGGTTGCAGATATACATGTGCACATCTCTAGCATCGTTGACCACTCCCTTAATCTAGTCAATCTTACCCATGTCCTTGAGTGCATTGTTCATGGCATGCACACAACATGGAGTCCACCATATCTATCTATAGGCTGCCTCAATAAGCTTCCCTGCAGCTTTGCACACAGGTGCTGCATCTGTCACTACTTGGACTCCTCAATAGCTGCCCGAAGGATGTCAAACTGAAAATCAGCATCCTTTCGATGCCCTGAACAATCAATTGCCCTGAGAAAGAATGGGCCCTCTGTGCATGTAACTATGATATTGATGAGTGGACGGTTCCTAATGTCCATCCACCCATCCATGACAATGCTGCATCCAGACTCCTCCCAAACTGCCCTTATGCTCTCCATTGTTGTACCGATCTTGGCATACTCTTTATCCAAGATTGTGGTCATCAATTTCTGCTCACCTGGTGGCACAAATGATGGTCGTCCCCCCCTCGCCACCAACTGCATCGTCTCCTTATAATAAGGAGATCGAGCTACATGAAGTGGTATGCCATTGGAAAAAAAGTATCTCCCAATGGCATCCTCTATCTCCTCTTTCATGCGTGCATTAAACAAATCTGCTATGGGGCTACTTTCAAGTGTCACCTTTCGTTTCCCCTTGCTCGGTTATGGTCTAGGCATAGCACTATAAGTGGAAGAAGGTCCCGAGGCTGTCCCTCCCAATGATGTTGCTCTCTGCTGTGATCTAGGAGTGTGAATATGTGGCTGCCCCTGTATACGCTGCTCATGAGCTTGCTGAATATTCTGAATCTGTTGCCTACCAAATAAAGTAGTAGGCATTGTAATTCCCAATTCATCTGGAACACCCCATAACTTATTGAATTCAATTCTATAATGCAAATTTTTAGGATCTTCCAAAAACTTACATGGTCCCACACCTTTGCTTGTCCAAAAAAGGAAGTGTGCATTCACTCTAGTGATGCTACCGAACCATTTTGTCTTACAAATGTTGCATTTCCACTTCCTTGTGCCACCTGATTGTGTTGGGGCTGTTATCCTCGTTGCAAACTGTCTAAAGAGGAGATTTAGGATCATATGCACCCCTAGCCCACCTTGCCAAAATTGTGGAGGGACAATTACTAGATGGTGGACCAAGTGGCCAACTATCTGTGGACTCAGTTTGCTCATCCCCCTCATTGGTGTCATGATCATCACCATGCTCAAGTTCATAATCTGAATGACTATTAGTGCTATTATGAGAATGAGTTTCCAAATCCACCTCATCATCATCAAAACTGTGGGAGCTCATTTTGACACCGCATTTCACCAAATGAAAAAAAAAATGAATAAATACATGGTTTCAGACTTGCAATTTTCAAGGTATTCTTATTGTTTAATAAATTAATTTAAAAATTTAATGTAGGACATTAAATTTTTAAGTTAACTTATTAAGTTATTTGATTTCATAATTATAAATTTAATTTCTAGAAATTGAAATTCTTATTGTTTAATAAATTAATTTAAAAATTTAATGTAGGGCATAGGCTGAAAATTTTCACCTTATGCCCTACATTAAGTTTTTAAATTAATTTATTAAACAATAAGAGTTTCAATTTCTAGAAATGAAATTTTCAAATTTATAATTATGAAATCAAATAACTTAATAAGAAATGAAACAACGAGAAATGTAAAATGTAAAACTAAAACAATGAACATTCATTTGAAAATGAGAAAAAAAAAACAAAAATGAAAAATCAGTTACAAACCCTACCTTTTTCTTGAGAAATCTCTTGCACAATGTGAAGAATCTTCTTCCTCCTCTTCTTGTTGCTCCTTCTCACTCCTTTTTGATTTGCAATCAATCTTTTCACTCTTATAATCAACCTTTTTTTAGCTCTTCACTCTTCCTCTTGCTACTGTTGCAAAAACATAGAAATGAAAAACTCAATAGAAATGAATCTACAAAGCATTTTCATGCATTATAACATAATAGACGGGCCCCACATATGTTTAGGGTTACAATGTAACCTATTAAAAAAATATAAAAGTTGTTTTTTTTTTTTAAAAACTTATTAGACTGCCGAGATGGGGGATGTCTGGGCGTCCCCTTCAAGGTCGAGAGATGTCTAGAAGTCCCCTTGTCCCCGTCCGGGACGCCGGGACGTCCCCCACCAGGACGGCGGCGGAACGGCTGCTCCGCCCAAAGTGACGAAACATCGTCCCCACATCCCGGGTGTGTCCCCGTCTTGGGTGTGTCTGGGTTTTAGGGGGGGACGCGTCCCCGGGTTACTCTGCATTATATAGTTGTCTAAAGTTACAATTTTGTAAGGTGTAGTATTAGTAGCTTACAAAATTTTTAGCCAACAAAAGCTAATCTCCACTTTAGAGTGGTGGACGTCCCGTATAATCTGGTTTTAACTCAAACTGCTCTGCAGAATCCGGTGCGGATCTTTAGACAGTTAGACCGGTATATCCTATACCTCGGTTTAATTCTATATGCACTCTAAGACCGGTACTGTGTACTTAGATCGGTCTACTGGTGCATTCCCTGTGCTTTATGCACCGGTGCATACATTCTGTTTCTAGTCTACCGGTGTCTTCAAAGTAATGTGAGTGACCGGTGAGCTTTTACCGGTGCATGGTGTTTGTGAATTTACACTAATGACAACTTAAATTGCTAACATGCGAATGCCAACTCATTATTTTTTTAACTTAAACATCATAGTGCATTGCATATTTTTTAATGGCCAAGGACACGCTTGATACTTTTCAACCGTTCTCGTTTCTAACTCATACCGCTCAAAACCATGCGACACTTATTCTCATACGTGCAGCTGAAGAGCATTTTTCTGGCAGGCAATGAGTCTCTTTGAGCTGTAACTCCTGTAGAGATGTCAACCAAGAATCTTGTCTTCTTTCCTCAGGAACGTTTCGCATACATAAAACAACCGGATAAAGATTTACTGAGAAGAATATTAATTCCGCCACCATTTTCAGTACACTAAAAAACGGTCAATTTGCAAGAGCCATTTGTTAATCTGCACACTAAAATGATTTAATTGTTTTCCTTAGAGATGCAGCCACCTACACCCTTGCTAATCATTGGACACTGCTAATGTTTTGTGTTCTCAAGCAACCATACACACGGTAGAGGACATTTGTTCCTTACAAATATTCCAAAGGAAAATTGTCTTAAGTGAGGCACGACAACTGGAAGAGAAAGGACATCAACAAGAGCAATACCTACGGCGCACGCACAACAAGCCAGCTGCGACACAAGTCATACGACAAACTCCTCTCTGACTTAAGATTTTAGACTCAGCCATGAAGTGCATCAGATGACAAAAAAACACAACAGTGTTGACATATTTTAAGTTGTCATTGGTTAAAAGCAAACATCAATCCCACCGGAGCACCGATAGACTAATCATACTCTTTAGTATGCATCGGTAGACCAACAGAGTGTTATCAACTGATCTTATGGGACATACAGGGAAGGTATGACCAACCGGGTATAAGTTCTATACCGGTCGACTGCATGATAATCCGAACCGGATTATGCGGAGCTACCGCAGTTAAAACTGGAATATACAGAGCATTCATAGTTGAAACTAAAGTTAGCTTTATTTCTACGCGGATGTTTCAAGGTAAACTCAAGATCATTTTGCAAGCTTTTTGCATGCATGATTTATGGGTGAGTTTACAACTTGGTGGAACTATGAGAAGTATTTTCTTAATAAGATTAATTTCTTATAAATACAAGTTAGAGAATACACAAGAAGTGTTGTTGAATATTCAGAGCAGGAGAGAGATATCTTCTGAGAGAAGCTACAGTCATGAAGAGTGAAAGGCAGAAAGGTTCAATAGCCAAGCAGAGCGGAAAGGGTAACAGGGATGATCTAATCAGACATAAAGTGTCATTATAGATCATTGCTTTTATATTGTTAAGCATATTCAAATCCCTCTATCAGGGTGAACCCTAATAGGTTCTTTGTACAAATCCCTTAACCGGGTAACATCTTAATTGGTGTTAAAAGTCTTTTTACAAGGCGACTCCTAACAGAGTCAAGATCCCAACAGGTATTCTACCAAATCCTTTTACCGTGTAGCACTCTTACAAGTGCTTTGTAAGCTTTTAACATGGCACCTTTATTACTGCAGTAGTAAAGTTGTGGGTTTTGTCCCACCGTGGTTTTCTCCTTCTAATCGAGGGTTTTCACATATATATGATGTGTTGACCTGTGTATCTCTATTTTTGTTTATGAATGTTGATTATATTCTTTTAATTCTGCAAGAATATACATTAAAGGATAAATAGAGATTGAAATTGCATTTACTGATTCACTCCCCGCTCTCAGTAACAGGTTAGGATTAACAATTGGTATCAGAGCATTAGGTTCTCAAAGATATAAAGCTTAACCGCTTGAGGAAAGATCATGGAGGGTTACAAGTATCAAAAGCAGCTGGAGGAAGCCAATGACATCATTGCCTCTGTTGAGAATAGTCTGAGAAGGTCTCTTGCAAAAAGAAAGGAGCTAGCTCTACAACTTAGTGAGAGCAATGAAACAATTGAAGAGCTCTCTGGACAAAGTGGATTTGCTGAAGCAGAGGAGGCGGTCTCTGATCTTATGGAGAAGAATTAGATTCTAACCGATCAGATCTCCAACTTGAAAAGGGAGCGGGAAGCCAATGCTCTAAGAATGACTGAAATCATTGAGGAAAAGAGGAAAGCTGAGGATGGAAGGAACAGTGTCGTAAAATCACTGGCAGCCTCTGAAAGAGCAAGAAATCTGGAAGAAGACGCAGTAAGGGAAAGTGATCTTGTTGTTCTACAACTTCAAGAAGACATGCAAATTATTACTCAAGAAAATGCAAACATGCAAAAGAATTGGCATGATAAAGATGATGCATGCAAAAGGATGGTTATTGAATTGTATCAACTAAAAGAACAGATGAAAGTTCTCGAAGAAAAAAATGAGACACTTAGAAGATACAATGAGAGCTTAGAAAAGCTTGATGAGCAACTGAGGGCTCAAAGAAAGCACAAGGACCCCATAGGACTTGGGTTCACCGGTCAAAGCAGTAAGGAAACCGGTGAGTCTTCTAGAGTCAAGAAAGGCAAGATGGAAAAGAAGGAGAAATCAACGGAAGTCAAAGGTAAGAAGACCTTCAAAACCTCTTGCCATCACTGTGGTAAACCGGGTCATAAAACAAATGACTGCAGAAATGCAATGGTAAAACCAATCACTTCTAATAGTTACTGCAGAAACTGTTACAAGTATGACCACAAGATTTATGAATGTAGGTCTCGCCCCAACAGTGTGTCCAGTGGAAGCAGGGGAAGCTTCAAAGGTTACTGCTATACATGCAACAAGTTTGGACACAAGGCTGATGAATGCAAATCTAGAACTATGGCATTCAGGTCCCCACCAAGACCGATATTCCCTAAGAGGAATGAGAATTGGAGCACAACCAATTGTGCTAACTGTGGGATGCATGGCCACACTAACTCGTGGTGTCATTCACCTAAGAACAGAAGGGTGAATCCATGGAGAGCAACCGAGATGACCTGTTACCATTGTAACAAGATTGGACATTTGGCCAAAGAATGCAAGAACCGGCAAAAGAACAAAAGAAGAGGATTGGTCAAATCGGTGAATAAGACCTTGTCTCCCAATCAAAAGAGACTGAGAAAGAAGTCGAGAAGATTTGGTTCAAGAAAGAATCAAAGAGGTCTGCTGAGGAGAAGATAGAGGGAAGATCATCATCTGGTGATGGTGATATCTCTTCAGCAAACTGAGCCCAAAAGGCTTAGAGGGAACCGGTAGTCCACCTACTGTTCCCGGTAGGACTGGTGAACAATAAACTCATACAGTCATAAAGTAAAACCGGAAGAAGTATCGGTCTATCATATGAACCGAATAGGTAAGTGTTGTCATCTCAACCAAGGATTGATCAACAGGTAAATACTTGAAAACCGGTTGTCGAAGAAAAGATTAGGTAAGGTAATTAATGCTATAGCCATTTACAAATGTTACTGTTTGGTAATTACCGTTATACCCTAAACCTATATAAGGGAAGGATGATTACTCTTTTCACTTTACTTTGTGAATTGTGATTTTTGACTTCTAACGATTGAGTAATCTTCTCTTGCTTTGATTTACTATCTTTGCTAAGTAATCTTTGTAAATCCGATCAAGAGCTTTCTGTGTAAACTAGTCAAGATCCGATGGCATCATCATCTTATTTCGTCAAACTTATTCAAGGAAACCAATTCGACTAACCCGTTTACTACATCATGCCAGTACAGAACAGAGAAAATGACACGACAGGTGCGCTATCAACGGTGCTTGATGGAGTTTTGTTGACTGAAGATGTTACTGCGTTTATTCACGCTAATCAAGAAGAATTGGGAGAAACCTTCATCCAGAGCGACTATCTCTCACTATGCCAAGATGGAAAGCTTCAGGACAAGTATGCGAAGCTCGTATCTTCAAGATTGATCAATGGAGTCTGTTATCTAACCGTGTTTCGACCGGATTGGATAAGATTGGTTCTAAGTCGGGTGCACGAATCAGGGTTCTGGCTAGCTAAAGGTGCATGCACTCCAATCACTAAGGAGGATCTGAGAAGGGTTACCGGGTATAGCGACAAAGGGGAAGCTCTTACCCTTAGAACCATTGCAAATGCTGTTGTCGCAAGGTTAACAAAATCGAAGTCCGACAGTCAGTTGATGGCTGTCAATGATATAGAGGATGAGGGAGTTCGGTTTTCCTTTGCGGTGATAGGGTATAAAATCTATCAATCAAGCAATCTCAACAATGTACCGGGCGGATCTATCCATGCTGCACACCGGATCATGCACGACAACGCGCAGTATGATATTTGCGCCATGTTTCGAGGGCAGATTTTTGAAAATTTTAAAAAGCTCAGTCTTGTGAAGAAGTTCTTGAAATATGGAACCCTACTGGTATGTCTATTCTTCTATTATCAAAATCTCTTTCTGGGAATGGGCAAAGTAACATGGGAAACAAATAGACTAGTAATGATTCAAATAAGTGATATGGCTTACAGATTGGGAAATCAATTTAGTAAAGTTATGACCGATTACTTTGAGGCCTTCCAGCTAAGAATGCACGCCAGGGAAAGAATTCCCTCCACTATTGTTGATTCATACAAGGATGAGGTGTGTTTTCTTGTCATCACCGATCACTGCATTATTCAAGCTGTGGAGCCAAGAATTGGTTATGCACCAGAGCTCGGTTATGAAATCACCACTAAGACAGCCAAGGCTTATGCCGATGCTTTACAAGAGAGTGATCTAGATCTCTCTTCATACCGGTTTGGGACCTATGAAGAAATTTTGGAAAATTTGAAGAAGTCATCGGTTAAAGAACCCAAGAATGTGTATACAAAAAGGACCCCTACACCGAGGAAAAAGAAGACTGAAGCTGAGGAACCCAAGGGTCAAAAGAAAAGAGCACAACATTCGTCCAGTACCTTAGGGGAAGAACAGGAAGAAACTAAGACTGAAGAGACTGCCACTCTTCACAAAAAGAAAAAGACCAATAAACCAGTGAAAGAGGATGCACCGAGAGGAAGGAAACCTACAATTGATGAATTTGTGAAAGGATTAATAGAGACAAGTGGAATGGGATCAATCAGAAGGAGGTATGAATTGGCTAACAAAGGAGATAGGAGAAAAATAGAAGAAGCTATAGTTCACTGTATTCATAAGTTCAACCTTTCTCCTACTAAACTTCATAAGACCATACCTGACGATCTCTAGGAGATTCTAGAAGCTAGATGGAAAGCTTTGATTGAAAAAGAAAGAGAGCTGAGAATTAGGGCTCTACTTGAAGTACAAAATCATCTAACTCAAGAAGAGGCCACACAACAACAAGAACTGCACAAGCCAAATTTCACGATAAGAAGGATAAGTCAGGTGCTTATTGGAGATGTGGACAGGGTACATGAAGAAGGTGTTGCTACCTAGACAAGTCTTCTTCAGCGACAACACCAGGCAGAAAAAGAATGCCAGAAAACCACAGAGCCACTGGTCAAAGATACCGGTAAAGGAAAAGGGATACTGGGAACTAAGACTTCGGGCAAAGCAAAGGTATCGACTGGACCGGTCATCGTCGATATCATTGATGATAAAGGTGGTGATCTGACCCCACCAACCATACTGGCGTCCCCAATAAAAGGTAAGGCTCAAAAACTGACTGTAGATAACATTGTAGATGAAATCATGGACTTCGGAGAAGTAGCCAATGCAACCAAACGGTTCAACGTGTTAGGAGAGGAAGATAAGAAAAAGATAGAAGTTGCTTTGTTGGAAACCTTCTTGGATTTCAACAGAAGTCCTAGAGACTATAGGTCTCAATTTTCTCCTGAACTCAATAAGAGAATTATGATTAAATGGAGAACCGGTCTAGCCTCCAACAATAGAATTGTTAAGGAGACATTGTCACTGGTAAAACTTGGTCTCAATGAAGAGACAACTAAACTTCTAATGGAAGATGTGGCAATGAATTTGGACACAAAGAACATAGTCTCTAAGATAATTAATGGATATGAAAAGGAAGTCTATCAAGAGACACTTGAGTTCTAGCATCAATATGACTTCAGTACTCTGAAGACAATAGGTCCACAGGATGAACTTGAGATAGTACTGGAACCACCGGTTCATTCACTACTCATGAACAAACCGGTGAGCAACAAGTTCCAACAGAAACGTTCACAACCAGTGAACAACTGAATCTGGGAGAACAAGTTCTACCAGAAGAACAAGTACTGGGAGAGTCATCGGTCAAGATGACTACTGAAAAAGGGACAAATGAGGAAGAGATTGTTGTGGATAAGCAACAGGCAGTTGAGGAGCAGCACATAGAGCCTCCACCGGAAGAACAAATAAATCTTGGAGAGGAATCTCAACCGGAAGAGCAAGTACATCTTCCACAAGAAGTCCATCTGGAGGAAGTAGTACTACTGAAAGGGGAAGTACAACAAGAAGAAGCACCACAACAGTAAATCCATCAACAACAAGAGGTGCAACATGAAGATTTACCTCAACAACAGGAAGTACCTGTCAATATTGAGGAGGAAAAGCCTGCGGAAGAACAACATGAACAAGAGAAGATATAGAAGGAACCGGTAGATTTTCCAAGCTCTTCTTCATCAAAAAGGAAACTAACTTTTGCAACCGAATCGGAAGCTAAGAAAAGAAAAGTTAGTGAAACTATAGTTGACATAAGTAAAATGTCAACTCGACAACTCAAAGAATTCACTAAGAGGAAACAGGACATGGTTCTCTCTAGTGTAAAGAACATCTTGTACAACTTTGTATTGGATACAGACATCGATGAAGATGAACCTGTCATTGATCAATTGGAAATATTGACACAAGCAATAGGAGAAGATGTTACCGATCCGGAGACAATAACCATTGATCATTATGAGAAGAAGCGAGTAGAAATTCTACATAAACAGGTTGAAGAATTAAAAACTACTGTATCCACAAATACAAGAGTACTCCAAAAACAGATACAAGAAGCATGAGGTTTACTCACAAGGACTTTAAACTTTGAAGACTTTGTTCAAGATATCAATGAGAAGACATCCAAAACTTTTGAAGAAATAAGAGTTATTTCCTCCAAGTTTGATGCAAATAACTCCTCTGCAATAGAATACAACAGAGAAATGACTAGTCTTGCTCTAATTATAAGAAAAGCTTCAGAAGAGAAGACTAAGAGAATCCAAGATCTCATTGGATTCCAATTATTTCTTGCCCCCACATTTGATCTCATGCAAATGACTGCAATTGAGGCAGACAACCTGATCAAGGAACCAGACTACAAAACCGTAGAAGACATGGAAAACATAATCATATTGTTTCAAGCAGCACAAAAAAATCTAGAGCATGTCACCGGTCTATGTAATCCATTTCTTCAATCAACGAAGAAAATATATAAGGATATCTTCACAAAGTTATAGATATAAACCGGGACATTTTGTGACTACCCTTTGTCTTATGGAGGCAAAAAGGGGAAGATATTGATAAAATCAGGAAGGACTTGGAGAAGATCAGGATGGGAAGAAGATCAAAATACAGGATGGGAAGAGATCAGGATACTGGTAAGCAGATACAGATATAGAAAGGTAGAAGAAGAAAAGAACAGTATCAGATGAAAGATAACAGACAACACAGGGGAATGAAAGGTGATGTTTTGCCACCAATGCCAAAGGGGAAGATTGTTGACATATTTTAAGTTGTCATTGGTTAAAAGCAAACATCAATCCCACTAGAGCACCGATAGACTAATCTTACTCTTTATTATGCACCGGTAGACCAAACAGAGTGTTATCAACTGTTCTTATGGGACACACAGGGAAGGTATGACTAACTGGGTATAAGTTCTATATCGGTCGACTGCATGAAAATCCAAACCGGATTATGTGGAGCTGTCAGTTAAAATCGGAATATACAGAGCATTCATAGTTGAAACTAAAGTTAGCTTTTTAACTGGAGTTAGCTTTATTTCTACGCGGATGTTTCAAGGTAAACTCAAGATCATTTTGCAAGCTTTTTGCATGCATGATTTATGAGTGAGTTTACAACTTGGTGGAACTATGAGAAGTATTTTCTTAATAAGATTAATTTCTTATAAATACAGGTTAGAGAATACACAAGAAGTGTTGTTGAATATTCAGAGCAGGAGAGAGATATCTTCTGAGAGAAGCTACAGTCATGAAGAGTGAAAGGCAGAAAGGTTCAATAGCCAAGCAGAGCGGAAAGGGTAACAGGTATGATCTAATCAGACATAAAGTGTCGTTACAGATCATTGCTTTTATATTGTTAAGCATATTCAAATCCCTCTATCAGGGTGAACCCTAATAGGTTCTTTGTACAAATCCCTTAGCCGGGTAACATCTTAATTGGTGTTAAAAGTCCTTTTACAAGGCGACTCCTAACAGAGTCAAGATCCCAATAGGTATTCTACCAAATCCTTTTACCGGGTAGCAATCTTACAAGTGCTTTGTAAGCTCTTAACATGGCACCTTTATTACTGCAATAGTAAAGTTGTGGGTTCCGTCCCACCGTGGTTTTCTCCTTCTAACCGAGGGTTTCCACGTATATATGATGTGTTGACCTGTGTATCTCTAAATTCTGTTTATGAATGTTGATTATAGTCTTTTAATTCTGCAAGAATACACATGAAAGGATAAATAGAGATAAAAATTGCGTTTACTGATTCACCCCCCCCTCTCAGTAACCGGTTAGGATTAACAAACAGAACCAACAAAAGTTATATGTGGATCAACACAAAGTTGATCATAGCTTTGAGATTAATGATATGGTTTATCTGAGACTCCAACCTTACAGACAACCTTCTCTGAAGAAGAGTGGTTCTGAGAAACTCAAGCCACAATTTTACAGTCCATTCAGAGCACTCATTGCATTGGGGAGGTGGCCTACAAGCTTGAGTTGCTAGCTAGCAGTAAGGTGCATAATGTATTCAATGTCTCCAGACTCAAAAAGGCTTTAGGCCATAATGTAGTACCATCAGCAGAGTTGCCACCCCTAGATGATGAGGGGATGTTGATATTGGTTCCAGAGGCAATCATTGATACTAGGGAGAGGTCACTTTAGAGGACAATTAAGGAATATTTAGTTAAGTGGAGGAACCTGCCAGTTTAGAATGCTATGTGGGAGAGTGAATAGATCTTGCAACATCCATAATTGAAATTGCTTGAGGACAAGCAATTTTGGGAAGGGCAGACTTTAATGTCCCCTTTCTAGCGTTAATTATGGGATGTTTTCTTGAGCCATGGTCCTGTAGGCTAAGCATAACATAAAAGGGACTTAGAGGCCTAGGCATTTTCTCTTGTAGAACATTCTGAGGTGTTTTGAGGCAGTTTTGGGCACACTTACTATTTATAGTAAGTCATTCATGGTATGAATGGACCTCCAGTGGTAGTGTCATGTTGATGGTAATTGTTTAATGTCGACAGGGGGATTTATTAATCATTAATATGATTTATTGGGCATTAATAAAGTTATTTTACAAAGTTAAATTTAAATATTTAACTTCATTAATGCATAGTCTATGACTCTATAGTTTGTGGGAAATATTTAAAATGGTCCCTTTTATTTTATAACACATCAGAGACATAAGTTGTAAAAATGGTGTTATGTTATTTCTCCCACATTGACAAAATGAATTTATGAGCTCTTATGAGAGCATTATAAAAGGAATTCAAGAGAACTCTTTCAACATGCTGGGAAAGTATATGAAATTAATAAAAATATTGGAGTTCTTCTTTGAAGGATTGTGAGGACATAAATCCTCATGAATAACATTCTTGTTTTTGTTGAAAGACAGACAAAAGGGCTTGAATCAAGTTTCAAGGAAGATATCTTGCTGCTATAGTGTCGTGCTACAGTAGCACTGCTATAGTAACTTGCTATATTGTTGGTGATTTAGCATCATTTGGTGAGAGTATTTCATGCCGTACAAGTCTGGTTGAGCCCAGAACTGAGCCGTGTGGGCTGGAAGGAAGAATACAAGGGCTATACAAGTCTGTGACACACAAACCAACAGCGCCCAGGTCTGCAACTATTAAATATCAGTCGCAACAGTCTGAAACTGCACTATATTGGGCCGTACAGATAAAGAAGTTGAGGAGAGTTTTGTATGAGCCTATAGCTGTATAGGAGGTGCTGTACAGCTATAAAAGGGGATGAATCAGATCTGTAACAGAACCTGGAGCTGCATTTGTTGTAGGCAATTCATTGTTGTTGGTTTGAATGAGAAATAAGACATATTACATGTAATATTGGTCTCCATTTTCTAGTACTGAATATTATATTAATTCTGAATTTGTCGTTGGAAGTACTTAAATACATTAAGTTATTTAATATTTGGTTGTCATCAATATTAATCCTATAGTCGATGCAATATTGTATTTCTTTGTTAATTACCATCAGTGCAATAAAGTGTTTCTTGTGTTTGGATTGGTTTGATATTTGTTTTCAAAGAACAAAAAAAGTGGACAAATAGGGCATACCCTTACACTTTCATAGGCTACTTAGATTTTGTGTTGTAGAGAGGAATTGGTCTACTATAATTTCATTCATTTAGTCAAGAGGAGTGGTCTTAGGTCTAGATGATCAAAGAAGTAGGTGGTTCATGGTTGTGCATAGAATCTTGTGGCTACACAATTAGCGTACTTTTGAGTATTTTTAGAATCTAGCTGTTCGATGGAATCTTGAATCCATTGGAAGAGGCAAACCCTGATAGTTGTAGTGACTTAAATCTTAATCTTTATGCAACATTATTGATTAGAGATGGTTGCATATTTTTTATGTTTTGGTCATTTTGTAGTTGAAAGTTGCAGACATTGAGCATTTTGTTGTAATTTTTATATAATATATATGCATATTGACAATGAAAGTAATTATATTAATGTTAATTTGTTTGTCTACTCTCATGTGATATCCCATTTCAGGTCTAATGTTATATATCAAGATTCTATAACATCTATGATGAATGCCTAATAAATGTTATTATATGAATATTTGAAATTTATTTTTTATTTTTTATTTTTTCCTATTATATAACAACTCTCCCTTGTTGTCCCATGAAAAATGGCTTAAAAAACCCTTCTTGGAAACATTTAATAGGGAATCTTCACACAACATTTGTGAGATGTGTCCCAAGTTTCTCTGCAATGAAAACACAATTTCTTTCTCTGTAGGTCATTTAGCTGCTCAGTATCCAATCTGTTGGATTCATTTTGTGACTGGTTTGATTCCCTAGGAAATTGTTTCTTGTCCTTATCCTTCTTATGAAGGAATCCCTTGGACTAAAACTTGTTTGTAAAAGTAGAAGCCTCCATATCTCTAGCTTTCTTGAAATGCAATTCTAGATCTTTCTTCTCAAACTTGTCTATCAGCGTCTCTATTAACTTTGCACAAGAGGTGATCTGATCTTGACCCATGGTGATCATTCCATGGTATCACTACTTGTGTGCAATGCCATCCAGAGTTATTGCTTCATATTTGATTACTTCTTCCTCAAGCATGGGACTAAGCTGAAAATATGTCTTCCCTGAGCCATCAAAGCAGGGAAGCGTTAGCTTCCCAACCTTTTACTGTAAATCACTTTGTTGTGCTTTGCCTCCAGCACGAGGTCTACGCTTCATTCTGACATCAATATAATCCCTTAATAAATTAGCTGCCTGAAACTCTGGTCCTCTATTTGTCCAATCTTGCATGAACTGATCCTGCGAATCCATTACCTGAGGCTCATTATCAACCTGTGGTTGAGCCCTAGGCAGAGAGGTAGGCATAAGAAGTCTAGAAGTTATTGTTCTTGTTTGCCGATTCGCATTCCTACCATGTACCAAGTTTCCTCCTTGACCATTATTACCTCTTGGTGGACCAATATTGTTTCCATTATTTGCACCCACATTTACTCCCTATTGTCGAGCCATTAATGCTGTCAACAATCCAAGGCATTGATTTGTTTCTTGTGCTCTCAACTTTGCAGCTTGTGCTCTCTTCTTTGTGGCTTGTTTCCCTCTAACAAAAGCAACCATCAAGTTCAAAAAACGCTTGTCTCCTGGATCTCTAAGATCTCTATCACCCATGTTATCTGTTCTCTGTCCTCCTATTGCCCTCTATTCTTCTACAACCAAATTTGTATTAGACATGTTCCTGTGAGTGTTATAGTGATGTTTGATAGGTTGTTGATCAAATTTTAACATATCACTGCTCTATCATGCTGAACCCTTCAGGTTGGTAGGATACACTGCTCTGATACCACTGTAGCATACACCCTATTTCATTTGTCTTTGTTTTCAATTTGTGGCAGAGAAATAGACAAAAGATGTGGAAAGGTTTTGTTTGTATTTTCACAACAGATGTGTGTATATTGCAATGATATTTGAAGTGAAATAATAATATAGAGAAATACCTGCGCCCAACAAATAACTGTAAGTACAATATTGTAGCAAACTAGAGATATACAGAAGTCTTAATTTCATTACAAACAATTATTTGGCATACCTATTTACTGATCATACAAAATAATGAGCAATAGCAGCAATAATTAGCAACCTAGATGTACTGAAACCTAAGTTGCTAGTTCGGATTTGGGTTCGAAATTTTGGGGGTGGGTTTAAATTTGTTTTGGGTTCGTCCATACAAAAACTTATATTTCTTAATATATATGCGTGTGTGTGTGTGTGCAGAGGCGAATAAGTTCATACACCACTATGCTAATAGTAAAGCAACATAGCAAAATACACCGCCATATATTTTAACATTTTAGTCCAAATAACATATGTTTTAACTTTTATGCTTTTTAAGTGGTCTATTTTAGAGTTGGAGGGTCTAATAGACTAAATTAGATTTAAAAAAACTTTTAAAAAGTCGAAAATGTGAGTTTCTATGCCAAAGTCCGGCCGGGTCCTGCTGCTGTGTTTGAAATTCGCCGCAACTTCGCCTAAATTCGGCCCGGGTCCATCTGACAGAATTTGGGCCAAATTTGACCACCTGTGGCAGACTTTACAGAGAACTTTATCAAAACCAGAATTTAGTCAGAACGGAACCAGACTTTGCTGCCTCCAGGAACAAATCTAGTAACTAAGACTGAAATCCTAGGTGCCACCAAGAAGTACCTCCAAATGGTACAGCCTGATACAAAGTTGATGTAGCAAGGTTTGGATACCTCAGAAAAGCCAAAAGTCTCTCCTAACCCTAGACAGCTTACATCCTCCTAGCCTTATAATTTTTAGTAGTAGATTATTTTAAAGACTGATGATTACAGTGTACCAAGTTAGTTCTTGATTATATTTTGACTCTTGGTCAATATTTGCTTTAATTTCCATATGGGAGAGGATTCAGTTGTTGGACTCGTCTGGATGCATAACTGGAACTTGGCTGAGAAGCTATATTCTCTCGACAGAGCCATCTAATGTTGAGACAGCTTAGGATGGATGCAGTTAGTCAATAATTTCTCATTTAAAGTGGCAGCATAACCACAAGATCAGATCAGATTGGCCACTTGGTCCAGCAAGCAAAGTAAAGATTCTAGGATGCTTGATTTTGTTAAATGTTGTAGGTCTTTCTTCTATCAGGATATATATGGTCATTTACTGATTGTCATATTAACAATCTTTTCCTGCTTACATAAAAAGTTGAAAATGGAAATGAAGGGCAGATATTTAGTTGGTGGGTACTCTTTGAAAAGAAAGTTGGTATTCTTTATTGGAATGGACATGTATTTTCAGCAAACATGGTTATAATATATGACAACTACATTATTGAAAGTGTTGCTTATGACCTGGCATTTTTGGTGTTTGGCGGCAAGTAAATAACAATCGCATATTTTTCTGGACTTGCCAAAATGACCTGTATTTTCAGCAAATATGGTTATAATATGTGACAAGTACATTAATGAAAGTGTTGCTTATTGTCTGTTATTTTTGGTGTTTTGGCAGCAAGGAAATAACAATCACATATTTTGCTGGTCTTGCCAAAACCATTTCTGTGCGCTGTGTCGTAAGATGGTAAGACGCAGCTCTGACCATTATGGACCAAAGGGATGCAAACAGCATACAGCAGATTAACCTGTTATAAATCTGCTCTGATGGAAAGACTTTAACACTTTCAAAATGGCCTAAGATCATCCAAAGGATATGCCGCATCTTTACAATGGCTTCACAAGAATTTGCCCTTGAAGCCATTCAGCTTTCAGCTGTACAGGTCAATGTTTCAGTAAAGGTTTAATTGTATTTTATACTTAAACACGCTTATGATTGTCCTCTTTGTTCTACATTGTTCCAGTGTTTATCTATATAAATCAGTTCTTTTACATCAATATTTGTTTACTGTTCCATTGAAGGAGAATAATAAATGCGTGGCATTCAGTTGTGAAGAAATATTGTTCAAGGTAGATTGCCTGTAGGTTATATGCTTACCGGAGTATCAGTGTAATGCTATCATTCTCAAAGAGCAATGCTGCTGCTCCAAATAATGCCGAGGTTTGTTTAGCAACAGAATTGAGGCATTTATAAAGGAAACAACATTTTAATGATTATATATTTTTTTTCAATATCTAAGCATTTCCTTTAGAGGGAATGGATTGTTAGATTTGTGGTTTTAGCTCTGAATTATGATTTGTAATAAAATTTAAACAATTTTGCATTGCATATAGATGATGTTTTTTTCTTAAATTCCAAATCAATGTTTTTGGAGTTCTTTATGCATTATTTATCTAAATCTAAAAAAAGCATCAAGGAAATGTCATTGTTAGATTCAAAGTTGTATCTCTGAAATGGTCTGAAATAATAAACTGAACATTTTTTGCATTGCACATTAATTTTATTTCTACGTAAATTCCAACTTTTGCATCATATGCTTATACAGGTATTGCAGATCATGGTCAAGTTGATTATATGGAGCATTCCTTTGTTTGGGTTCTTTCCTTCGTGTAATGTATCTTTAAAAGATAAATTTTTGGGGCCACAAGAGACACCTTGTAAGAGAGATCACATTGAATTGTGATGTGATCTTACTGTCTCTGTCAACAATTCTAATAGTTTAAAATGGCAACGCTATGAGAGAGAACAATGCTTGGTTCCTCTAACAATCCCTATCTGCTGCCCATTTCAGTAGTAGTGCGTCCAATCCCTCGTTCTTGTGCTGCCATGGAGCTAAATCTTAGTGAGATTGATTTTGGATGCAAATCAAGTGTCGTTGCCCCAACTAAAATTAATGCTAATTGAAGCAGAACTAAGTCACTGAGTCTTACAAGACAGTAATTTAGCAGCTAACAGAACTTCAACATCAAACAATCACTAGACAATCAAATTCAAATGCCAATTTGAAGGATTGGAAAACAATTTATTCAATATTTGCCTGGGTCAAAAAAATTAAAAATCTGTTACAACCAGTTTGTTCTCAAAGTAATTTCCCCTGGACACTGTCCATCTATGTTTACTTTCACACAGCTGCCTCAAACCCAAGCCTTTGTCTTGTCACACAGCCTCCTTATGAGTTTTGCTAGTCTTAATTTCCTACATAGCGCATAGACCACCTTACTTTCTTATCCATGCATTCTAACTTCCTCTTTCACTACCCCCCTGTTAGCTGTTTTTAACTCTTTCTTTTTACCTTAGTGCAGCTTCCTGCAAACCTTCCACACAGCTACCTCCTCTCATTCTCCTTCTCCAGTCTATTTTGTTTTTCCTCTTCTTGCACAGATGAGATTCTCTTTTCTCATGTTCCCCCTGGTCCCCTCAATGCTGCCTTTCTCCCAAGAAAAGCCCTCTTTCCTGCCTCCTCAATTTCAGGCTGCTGTCATTTTCTCACACAGCCCCTTTCCCATGAAAAAAAAAGAAACGTTACATTTTCTTTTCCCAATCCTTTCATACTGTTTCTCTTTCACATGGACATGAGACTTTTGCATAACTGAATTAACTAATTCAAGTAAACGGAAATATGAAACATGAACAAGAATATAACTAAGTGTCTACAACTAATTCAATTGAAATGGAATATAACTGAATAACAGAATTATTACTGCACTTAAGCAGCTGAAAGAGCTCCCATGTAGCCTTTCCCCGGTCTCCTTGTCTCACACCAACGATGAGTAACTCCTAGGCATATTGGCTTATGAATTTTGTTTTTAGGCTGGAGTTACTTTTCCCTTATGCAGCGATATATTTGGAGTGCGGAGAAGTTATTAAGGTAAATAATAAGCTTTTTCAAACAATTCTTGGACAAGCTGCACAACAGCTAGCTAAAATGTGGTACACTAAACTATAACAAAAGAAATTTTAAACATTTTCCGACAAATTCATAAAAAGATTTCCTTTATCATTTTAATAGAAAAGAAACTGTTTCTCTTTCACATGAACATGAAACCTTTCCATATCTGAATTAATTAATACAAGTAAACGGAAATAAAACATTTATAAAAGACTTTGCCTTCACATAAACAGGAATATAAATAACTGTCTACAACTAATTCAAATAAAATGGAATATAAATCAATAATAGAATTACCTAATTTCATTCAAGAGATAACATGAACATGAGTGAGAAAACAGTAACTGAGCTTTGATCCATTCTGGTTGATTTGAATATTTAATGTCTTCCTGAGAGAGGGAGAGCATCGTCAGATGCTATACCTCCCATCCATTGACCATTGGTCTCTTGTACAACTTCCTTTCAGAAGTGGTTCGGCCTTACACAAGAGCTACAAAAACAGGGTTTGATCTAATTGTCATTTGATTCTTTGGTGTTTAGAATTAGAACCTACATTAGTCTTAGTCGGTTATACCTGCTAGATTCCACGCCTATGAGTATGACCTTCTTGACCAGATGTGTACTTCCAATTCATGTGACTGATGGTTGTATGATTGCATAGCACCACCTTGGTTAAGGTTAATAAATGCAAGCACTATATTTCATGCGATCAGATTCACCACCCTCATATAATTGAGTTTGGGTCTCCATGACCCATCTCAGACTTGTCCATTTCAAGCAATAATAGTCTAATGACCTTAAGAATGGTGAGTTACTGGTACCTGTTCAATATATGTGGTTCTTAATGGTCAAATAGCCAAGGGAAGTCCCTTTCCAACAGATCTGAGCTGTCATAATTCATTTTTAATATGATTGATTATATTTCATTCATTTTGTTTTCCTCCCTAGGATATGAAAATATAACCTTCTCGAATGTTGATATGTTCTCAACTTCTGATTCTATAATGTATCTGATCAAGGGTTCGATCCAATAATTTAAGTAAGATGATACAATATTCTTATTAATGACTTATTGTCATATTCGTATATTAATCTAGTTTTGCCCAACCAAAGGATCATTCGTGATTTAGGAAATTTGTAGCATTGTTGAACTGTCAAGTTTATTATTGCAGGATGTAATTTCACTTTCCTAAGATACAAATTTGCTGATTAGAATAACTCTCACTTGAATAATTAGAGTCTACAGATGAGCGACGTAACCTTCCCTATGCAGATTAAGTAAACGATTAAGTGTTATTCAACAAATGAGGCAACTCCTTGAGCAAGTATAAATTGTGCTCGATGATAGAAGGCTAGGGTGTTATGACCATCATGTATTTCTGTAAAATGTTATTGACTGTATTGCAGATTCATAACTAAAATGCAAATTCATAATTGTTATATAGATTCATAGTTGATATGTAAATTTATATCTGATATTTAGATAAATATTTGATATGCCGACGTATAAATGATATATAGATTATGTGTTGCATGAAAATATATATAAAAAGAGAATAAGCATATGCAAGATAACCCTATTCTACCATGAACATGCAAACCTCAAAGTGACATAATGTGCATGCAAACTTGATGAAGAAAAATAAGAAACGAAGTAACCTACTCAACTCAAGAACATGCAAACCTCAAAATGATAAATGTTGGTGATGGAGAAATGTGGTTGCTCATAAGTCTAATAGCATAACAACACATGAAGATGTGATATAACGAATAAGAAAATAAACCCAAATTTATAGGTTTTTCATTAGAGAAATCAAGGGCCAAGATTGAATCATGAACGAATGGTGAGGATTGATTGAAGGAGAAGACATGGATTGAAGACTTCTCCCTAGGACTTGTGTAAGGGCTAAGTGCGCTCACATATGTGTGAGAAAACATTGGGAAGAAGATGAAAAGCAGGTTAATTTCAAAATTTGTAATTGTGCTCACATGTGTAAACAAACATTAGGAAGATGATGAAAATGACAAGTGGGGACAGATGTGGCTATATATTGAATGTGTAAGAGGTGGGTGAATTTGAAATTGAAATTTAAAAATGTGCTAACATGTGGGAGACAAATTTTAAATTAGAGGGAATGACCAATAAAGTTAGGAATGATGGAATTAGGCTAATTAATCAAGAATTAATTAGTGGGTAGGATTTAAGAAAAATGTGAAAGATTTAGGTTATAGATTAGTTTAATAAATTTAGGATTAATTAAACTTCTAGGATAGTGAGATAGGATAATGATTAAATAAATATGATTTATTTAATCAAAGGTAAGGATAAAGGCTAAATTTTATTAAACAAATATACATTTACTTAATTAAGGGCAGGATAAAGGTAAATAATTATTAAATAAATAAGAAATATTTATTTAATTGGCTAGGATAGGATAAGGTTAATTATGTTATAAAGACACGTTTTGGTGTTTACGTTTTGTCCTTTGATGTAGCATCATGAAGTGATGTTATATCAAAGAAGAATAAAACATAGTGGATAAAATAGATAAGACTAGTAGTATGATGCTCCAGTCATTGGTGGGATGAGGAAGGATGATGAGGAGGTATTGGTATACCCCTTCGAGAGGACAAGTGGGTTCTAAGAACAGTGTGCTCTCGAAATGGAAGATGAAAGGGAAAATTATAGGGATGATTAAGGAGGAATATGGAAAAGTCATGTTGTGATAACATGAAAAGTCATGTTGTGATAACCCTGAAAAGGTTTTTTCGAATTGGGTCTCGTGCTCTCGCTCCAGAAGTGCTTTTTGCTCCTATCGTGTCTTTGAGGGCTCAGGCGGCAGTTGTAGCAGCGACTGCTTTGGTTCTTGATGCCCCCTCCACATCCTTTGTGCCCAAAAAGGTATTTGATGTTGTGGATGTTGCCTCCTCCGCTTCCTTTGTGCCCGGAAAGGCTGTTGTTGTGAACGTTTTGGTGCCCGTTAGGGCTTCTGCGGTGGCGCGAAAGTCTGTAGATGCTCGGAAGGCTGCAGATGCTCCGGCTCCCCTTGTGGTGCCCTTGTTGCAGGGTAGGCCCGCGGTGGCCCCCTTGCCCAAGGCTCGTAATCGCTTTGCTACAGATGGCATTCCTTGCAGTGCTTTCCTAGTCTGCAACCATATTGTTGTGAAGTTGGACGATGATATCATCTTTGAGATTGATGTGACTGTTTCTATTTTTTCTGAGGTTGGGTTAATTTGCAAATTCAAGGGTTTTTGGCCCTCTCTGCCTGATCTTCATTCCTGGATTTCCAGACATTGGGAACCCCTAATCTCTGGTACAGTCCATATTTTCCCAATGGCTAAAGGCTTTTTTGTGGCTAAATTTGATAATGCTGAGGATAGAAATACTATTTTGTGTGAAAATTTCTTTAGCTGGCAAGATCGTTTTATGCTATTGTTGAAACCTTGGCATCCTGATTTCTCTCCGTCTTCTGAATCGTTTGATAAGCAACCTATTTGGGTTAGGCTTCCTCATCTTCCCCTCCATCTTTGGATTGATTCAATTCTGGAGACTGTGGGGAATGCTATTGGGGAAATGCTAATGGTGGATGAGAAATCTTTGGATTTATTCCACTCTACTTATGCTCGTATCCTGGTGGATATTGATACCTCTAAAGGACTGCCATCAAAGATTAAACTTTATTCTCCTCAGGGTAGAAGCTAGATTCAGTAATTGGACTATGAAGGACTCCCCTTCAGATGTAGAAGATGCTTTAAGACTGGTCATGTTGCTTCTCAATGTGATCTTCAGAGATTTAAAAAGTCTGCTTCGTGGTGGAAGGGTGCCTCCTCTCAGCAAGTTATACGGTGGAGAAGGTGTCTTCCCATCGGAGCTTCTCACAAGTGGTTGAGCAGGTTGTTTCAGGCCCCAACTCTGCTAGTCCTTTGGTTGATTTTGTTCCTTCTCCTACTTTGCTGGCTAGAAATGCTCGCCCGTCTGCTGGTCATCTTCATGACTTTTCGTTGGATGGAACTGGGGCCTCTATTGGCTACTCGGTGGGTGTTGTTTCTGTTGTCCCTATTGGGGTTTCGACTGGTGCTAGTCCTGATGCTTTTGATCCTCCTGTTGTTTATCCCTTGGCTGGGAAAAATAAAGGTCATTTGCTGGGCAATTCGTAGGTTGTTCCAACACCTTTGTTGGGTGCCGGTTATTTAGTCTTGGACTCGCAGTGCTGGCAGGATGAGGCGGCTAGAGTTGAAGACGGGTGGATTACTGTTAAAGGGAAACATTCTAAGTGATACCCATCCTCTTTTGACATGACCCTTTGATCCCACAAGAAGGGATCAAAATTTTAGTCCCATTTCTTTGTTCTGTTGTTTTCCACTGGTCTATCTTGTGCAGTAGAATTGGGTGTTCTTAGTATGGGGTGTGGGGTGTCTAAGCCTCTGTTTTGGCTAGACTGTTGTATCTTTGGAACCCTTATAGTTTTATCTTAAGTTTCAGTTATGTAAAGGGTTTTGGGGTCCCTTCAAAACATGTTGTTACCTTAATAAAAAACATGAGCAACCTAGATTTGATATTGTACTTGACATTATGCACCAAGGTATGAGGAACCAAGATGACAATGTGCCAAGTATGTGATCAAAAAGGTCAAGTACAACCACATGCCTTATGCCTTATGACACCATGATATGGAAGGCCATGATGCCTTTGTGGCAATAGGATGTAAAGACCATGATAAATGCAAACAATGCTAACACATAGAAGCAACAAGCAAGCATGCACAACAAACCAAAAGCAAACCAAAACTTTGCCCCTAGTCAAGCTAAAAAATGATTGATTAATGATTGAATGGTTGATTGATTCATGAGGACGGTAAAGTTAATGATAAGAATGATGCACATCCAAAGGATTGGGAAGGATACATCCCATGATGATGATTGGATTAAAAGTTGATCAATGGATTATCAACTGATTTGGATCAAGATGATGGATTGATTAAGGATTATGTGCCAGATTAAAAGATCATATTGCATGGATTAGAATTCATTGCAATGGATTGGATTGATTTGGTATTTTTTCGCTTATAGGGATTTTTTGGTTGATATGAATGAAAGAAGGATAAATGATTGGATAAGATGAGAAGAGTATAAATGGATTAGATTTGATAGGATATGATATGATTGGAGGATAAATGAATTGGATAGAAGGGAAGGAGGATAAATTGATTGGATAGGATGGGATTGGAAGATGGATAAAGGATAAAATGGATTAAGACCAATGACAACGGAGAACTAATGTATGGTAAAGGATAGAAGGAGGGAGTGATTGCTTGTATAGGAGATAGATGGATGAAATGGATGGATAATGATAGGATATGGGGGATTAAAGGATGGGGGAAATGGATAAGGATCCAAGGATTATGTTGCAAAGGATGCCCCCATACTAGAGGTGGGAGAATGAAGGATGAAGAGTTGGTGGATAAATGATATATGAGATGGACGAATAGTATATAATGGATATGCATGGAGGGAATGAAGACTTGTATTGTCCAAAGCATGCATGGATGTTTTAGTGCATCTAGTTTGATCAAGATCAAAAGATAGGAAAGGTGGATGGATTTGGATAGGATGAGGGATATGAGATGTAGGGCAGGAATAGGATAGGGAATATGATATGGAAGATATGGATATGATAGGTAATGTTGAATGGAGGATATGGCTGGGATGACAAGATCAAATATGGACAAAGTGGATGGACTTAGATAGGATAGTGGATAGTAAATGGAGGATATGAATAGTACAAGGACTATGAGATAGAGGATATGGATACGATGTCAAGGTCAAATATGGACAAAGCAGATGGGCGTATATAGGATTAAGGATAGTGGATGGATAATGAATAAGGGATGTGGAGGATGTGGATGGAGGGAATGGATAGGATAGTCAAGATCAAGGATGAAGAGAGGATGGACTTAGATAGGATTATGTATAGTGGATGGATAATGAATAAGGGACATGGAGGATGTGGATGGTGGATGGAGGGAACAGAGCTTGCCCCCAAATGTAGAGTGCAAGGGGATAAGGACAAGTGGATGTATATGAATGGATTTGGAGGATAGTGGATGTATGATAGGGAGATAGAGCTTGCCCCCAAGTGTAGAGTGCAAGGGGATGAGAATAAGTGAAAAAATATATGAGTGGATTTTGAAGGCAATGGATATATAATAGGAAGATGGAGGGAAGACTCAAGTATCTAATTTCATGGATGGTATCCTTTGAAAATGTTCTATAATAGACTAATGCATTTTGGATATATGCTCATAGATGTTGGTAGGATTGTGGAAGGGAAATAAAATGGATGGAGATATGTGTTAAAACAGTAGCATTGAATTGATTGATATAATCGATTATGCTACCCTTGATATTATTCTATCATATATATTCAACTGCGGATTGCTTTATCGAGCGGGTGTATTAATCATTCACATTGTTATCGTTACTTAGCTGATGATAATACAGTTAATGTTACATAACTATCGGTGGATAGTTAACGTAACATATACACATATGTTACATTAACTATCAATCGATAGTTAGCGTAACCACTGCAGCAACCATTATATACACACCGCTGCACGTAAAGACATGTACGTGAACATACATGGCTCTACGTGGCCTTAGCCACGTAGAGTCATGTCTATTTACTTAGTTGCTATGAGCTTTATTTATAATATCATGTGTTGAAGAGGAAAGCAATCAATCACCATGGCATTGTCTTCTCCTCTACAACACAACAATATATATATATATATATATATATATATATATATATATATATATATATATATATATATATATCAGTAAATTTAATAATAGAATATAATACTGTAATAAACGAATTTTCTCTATCAAGATCTTAAAATTCCTAACATGGTATCAGAGCCTCAATAGAAGAAAAATTCATTAAAGCTTAAACTATATTCTGATTATCTATAAAAAGGAGGAGAAATTAAAATGGCTAGCAGTATCAAAGTAGAAGACAGACTCGAAGGTGCGTCTAACTTCTTCGCATGGAAAATTTGAATTCTTACTCTACTGCAAGAACTAGAGTTGGATTCTTATGTTGAAGAAAACACAAGCATGTTTGAGGAAGAACCCGAAAAAGCAACCTGGAAAAGACATAACAATAAAGCAGAGAAAATTATAATCGATGCTGTTAAAGACCATATTCTCCCCTCCATAGCAAGATTGACAACCGCCTATGAAGTTTTCAAGACTAGCCAAGAGACATTTGAGATTAACAATACAAGTAGTTACTTACTCTCAAACAACAACTGCTAAATCTCAAAATGAACAAAGGTGAAACAATTACATCTTACTTTCTTCAGATTTCAGAATTGGGCCTACCAAAGGAAATGAGATTCAAGCTCTTCACACCCACTCAAACTTCAAAAGCAATAAAAGGAAGTTTAAACATAAGAAAGGAAACTCTAACACAAACCATGTGGGGAATCCAAATAAAACTCACAAACGAGAATTCTCCAAAATACAATGTTTCAAATGTGATAAGTTCGGTCATACACATAGATACTGTCTTGAGAAGCAAAAAATACTAGTGGCATTAGCAGAAGTAAAAGGAGCAGAAATATCACTATTATTCTTAGCATTATCAAGTGAAGTTAACTCAAGCAAAAATACTTGGATAATTGATAGTGGAGCTTCTCGACATATAACAGGATTCAAAGATCAATTTGAAACCTTAGAAGAAGATTCCTCTGAAGAAGTTACAATTGGAGACAACTCCACCTATCCGACAAAAGGAATCAGACCTGCTTTATCAAGTTGAAATCAGGGACTACTCGCCTATTGAAAGATGTTTTATTTGTACCAGGTATAAAAAGGAACCTAGTCTCCATCTCTAACTTAGCTGATCAAGGCTATCGTGTCACATTCCAAGAAAATAAAGTTTTAATATGGACAAAGAACTCCAATATTAAAAATGCTATTTCCTTAGGATATAGAGATGGAAGCTTATACAAAGTAGGGAATAGTATCAAATCAGCTCTAAGTCATGAAGTATCCAATACTAATGAAGTCTGGCATCGAAGACTAGGTCATATCGGGTTTAGTACTCTTCCCTCCCTTTAAAATATTACTACAGGGATCCCAAATTTAAATTCAAATCATTCAAACACTTGTAAAGGATGTGCTCTAGGTAAAAACATAAAAAAATCCTTTCCTTCTAGTGAACATAAAACAAAAGGTACATTGGAACTCATTCACACTGACTTATGCGGACCCATGTCGACTCTCTCACTAGGAGGTTATTCATACTATGTGATCGTCATTGATGATTATTCCAGAAAAGCATGGATTTATTTCCTTAAACTAAAAGAATCAAATGAAGTATTGTCCAAATTCAAAGACTTCAAAGCATTAGTTGAAAATCAAACTTGGAGAAAGATAAAGATCCTAAGGCCAGATAATGGAGGTGAATATATTTTTGAAAATTTTAAAGAGTTTTGTATATCTGTTGGGATTAAGAGGGAGTATATAGTACCTTATAATCCTCAACAGAATGGAGTAGTCGAAAGGAAAAATAGAACTATCATTAAAGCTACTAAAGCCATGATGCACGACCAAAATCTACACACTTCATTTTGGGCTGAAGCATCGAACACTGTTGTATATATTCAGAACAGATGCCCACACTCTATTCTAGAAAATATCACTCCTGAGGAAGCCTTTACAGGAAAGAAACTTGATCTAAGTCATCTCAAAATCTTTGGATGTCCTGTTTACATTCATGTTCCCAAAGAGAAAAGAACCAAACTAGACCCTTCAGGAAAAAGAGGAATATTTGTTGGCTACAGTGAAACTACAAAAGGGTACAGGGTATATATACCAGGACATAAATCCATTGAAGTTAGTAGAGACATCAAGTTTGAAGAAGACACTGCTATAAAGATTTCCATTACCACTGAAGGAGGATCAAATGAGAATCAGAGGGAGAACATTATAGAATATGATGAAATTGAGAATCAGAGGGAGAATGTTCTTCTAAACAATGAGAATGAAAGAGAGAACATAACATAAAACATTGAACCTGATTCATCTCATCTTGAAGATGTTGACATTTCTAACAACAAGAAAAGACCCTTGTGGGCTAGAAAAATGTTTGAGGAAAACAATGTTGAACCTGATGAGATATCCAAAGTAAATAAAAGAACAAGGAATCACAAATGCTATCTTGCACTAATGGCAGAACTAAATAAAATAGAACCGGCTAATGTAAAAGAAGCCCTAACATGTCAAGCATGGAAAGATGCGATGATTGAAGAATACCAATCTATTATTAAAAATGATGTTTGGGAAATAGTCCCTAGACCAAAAGGGAAAACCGTTATTTCTTCTAGATGGATGTTCAAAATCAAATATGGTTCTGATAGCAGTATTGAAAAACACAAAGTCAGATTTGTTGCCAAGGGTTTCTCTCAAAAGGCTGGAATTGATTACGAAGAAGCATTTGCACCAGTTGCTCGCTATACATCTGTAAGAACCATCATAGCCATTGCAGCATCCAAAGGATGGAAGATTCACCAAAAGGATTTAAAAACAACATTTCTAAATGGAATCATAGAAGAAGTATACATAGAACAACCAGAAGGATTCATCACCCATGACAATAATTATGTTTGCAAATTGAAGAAAGCACTCTACGGTCTCAAACAAGCTCCTAGGGCTTGGTATGAACGTATAGATAAGTATCTATCCAAGTTAGGGTACTCCAAGAATGAAGCCGATCCAAATATATACTTCAAAATGTCCAAAGGAGAAATGGTAATTATAGTTCTATATGTTGATGATCTCCTAATTATTGGAGAAGATCATCTTATTGCAAAATGCAAACAAGAACTCAAAAGAATTTGATATGAAAGATCTAGGATTATTGCATTACTTCTTAGGATTAGAAGTAGTACAGAAAGAAGACTACATTTTTCTAAATCAAAGGAAATACACTATGGATATATTAACCAGATTTGGCATGAAGGAATGTAAACCATTAACCACTCTGATGGAAACTAGTCTTCACAAGTTCAAAGAAGATGCTCCAGATTCAGAGCCTACATACTCTTCCTACTATAGACAACTAATTAGATCTCTTATGTTCTTGGTAAACACTCGTCCAGATATCTATTATGCCACAAATGTCTTAAGCCATTTCATGTGCGAACCTAAGAAGATTCATTTATTTTCTGCTAAACATATTTTGAGGTACTTATGCAGTACAACTAAATTGGGTCTGAAGTATGAAAAGGTTGAGATACAACTCCAAGGTTTCACTGACTCTAATTGGGCTGGAGACTCTAGTGATCAGAAAAGTACTACAGGATGCTGCTTCAGTCTCAGATCTGCAATGATTTCATGGTTTAGTAGAAAACAGTCAGCAGTTGCTCAGAGTTCCACCAAAGTAGAGTACATGGCTGCATCTATGGGTGCTCGTGAAGCAGTATGGTTAAGGAAGCTTCTATTTGGATTGTTTGGTAAGCCACTACAACCTACAATAATTTACTGTGACAATCAAAGTTGCATTAAACTTTCTGTAAACCCAATTTTTCATAACCGCTCAAAACACATAGAGATTCCTTATCACTATATAAGAGACATGGTAGATAGAGACATTATCAAGCTCATCTATGTAAGTACTGAAGAATAGAATGTTGATATTCTTACCAAGCCTCTTGTGAAGTTGAAAATTGAGTTCTTCAGACAGAAACTTGGTATGATTAAGTTGTGATTACAATTGATGAGATTCTATCTCTTTATGTAATATTGTTTATTCATGAATAAGATTGAAATTTAATATTGCAATATTTTGTGTATTGAAAGATGACGATCTTTCTTGTGTGCAAAAATCACTATTGTAAGGTGACGATCTTCAATAGCTTGATTTTGGTTATCCTCTACCCTAGTTCCGAATTTAGTCGGGGGTTATGATAACAAAAGGTTCAAGGTTCGATTCGGATTGCGCCGAATATCTTGATACTTATGTGCTATAGTTATCCTCTAACCTAGTTCTGAATTTAGTCGGGGGTTATGATAACGAAAGGTTCAAGGTTCAATTCGGATTGCGCCGAATATCTTGATACCTATGTGCTATAGTTATCCTCTAATCTAGTTCCGAATTAGTCGGGGGTTATGATAACAAGAGGTTCAAGTTTTGATTCGGATTGTGTCGAATATCTTGATACCTACATTTATCACTAAATCCAGTTCTGAATAAGTCGGGGATTGTGATAAATTTTGACAAAGTTGAATTTGTGTTCCGGATTATGCTAGAAATCTTGATTGATTATATGAGTAAAATACTGATCCAAGTTAAAATCAAGGATTCAATAAAAACTCAAAACCTTTCTTATCAATCCACTCTCGCTAAGAGGGAGTGTTAAAATAGTAGCATCGAATTGATTGATATAATCGATTATGCTACCCTTGATATTATTCTATCATATATATTCAACAACGGATTGCTTTATCGAGCGGGTGTATTAATCATTCACATTGTTATCGTTACTTAGCCGATGATAATACAGTTAATGTTACGTAACTATTGGTGGATAGTTAACGTAACATATACACATATGTTACATTAACTATCAATCAATAGTTAGCGTAACCACTGCAACAACCATTATATACAAGCCGCTTCACGTAAAGACATGTATGTGAACAAACATGGCATATTGTTGTGTGTTGCAGAGGAGAAGACAATGCCATGGTGATTGATTGCTTTCCTCTTCAACACATGATATTATAAATATGGCTCATAGCAACTAAGTGAATAGACATGGCTCTACGTGGCACAATGCCATGGTGATTGATTGCTTTCCTCTTCAACACGTAGAGCCGTGTCTATTCACTTAGTTGCTATGAGCCATATTTATAATATCATGTGTTGAAGAGGAAAGCAATCAATCACCACGACATTGTCTTCTCCTCTGCAACACACAACAAATATATATATATATATATATATATATATATATATATATATATATATATATATATATATATATATATATATATATATATATATATATATATATATATATATATCAGTAAATTTAATAATAGAATATAATACTATAATAAACAAATTTTCTCTATCAAGATCTTAAAATTCCTAACAATGTGGAGAGGGATAAAGATTATGCATATAATTGGATTACTGGGATGAGAGGATGGGGAAGGACTAGTGGATAATGGATGGGAGGTTGGAAGATTTGTGGATAAATGGATGAGGGAGTTGGATATATCATCATTGGAACACACCTTGAAGTGTGGTGGAGTTGTGGAGGGGAGGCTGGAGTATCAAATGTGGATTTTGGGATATAAGGACCCAAAATATATGAAGGAGATGATGGAATTAGGATAGTGGATTTTGGTGCATAAGGACCCAAAATGGATTTGGAAGATGTGGGATTTTTTAGATGGAGGATTGGAGGACTTACATGGAGGAAGATTTTGGATTAACAAGGTTGGGTGCCGATTTGGATTTTTCTTCGAGACGCATTGCTTCAATGAGTAGCTTGGGAATCCACATGGTTTTTGAATTTTTCTTTTTGGGCCTTTGTGACTCTTTAGATTTTTTCTTGTTTTTAGCTCATATTTTTCTTTACTTTAACATGTCTTTTGGATGAGACATGTTGATCCTTGGATTTTTGGCTTTATGAATTATAGGTTTGGCATCCAATTTGCTTCCAATAGCCATGACATGGGTGCATGAGGATAGATGGTTTGGAGAGTTTATGGAGGGAATGATGGAGGGTGAATGTTGATAGGAATTCAAGGATTTGTGCCTTTGTTAACCTTTCTTGTGGATTTGAGGTGATGGAGTAGTGGATTTTGAGTTAAAGTTGATGGATATGGTTGATGGAGGCCTGTAAGGACCCAACATGGATGTAAGGGATAAAGGATTTGATTTTGGGATGTGAGGGCCCAAAATGGATTTGGAGGATGGGGGATGATGGGATTTAGATTTATATGGAGGGACTTTCGTGGAAGGGATGGAAGGTACATCAACATCTTGAGCATAATCCCTGTAACCAAGGCCATATGAACTTGGATTTTCTTTTATTTGGAGGGGTTCTAATATGCCTTGTTTGTGGAGGCCTGATCATTTGCCTTGATAGTTCATGTGTTCACAAATTCTTTTTCCAATGGGATACTTGTTATTTTGGAAACAAGATGCGAGTCCATTTTGAGGGAGATGGGAGGTGGAAGGAATTATAAGCTCTTGGAGGAAGCCATGTTGGATGAAGGTGGAGGAGCCGAGTTTATATCTATAGGATTCATGGATGGATTGGATAGGTGTGATGGGATCTTGTGAAGGATTGGGATCATGTGGTGGATAAGGATTATGAGGGGGATTAGGAGGGATAATAGGATCTTGAGATGGATTAGGATCATGACATGGAGATGAATGGGTACTTTGATCTTGACTTTGGAGAGGATCATGGGGTGGAGTGGAAGGGGTGAGTGGATCTTGAGATGGAAGGGGATCATGCAATGAGGTAGAGGGGATGAGATCATGAGATGAAGTAGTTTGATCTTGACATGAAGGGGAATAATTGGATTGGATATAAGGAATGTCTTCATGAGGTGGAGGAGGAGGGGACATTAAATCTTGAGATTGAATGGGGATAGAGGGGATGCCTTGCTCTTGAAATGGAATGAGATTAGGAGATGGTGTGATTTTATTTTGACATGGAGGGGAATAATTAATAGATAGGATACAATAAATGTCTTAATCTTGATTAGGAATGGGATCATGATGTGGATTAAGAGGGATAAATGGATCTTTGGGATAGAAGAGGATCATGGGATGTAGTAAATGGAAGGCCTGGATCTTGAGATGGAAAGGTATCATAAGATAGAGGAATGCTTAGATCTAGAGGAGAAGAGGAATCCATGCTTGGATGCTTTGGAACAAGGTCTTGGCTTGTTTAGACTTGTGAGGATGGTGTGATGGAGGAAATTGAAGCTTCAACTTGGGTGGATGCAAGAGTAGGAGACTCATGAGGCTTAGGAGATTGAGGTATGTCTTTATTTGGAGGTAATAGATGTGGATGCATGACTTTGGGTGATTGCACAACTTTATTTAGAGTTGGAGATTTAGGCTTCTTTGCTAGTTCTTGGATGCAATCACAAGAAAGGTATTTGGAGGATGGGGATGATGTGTATTTTGAAGGACTAGGATTACGTGGAGGTTTGAGATTAGATGGAGGATTAGGATCATGAATTTGGGAATTAGGATTGATATGTGGGGGATTAGGTGGAGGATTGGAATTAAATGGAAGAATAGGATTATGGATTGAAGTATTGTAGTGTGAAGGATTGGGATTGTGGGTGTAGGTGGTTAAGAAGTTATGGAAATATTTGGATTGGTATGTGGATGGGGGAGAAGATGGATGCATAGATGTTGGATGCGAGTCATATGTGGGTGAGGAATAAGATGGAGACATGGATGATGAGTGAGATGGATTCTTTGTCAAAGGTAGAGGAAGGATAAGGAATGGGAGATGGATTGGGATTGGATATGATAGATGGGGATATAGTAGATGAATGTGAGGTTATGGGATTGTCTTGGTAAGTGGGTTGAGATGAGAGATATGAATAGTTAGAGGTTGGATTATTTTGAGGTATATATGAGTTAGATGGGTGTAGTTGATATGTTGGTTGGGTTGGAGATATGGTTTGAGGGATGGGGCTTGACATAGATGTTTGATCTTCCTTAACCATTTTGCTGAACCAATTGATATTCATGATGTATAGATGATGTGTTACTATTATACCGGTTACTGAGAGGGGGGGGTGAATTAGTAAAACTAATCTCCACTATCTAAACTTGCAAATACATCTTGAAATAAAAAAATAGAAAGTTAACAATCGTTTACTAGCATAAGCAGAACCACTCAGATCAACACAAGTGTTTATACGTGGAAACCCTCAATTAGAAGGAAAAAACCACGGTGAGACAGAACTCAAAACTTCACTACTGTAGAATGAAGGCACCATGTTAGGAGCTTACAAAACACTGATCATAGTGCTACCCAGTTAAGGGATTTTTACAGAGATCAGTTAAGATTTGAACCCTGTTAAAAGTTGCCTGGTTACAGGACTTTGAACATCAACAAAGATGTTACCCTGTTAGGGGATTTTTACAAAGAACCGATTAGGTTCACCTTGATAGAGGGATTTTAATAAGCTTTCATACCTTGTAAAAGAAATGATCGAGTATGACACTCACTATCTGATTAAATCATATCTTTTGATCTCTTCTTCAGTTTTCCTGGCTGTTGATCTCTCCAAGTTTCTTCACCTCTATGCCTTTAGCACTCTTTTGAAGAATATATTTCCTTTTGCACTCCCTTTTTGACAACCTTTTTTGTCTTATGACATATATATATATATATATATATATATATATATATATATATATATATATATATATATATATATATATATATATATATATATATATATATATATATATATATATATCAAAAGAGTTCATCGCAATGAAACCCTTAACTCACAGAACCGCCAGGCCATAAACTCCATAGCGAATCATGCAATCAACAACAAAACATGAGTAATGATCTGGAGTTCACCATGTAAGACATCCGCAAAGGATAAAGCTAACTCTTATTAAAAAGCTAACTCCCATATAGTTCGGCTTCTAACTGAAATTGATCCTCTTAATCCGGTGCGGATCTTTAGCTTGTCTTAGATAGAGACCGGTGCAATCTTGTATCCGGTTCAACTTATACATGCACTCAAAAACCGGTGCATGTTGTTTAGATTAGTCTACCGGTGAGTGCACTTCTTTTCATCTACCGGTGCATACTCTTATCTTCTCTTCATCTACCAGTGCATATTTGGTATGTTGCTCAGCGACTGGTGTTGTGAATGACCGGTGACTCCTTAGTGTTGTGAATGACTAGTGACTCCTTACCGATACTATGTGTTTGTTGATGAGCACTAATGACAACTCAAATTCCTAACAATCTTCCCCTTTTTCATTGGTGGCAAAACTTGTACACAAACTTCACAATACCTTGTATCGGTGGAACAACACTTGACCTGTTCGGAACTTCCCTTGACTGAATGCTCCGGTTTACTGTGTTGATCCTACAGATTCTACATTGACACCTTTGACACTTCTTTTACTCTTCTTCCCCTTTTTGCCTCTATAAGACAAAGGGTAACATTTTTCTTCACATGTGAAGCTTTGTGAAGATATCCTTATATATTGTTTTGGTTGAATGAAGGAATGGGGTCCATTGACCAATTATATATTCTGAATTCTTTTGGGCTGCAGTCAGAGAAATAATGATATTCTCCATGTCTTCCACAGTTTTGTACGCTGGTTCACTGATGATAGCTTCTGTAGAGGATGCAGTTGAATTCATGATGTCAAATGTTGGTGCTAAGAACATTTGAAATCCAATAATATCTTGAATCCTTTTATTTTTCTCTTCAACAATTTTTCTCTGTGTGAGAGTTAGACTAGACATTTCTCTGTTGTAGGTTGCGGTTTTGTTCTTAATATCAAATTGAGAGGATGATGCTTTGATCTCTTTTGTTATCTCGGCAGACTTTTCTGACAAATCTTGCAAAAATACTTCAAAGTTTGATGTTCTACTCATCAAGCTTCCTGCCTCTTGAAGTTGCTGTTGGAGGATTTTCAGGTTGGTTGTCACATTTTGATGAAGGGTGCTCCCCTTAATACCACAAACACATAACAGATATAGAGAAACAACAACAATATGCAAGAACAGAAAATTGGCTTCTTATTATCTCCACGAATGTGGAATTACAAACTTTCAGAATTACAATATGCAAAGCCACATGGGCATTCCCTTACAATATTCTGTAGGACAAAGCCTCGAACTATTACCCAGATCTACTACCCAGAACTATTTTGAACTGCCTAAGACAATAATACAGCCTTCCTTATATAGGCAATGTCCACCGCCCGAGAAGGTTCCAGAAATTTAGCCTTAAGGGCCGACCAAACTTAGAATTATTTTATTTTTCAATTTATTACATCAAAGTCGGCTCAAAATAACTTTTGAAACCCGAACATAAATTTTGAAGGAAAATTATTTTTCGCCATTTCAGGTGACCCGACTTTCGGACACCATAAGTCATCACCAGTTGACCCGATTGACTATTATAACCCCATTTCGAAAATGCCACGAAGCGCTCTATAGGCTTAACCAATGCAAGTGCCCGTCACCCAAATTTTCGACCTCATTCGGGGCCTCTAAAGCTTTCAAAACTGAGTTCAAAGTTTTTGTACCCTGCTGCCAATATCGAAAATCTTCAATATCTTCCAATATACACTTGATCTGGCAATGAAACTTTACTGGCAGACTTATATGACCAAAATGAACCTCCAAAAAAGAAATAAGATCATTCTGAGCACATACGAAAATTACCAACAATAGTAACTTTCCATAAATAGCAGCTCTACACAAAATAGCCCTTATTGAATATAAAAACATAAATATTTTTTTGGGTGATGCAAGATTGCTCTTACACCCAGGATGCTCCTGCATCAGACACCCAGGGTAATTTGAGAAGTGACCCTGTCACGACTCAAGTGTGCAGAGGAAAACCAAGACGGCTAACCTCCTCCTTTGTCAGCCATGATGAATCTTCAACAGGTCGTCATTTCCACTTGACCAGATATTCTTCATATGTCCTGTTCCTTGTGCTTCTGCCAACACGACTGTCCAGTATATCTTCGATCTCCTTAGTGTCTGAACTAGTTGCTGGAATACTCCACTGTGCTGCTATGATCTCATCTTCAACACCTCCTTCATGATACTCTGTCAGATCTGAAATGTTAAACACTGGTGAAATATTTAGCTCAGTAGGCAATTCTACCTCATATGCATTTCTTGAATCATGTTTCTTCAGTATCCTACATGGTCCAAACTTTTTCATTTTCAGCTTGTTATATGTACCAACTGGAAACCACTCCTTCCGCAAATGAACCATGACTTCATCACCAACCTGAAATTCTTTATACCTCCTTTTCTCATATGCCTTAGCCTTATACTGTGCGTTCATCTTGGTAATATGCTTCCTCACCTCCGCGTGGATGTTCTTCAAATGCTCTACAAAATCTTCAGCTTCAGCACTACTTATTTCTCCTTTATCTATCTTCCTCAATTTAGATGCATTTCTTGGACTACTTCCATATACAATCTGGAATGGTGATTTACCAGTGCTCCTGTTGACAGAATTATTGTATGCAAATTCTGCCTGTGGTAAAATCAAATCCCATCTTGTTGGCTTATCTCCAACCAAACATCTCAGCAAATTTTCCAAACTTCTATTCACCACCTCTGTCTGTCCATCAGTCTGTGGATGATGTGATGAACTGAACTTCAAATCTGTCTTCAACTTCTTCCACAATGTCTGCTAGAAATATCCAACAAACTTAGTATCGCGATCTGAAACTATGGTCTTTGACAAACCATGTAGTCTCACCACTTCTCTGAAAAATAATCCTGCTACATGAACAACATCATTAGTCTTCTTGCAGGGAATGAAATGTGCCATCTTTGAAAATCTGTCAACCACCACAAAAATTGAATCATGTCCCTGCTGAGTTCTCGGTAAACTAAGAACAAAGTCCATACTGATATCCTCCCAAGGCTTCTCCGGTATAGGTAATGGCTGATACAACCCTGTATTATGCTTCACTCATTTCGCCATCTGACATACTCTGCAACTCTGTACAAACTTCTTCACATCTTGCTACAATTGTGGCCAATAATAATTCTCACCAACCAAAGCAAGGGTTTTATCACGACCAAAATATCCAGCCAATCCTCCACTATGCTTCTCCTTGATGAGGTTCTCCCTCATAGAACTTCGTGGAATGCACAACTGACTCCCTCTGAATAGCATATCATCCTGGATGATGAAATCCAACCATTTCGTCCTGTCTAGAGTAACAGGTTCTGTACAAGCTTTCCAAGCTTCACCAAAATCAGGATCTTCTGGATACAAATTCTTGAGTTCCTTGAACCCAACCACTTCAATCTGCATTTTTGTCAGCAATAGTTGCCTTCTGCTAAGAGCATCTGCAACCCTATTATTCCACTCATGTGTTTCAAAATAAATGTATAACTCTACAAAAACTCAACCCATTTCAAATGCTTTTGATTCAATTTTCTTTGACTATTCAAATATTGCAAAGCTTGATGATCAGTATACAAAACAAACTCCTTAGGAAGTAGATAATGTCTCCACTTCTTTAATGCCTGAACTATAGCATTAAATTCCTGATCATAAACAGAATATTTCCTCTTGGCATCATTTAACTTCTCACTAAAATAAGCAACAGGTTTACCTTCTTGGCTCATAACAGCTCCTATTGCAGTACCACTAGCATCACAATCTACTTGAAACACCTTATTAAAATCTGGAAGTGCTAAAACAGGTTGTTCTGTAACTTTTTGTTTCAACAATTGAAAACTCTTTTCTGCCTCATTAGTCCACTTAAACTCTTTTCTATCCCCTCTCATTGTTTCAGTCAAGGGTCCACAAATACTGCTAAATTTTTTGATAAACTTTCTGTAAAAGCTAGCCAAACCATGAAAAGATCTTACCTTAGTAGCACTCCTTAGAGTAGACCATTCAAGGATAGCCTGTACCTTCTCTGGGTCCATTTTTAGACCTTCTGCTGAAACTACAAATCCCAAATACACTAACTCTTTCTTCACAAAACTGCACTTCTTCAAATTAATCAACAATTTCTCATCTCTCAACTTCTCAAACACCATACGAATATGCATCATATGTTCTTCCAATGTCTTGCTAAAAATTAAAATATCATCTAGGTAAACAATGACAAACTTACCCAGAAATTTTTTCAGAACCTTGTTCATGAGCCGCATGAAAGTGCTCGGTGCATTAGTTAGTCTAAAAGGCATGACTAACCACTCATACAGTCTTTCCTTTGTCTTGAAGGCAGTCTTCCATTCATCTCCTTCTCTGATCCGAATTTGGTGATATTCACTCTTCAGATCTATCTTTGAGAAATACACAGCTCCACTCAAACAATCCATAATATCATCCATTCGCGGCAATGGAAACTTATATTTGATTGTGATCTTGTTTATTGCTCTAGAATCTGTACACATCCTCCATTCTTCATTCTTCTTTGGTGCTAATACTGCTGGTACAACACATGGACTCAGGCTCTCTCGAATCAATCCCTTCTGTAACAACTCGTGTACTTGTCTGTTCAACTCTTCACTTTCTGCTGGTGTCATTCTGTGTGCTGCATTATTTGGCAAACTGGCTCCTGGAATCAAATCCATCTGATGACTGATCTTCCTTACAGGTGGTAATCCATCAGGTACATTATTAGATACAATATCCTGAAACTCATTCAACAAATCTGCAACCTCTACAGGTACATCCTCTACTTCTTCTTTACCAACTTTTAGAATTAAAACAAAACACACATGCTCATGCCTCATACCATCTAGGAATTTTCTTCCATCAACAAATGTTATTCTTGCATTACCACATACCTTTTCTTCGGTCTCCTTCAATGGCTTTAGCTTATGTCGCACTCCATCCTTTGTCAGGGAATAGGTATTCGAACGACCATCGTGTACAGCACATCTGTCAAACTGCCACGGTCTACCCAACAACATATGACATGCATCAATAGAGATGATATCGCATAGTACCTCATCTTGGTACCCGTCGATCTTGAACTTTACCAGGCACTGTTCACTAACCATGACCTTGTGGTCATCCTACACTCAGGCAATCCGATATGGATGTGGGTGTTTTTGTCTCTTGAGCTTCAATTTTGTCACCATCTCTTCTGACACTAGATTGTCAGTGCTTCCACTATCAATAATCACATCACAACATTTACCCTCACACTTGCATCTAATGCGAAACAGGCTCCTTCTTTGTTCAGGTTCATTCTCACCACTCAGCAAGACTCTTCTGTTAATTAGCGTTTCTCCTCTTTCAGCATCTTCAGAATTTGATGATCTAGCATCTTTATCGACATGTGCAACTCTGGCCTGGCCTTCATTTCTCCTGTCTGTTCTACCTTGGTGCTGAGGACATTCAAATGCCCTATGACCTTCTTCTCCACAGTGAAAACATGTTCCACGGAAGCCACCTCTTCCAAATCCTTGTCCTCTTCCTCTTCCTCTCTGATCTCTATTATTCTGATCCTGAAAGCGATTGGAATTATTTCCTCGCTGATTCTGACTGCTACTGGCCTCATCTTTCTTTTTCAGATCTTCATTTCGGCCACCATATGACCGTCCACTAGATCGTCCGCCGTGACCTCTTCCGTTTTGTCTGCTCTCAAACTTCTTGTTCAGCTTTTCCTCTACTTTTAGGGCAAACTGGTATGCCTTTTCAATACTGTTCATTCGAACCAGATTCAGCTCCTCTTGAATGCTTGGCCTTAACCCATTAAGGTATCGGGCAACTTTCTCTTTATCAGCTTCTGCATGGCCTGTTCTGATGAGAAGTCGATAGAACTCCTCTTTATACTCCTGAATAGATCTTCCTGCTTGCTTCAAACTCTGTATTTTTTTCAGTAGGTCAAGCTCATAATCAACAGGAATGAAGTGTCGCTTCAATTTATCCACCATTCGATCCCATCTCGTGATTTTCTCCTTTCCCCTTTTATTTCCCTCCAACTGAATCTCTTGCCACCATATCTTCGCATGACCTTTCAGTCTGGCCTTCACAAATTTGACCCTATCAAGATCCTCAACATCTTCATACTCAAAATATTCCTCACATTCATTGATCTAGTTGATCAATTCTTCTGGGTTAAGATTTCCAGAAAATGTAGAAACCTCAATCTTAGGTCTTTTCCCAATTTTAGAAATGGCCCGAAAAAGTCTTTCTTCCTCCTGGTTTACAATTTCGACTTCTCCTTTTTGATATTCTTCTTCAGCTTCATCCTCGCTTTCATCTCTGACATTGAGATTCATTCCTCTGCGAATCTTTTCTTGCAATGCTCGCACTTGTCTCTGCAGCTCTCTAACCTCAAGTGTCACAGCACCAGCTCTTCCGCCACGTTCTCTTCATGGAGGTATTTTCGCGATGTGCGCTGAAACCCTAACCACGGTCCTGGTGCAAACTGCCTCACAGTCGGTGATCTGTTTACACACTCAAGAACTCCTGCTCTGATACCACTTGATGAAGGGTGCTCCCCTTAATACCACAAACACATAACAGATATAGAGAAACAACAATAATATGCAAGAACAAAAAATTGGCTTCTTATTATCTCCACGAATGTGGAATTACAAACTTTCAGAATTACAATATGCAAAGCCACATGGGCATTCCCTTACAATATTCTGTAGGACAAAGCTTCGAACTATTACCTAGATCTACTACCCAGAACTATTCTGAACTGCCTAAGACAATAATACAACCTTCCTTATATAGGCAATGTCCACCGCCCGAGAAGGTTCCAGAAATTTAGCCCTAAGGGCCGACCAAACTTAGAATTATTTTATTTTTCAATTTATTACATCAAAGTCGGCTCAATAACTTTTGAAACCCGAACAGAAATTTTGAAAGAAAATTATTTTCTGCCATTTCAGGTGACCTGACTTCCGGAGACCATAAGTCATCACCAGTTGACCCAATTGACTATTATAACCCCATTTCGAAAACGCCACGAAGCGCTCTACAGGCTTGCCTCATGCAAGCGCCCGACACCCAAATTTTTGACCTCATCCGGGGCCTTTAAAGCCTTCAAAACTGAGTTCAAAGTTTCTGTACCCTGCTACCAATACCGAAAATCTTCAATATCTTCCAATATACACTTGATCTGGCAATGAAACATTACTGACATACTTATATGACCAAAATGAACCTTCAAGAAAGAAATCAGATCATTCTGAGCACATACGAAAATTATCAAAAATAGTAACTTTCCATAAATAGCAGCTCTGCACAAAATAGCCCTTATTGAATATAAAAACATAAATATTTTTTTGGGTGATGCAAGATTGCTCTTACACCCAGGATGCTCCTACATCAGACACCCAAGGTAATTTGAGAAGTGACCCTGTCACGACTCAGGTGTGCAGAGGAAAACCAAGAAGGCTAACCTCCTCCTTTGTCAGCCATGATGAATCTTCAACAGGTCGTCATTTCCACTTGACCAGATATTCTTCATATGTCCTGTTCCTTGTGCTTCTGCCAACACGACTGTCTAGTATATCTTCGATCTCCTTAGTGTCTGAACTAGTTGCTGGAATACTCCACTGTGCTGCTGTGATCTCATCTTCAACACCTCCTTCATGATACTCTGTCAGATCTTAAACGTTAAACACTGGTGAAATATTTAGCTCAGTAGGCAATTCTACCTCATATGCGTTTCCTGAATCATGTTTCTTCAGTATCCTACATGGTCCAAACTTCTTCATTTTCAGCTTGTTATATGTACCAACTGAAAACCGCTCTTTCCGCAAATGAACCATGACTTCATCACCAACCTGAAATTCCTTATACCTCTTTTTCTCATCTGCCTTAGCCTTATACTATGCGTTCATCTTGGTAATATGCTTCCTCACCTCCCCGTGGATGTTCTTCAAGTGTTCTGCAAAATCCTTAGCTTCACACTACTTATTTCTCCTTTATCTATCTTCCTCAATTCAGATGCATTTCTTGGACTACTTCCATATACAATCTGGAATGGTGATTTACCAGTGCTCCTGTTGACAGAATTATTGTATGCAAATTTTGCCTGTGGTAAAATCAAATCCCATCCTGTTGGCTTATCTCCAACCAAACATCTCAGCAAATTTCTCAAACTTCTATTCACCACCTCTGTCTGTCCATCAATCTGTGGATGATGTGATGAACTGAACTTCAAATCTGTCTTCAACTTCTTCCACAATGTCCGCTAGAAATATCCAACAAACTTAGTATTGCAATCTGAAACTATGGTCTTTGGCAAACCATGTAGTCTCACCATTTCTCTGAAAAATAATCTTGCTATATGAACAACATCATTAGTCTTCTTGTAGGGAATGAAATGTGCCATCTTTGAAAATCTATCAACCACCACAAAAATTGAATCATGTCCCCGCTGAGTTCTCGGTAAACCAAGAACAAAGTTCATACTGATATCCTCCCAAGGCTTCTCCGGTATAGGTAATGGCTAATACAACTTTGTATTCTGCTTAACTCCTTTCGCCATCTGACATAATCTGCAACTCTGTACAAACTTCTTCACATTTTGCTGCAATTGTGGCCAATAATAATTCTCACCAACCAAAGCAAGGGTTTTATCACGACCAAAATGTCCAGCCAATCCTCCACTATGCTTCTCCTTGATGAAGTTCTCCCTCATAGAACTTCGTGGAATGCACAACTGACTCCCTCTGAATAGTATATCATCTTAGATGATGAAATCTAACCATTTCGTCCTATCTAGAGTAACAGGTTCTGTACAAGCTTTCCAAGCTTCACCAAAATCAGGATCCTCTGGATATAAATTCTTGAGTTTCTTAAACCCAACCACTTCAATCTGCATTTCTGTCAGCAATAGTTGCCTTCTGCTAAGAGCATCTGCAACCCTATTAGACTTTCCACTCCTGTGTTTCAATACAAATGTATAACTCTGCAAAAATTCAACCCATTTCAAATGCCTTTGATTCAATTTTCCTTGACTATTCAAATATTGCAAAGCTTGATGATCAGTATACAAAACAAACTCTTTAGGAAGTAGATAATGTCTCCACCTCTTTAATGCCTGAACTATAGCATAAAATTTTTGATCATAAACAGAATATTTCCTCTTGGCATCATTTAACTTCTTACTGAAATAAGCAACAGGTTTACCTTCTTGGCTCATAACAGCCCCTATTGCAGTACCACTAGCATCACAATCTACTTGAAACACCTTGTTAAAATCTAGAAGTGCTAAAACAGGTTGTTCTGTAACTTTTTGTTTCAACAATTAAAAACTCTTTTCTGCCTCATTAGTCCACTTAAACTCTTTTCTATCCCCTCTCATTGTTTTAGTCAAGGGTCCACAAATACAGCTAAAATTTCTGATAAACTTTATGTAAAAGCTAGCCAAACCATGAAAAGATCTTACCTCAGTAGCACTCCTTGGAGTAGGCTATTCAAGGATAGCCTGTACCTTCTCTGGGTCCATTTTTAGACCTTCTGCTGAAACTACAAATCTCAAATACACTAACTCTTTCTTCACAAAACTGCACTTCTTCAAATTAATTAACAATTTCTCATCTCTCAACTTCTCAAACACTATACGAATATGCATCATATGTTCCTCCAATGTTTTGCTAAAAATCAAAATATCATCTAGGTAAACAATGACAAACTTACCCAAAAAAAATTTTAGAACCTTGTTCATGAGCCGCATGAAAGTGCTCGGTGCATTGGTTTGCCCAAAAGGCATGACTAACCACTCATACAGTCCTTCCTTTGTCTTGAAGGCAGTCTTCCATTCATCTCCTTCTCTGATCCGAATCTGGTGATATCCACTCTTCAGATCTATCTTTGAGAAATACACAGCTCCACTCAAACAATCCATAATATCATCCATTCGTGGCAATGGAAACCTATACTTGATTTTGATCTTGTTTATTGCTCTGGAATCTGTACACATCCTCCATTCTTCATTCTTCTTTGGTGCTAATACTGCTGGTACAGCACATGAACTCAGGCTCTCCCGAATCAATCCCTTCTGTAACAACTCGTGTACTTGTCTATTCAACTCTTCACTTTCTGCTGGTGTCATTCTGTGTGCTGCCTTATTTGGCAAACTGGCTCCTGGAATCAAATTCATTTGATGACTGATCTTCCTTATGGGTGGTAATCCATCAGGTACATTATCAGATATAATATCCTGAAACTCATTCAACAAACCTGCAACCTCTATAGGTACATCCTCTACTTCTTCTTTACCAACTTTTGGAATTAAAGCAAAACACACATGCTCATGCCTCATACCATCTAAAAATTTTCTTCCATCAACAAATGTTATTCTTGCATTACCACATACCTTTTCTTCGGTCTCCTTCAATGGCTTTAGCTTATGTCGCACTCCATCCTTTGTCAGGGAATAGGTATTCGCACGACCATCGTGTACAGCACATCTGTCAAACTACCACGGTCTACCCAACAACATATGACATGCATCCATAGAGATGATATCGCATAGTACCTCATCTTGGTACCCGCCGATCTTGAACTTTACCAGGCACTGTTCACTGACCATGACCTTGTGGTCATCCTGCACCCAAGCAATCCGATATGGATGTGGGTGTTTTTATCTCTTGAGCTTCAACTTTGTCACCATCTCTTCTGACACCAAATTGTCAGTGCTTCCACTATCGATAATCACATCACAACATTTACCCTCACACTTGCATCTACTGCGAAATAGACTCCTCCTTTGTTTAGGTTCATTCTCACCACTCAACAAGGCTCTTCTGTTAATTAGCATTTATCCTGTTTCAGCATCTTCAGAATTTGATGATCTAGCATCTTCATTGACATGTGCAACTCTGGCCTGGCCTTCATTTCTCCTATCTGTTCTACCTTGGCGCTGAGGACATTCAAATGCCCTATGACCTTCTTCTCCACAGTGAAAACATGTTCCACGGAAGCTACCTCTTCCAGATCCTTGTCCTCTTCCTCTTCCTCTCTGATCTCTATTATTCTGATCTTGAAAGCGATTGAAATTATTTCTTCGCTGATTCAAACTGCTACTGGCCTCATCCTTCTTTTTCGGATCTTCATTTCGGCCACCATATGACCGTCCACTAGATCGTCCACCGCGACCTCTTCCGTTTTGTCTTCTCTCAAACTTCTTGTTCAGCTTTTCTTCTACTTTTAGGGCAAACTGGTATGCCTCTTCAATACTGTTCATTCAAACCAGATTCAACTCTTCCTGAATGCTTGGCCTTAACCCATTAAGGTATCGGGCAACTTTCTCTTTATCAGCTTCTGCATGGCCTGTTCTGATGAGAAGTCGATAGAACTCCTCTGCATACTCCTGAACAGATCTTCCTGCTTGCTTCAAACTCTGCATTTTCTTCAGTAGGTCAAGCTCATAATCAACAGGAATAAACTGTCGCTTCAATTTATCCACCATCCGATCCCATCTCGTGATTTTCTCCTTTCCCCTTCTATTTCGCTCCAACTGAATCTCTTGCCACCATATCTTCGCATGACCTTTCAGTCTGGCCTTTGCAAATTTGACCCTATCAAGATCCTCAACATCTTCATACTCAAAATATTCCTCACATTCATTGATCTAGTCGATCAATTCTTCTGGGTTAAAATTTTCAGAAAATGTAGGAACCTCAATCTTAGGTCTTTTCCCAATCTTAGAAATGGCCCGAAAAAGTCTTTCTTCCTCCTGGTTTACAATTTTGACTTCTCCTTCTTGATATTCTTCTTCAGCTTCATCCTCGCTTTCATCTCTGACATTGAGATTCATTCCTCTGTGAATCTCTTTATTGCAATGCTCGTACTTGTCTCTGCAGCTCTCTAACCTCAGGTGTCACAGCACTAGCTCTTCCGCCACGTTCTCTTCATGGAGGCATTTTCGTGATGCGCGCTAAAACCCTAACCACAATCCTGGTGCAAACTACCTCACAGTCGGCGATCTGTTTACACACTCAAGAACTCCTGCTCTGATACCACTTGATGAAGGGTGCTCCCCTTAATACCACAAACACAACAGATATAAAGAAACAACAACAATATGCAAGAACAGAAAATTGGCTTCTTATTATCTCCACGAATGTGGAATTACAAACTTTCATAATTACAATATGCAAAGCCACATGGGCATTCCCTTACAATATTCTGTAGGACAAAGCCTCGAACTATTACCCAGATCTACTACCCAAAACTATTCTGAACTGCCTAAGACAATAATACAGCCTTCCTTATATAGGCAATGTCCACCGCCCGAGAAGGTTCCAGAAATTTAGCCCTAAGGGCCGACCAAACTTAGAATTATTTTATTTTTCAATTTATTATATCAAAGTCGGCTCAAAATAACTTTTGAAACCCGAACAGAAATTTTGAAAGAAAATTATTTTTCGCCATTTCAGGTGACCCGACTTCTGGAGATCATAAGTTATCACTAGTTGACCCGATTGACTATTATAACCTCATTTTGGAAATGCCATGAAGCGCTCTACAGGCTTGACCAGCGCAAGCGCCCATCACCCAAATTTTTAACCTCATCCAAGGCTTCTAAAGCCTTCAAAATTGAGTTCAAAGTTTCTGTACCCTGCTGCCAATACCAAAAATCTTCAATATCTTCCAATATACACTTGATCTGGCAATAAAACTTTACTGGCAGACTTATATGACCAAAATGAACCTCCAAAAAATAAATCAGATCATTCTGAGCACATACGAAAATTACCAAAAATAGTAACTTTCTATAAATAGCAGCTCTGCACAAAATAGCCCTTATTGAATATAAAAATATAAATATTTTTTTGGGTGATGCAAGATTGCTCTTACTCCCAAGATGCTCCTGCATCACATTTACTTTGATATCATCAACCTGTTTGTGGAGTATTTCTACTCTTTTCTTTTCGTAGTGGTCAACTGCCATTATTTCTAGATTTGTTAGATCCTCACCGATTGCTTGCACCAAAACTTCTAGCTGATCTATGACCGGTTCATCTTCATCTATGTCAGCATAAGGGACAAAGTTTTATAGGATGTTCTTTACATTGGTCAGGACCATATCCCATTTTCTTTTGGTCAATTCTTTTAGTTGCCTTGTTGACATCTTACTGATGTCTACCACTGTATCTTTAATCTTGCTTCTTTTTGCTTCCTTTCCCTCAACAAATGATAGTTTCCTTTTTGAAGAGGAGCTTGGAATGTCTCTGTGTTCTTGTTGGTCTTGCTCTTGCTCCGGTCTTAGTTGCTCTGTGTGTACAAGGATCTCTTCTTCTTGCCCTTTATTGTCTTCCATTACTTGATGAGCTTTGCTTTTTGGTTGGACTTCTTCTTCCAGTGGCTTACTACCTTCAACATTTTGTTGTTGTTCTCCCAGTGGGTCTTCTTTTTGCTGCTGCTCCTCAGCTGTATGGAGTTCCCCTATTGGTATATTGATTTTTTCTTCTTGTTCAACATTTGTTTGTTCATTAGTTAAGAATTCTTTTGTTTGAACTTTTTCCTTTTTGGCATAAGATCCTTCACCATTTATGTGTCCCTCCTTTGGTGTTTGCACTAGTCTATTTTGATCCTGAGGACCATATTCCTCCAATGCCTTGAAGTCATAATTGTTCCAGTAGTCTAGAGTGTCTTTGTAGACTTTATTCTCATATCCATTCAATATCTCTGCGACTCTCTCTAATATTTTTAGGTTCATGGATGCTTCTTCTAGTAGAAGCTTTATTCTTTCTTCACTAAATCCAGGTCGGACCTTAAGTAGTGTGTCCCTAGTGATTTTAGTGTTCATGCCTAGACCGGTTTTCCATTTTAATTGTAGCCTGTTGTTGAGTTTCGGTGGGAACTTGGACCTGTAGTCCCTTGGAGTCCTATGATAGTCCATGAAGGTCTCTACAATCCTAACAATCAGCTTTTGTTTGTCCTCTTCATTTAGTACACTATACCATTTGGCTGCATTTTCTACTTCTCCAAAGTCCATAACCTCAGTTATTAAATCATCAACATGCATAGGTTGAAAGTTACCTTTGCTTGGTGAGATGAGAACCATTGGATTCATTGCTTGTCCCTTGGTTAAATCCACTAGTACCGGTGCTTCTTCTCCAAGGACTCCTTTCCCTTTACCAATGTCAAGTGCCGGTTTGGCTGCTGTTCTTTGTGCTGCTTCTTGTTCTGCTTGTTGCTAGGTCTGAAGAAGTTTGGTCCATAATGCGACTTCTTCATTATGTACCGTCTCAATTTCTCCAATAAGCATGAGGCCTATCCTTCTTATGGTTGCAAAATTTTTCTGATGAAGTTCATCTTGTTCTGTTATCTCTTCCAAAGTAAGGTGATTTTGAACCTCCAAAAGAGCCCGTATCCTCTCCTACTTTTCTCTTTCTTTTGAGGCTTTCTACCGGGCCTCAATATTCTATAGAAGTTGTTCCGGTAGAGTAGTGTGTAGTCCACCAGGATGAAGATTGAATTTGTGGAGGTAGAATACTACTGCTTCCTCAATTTTGTCTTTGTCTTCATCACTGCTCAATTCATATCTTCTTTTTACAGAGCCTAAATTTCCAACCCTCTTCAGTTCTTCCACAATTTCATCAATTGTGGGCTTGGCTCGTCTAGGTGGGTCCTCTGATATTTTTCCGGTCTTCTTCTTTCTAATCAGAGGCACTATGTCTTCGGGGTCTGTTTCTTCTTGTTCTTCCTCTTGGATGCTAGGTGTCAGTTCTTCTTTCTTCCTTCGGCCTTTGGGCTATTTTGTCACTAGTTTCTTCCTTGGTGGGGGTGTCCTTTTGTAGACAATTTTGATCGGTGCCCTTTTTGATAGATTTTGAAGAATTTCAGTGTACGTGCCGAACCGATTGGCACCAAGATCCAAATTTGCATAATTTAATGCCTTAGCATATGCCTTAGCAACTTTGGCTGAGATCTCGTAACCCAGTTTAGGAGCATATGCATCTCTTGGTTCAACTGCTTGAATAATGCAGTTGTCAGTGGTGACCAGAAAACATACCTCATCCTTGTAATGTTCAACAATTGCCAACGTAATTCTTTCCCTCTCGTGCATCTCTAGTTGAAAGGCTTCGAAATGTTTGGTCATAGCATTGCTTAACTAGTCTCCCTGTCTATTTGTCATTTCAGTGATTTGATGCATGATCAGTTTATCGGTTCTCCAATTCATTTTTTCAAAACTTGGGAAGAAATCCAATTAGAAAAAGTATAGGCACATCATAAGGGTTCCATACTTCATAGATTTCTTCTTCACAACTCCAAGCTTCTTCATATTTTCAAAAATTTGGTTCTGAAGCATTGCACAAATGTCGTATTGGACATTTTCGTGCATGATGCGATGCACAACATGAATTACACCATCTGGTACGCTGTTTAAGTTGCTTGACTGACATACTTTATATCCGATAACAGTGGATGCAAAATGTACTCCTTCATCTTCAATGTTGTTTATAGTCATGAGTCGATCGTCAGACTTCGACTTGGTCAGCTTGTTGATGATAGTATTGGAGATGGTGCACAGGGTTATCACTTCCCCTTTGTCACTGTATTTAGTCATTCTGTGGAGATCCTCTTTGGTGATCTCGTGACATGCACCTCTATTGAACCAGAACCCTGGTTCATGAAGATGACTTAGCACTAGTCTAACTTGGTCCTCTCAGAAGATTGCAAGGTAGCACACACCATTTATTAGACTGGAAGATACCAGATTGGCATATTTGTCGAGAAGTTTCCCTTCTTCACATAACGACACATACTCTCCTTGAATAAAGGTTTCTCCGAGTTCTTCCTGTCTGGCGTGAATGAACGCTGTAACAGCCTCGGTCAAGAGGACTCCTTTTGGTATGGAAGAGAGAGCACCAGCCATGTCGTTTTCTCTATTTTGCACAGGCAAGATGTTGTATGCTAGTCTTTTCACTTGATCTCCTTTGATCAACTTCACGGTAGAGGAAGATGAAGCCATTCTTGCTAACCAGTAATTTGCAAATAGTGATTTCTCAATGATCAAAGTGTGAAAATAATACTTAGCACAAGAATTTGTAAATTGCAAAGCAAAGTGAAAACTTATGAGTAATTTCCCTTTCTTTTATAGGGTTAAGTTATAACGGTAATTACCAAATGGTAACTATTTGTTAAATGGCTATAGTAATAATTGCTTTACCTACTTTTTCCTTTCATTTTGCCAACTGGTTGATTGTAAACTTGCCTTACCAGTTAATCTTGTAGACCGAGTGAGTCTGACTCTCACCAGTCATACCGAAAATGGTAGTGGATCTATCGGTTCCCTCTAAACCCTCATGGTTTAGTTTGCTAAAGAAATATCGCCATCAGCAGATGGTGATCTTTCCTCTGTCTTCTCTTGAGTGGAGATCTTTGATTCTTTTACGAACCAAATCTGTTTGACTATTTTCTTAGTTTTTTCTTCCTTGTTGATCTTCTCTTCAGATTTAACCGGTTCCTTCTCCTTGCTGGATGACTAGTTTCTGCACTCTTTGGCTTTGTGTCCCACTTTGTTGCAGTGATAGCATATTACTCCAGTTGCTTTCCATGAGTTCATTCTTTTCATGTCAGTTGACTTGTTGCGAGAGCCATTGTAGTTGTGTAATCCATAATTCACACAGTTCACTATACTCAGGTCCTTGTGTCTCTTGGTGAGTACTGGTTTAGGGGATCTAAATGCCATTGTCTTGGATCTGCATTCTTGTGCTTTGTGTCCAAATTTATTGCATGCATAACAGTACCCTCTGAAGCTTCCCTTGCTGTTGCTAGACACAGATGTGGGACTGGACCAACACTCACTGGTCTTGTGGCCCTTTTTACAGCAGTTCTTGCAGCAACTATTGTTGGTCCTTACCGGTGCATTCCTGCAGTTATTAGTCTTATGACCTGATTTTCCACAGTGTTTGCAAGATGTGTTAGGGAAATTCTTACCTTTTTGCATCAGCGATTTCATCTTATCCTTCTTGATTGCTTTTGTCCTAGAGGGCTCACCATTCTTTTTGGCATTTTCACCAGTGAATCCAAGACCGGTCTAATCTTTGTGTCTTCTTTGAGCTTTGAGTTGCTCATCAAGCTTAGTTGAACTTTCATTGTATCTTCTCAAGTATTTCATTTGTCTCTTCAAGTTCATTCATCTGCTCCCTTAGTTGATGCAATTCTTGAGACAATCTATTGCATGCTTCATTCCTGTCATGCCAACCTTTCTGCATGTGGGCATTTTCTTGGGTGACACTCTGCATGTCTTCTTGAAGTTGTAGAATGATAAGTTCATTTGCCCCTATGGCCTCCACTGCCCAGTCCCTTTCTTTCTCAGAGGCTGACAGAGACTTCACTACCGAATTTCTTTCGTCTTTAACTTTTCTCTTTTTCTCGATTAGTCTAGTCATCCTCAAGGCATTGTCTTCTTGTTCTCTTTTAAGATTAGAGATCTCATCGGTCAGGATCTGATTCTTTTCCATGAATTCAGATACTGCCTCCTCAGCTTTGTCAGATCCACGCTGCCCAGAGAGTTCATCGATAGTTTCATTGCTCTTATTCAGCTGTAGCGCTAACTCCTTTCTTTTTGCAAGTGATCTCCTCAATCTGTTTTCCAGAGAGGTGATGATGTCATTGGCTTCCTCTAGCTGCTTTTGATACCGATAAACCTCCATGATCTTTGTCTCCAATTGTTAGGCTTTGAAGTAGAGAGAACTAGGCTCTGATACCAATTGTTACTATTATATCGGTTACTGAGAGTGGGGGGGGGGGTGAATTAGTAAAACTAATCTCCACTATCTAAAACTTGTAAACAGATCTTGAAATTAAAAAATAGAAACTTAACAATCGTTTACTAGCATAAGTAGAACCACTCAAATCAACACAAGTGTTTATACGTGGAAACCCTCGGTTAGAAGGAAAAAACCACGGTGAGACAGAGCTCACAACTTCACTACTATAGAATGAAGGTGCCCTGTTAGGAGCTTACAAAGCATTGATCATAGTGCTACCCGGTTAAGGGATTTTTACAGAGATCGGTTAAGATCTAAACCTTGTTAAAAGTTGTCTGGTTGTACAAGACTTTGAACATCAACAAAGATGTTACCCTGTTAAGGGATTTTTACAAAGAGCCGATTAGGTTCACCCTGATAGAGGGATTTTAATAAGCTTTCATACCTTGTAAAAGTAATGATCTAGTATGACACTCACTGTCTGATTAGATCATATATTTTGATCTCTTCTTCAGTTTTCCTGGCTGTTGATCTCTCCAAGTTTCTTCACCTTTGTGCCTTTAGCACTCTTTTGAAGAATATCTTTCCTTTTGCACTCCCTTTTTGACAACATCAACCTTTTTCATCTTATGACCTGTATATATATATCAAAAGAGTTTATCGCAATGAAACTCTTAACTCACAAAACCACTAAGTTGTAAACTCCGCAATGAATCATGCAATCAGCAACAAAACATGAGTAATGATCTGGAGTTCACCATGTAAGACATCTGCAAAAGATAAAGCTAACTCTTGTTAAAAAGCTAACTCCCATATAGTTTGGCTTCTAATTGAAACTGATCCTCTTAATCTGGTGCGGATCTTTAGCTTGTCTTAGACAGAGACCAGTGCAATCTTGTATTTGGTTCACCTTATACATGCACTCAGAAACCGTTGCGTGTTGTTTAGATTAGTCTACTGGTGAGTGCACTTCTTTTCATCTACCGGTGCATACTCTTATCTTCTCTTCATCTACCGGTGCATATTTGGTATGTTGCTTGGCGACCGGTATTGTGAATGACCGGTGAATCCTTACCGATACTACACATTTGTAGATGAGCACTGATGACAACTCACACTAATGACAACTCAAATTCCTAACATGATGGGTTTTGGATTTTTATTAGATGATGGTGTAGATGAAGATTTAAATTGATAATGGATGAGCTTTGAAAGATAAATGAGGGATGTTTGGATACAAGTGAATGGCTAATAGGTGATTGGGTTTGGATGAAGAGGTAGATGGATTGGATTAGAGTTCGGTTGGAATGATATTGAGTTGAAAAATGCATTGGATTAGGATGATGGTGATGTGATTAGATTAAAGATAAATGATGAGATTAGATTAAGGAGGTGGATGTTGATGTGGATTAGGATGTAGATTAGGATGATGGATATGACCTTGATTGGATTAGGCAAACTAATTAGGATTAAGGTCCTAAATGGTAGATTATGGATGGATTGGGGATGATCGAGATAAGAGGGATGAATAAGGATGATTAAGAGGAATGTGAATGACTAGGATGAAATGATTAGGATGATTAAGATAGAATGATGAATATGAAAGATGATTAGGATGTGGATGATAATTAAGGATGATTGGGATAATATGGATAGTTGGATTAAATTACAGAGATGATTAGGAGATGGTGATTAGAATGATTAGGGATGAGGGGGATAGGATGGATGATTGGAATGATTGTGGGGGTGATTATGATAAAAGACCTATGATGAAGAGGTTGATGGATGGAAAGCTTGATGTGGAAGGCTTGACTTGGAGGACACCTAGACTTAAAAAAGAATGTCTTTTTGTTTTTGAAATGTTTTGATTTTTTTGAGATTTTGATTTTTTTTGGACATTTGAGTTTTTAGAATTTTTTTAGATTTTTAAACTTACAATAAAATTTGGATTTTTAATTTAATATGAAAGTAAATAATAAATGATGCACAATGCGAAATTCGTAAGGTTCAATTTGGATGATGTGTCCCCTTTTGATTTCAAGTGGGGAAGGTCATTTAAACATTCAAACACATAAGACACACCAACAAGCATACTCAAGTGAAATTATCAATCCTTGTAGGCACGAGGCACTACAAGAAAATATGGCCAAAATGGTTCCAACTAGGCTTTGCAAGTTCAACTAGAGGATGTCCTTGATATACACAAGGTATGTGAGGCCCAAATCTTAACCAAAATTTCCACCTTCACGTTCTTTAGGGCTTAGCCAAGATTGAGAATATTCTATTTCCAAGGGAGGTGTCTTTAGATTTTGCTCCCAATATTTATATCTATTGGAACATGGGAATTGAAGTCTTCCCTTGAGGTGATCAAATCCTCAAGCAGACCTTCTAAAAAAAAATCAAGATTGTTTATTTATTGTGCACTCAAGTTCAGCCTAAGGTGTGAGAGGGGATAATATGTAGGTGATCTTGGGATTAAAAGACTAGCTCCAAATCCAAATGTGAAGGTTAATTTTAAGCCCAAATTGAAAACATGATGAAAACACACCAAACAGATCGTCTAAAGCTAAAACTAATTGTAAAAATAAATTTTTTACATCTTTCTAATAAATTAAAAAAAAATGTTGAAAAATGATTTCGTATACAAAAGATATGAGTGTTTTAAGTTAAAAAAGAAATGTTGACTTTGAACATGCGCACCTGAGTTTTGAAGAGGAATTTGGAAAAATGGCTCGTAGATTTTAGATGGGTGGCTGAGTTAGCTTTCCAACACTTCTTGATTTTCAAAAATCTGCATTGTTTTGCAAAAGTTACACCCTTTTTAATAAAACTACTCTTTTATGTGCTTGTGAGGAGGTGAAGGGGCTAAAATAAGCCCTTGGGTTCCACATAACCCCACACATAATGATGGGGGCTGGAATCTTAGTGGAGCTCTTGGTCGCCCATATGACTTGGGGTTAAATCCCTACAATTTTTTTTCAAAAAAGGTAATAAAAAAATTGTGTGTATATATATATATATATATATGTAGGATATCTTATGCATATATACGTATAAATATGTATACATAAAATGTCCAAGACTGAAAAGATATATGTATATATATATATATATATATATATGTATATATATATATATATATATGTGTATATATATATATATATATGTATATATATATATATATATGTATATATATATATATATATATATATATGTATATATATATATGTATATATATATATATATATGTATATATATATATATATATATGTATATATATATATATATATATATGTATATATATATATATGTATATATTTGGATTAAGGTAAAAGCAAGTTTTGAAGGGGCCCCAAAACCCTGTACACTACTGAAACTAAGGATAAGACATTGAAGCTCCCATAAAACAAAAAACAAAATAGACCAGTTAGAAACATCAACCAACCATCAAAATAAAGAACATCGCTGCAAAAGATAGAAGTGTTCTTAACCGGCAGCCCAAAACCAACTTTTAGTCCCCTTATTATGAGACTAAAGAGACATTTCAAATGAGGGAAATGACCTTTTAAATTTTTTTCCTTTTACCTCAGTCCATCCATCTTCCACTTTAGCAGCCTCAATCTACCACATCAGAACATACCCTCCCCCAACATCCACAACAAGGAGGAAATCAACAGTACTAGTAGAGCCAGCATCAACAGTCGAACCAACATAAGTCCTGTTACTATCTAGCATAGAACTCTCCACTTTAATTCCAACATCTTCAACAACAACCATCTCTTCCCCTTGGTGTAGGAGGACATGGGAAGAACCATTTGAAACACCTGTCGCTAGCATTGGGTTAGTCGTAGTAATTCCAGTAGCAGCAACAATAGTCTTCACATCCCCAATACATAAAGGTCCAAGGATAGTTCTAGCATAATCCTCAGCAGGAGCCACACCATAGGTCATTTCAGGGATGACAACAATAGTACCAACATGAATAGCATCAAAAGCTAGAACCCCAGGAGTAGAAGCACCTGACTTCCCCTTCTTTGAAGAGAGTTTATCAACCATATAATGCTGAGAAGAGGCACCAATCCACCATGAAGCAGTCTTCTTCAATTTCCTCTTCTCAATATCACATTTAGCAACAACATGTCCTGTTTTGAAGCATCTCCTACATCTGAAGGGGATACCTTCATAATCCAACTATTGTATCCATCAACCCTTAGGATACATCAACTTGATTTTCTCAGGTAGCCCCTTATAAGTATCAATTTCCACAAGGATACGAGTGTATGTAGAATGAAAGAGGTTAGATGAGTTCTCATCTACCATCAAAAAATCTCCCAGCACCTCACCCACTTCCTCCAACACAAAATCTAGCCATAGATGAATATGGAGATTGGGGAGTCTCACCCATAAGAGCATCTTGTTGAAGGTCTCAGAGGCTGGGTCAAAATCTAAATGCTAGGGCTTAACCATTAATGGGAAGCGATCCCCCCAACTAAAAAAGTGATCACACAGAATAATCCTTTTGTCTTTAGCTGCTTCAAACTTAGCAATGAAGAAACCCTTAGTCATAGGGTAAAGCTTGATGAACTACAACTGATTGAATATTTGAATGAACTGAAGAAACAATGATTAGAGATCACCGAGTACTGAAATGATATGTAAGATGATTAAATCAGTCAAAATATTGTCATTGATGTCAACTAGTCTTGACAGTACTTATCATGTTAGTTACAAACATCTGAACATTTGTTGAAGGAAGAAAAGATGAAGAACTGAGATATTTGCATGTGAAAAAGATGGATATGACAGATAAGGATAAGGTAAACATTGGGTAACTTATTGATGAGTCTATGGCTTTATATTGTTGACTTGAGCATGTTACATTAATCTACTTTGAAGAAGAGATTTGAAATTGAACAAGACAATGTGGTCAGTAATTGAAGATTTTTGTATACACCAAGCCAGTGCAGTGTATACTGACTGACAGTATCAACCGAGCTAGTTTAACTAGTTATCACCGATGTATTTCTGTATTAATCGACGATGGATGAAAACATTAAATGCTAAGATCAATTGACTGAATTTGATGAGTTGGATATTGTTATGATTTTGAGGTTAAAGATGAAGTTTTTTATGAGATCCACGACTAGCATAATTTGGAGAAGATCTAAAGGATGAGATTGAAACAAGTTAATGACACATCTACTGAGGAAGGTTTAAGAGGCAAAATGGACGAAGGAGATTATGCAGCAAAAATCTAATGGCTGAAATGAAAACGGTTTACTTGTCTATATAAGAGATATGAGTTTCATTATTGAAACATGCCGGAGGAAGAAGACTGCAGAGATATCACGTGAAGACTATTCATGCATGCTTGATCAGACTAGTTATTGAAATAACCAAACTGCAGAGTTAACCGAGCGTCAGAGAACTATTTACCGAGTGACAGTAAGTTGATGAATATTGAAGAAGTGAATATGATTATTGATCAGAGGATTTGTATGGGCTTAGCATAGATCTGAATATCTGCAATTGAGTTGTATTTGAATCAGATCATACTATATCAGTTTAACCATTGATTCAGAAAATCTCTTAACCGAGTGGACTTAACAGTCTTTTATTCTGCCCTATGTCATTCAGAGAATGTACATTGTTATCTTATTGACCCCATAGTGAATGCTGGTCAAAAGTTAACTGTTAGTGTTAAATCCTCTAACAAGGTCATCACACCTAATAGTGTGTTTGTAACCTTTAACAGGGTTGGCTCTTCACCGAGCTCACTTCATAAGAGTGAATTATTTTGGGTTACCGATCCTAGCTGGTTTTTCCCTTAATAGGTTTTCCATGTTAAATCATTGTGTTATGTGTTATTTGTGATGATTGGTTTGCTATCATACTTTACATACTGCATACTTGATTTGGTCGGTAATCACAGTTAGCTATTAACTAGTAATCAGTAAAGTGAATAGATAGATTAATATTTTATGTTAGCAAGCTGCATAATTTGTTGGAATTATTTGGTAAGGTACATCTTTGTATTTGGGACTGTAGGATAATTGATTTAATTGATTCACCCCCCTCTCAATTATTCTAACAAAGCTGGACAGAACTAGTGACAATGGGTTCCCTGTGCTTAGAAATCCAAGCATGGAGCCCATGAAGATTAGGCCAATACCCCTTAAATCTACAAATTATTGCATTAGCTGAGAGGTCTAAGACAATGTTTAGCATCTCAGCAACAAATTCCTCCTCTAATTCGAAGGCAACATAATTACAAACTGGGAAAGGTTTAGATTCAGCCGAGGGCTTAGGATCGAGGGAAAACCCCTTGCCACCACCACTAGTTAAGAAATCAACATAGGAGCCCTTATTTTTCCTAGCAAAGGCACTCTTGGTTGAGGACTGGCCTAAGTTAGATCCTCCTCCAACAGGAGACACAACTTTGCCGATAAGATCAGTGGTCATCTTGGGTAGAGAATCCCCTAGGGGGCCATCTCTATGTGGAGGATTAGGGGAGACAACATCCCCACGCACAAACACCACAGGATCCTTGCTAGGGGGAGGTGACAGTGGGATGGAAGAGACCCCCCCCAAATCCCCTGACGCTGGCACAGAAACAACATGCACAAGGTGGGAGCAATTTGAACGAGCGCCTTGGGCGGGAGCAATGAGCGCCATAGTTCTCTCTCTCTCTCTCTCTCTATATATATATATATATATATATATATATATATATATATATATATATATATATATGACACTCAAATTCATAAGAGACTTAAAAATTTATAAATGGTACATAGATTCATACATGATTGTAGATTCCTTATACTTATGCTTGACACAAGTTTTCATTGTCCTATTAGAAACATAGAGTATGTATGCTAAACCAGATTGAGTTCAGTATGCAAGCCCATGATTCTGATTCTTATGTGCAGACTTAGAGAATTAGTATGCAATAACGACTTCAATATTCTCCTTCTTCTTCTTGGTATACAAAAGCTACTGCTAATGCGTGACAATAAACCCAATCTTATTTATTCCTTTACTCCATTTAAGAAATGCCATGCATAATATTTAAATTAGTAGGAATCATTTGCTTTGATTCAGGATATAACACCATTTAGAATTAATACAAAAGGATTTTGTTTGCCTATAATAGGCGACAAAAAAGGATTTTGTTTTCCTGTAATAGGTGACGAAGAATGACACAATTGAACAAGAAATCAAATCCTAAATCCAAATCCCACTCGACAAAGTGCAGAGCTATTACAACAAGCTCAATTCCTTGCTAGTAAATAGGTCTGGATGCATAGTGATAATAATAGTAGATTGGAAGTAGTCCCAAGGAGGTGGCGTGCTGAAAGATTAATAATCAATAGCTTAAGGTATTATGTAGAAGTAGATCAATACTATCCAAGGGTCAAAATTGAATAATGTGTGAGCTTTGTTTATCAAACAATGAAATCAGAGTATCTCCATGTTTGTTCTTCTAGATGTGTAAAATGGTTGTAACTCCCTCCTCTTTTTGATTATTTTCCTGAGCTTAAGGTCCATCGTGGAGAGAAAAGTCAATTTGCAAAGATGCCTTGTCATGAAGAACTAAAAACAATAAGAAGTTGTGGCAGAACCAAGAAGAGTTTCGCTCCTCATAGGTGCCTCTTCCTCCATACATCTCCCATGCAAATGGAAAGGCGATGATATAAAGAAAACAAGAAGCCATAACGTCCCCCACTTAGAGTGATACTTGTCCGTTGAATCCATAGATTACCACTCAATAATAATTTTGGTTAAATATTGCAATGAAGGAAGAAACTCCTCCAATTCTTACCCCTTCTACCCACTTTTTTTTCCTATTGAATGATGCTCTACGTACTTGGTCTCTTCATTTTCCAAAAGACACGTAATTGACAAGAGAGAAAGAAAACCATGAAATGGTAGAGAAAGGATCTCTTTGATGCTTAGAACAAGTTAACTCGGCTCTAACAGTTGTTGCTTGCAAAATTCTAATAGAATTCAAATTATTGGATTGAGATTATCTTATTATCAATTGATATGTTTATATATTTGTATTCATAGAATATATATTTATATATATATACATGATGCTAGTACTGATTTGAAGATTTCATAAATAAATAAGATATTTCAATCTTAAGTTCAATTACTTGTAAGATCCATTGAAAATTTTGGTCATGATTTTCATTATTAAGAAGACATGGATATTACACATATCTATAAAAATATAGAGAGATAATCTTGAGATTATTCTATTTAAAATTGATAGAATTTAAAAGAGTTGTTCAAATGTTTAATTCAATTCTTCATTAATCATGAGGATGAAATTCTTATTGATGAAAATTACTTATCTAAGATTACTAAGATTACTTATCTATAGGTTTCAGCGTCGATGGAAATTTATGACTTTTCCACGTGTCTGCATCCTCTCTCCTTGATGATACTCTCCCTCCTTTCTTTGAGGGTGGCCGTTCTCCTGCATCCACTTACATGAGGTAGTTATTCATAACCATCATTCCAATCTGATAATACATAACATTTCATGCTAGCATATATCATCTAGGTTCATCAACATTTGTCCATGCTTGTTTGTATACATCTTTTATTCATCTATATATTGCATTATTCATTAAAATGCATCGGCATTCAATAATATTCAAAATAAACACATTTTAATATTAAGATCACATTTCAAATGAAGCAGTTGGAACAATTATTTGAAAAGTCCATATAAAAGGGATGCAACATATAAGACATCAACAAAAACAAAGAACAACGTCTCACTCAATAACATGGACATAACAATACGAAAGATAACATAATTTGTTTTGGATGATGCAGACCTCCCTTGAACTTAATCGCTTCGACTTCAAACACCCCATATAAGAAGAAAATGCTCCATGACTGTGTAGCTCATGAACATTTTGGAAAAGTTGGAGCTGGAACCCCAAACTTCACCAAATTTGATTCACTTAGCCAAGAAGCCTCGTTAGCTACATGACTCATCCAATGGACTAGATATTCCTAATACTATTTTCTCCTCATCTTCTTAGCAATGTGTGAATCAATAGTTTGGTGAATTCTCTAAAACTCCTCCTTCGACAATTGGTGTGCCCACTCTGATGCATCCAGTAAATTTCAAAGTGGCTTTGTTGTTGATTTTCTCCACCCTCATGAAACTTATACAAATCTACAACGTTGAATGTTGGAGAAACATCAATGCCAACTTGAAGCCCAATCTTGTATGTATTTGATAAGAACTTCCACAAACCTTACACAATCCAATCTTCCATTTCAACTTCTTGTAGGTTCTTTGTAGAAACCTTTCCTTCCTCAAATGTGCCATAACCAAATCACCAAATTTAAATTCCTACACTCTCCTACAAACATCAACACGTTCCTTATATTTGGTGACACCCTTTGCTAAACTTTCTTTCACTTCCTTATGCAAATCATAGATGTACTCAACAAAATATTTTGCTACAACACTCTTCCTACTCAAATATACACTATCCCTTAACTCATCAACACCTTTGGGGCTGCACCCATACACCACTTGGAATGGGCTCTTTCCCACACTTTTATTTACAAAGTTATTGTATGCAAACTCTGCTTGTGCCAATATTAGATCCGTTTGAGTTGGCTTATATCCAACAAACTCAAAAAATTACCCAAACTTTGATTTACAACTTTAGTTTGGCGATTGGTTTGAGGATGGTAAGTTGAACTAAAACCAAGGAAAACTTTAGTGGCAAATATTCACCAATTGGCAAATATTTTGTATCAGCATTTCAAAAATTGGTGAATCTGTGGTATCAAATGGGGTGGTTGAATCGCCTCTAGTTTATAAATATTCAATCAAATGCACTTCAATTCAGCTATCGTTTTAATTAATTAATTGTATCGATATAAAGATTTTGCCAATAGAATCTATATTTTCCAAATGGTCTAATTTAAATTTTTGCCTAAAATTTTGGAAGCGTATCTTAATCGATGTACCTAATTCACTTGACATTTTTTGAAAGTGTGTTTTAATTCACGACCATATTCATTAATACCATTAATTTGTGATGTCCCCTTTATGAATATGATTTAATAATAAATAATAATAATAAATAAATTACAAGAGACAAATTGTAAAAAGTATGTTCCTTTCTAAAATAAGATTTAATAATAAATAATAATATATTAAAATATAAATAAAATTTAAATTAGAATATAAAAGAGCTAAATTAAAATATAATTGAAACATAAATAAAATCTAGATTAAAATATAAAAGAATTCAATTTAAAATATAATTAAATATAAAAAATTTATAAATAAAATCTAATTTAAAATATATTTAAGTTTAATGAGTTGTCAAAAGGCATGAAATGAAAAGATGCAACTCTCTCAAATATAAGATATAAAAGGAAGAATATAATTTCATTTGGAGGGGGAGAAAAAAGAAGAAAAGGAACATGCGTGTGCACACACACACACACACACATATTAATTATTGACAAAAGGACATGTCTCTTCCAATTAAGATGCAACAATTCAATACCAAGGATATTTAATGAGTATTGAAATAATTCCCAAAGGAGGGAATAAGAGAAGAATATATATTTGGATACTCTTCATGGAAGGAATAGGAATGGAACAAGACACACACACATGCACATGAGAGAGAGAGAGAGAGATGTGACATGAAATATATATCAAATATATACATTTATAATATATTGAAAACTTTGTTGGCCTAATCTTAAATCTTTAAAAATGTTGATGGAAGGATTGACTGGTACGTGTAGAGAGGGGCGAGTAATTTTCTTCACAAGTTAGGTGACTCCCAAGTGGTGGTAATGGCGAGAGTTCATGAAACCCTTGGACCTAATTATGGAGAACGTATCAATGCTCTAGGACAATAATTTCATCATCCTCCATTGAGTTGAAAGGGATTTAAGATAAGATCAAATATAGTGTTTAAGATTTATATTATGAATCACTTAACTATCTCCTTATTAATGTCAAGACATAATATCATATTGTAATAAACAAGCACTTCCTAGAAGGGGACATTACATAATCATTCAATGATGTGGGACATTACATTACAAATTCTATTATAAGTTCATCCCAATGAACGGTCCATAATCGCTTAGAAAATTACAACGTATATATTTTTTTGAGGTTTGATTCGGCCTACATTTACATAAGACGTGTTAGAATTAAGCAAGATTCACCAAATAATTGTATACCATTTAAAATTCTCACTAAATTTGTCAAATATTGATTGGTATAAATACAATCAAAGATCAAATTTATTTCTACACAATTTGGTTAGTTATGAGCTCTCAATTCAAATCAATAGCTAAGTTTTAGACTAGGAAAAATATTGTTGCATTGTCGACTCCTAGTGCTACTCACTAAGAATCTAATGATCATTTTTTGAAGTGTTATAATATTAATCATCCCAATATTTTTGCAACTTTTAGTTCATTCTTATTGAGTGGGGAGACCTCAAACATCTAGATTGTAGGCCTTAGGACCAATGATTCTTATAGTCTATTATTTATTCTTAATCAAGTAGATAGTTTTTGGCAGCCTTTATTTCGTTGGAGATGTCAAACAGGAAGAAGGGTAAGGCTCATAAATGTGGCAAAGGCCAAGAGAGGCCAACAAAATGAAAAACCTTAATTTAACTTTGTACTTTGTCAATGTTTGTGGTCATAATGTTGAAGGTGTATCATCACAAGTACAAGATTCACAACCTAGGTCAAATACTGAAGAAGGTGAGGAACCTAATTTATCTCATATAATAATGAACTTGAAGATGATTTTTTGGTAGATACCCAAGGTCATAGGAATGAGATAATCGACTTGGGTAACAATGTCGTAGATGATGATGAGCACAAAAGGGGAAAAGAAAATCCAAATAAAAAATGGGCCAAGAGTGGGATATGTTGAGGCATTTCCAAATTGATTGTATGTCAAAGTATCCATTCATCGAACCAATGGAGAATCCAAATAAAGGTAACCCTCCAATAAAATGTAGGTATAAGGTTTGTAGTTGGAAACATAAAAAGGAAAAGAGGTTGCAACTAAAACTTGATAGCGTAGGAAATCATATTGGTAAAGTTTATGAAAAACAAAACATAGATGGAATGGAAAATCTGTGATAAGATGGAAAACAAAGGAGCAATGTTAGCATGTTTATAATGCCTTAGAATATAATACAATTTAAAAAGACAAGAGAAGCTTGTTGAATGTAAAGTTTTTATTGAAGCTATTTTTGGAAATGCAATGGTAGTAGAACAACTGGGAAAAGTTATTCAGTTAAGTGTTTCTTTTTATGTTTTGAGAAGAGGGCATCCTATGATAGACTACTTGGGAATGAATGCTTTATTACACTTTTTGAAAGTTCCTAACTATCCTAACAATCATTGGTCAGTGAACGGTTGATGAGAATGGTCAAGTTGTCTTGCTGACGTTGAAAAACAAGATATAAAGGTAAAAATAAGAGAGGTAAACTTTATTGCATTGTCTTTAGACAAAGTCACAGTAATAGATAATACATCTTGGGCATGCATGCATGTTTATACTGTACAGAATCATGTCCTCCAACCTCATCTACTATTTTTTACTAAAATGAAGGAGAGTGTGATAGCAGATACTCTATTTCAACTAGTTAAGAGTTCTTTAATTGAATATGGGGGTATGGATGACTTGATGATTGCTGAAAAGTTGGTATGTGTAGGAGCAGATGGAGATTTAGTACTACAAGGTAATAGGAATGATATTTTCATAAAGATACAAACTTATTTATCACCCTAGATGAATGCCATTCATTGCATGTCCCACATAATGAATCCAGCTTTTAAAATTATGAGAAAGTATGCTCTAGTTAAAAATATTGAAGATTTAGTCAGAGAGCTCTACTCATACTTTTGTCCAAGTCCCAAATGGTTTTGGGATTTTAAAAATTTGTTGATGGAAAAACTGATGGGAGAAAGCTTATTAAATATGTTGATACCAAATGGACCTCCTTGGATGGACCAACGCATTGAGTTTATTCAAAATATTGATCCTTGATTGGAGTAATGTATGAACATCATCACATAGTAGACAAAGCTATTGACATGCTTCATGTAGGTTGAATGATATAGAGACAGTCTTAACTTTAGTAGGTCTTCTCCCCATGCTAGAGGAAATAAACCTTATTATGAAAAATCCCAGGAAAGAGCTCTATGTATATTTCAAAATAGGCTAAGCTATGTAAACTGGCATGCATGACCCTCAATAATCTCTATCAATCTCAACCAACATTATCTGAGGAAAAATTTGTTAGGTGGCACTCACTGATAGATTTGAACAATCCTAATATTTTTTTACAGATTAACGCAAATAGGGAGTTATGTGTCAGTGTGCATAGATTTGAAATACCAATGCACTACCTTTCCATGGTCATGGAACTAGGAAAGCACCCTAAGAAGAAAAAACTAAGTGTTAGAAGGGAATAATTTAGCAAGATCATTGAATCTGTAACTACTACTATGAAGGAAATAGGATCTTCTTTTTCCAAGGAGATTAAAAATTGATTCCCTCATGAGCATCAACTTGAAGCCATGTATATTGTATTTCCTTAATATTGGGAACTCAACAATGCACCTGATTATCGTAAAAAGCTAATGAGTTTGATATGCCAATTTTACAAATTTTAATAATTCAATGGACAAGATATAGATAAAATTTTAAATGAAACTATTCTTAGAGAGAAATTAACCCATTTCACAATAACTATGAGGGAACAATATCAAAAAATGGAGAACCTGCACAAAGAGGGATCAATAACAAAGCTTTTGACAATTCTAAGTCAAAGCAAAATTTTGCGTGATTCAATATCAAAATTTTTTTAACTTGCTAATTTATGTTAAAACATTATATTAGGTTCCATGGAGGATGATAAATTTTTTTAGTGCTTTGGGGTTCCTAAAATCAAAGATAAGAAGCAAACTAGACAAGAATTTGAAAATTTTCTTGAGGCTGTATACATGTAGGTATGATGTGGAAAGTTTTCCTTAGGAAAGGGCACTGTCGATCTAGAAGTCCAAATGTGAAACAAGAGGGTTTGGAAACACTTCAAACCAAAATGGGACAATTGACAAAGACATAATGAATGACATTGACACGTGCATTGATAGCTTTGAGATGCAGTTAAGCATAGGTATGTAGAGTGAACAAAACATAGACAAGAATCAAGGAAGATCTCAATTTGATGATGAGGACGATAAGATGATTTAGCAAGTTTAAGAGATTTAGCACTAGCAGTTACTAGGTATTTATTTAACTTATTACTATATTGCATCATCCATATTACAAAATCCTAAACGTGGTTGATAACTTGATGTTATATTTTGTGTATGTCAATGGCATTAATATTGATATACAATTATATTTTTCAAATTTCTATGTAGAGATATAAACTAGAAAAATAACAAAACATACATAAAATCGAATAATAAGAAAATAAGAAACAACATAATATGTTTAGTGATTGAGTAATGTTATTTATACATGGTGATATTTTTATTAATTCTTTCAAAATATTACCATACAATTCATTCAATACACAACTCTATGTGATTATGTATGCAAAAGTATATCTATTTCATCTACACGCTCAAGAGTCAATACAAAATTTTAGAACCCTTTGCAAATGAACTTGAATTCTCTTTTGTAGAAACAAGGGAGAAACAACATCTTCAAGTTGATTTGCAACATGTCAACATCAAAATCAATAAGAAAGGCACAAAATCTATTGGCTCATCAAAATCTATCCACCTCATCAGTCATCACTTGTCTTTCTACATGAACTCATTACAAATTTACAATCCTAAAGGTGTGCAACATAGGTTGGATTTGTAATTGTTTCATTTTGCATGTTCATAAAATATAGTTAATTCAAGCCATGCCAAATTATACAATACATATTATGAAATCACCGTATAAGTTTTTGAAGGGTTCTCCACTTTCCATTTGATGGAAATCCAATTTGTATTAATGTATGGTAAGTGACCTGTAAATTTGTTAGCAATTCATATTTGGAAGAGGAACCTGACAACACTATTTCATCCAATGTTGCATTCAAGGTTATCAATGGTCTAATGAAATCCAAAAATCTCAACTCACTTGTGTCCTTAGGAAACAAGTCTAAATGATACTTCATTTTGTCCTCCATCTTTTTGAAAGCATCATTTCCAATGTATTGATTTGTTGTGTCAACACTCTTTGGCTAACCAAGATCTATCAATTTCAGTACCTTTCCATGCAACTTATTCATCTTTTTTGCAGTCGTATCCAGACATTCATGTGCTTCTCGTAGTTTCTCACATTTTTGAATTAGATGATGTCTTTACTGAGGCATCAATGTGGTTATGAATTCCCTTGGATGCCAAATAGTTGTCACTAGCTTTGTAGAGTGTTCACAAACTTGTTTTGCAATTTTATGTCTTGAACAAATGTCTTTGTTATGAGAAATGCATTCATTGAGCTTCCCACAATGTAATCTCAGACTTCCAATCAATTCAAACCACTAACACAACTAGTCATTCCTCTGCATTATTTGCCCCCATATTTTTTGTTTTGTATACCTCATTGTTTGTGTCGTAGGTTTGTTCAATCTATCTTGGAAATATTCAATTACATTTGTTTCCTTGTGTAGCTCTTCTTTCAATCTTTCAATGTTTTTTCTCCCTCTTCTTTTTCTTCCCATTTATTTTCTCTTTCCTTCTGATGGTCCAATTGGCTCTATAAAATTTTTGTTGAGGGATCTGCATTCTCTTATTTTTTGTATAATTGTGTTGAAGAGGCTCTTTTATTTTTAATTTTTTTAATGCTTTCATCCAATATTTTCTTTAGTTCATTTAGTTTCCACCTCTATCTATTCATTCTTTGTAATTGTAAATACATAGACAAATTTTTTAATCCCTTTTTGTAATTCTACTCTTATTATATGTTGTTTTCTTATTTTCTCTCTCTCTCTCTCTAGCTTGAGAAATGATGTGTGCACCACTTTGTTGGCCTTTTTTGTCACTTTAGCCTTGTCCACATTTTTAACTCCAAAAAATCCCATTTGGATGGTGCTAACATGAAATTCAGAGGGATCCATTTGACTCTGTAGTTGATTTTAATTTTGAATTGGGGGCATAACAACCATGTACTTCATCATTTATTTGTTTGGGTCATATGTGGGAATTACCATGTTTGATGCAGGTTGTTGGTCTAAAGTTGTAGTAGTTGCAATCCTCTTAATTAGCTTCTTATTTTCTCTATCTATAAATAGATCAACAAAAGTACTATAATCAAAATTTGGGGTTATTAACGCAAATAAATGTTTGAATGGTGAAATAGAACTTGTAATGATGTAGACGCCTCCACCTATACCCGTGGTTGTAACTATTGCAATTTTAGGATTAGTAATGCATATTCCTAATCATGTCCCATTGTCACTTACAACTAAAGTTATTGGACTCTTTTGATGGGTTTGATTTGAAGCTGTAAATGACATCTTTGCAGTGGAAATTGCTAGAGTTGGAGAACTTGTACTTGTCATTTCTATCATAACCTTTTGCTTCTTTACAATTCCTTGATCACTAAGATCCTATATAGTATCTTCTAATACTAGCCTCTAGTGAGAGATTTCTTGTTGTTGCACTTGTTCACCACAACTAGTACTAGTACCCATACGATCCCCACTAATGGTAGAAACACTTGATTCACCACCATGTTCTGGTTATGATTGAATATGAGTTTGTAGATAGTCTAGATTTGAAGCTCTAACAAATGAGGTACATGTATATAAGTAATACCTTTCCCTATTGATTCAACTCCAATGGTTGGTTGTTCATCAGGTTTTCTTGAAACTTCTACCAACAATGATGTCCAAGCACTACTATATTTGGGGCCAAATTTCGACAAACACTTCCGATGGGTAATTTTTTTATAATAAATTTGTTATTTTAAAAAAAAATAGGCCCCGATGATGTCGGTATTCTAATGGGTTTTAAATTGACCATCGGAATTTTGACAGTTTCGGGTATACATATAAAAAAAAGTGAAGCGCCAAATCATTTTTATTTTGATTGGCATAGAAAAGGAGTGGGAGAAAATGAGCTAGGCGCGAGAGAAGGTATGTGATTTCTTCATCTTTCGAACCTCTGACATCATATTCGACCATAAATTTCATATGCATTGCATTTTATTTGATCATGAATGCTCTCTGAAATGACCGCATTCTACTGGTGTCGTGCCCTAGCCAGTGCTTTATCTCTATTATTTGATGTTACTGGTGTCGTGCCCTACCTCGTGCTTTAACTCCATTATTTGATGTTATTGGTGCTTGTGCTCAAGGATATCCATTTTTTTGAAATGTTGACTGTGGTTATCAAATGGACAGCCCGTGAGCTTCTAGCTAGGTGCCATTTGTATTTATAGCTTAGGGTATCAAATGTATTTTATCATTGATAGTTGAGACTTTGTTAAAAGAAAATATGACAAAGAACGATTTTGATTTAGTGCTTTAACTCCATTATTTGATGTTATTGGTGCTTGTGCTCAAGGATATCCATTTTTTTGAAATGTTGACTGTGGTTATCAAATGGAGAGCCTGTGAGCTTCTAGCTAGACGCCATTTGTATTGATAGCTTAGGGCATCAAATGTATTGTTATATCATTGATAGTTGAGACTTTGTTAATAGGAAATAGGACAAAGAACAGTTTTGATTTAGTTTCTCTATTTTGATCCCTAAGTGGCTTACAACCCTAGATAAGTATATGCAGATTTACAGATGCAGTTGTAGGATACATAGCAGCCAATAATTCACAAGAAATCCATGCATCCAATTTGAATAGAAATTAATACAAAGAAATAGGGTCCTCGAATGGCCCAATGAACTGGACCTTGACTGTCCCTTCAACCAATGACCCTTCAAAACTGGGTTATCATGCAATCAGTTAGTGATCCTTCATTCTCCTGGTCTGCCCTACATCCAAACATATTGGAAATACACAATACAATGATAACAAGCCTTTCACAATCCCCCTTCCCTCAAGGAACACTATCAACATCCAAACCTTGACTGTCCCCTCAACCAGTGACCCTTCAAAACTGAGTTATCATGCAATCAATGAGTGATCCTTCATTCTCCTGGTCTGCCCTGCATCCAAACATATTGGAAATACACAATAAAATGATAAAAAGTCTTTCACAATCCCCCTTCCCTCAAGGAACACTATCAACATCCGGACCTTGACTATCCCCTCAACCAGTGACCCTTCAAAATCGGGTTATCATGCAATCAATGAGTAATCCTTCATTCTCCTATTCTGCCCTACATCCAAACATATTGGAAATACACAATACAATGATAACAAGTCTTTTAAAATCCCCCTTTCCTCAACAAACACTATCAACATCTAGACCTTGATTGTCCCCTCAACCAGTGACCCTTCAAAGCCAGTTTATCATGCAATTAGTGAGTGATCCTTCATTCTCCTGGTCTTCCCTACATCTAAACATATTGGAAATACACAATACAATGATAACAAGCCTTTCACAATCCCCCTTCCCTCAAGGAACACTATCAACATCCGGACCTTGACTGTCCCCTCAATGAGTGACCCTTCAAAACCGGGTTATCATGCAATCAGTGAGTGATCCTTCATTCTCTTAGTCTGCCCTGCATCCAAACATATTGGAAATACACAATACAATGATAACAAGTCTTTCACAATCCCCCTTCCCTCAAGGAACACTATCAACATCCAGACCTTGATTGTCCCCTCAACTAGTGACCCTTCAAAACCAGGTTATCATGCAATCAGTGAGTGATCCTTCATTCTCTTGTTTTGCCCTGCATCCAAACATATTGGAAATACAAAATACAATGATAACAAGTCTTTTACAATCCCCCTTCCCTTAATGAACACTATCAACATCCGAACCTTGACTTTCCCCTCAACTAGTGACCCTTCAAAACCGGGTTATCATGCAATTAGTGAGTGATCCTTCATTCTCCTGGTCTGCCCTGCATCCAAACATATTGGAAATACACAATACAATGATAAAAAGTATTTCACAATCCCCCTTCCTTCAAGGAACACTATCAACAAGTGATCCTTCTTCTTATCAGCCATATCCAATGTTTCATTGAAGTCACGACCAAGAATGAAAGTCACCTTACCCATACCATTCATGGATTCTAAAATGTTGTTCCAAACTCCTGAAAACTTTTTTGTTGCTTCTTGTTGCCCCTCCCTGATTAAGACCCCCCTCATCCTCAACATGGTCTTCATCACCTATAGTCTCGATTTCATGGATAGGGGACATGTAAATATCTTTAAATACTTCTACCACAATGTCCTCCTGCCCTGTCTTCTTGATCTTCCTAGCTAAAGTGGATGAATCCACACACAATAACCCAAAATGAAAGGTTTTGTATCCTTTAATGAATCTCAGTCACTGGTAATGCATGGACAGTCAAACTAGTAGTCTCTAAAGCATTTAATAAGTGAATATGAATGTTTGAAAACTTTCCTCTCAACTTCCCCAACCACTCCTAATCAGTTAGAGGGATATTTCTAGAATCTCCACTATTCCTATCCTTACCAACAATTCTTAAACATACTTTATCTGATATGATAATAACATGCTAAACTGAACCAATGGCATGTTCTTCATGTGGTACAAGGAAGATTTGGCTATCAAATCTTCCTTCGTGTAAGTTGAGTGTGAGAGAAGGTATGTGATTTCTTCATCTTTGATTGGTATCTTTGATGTGCAATATCTTTCAAGCCTCTGGCATCATATTCGACCAAAAATTTCAAATGCATTGCATTTTATTTGATCATGAATGCTCACTGAAATGACTGCATTCTATTGGTGTCATGCCCTAGCCCGTGCTTTATCTCCATTATTTGATGTTATTGGTGCTTGTGCTCAAGGATTTCGATTCATTGTTTTGAAATGTTTGGATTCATGTTTGTTGATATTACAATTCATCATATTAGATACAGTATGTTTAAGAAATTTTAGTGTCTAAACACTCAACTAATCCCTCTAACTGATTAGGAGTGGTTGGGGAAGTTGAGAGGAAAGTTTTCAAACATTCATATTCACTTATTGAATGCTTTGGAGACTATTGGTTTGACTATCCATGCATTAATGTTTAGAAGAGATCAATAAAGTATTTAAATACATTCTTACATGTTTGGAGAGGTTTGAGAGGCACTTATCATAATTGTACCCTCACAAACAGCGACATAGGCTGGTTTTACTAAGTTTCCTTTCTCTATTTTGAGGTTTCCTTTCTCTGTCGCAGGGGTACAATCAGAGGGTTCATTGAAAAAATGATCCTTTGAATGGTTACTATAAATATGAATGATTTGATATAGCATATTTCTCATTTTACTTGAAGTTTGGAATAGCTTGTGCAAGGGTGAAAGTACTTTTGATCGTTTTGGTCATGACTGTTCCTCTACATAGTTAGCAAATGTAACCGTCTAATGATTATATGTAATGTTGAATGGATTAAATGCTTTATTCTTGGTAGAAGTGAATGGAAGGAATAGTGTTGGTGTTAGGTTTCATTTATTATTGAATTCAATGGTTTCCAAGATGTGTTGAGGAGTTTTCTCTTTGTTTAATGTTAATTGTTCCTGCACAATCCACTCATACAGTAGTGAAATGCTATGTGATTGACAATTTCATAAAACTGGTCCTTTGGCGTGTATTAAACATAATAGAATTTTCAGCATATTATTATCATTCTATTTATTTGTTGTAAACATGCCATTGGTTCAGTTTTGTAAAAAAAAATTCTATTTTTTCTATTTGATAACCATAGTCAACATTTCAAAATAGTGAATAACATCAAATAATGGAGATAAAGCATGGGCTAGGGCACGACACTAGTAGATTAAAAGAAATATAATGATAATAACATGCTGAAAATTCTATTCTGTTTAATACATGCCAAAGGACCAGTCCCAACAATTCTTAAACATACTTTATTTTGTTTAAGAATTGTTGGGAGTAGTTTTCAAACATTCATATTCACTTATTGAATGCTTTGGAGAGTAGTGGTTTGACTTATTCACTTATTCACTTATTAAAATGTAGTTTTGATTTGGTTAATGTTTAGAAGAGATCAATAAAGTATTTAAAGACAATCTTACATGTTTGGAGAGGTTTGAGAGGCACTTATCATGATTTTTTAGACCATTAGTATACCAATATATGACTATCCAAATCATAAAAATGCCTCGCCCTTAGGGCCAAACTCTCACTATTGCTCCCTAGCTATCAATTCCCTTAAAGAACACACTATTCCAGACAGTGTTCTCTTTACTTTCTCAAATCTCTGCAAGTCAAGAACATTAGAGTTGTATAATACATTGTTAGTATCCTCTTTCCATGGGTCCTAGGCCTTTGGGTCCATGGAAAGGAAATATATTACAAAATACTCTTCAAAACAAAGGAAAAACTTAGCAAATTCAGTCTAACTCATTGTAGATAAAGGAACAGTCATGCTAATAGTTCCTCTAAGTCTTCCAAAACATTTATTGAACTCCCATAAAGTCCTATTGGATCCCCAAATTTCTTAATCCAATCAACTTACATCAGGATCATGAGAAACTTCAAAGGATTAAAAACATTACTTGAAACAGTCACTGGTTTTACCAGTCAAAACGTAAGGAACATAATTTTAAAGTGCTCATAATACATTCAACAATGAAATGAATGCTTGGAGATTGCTTACTATTCCATCCTTGAATTTAGAAACCAAAACAATAAGTAAAGAAGCCTTTCAACAATGCATAACACAATGGACTTGCAGATTTAAACTTCTATTTTTATTGAATCTTTGTTCCTTCCATACACTCCAGGCTTAAGTCTATCGTACAATGACTTCCAAAGATTACATATAACTCCATCACAACTTCCCCAACCATGAAGAACATAGGTGAAGAACTTGATGGTTTCATGTTTTAATCTTTAAGAACTTGATCAAGAACATAGGTTTTAATGAAATATCAATTTGATTTGCAAATTTTGTGTTCTTTACAAATTTGAAAGGCTCTAATAATTACTAGGGTGGATGTGGATGTGCAACCTTATGCTTTTACTACTAAGTCTCTATTTGTTGGGCATACTGATTATAATTACTTGACATATATCACAAATGTTTCTAATTAAGGTTGGCGGGATGATTACGCCTATCTTGAAAAAAGACTGTCAAATCATTATGCTTTCAAATCAATTACCTATCCATGTATCCCTTGCGAGGGAGAGAAGCCAAACACATAAAGAACATGCACATAAACACGGCAACTAAAAAACTTAAATGGAATACACCAAGAAGTACCAAATGATGAATGCTCAATTGTTGTAATGGAAAAGCATCAGAACCGTCCATTTCTAGAACTTGATTTTCTGGTCTAAATGATTTTTCTATAGTCGTAATGATTTTTCTAGAACTTAATTTTCTAGTCTTAATGATTTTTCTATAGTCCTAATGATTTTTCTATAGTCTTAATGATTTTTCTTTCATCCTAATGTTTGTTGCTCTTGATAATTTAGGTCTTGAATTTGAATTTTTGTTCACTATTTTATTTCAGCTTGATATTTCATTCATTTTTCATATACACAGAGACTACACATGCTGATAAAAAATGAGCTATTTGATTAAGGTTAAATATTCATGATTGTAAATAGTCAATATTTTTGATGGTACTCCTTGGTGTATTCCATTTTAAAATAATCATGTTTCTATGGCTATGATAAATGTCCCTTTGTGTTGAGAAAATTAGAGTTGAAAAAATGGTTGCAAACAAATCATCCTTCTTCCACCAACATTCTAGTCAATGTACAAGTAACGAGTCATTCCAATCAAGAAAGACCATGTTTGACAATATCAACCTAGAACAAAATAAGGAGTATGCAGAATTTAGTGATTGTATCTTCCATTAGAGCCACTTCATATGCACAGGTGATGAACATGCATATTTTCCTGAGCGCTATTGGGAGCTTATACCTAGCAACACATGTACTATTGTGAAAATCACCACAAATCTATTTGCTGCTGGGTCTAGCTCCTAGTATTGCTTGGTCAAATATGCATGTTTTTCACCTGTGCCTATACCTTCTATGATCAACTCTTATATGCACAGGTGATGAACATTCAAATTTTCCTAAGAAGTACTTTGAGTAGTCCTCCAACACATGTACTATTGTGAAAATCATCACAAGTCCATTTGTTGGAGGAAATCTCATAGTACACATGTTTGGAGGTCTGAAGGAAACAAGAGAATTTGAAGAGTCACGAGTCTTAAGATTGTACTTAATATAGCCAAGCTTCATTCAATGGTACATTCAAACATGAAACAAACCATTCTTAAACCAGATTAAACTAGTAAACCAAAGGACATATTGATTATAAGTAAACTAGTAAACCATTAAACTAGTAAACTATTAAACTAGTATCACAAATGTTGCTAATTAAGGTTGGCGGGATGATTATGCCTATCCTGAAAAAAGACTGTCAAATCATTATGCTTTCAAATCAATTACCTATCCACGTATCCCTTGCAAGGGAGAGAAGACAAACACATAAAGAACATGCACATAAACACGATAGCTGAAAAATTTAAATGAAATACACCAAGAAGTACTAAATGATGAATGCTCAATTGTTGTAATGGAAAAGCATCAGAACCATCCATTTCTAGAACTTGATTTTCTAGTCTACATGATTTTTCTATAGTCGTAATGATTTTTCTAGAACTTGATTTTCTAGTCTTAATGATTTTTCTATAGTCCTAATGATTTTTCTATAGTCTTAATGATTTTTCTTTCGTCCTAATGTTTGTTGCTCTTGATAAATTAGGCCTTGAATTTGAATTTTTGTTCACTATTTTATTTCAGCTTGATATTTCATTCATTTTTCATATACACAGAGACTACACATGCTGATAAAAAAATGAGCTATTTGATTATTCACTGTTCATGATTGTAAATGGTCAATATTTTTTATGGTACTCCTTGGTGTGTTCCATTTAAAAATAATCTTATTTCTATGACTATGATAAATGTCCCTCTGTGGGCCTATGAACTGTGGGCTTAGTTCCATGTTTTCTTTCATTCTTGCATTTGAAATATTTAATATGGGTTGCATACAGATATATTATTTGTATCGTTGTTGGTGATTATTTAATTGCAATATTTTTTTTTTAATTTATTTTCTTGTTGTTACTTTTCCATTTCAACAATATGGACATGTACTTTGCTTTGAGCACTGTGCTTTATGTTGTGGGCTACAAGGCAAAACCATTAGGCCTCCATGACAGTCTGAAGCTATTTAGCCTATTGATACCCTTGGTATTTTGGACCATCCCTTGGAGGACAAGAACACCATAGAGATGCTCAATATTATTACCTTGGCTCATTTGAAGGCAGTTGTTTTGTTATTCCTTGATGTTTTAGGGTCCTATGGTTATAGTATTACACAACAGGCAGCTCTGTTTCACAACATAAAACCTTTGTTTGCCAATAAGCCTCTTATTGTAGTTTGTAATAAGATTGATTTGCAACCACTAGAGACTACTCTACAAGCTTGAAGAAGCGGTATATTTTGGAAAATGAAGAGTGGAAAGAAGATGATATTCTTGAGATCATGGATGGATACAATAATGTAGACTTTATTGATCCAAATATCTTGCAAGGGCTTGAAGAACTAGAGAGGGAAGGTCTTAGGATGGCAACTGAGGGTGACGAGGATGATGAGATGGGGGAAGTGGAGTTGAATCCTGATGAAAAGGAAGCTCTGGCTGCAATTAGGAAGAAGAAGAAGATGCTTATCATTGAACACAAATTGAAGAAGAGTAATGTAGAGAGCACACCTACCGTACCAAAGAAGTTTGACAAGAACAAGGAATATGGCTTAAACATAATGGGAAGACATCTTTCTAGCCTAGGCTTGGATCCTTCGACAATTAGCTTGATAATAAATGAAGCAGATGAGAGCTAAGCAATTAGCTTCCAAGAAAAATCTCGTAAATGAACTGTTTGTACCCCCAATTCTTGTGCCCTTTGCGCGTACTCGAAGGATATATTTGAAACAACAAGGGTAAGGCTTAAAGAAGTTAATTTTGCATCACTAGACAGATCTTTAAGCCTTACCCTTGTGTTTCAAATTTATCCTTTGAGTATGCACATAGGCCACATGAATTGGGGTACACATAGTTCATTTATGAGATTTTTCTTGGGAAGCTAATTGCTCATCTGTCATCTACTTCATTGCTATGAAGCTAATTTTCGTAGGATCCAGGCCTAGGCTAGAAATATGTCTTCCCAAACACATAAAAAACATGTACATAAACACGTACAACAGCTGAGAAACATAAATGTAGATATCACAACAGCTAAGAAACATAAATGTAGATATCACAACAGCTGAGAAACATAAATGTAGGCATCATGGTCACAATTTTTTGGAGACAACATAATTGAGTTGTATACCCAGATGATGCAAAGCAACTACTACTCCGGTTCCAGAGGAGTACTGGTTGCTTTGCATCGTTTGGGTATACCACTCAATTATGTTGTCTCCAAAAACTTGTCACCATGATGCCTACATTTATGTTTCTCATCTCTTGTGTCCTAGGACCCCTTATGACTCTTTACGACCCTTTATGACCCTTAAGAATACACATCTTAGAGGTCTTAAAATGTCATAAAGGGTCATAAGAGGCTCCTAGGAGGGTCCAGATGAGCTTCCACCTTCACATGATTGGCCCTATTAAGTAGAGAATGTTAAACTATTCTCGAAATAAAGAGAAGCTCAATAATTTAAGGTCTCAGTCCACGGAGATGGTGAAAAATGACGGGAATCAATGATGGAGAATTTTTAGATACTGAGACGACGTATATGCAGTGGAGGCCAGAAGGGATTTTTGTGGAGATTTGATAAACGTGGAGATTTTCTAGAGAGGGTTTCTAGATTGAGTACCAGTGCAAAGATGATGATTCAGTACTATGTCTATAAAACCTTCACAAATATCCCTTTTTTGGCCTCCACTCATACCTCTTCTCAGAATCTAAAAACTTTGGATACTGTTTCTCATCGATGCATGAAATGTGCTAGTGATCGTATAAAATTACTTTTGCGAGACTGGGATCAATTATAAGAAGGTAAACAACAAGATAATTTTATTATATCTTTCATTTCTTTTATCCATTCATATTTTCTGCCTTCTCTTATATTGGATAGCGTGCTGTGTACATAAAGGCAAGGCGGCGATTATTCTCAACAATCGACATGTATAAGTCTTCTAGCCCTTACCTAGTAGCTAGGACTAAAGATAGCAGAGCTCAAGAGACCATCATAGTTGGTCTCCGTCCTTGGTCCATATACTGACAAAACATTTTACTTTTTGTTAGCTCATCAAATGAGGTGATTTTAAAGAATTTAATGGATGATATTTTCATGTATAACGTATATTATTTTAATTTGACGATGAACGAATTTATCAATTCACGCACTTGTATACATCGAGCATAGCCATAGAGAAGCATCCCCTCCCATGGTTTGAGTAATGTGGGCCATGGGAGGAGATGCTTCTTTATGGCTGTGCTTGTAGTATACAAGTGTGCAAAGTCGATAAATTCATGCAACATCAATTTAAATAATATACGTTATCATGAAAATATTCTATTAAATTATTTCAAATCCCCTCATTTGATGAGCTAATGAAATGTAAAATATTTTGTCAGTATATGGACCAAAGCCAGAGAGAAAATGTGATGGTCTCTTGAGCTTTGTTATTTTTACTATTCTAATCTGTCGCTTTTTCGACACGTAGTAAATATTTTTCGACAGACACGCTATACGTTTGACAGATAGTCCCGTCGGAAGTTTATTACTTCGACAGATTACTGTGACGGTACTGTCATACATCTGACGGGTTCTCCTATCAGATATCTAATGCATATCTATCGCAATTACGACAGAACAAATGTTGTAAAGGTCACCTTTTCGACGGATCTGCCCCATAGTAAAGTTGTTTTTTATGTGGCATTTTTCGACAGGAGACTATGTCGGAACACCGACGGTTGTCACTCATGTCACCATTTCCAATGCAAAAATGCCGACGGACACATTTGTCAAAATTTTGACAAATAGGCATTGGAAATCTGACATATGGCCGTCGGAATTTAGCCTCAAATGTACTAGTGAAGGGCCTTGTCCTTTGGGCCCTAGACCTTTATAACCCATTTTTTCCAGTATGATTGCCCCTTTAGTATATGTTTGTTTTACGGGCTCACTCAAAACATATTTTTTTGCAAGGTCTGTAGTAGTTGTTGGAGTGAGAGCCTTGGGTATCTCCTCATCACCATTATTATCACTATCAATATATGCTTCAGAGGGATTCTCTTTATTCTACAACTTTCTAAACTGGGTATCCTCTAGGATATCTTCAAAATATGCACTAGTCTTTGGTTCACCTATATTCTTCCTCGTAGTCCAAAAAATAAAGATTTTGTTTCAAGTCCAGTTTATGTCCACACAGGCTTTATATAGATTTGTTGATGTATATAACATCGGTCAGACAAAACTAATTATATATAATAAATTATGAAAAATAATATATATATATATATATATATATATATATATATATATATATATATATATATATATATATATATATATTGATATTATTTGTATTAATATATATGTATATAATGTTAATCATTTATTTATTATTATAATGGCTATATAGTTAATTATTAAATTAGATTAATGAATAGACATGTCCCATGAAGGGACATGCCCTTTCTTGTCTTTACCATGTGTATATTCAAGAGATTGATGCATTTGGAAAATACATACTTTTACGACAGTGCTATTACATTTGCAACGATCTTAAACTTAACATGGTATGTAAGAATAGAAATGATATGGAGGAAAATATTTGAAAGCCAGTAAAAATCCGTCGATAATTCAATTTGTCGCTTATAGCTGGGGTTACGTGAATTTCGCATTCAACGGCTAAGAACTCCATTGTTTTTATGTGGATAGAACGATACCCACTCGATCACTTGCCGTTGTCATTACTCAAGTTAGTCTAGGTTGCCTTGATGTCCCTTAGGCTATGTTTAGCCTCATAGATGTAAATTTTTTATCTATCTATCTATTTTGCTTGCTTCTGCCCTATGCCATCTCTTTCACCTGCACGTTTTAATGTGATAAATTTCCCTTAAGAATTCCCCAAACTTGAAGCTTTGAAAGGAAAAATGAATGGACGCGATGATAAAAACACATAAAGGGCGTCAATAGATTGATTTGACGGGCAAATAAAAGACAATGGCAGAGGGAGATCAGAATAAACGATGTATAATTAAGGAAAGCCATCTTTGATATAAACGACAGACTTTTGAGTGTGGGCACAGTCCAATTTGATTCGAGCTTCGGCTAAATTACATGATTGCATTGGATGCACGTGAAAGGACAACTTCTTTCTCCTTGTCCTCATTTTCCATAAAGCTCCACATGAAACTATTACTATGAAGATGTTTATTTTCATAGCCAAACCTTCTGCGTCATCCATCATGTTCGAAGGTTTTCCAGGGTTGAGTGAACTGGGTGAAATTGGAATGGAATGTTGAGATTATCTGCTTCCCCTGCAAGCACCCGTATCATCCGATCCAATGCCTATTTGCATTCACTGACGGCCGTGATTCTCAGATTGGGCGGGCCGCCATTGCGGGCAACTAGAGAATGCATTAGCCATGCCCATTGGATTGGCTCACAGTCATTGAGATCAATGACGTGGAAAAAATCTTCCCCTTCCATGGCTTCCATTATGCTCTGGTTTGCTGTCGCGTATGAGACCTTGAGAAATGGGCAGAGATTGAAGATCCTCTGGTGAGCTGAGAACTTGTCCATTGGCGATGGCAGATTAGTACAATTGAGAGCTTTGTGGAGATCAAGCCAGGCTTCCATCCTTATTTATCTTGTTGCCCGATAAAGCTCGACTGGACCAAACCTCTGAACACTTATCGATTGGGGACATTACGTATATCGATAATCACTTATCTTGATATCGATATAATATTGGGCTGCATAAGACCAATGTACTCATCGCGTTAAATTTAATAGTTTTCATAGTGGAGGGATGTTCTGATCGTTTGATGATTTTTACTTGTATTTGGAGATCGTATGTGAATGAAATAGTTCTCGTAGAAGAGTTAAAGTGCCAACTCTTTGGTGACAAACCAAAATCTAAAGATATACTTGAAGAGTATATGATGTCATTACATCTATCAATATCAAGGCCAAAGAGGTGATGCCCACGAATCTCATTTACTCGCATACGACTCATATGCGGCACAAATATACGACAAGCCTAGAATTGAAGCTAACACAACGCGTGAATCGTACATAATATATTCATGGAAGTGTTCTTCTGTTTGGTGTCTTATATTCCTATAAAGGAAGCACTCATACTTCAACAAACATATTTGACAAGGTAGCATAAATAATAATCGTCTTGGATATAATATCTACGGGGACGTGAGGAGATCGTATTAATTGATGATCCTATCCAAATTCTTCATCTATCATCTCAAACATAAGGAGGCACTTGAATACAATATTTTCGAACATGATCTGAAGATTACTATTCATTATTGAGTGCTAGATTACAAGGTGACATTATAGTCATGGTTAGCAAATCAAAATTGTGAAGAACAATTACTTGAGGCATCAGTAGTTCAGGAGTGTGTTCATCGGGGATGTATATAGAGTTTTTTGATTGGAGAAATGATCTTATTCTTGTCTACTATAAATTTAGATAGGCAATCCTTCTTCTAAAGAGTTAAAGATATCTATCATTGCCAACAAGATCTCTATGTGGATTTATCCTATTTATGTCATTTTTTTGGGGAAATAATGTTCTAATTTGGCACACCACGTATCATCTGGGATGAATGATTTCATCCAATCACCTATCACTGGGAATTTGATTAGGCACTTACATTCATCATAGGTTTGAACATAGGGAATAATAGAATGAAATGCCACCACCTTTCGTGCTCCACTTGACATTGTGCCAATATTTAAGTTTTGTGCGCACCTACGACAGATTAATACATATATACATACACTCGAGTAAAGGAAGAAAGCATGTATGAAAACATCCGCTGAATCATGCAATGTAGAAATTATTTGAGTTTGTTGAAAAAGGAATTAACACTGAAGTGGATAATCAAGAAAACCAATAAAATCCAGAATAGGATATTCTTGCAAGAAAAGAAGAATGGTGCATTAGGAATGTTGCTGAGGAATTTATGTAGATGATGGTAGCATCAAGGATTACAAAGAAAATTTGAGACAAGAGGGCTCTCCCAGTGAGAGGGAGTAGACTGTGAAGCAATTTATGTTCAAATCTCAGATGATGAGAAATATATCTTCTATGATTGGGACCATGTATGCTTTCGTGACAAAGGGAGTAGCTAGAGGATTTGGCTCAATTGACCTTCGAGGATCTTGGTCATATTGGTTCAGAGGGAGTTAGACATTTCATCAGAAGCAACCTTGGACGAGGAGGTTAGAAGGTTGATATCTATCTCAGAAGGAGCCACTTCATCATGAAGATCTTCTTAATGCATTCTTCTCTATGAAAGAGAAGGTTAAGGTGAAAGCCCTTGCTAATACATTCTTCTCTGTGAAAGAGGAGTTTGAGGTGAAAGCCCTTGTTTCACCCTCTGGGAGTAGCTATGGTGAACATGATGATGAGATGATGACATCGCATGAGTGATTTCATGATAAACACTTGTGTTTGTTTGTAGTTTCATTCATGACGAGAAGCCATGATGGAGCCACCCGGTGGGAGTAGCCATGGTAGACATTACTATATAAATTAGATATCTGACAAGACCCTCAGCTAAGAGAGAGTGTTGATGTTAGAGTCAGGAGGACAAACCAGAAGTTATCAAGAAGGATTCATCCCTAGCTAAGAGGGAGTGTTGAATTTAGCTTCGGGAGGATCATGATAATAATTCAAGTTGGTGGCAAAAATTTTTAGATGGTAGTAATATTTGACAATAAGAGTGAGGAAAAATCTAGAAGCATATGAGATTGCATTCAAGGGAGAAAGACCTTAATGCCTACAGTTATGGAACTAAGTTGAGAGTTGATATCAGATTCAGAGGGAGTTTGACAATCCATTATAGACAATCTTGGGAAAAAAGGTCAGGAGGTTGATGCATGATCTTGAGCTTCAAAGGGAGAAACTAAAGGATCTGCATCTATGGATATCTGAGAATCTTGATTCAAAGGGAGCTGACCATGTCAAGATGGGTTCCTTAGTGATCAACAATTAGAGGACTATGATTCTTAGGATGGAATTTCAGCATCAGTGATCCATTATTTTTATCTTATAGAGATTCCTTATCATTATGTAAGAGACATGGTACGAAGGAATGTGATCTAGTTGGAGCATATTAACACAAGCGATCAAACAACATATATTCTTACCAAACCACTCCCCAAGGTGAAAGTTGATAACTTCGGGAAGAATCTTGACAAGGTTGAAATATAAAATTTTGATTTGTACTAATAAAGATGTTTTATGTGTAAACTTCTTTTGTTAGATGTGTGACTTTATGGGATCATCCATCCTGTGTACATTTCTGAGAGGTGATGATCTCTTAGATAATGAACACTTGTATTTGATGTTACAAGGTGACGATCTTGTAATGGAGATTCATTATGGTAGACTTTTGATATGTCAATGCACATACCATAATAGGGTTTTATGTAAGGGGAATGTAATGTTCTCAAATTTACTATATCCTTGTATCACGAACTAAGATGATATAAAAATCAGGTATCATGATCTAAGGTGATTCCTCATATCATGATCTAAGGTGATGTGAAAACTAGGTATCGTGATCTAAGATGATTCCTCATATTACGATCTAAGGTAATATGTAAAATCAGGTATCATGTGTTAGGTGATTCCTCATATCACATGTTAGGTGATATGTAAAACTGGGTATCACATGTTAGGTGATCCCTCATATCACATGTTAGGTGATATGTAAAACTAGGTATCACATGTTAGGTGGTTCCTCATATCACATGTTAGGTGATATGTAAAACTGGGTATCAAATGTTAGGTGATTCCTCATGTCACATGTTAGGTGATATGTAAAATTGGGTATCACGTGTTAGGTGATTCCTCATACCACATGTTAGGTGATATATAAAATAAGTAACATGTGTTAGGTGATTCCTCATCTCACAAGTTATCTGATGCTTAAATGAGCATCATGTTTTATGTGATATCTGCCTTCACGAGATATGTGAGATTTCTTATCACAAGAAATGTGATATATGATTTTATCTTTCCTAGCTAAGAGGGAGTGTTGATGTATGTAGCATCGGTCAGATAAAACTAATTATATATAATAAATTATGAGAAATGATTTATATATAAATATATATAATAATTGATATTATTTGTATTAATATATGTGTGTGTGTGTGTGTAATGTTAATCATTTATTTATTATTATAATGACTATATAGTTAATTATTAAATTAGATTAATGAATAGACATGTCCCATGAAGGGACATGCCTCTTCTTGTCTTTACCATGTATATATTCAAGAGATCGATGCATTTGGAAAATATATACTTTTATGGCAGTGCTATTACATTTGCAACGATCTTAAACTTAACAAGATTATAGCATACTTTTTGTAGTAGATGAAACATCAACTCTTTTGTAAAAATTGTCGTACCTCTTGATTTGGATTTCTTGCTCTGTTATTCTCTATTGGTGCAATTGCATAATTTTTGCTGACAATTGTTTTAGAGAAATACTTTTGTCAATAGAAGTTTCCTCCAACACTGTTTTGACCTCATCCTAAGAATCCCAATTTTTCAAAATTTCTAGCAATGGTTTATTTTCGTGTTGAATTCTACTTGCATAGTTCTTATTCACCACAAGCCTTTCTTGAATGACATTGCATAGATCATATTGCGATTAATTGTCAACATCAAAACAAAACAAAATCAAAATTTCATGTGCTACACTAAATATTTTTCTCTCAAATGTGAACCCTCCACATAAGAAAGATAACAAAGGAAATGTGTTCTTCTTTTGCTGAACGTGAAAGAGTTCATCTATACTCTCCATCTGTCATACATATTCCAATAAAAAACCCTCTTTGTCACATGTATTGGAAGTTTGTAGGGTTCTACTCCTGATTCTTAAAACCTTAACATAATATCTTCTTCCATGAGGAACCAATTAACCAATTGTATTTGAGGTCCGAGTTGAATGCAATCTCTACAAGACACATGCAATCTAGGCATTGGAATGCTTGTAATTGCATGATACATTGGTGCCAAAAATAATTCTACAAAATGGTTGTAGTTCTTTTTGTCATCATGCATCCTTATCTCAGTGGTCCATTCATATATTCAACACATTGCTCTCACCTCATTATTCTTATATTCCTGAATCTTAAGCTTTTTGGTCTCAAATGTTCCATGATATATTTCACTAGAAGAATATGGAACAAGTAAGTTTTGAACCTAAATGTCTTAGAGGAACCACTTTTAATCATTACAAATTGTTTGTGCATGTATTGAACAATGTGCTCAACAAAATTATATTTAACTTGTTGAGTAACATAATGGATATTAAATATCATTTGAAGAAGGCTAGCACCCACTTCCCTATTATTTTCCAATCCCAAGAAAAATGTTATCATGACAATAGTATCCTAAACCGAGAGCACAAAAATATCAACATTATATGGAGGCTTATGATTTTGATCCAATTTGGTACCCTCCACTGTTAAACCTTTGATCAATTTATTTTTTTCCTCTCCAGTGATCGCTTCATAATTAGAGGCAAGATTTTCTAGGTCAATGTGGACGTTTGATTTTTTTTCTTCAAACCCTAAGTCCAATAAACTTTTAAATTCTTCCTTGATAATGGATAAAATTCCCTTTTGGGTATTTTTATTAATAATTGCTTTTCTATTTTCATCATAATTTTGTGCACAAACCATGACAATTTTAGGACAAGGAAAAACCTTAGGTGACATCATGCATCCTAATCCAACATCGCATGTTGTAATTTTACTTGTGTATGCTCTTAACATATTTTTATAAACAAGACTTCATATCTTGCCACTTGTCACCTTATTGTGCAATGCAAATCTAAGTTGTGTGGTTCGCTTACCATGGATTAGAAGATCATAAATATCATGGTATTCATCAGTGCAACTTGGGGTTTTAACCAATTGGGTACAGTCTATTTTTTGTTTTTCTTTGTATTACAGTTTCCCATCGCTAGTAGTGGTTGAAAATGGTGGTAGACAAACTTGAAAATGTAAACCATCAATCCCTAATTCTAGAATCTAAACCACAATATTGAAAGACAAAAAATGCGGGATGTAGGTATTTTGAATTTTATTTAGATTTTGAATTTGAATTAATGAATAAATAGACTGGTGCAGCTGGACTCTATTGCATCCCTCAATCTCATTTCTAAATCTCCATGTCTAACTTCTTAAGTCCAAGACTCCAAAGACCAGTCTCCCTTAATTTTAAGAGCCTCCTCAAAGCCTCAAAGGGAAAATTTGTGGTCTTGTGGAATTGTGGACGTTATTCAAAGTCTCAAAGTTTTTTATAACTTTATTTTTATTGCTTCTCTTTGACATGTGTCTCTTTTTAAGAAATTTTTTGAAGAGGTTTTTATCCTTCAGAAATCCAGCCCAAAATGGAGCGTATGTTGCTGGTTTGCAATCATCCAATGGTCAATGAAATGATTATAGTTAATTAATTATACAATTACGTATATTTAATTAAATCTCCAACCACCAATGTCCAATGATAAATATGTGGGCATCTGTGGGTCCCATAGGATTTCATTCATTTAATATGACACGTCATATTGACATGTGTCTCTTTCTTGGAGGAAGTTTGTAAAAAAAATTATCCTTCTAAACTTCAGCCCAAAATAGCGCTTATGTTGTTGATCTATGATCATGCAACAATGATTAAATTGATTTAGATTATAGTGAATTAAGTATATTCAATCAACTATATGTACTTAAATCACCAATGTCCAATGACATATCTGTGCCACGTGGGTATCAGTGGGATGGTGGGTCTTATAGGCTGTTTGGCCTTGTAGACATTACATAATTTAAACCTTTCATTCAATTAATTTGACACATCACACCAACCCATGTCACTTTTTCAAAGGAAGTTGTATAATTTTTTACCCTTCTGAACTTCAACCCGAAATAGTGCTTTTGTTGTTGATCAACGATCATCCAATGGTCACTAAATTAATTTAGATTATAGTGAATTAAGAACAATTAATTAAGTATACATACTTAAATAACTAATTTCCAATGACAAATTTGTTCTATGCGGGTATCAGTGGGATGGTCGATCTCATAGGTTGTTTGGCCTTATGGACATTGCATAACTCAAACCTTTCATTCAATCACTCAAACACGTCACAACGACACATGTCTATTTTTCAAAGAAAGTTTGTAGTGTTTTAAATCCTTTCAAACTTTGGCTTGAAATAGCACTAATGTTGTTGATTTGTGATCATTAGTTCTAGTCCTATACATTGTTTAGGGTTTTGGGTTTTAGAAAGTCTACGAAATTTTTAATTTTTGTGCCTACAATTGGCTGCTAAGTTGGCATTCTAAAAAGATAAGATACTATGTGATGATAGCTACCAACTATTAATGATAATAACAAAAAAACATTTATTCCCTAATTTTGATGAGACATGGTGTACTTTCATCAGGGCATAAGGCAATACAACTCCCCAACGAAGGGTTGGATGATATGTTTTATGATCACAAGGTAAGATTGTATCACTCAAGATCACTTCTACATCATCAAGGAAATTACGATGGAATGTGTAAGTGAAGTAGCCACTGTCAAATTGATTTTTTTCTTATAAATTTGACATTGAGGTGGCTCCACTTCATATTGTTCACAAGAGTGTTGGAAATGTTGAGTAGTGAGTAGAGAGATATCAGAGATGGACACACTCATAATGCTAGAGTTGATGAAACCACATTAAGCATTTATGGGGGAATTCACTGATAAGAGGTTAAGGGGTGTACTAGTGAATGAACACATGCATATTATACGTGTGGTTAATAAATTGTTGGGTCTGGAGTTTTGACTAGTATATCATAGGCACAGGGTTAGCTCGGACATTCTAGATTTTTTCTTGTCCATGGTCATATATATGGTGGTTTCCAAGGAATGGGTGAAAACACCTAGATGGTGTTTGAACATGCATATATGAGCAATATTAATGTTTTTTAGAGAACGTTTGTAGTGTTTTTTATCCTTTCAAACTTCATCTTCAAGTAGTTCTTATGTTGTTGATTTGTGATCACCAATTGGTCCTATACATTATTTAGGGTTTTGGGTTTTATAAAGTCTACGAAATTCTTAATTTTGGTACCTATAATCAACTGCTAGGTTGGCATTCTATAGAGCTAAGATACTAAGTGACAGTAGCTACCAACTATTAATGATAATAACAAAAAAACATGTATTCCCTGATTTTGATGAGATGTGGTGTACTTTCATCAGGGCATAAGGAAAAACAAGTCCCCCAAAGAAGGGTTGGATGATATATTTTACAATCACAAGGTAAGATTGTATCACTCAAGATAAATTATGCATCATCAAGGAAAGTACGATGGAATGTACAAGTGAAGTGCCCACTATCAAATTGATTTTTTTCCTATAAATTGGACATTGAGGTGGCTCCACTTCACATTGTTCACAAGAGTGTTGGAAATGGTGAGTAGTGAGTAGAGAGAGATCAGATATAGACACACTCATAATGCTAGAGTTGACGAAACCACATTAAGAATTTATGGGGGAAAGTCACCGATAAGAGGTTAAGGGGTGTACTGGTGAATGAACACATGCATATTATATGTTGGGTTAATACATTATTGGGTCTGGAGTTTTGAATAGTGTATCATAGGCACGGGGTTAGCTCAAACATTTTGGTTTTTTTCTTGGCCATGGTCATATATATGGTGGTTTCCAAGGAATGAGTGAAAAATCTCACCAAGATGGTGTTTGAACATGCATATATGAGCAATATTAATGTTGTGATTGATAATGTGAATGAGAATCTCCTCATTTCCCTACCACATAAGTACTACATTCAGAGAAATGAGGTGTGAAAACAACCAATTGCGCAAACATAAAATTTGGAGTTGCTATAGGCTTGGTGGGGTGCGATAAACATGAGCATCAATTTTCTTTTGTATGTGGCCAAAATCAAGGAACCCGAAGAGAATGATTGACATTGGGACTATCTAACCACTAAATGATTTCTTAATGAATACAAATTTTATGAAGCAGATGCAACCGAGATTGTTGAGGAGCTAGAGCTAGGGAGTAGAGAGGAATGGATTGCTAAAGACAGCTAGGACATGGAGGATATCGCAAGAGAAAAATATGGAGAGGAGTGATTGGTCATCCTTAGATCCAACAAAGTAAGCCTATACATAATGAAAGTAGAGCGAGAGGTTGCTAGTGCAACAGTGTGTGCCTAAAATCCTTCTTGGAGAATGGTGCTACTCTCTAAGTCTAGTCTAGACTCTAAATTTTGTATTTTTGGGTTACTACTTACTAGTATATCAGTCCCCTATTTTTATTGATAGACACATGTAGAGTTAGATGTAGGAATAGGGTTTGTGAATTTGTTTAATGTCATTGTTGTCCAGTTGATGATATGTGATTGATGGGACATTGGGGTGAACAATACTAAATAGTGAAAATGGTAATATAGGTTATATGCCAAACTTTAATGTACAAATTTACTTTTATTTTAATATAACAGGTGATGGTCCTACCCAATTATTAAGTTATCAAAAAAATATTTTGTATTCATTTTAATATTCATAAATGATTTATTTTATGTTTTAAATAATGAATTTTTTGTAATTATCTAATACTAATGACATAAATAAAATAAGATTTGATTTTAAAATTAAATCACAATCTCGATTTAGGTGTAGGGTTTAGAAAGTTTAAGAAATTCTTGATTTTTTTTCCTCCAATTGGCTATTAGGTTGGCATTCTGCGAAGCTAAGGTACTAAGTGACAACAACTATTAATGTAAATAACAAATAAATATTTATTACCTGGTTTTGTTGAGATGTAATTAAGCTAGATTTAAACACAAGGAGAGATACAAAAGATCTCACTAAGATTTAGCATTTATTGGTTATTAGAACTTTCTATTTTTTCTCAGCATCTCCACTACCCTTTATAAGAAATAACAAAATACAGTAAATGTGTTGTCTTAAAAAGGAGTCTTTGAGTAGTTTATCATTGCTACTGTAGTTTCAAGAAATGAACACTCCAATTCATTGCAAAGGTAAAAACAAGCAAATGGCCTTCTTAGGTGAAGTAAAGATAGATACACTTAGGTTAATTTAGAATGTCCCCATAGTCTAATTATTAGGGAATTTCGATGCGTAATAGGAGAGGATTTCATCTTCTTAGAGGATTGATATAAGGTTAACCTAGACATTCCAACTATGTTTTTAGCCTCAACATTGCATGTCAAATAAAATAAAGAAGTGGTTGGAGAACTATGTCGTAAAATATTCTAGAAGGATATTTTAGAAGGTTTGGATATGGTTATGGTCAATGTAGATTAAGGAATCACTATTCCTAAGCCAAGACATTACAATATTTTGATAATTAGGGGAATGTTAGTTCTAAGAAAGCTAATACTGGAGATAGATGGTTATAATCTTTTTAACTCAAGGAAGCTAGTTATCCATAGAAACGTGGATTTTCTTCTTGGGTTAATGAGGATTAGGAGAATTATAGAAGATAAATAGCTAGATAAATATATGAGAGAGAATGGGGTGGACCTAAGTGATGATGATGAAAAACCATAAAATGTGAGGGGAATACACGCAGAGGCAAATGAAGATTCTCTTAGTCCAAGATCAAATTTTTGTGGAGGTCATACAATTGTTGGACAAGACAAGAAAGGAAAGAGGATTAAGGAGTAAGCTTCATATAATGGGGGTACAAATTTTGGCTTTTACAAAAATATTAATGTAAACATCTATATAGTTGGTTTTATTAGGCTTATAGAAGGAGGCTATGGCTCAATAAGCCCCCATTTTGTATTGGAATACAAACAACATCCTATTAGCAACAAGTATATTATAGAGACTTTATAATACCTGGCATTTTGGTAGGTCTTAAGAATATAACCTCCCATCTTGTGAAAAGATATATTGAAAGGTTTGTTTTGTATCAGATTCGAGACGGTGGTGACAAAAAAGTAGTCCTCTATTTTGGAAGGCTTGTATGAAATAAAATTTAATGATATGAAACTGTTATAATAAAAAAATAGAAATTATGTTATACTTCGGGCTTGTTTTGATAATAGATTACTTTTAGCTACTAATTGGTATGGCTCTTTCCTATATATTTAAAATTGTTCTACATGAAATTAAAATAGATATCAAGTTTAGATGTTTCATTCATACTACATTTTATTTCTTCTCATCTTCAACCCTTTGCCCATCATAAACAATTGTTAGAGATTCACATTCACATAATCACACACCAAGATGGGAGATAATTTTATTGCAAACCCTTTTCCATTTCATTCAGGAACTAAAATATACTACAAAGCATTTTTTTAATCTGTAAAAGGCAACCAAAGCTATGAAATTTTCATTAATATGTGACATGTCTATGAATATTTACATTAAAGAGTAAGACCTATAGAATAATTACACGTCCATGAATATTTATATAGAAGAGTAAGACCTATAGAATATTGAATTACCACATAATTTTGATTACACTTGGAAGTTGGAATACCCCTAATTCTACCCAAAATTTATAATAATCCCTTTGAAAGCCAAAAGGTGGTATTTTGAAACATAAAAAATTGAAAGGTGGTACGATAGTGGTAGGTTGGTAAGACATTGATAGGGCAGTGGTATCTGCACCATGTAGCTCTACTACCACTAGTGATAACTTCTTCACCAAAACTCATCGCATGTAAAACAAATAACCCTTCATTTGAAAAAAGTAGGGAGCTCTTCATCACTTCATTCTATGTAGAATTCTTTCGAGATGAGAAGCTGTGAAAATTCCTCAAACCATTTTTAGTTTTGAAGTGCATCCATGAGAAACCATTTCCAAAGTAAATCCCTACTAATTTTCATCTATTTCCTGTGACACGTCAGTTCCTCATCATTCAAGTTCATAATAAATGGTTGTTGGGCCACATCTTTGTTTGGTTGAAAGAGCTTTTGTATATCCATTGGCCTTGGAATACCCACCCCTATTTCTTCCAGGGTGATAACTTGAATGTGATCCCCCAAGAATTCTTCTTTAAACACCTTCCTTAGCAACAATAGTATCTCCACCTTGTCTCCTCTAAGGTCCAGAAGAGAGGCTAAAAATTGAGATGTAATGTCCATATTCACTTGGTGTTTGTCAATAGATCCAAGTCATATCCTCATTCGTAAACATTCCAACCTCCCTAAAATTGATTTTAGCATTAGGTATGTGATAATTCCTAAAAAGGCCTTATGCATCTCCTTAGAAGTCATTATCAACTGAAAATGACTATCCATCTTCAAAATTTTCACTCAGCTACCACACTCTGTCTACCCAAAGAGAAATAAAGATGAAAAGGGCAAAAACTAGACTCTACAACTAGCTACAACACTCTTTCTACCCTAGGAGAATTGAATTATTGAAGAAGAAAAAGGACTAAACCATCTATAAATAGCCTAAAAACAACCAGTCCTTATTAATTCCTTGTTGATGGTTTAATTCCTAACCCTATTAATAATTTAATTTTTTTCTTTACAAAGGCCAAAGGAAGCCACATATATTTCCAAACGTATTACGTTTAATCATTCATATCTCTATAAATATTTTCCATAAATGGAAGAGTGGGAAATTGGGAATCGTTTCATTTTTTCAATACCAAGTTGGATGCCTTGCAAGGATCACACATGAGAATGTCACTGATAAGACATTATGTTATTACCAAATTGGATGGTGGATGCATTGAGTGCAGCACAACATTATAAATTGTCCACATGACCACTCATGGTCAATGTTTAAGGTTAAGGTGCAGAGTTAAGTATACAGATTTGACATGTGTCTCCATTTCAGAGACTTTCTACAGAATGCGTACTTCAGAATTTCAATCTAAAATAGAATTTTAGCCAATGATTTAGGATCATCCAATGGTCATAAATAATATTAAATATATAATGGTGAAATTATAGTTGTTAGGTATGTGTGTTTGTGGCCATGATTATTGATACCACCTTGCAGGAAACAAATAAAGTCTATATTTTCTTGAGATTTGATGTGATGTGTTCTAGGAAGTTGCCTTAATTATGTTAATTTCCATTTGGCATTGTCCCATCCTGATGACTCATCACCCATGGAAAATGAATATTAATAGAAATTAGAATGTGGATTGAAAAAAATCCACATTTTAATTTTCAAGGGATTGAAAAATTGCCAAAAAAATATATTTTCCCCTTAAATAATAAAAGATTAGCCAAATTTGTTTTACAATTTTCAAGGGATTGAAAAAAATAGGCAAAGAAAATATATTTTGCCCTAAATAATGGAATATTCGCCAAATATTTTCTACAATTTCCAAACGATTAAAAATAATTTGCTAATACACTTAAATATTTTTTCCTTTAAAAGTAAAAAATTCGCCAAATACATTATTATTCCCCCCCCCCCCCACCCCACAATATTGAAAGATATTTTTTAATTACAATAAACTATGTCTAATTAAAACACTATAAAATCTATATGAGGATATTCTTGACTCTGATCTCTACCAAAGGGTATTATTTTATTTTAAAAATATATCATTAAAAATATTAGGAGTTATTGAAATGCCACTTTTCTGAAATAAATTTATTTTTATGGTAATTGGACCCAAAGTGGTATAAAACATGTATTTAATAGACATTTCCAATTGGAAAAGTTAAAGCACTTATCTAACTTAGATAGAATGAATCTAGCTAGACCATATTTTTGACCAAAATTCATTTTTAGTTAGAAATACTAAAATTTGATTGTGCTGATAAGTTAGCCTAAAAGGTGACACCTGATTGTGCTTTTAACCTAATATTTGGAATACATGTTGTTGCAAATATCATGTTGAGTTTTCAATGCATCATGAATTATTACGGTCCATTCATTCTACTTTGCATACTAATGAAATAATAGAGGATTGTGGTGCAAGTGGTCTTCCCAAATCATCAAGAGACTTGCGAGATTAATTTTTATGTCATAGAGATGATGGTTGTTTATTTTATAAAAAGATTGCTTAAATGCCAAGTGCTCAAAATGTGGTGGCTTGTCCAAGTTTAGAACATGTTTTCATGAGGGTTTGGAACACAATTTTGGAAAGACACTCATCCAAAAAAAGGTATATGAAACAGTGAAATATACATTGAAGAGTGGAGGTGAAGGCTTTAGATGTGAGTTAGTTGCAAAAGAATACAATATTACTGATTTTATCTCAGATTTCAAGACAAATCTTTTTTACAAGTATGCAAGGCATAGTCATAGGTCTCAATGGTTGGATAAAAAATTCAGGACATGTAAGGACACTTTCCCCATTGGTACTATTATATCTGTTGTAGACTTTGCGGAGAACTATACATTGCAGCCCCAAAATGAGACTCAAGCTCAATATTACAATTCCATTTAGGTTGCTATTTTGTACACCTCACATATAGAAATTCCCCTGATAGCACAAAAGATGAGTGAAAGATAATCTGAGAGTACCATTTTTATATGAGCGACGACAGGTCTCACTCTCATGAGTTTGTTCAACATTGTTTCCAGAACTATTTTAACTTCTTGCAGGAAAATGGTATTGCTATGGATAGACATCTCATTTGGTCGGATAATTACACCGGTCAATTTAAGAATGCCAGAATGTTTTATTGGTTGTGTAGAATGCATGTGGAGAGAGGTGTACCTCATATTTGGAGTTTTTTGAGTCAGGGCATGGGAAAGGGGAGCATGACAAAGCAGGTCCATGTGTGAAGAGAGCTCTAGTTAAGGAGCAATTGAGGATTTTAGGTGTTGTACTTCTTGATGCTCATTCTATTGTTGATTGGTGTACTTTAGCATTGTCACAGGGGGGGACTCTTCAAAAATGCATTCATTCCAAAGCTCCAATAGTAGTACATGGACCATGTGTTTTCAGTATGATTGAGATCATTGTGATTCAAGTGAGTGGGTGGATACATGGGTTCCATAGTATCTAACTCCTTTATCTTTGACACTCTCTATAAGAAATGATGACATGGACACTTCAGTTGAGTATGACCATCTTGCAAATCTTCTGAAGCTAGGTAATGTTTTTGCATTGGTTGCACCACAGGGGAATGATGAGAGGTCAGATTATTGGTTAGCACGTTGTGTACGAGGTAAACAAAAGCTCGTACAACCGATGACAGATGGTGATGGGTTCACATATCCTACTCGTTCAGTTGTTGTTGCAGGAACATGGCCGTGAACATACATGATTAGAAAGAATGGAATTCCCACATTTGAAGACTATAAGAAGCACAAAACTATTCTCATGTATTCACATCTTGTTATAGAAAAAAATATCAAGTTGTCAAAGCATCAAGGAAGACCAAAGACAAAAGAACTTTGGACTATTAGTACTGCTGATCATGAAGCACCATTGGAGACCCTGAAGCAAAGAGATGACCCTTCAGGAACACTTGACTAGGTAATAAGTTAACTTAGTGCATTGTTTTCCAAGTTCATTAAGCTTAATTTCAATACATTAATTTCACCTTTCTTAGATAGTATTTTGAGTCAATAAACTTGGTTTTGTATGTGGATTGTAACTTGTGTAGGAGCACCTATGAAGACGCCTATGGTCACCATGGATCCAATCAGAGATAAAAGGACAAAAGGATCCTTAATGATTAATTGAGATCTTTTGAAGCCTATAATGGCAATTTGTAACAATCAATTTGATTTAAAAGTTAAATGTCCTAGAAGTCTTGATAAGGACTTATGACCAAAATCATGTATGGGTGGCCAATAGTGCCAAGAAGGGATCTTACATGTCATTTACTTATGTCATTTGCATGGTTTGAATTCTTACATGTTTGATTGTTGTTTCTAATGCTTTAAGGATATTATTTTTTATCATTTCAAACAATCTATAGAAGTTAAACGTCAAACATAATAAGCTTCACAGTTCAAATTTCACAAGCTTAATCATGATTATTTTCACAGTTCAAATTTCAAACATACCACTAACAGTCATTGCAACAGAACTGGGTCAAGAAAAGAAGTGTGCATGCTTTCCCATTTGGTTCTTCTCTTGTTTCAGAATGAAAACCTAATTGTTTCCACTACAAACAAGGACATGTTCCCAAGGACTACTTACTTAATCTATAAAATACAACTGCTTGCAAGCTGCCCAGTGTACCATAATGCATTGTGTGTTTTATGGTCTACAAGTGATGTGCTTTATGAGTTTGCATGGGAGAGTAAAAGGGTTAACTTTTTCATTAATGAAAATGGTGTGGACTATAAGTTGGTGGTTCAGTTTCATGACCTTGCAGTGAGGGTCAGTTGAAAGAGGCTTAGCAGCGTATCTTTCAAACCATCTGACATTGCATCAAATCGTCTGCTCCATCAACTCTAGTTGGTCGGGTAAACGCCGGTGACAACCCCTTTCCACCCACGGAGTCATCGGAACACTCGTGACCATGCTCGACCCAAGTGACCCCAAGGTGCACTAAGCACGATTGGGCATCGATCTTCTGGGGCTTGTATCTCGGACCTCGTGAGAGGTATCAACAAACCATCAAGGGCTATAGGATCATTTTTTCAAGGTCTATAATAACCTCTCTCAGTTTTGGGTGATTCAACTTCATTTGCATTTGGTAAGACAATCTCAATCGATGCCAAAACTTGCAGTGAGGGTCAGTTGAAAGCGGTGCAACAGCGTATCTTTCAAACCGTCTGACATTGCATCAAACTATCTACTCCATTAGCTCTGGTTGGCTAGGTAAATGCTAGTAACAACCCTGTTCCACCCACGGAGTCACTAGAACGCTCGCGACCACACTCGACCCAAGTGACCCCAAGGTGCACTAAGCACGATTAGGCAATGATCTTCCACGGCTCATATATTGGACCTCGAGAGAGGTATCAACAAACTGTCAGGGGCTATGGGATCATGTTTCCAAGGTCTACAATAACCAATCTCAGTTTTGGGCAATTTGACTTTGTTTGCATTTGGAAAGACGATCTTAGTCGATGCCAAAACTTGCAATGAGGGTCAATTGAAAGCGGCTCAGCAGCGTATCTTTCAAACCATCCAACATTTCATTGAACCGTCTACTCCATTGGCTCTAGTTAGCTGGGTAAACACCAGTGACAACCCCATTCTACCCACGGAATCACCGGAACGCACGCGACCATGCTTGACCCAAGTGACCCCAAGGTGCACTAAGCACGATTGGGCAACGATCTTCTAGGGCTCGCATCTCAGACCTCGTGAGAGGTATCGAAAAACCATTAGGGGCTACAAGATCATGTTTCTAAGTTCTACAATAACCTTTCTCAATTTTGGGCTATTGGACTTTGTTTGCATTTGGCAAAATGATCTTAGTCGATGCTAAAACTTGCAGTGAGGGTCAGTTGAAAGCGGCTCAGCAGCGTATCTTTCAAACCGTATGATATTTCATTGAACTGTCTACTCCATCAGCTCTATTTGGTTGGGTAAATGCCAGTGACAACCCCATTCTACCCATGGAGTCACCGGAATGCTCGCGACCATGCTCGACCCAAGTGACCCCAAGGTGCACTAAGCACAATTGGGTAGCAATCTTTTGTTGCTCATATCTCGGACCTTGTGATAGGTGTTGACAAACCATTAAGGGCTACAAGATCATGTTTCAGAGGTCTACAATAACCTCTCTTAGTTTTGGGTGATTTGACTTCGTTTACATTTGGCAAGATGATCTCAATCGATGGTAAAACTTGCAGTGAGGGTCAGTTGAAAGCGACTCAGCAGTGTATCTTTCAAACCGTCTGACATTGCATCGAACCATCTATTCCATCAGCTTTGGTTGGCTGAGTAAACACCAGTGACAACCCCGTTCTGCCCACAAAGTCACCAAAACACTCGCGACCATGCTTGACCCAAGTGACCCCAAGGTGCACTAAGCATGATTGGGCAGCAATCTTCCAGGACTCGTATCTTGAACCTCGTGAGAGGTATCAACAAACCGTTAGGGGATAAGGGATTATGTTTTTGATGTCTACAATAACCTCTCTCAGTTTTGGGCGATTCAACTTCATTTGCATTTGGCAAGACGATCTCAGTCGATGCCAAAACTTGTAGTGGGGGTCAGTTGAAAGCAGCTCAACAGCGTATATTTCAAACCATCCGACATTGCATCAAACTGTCTACTCAATTAGCTCCGGTTGGCTGGGTAAATGCCAATGACAACCCCATTCCACCCACGGAGTCACCGGAACACTCGCGACCATGCTCGACCCAAGTGACCCCAAGGTGCACTAAGCACGATTGGGCAGCGATCTTTCGGGGCTTGTATCTCAGACCTCATGAGAGGTATCGACAAACTGTTAGGGGCTAAGGGATTTTGTTTTTGAGGTCTACAATAACCTCTCTCAATTTTGGGTGATTCGACTTCGTTTGCATTTGGCAAGATGATCTTAGTCGATGCTAAAACTTGCAGTGAGAGTTAGTTGAAAGCAGCTCAATAGCGTATCTTTCAAACCGTCTGACATTGCATCAAACCATTTTCTCCATCAACTATGGTTGGCCAGGTAATCGCTAGTGACAACCCTATTCCACCCACGGAGTCACCAGAACGCTCGTGACCACGCTCGACCCAAGTGACCCCAAGGTGCACTAAGCACGATTGGGCAGTGATCTTTTGGGGCTCGTATCTCATACCTCGTAAGAGGTATCAAAAAACCATTAGGGGCTATAGGATCATGTTTCTAAGGTCTATAATAACCTCTCTCAATTTTTGGCAATTTGACTTCGTTTGCATTTGGAAAGACGATCTTAGTTGATGCCAAAACTTGCAGTGAGGGTCAGATGAAAGCGGCTTAGCAGCGTATCTTTCAAACCATCTGACATTGCATCAAACCGTCTACTCCATCGACTTTGGTTAGCCGGGTAAATGCTAGTGACAACCCCGTTCCATCCACGGAGTCACCAGAACACTCGTGACCACGCTCAACCCAAGTGACCCCAAGGTGCACTAAGCACGATTGGGCAGCGATCTTCTGGGGCTCATATCTCAGACCTCGTGAGAGGTATTGACAAATCATCAAGGGCTACAGGATCATGTTTTTGAGGTCTACAATAACCTCTCTCAGTTTTGGGCTATTCAACTTCGTTTGTATTTGGCAAGACGATCTTAGTTGATGCCAAAACTTGCAGTAAGGGTCAGTTGAAAGTGGCTCAGCAGCGTATCTTTCAAACCATCTGACATTGCATCAAACCGTCTACTCCATTAGCTTCGGTTGGTCGGGTAAACACTAGTGACAACCTTGTTCCACCCACGGAGTCATCGGAATGCTCGCGACCACACTTGACCCAAGTGACCTAATAGCACAAGTGCTACATTTCTCTATGCATTTAGTAAACCCCAATATGATGAGTTATATACACAGTGAGTATATACATAATATTTAAACAATGTAGTACTAAGTGGCTCAAGTGAGTATATATAATGACATGAAACATAAGAACATAGAAAATCTATAGAAGTTAAACCTTAAACATAATATGCTCCATGAACAGGGTATTCCAGAGTAAAGAAAAACAAATGTAACTTCAACAAGATATAATTTAAATCATAATGATAATCATAGTCAAGATATAACTTCACCATTCAATTCCATAAACATGAATAATAAATATGTATACAAAAGATGACGCAAATATAACATAAAAATGAACATGTTCTATATATAGAAAGTATCAAATGTATCAAAAGTATCTTCATATACAAATATGGCACATGCCATTTCAAAATGTCTACAAAATCAATGTTTCAAGGTGTACAATGTGGCATATATGCCATCTCAAAATGTGCCAAGTAGCATCTCTAAATGACCACAAAACTAAAACTACATCCTATGTCATAGGGGGATCATCAAAATGTAGCCTCTTTGAAGAAGTGTTAGGCTCTGATTGATCATGCATCAAAAATGAGTTCAAATCCAACTTAGATTTCTTACGTTATATGATTTGTAGACACACACACGCACACACACACACACACACATATATATAATTCATAATTCAAACACTAATTTAATTAAAATTATAACTGAATACAGATATATGTACCTGGCCTCTCAGTCGCCTACCATGATCAGGTGTCCTAGCATAAGTCCTTGGTAGCAAAGGGACCATGCCAACAATACCAAATCTGACCTATAAATATATATTTGCAATAATGAGATTAGTAGAGTGGTGCAACATAGAGTAATAAATCTACAAAATAGGACATGATTTGAACTAAAATTAAAACTTACATCTGGTGATCCCTCCTCTGGAATAGTGGGCTAGGTCAACAAAGATACGAAAGATTCTCGTGGGCCCTCCCTCACACTAGGAGTAACCTATGAGAGTAAAAAGATTGTCAATTATATATAAATGTACTTCATCATAACAACCCTAGTTACAAAATAAAAATAATAATATGTAAAAGTTTATGTACAATTGGTCTATCACTCCGAATCGAGATGCCTGTCAGCCTAGGCTCCTGAACCCGTGTCGCAAAATCATCGATAGCCACACTTTATACAATAAATTCAAGTAAAATATTTATTACTACACACAAGTGGCATACATATGCATGCATAATTAATCTTAAATAATTAATTACCTTTCCTTTGTTGACACCTAATGAAGGAACCCCCTCTTGCCCCCACTGGCATCGGTTGTAGCCTGCAAGAGTACAATAAGATGACAATATATTAGTAAATGTATGGATTTTATTGCTCTAATTGATAGAGATTTAAGCATGTATACCAAATGATATAAAAAATTAATGGGTACATAATTTATAATATACTGTATAGGCATCAAGGCCAAATGAAATGGTCGAAGCTGTGGACTCATCCACCTATCTCAACTCCTCCTATGTCATCAACTGAACATAAATGGATATATATATATATATATATATATATATATATATATATATATATATATATATATATATATATAAGTGCGTGAAATCATTAAAACTAATATAAATAAATAAATTAAATAAGTCATGTGACAAATTTATTTATAATGTTTACTTTTACCATATCAACAGGAGTCCATGGCTCTGCGTACACCTCCTAAGCACTCTCATGAGATGTAGATGCTCCATGAGGTGTTGCAACCTCTGCAGCTGCGTCTCCTACATCCTCCTCATCAATAACATACTGATATGTATCAACATCAGTAAGCGGTCTGAGGCACATATTCTTGCATATAATGCAAATATGGGGCTCACATACATGTGAACTCTGGTGAGATGTCGATGCACCAGCATCATCCACACCAGGAGGAAACACTGACCTGGTCTACGTGATCAATTGATCACTCAACAAATGAATGGCCCTAATAGTCTGTGAGGCAGCCTTTGCAATGATATCGGGATGCTGCACTCGAGGAGGGGGTGAGACATCAATGGGGGGGACAAAGGTAGTGGCCTTTTTGCCTTGGGCAAATGGCCTAGTTTAAGGAGCTCCTCCACCTACGTGCATGTTGGGCCTCATACTCCAATAATTAACATTGTGACCAAGCACAAACTTAGCATACAATTTTTTTTATAAAATAGAAAGGGAGCTCCAAATTGCTATGGGGTGGTTTATCAAAAACCTTCCACCAGCGATCCCAAAAGTGTGTGCGCATTGTTTCATTTGTGCACCATTTTATTGATAATTTGGGCTTTTTGGGGTCAACTGGTATTCTAGTTTTAGGATTCACAAAAAGAGAGGCTATATCTTCCTCACTTATATTAAGGGTTGCAATCCCATCATGGTCAAGCCCGTCATCAAATTGGGCGTGCATATCATCACGCCAATGAAGAGCAACATTATGTTGCTGCGTGAGTGTGTCAATATTTTGAACAATAGTATTTAATGTGGCAAGCATGGGACCTAATGTAGGTATATTCTGATATGTGTTTTGGAAACCTTGTATTGTGTTCAAATTATCTTGTATCAAATCTTGTAAAGATGGAGGGTTTTGAAACGGGGGATTGTTTTGGGGATCGTTATTTGGTGCGAGAGGGTTATTTTCTTCATTGTTGTCAGCCATGCCTGATTAAATTAAAAAAAAATCTAAATTTCAATTTGATTTCATATATTATTACAAAAATAAATACAAAACCCTATTTCAACCAAAAAAACTACATTTAGCCTCAAAATGAAATAAAACAATCAAAATCTACAAAGAATGTACTTACCATATAGTGCAAAGATTGAATTTGTTATTGCAAAAATCAGATACCCGAAAATATCATGTATATGATATTTCAAGCCATTTTCCAAACCCAAAATGTGAGGAGAAATGAGAAAAATGGCTCGCGGGTTTTGATTTATTCCACAGGTTTCGAGTACCTGATATGATATCAAGTACCCGATTAGGCCTGTGCTTTGGTGTCAGCTTTGCCCAGGTGTATTGACACCCAGGCCTACTCAAAAGTCAACAAGCATTTTCATGCGCTTTTGGATGAATGAAAAGTGAATATTTTTCACATCGCCACTTTTTGGCCCCTCATGATCTTGCACATACCCATATGATCATGCAAAATTTCCTTTAAAACCACTCACACTCATCACTTAATTTATCAAGAGCCATCAACAATTTATTGTCAATATCTTTTATGTAATGAACTGTCATTCATTGAATAATAATTCTATTAGATTAATGCATAATTTTTAAAACATGATATGAATAAACACATATTTAAAGATAATAATTTAACAACTATACACACTAAGAATCAGCAAGAAATATTTCTATTTTAGTAAACTCATCTCATGTTTAGATTCATGTACAAATCAATTTTCATGTATGTAAGTATTTTTATCAATCAAATATACACATATAAACATAAAATTTACATTCTTTCAAGTATATATTGTAATACAAAGAGTTTCTTATTGGTCAAGTCTTTAATAATATTTAGCTATAAGAGGGAGAGTATTATCAGAATATTTTTCCTCCAACCACAAATTTATAGTCTCCTACGCACCTTTCAAATTGGAAGTGGTCTTGCCCTTCACAAGGGTATTAGATAACTTAGAAGTTTAAAAACCATACAAATTCATCTGATAACTAGTATAGTGTATTGACTATGTCCCATACAATCTACCATACATCCCTAGATACCCTCTAGATAAGTATGAAAACTCTAACTGAATGTAGCCTATGATACATAGTGAATTGACAATGCAAGTAGCAATTTGCATCACTTTGGTCAAAATTTTGTAATATAATTAACATTTTTATGTATATTCACACACCTAATTCTATAACTTGTCATCAAAAAATCCTACAATATTATTAATATGCATATTACAATACAAAAGACAATTGATCAAACTAGTTCTACTAGCTAGGTACTATTCTTATTGTGATCCAATTGAATAATTTTCAAATACCAAGAGAGGGGATTATTGGGAACTCATACCTATGTACATGTTATTCATATACACATATATGTAAGTCCTAGATTTAAATTTTAGTCAAAACCTAGAATTTTATATCATCCCAACTTTAAAATCGATCGTAATATAAGTTTTCCTATGAATAAAAATATATGCTAAAATACTCATAACTTTATTGATATATTGGGCAGCAATTGTAAACATAACTAAAAATATGCATCTTACAAAACATGCTTAGAATGATTCTTATGCTATTTTCTTTTCTTTCATAGAGTAGAATTCACTTGTATTTAACATGTTCACCTTTCTAACCAATCTTGTTTATCTTTGCAAGTAATGATTGATACTATTTTATTTTTTACACATACACATACACATATACATACAGTTATTTTCTTTCATAGAGTAGAATTCTTGTATTTAACATGTTCATCTTTCTAACCAATCTTTTTTATCTTTGCAAGTAATGATTGATACTATTTTATTTTTTACACATACACATACACATACACATACACATACGCATACGCATACACATACACATACACATGGACATGCACAAGCACATCCACATCCACATGAACATGCACAAGCACATCCACATCCACATACCCATACATTACATAACCATATTTGATTTATAGAATGATGTAATGTACCCTTTTGGCTAGATAGGGGACACTACGGGAATCCTACGATTCCAACTTGATCAACAAATTTATGAATCCAAATTGTAGCCTTACACAATGTAAATATTGAAAGATGTTGCAATTAAATGAAATTATTGATTGTATTTACAAGTTATAATGCAATTTAATGATAATATCAAATGCAGAATTGAATTGTTATGTATGATTTCAAATGCCCAAACAAAATATGCTCAATTCCAAATGCATACACTTCAAGAAGACTACATACAAATATTATAAGTGTTGTGTCTAATATAGAAATGTGAATTATGCTTTGCAACCTGAATGGATGTTTCTGATATACAATGTGTTGCTCACTCTGCATATACAGGCTAAAGAGTTAACTCAACCGCAAAGCTATGTGTTCCTTTCTTTTATATGCTCTTATTCTCTAATGAGGTCAAAGTTGTCTCTGATCTTAACTTGAGAATTTATGCTTCTAAGGATATCGTCTCTTATATGGAATATGAATAGGTTGCACACCGTTGGTTGCTAGAGTAAGTTGTTCATATCAAATCCTATCATACAATGATACAATATCCATATATATATATATATATATATATATATATATATATATATATATATACATGATCTAGATTAAGTGAGGAGGCATGATGGAATGATCGCTTCTCATAGCAAAACAATAATAATGAAGAGTCACGATGTATCATCATAATAATCGGACTGATTTATTAAATATAATCTTTGGATGATATTGCAACTTACAATTATGGTTGTTGACCAGTCTTAATTCCAAATGTCACACTGTCATTATGTAATGGTTGTCTGTGACTGTCGATGATTGGTAGCAACATATCCAGAATTAAGATCTTCAACGATTCCTTACTATTGTCGACGACTCAAGTAATTCTTAAGTCCGTAATAATCTCCATCGATACAGTCGTTTCGGTATAGATTTTCAGGTGTGCTCTGTCAATAGTATGGATTCTTGTGTGGACTATAGTAGACTATTTACTATCATTTATGATTATATATTATTATATTTTATATTATGATATTCCTATATTATTTTATTTAATATTATAATAATATTATTATTTATATTATAGTTATAATATAATATATCATTATATTGTATTTTAATTATATCTTAATGTTATATCACATTATTACGATAATAACATATTTTATAATAGATTCAATATTATTAATATTTGAATTTTTATTTACATTGTAATCTTTCTATGTTATTATTATTTATTTAGTTTATTTATTTGTTTATAATTACTATATTTATCACTACTAGGTTCTATTGAGGAGAGGGTCATGGCAAATGATACTTTATGACATTTATATATTTAATCCACTAATATATCACAATAGAAACCAACTTACATACAGACATGACAAACCATTTTTCTATACAATAGATAAAATAAAGTATTTATATCTAACAAAGTTTTATACGATAACATTGAGCCTTATACTAACATATTGACATGTTTACTTACTAAATTATGGATATATTTTCATTAAGTAAATTGTTCCCTCCAAAAATAAATGAGAACAATATACACTATTTATTTATATATTGAATAAACCAAATGTGAGCAACTCAATTAATAATCTACCATAGTGATTGGTTAAGTTCTTTATGAATAACTCTATTATGATTTCACCAAACAAAATTCTTGTGCCTTGCACACATGCCTCATCATAGATAGGGACTCCTCACTCTTGTTTTGCGCCCTTAGGTTAATTTACGTTTGAATTTTGTCATCTCACTCCATTTGGAGTGTTTTTGTTAGGGTTATGCATTTTATCTCTACACTTGGGAAAATAAAATTGTATCTTGCATTACGAAGACTAGTCTAGTTGCAACTCAAAACCCTGCTTAGGATTGGATAAGAAGGGAATAATGTAGAGGTAGGTTCATTAGGATATCAAAATTATCTTTTAGGAATAATAAAATGATCAAGGACATGGAGTTTCAATGGCTTTGGATGAAATTTTTAGAAATTGGTATTGAGGAATAGATTAAGAGAGAATTGAGAAATTGAAAAAACAAGTATGGAATGGATAGAGTTTCCATGACTTTGCAAATTTAAATGGGCATTTCAATCAATTAAGTCATTCTATAGAACAACTAAGTAGAGTGAAAGAAAATATGGCTAAGGAAGAATAATGAACATTTGGAATAGTCATGGATTCTTTCATCATAATGACTTGTCACCCAATAACACTTTGCATTATCAAAGAAATATCATTAAAGAAAGAGAATGCCATAATTTTACCTTAGGTGATAATTTCATAATCCTTTGGACATACAAGAACTCACCTTTGGACTCTAAATAATAGAAGAAATAGATAATAAATGTTTGACTTTCTCCCTTGGAGAGGATTTCTCAATCCCTTGGATGCAAACAAAATTTCCTTAAGAGAACTTGTAGAAAAAAATAATATCATAGGGAGGAAACGACATACTTCTAGAAATGGTGGTGATTAGGCTATGTTTTGGATGAATCCAAAAGGGAGTAAAATCCCTAACATTGGAAAATCCCAACACACCAAAATCCCTAGCACTAGAAAATCCTCAACATACCAAGATCCCTAACACACTAAAATCCCCGACATACCAAAATCTCCAACAATCCTCACAAGCCACAAAAAGAAAATGCCACATACATCAACATGGAAGGGTATACCACATGAATTGGAAAATCCAAGAAAAGGGTTATTACTTGACCAATCTTGAACCCTTCCATTATACCTTGGTGCCCATTTCATCATGGTGGGGATATTAGTATAACATGGAAAATCCAAGAACCCTTGAAATTCCCACCCTACCTCTAAGTTTTCCATGGTTTCCATCCATCTCATTCATTCTAAAGATAAGTATGCAATACTTTATACATTTTTATGCCTGACAATCCTAAGACCTTCTTCAAACCCGCCTATCTCCTCTAAGGCCAATTTGCATTTCAATTTTCATTTCCTAAACTCCAATTTCCAAATAAAAACACTCATCTAAAATCCCAAAATTACAAGACCTCCTCCAAATCCCTAAATTCCAAGCCCACAACTCCTCTCCAAGACATGAAATCCGATTTTCTCCATGATAAAGAATCCAAAGGATGACATCATGAGATGTCCACCACTCCACTCCAAGGCATGAAATCCAATCATTCCTAGTTGAGAATAATGATCCAAGGAGAGATCCAAGTGTTACCATTCTATTTCAAGGTAGAAACCCCCATCTCAAAGTGTGATGAATGGATAGAACTAATCCAATACTTTATGAAAATCCTAATCCACTCTTATCTTGGTCTGATTTGACATGTTAAACACACTAAAAGATTAATAGGAGCTAAATCGGTATTGAACAAAACCTAAACTTTCTTTGTCATAACCATTCATCAATTATCTTAATCCAACTATTCATCAACGAAAGATATTGCAACGAAAAAAAAAATACAACACCGTATTTTTACATGGAAAACTCAATGTGGGAAAAACCATGGTGAGAATTACACTCACTATATGCACAACAAATTAATATATTTTAGGCCAAAGGCAAAAGAATTTATTTCTCTTGAAAAGGACTTGCATACTAAGGTGCACTACCTTAGGGAAAGATACAAGGGACTTAAAAAATTAAGAGGCATGATCCAAGGAAAAGATACAAGACTATACAAGATACCAAAAAGACTCATTGTCTCCTAGAAGGCACACGAAAAAGATAAATTTACAATATGTAGGATATCTCTATCAATCAATCCAACAAACTCTATCAATATTAAATACTTGAACATATACTCTTCTATATTTTCTTCACATTTACTTCTCATTAGATCCACACTCAATTTATATCAGTCTACACTCAACTCAACCATCTTCACACCTATATATCAACTTGATTATCCAAAACCACAACTAGGCTGGCCACAATAGAGATAAGCATTATTTGCATGAATTCAATCACCATATGCACTTATACTTAATAAAGTCCACTCCATGGGATAAAGGGGACCTAAATAAATGATAACATGCCTCCCATAATTGAACTAATTGAAGTGAACACAACACAACATCCTTGAAGGTTTGTACTAAATGTAACATGTAGCCAAACATTAGAAAACATTAACCAGTTAGCCAAAATTATTCTCCAATGCTCATAACACAATGTAGGATTTCAACATAACATGAAAAGATCCATTAAAAACTTTTAACTCTTCCTTCAAATAATATTGAGACGAAAATCTCAAAAGTCAAATCAACATAATCCACTAAGTCAGGTAGATACCAACACAATCAATAAAGCCTAACATAAGACAACATACCTTTACTTGTGGGGAAAACCAACATAATACATTTGAACTAGAATAATGCAAAAACATTAGGAATATTTCCACAAAACCACACATCTTGAAACATCAATGAAAAGCAATATCATTCTCCGAACCAAACCTAACTAGTCTTGACAACCAACCTCATTGTCAACAAACAACCAAACACAACTTTAAGCTCTAAAATCTTGTGGATTTGAAAAAAAAAGATAGTGCAATAAAAATTGACCATAGAAATTATAACGAGAACTAGAATCATCCAAATTATTATGTGGAGGAATGCAAATCATTCTCCCATAGGGACTTAAAATACTCTTTCTTTAATATTCAAGCTTCACATACGTATACCTTTCAGAAACACCACATACTAACATATTATTATCACCAGACATCAAAATAACATTTGAACACTCAATACCAAACATATATTAGAGTTCAAATACTCATTCCTGCATATTTCAACTTCCATGAATCAAGTAAAAAAACTCTTCATCAAGTTGACATTAATGCAAATAGCTAGTTGACATGAATGACAACATTGAGCATACATTGCAAACACAATGTTCCATCTTAGTAAGGTAAATCCTATCTAAAGATTCAAAATAATGTTGATCCTCTTATGAAAAACCAAGTTTTTAATCCATTGATTATAATTAATGTGTAATAATGATGGTCATATTTTGTGATTCTTGAGAGGATCTATTATTATTTATGGAAAAATTAAACTTCAGTGTTCTTGATTATGCACATCTAAATATATATTTTTGAACATGGAAATATGGAAGATTCATCCTAAGGGACTAAGAGTGTTAGTTTGTTGAAGACTCTCAAGATTGATAAAAGCTATGAGATCACTAGAATGAAGTATGACTACAAGGGATTCCTGATCACTGGAGAATGTAGTTGTACCATTGTAAAGTGTAAGCACCCTATAGTTGTTACCATTTTCATGATTACTTAGCACCTACCTTGGTGTGTTTTCATCTTTACATGCATAATAGGACTTCGTATAGAACTTAATGGATACCTAAATTCAAATATGGGTCCTATGTTATTTAAATTTCATCAAATATCAATGTGAGCCCTTATTTTTAGGCATTCTCCTATGTTATTTCTCCTATTAAATCCTTTATTAGCCTACATGATCCCTATGTTACCATTTATGGCCTTTGTTATCTCTCTCTGACCTTGAAATCACATGTACCTCAAAATTTGGTATCTCATATGAGACCTAGCGTTAAAATTTGAGCCTTGATTGGTGGATATAGGTTGACTAGGTGACCTATACCTAGGTATAGGATTACTAGGCATCATATACCTATGTTTTGGGCTGAAATTTGAATTGGGGGCATGTCTTGGTAATTTTGTGGGGTTTCTAGATTTGTGGTTGGCTCTTTTGAGTTTTAACCCTCAAAATATTGTGAGAGGTATATAAAAACCCTATCTATCCTCATTTTGGAATCAAGTTCATAAGGAAAGAAATCCACATCTACTCTCGAGCATATGCAATCAATATTTCACATCTAAGAATTCAGGATTAAGTCTCAAGCATTCTTCAAGAGTTTCAAGGTGTTCTCAAGGAAATCTTCTCCATGGATCTAGCTTCTTTCCCTCATTAAAGATCAAGCAAAATATTCCACCATCAAGGAAGAAGATTATACATTCAAGCATCTATTCATCAAAGCATTCAAGTCTTCAACTCCTCTCTCTCTCTCTCTCTCTCTCTCTCTCTCCAATCAAGGATTGTGGAAAACTACAACATCCATTACACAAGGTTTTGTCTTTCATGATTTTCTTTTAGGTTTTTGTGTTCTCAAAGATATTGTATTAGCATATTTGATCACATTCAAAGAAGAATTTCCATTTCTAGGGTATGATATCACTACAACATTTGGGTTTGAATTCCAATGGTAGGTAGCAACGACACTACCATTTGTGTGTGATTTTTGTATTTTTTTACAAGTGCCCCCGACTCTGTCGTAATAGTGATGATGTCATCATTATTTCGACACCCGCGTGATTATAAACAAAACAAAAAAAGAAAAAGAAAGGCTCATTTCTAATTTTACCCAAATCCCAATTGCACACGTGAAGAGGGAGAAGTCGAGCTATGCAAGAAGAGGTAGGTGTTTATTTGGATCTTTGATTATTCCATTTTCTTTATGTGAGCTTGAAGCATCATGCTTTACTTCTATTGATGATTATTTACTTGCTCAAGGTCGTGGGCCTGTGACTGTTTCTTCCTTTTGTATTTATCTTTGATTTTCTTATTGACACAACATTATAATGCTCACTGTTGTATTTTACTTGTTTGGGTCTTTGAGGACCCGTGTTTAACACTAGGGCATTATTGTTGGATCCTTGCATTTTTATTATCTACTTGTTGTGATGACCTAGGGTATCAATGATTAACTATTACTTGTTTTCAATTCATTGCATGATTGACTATCGGGCTAGGGCATCATTATTTTCTTCCATTGATGATTATTTACTGTACTTGATTGCTCAAGGTTGTGGGCCTGTGACTATTTCTTCTTTCTGTATATATCATTACTTGATTTGATTTGGTTATTGACACAACATTTTAATGCCCACTACTGTATTTTACTTTTTTGGATCTTTGAGGACCCATGTTTAACACTAGGGCATTATTGTTGGATCCTTGTATTTTTATTATATGCATGTTGTGATGACCTAGGACATCAATGATTAACTATTACTTGTTTTCAATTCATTGTATGATTGACTATTGGGCTAGGACGTCATATTTTGCTTCCATCAATGATTATTTACTGTACTTGATTTCTCAAGGCCGCGAACCTGTGACTGTTTCTTCTTTCTTTATATATCATTGCTTGATTTGATTTGGTTATTGATACAACATTATAATGCTCACTGTTGTATTTTACTTGTTTGGATCTTTAAGGACCCGTGTTTAACACTAGGGAATTATTGCTAGATCCTTGCATTTTTATTATTTGTTTGTTGTGATGACCTAGGGCGTTGATGATTAACTATTACTCATTTTCAATTCATCGTATGATTGACTATTGGGATAGGGCATCATTATTTGCTTCCATTGATGATTATTTACTGTACTCGATTGCTCAAGGCTGCGGGCTTGCGACTGTTTCTTCTTTATGTATATATCATTACTTGATTTGATTTGGTTATTGACACAACATTATAATGCTCACTACTGTATTTTACTTGTTTGGATCTTTGAGGACCTGTGTTTAACACTAGGGCATTATTGTTGGATCCTTGCATTTTTATCATCTTCTTGTTGTGATGACCTAGTGATGCAGAGCCCTCTACTATTCCCCAAAGGAATTCAACTCAACTTGAGGATTCTACAAGTGTCTTGGAACTCACTCAAGGAGTTAGTCTCAACTCAAGGGTCAAATAGATTTCTCTAACTTTAAACAACCAACACCTCAAACATTTTGAAAAAGTTCACTTCCTCTAACCTTTCCTTCTAACTTCCCTTAGTACCGACCCTGACTCCAGGCTTCACTTTTGTTCTTAGACACAACTCTTGTTCCCTCCACTGACCCAATAATTGGTCCTCACATACATGGATGTCTATTATCCCACTAAGGCTTTAAACATAATCCCAATGCCATGTCTATAAGTTCTCAAACCATCTATGGTTCTATTTCAATACCCAATACCCAACAACCTTCTCTAGGTTTGTCTAGTAGCCCTTCCCAGACAATGATCTGCAAATTATTCAAATACTTCCCCAAAAAATAGGTGAATACATTACATTTAAAAATACCCTTTTTGAATTTGTTAAACATATATCAAGCTCAAGTCTCCATCCTTTGACTGGTGAAACTTTCCATCGCCATACAACCCTCATTCTAGGCCTAATTAGCCCTCTAATAACAAAGAAACTCATACACCCCTCACTCTCATGACTCAAGACCCCAAAAAAGTCTTGCAACATAGTATGAAAAATGGATTTTCATCTTGGTTTGATCAAACTCACTCATCTATGCTCACATTCATCAAACCCTCCCTTTTAGGACTAATAGCCTAGGGCTTTGTAGAAAACACCCTTCAACACATCTCTGAACCCCAACACTAGATCCAACACCTTCAATTACTTTCATATGGACATATCCAACCATAAAATATATGCCTTCTTCATTGGGATCTTCTCAACCAATAACGGGCGATGTCTAGTGCACCATTTTCTATGTCTTTCACCCGGAACAGTCATTGTTCATTGCCTCCTTTCACCTTCCCTACATTCAAATCCTCATAAAACACATATAATAAAACTTTGACATCTCACACCAATCAAGGTGACCACAGAGGTGGGAGAGTCAGTTTATGAGTAGGGGTCACAACCCCAAAACGTTGACTGCACCCTTTAAAGCCTAGTCACATTCAGGCACCAGTCAATTAATATTCCTTAAAATAAAAAACAACACTAAGATGGTTGCATAAACATGTAAATAAAATGCAAAGGAATTTTTTTACATCACTAGAAAATCACAAACACATTGCATTCAACCATTGAAATTACTGGTGGACTGGTTATATCACTGTAGAATACAGTTTGCAGAGAGTTGTTTGTTTTATTGATTGATTCCTTCACCAAAATTGTGACTTAAACATCTTCCCTACCACACACACTATCCACCCTCATGGATCTACCATTAAATAGACTCTAAAACCCGACTATTCCCATAACTAACATCCTAAACTATTTCATAACAATCTTAAACTGACTGTTAAACATAAAATGGTTAAAGTTGTTGTCAAGTTGACAACAAATGTTGTCAACTCAACAACATAATATATAATACCCCTACTAATGACTATTAAAGGTTCAAAAAAACCTTCTAATCCACACTAACCCTTTCACAAGCCTCTAAGGCTTATTTTGCCAATTCTAGGCAAATTACACATTTTGCACTTTTAAGCGCATTTACAACTTTTTAATGGCTCTATTGGCCATGTTACATTCATTATAGACCTTATAGGTCTTTACATCACTCCTCTAACCTAGGATCAACATAATGACCCCTAGTGACCCAGTAGGTGCACTTTTCCCTCATAAATGCCATTAAGGCTTACATAGCATCTTTTGTTGATCATAATATCAAATGATCCCAAAATCATTACAAACATGATGAAAACAATATAAAATGACCAATCATGGTCCAATACATTATCAAATGACCTTAAATACTCTTGTTCCATCACCCCAAGGATCCATAGTGACCCTGGTGTACTTCCATTTCTCTGGAATTGACCTTGGTGCTCTTGCACCACCTAGGGCATCAATGATTAACTATTACTTGTTTTCAATTCATCGCATGATTGACTATCAAGCTAGGGCATCATTATTTTCTTCCATTGATGATTATTTACTGTACTTGATTGCTCAAGGCCGTGGGCCTGTGACTGTTTCTTCCTTCTATATATATATATATCATTGCTTGATTTGATTTGGTTAATCATATTTAATCATTGATTCCCTAGGTCAATCATGCGATGAATTGAAAACAAGTAATAGTTAATCATTGATGTCCTAGGTCATCACAGCAAGTAGATAATAAAAATGCATGTTTGATTATGACTATGTCACCTTGTATTGGAACACCATGACCTTATCACATGTTCTGAGTTATTGTTGTGGATGCCTCATTTGGAAATGATGCCACAACAATATCAAATGTTGATCAAAAACATCAAATGAAACATCAACAACATCAAATGAAACATCAACATTTGATGTTGTTGTTGCATTGTTTGGATGATGCATCCACAGTACTGACTATGCTCTTGCACCATTGTGACTTATGTATGTCCATTTGATGTTTTCCATGATGGTATCTTCTTCCTCTTGTATCATCTTTCTGAGTGCACATGTCTTGTAGCATGGTTTCCTTATAGAAATGTATGGCTTTATTATGCACATGCATGACTGTAGATGAGGATATGTAATAGGATATCATGCATTTCTTATATCCCTTGGATCTAACCCCATTTCTTTCCTTCTTGTAGGTTCTAGATCAAGTAGGAGCACATTGTTTCAATAAGACATGACTAATATCTATTTTCAAGTTGATAACCAATGTTGTCAACTCGACAACATGAACTTAAAACCCCTTTCAAGACTTTTCTAAAGGTTTAAAACATAACCTTTACAATCTTTACTCGCCCTTTAACCCTTATGAGACATATCAACAATGAGACATGTCTCATGTAGAGACATGCCTCTACGTATGTAGAGACATGTCTCTAAATGAGACATGTTCTTTTAATATCATAACAAAGTATAGAACCGATTCATTCGAATGAGGTGCATTGTCACGACCAAATTCGCAGGCTTGTTGAACATTCTCATGTTGTAATCTGATTTGAGATTTTGTCTACATTAGTATGTTGCTTTTTATTACAGTTATAATTAGTTCCTTGGTTCCTTAGTAATTTCTTTTTATTGCATGGTTATCTTTGGTTTGTCATTTTATTTTGAGTTGATTTAAACCAAAGACTTCAACTTAGCCAAAAAATGTGCAATTCTACATTAGTATGTTTCTTTTTATTGCAATTATAATTAGTATGGATGAACAAAATAATGACAATGCAATATTTGTCAATATAGCGTCGATGACTTCAGTCAATGTGCCTATGTGTCAATGTGGTGTTGGCCCATGCATTTTGAAGATGTCATGCACAACAAGTAATCTTGGGTGTCAATTTTGGGGTTGCCCAAATAGGAAAGAGGTCTAGATATGTAATTATATTTTATGTTTAAAAATAATGTGACAACTAATCATTTTAGGAAGAACTGATGTAGATTTGGTATTGTAGGGAAATAGTGGATGTCAATACTTTCGGGGGTTGATGAAACCACATGTACATATGCTCCATCTACATCTATACCTAATGTAGGAAATGAGTGCAACTTGTGCAAGGCTCAAGAGGCAGTTAGTGCCGCCAAGATTGCTTCAATGGCGAAAGAAGAAATTATATTTCTGTGATGCCTTCTTTGTGTAGTTTGTGCACTACTTTGTTGGGACCATATGCATAAATGTGGTTAATAGAGGGCTATTGTAGATACTGAAACTTTTTTAGAATTTCAAGTAGATATGTTGGACATATTTTGATAAACTCATGAACTTTTTTGTTATTTATGACTTTGTTATGATTTTTAATATAAAATTAAACAAAATTAAAAATTAACCTTATTAAAAAAAATGGGGAAATAGAGAATGGGTAAATTTTATTGTCATAGGACTCTTGATACCACCTCCATAATTAGTGTGTTTTGATGACCTAATGTAATTGATTCCACCGTTATTTTTATTTAGGATCAGAATTAGTTCTCTGTGTCCTTTTTTCTTGTTCTGTCATTTGTTGTCTATTTCCAGTGATTATATAAATATGATTATTTGTTAGTCGATGCCCAATGGAGTGGAAAATTTCTTATTCTTATAACGCCAAAACTAAAAGTTTTACATCCTTTGGCATTTGGGAGACACTTCGCTTCATTATCCCATTTGGACTTACATTATAACCAAACATATTCATTATGCCATTGATTTATGATGATTTTTCATTATTGTGCCAAATAAGAAGTCGATTAGTATTTGTTACATAACAATATCAACTACTATATGCTTGTTTGGTTATCGATAACTATCCTTCTCATAATATTATCAATTATTGGGTTGTGTTTTTTATGAAGATATAATTGTATTCAACCTTATCTGATCAACTCTTATATGCATAGGTGATGAACATTCAGATTTTCCTAAGTGGTACTGTGAGCTTTCCTGTCACACATGTACTATTGTGAAAATCATCACAAGTCCATTTGTTGCAGGGTCTAGCTCCCAGTAATGCTTGGTCAAATCTGCATGTTTGTCACATATTCCTTAGAAGACTTTTAATCTCACAATAGCTGAGATACATAAATGTAGGCATCATGGTCACAATTATTCAGAGATACAACATAATTAAGTGGTATACCGAGACGATGCAATACAAATAATACTACTCATCTGGTTCTAAGTTGACATTGTAGGATCCAAAAACCATAGCTAATGATGGATTTTGGACCCTATCTTGATTTTTTTTTGGACCCTACAGTGTAAACTTAGAACTGTAGGAGTAGTGATTGTGTTGCATCGTCTGGGTATACACTCAATTATATTGTATCTCCAAATAATTGTGACCATGCGTGATGCCTACATTTATGTTTCTTAGCTATTGTGTCTCAGAACCCCTTATGACCCTTTACGATCCCTAAGAATACATCGTAGAGGTCTTAAAGTGTTGTAAGGGGTCATAAGATGCTCCTAGGAGGGGCCATATGAGCTTCCACCTTCACGTGGTTGGCCCTATTAAGTAGAGAATGTTAAACTATTCTCGAAAAAAAGAGAAGCTCAATATTTTAAGGTCTCTATGAGCGATATATATATTTTAAAAAAATATAGCATATCATCGCAATTAGGACGGTCATCAAAGAACAACCGATAATAGAGCACTGGAAACGACAGATATCTGTCAGAACACTCTGGGAGATAGTTGTCGCTTGTACAATATTTCCATTGAATAGACGTCGACATTGCGACACCCACAATAAGTCCCGACAACAAGAAAATTATGACCGACGACATGTTGACCATCTTTGACTATGTTGGCAGACCCTTTTACCCTATATATTGCAATGGTGTGTGTCGTCACAATTATGACGGACATCATAGCTATCGGTGCCATCGACACCAAAATTGCAATAGTAGTTAGTGTCTCTAGGTTGATGGCGTGGTGTCGGAATTGAGACGGATAGCCATCAGGAAAAGGATTCAAATGTACTAGTGTATACTTCCTTTTTTAGATCTATCCTTTTCTATATGACAACACACTTCCTTTTATCTTATTTCATTTTAAAGTTGAATTCAAATAGAGGTTTGATTGAGGATGATGAAGTTATTGTCACTTTACCATGGGAAAATATGGTGAGTAATGCTATGGTAGATCACTCACCAAGTTTTCCTTAGAGAGATGTAGAGTCACGATACAAGGGAGAATCAAGGGGGATCCTTTCCCAAAAAGTAGATTCGAGAAGTACCTCTAATGTGCTAGTCCTAAGGGTGCAAGATTACTGAGAGGGGGGGTGAATCAGTAATATAAGATACCTACAAATTTCCACTCCTTTAATTCAAAATCAACATCCACAAGTAACAATTGATAAGAAAATGAAACTTAATCAAATAAACACAACCACCACAATGCATGCAACACATAAAAAATATATTTTTCCCATGGAAACCCAAATGGGTGAAAAACACATGTGAGATGAAACTCAAAAATTATGTACTCTTCTAAAGTATTCCCTGTTAGGAGCTTAACCTTGTTAGGAGTTTACAAAGACACTATTAGGTGCCACCTAGTTATGGGATTTTCCTCTAGCCATGTTAGGATATTTACCCTATTAGGAGTAACTATGCTAGGATATTTCAAACTTAAGTTAATTATCCACTCTGTTAAGAGATTTACAGAGAAGATATGTTAGGATCTACCCAATTAAGGGATTTACAAATAAGAAAATTGTTAGGGTCTTGTGATCTAGAAATAACTCCTTTTCTTGTTTAGATCCTCTATAACACATTTATTCTCCCCTCAGACAACTCTAGAATATGTTATCTTGACCACACCATCACAATTCTGATCTACATACACAAATCTTTGATTTCATGATATAAATATCACTACTCAAGCCCTAATCTTATCACCGCCTTAAAAACTCATCCAACACATTTGAAATCACTTTTTCAATCTTCATGCCCAAAGAGATCATGCCAAAAAACACATCCCAATATAACAACCATCTTTACCAAATAGGTCGGCCAAAAGGATAGACCTTTACAATCTATTTTATCAAGAACAGTCAAACATGTTTTGACCAACTCAACATTCATCATGATACAACATCTACCTCTATCAATGTAACACCAACACATCACTACAAATGAATTGAGAAACATCATCATGATAAATAAAACACACATGATTCATCACAACTCAATTATCGGTCGCTAATAGAAGATCTACCATCAGTAGCTCAAAAAAAAATTCATATTTCACTGAAACAACTTCTATAACCACTAAACATGCTTACCAATCAACCAAAATAGTCGTGGTCATAACCATAAGCTCAACACAATATCAAAAAAAAAATTGCACCACCTAAATCATCATAGATTTAATGAACCAATCAAATCACTCATTGTTAGTCATAGAATGTTCTAGCAGTTTCCATGTCATACTTCAATCAAACATGACTTATAGAACTCATACATTCAATTGTTGTGATCATATAGTCATCATCTAAAGACATTCCCAAGTCTCCCTTAAGGATCACGACCACTAGAACCACTTGCAACACCTTGTTCATCCTTCTTACATACTTAGAAACACACTAAGAACACTAGGTCAACACTTGACATCAATGCCAATACAATAATTGATCATCTCAACACCAAATCTATACCATCACTGCATCAATTATGCTAACAATCACCCCCTTTGGCATTGATGGCAACACAATAATCAAAACATCTTCTCAAGCAAATAACCTACTATGCTTGTATTCTTATACTGAATCTTCATCTCTGAATCAACCATAATAACTCATTGTCCCCCTTTATCACTTTCTCATCTCTCTCATCTATTTTCTTTCCACTTCTCTATACATCTCTCCCTCTTTGACAACAATGCCAAAGACACCATACCATAGATCACTTTTACATCAATCCAACAAATATTTTCATTACAAAACAATAGAATAATGCAACAACATCACTGTAATTCTTCTTAGGTAGGGGAATGACTCCCAACTTGCCTCTTAGATACTCAAATGTATCCTTTGGTAGTGTCTTAGTAAAAATGTTTGCAACCTACTCCTTAGTTGGCACATACTCCAACTACATCTCTTTCTCTTGAACCCGCTCTCTAAGAAAATGGTACTTAATATCAATATGCCTGGTCTTAGAGTGCATCATATGGTTCTTGGATATGTTTATAGCACTAGTGTTATCACAATAGATAACCATCAGTTTAGTTACCTTTTCCTTAATACCTTCCAATAACCGGTTCATCCTAGCAACTTGAGTGCAATTAATAGAAACAACAACATATTATGCCTCTACAATATACTAAGAAATACAATTCTGGTTTCTCTTGTCCATGACACAAGTCTCTCTCCAAGAAAGAAATCTCCACCACTTGTGCTCTTCCTATCATCCACATTACCTACCTAGTCTGCATCAGTGAACACACTCAAAGTAAAACCTCCTTTGTGATCATACCAAAGACCATAGTCTTCAGTCCCTTTTAAGTATCTAAAGATTCTCTTCAGAACCACCATATGAGATTCCTTTGGACTAGCTTGAAATCTTGCAACTATCCCAACTGCATGTGCTATATTAGGCCTACTATGCACAACATACTGCAACTTACCGAGCATGGATCTATCTAAAGTTGCACTCACCTCTTTAGAATCATCTTCCTTGGGTATCTTACAACCGGTCACCATTGGAGTTCCAACTTGTTTAGAATCTTCTAACCCAAAAGTCTTCAATACTTCCCTCACATACTTTGTCTGACTGATGAAGATTTCATCACTAAGATGAGATACCTGCAATTGAAAAAAGAATTTGATCTCACCAAACATCGACATCTCAAATTTTATCCTCATTTCATCTACAAATGCAGTGTTCATCTCATCATTTCCACCAAAAATGATATCATCCACAAATATTTCAGCAATCAACAATCAGTCATCCTTCTTAATATTCAAGTATACATTTCTATCCTCACTTGTCCTGATAAAAAAATCTTGATCAAATATGAGTGGAGTCTCTCATACCATTCCCTTGGTTCCTGCTTCAATCCATAAAGTACCTTTTACAACTTTCACACCATGTCCTTGTCTTTTGATAGTGCAAAACCATCAGGTTGTTCTATGTAAACTTCCTCTTTCAGAATTCTATTCAAGAATGCAAATTTGACATCTATTTTAAAAAATTTAAAACCTTTATAAGTAGCATATGCTATAAAAATCCTCACTCCTTCAAGTCTAGCCACTAGTGCAATAGTATCTCCATAGTCCAAGCCTTCTTCATGTGCATACCCCTTACCCACAAGTCTTGCCTTATTTTTGACTACTTGACCAGCTTCATTGAGTTTATTTTTGAAAACCCACTTAGTTCCTATCACATTCTTATCAATAGTTTTGGGAACTAGTACCCAAGTATTGTTCTTCTTTATTTGATCCAATTCTCATTCCATGGCCTTAACCCATTCTTCATTCTTAAATGCCTCTCCAACAAATTTAGGTTCATGTTTAGATATCAAACAAGTACTTTCTGTGATCTTTCTTCTAGTCTGAACACCAACATTCTTTTCACCAATAATTTGGTCAGTAGAATGATTCAACTTTACATACCTTGTTATCATCGATTCAGGTCTAGGAGCCTCTTCTATCGATTGAACTAGTTCATCCACATTGTTCTGATTTTAAACCTCTTGCTCCACCGGTTGAACATATAAAAAACCTTGATTATCTCCCATTTCATTCTTGTTGGAACCGTCACTCTACTTTGAGAATTCATCAATCTTCACATTTGCACTTTCTATCAAATTTTTGGTTCTCTTGTTTAGACACTTTTATGCTTTTCTTTTGGTAGAATATCCTAGGAATATCCCTTCATCACTCTTAGGATCAAATTTCCCTATATAGACATCTCTCTTTATGTAGCATCTGCTCCCAAAAAATTTTAAGTATTTCACACTAGGTGTGTGACCATGCCATAACTTATATGAAGTCTAATTGGTGCCCCTCTTCACTTGTACTCGGTTCAATGTATAAATAGCAGTATTGACATCTTCTCTCCAAAAAATATGATTCACATCTCTCTAAATCATCATTGTTCTTGCAACATCAATAATATATATGTTCCTTCTTTCTGCAATCCCATTTTGTTGAGGTGTTCTGGGTGCTGACATTTGCCTCTTAATTCCATGTTCTTCAAAAAACTCAGTGAATTCCAAAGATGTGAACTCACCACCTCTATCATATCTCAAGCACTTAAGACTCTTACTGGTTTCCTTTTCAACTCGTGCTTTGAACACCTTAAATAAATAGGATGCATCTATTTTTCCTTTTAGAAAAGCAACCCACATCATCCTAGAGTAATCATCAACAAAAAGCATAAATTACTTATCTCCATAATAGCTTCTTGTTCTCATAGGACCACACAAATCAATATGAACTAAATCCAAAACACCTTCAAATGAAAAATATTTACTAATAAAAACAAAGCTAGTTATCTTTCCCAACTAAAATTCCCTTCACATGACATTGTTTGGTTTCACTAGTTGTGGAAAACCTCTAACAATATTCATATTACTCACTTTTACCAAATTATCAAAGTTAACATGAAGAAACATCATATGTCACATCCAACTATCATCAACTTTTGCAATTAGACAACTCTTTACTATAGTATTCAGATGGAACAAGTTACCTTTAGTATGCATACTGGTAGCAATCAAATCACCAGAGCTTCCAAGTATCTTGCATACACCTCCTTTGAGCTCTACAAGATAATCTTTGTTATTCAATTGTGCTACAATCAAAAAATTATATGCTAGCCCTTCTACCCAGTAAACATCATTATAATTTTTTTTTCTATTTAGAGTAATAGATCCTATTCCTTTACTAAGTAAGGAGAAATGTTACCAAACCTTACCGCTCCACCATCATATTCTTCCAACTTAATGAACTTACTCCTATCACCAGTCATATAATGTGTACATCCACTATCTATTTCCCAATCTTCACAGTGATCCATGCTAGAAATAGAGGCTTTTTCACCATCTAATAGGGGATTTTCCTTAACAACAACAAAAGTAAATACATCTTCTTCATTATCCTTAGATTCCTCATCGGTAACCCCTTCATCAGCAACAACAAAACAAGTATTATTGCTCTTATCCTTGAATCTCTTAGGCTTTTCCTTTTTGTCACCATCAGGCACCTCACTTGGAATCAATGTGTCCAATCTTGTTACATGAGAATCATTTAAGAGACTGTAGTTCCTCTAGGTAGTCTCCTAGAAAGCAATGCTTCCAACTCATCCTACTTATTTTCCTTAGACAAGATAGAATCATAACCATTAGAGTAAATTGACATAAAAAAAGATTCATGACTAACTTCCTTTCCTTTCCTTGTAGGTACAAGAGACACAAATTCCATGAATGAAACTTCAACCCTTGTAACACTATTGTCATAATTGCTAAGTTCAAAAGCAGTCATTCCAATCAATGCATCAAGAGTGACAGTTGCAATTCCTAAAGATCTTAACTTCTGAATAGAAGAAACCCTAATGAAATAAAGAGGTAACAAGGTTCTCAATACTTTACATAAGGGTAAAAGCACAATCAGGTGTCACCTTTTAGGCTAACTTATCAACACAACTGAATTTTAGTATTTCTAACTAAAAATTAATTTTGGTCAAACATATGGTCTAGCTAGATTCATTCTAGCTAAGCTAGATAAGTGCTTTAACTTTTCCAATTGAAAATATCTATTAAATGCATGTTTTATACCACTTTGGGTCCAATTACCATAAAAAAAAAATTATCTCAGAAAAGTGGTCTTTCAATAACTCCTAATAATTTTAATGATATTTTTTTTTAAATAAAAAAATACCCTTTTGTAGAGATCGGAGTCAAGAATATCCTCATATAGATTTTATAGTGTTTTAGTTAGATATAGTTTATTGTAATTAAAAAATATTGCAAGTAGGTATTTTAATAGTCAAGGAGATGTTGATTTGGAGAAAGAAAAAAATAGTAAATCATATTAAAAATTTTGAAAAATATATGGTGCACTAGAGGAGAGAGTCCTCTTCAAGAATATATATATATATTTTTTATTGTGATAGATTTGTTATGAAAAATATGTTGCGAGATGAAAACTGTCGATTTCAGTGAGTTGGAATTTGAATTGTTATAAAAAAGAAAATATACGTCACAAACCAATTTTTATTACTTCATGCACTAGATATATATGTCATCTATGACATATTTTGAAATTAGGGGAAAAAATGTTTATTTACATATAATTTTTTGGTGGGAAATAGACCCCTAATTTTCAGCAACTCAAAAATCATCTTTAAAAATTAAAAAAAACCTATCAATTCTTATTCAAAAAAATTATTAAAAATATTGATCATAAACTTCATCCATTTTATCACATTTAATTAGTTTACATCATCTTCAAATTCTAAACATAAATGTCATTTTTATACTGTTGAAATTGAACAGCTTTGATTTTGTTAGCCTCTTCCTTTGTAAAAGGGTGAAAACTTATTGTGCTTTTACCCTTAACACATCATCTTCTTCAATAGTTCCACCAACACTTTTGATAACAACCACTTGTTTAATTCTTTGACCATACTTCTCAATGTTTTCAACCTCAAACATCCTCATGTCATCAAATTTTCCCTTTAGGCTATCAACCTTAGATTTTTGCACATGCTTTTCACCACCATACACTAACTACAATTTCTCCCACACATCATAGGAGGTTTCAAGATCTTAGATATCAACAAACTTTGCATCAACTAGTGTACTTGTAATGGCTTCCATAGCTATAGTATTCTCTTGTTGTTCCCTTAGTTGATCTACATTAAGAGGATCGGTTGGTGTAACATACTTATTAGAAACATGATTCCAATACTAGTTGCCCATACCTTTTAGATAAAGCTTCATTCTACCACTCCACACTAATTAGTTCTCCCTTGTGAACTTAGGACCTTCCTTCCTCATCATTTTTGAATCTTGACCTCAAGTTGTCAAGGTACACCACAAAGAGGAACAAGGCTCTAATACCAATTGTTAGTCCTAAACATCCAATATTAGTAAGAGGGGGGTGAATCAGTAATCTAAGATATCTATATATTTCCACTCCTTTAACTAAAAATCAACATTCACAAGTTTACCAATTGATAAGAAAATGAAACTTAATCAAATAAACACAACCACCAAAATGCATGCAACACATAAAACATACTTTTTTCTCATGGAAACACAAATGGGTGAAAACAATGTGTGAGATGAAACTCACAAATTATATACTCTTATGAAGTATGCCCTGTTAGGAGCTTAACCATGTTAGGAGTTTACAGTGACATTGTTAGGTTCCACCCAGTTATGAGATTTTCCTCTAGCCCTATTTGGAGCTTTACCCTATTAGGAGTAACTTTGTTAAGATATTTCAAACTCAAGTTAATGAGACACTCTATTAAGAGATTTACAAATAATATATGTTAGGATCTACCTAGTTAAGAGATTTACAAATAAGAAACCTGTTAGGGTCTTGTGATTTGGAAATAACAACTTCTTCTTTGCTTGAACAGATTCTATGTAACACATTTATTCTCTCCTCAGACAACTGTAGAATACCCTGGCTTGACTGCACTATCACAATTATGACCTACACACAAATCTTTGATTTCATGATATAAATATCACTACTCAAGCCCTAGTCCTGCTGCTGCCCTAAAAACTCATCCAACACATTTAAAATCACTTTTTCAATCTTTGCACCTAGAGAGATCAGGCCAAACTATACATCCCAATATAACAACCATCTTTACTAAATAGGTCGGCCAAAGAATAGACCTTTACAATTTATTTTATCAAGAATAAACAAATAAGTTTTGACCAACTCAACCTTCATCTTGATAAAATGTATACCTTAATCAATGTAACACGAAAACATTACTAAAAATTAATTGAGACATGTCAGCATGACATCTAGAACACACATGATTCATCACACCTTGATTACATGTCGCCAATAGAAGCTCTACCATTGGTAGCTCAAGAACATAGTAATATTTCACTAAAATAACTTTTGTAACCACAAAATATTCTTATCGGTCAACCAAAAGAGTCACGATCATAACCAAGAGCTCAACATAGTATGAAAAAAATGATTATATGATCGTGCCACTTTATGAACCAATCAAATCACTCATTTCTAGTCATAGATTGTTCTAGTAGTTGCCCTGTCATACTTCAATCAAACATAACTTACATAAATCATACATTAAATAGTTGTGATCATATAGTTATCATATAAAGACATTCCCAAGTCTCCCTTAAGGACCGTGACCACTAGAGCCACTTGCAATGCCTTCTTCATCCTTCTCGCATACTTGGCAACACACTAAGAAAACTAGGTCAATACTTGGCGTCAATGACAACACAAAAATTGATTATCTCAACACAAAATTTGTACCATTACATCACTTACCATCACTACATTAGTTATGCCAACATAATCAAGCTAGGGTTAAAGCACGAGACCTCAACCTTGCAAGTTTGGAACCTTTATATTGATTCCCAATGTAAGGAGGAGATGATGTAAAATATATATGAAAATCTAATCTAGATAAGTAAGAACAAAGAATAGAGATAGAACGTGTGTACCCGTGAAGACCGAGAGTGTAGGAGTGCTCAAAGAGTGATTTTCTTCTAATTAGAGCCCCGAAATAGCCTATTTTTTAATAGAACATTTTGGGACCCTCAACGGAGATCTAGGAAACTCTTTGATTTCTGCCAGGAACAGGTCAACTTCAACCTATACTTGGACCCAAAAATTAGAATGGAGTTCTTTAAATCTAATATCTAGCTTCTCAGATCAGTCTCAAAAATAGGTACTACAGTAATAGGGTACATGTCGACCTCAACCTGTACCTAACGGTGTCATAACTCAAAATGAAGAGTGGATCCAGAAAGTAATTCAAAAGTGGTTATCAGATCTGCAATGCAATTTATACTCTAAAACTTGCAAGTCTAGAAAAATGTGTGTGTGGGTGGCTATATAGGGGTTTTCCTTAGTCAACCCCCCATTTTAGTGACTACCACATCCACAGTCAGCCATTAGAAAATGTAATGTATTTAGTGCTCGTGAATCTAGAATGTCGATCTAGAATGTGGATCTAGAATGAAAGGAGCTATGTAAAAGTAAATGACATCAAACCCTAGAGAGTGAAACCCTAGCATGAAAATGAAATCAATATGTGCTTGAGTGCATGCCAATATGTAAGTATGAAGAAACAAAGCATAGATTTGAAGAAAACAAGGAAATCATACCAAGCCCCTTAGAGCTAAATTACTCCTAGCCATCTTCACCATCCTTTTGCAACTCCATGATGATTTCTTGAATACTTGATTATTGTTGTGGATGTTTGAGTCAAAATGTTATAGGTGATGAATTCCTCTTCTTCAATGAATAATTCCATGATATGGCTTCCATCTTGCAATTTCTCTATGTCAAATTGGGATGTCCACCAAATCATGCTCTCTTGTCCTTATTACCAATTGAAGCAAATGAGGGTACTTTTATAGTGATTTCAAGATGAAAATTTTACAAGGGTTGACTGCACTAGGTGGGAAAGACAATAATTCAAAATGGGCCTTGAGATCCTATGAAATCCAAAGTACAGGTCGACCTCAACCTATACCAAGTATAGGTCAACCTTGACTTGTACTCCAAGTATAGGTCAACCTTGAACTATACCCTAGGTATAGGTCAACCTTGACCTATACCCCAGGAGGAACATTCTATGGAAAAATCTCAAGGATTTCAAATGTGCAATCAATTCGAGAAGAATTGGAACAATAAGTGGGAAAATGCAATTTGAATGTGAAATAGGGACAAAGTAAGAAAAGAAGAGGAGGATGCATATAGATTAGATCCATCCTTGACTTTTTCAAAATCCAAAGAGGGAAATAAAGGAGGATGTGTTAGGTCCTACCTTGATTTCACCTAGTAGAAAAGGAAATGCATTAAATGTGTTCGTGGAGTGCTCCAAATGCAAATATATAGTGCAAATACACTAAAAGGAGAGATAAAAAAATCACTAAATTTAAGTTCTTCAAATTTGGGATGGTACATTTGGCCCCCACTTTGATAGTATATGACACTACGTGCATATGCAAGCTTAAGTAAAGAAGACATCAGTAAATGGAAAAAGGATATAGAAAAGTCCACAAAGCATAGATCCTACAAGAAATTATTAGCAACCACATCTTGAAAAATCACGTGCTAGTAATAACCCAAAATCACCTAGGACTTATTAAGGAACAATGTGAAGTTTGTAGGTATCTATATCCCCCCCATTTTGGCTTGCTAATTTAGAAAGGTGAAACGTGGAATCATGTTTACCATGACAAACTATAAAAGTAAAGTGTTGACAAGTACCTTTTAAAAATCATTCAAGATTTTTCCTAAATGTTCCTAATGGTACTTAGAAACAAAGGTCATTGAATCACAATTCCAATGCCTATAACGATGTGGAAATCAAAGCTTCCTAGGTCAAGTTATGATGAAATGATTGAACATATGTATTAATGAAGGGAGAGAAGCATTACTGTTTAAGTGAAAATGCAAAAAGGAAATGACCTAAATCAAAAAGTATATAAGTGGACTCACATTTTGAAAAGTCATTTGTGATGTTTACCTTTGTTGCATTCTTGTGAAGGAAGAGGAATAAGGAGAAGATGTTGAAGAGAGTACCACTAGAGTCAATGAGGATGGAGGTCTTGAAGAGAGTGGAGGAAGGCATGCCCCTAAATGAGGTATGTCTCAATTCTCATGCTTGTTTCTTTTAATTTTTGGCATTTTTGTTCTTTCACAGTAGACTTAGGAAAATGCTCATAGTGATATTATGATCTTACTTGTGTTTAGGACCCAGAAAGTCAGCCTAGACCAAGCAAGTTGACTTTTACTAGAGAAGTTGACCTGTATCTAGAGTGAAAGTCAACCTAAACTGAGGAAGTTGACTTGTACCCAAGATGTCAACCTTTTCCTCGGAAGTTGACCTATACCTAGGTGTTTCTAGTTTCTACATTTTTTACTTATTTGATTTGTCAGAATGATGTAATAATTCAATGTATTGACCTATGATTGCAAAAGTTTCCATCATTTCAAGAGTACTACTTGACAAAGATGATGATCTATCTTCATGGACAACTTTCCTCACTGTACCCTCAAGATATCCAGCTCTTGAGAGATGTAGTCTTGTATTGGGTGTACCACCTTCCATAGATTTATTTCCATCAAGCTATGTTACTTGTAATGATGGAGAGATGGGATGAGGATGAATGTACATTCCATCTACCATTAGGAGAGATGACTATGATACTAGAGGATGTTTACCAGATCTTACTATTTCTGCACACACATAGAATAGATCAAACTAAAGGCCATACTCCATGGAAAAAGTGAGGTACCTTTGATCAAGAAATTTTTTCTTTGTACTATTTCTATTGTTGTGAATCCTCATACAAAGGGTATAATATTCTCTACACCTTTGGCACACATGGTATGTTAGATGGAGAAACACCAAGTGGTATAGTGTGGGGTAGGAGTATGCTATCCCACCTATACTATGAGCTTGGTAAGTTTTTGATACAACATAGATAGAGATTTCCAGTGTGCACACTTCTACAAGTGTGGATGTTTAAGAACATCAAATGCACCAGACTAGTGAGGTATCTAATGGAGTTAGATTCAGTGGAACCATGAGCATTTTATTATCAAATGAGTGATATGTGGCAGTTTGGTGATGTGTTATATTAGAGGATCATCTTGGATTAGCTTCAAAGTATAGTGATTGTGTGGAGACCGTACAGGCATATGCAAGTATGGAGAGATGAAAATTCACATATGAGATGCATGCCAAGACTCATATTCCTAGAGGGCAAGCAAAACTATATAGTGGTTCTCTATTATTTTGATAGAGTCATGTGATAGTTTGGTCTACAGAAAGTTCCTCCCACACCTATGCCTCAATACACTCATGGGCAGAGATATCTAGAGAGGCTCAGGACCATTCCATGACTCACAATTGATAGTGTAGAGCTTACATATACTGAGGGAGAGTGGGATATTGAGGTTCCACAAGTAGTAGAGGATGCAAGTGTGTCCAGAGACTACCTCTGATACCTAAGTGTGTAGGGCGTTAGGCCCATCTTCCCAACAGACTAACCCACTAGAGATCTCAGTCTGTTCTATAGAGCACAACATGGAGTAGCTAGGGATGGATATGAAAATGATGAGGATACAACTGATGATGATGATATGGCACTAGTAGCAAAAGATATAGAGGAGGATGAGTAGCCAAGAGACATAGTAGAGGAGGCACCTATGATGGAGAAGAATAGCACACCATAGGAGGAGCCAATATTTATTTTTGAGGCTACTCCCATGTGGTCATCAGCGTTGAGGCATTCTTTAGAGACCCCACCCTCATGAGCCACCAGATACCTAGAGTGCAGAGAGAATAGCTAGTCTATGCCCCCAATAACATCTCGGGGGAAGGATCTAATGTATCAATCTACTAATGATCCTAGCTACTAGGAGGGAGGCCCGGGTATGAATAGATAGATAAGCTAAGAATTTGAATATATGAACATGTATGTAAGATATTAATTAGATTATGGATGTTGCAATTGATATCAAGGGATGGAGGTGCTTTGTGAGTGATTTCCTAAGGGACGTGCATATACCATCAAGGGTACCATCCACCTCATAGTAGAGGTACAAGGCACTACAAGATCTTAGTAGGCACATAGATATTTTCTCATCAATGGCCTTAGAGTTACAACTAAGGAGAGAGAATGAGGAGAAACTCGAGAGACATTTAGAAAAGGTTGAGTGTGAGCTACATGACCTATGAGGTAGACTACATGATTGGTCGGAGCGGAGCTCATTGAGGAGTCACTATTGGGCTATGACATCCCATAGACCACCTAGCACACATTATACATCCACCTCCCATCGTGGATTTGAGAGATCATGGAGTCACTATCCTATGGAGGAGCACTAATTTGATAGAAAGATGATGAATTCTTAGATATACAGGGAACATTTTGTATAGTTCTAGCAATTTACCTAAACATATGATATCTATATATACTAGTGATGTTTCATATTTATTTCTACTTGTAATGTCTCTATAATTGATTTTGTATGATTGATTGATTTTGATTAAAGTGATATACATGAAATGAATCACAAACATAAGATTGAATAAAAAGAAGCTAAGTGCAAATATCTCCTAAGTAATACATTAATCAAAATAATTAATATATTACACTTAATATCCAAGACCAAAATGTAAAATATTTTTGTTGAGAAAGAAGCAAAACATGCAAGAACACATAATGCTTTAAATGTAAAGAAAATAAAAGCACATAAAAAGATAGAAAAAGAGAAGGTTAAGAATCATACCAATGCAAGTGTGTAGCATTTATAGGATCTTTGAGAGGTATACCATTCATATTAGTGATCTTGTATGTACCAGAATAATAAACCTCTGTAATAACATAAGGGACAAGCCAATTAGGACTAACATTTCCTTTTTCACCAGGTAGAGCATTAAAATTATGTTGATTCTTGTAAAGAACAAGGTCTCACTAAAAAGGGACATTCAATCACCCTATTGTTGTATTTTTTTATGAAGATATTTATGATATGCTTTGATATGTTCAAGGGCATTAATTTTCCATTCATCTAACATTTCAATCTGTTCTAATCATTGTTCTCTAAAAGTGTCACTATCAATTATACCATTAAATGAAACTTGTAATGAAGGAATTTCCAATTCTAAAGGAATAATAGCATCAACACCATAAACCAATTTATACAGGGATGTTTGAGTTATGGTACAGACACTTGTTCTATTAGCCCATATAGCATAAGTTAATTGTATATGCCAATCCTTAGTGTGTTTGTTAATAATTTTTCTAAGAATTTGCTCAATAACTTTGTCTGAAACTTCATCTTGACCATTAGATTAAGGATAGTAAGGAGTAGAGAATTGTTGATGGATACAATACTTTTCAAGAAACTTTGTTACTTATTTATTCTTAAAAGGGGTACCATTGTCTGATATTATGGTTGAAGGGATACACAATCTAGAAATTATGTTTTGAAGAATAAAATAATAAATGACATTAGTTGTAGTAGAGCGAAGGGGAATGACTTCTACCCATTTAGTAAAATAATCAGTAGCAATAAGAATATAAGTATGTCCTTGAGAAGGAGGTGATATTTTGCCAATAAGATCCAAACCCCATATGCAAAAAGGCCATGAAGCTATCTGAGAGAAAATTTCATGCATAGGAGCATGGATGAGAATATTGTGATGTTGACATTGAGGACATCGTTTGAAAAAAGATAAAGGATCTTGTTCTATAGTTTGCCAATAATATCCCATGTGAAGGAGCTTGTTAACTAATGATTTTTCACCAAAATGCCCACTACAAGATCCTGCATGAGCTTCTTGTAAAGAGAAAAGGATCTCATGTTTATTTAGACACCTAAGTAAAAGACCATCATATGAGAATTTGCAGAGAATGTCAGAAAGAATGATGCATCGACAAGCAAGTTTACGAATTTGAGTTCTAGTATTCCTTGATGTTGATTTGGAAAAAGTACCATCTCTTAAATACTAGAAAGTATGGGAATACCATTCATCCAAATTTAAGCTAAAATGACAAGTATCGGTACTAGAACTATTAGAAATAGCAGGAGTAACAAGATTATGTATCGTGAATTGATAACTTTCTATATTATCCTCTAAAGACATAAGAGATGCAACACTTAACATGGAATCATCATGTCGATTATCTTTTCGAGGGAGTGATGAAATAGAATAAGAAGAGAATTTAGCAAGCAAAGATAGGGCCAAATCATGATATTTTTCCAACTTATCATTCTTAGTTTGATAGGTACCATTAATTTGTTGCACAATCAATTGTAAATCACCAAATAGATTAATATTTTTAATTTTCAAGGATAAAGCCGCTTTTAATCTAGCAATAAGAGCTTTGTATTCCATGATATTATTAGTACAAGAGAAATTAAGATGATAAGAAAAAGGGATATGTTTCTTTGAGGGATATATAAGAACAATACTATCACCGGAGCCAGTTTTTCATCTAGACTAGCAAAGTATAATTTTCAAGCATCATCAATGTCAATTGGTAAGACAAATTCATCAGGAAAGGTAATAGGATGAGAAATTGATGTAGATGAAGGAGCCTCCAGAAGATGATCTGTCAAAGCTTTTCCTTTAATTTCTTTTTGAGAAACAAACTTTAAGTCAAACTCACTTAAGAGCATCACCCATTTAGCTAGACGTCCTGATAGATCAATTTATGAGAACATATGTTTGAAAGGGTCAAATTTAACAATAACATTGATTTTAGCATTAAGAAGATAATGTTGGAGCTTTTGACAAGAAAAAACTACAGTAATACATTATTTTTTGACTATAATGTATCACGTTTCATAATGAACCAAAGTACGACTAATGTAATATATTGGTTGTTCTTTTCCAATATTATCATGTTGAGCTGAAATAACACTTAATCCATTTGAAGAAGCTGAAGTATAAAGAAAAAATTGATGCAGGAGCATCCTGGGTGTAAGGGCAATCTTGCATCACCCAAAAATATTTTTATGGTTTCTTTCCAATAAGAGGTATCTTGTGCAGAGCTGCTATTTTTGGAAATTTAATATTTTTAGTAAATATTTTGTTTGAGCTCAGAATGCTCTATTTTCTTCCTTGGAGGTTCACTTTGGTTATATCAACTTGCCAATAAAGTTTTATTGCAGGATCAATTCTAGTTTTGAAGATATTAAAAAAATTTGGTATTGGCAGTAGGGTACAAAAACTTTAAACTTGGTTTTGAACAATTTAGGGGTTCTAAAAGGGGTTGAAACTTCGGTTGACTATAGCTTGTGCTAGTTAAATGTTGTAGATACTTTGTTCCATTTCTGAAATGGGGTTATAATAGCCAATCGGATCAACGAGTGATGACTTATGGTCTCCGAAAGTTGCGCTACCTAAAATATAAGAAAATAAAATTCTTTCAAAATTTCTTTTTGAGTTCCAAAAGTTGTTTGGGCCTATTCTAATGTAATAAAAATGAATAATAATATCTTAGGGATGGTCGACCTCAAACTTTAGGCTTAAAATTTCTAGAACCTTCTTGGGTGGTTAAAATTACCTATATAATGAATGCCTGTAGGGTTCTCTAGGGAAGTTTTTGAAAGATACATAAGGTGGTTTTGGCTTGTAGAATATGGTAATGAAAATGCCCATGTGGTTGTGCATGTTATATTTTTTAACATTATAATTCCATTTTATTGGAGATAATAGAAATCCCATTTCTTGTTATTCTCAATTATGTTGTGTGTGTGTGTTAATAAGGCAAGTACCCTTCATCAAGTGGTATCAAAGAAGGAGTCCCTCAGTGTGTAAATAGATCATTGAATGTGAGGTAGTTTGCACGAGGACTGTGATTGTGGGTTTGAGTGATAGGAGCCAAAAATGCCTCGATGAAGGAATCATACAGGAAGAGTTGCAGGTGTGACAGAAGAGGGTTTTAGAGCCCTCCACAAACAAGCACAAGCATTGCAAGAGGAGCTGCATAGAGGAATGAATATTGTGGTTAGAGATGAAAGTGAAGAGGAATTCAAAGAAGAAGGACAAGGTGACCAAGAAGCACCAGAAGTGCCTATAAATATCAAGGAGGATAGGTTTTTGAGGGTCATTTTCAAGATTGGAAAGAGACCCAAGATTCAAGTTTCTACATTTTCAAGAAATATTAACCCAGAGGAACTGATCAACTAGATCAATGATCTAAAAGAATATTTTAAGTATGAAGATGTTGAAGATACAGATAGGGTCAAATTTGTGAAGGCCAAACTGAAGGGTCATGCAAAAATTTGGTGGTAGGAGATTCAGTTGGAAAGGAATAGAAGAGGAAAGGATAAAATTACAGAATGGGACCTAATGGTAGAGAAATTGAAGAGACAATTCATTCCCATTGATTATGAGATTGATATGCTAAAGAAAATGCAAGGGTTGAAACAAGCAGGAAGATCTATGCAAGAGTATACAAAAGAGTTGTACTGAGTCCTCATTAGAATAGGTCATGTAGAAGTTGAGAAGGAAAAAGTTGCTCATTATCTTCATGGGTTAAGGCCAAGTATTTAGGAGGAGTTAAGTCTAGTTAGAATGGAAAGTGTTGAAGAGGCGTACCAATTTTCCTTAAGGGTGGAAGAGAAGCTAAACAAGAAGTTTGAAAGCAAGCAAGGTGGAAGAGGTTGCGGTGGAAGATCCAGCGAATGGTCTTATGGAGGCCGAAATTAAGATCATAAAAAGAATGATGAGTCAAGTAGCAATCATAATTAGAGGGAAAATAATTTCAATTGTTTTCATGATCAAAATAATATGGATCAAAGAGGAAGAGGAAGAGGGAAAGGACTTGGAATAGGAGGTTTTCATGGGACATGTTTCCATTGCAGAGAAGGACACTGAGACTATGAATGTCCCCAACGTCAATGAAGGTCAGACAGGAGGACTTAAGGTCATGCACCAGTTGCGCATGCAAATGAAGAAGATCAGTCAAAACACTAAGATGATGTTGAGAAAGGAGAAACCCTAGTTTTTAGGAGGAAATTGATAAATGAAGAGAAAGAATTAGATCAAAGGAAGAGCCTCTTTCACACCAGGTGCAAGTGAAAGAATAAGTTTTGTGAAGTGATTATTGATGGTGGAAGCACTGATAATCTAGTGTCAGAAGAAATGGTCACAAAGTTAAAGCTAAAAAGGGAAAAATATCCCCATCTATACTGAATTGCCTAGGTGTAGGATGACCACAAGGTCTTGGACAATGAGTAGTGCTTAGTGAAGTTCAAGATTGGAAGTTACCGAGGTAAGGTACTATGTGATATTATACCCATGGATGCATGTCATTTGTTGCTAGGAAGGCCTTGGAATTTTGACAGGTGCGCTATACATGATGGTCATGCTAATACCTATTCTTTGACAAAGGATGGAGTCTGACACAAGTTGAAACCATTGAAGGAAACTAGAGAAAATGTACGTGGTAATGCCAAAATATGTTTTGTTGATGGAAGGAAGTTCTTAGAAGGTATGCAACATGAGCATATGTGTTTTTCTTTAATTTCAAAACTTGGTAAAGAGGAAGTAGAATATGTACCTGTAGAAGTTGCAGACTTTTTGGAGGAGTTTCAAGATATTGTACCCAATAATGTACCTGATGGATTTCCACCAGTGAGGAAGATCAGTCATCAAATGGACTTGATTATAGGGGTCAATTTTTCAAACAAGGCAGCCCATAGGATGATTCTAGAAGCAAGTGAAGAATTGAACATAAAAGTGCAAGAGTTATTGTAGAAGGGATTGATCTAAGAGAGTCTAAGTCCATGTGCTATACCACCAGTATTAGCACCAAAGAAAATGGATAATGGAGGATGTGTATGGATTCTCAAGCTATCAATAAGATTACTATTAAGTATAGATTTCCCTTGCCAGCGATGGATGATATTATAGATTGTTTGAGTGGAGCTGTGTATTTCACAAAGATAGACCTAAAGAGTGGATATCACCAAATCACGATCAGAGAAGGAGATGAATGGAAGACATCCTTCAAGAAAAAGGAGGACTTTTATGAGTGGTTAGTCATGCCTTTTGGGCTAACCAATGTATCAAGCACATTCATGTGGCTCATGAACGAAGAACTGAAAGAATTTATGGCTAAGTTTGTCATTGTTTATTTTTATGATATTTTGATCTTTAGTAAGACATTGGAAGAACATGTAATGCATGTTCATAAGGTGTTTGAGAGGATAAGGAAAGAGAAGTTATTGATTAATCTGAAGAAGTGCAGTTTTGTGAAAGAGTTAGTGTATCTAAAATTTGTAGTTTTGCCAGAAAGTCTAAAAATGGACCCAGAGAAGGTGAAGGCTATCCTCAAATGGCCTACTCCAAGGAGTGCTACTGAGGTAAGATCTTTTCATGGTTTGGATATCTTTTAAATAAATTTTATTCAAAATTTTAGTAGTATCTATGGACCCTTGACTGAAATAATGAGATGGGATAGGAAAGAGTTTAAGTGGACAATAGGAGCAAACACGAGTTTTGAATTGTTGAAAAGGAAAGTTATAGAACAACATGTTTTAGCTCTTCCAGATTTTAACAAGGTGTTTCAAGTAGACTGTGATGCTAGTGGTAATGCTATTGGAGCTGTTTTGAGTCAAGAAGGTAAACCCATTGCTTATTTCAGTAAGAAGTTAGAATATGCCAAGAGAAAATATTTTGTTTATGATCGGGAGTTCTATGCTTTAGTTTAGGAATTGAAAAAATGGAGACATTATCTTTTTCCAAAAGATTTTGTTTTATTTATTGATCATCAAGCTTTGCAATATTTAAACAATCAAGGAAAGTTGAAACAGAGGCATTATAAATGGGTTGTGTTTTTGTAGAGTTACACTTTTTTTTTGAAACAAAGCATTAGGAAGTCTAATAGGGTTGCAAATGCCCTTAGCAAGAGATAAATTTTGTTGACATAGATTCAGATTGAGGTTGTTGGGTTCAAGGAACTCAAGAGTTTGTACCTCGAGGATCCTGATTTTGGTGAAGCTTAGAAAGCTTGTACAAAACCTATTACTCTAGATAGAACTAAATGGTTGGACTTCAAAATACAGGATGGTATGTTATTCAGAGGTAGTCATTTGTCCATCCTAAGGAGTTCCATGAGGGAGAATCTAATAAAAGAAAATCATAGTGGAGGATTGGCTGGACATTTTGGTCGAGATAAAACTATTTCTCTAGTTAGTGAAAATTATTATTGGCCATAGTTACAACAAGATGTTAATAAATTTTTACAAGGTTGCAGGGTATGTCATATGGAAAAGGGAGCCAAGAAAAATACATAGTTATATCAACCATTACCTGTACCAGAGAATCCATGGGAGGATATTAGTATGGACTTTGTTCTTGGCTTACCAAGAACTCAGAGAGGGCATGATTCCATTTTTGTAGTGGTAGACAGGTATTAAAAGATGACACATTTCATTCCTTGTAAGAAGACTAATGATGTTGTTCATGTTGCAGTATTGTTTTTTAGGGAGGTGGTGAGACTACATGGTTTACCAAAGAGCATAGTTTCATGATATCAGGACAACAGTTTGTTGGGTACTTTTGGAGAACCTTGTGGAAAAAGTTGAAGATAGATTTAAAGTTTAGTTCAGCACACCATCCACAAATTGATGGATAGATAGAAGTGGTGAATAGGAGTTTGGGGAATCTGTTGAGATGTTTGGTTGGAGATAAACCAAAGGGATGAGATTTAATTTTACCACAAGAAAAATTTGCATATAATAATTCTATCAATAGGAGCATTAGTAAATCACCATTCCAGATAGTATATGGAAGTAGTCCTAGAAATGCATCTGAATTAAGAAATTTGGACAAAGGAGAGACAAGTAGTGCTGACGCTGAAGACTTTGCAGTTTACTTGAAGAATTTGCATGAGGAGGTAAGGAAACATATTAATAAAATGAATACACAGTACAAGGCTAAGTCAGATAAGAAAAGGAGACATAAGGAATTCCAGGTGGTGGATGAAGTCATGGTTCATTTGAGAAAGGAGAGACTTCCAGTAGGAACATACAATAAGTTGAAGATGAAGAAGTTTGGACCATGCAAAATACTAAAGAAGCGTGATTTGAGAAATGCTTATTAAGTAGAGTTGCCTAGTGAACTCAAATTTTACTAGTATTTAACATTTCAGATTTGACAGAATATCATGAAGGAGGTGTTGAGGATCAGGTCACATAAGCATACTGGAATATTTCAACAACTAATTTAGCTACAGAGGAGATTGAATACATCATGGATAGTCGTGTTAGAAGAAGCACAAGGAACATGACATATGAATAATATTTGGTCAAATAAAAAGGATGACTTGTGGAAGATTCATCATGGCTATCAAGGGAGGAGGTTAATCGTCTTGGTTTTCCTTTGAACACCTGAGATGTGACAAGGTAATAAATCTCCAATATCACCTAAATTAAGCCCTTATAAGTTTAAAAAAAGTTTAAAATATTTACAAATCAAACGTATATGTTTATTCCCTTAATTCTCTCATTTTCAATTGGAATTTGTGCATATTGGGGGGAGGGAATTCAGCATAAACCAAAGGCCCTATTTTAGAAAATATTCTTGAAAGAATCAAATAAAAGCAAATATGAACATCTGTCAATGTAAGAATCATATGAGATAACAACTGTTTGATCATGCAACATGTCTTTTACACATGAGACACATTTGGAGGCTTTCTTGGCTGAACATTGTTGAAAATCCTTTGAGAAAATGATGCATCTTAACTTTTTTTTTTCAATCTACAACAAAGAAACTAATTCTCTGATGTAAAATAATGTAGAGGAATTTTGACATGCAATATGAAAATTCATAAAATTTAATTGAAAACAATATTCGACATGCAATATGAAAATTCATATAATTTAATTGAAAACAATAAAAATTTTAACATTCCTTTATTATTTTAGCTTCTGGGTTGTGGACTCTAGTAGAAATTTAAGTACAACAATGATTAGTTATCACAATGGTTCATTGGTGGAGGTGCCCCATAGAAGAGGGGAAGCAAGAAAAATAATTAGAGATATATTTTTTATTATTATTATTTTTAATCTACATTGCTAATGTTTGCTACTATTCTTGTTGATTGCCCCTGTATTATTTCTTCTTTTGATTTTTCCTCCCCTACCACTGCCTCCTTTCACTCTTTTGTTATTTCCTATTATCAAACTTGTTGTGCTCATGGTATTGGATGAAAAATGAGTAAATAGAATGAAAAAGTGTTGTTGTACAAGAAACAACACAACAAGAATCCACAACATAATTGAAGACAAATTATGGTCAAAGGTACAACCAAAATTTTGTAAAATGCATAAGCTGAAAATAAGTTAAAATCTGCAACTCTAGTAACTCAATCATAACCTCTAAGTGATATTTCTATTGAAACTTGTTGGTACTAAAACATGGATTCTAGACTAGATCACTACATTTATTATACCTAAAAACCCTAAAATAGTTAAAACCCTAAAGAAGCTCTCCACATGTGACCACCAGCTTAACAAAATAGACAAAAATAAGTCCAACACTAGCCTCGCGGGCACTTGGGACTGCCCTTGAGCTATTCTTGACACTATAACATGGGCACTCTTCCTTGTTCCCAAATTGTCCATTTGGAACACATTTGCATAACATACAATAGTAATTCAAACAACAATCCTCAAGAGTTTGAACCCTCTGGTACCTCACCTTAAATTTATTGCCACACTCTATAAATAAATAGTGTCATTATGATTACTCTATTAGATCCTTTAAACCCTAATATAAATTATAATCTTTGTTTGATCCATTAAAACCTAAAGCAAATTATAATCTTTGTTTTATCCGTTAAACCCTATTTTTTTTTAAATCCATTAAATGCTCAAATAAGACCTTCCTACACTTACACAATATGAGCAACTTGGCTGGACATTTGGGTTATTATTTTATACGTATTAATTTATAGAGATCACCACTTGGCAAACCAATACATCCAAAAGTAACCAATTTTTGGTTGAGAAGAAAGAGCTCCTCCTTGTCAACAAACTATATGAAAAAGCAAAAATTCAAATAAATCACAATTTGACACCTCAACCTAAACACATTTCAAAATAATTATAAACAATAAGAGATAACCCAACAATGATTTTTTTCCAACGGTGTATGGTATATTGTCCAAGCTTTCCCACCAATCCCTTCAAATTTCACGGATCCAAAATATAGGGAAAAATTCAAGGTAATAAAGATAGAAGTAAAGAGGGATAGGGAAAGAAATAATGATAGGGATTTCGAGGTAGAGATATATGGATAGAAAGAGAAGAGCCAGAGGAAGATGCATAGATAAATATAGGGATACAAAGTAGGAAGATGGAGTGAACAAGAGAGGGGTGGAGATAGTGACATATATATTCAGAGGGGGAAAGGGATATGGAGATATTGAGAGGTTGTAACAGTGAGAGAGAAAGAGGGTGATATAAACAAATAATAAAGAGAGTGGGAGAGATATAAGGAGCTTGGATATGTTATAATACACTTGGTACTCTAAATTCTAGACATGTACAAAAAGTGAAACATTTTATTGTTGGATTTCAACCTTAGGATTAACTAATTGTAGTGATTTCAATGTTGTGGTTGTAAAATGTGGCACAAATTTTGCAAAATTCTTTTATCTTTTACCTATAATATATGACAAAACCCCCCTTCCATTATGTTTTGATGCATGTTCAAATCGTACTCCAAAGATCTCATTTTGGCACAGGTAGGGAGGATATCAACAATGGTTGTAAAATGTAGCTTTACACCTACCAAATACATTTAGTCGAAAGTTTCAGCAAACTTTTTAAAAATCAATTTTGTGCATGTCCTATGATCATGGAAATCTTCTATGAGTCGACATCTCTTTGAGGCATTATATGTCAAACTGTTCATTTGTGTGCTCTATTCTTCCATATAGAACTAATCTCTCTCTCTCTCTCTCTCTCTCTCTCACACACACACACACACACACACACAACAAAAATAACAACAATTTAAATGATAAATATAAAATGTGATCTATATTATTATTCAAAAACTAATTATAAATATTGTGTACTACTACTTTCAAGATTTATTATATTTTTCATTAAATTGGAAAAGAATATTTTTGATGTAAATAAAATATAATATAATATAAAATTATTTAAGTTTTATTATAATATTAGATATATTTATATTTAACTACATAGTTTTTGTTACATTAATAAATATTATATTTTTAATAAACTATTAATAATAGATTTTAATTGAATAACTTTTAATTAATAATTATAATATCTACAATAGATTGTTATTCAACTACATATTACATCCTACATAAAAATATATATTAAATTTTAAATTAATACTAAGAATAATTTTCTATTAATTATAATTTATTTAAGTTTTTAAAATGAAGTATGTAATTTTTTAATTAACTTTTTGAAATGAAATATTATATAATCGATTTATTATAATATTTTATATATCTATATTTAACTACATATTTTATCTTTCATTAAAATATATATTATATTTAAAATGTTAAAAACATATTTTAATTAAATAACTTTTAAATAATTATAATATAACATATAAGTAATAATTATAATATAACATGAATTGTTATTTAACTATAATTTCTATTCTACATTAAAAAGTATATTGTAAATAAACTACTAATAAGTATGTATGTATAAAAATGTAGAACAAGATAAAAATAAACATATATAATAATTTTTTATCACACAATAACATATAACAATTATGATATTATTTTAAAAATAATAATGATATCTTATATTATCTAAATATAATATATAAAATAATATTGTTTATACTAAAATAACTGTTAAATAAAAACTAAATAAATATAATTATATTATATATGATTTAATTTGTACTATTTAAAAATATTATACATTTATTTTTTAATTATATATTTACATTTAATCATTTGTATCATATAATATAAAAAAATATTTTTATATAATTATAGCATTATATTCTAAAACATATTGCATTATATTAAAAAAAATATTAATTGCATTCCTACTTAATTATTCTAAATAAAAACCAACATATACAATATTCATTGTAGAAATATCAATGTTTGCTTCCAAAAAATTGATTGTGGTAAGAAACTCACCTCACTCGTTTCTTACCACATTCTTTGCATTTTTATAAATGGAAAGAATGTGGTAAGAAAAGAGTGAGGTAAGTTTTCGTTTCTTAAAGAAATTAAATTTTAAAATAAAATCTAAAATGAATGGCCCATATGGAGTTGCCATGTTTGTTTATTGGGGCTTAAATTTATGCACACCGTTGAATGGAAATAATAAAATTGTAATTCATAGAAAAAGTAGTATTTTGAAATGTTCATTAAAAAATTAATGCATACAATTCTTTTTATGGTTGTCTATGTCTTCTCCGCTACTTTCAACCGTTGATTGTATATTCCATGTAGAAAAATCCTACAACATAATAAACCGAAAAAACTTATTATAGTATGTGACCAAGGTAATTTGGCCACAGTTCATTGCTGATAATAAACTAAATGTTGCTATGCAAAATTATGATCTTTGGAAAGGGATGGCTTTGGTGGGTGGCCTATTTTCTCACTCCCAGTTGCTTCAAAAGCATGAAGCCCTGGTCACATATGAAGCCCTCAAAAAAGTAGTAGAAAAACGTAGCCCCTCCCACATGAAAGCTGCATTACAGGTCACTGCTCGTGTTCTTGGTTTTCAGTTGGAGGACAGAGCGAGGAAAGTTGGGTATGCGTTACTGGACCTGCTAAGATTTTCAAATACTCATCAAATTCAGGGTCCGCATCAGGCACCCTCAATTCGACCGTCGATTGCAATGGGGGCTGAGTGGAATGCTTGGCTATCGTCGGTGCCCTCTCAACTGTAGTTTCCCCATGATATTGACCAAGCTGGGTCGGGTTGGTCTTCGAAAAAACCAATGAACGAGCATGATGGTTGGGGCTCAGTGGTGTCTTCTCAGTGTGATCGTGGTTGGGGTATGGCTTCAGACCCTTGCCAGACTCCAATTGATCAGGGTGTCTCAGAACATGGGCGGCTCGAAGTTAGGACTGAAGTCGATCCTAAGTCGTGCAGGGGTTCTCAAGATTGTGATGTCATGGAGGAGTGAGTAGCGGCGATGAATTTTTTGGGTTTTTTTATATTTTGATATTTTGATTATCTGGTGATAGTCCATTTTCCCAAGTGGTTTTGTAATTCGTATGCATAGCAATGGGAGGTAGCTTATACTCCATAATGTATACATGATGCGTAGTCATCCTCGTTCGAAATTGTATTTTTTCAACTTTTTGATTATGTAATAAGCGACGATTCCAAGTTTTCTTCCTGATTCTTTCCCAGTTGAGCTATTTTGAATCAATTTTTTATATAAAATATCATATTGGCTTGCCCACTTTTGCCTTTAAATTTTATTTTTTTTACTTTATAATAAAAATATATGTTATTTTATAATATATTTGAAAAATATAAATCTATGAATGTTTCTAAATAATAAAATTGTAAAGATTGAACTTTTGAACATATGCCACATCACCAATATATACTAGACATAGAAGTCGGTCAAAATAGTCAAATGTTGATTTCCCATATCGACAAGACAAAATTAATTTTCAAAAACATAATATGGAAAGGTATATAGATCAGTAGACTTGTTGAATGGAAAACATATGTCTACAATAAGGAAGAGTGTCGACCACAATGTTGAAATCACTAACAGTATCTCAACATAAGATATTACATCAATTAAGCAATTTAATAGTTTCGACCAACTTGTCGAATACAACAACATTCAATAAGAGGCTTCGACCAATCCGTCAAAGTGCAACAATACTAGAACTTGAGAGACTAACATAAGTTTGCAAATATCAATACAATATACCAATGGCCGATACAAACAAATCATGATTTTTCTAAACATGAAAACCTTCCTGATAGAAGCTCCAAACACCTGCTTACACAAAATATTAGGGGCAAGAATATTGTGGGAGTGCATTTCCACCCTACCACGAAGCAATTACGCTTCCTCCAAATCTTTCCCGACACAAAAGATACCCAGCCCAGCTTGAACTAGTCTAAATAAGAAAAACTGACAGAAGTAATGGAATTGTGCATCATAATATATCAAAAACTACCATAACCAAAATCATGGATGCACATTTAAACACACCGTGAATAGGCCAAAAGAAGTATCATTTCATGTTAAGCCATCAAAAATCAATTCAAGATTTCAACTTTCATCTCAAACATATTGTTCGATAAGGTAACATAACATGATTTTATCTCAATCATAGAGAAACACAGGAATATATTCACATATGAATTCTGAAAAAGAGCACCTCGTATCTAGGAACTCAAAAAGAAACATATCTTAACCTCTTATTCAATTTATCATGTAGAAGAGTACCATTTTCTCTTAAAAATAAGTAGGTGACCATATTTATTCGTGTTATAAATATCCATAAAGCAAGTAAAAATCATATAATCTCACGTAAATAGTATAATCTATGTAACTCCACAACTCTACAAGGATTCTACAAAACAAATTCACATCATCAAATTATGAGTGTATTAAGTACAATGCCCATATCTTACTCCTTAAATCCAATGAACACAATGATATTTATTGAAGGAATTACATCAAGGAGAACTAAGACAATGTATGGTAATATCTAGAAATTATAATTCAATAATATGATAACAACCTATTTTCACAATCCTCTTTCATTACTTTATCCTATTCATAAAGGAATTCACAAACATACCAAGGATCACAAACAATGAGTATGCCTTTGATTGTTCATTTTAATCCTTAAGCACAGGTTTCATATCATAATCTAATAGTTAGAAAATAAGAACAAACTTTATTCTCACAAATATTACATCGACATTGTCAACTTTCTATGTCTTGGTAGCTATAATTCTTACTTACTCAATTCTTCTAAGTTAGTTTGGCTCATTTATCAACAACATATCCAATGATCTCATTTGTCTCAATTCTCAAGTAGGTAAATGAAATAAGACTTAATCACCAAGCTAAGTTTAGCATTTTCCCAAACATTTTCCTCAAATCTCTAAACTTATCTAATCGCCAAAATCCATTTTAAATCCACACAACAAGTAAATGGAACTAAGATAGTGTTTTCACAAGTAAAACTACTTACAAATGAAAATATTCAATTTTTACAATAAAAAATAGAACAATAAAGGTTTGGAACAAATTATCTGGAAAAGCTTTCCATACTGAAACTATTTACAGAATTAAAATAATTGTTTTAGGAAAAAGGACCAATATGTTGCTAACATTCTTTTAACCAATAAAATACAAATTTGTTTTTAATTTGGTTCACAGAGAATTAACAATTAAATTGTAAAAGCTCAAGGATAAATTTATATGTTTGAAAAAACCCGTTTTGTTTAAACCTCTACATTGATTCAAATAAATGCCCATTATAAATAAATTCATTTGTGACACTAATTATCCTGGAATGATTCAATTTTTAAGGGAGATCAAAGGAAGTTTAACCTATCCGCAGGCTACATCATAATTAATAATTTCAAGAGGTAGTAATATGGTTTACAGATGAGCATGCTGCAAATGAGAAGGATATAAATAATCATACATATAGAATAAATAAAGAATTAAAAAATGTGGAGACAATATTTTCCATATCACGTTAAACACAAAATGCCCAAATTAGAATTTTAACGGTCTGTATAACTAGAAAAAGTTTTCAGAATAAGCTAAGGAGAAATTTTTAAAAAAACTTCTTCCCTACGTATTGCAACCCTATAAACTGTTAAACTTACTTTACAAATGTTGCAGAAAACATAGCTAAGATACAGTCGATCAGTTTTTTAAAAAATTCCAAACTTTGGTTCAAAGGAAAGGATAATCAATTCTAAAAGAAAACTAACCGTTTTAGATTTTCCAAAGTCTTACGTTCTAAAACCCTAAAACACTATCGTTCACAAGAAGACGCTAGGTTAAAAAGTAGAAGCGGAAAGAAAATAATTTCAATCCCTATTCGGTGCCTGTGTGATTTAAATTGAAATTGAAATAAAATAGATGCATCTTTTTGTAAATCCTATTGCCAAATGTAGCACTTTGACTGGAATCCTAGATTACGATGCTCACTACGCAAAGGCAATTTGACAGATTCCAAAATAAATCTAGGAAAATGACGCCAAAAACAAAGAGGCGACAATACTATGAATTTTTTTTAATAAAAAATAGATCTAAATAATCATGGAGGAAAAGAACTTAGCAGAACCAGTCAGTGGCTCGATAATTGAGAAGGAACAGTACAGATAAAAGATAAGAATAGAGCAAGAGCAACCAATTTTCACACAGAAGCAATAACCTTTCTAATCTTTGCAATAACCTGAAATACAAAGGCTGGGTTAAAAATTCCTTATTCTGTACCTCCATCTTCTCTTCTTCCATCTTTATGAGCGTTCTTCCTTCCTCTTTTTTCCAAGTTCTATGTGCATCCTCCCAATAAATTTCCTCACCTCCCAGTTTTTTTATTTTTGTGTTCATTAAGTTTTCCGCCTTGCTCTACTCTCCCTCCTCTCAATTGATTTTCCACTTGCATTTTATATTTTTTTAATTTTCCAAGCTCATCTACCTGTCGATGAGCATTGCATGTCGTTCTTTCAGGATGCAAAGTTGAGAGAGACTAATGTTTTGTTTGTCTTAACTCTCAGTTTTAAATGCCCACTTTGATTAGTATATGGTTGATAGATGTGCTCCAAGGTGTACTCACACAAGCTTTTCAGGACCTCACTTGTCCACAAACTGGCTTGTTTGAGACCTATTAGGCCTAATGGTTTCTTGTAGCCCTTGGCAGGGTCCTTTTCCTATTTCTTGTCAAAAACTCCCAAATGACCTGCAAAACCAATTTGATATTTGAATACCCTTTTGGAAGACACTAGAGATTTAGGAGGTTTTTGGGTTCTAGGGCCTCCATACAATGGCTTCCTATAATGTAGGGCTAATAGGGCTAATAGGCCTATTTTTAAGGTCTTCACTAATTTATTGCTCAAAGTCTAAGCAAATGGATTGGCCAGTTCCCAATCTCTTCAACATATGCTAAAATGTTCATAAGATATATGGAACCATGCTTATTCCGTACTCACCTTCTTTCCCCTGCATGTATACACCCATTTCTTCTCTATCACACTCCTAGTCGGGTACACCAATCTCGCCTAGGGCATGACTTAAAAAATAGTATCCTGACTCTTCAAACTCCCAAACTCCATATTTACATTGTGCAATGGCTCCCTAACCATTTCCATTCAAACCCTTAGGTTTCCTTCGGTTAAAATTTATGGGGGAGCCATGAAACTAAAAACTTCCTAGATTAAACCAGTGAACTACCTACTTGATAAAATATTTTCTAATGGCTAATAGAACTACTCAAAACTAAATGATGACTGAAAAGAAAAGTCTTAAAACTACCTCTATATCATGAATCCAACATTACATTTCACATTCTAACTCATTAGCATACTATAACCATTGAAGAAATACGACTGTACTTAGGAAAACTAGAGATCTTCTCTATTCACAAACTAAAATCTTACACACACTAACTTCTATCTCGGGAAATGAGCCACAAGGTATCATAAAATGCCCATCCCACAATTTTAGGCCTTTACATTGATTTCCCACTCCTAGAATGAGGGGAATCCAAAGTTGTCGAGTTGCATGCAACATTTCCAAAAATTGCTCATGTTGTAATGACAACTTTTTAGCATCTTTTTCATTTTTGATGCCAACTGATTTTTAGGACCTCTATCCCACTTAGCTCAATGAACTAACCTCTTTAAGGCCTTTTTAGGCATCTCCCACACTTTTCTCAAGATTAAGAAACATTTAGATTTCATTTCCCAACTTTGAGGACTACCCCTAAGGACTAACTTTGAAAGAAAACTAAGCTAGACTAGATTGGATAGTACTAACTACTAATCCATCTAGGCACACATCAAATAAGACCTTCTAAGGTCCGAACCAAAAGTTTACTGACTTGGCTAGAGTCAGTTACGAGCCAAAATAAAGTAAGGCTTCTAGGGATAGCCTAGGTGCTCCTGCACCAATGGCTGGGACTCTTCGACACCAAATATTGATTTATATTAAAACTAAATTTAAAGAGAACTCCAAATTTGTGTAACTGTTTACTTGTAACTGAATCCTGAATTTTAGGAACTTAAATTGTCTGCTAATATGGGTTGTGAAAAAAAAATATTAATACTAATTTAGAAATTTGCTAGTATGTAATATATATGTTTCTATATTATTTATTATGTATTTATATTAATTTAGAATCTTTTAGTTCCTTTCATGGTAGAGAGCTATTGTATTGTTAAATAGTGATTAATCTTGAGCCGTGACATCCAACCAAATTGCATATTTTTATTTATTTCTATTTTAACACTATAGTCATTGAGAGAAAGATGCAAGCTTTTTAAACTTAAATTCATCAAAAATAATTTTTTGGTGATTTCATTGGACTAAGATTGGTGGGAACATAATGGTAGGTAACCATTGTGAATAACAAAACAAGAGAACACACATTAAAGGAGGTCTCTTGCTATGTGTTGCAGGGTGGTGCAGAATATGGGAACTATAGCGAAGGACTAAACATTGATAAATATTTTCTCATTTGGCCAATCAAACTGCAATATTTATTTGCATAAATTTAATTCCTAGTGTTTACTATATATACAACTTGCATAAATTTTAGCAAAAATACTAATACAAATTGTTTTGGAAGTTTTTTATTGGTTTTGATGATGGTTGACAGATGCATTTGCAAATGTCAATGCATAACAACACAAATACATAAAAAAATGTTATCTCTATTTGTGCATTAAGTATTGTCATTAGTATCTAAGATGATCAGTCGGTTACCTATGCTATTTAGTGGGTAAAAGGAAGTACTACAAGCTACATATGCTAGTCTGTTAACTACATAAGCCTTCACACTCAATAGTCACAAGGCAGTACCGAGAACTATAAGGATACAATTCTAACCGAGCACTAGAGTAGTTTTACCGAGCATCAATGTATACCGATACCGAGCATCAGTAAACACTGAGCAGACTGGACACCGAGCACCAGTGTATTCACCAAGAAGTATTGATAGTGTTTACCGAGCAATCTAGGAAATGACATAGTAATCAGTTTTAGCACATTTATCTATGCAAACAATTACAATAGAATCACAAAATGTTTTACCAAGATCGAGGATCATTTATTATAGATGTAATCATTAATTGTGATGATGATCTCTATGTAATTGTTAGATCTAGGTTAATTTTGTATACTGTAGATCTTAGGGTTTTTCCTAAGATGATGTAACCTAATTAGGTCATGAAAGTTAAGCGGTATTAGGAAATGAAAGTAGTTTGTTATATAATCGTACTTCATGATATTTTGATTATGTACGTAATGAAATAAGAATAAGATCTTGAAGTAGCAGTCACCTTCAAGACATCAATTTTCAGACAAGGTTGAGTAGTAATCAGACATAGTTAGTTATTCACAATTAGATAGGCTACCGAGCAATACAGAGGACAGATATCTACACACTAAGGTGATATACATTTGATATTTCATAGATCTATTTTAGACAAGTATAAGTTGTCAATTTACAGATACCCTACTATTATTCTCTAATCATTGTAACAGATATTTGGTAAAATCTCCTAACATAGTAGACCTAACAATATTTATTGTAAATCTCTTAATCGAGTACACACTCAAGTAGTGCTATTGAAATCCATTAACAAGGTATATCTAGCTGATCTTTTGTTACTCCTAATAGGGTAAGATCACCAGAAGTGATCACAACTTGTAGCCCTAACAAGCATGCTTTATTATCTGTAGTAGTGAAGAATTTGTGGGTGTCATCCCCACCATAATTTTTACCTTCTAACAAGGGTTTTTGCATAACCAAAATAATTGTGTTATGTGATTGATTTATTGTTTGATTTCATGCAATTTACATTTACAAGTTAATTGAATGACTGATGTATACAATGGATTCAATTGATAGATGAGTTTACTACTATTTTCTGATTGAGTTTTTGGAGTTAAAGTTTTTGAGGGCACTGATTCACCCCTCCCCTCTCAGCACCCTATCTCTCCATTCCAACAATTGGTATCAGATCTCAAATCTCTGATTGGATGGTTTAACCACTGAAGAGTAAAGATCTAATCATGGAGAGATACAAGTTGGACAAAACTATAGAGAATCAAAAGATTCAAATGCAAATGTTTATTGAGCAATACAAACAAGCTAAGGATGCATTGAAGAAATTACATGTTCAGAGAAAGAACTTGGCTATTTTGGAAAATGAGACTAACTACCATTAAGAAGAGATTAATGACTTATTTGATAACATTGGATCTAGCTCAAGAAGTATTTTTGATGGTTCTGAAAGTGCAATCTCTTATTTATCTAAAAATAATCTTCACTTGACTGAACAAGTAAAAGCCCTGCAGATCGGTCAAGAGTCATAGATGGTAAGAATGATCGAAGTAATGAACAATGCTAGACAAGCTGAACAAGAAAGGAATCTGATAATTGAAGACTGAAGATAGATGACTAAACAACTTCAAGCAAAAGAAACTGAAATATTGAGACTTACTGAGCATCACTTTGAAATATCCAATCAGATGATTATTGTAAACTAGGAGATCAACCGAGTAAATGGTGAGTTGTCAAGAAAACTTTAAGACATTGGAGTACTCAGGGAAGAAAATGAAAAACTAAGAAATGAAGTGAAGATTCAGCTACAACACAATGAAATGATGAAAAAAGCTGAAGACACTTCTAAGAAGATTGATGATTTTTTTGTTTAATCAAAGAAGATTTGGAAGCAAAGCTGGATTAGGCTACACCGAGAAAGAAGAATCATCCAAGCAAGCTAAACATGCGAATAACAATTAGAAGCAGAGACCTAAGACACTGCCATACTATCATTGTGGAAAATAGGGACATACTTCAAATGTTTGCAGGAGTAAAGCACAAGGTAAACCGAAATCCACTCCTAAATTTATTGGTCATTATTATAATTGCAACAAGTTTGGACATCAAGCATATGAATGTAGATCTAAGTTGACTAAGAATCCTAACCAACCTCACATGGAGAAACTCTTCTATACCTGCAACATGCATGGACACACCTCACACGAGTGTAGAACAAAAATGAAACAAGTCTGGATACCGAAAGGACAAAACAAATCCTATCAACTGAGAAGACAAAATAATGCTTACACTTGGGATTAAAACACATGGGTTAACTACACAGTATGTGGAAGGTATGAACATATTGCAACAAATTGTATGAAAAAGATATGGGCTGGAAAATCTTGAAGCTGGACAAGAACTGGTATGGCATGTTTGCATTGTCACAAAGTTGGTCACCTAAGAAAAGATTGCAGAGACTGAGCACCAAAAGAACAAACATTCGAGAATGGAAATACAATTGTAGATATCATGAGAATAAGAAACACTATGTGGAGAAAGGCATCAAATGAGAATGTTAAGTCAAGAAATGCAGTCGACGAAACCTCGTCCACTGGATTGGGTGACATCGCCACCTCCACCTAAGGTGTGTATACACCCAAAAATGGTCGCCTAGACTTTGGGCCCCATTTATTTGATCTATCAACCCTGAATCATTTTTATCAATAATCAATATTTTCAACAATATCAATCTCTTGATCAAATCCTAATTTCGATCATATATTGGATTTTTATCCTATGGGCTAATCATTTATTCTAAGCCTTTATTTGATTAAAAGGAATATTTCCTCCCCTTTTGATTAAATAAAAAGCCCCACTTTCCTCTTATCCTAAGTTGCACAAATAAAGCATTATTCTTATTTTATAAAAAGGGAAAAGCACTTTTTGTCTCATATGGACATAAAGTCAACTCTTATTTTCCTATTGGAGGATACTTGTGCACATGGATTGCTCCTCTTTCAAGCTCCACCGTTGATTAAATCTTTTTGCCTCTTAATCTCAATGGTCCATTTCTTTGCATTTCTTATAAAAGGAGAGCTCTCTCCTTCATTTGCATATACCATGTTTTTATGCTAATGTTATGCTGCAGGTTTTAGGTGCATTTGGAGTTTTTGAAGACATTGAAGACTTGCTTCATTGCATCATTTAGTTCATATTTGCTTTCATAGTTCATATTATCATGATTCTTCTAAACACTATTCACATTCTTCATCTTCCAAATCTTATCATGACTCTTCTAAACATTATTCGAATTCCTCATTATCCAAGTCTTCTTCTTCCATTAAGTCTTCAATTTCCTCTTCTTCACGATCTCATTCTTCTTCTACTTCTCCTAACAGTCTTACTTCTCTTTAGAAGACATACCATAAAGAGCAACATGATAGTCCTTGTGATGTCTCTTCCACAAAGAGTGACACACCTACCTTTGATGACTATGATGACTATGATGACTATGATGATGGACAATGTAGCAATACTTATGGCAACTCTATTCCTAAGAGTCCTCCTCGTCGTGTGCTTAGGCTTACTAAAGGGTCATCCTATTGGATAGATTGTGATGGTGATCCATATGATTCTGATTTTGAGAGAAATTATGATATTTGTTGTGAACAATATGATACATCTACTTCTATTGAGGAAGAGAAAGCTTTCCGTGCTGATTATAAACGAAGATACTATGAGCATGTCTTGTCTAAAAACTCTCATGCTGAAAATAAAGATTACACTCTCCAGCAAGATCATGTTAATGCTGAACCTTTGTCTTGTGATGGTCCCCTTCCATCCGCCACTTCCTCCAATACTCACACACTTCCTAAAGCTTCTGAGTCATCGAAATCTTTCACAAATCCTTCATCCAACAAAGATCCTAAGACTTTCCATGTGGTTCCCTATAGTTATCCTCAAGGGCCACCTCTTAAAGATACTCAAGATAACCTTCACTTGGCTACAAATACTTTCAATAATGTCAAACCTAAAGAGCCTAAGCCTTCATCCGCTATAATGCCTATTTCAGCTAGTCCTTCACCACCTCTTCCAAAGTCTTCCATACAATCCCAACATGCTTCCTTGTCCTTAGAAGTGGCTCCATGTCAAGAGGACTCTAAAAATGATAAAGAAAAGAACATAAAAAAAGATCAAGATCAAGAACCCTCCATGTCATCCAATCCTTTTCATGATGTCTCTGATCCGCTTCATGGTTCTTTTGATCCTCTACGCTCTTTCGCATTCATTCCACCATCTCCTAAGCAAGATCAAGCTACTACTTACACTATTGAGCTTATTGACAATCAAAATAACCTTACTACACTTGCGCTTTCTAAAGATGATACTTCCATTAAGGTTATTAAAAATGGTGTTGTTACTTCCAATGTTGAGCCTATTGAAAATCTAGAAAAAGTTGATACGCTTATGCTACCCAACAATCATTGTCAAGATCAAAGTCTTCCATCTTCTTGTTCTACCACTCCATGTTCACTTTCGCTTTCTGCTCTTCCTAAATCTTTGCAAGCTACGAATGATCCTATCAAAGAAATTGCTCCTATTCAAGATGTGCATGATCTTGTTGAAAATCCTAATGTTCACTCTAAAGATGTTGATATCCTTGGTTGTGATATAGATGCTGATGAACTTATTGATTATCCTTTTGCATCTTCCACATCTATCCTTGGACCTCCTCCACCAATACTAAGGGCTTCATGTCTTCCTTCCATCTTGGGTCCTTATGTCCCTTCACTTTCCCCTCCTAATTATCCTAATTTGTCATCCATCTTGGGTCCTTACGTCCCTCCATCTCCTATCTTTCCTCAAGATCAACATAGATACATACCCTTGAATCATTTTCATCCATCCACCCATCTAAACCAGTCATATTTTCCTTTTTCTTCCACAAGTCCCAAGTCTTTTGGAAGTAACTTGAATGGTCAATATAAGAAAAAGAAGCAATACAAGAATCCATCAAAAAAAGAAGATCACCATGTCTCCTCTAATCAACATGGATACATAAAGTCAAAAGAGATATCTAAGAAGAAAACTACAAGACAAGTATGGGTTCCAAAATCCATCATTGAAGATATTCTCTTTAGATCATCAAAAGGAAATAAAAATCCTAAAGCTATATGGATTCCAAAGTCTCTCTTAAAAGAGTCTAATATTGAGCAAAAAGTGAAGTTGACATTCAAGCTTCCAAAGGCTTTCACTTCATCTTCTTCCAAAAATATTCTTTCATTTCATGCACCTGAACCACAACCTTTGCTAAACATTTTCCATATTCCTTCTCGTATTCCTCCATTCACATTTGAGAATTATAACAATCACACCAATCCTCTCTTCGAGGAGTCAAATAGCAATAATAAACCAGAATATGGTTCATATTTGGACTAGAATATGGTTTACGTTTCCTCCATTTTTCCCGTCACCCTTCAAGGTGTGTATTGACGTTGATCTTACCTTGCTTTCCATCTACCTTTTCACATTCCTTGCATTCATTATCCTTCTACCTTCTATCATTTTTTCCTCATTTGCCTATTCCTTCTGCGTCTTCCTTTCCCCTTCAGCATCTTTGAGCATATCATTTTGAATCCTAAGCATATCATGGTTTATCCTTTCAAGGAGCATTATCTAAAAAGCTTGCCTTCTTCCAAAAAAATAAAAAAAATAGAAAAATTCAAAAAATAGCAAAAAATTGAAAAAAAAATTGAAAATGTGCCATGGTGAAGACCTGGAAACAGGCACCTTGGTAGCAAAAGTAAAAAGAAATAAATTCATGCTATGGTGAAAACCACTCCCTTGTGGCACCTTGGATAAGTACCATGATGAAAACCTGGCAATCAGGCATCATGCGTAGTTCTTCTACATGTTTCATCCATTTCATCTTCCATCTTTGATCTTGACAATATTGACCTATACACGAACATTTGGCTATCTTTTGAGCTATCTTCCAATGATCTTGCTTTCATTCCATTCATGTTTTGCCTTCGTATTTTCCTTCATTCATTCTATCCTTGCACTATCCTTTTCCCCCTTGGTCTTGATCTAATAAAAAGAGTAAAACATGATGTTATGAAGCCTCTTGACATGTCTACTCCTTCGGACTGCATCCCTTCCTTCTTTTGCAGTGCACTTTTGAGGCTTATCCTATGCTATCCTTTCATTGCTTGTCCAAATGCGCTTTACATGACAATTTTTCCCTAGCTTGGGTACTCTTGAGGAGTTTGTCTTTGAGGATTTCTTCCCTTCACTCTCCTTCATTCTCATGTCTTCTATCTTTTCCACCATCTTGCTTATCCATCTTGTCCTTCACCTTACTAGACATTGGGACTGCACGATGTGATCTTGCTTAAAGAGTTTGATGCCCATTCTGTTTCGGGGCATCTTTTGTACATATTTTATGATCCTGAAAAAATACCAAAAAAATTCATATATGGTCCTGAAAAACATTCCAAAAAAAATGATATATTGTCAAAAATTCTAAAAATCATAAAATGTCCTGAAAAAAAAGAGCATCCTAGTGAAATCTTAGCAATAGACACTTTGATGTTTCACCAAAAAAAATTATATATTCAAAAATCCTAAAAATTATAAAAGTCCCAAAAAATTTCAAACAGTGTTTCTCAACACTACCCTTGCGTCGAGTGTTTCTTAACACTTATCAGATGTCTTGCCTATAGTCTAAGTATGATGTGATAGTGCTCATTTGCAGATGCGATACTCAGCGTCCGACTCTATGACCAACACACACACACTTAAACAATCAACTCGCTTGAGATATGTTGACTTTACTTTTCTTTGTGTGCTGTCTATGAGAATTTCTTTGATGAGTGGCCTCTCCCTGCGAAGTTTTCAATGATGCATAGCTAGAAGACTGAGGGAATGAGAACATGTTTTATTTCTTTATCTGCTTGTGGGTATATTTTGTTGGTCCTACCTGTCATGAGCATTTATGCTGGTCTTACTTGACACTATGGATTGACAAGGTATTATCCTTAACTGTTTTGCGAGTGCATGCTTCTAGTTATCCTAACTTTCATGTGTCTTGATACAAGCATAATCTTGCCATATCAAACTTAGGTGATCTCATTGCATTAGTCATCTAGACCTACATGTCTTTGATGCCTAGATGCGATTCCCACATTTCTATCTGATAAAGATCATACTCATATCCACCTAGTTATGCTAGTGTGCATTGTATGATCTCACGATGCTACCAATAACGCTCAATGATGATAATTAGATGTCTATAAGCGTTGTGACCTTGCAAGTCAACCAATTTTCATAGTAGCTTGCATTTTTAGGTTCATGTTAGTCTAGTGTTGCATTTTGCATATGGAGAGAGCGCTCCTTTTCATCATTTATGGACTAGTCGGTCAACTGTGCTCATTTTCTGATTCTTCTTGATCATATCTTTTATTTCTGGCCTTTCATATCACATCATTTTCTATCTATTTTCGGACTCAAAATTGAAATCTGAGTCGCGTTTCCAAAATTTCCCTTTCTTCTGAGCAGTTGACTGACTTTTTGAGGCATAATTTGATTTTCGGTGGAATTTCTTCCTTTTCATGTCTCTCAATTTTCTAGTCTTTCATTCACGCTATTTCTAGTCTTCTATTTCTATTCTTCTACTTCCTCGCTGGGGCATGTTTCATTGCCTAATGGTTATCCTGTTATCATTTACCTTCGATTGTGATTTCATTCTGATTTGATCAAATCTTTATCAATTTGCTGTTCTCCTCTACTTGATTTCGATTTTGATTCCGAGGGGGCAGTATTTATGGGATTCTCATCCCCGATTCCTTGATTTTCTTGATTCAGACATCTTTTGTGATCTTTTTCTCAAATTTGAGATTCTTATCTCTTACTTTGAATGTGATCCCGAATCGACCTCATGTTCAAAGGCCTTTGTTTATGATTTTTTCGGATGTGATCCCGAATCGACCTCATATTTGAGTTGTTTTGTGATCCCAAATCGATCTCACATTTCAACTTCATTCTTTGACTACATGTGTTCCCAAATCGATCACACATTAGTCAAAGAGGGGCAAATGTATACACCCAAAAATGGTCGCCTAGACTTTGGGCCCCATTTATTTGATCTATCAACCCTGAATCATTTTTTTATCAATAATCAATATTTTCAACAATATCAATCTCTTGATCAAATCCTAATTTCGATCATATATTAGATTTTTATCCTATGGGCTAATCATTTATTCTAAGCCTTTATTTGATTAAAAGGAATATTTCCTCCCCTTTTGATTAAATAAAAAGCCCCACTTTCCTATTATCCTAAGTTGCACAAATAAAGCATTATTCTTATTTTATAAAAAGGGAAAAGCACTTTTTGTCTCATATGGACATAAAGTCAACTCTTATTTTCCTATTGGAGGATACTTGTGCACATGGATTGCTCCTTTTTCAACCTCCACCGCTGATTAAGACTTTTTGCCTCTTAATCTCCATGGTCCATTTCACCTCATTTCTTATAAAAGGAGAGCTCTCTCCTTCATTTGCATATACCATGTTTTTATGCTAATGTTATGCTGCAGGTTTTAGGTGCATTTGGAGTTTTTGAAGACATTGAAGACTTGCTTCATTGCATCATTTAGTTGCATATTTGCTTTCATAGTTGCATGATAATGGCATCCATAGTATAGATTTCCTTTTATGCAATAGATTTAATTCACATAGTCTAAATAGGAGGCATTGTAATCCATTGCCATTTCCTTTCATAGATTAGTTGCATTGTACTTTCCTTTCATAGCTTAGATTGCATCCTCATTTTAGTTGCATTGCATTTTCATTTCCATAGACTAGTTTGCATTGCATTTTCATAGTGATTCTTGGAGATATTGGCATTGTTGCCCTTGTCTTCACTTGAATCTCTCATTGTGTGGTTGACTAGCAAGGTCACAAGCTTGTAGCTCTAGCTGAGAGCAATTTTCAATCTTGCAACTCCATACATAGAGAGCTATGAGCCGCTTTGTGAGGCCTCATTCTTGAGCAACCTTGTATGTAATGGTTCATAGAAGTGCACCATTTTAGTGTGTACAAGGTGAAGAAGGTATGTATGGAACTGATATTCCTAATTGATCTTATCTCACATACAGTTCCTATATTTGAATGAACACATACCAAATCTACATGAATTAAGATGCATTATGGTTTATAAGTTTTGAGCTAACAAAGTCATACAGTCAGTATATGCAAGACCGAGAAAAGAGTTACCCGTTGGTGACTATTATGCAAGGTTAATCGAGTATCAGTATCAACTGAGTGGAAAGTTATGTGTTAACCAAGTTGTTATTTTGCAGTAATCACCGAGTTGATAGTTGTTGCCATGATGGAAGTAGGTCAAAGCATTTATGACAAGTACTTTTAAGCGAGAATTTGAAAAAGGTTATAAATAGATGAAAAACTTGGTTTATTTTTCACAAAGTGATTTCGAAGAGAAAAAATTTCCAGAGAGCAAATTCAGGCAAAGAATTTCAGGTGCATTCAAAGCTATTTCAGATTCAACTGAGCATGTTCTTCATCATTTTTGAGTAAGTACAGTCACTATCGATCTTATTCAAAGTTTTTACCGAAACCCTAAGTTGAAAAAAAATGGCATCTGCGTCCAAGACAAGCAAATCTAAACTTGTAGAGGAGGAAGTGAACTTGATTGTGTCAGCTAATTGTGATGAACCCCGATATAAACTTCATCCTAAAGTTACATCCAAGATTGATTCAGTGGGAGCTTTTTCAAGCATGCCCCCTAGGGTTTTGTTAGTTGAAGATGTTAGATCGTGCATTCACTACAAAATAGGAAAAATTGGTGATTTCAAGATGTGTGTAGCTTTCCAGAAGCTTTGTGGTGTTGATGGAAACCTTAAACTGGAATATAAACAAGTTGAAAGAATTGGTCTAACAAATGCCCTAAGTTTCCTGAAGAACTTTAAAAATTAATGAATTAGGATTGTGCTAAGTCAATTTCACGATGGAATGTTGGATGAACTGATTAAAATCACAAAGAATATGATTCACATAGTCACTGGGTATCCAACAATCGACAAGACCAAGGCATTTCACAGTGCTTCTAGGGTTGATATTGAAAAGAACACCAGAGTAGCGTGGGATGGATGAGCACTAAAGATTTGTTCAATTAATGACCCAAAGGTTAAATTTGCAGCTCATGTCATCGATTACAAGATTTATCAGTCGAGTAGACTTAACAGTGTACCATGTGGAGCCGTTGACATTGCATACAAAATAATCAATAAAAGTACCCAGTTAGACCTCGCCGAGCTATTGTTGAGGAATATTGAAGAGAACATGAAGATTATCTAGTTGGTGAAGTCTAATACTTGTAAGTTTGGATCACTTTTAGTTTGCATATTCTTCTATGTGCAACAATTTTTCCCTTTTGTCAATAATGTAGAGTGGTCAACCGACAAGCTAGTCATAGTGCAGATAACATATATGATCAATGACTTGGGAAATAATCTGAATAATGTTTTTGATAACTACTTTGAACAATTTAAGATTAGAATGAATTCTCGGAGTAGAATTCCCAGTCAATTAGTTGAAGAATATGAGCAAGATATTTGTTTTATTGTGGACACTGATCACACACTGATAAAGGCTGTGGAGCCTAGGATTAAATGGTTAGCCCCTATGGGTTATGAAATGAATATTGATTTTGCTTCAAAATCAATTAAGGCTCTGCTAGCTACACCAAAGGATAATAATTGAAGAAAGAGCAGAATAAAAAATATAGGACAAACTTGCAGAGAAAATCAGCCAAGAAGTGGCAATAAACAAGGTCAAATTATCTGAGGTAATAACCGACATACAATCTATTACTTAGTTAATTATTCAGATGTTGATTAAGCTTTGCATTGTGGAGACATTCACTACTGAGATCAGTGAGAAGATTAAACAACTGGATACCAAAATCCAAGTCAGTGCACAAGCAGCCTTAACCGAGCCAAATGCTTTTCCTAAGCATATATTGAAAGTTCAAGAACTCAGGCAGTTAAGAGCAGATTTGAGGAAGCAGGAAGAAAGGACAAGTGACCAAGTCACCGAGCTTCAAACAGAGTTGCTTCCCTATCTTAAGATTTTTGAGAAACACATTGTCAAAGCACAAGCTTTAGTTTCAACACCAGAAATCTCTATGTTGGATAATATCTTTGACATGCATGCACAAGTTGGTCTTGAGCACATTGTTCTAACCAACTTGAAAGAGGAATGGGAAAACCTCTTAGATTCTTTGAAGAAAACTCACCAGCATATTTTTGATAAACTGTAAGTACACAATTTTGTATTTGGCATTATTATCAAAAAGGGGGAAAACTAATGTATATTCCAAATTGTGTAATTATATGTTAAGTGTACTACATACATACCCGGAGCATGCACCGAGGGGGAGAAAATTTTGATAGAAAAGTTATCTATGTATATATGATGAAGTTAGAATAGTTTTGAGACATCAGGTCTATATATATTCAAGGTTTTGATACTAATGCCAAAGGGGGAGATTGTTATCTCTATTTGTGCATTAAGTATTGTCATTAGTATCAAAGATGATCAATAGGTTACCTATGTTATTCAATCAGTAAAAGGAAGTACTACAAGCTACATATGCTAGTTGTTTAACTACATAAGCCTTCACACCGAGTAGTCACAAGGCAGTATTGAGAACTATAAGGATATAGTTCTAACCGAGCACCAAAGTAGTTTTACCGAGAATCAGTGTATACCGATACTGAGTGTCAGTAAACACCGAGTAGACTGGACACCGAGCACCAGTGTATTCATCAAGTAGTATTGATAGTGTTTACCGAGCAATCCAAGAAACAACATAGTAATCAGTTTTGTCACATTTATCTATGCCAACGGTTACAAAAGAATCACAAAATGTTTTACCAAGATTGAGGATCATTTATTATAGATGTAATCATTAATTGTGATGATGTTATCTATGTAATTGTTAGATCTAGGTTAATTTTGTATACCATAGATCTTAGGGTTTTTCCTAAGATGATATAACCTAATTAGGTCATGAAAGTTAAGCAGCATTAGGAAATGAAAGCAGTTTGTTATATAATTGTACTTCATGATATTTTTATTATGTGCATAATGAAATAAGAAGAATATCTTGAAGCAAAAGCCACCTTCAAGACATCAGTTTTTAGACAAGGTTGAGCAGTAATCAGACATAGTCAGTTATTCACAATTAGACATGCTACTTTGTAGTACAAAGGACATATATCTAGACACTAAGGTGATATAGATTTGATATTTCATAGATCTATTTCAGAAAAGTATAATTTGTCAATTTACAGATACCCTACTATTATTCTCTAATCATTGTAATAGATATTTGGTAAAATCTCCTAACAGAGTAGACCTAACAGTCTTTATTGTAAATCTCTTAACCGATTACACACTCAAGTAGTGTTGTTGAAATCCTTTAACAAGGTAGATCTAGCTGATCTTTTGTTACTCCTAATAGGGTAAGATCACCAGAAGTGATCACAACTTGTAGCCCTAACAGGCATACTTTATTATCTACAGTAGTGAAGAATTTGTGGGTGTCATCCCCACCGCAGTTTTTACCTTCTAACAAGGGTTTCTACCTAACCAAAATACTTGTGTTATGTGATTGATTTTGTTACACTATTTTTCATCATGCAAAATAATATACAAATAGTAAGGGTGCATTTAGGTACTTTCATTCAACAGTGCTTTTTAGGTTATGTGAATCATCATTTTGTTATTGCATTCATATCAAATTGATATACTGTACTCTAAGTATTGATCACATGTTAAAACTTTCAAATTCATAATTGATCATTACATTGTGCATTCATACTTAATGTAATTTACAAATGTTCCATTCATACTTCATATTTCATATCAATAAGAAGAGTACAAAGTGCAGAATAGAAAGAAGAGATAGGGTATGAGTGAGTCCTTTGCATTGCCTTGAAGTTGTCTGCATATCTAGAGCTGGTTGTCGTGTCTGGTCCTATTCATCTGGGTCTCTATCTGAGTCTGCATCTGTCTAGTCCTAAACCTTTCGGGATTGTCCTGCATCATGGTTAAGGATTTGTTAGATCCAACTAGATCTAAGCAATGCAAAAAGAACAAACATCATACATTATCTAATTCTTTCATAGCTGCATATATTTCTGATATTCAATGCAGTAACATGATGAGCATGCACACAAAGTGAAAAGTAGTGTTAAAGAAGACAGTTGTGTTGCATTGTATTAGTGAGCACACCAGTGGTTTAATGGATGCCCAAAATTGACCACTAGTTTATGTTCATTAATACAATGTGATAATTTTGATGTTTTAAGCTTAACAGAGAAATACATTGTTCAAAACAGACTGGTATGCTTCACAGTCAAGAATCAAAGAAAGATGTTGTATAATGTTCATCATGATGTTCATAGAGTTAGTGTATTGTTCAGATATTGTTTATTTTCTGAATAGATGCAAATGTCAAGTACAGATTCACAGAAGTTTGTTTATGAGTGTCACGATCCTGTGCTCGAACTTCATAAACAAGTTTCGGTGCTGGTGTTACATTTATTCTAAATCTTGATATTTACTGCAGTCATATGCTGACAAGAACATACTTCTTATTCAATGTGCAATGAAATGGATATATGAATAAAGAATATGTTATGTTGTTCCTTATTGACCACATGCTATAGGAATTCTGAAAATAACATCCTATAGGAAATCAAGTAAAAGCTGCTACAGGAACACTGTAAGTAGAATAAAAGATATCAGTTTCAGCACTTGATAGTGTATAAAGATTCAATAAAGATGCATGTTCATTCATTGTATTTCAAAACTCGGCAGTGAGAATCCATGTCTCAAATCAATAGCAAGTTAATACCCATATGATAAGAATATCAACAGAGGGTTCAAATTTAAATAAATAAGTGCACGTTTTGTCAAATAGTGAACAGCAAAGCATCTATCTATTACAAGCATGGAGACCTCATTTTTCTAGTTTTCAAATCATTATTATTCAAAGATGAGTGAAACAGAGTTCTTAGTTTTAGCCCTTCATAGATGCCATGAAGGATGGTGAAGGCTCACGGTTAGTGCAAGTCGAAGGAAAACTCAAATATATTCTAAGTATATGCAATGATAAGAGTTGTATCTTAGGTCTTCATTGAGAGTTCAAACTCTTAAATCATGAGTTCCTATTTGTAAAGCTAGCAGAGTATGTTTTCAAAACAAATAGTGCACGTTTTAAAGCAGCAATGAGTATCAAATCATCATGACAGGGAGCATCAAATTGGTATGATAATATACAGTTATTTCCAGATTTCATGGCATATTCATCTATGAAAGGAAAGACATTAGAAAGTCTCGGTTCAAACTAAGAGTATCTATTTTCAAAAAACCGTGAAGCATCTATCGACTTCATCAATATTGCAAATCAAGATACAACAACAAATTCAAAAAAAAAAAAATAGCAGTAAATAGCGCCTACAGGCATGGAGAATATGTTGAGAACAGTTTTCAAACATTACTGTTGCATACAGAAACAACTTCAGTTTGATTGCATATTCATAGCAAGGGAATAACAGAGAGATCAAAACCATAAATCATTTTTGCTATGAAATGTAAGTGCACGTTTTGAAGTCTATTTGTGCAAGTTCAAATGATAACAAATGGTGAGCATTTGAATCAGCATAAAGGAAACAATGAACTTAACGTGAGTTCATCTACAAAATAGAGAGTTTTCAAACTCTTAAACCCTTGTTTTTAAACAGAGATTTTAAAAAGCCATCAAAATCGTGAGTCATCTTGCTAAAACTGTGAGTGCATTTTCAGAAGCTATAGTGCGTCATTCTCCAAATAGGCAGTAAACCATTTGAACCGAAATGAAGAGCACACACATTCTTGTGCAAATGTGTGCATTGTAGAAAAGATGAAACATAAAGTTAAAATTATCAGTTCGAAATCCAAAATGAAGTTCACTTTCCAGCATGTGAAGACAACAAATGATTTCATGGTTCGAAATCTATATGAATGGTAAAGTATTTGTTGTTTCCTTTCAAAATCAGAGGAAGAGCCACATTTTTGAAAGAAACTTTAATTACAAAAGGAAAAACAAAGAGTTTATTCAATAAACTGACAGTTTCTTGCAAAAAGGAGTTCTTCTATAGTTCCCAGTCCGAGTTTCAACACCAGTGAGTCAACATTCATGCAAATTTGAAATGTATCATCAACAAATGGTAAGTTTTCTAGCAACAGTTTCAACACATCATACAGTGAACTAGGGTTTCGACCCTCATATTTTGCAAATGAAACAACAAATAAAATGCCCAAACAAAACCAAATAGAATTTGGAGTCCACGAGAAGTGAAAGTGACAGAAGTATTCAATGCGGTTGTAGGAGGACAGTGCCACCTTGCACTTCAAAAATATCAACAAATGCCACCTTTTGTTTCTATTTTTTTTCCCTCATGTATGTGATAGCAAGTGGGTGGAAGTCTTGTCGACTCCCCACTATGTTATTTTTTTTATATACTTAGTTTTACCTAAGTTAGGGATTAAAATTAGAAAATAGGATAAGATAGTTAATATTAAAATCTTTTTGATATTAATTTCTTTTAATAATTTGGCAATGCATTGTAAAAGGGATTTATTTTAAATTCCTTAATTGAAGCCAAGTTTATTTAAAAAAAGGCGAGCTAAAATTTTGGCAAAAATTATGGCCAAATTAGGGCATTTTGTAGAGGCATTGGATTTCTGGATTAGGGTTTCAGAGCTTAGAAAAAGAAGATTGATGGACTTTTTTGAGGGTCAAAAATGTTGGAGAGAGAGCCCATAGTGAACTGTTTAGTTCCTAAAAGCTTGGAAGTCCATTTTGTAGCCATTTTTGTCCAAATTTTGGGAGGAAATAAACCAGGTTTTGTAGCTCATATTTTGTCTACTTGTGTTCAAATTTTAAATTCATGTTCATCTTTTCTAGTAAGTGCCAGAATTCTGATTATACTTAGGAAGTGAATAATATATTGTTCCTTCCTAATTAATTAGATATATCAAGCCTTGCATGAAAAATGTATGTTTGTTAAGTATTTGAGTTGTTTGTGGTTCATCCCTAATAGCTTGAATGTATTAGCCTATATGTTGAGCAGTGAATCAAATTGTCAAAGTTTTCATTTTGTGAGTCAAATCTAGAATTCATTTCTTTGCAAGGTCTGAATTATTCGTTGGTGCATCACCCTAGTCTCTAAGTTTTAAGTTTTTCTTTTCCCTTTTCCCAACAAGTTTTCAGGTCAGGAAAGTGATAACCAACATTTGATAGGAACCGGCCTAGAATCCGGAGATTCCTCTCTAATCATAGTCTACCCAAAACTAGGAGAGGTTTCCATTGTCAGCTAGAATTGTTGTTCTGCCTTAGTGCTTGATATAAGGTAACAATTCTAGACCTGAACAGATTTATTGTTTGATTTCATGCATTTTACATTTACAAGTTAATTGAATGAATGGTGCATACAATGGATTAAGTTGATAAATGTGTTTAGTATTGTTTGTTGATTGAGTTTTTTGAGTTAAAGTTTTTGAGGGCACTGATTCACCCCTCCTCTCTCAGCACCCTATCTCTCTATTCCAACACAAAAATCTAGTGGTTTGTAGTTTCCAACTAGATTCCATTGTCTCATGGATCATCTTATAACATATACTCATATACACTTAATAAAATATATAAATTAATAAATATACAATATAATGGTTACTTAAAGTCAACAAGTCAAACAGTATAGAAATGATTCTACAAGCATCACAATTAGAGATAGTCCATTCATTATACTTGTCATAATTTTAAAACAATAATTTTGTATGATATTTCTTGAAAATAATTATAAAAAATACAAAATATAGAAAACACTTTGAGGGGGTGACCTACAATAATCAAATTGTAATATATGAATTAAATATTTGAAGATATAATGAATGAGAGAGTTGTTATATTGTTCATAGGCTAAAATTAGGGACATACTCCCTTCATATATTAAGAAATATGTTGGAGTTAATCATTGTACAAATGATTAACATATTAGTCTCAAGAATATATATTTATATTATGAGTATATGATATTAGGATCATAGCATTCCCTTTCCTTCAAAAAAGAATTGCTCTCAATGCTTAAAAACTTTAAAATATTTCTTATGAATTGTTCATAATCTCATGTTGCATCTTCAATTAGTAAATTCTTCCACTTGATTTAAGATTTTGTGGTGGCTCTCTTTGCAATCCAATTTTAGAAATTCTATGAATTTTTTGTATATATTGCATGAATACTTTTTCCATACTAATAATATGAAATGGATGCAAGGCTCCACATAAATGTGCATACTTAATGATTCCATCCACAACAAATAAAATTTCATCAAGATTATTTTGACTTTAGCAACCCCATAATTAAGTCTATTGTTATTTCTTCCAAATTTTGTGTTGGAATGCCTAATATTTGTAAGAGGTCTAGGGTCTTTATTGTATCTTTTTTTTTGTTGGCATATCAAGTAATTATATACAAAATTTTGACATTCAATTTAATACCTTCCCAAAAGGAATATTTTTTATCAATAAGTCTTCTATGGTATCTTGTTAGCCTCCAATATCTTATCTTTAGAGGGTTCATATTAACACATTTAGGTGACTTTACATTTCCTTATACTTCTTTCACTCTAAAGATACTTTGGATTTTTTTACATAGATATCACTATCTCCCAATTTATGAATCTAACTAATAATTTCTTATTAATATTTTAATATAATGACATCTACCACCACAAGAGAATTGTTTTCCATCAACTTGAAAATTAGAGACATGATAAATAAAATAGTTGAGATCGTGATCTAGTCTTCTATCAACAAAGTTGTGTGTGATAACAATATCTGTTACATACATATATGTTGGTGAGGGTGGGGAGGGGATGGTGAATCAATATATGCCAAATCTCACTTCAAAGCTTAAAGTAATGTCAATATCATTATCAGATCTTACAATACCCAACTTCTACCTTTAATTATATTCACATTCAAATTTCAATGTTAGAATAAAAGAAGTATATTTTAGGAAATAACATAATAAGCATGCCTACAATTTAAGCATGGATGTCAATGTCAATTTGTAATCAAGTCTTTTCAAGTGACTTATTATCTACAAATTTATTATAAGCCACATGTCTGATAAGATTCAATTATATAATGTTTAGTTTGTAATCTATCAAATATATGTTAATTAGACATTATTGTTTAAAGACTCCAAATTTATAATTCAATTTCATGATTTTTTGAATAATGTCACGTAAGAATAAAATTTATGAAAAAAATATTATACATATTTTGTTAAGAATGTCTTATGTTTAATCAAAATAGAATGAAAAAGTTTATACTTGTAGAACTTTAAAAAATGATCAAAATTGTGGGGCATGTGCACCAAGATGGTGAACAAAAAAGTGGTTGCTCGCAAAAAATCCTAAAAATGATGCTAATGCATTTGGGTTATTTGAAATTTCAAATAACCAAAACGTGTTATGGCTCAAAAAATATGAGCCATAATGCATACATAATTTTTTGAATGAAACCAAAAGCATGATATTTTAAATAAAACTATGAGTGTGATTTAATACTAAAAACTACAATTCAAATCCTTTCAAAGCCATAACCCCGACCATGATTTGATAACCATAATTTTTTAAAAAGTGGTTGAAATGAAAGAAAAAACAAGAATTCTAAAAAACCAAAAGAAATCAAATCATGTTTTTGTTGCTATCAACCAAGTCAAGATGACACAACATTAAAGAAGAAACACACCAGCTCTCACATACTAATTGCGTGAAGATGTGGGTATTGAAATTTTTTTTCCCTTCTATGTGAATATTGTGAGAGAATTAAGTGAACCAAGTAGAAAGAAAATTTGTGCATTACGAAAGTGTGCCCAAAAAAGCATTGACGAAGTAGGCCACTTGCAACCTTATGCTTTTAACAAAGCTTACACAATTAGGGTTTCTATTCTTTCATTTATCCCATACAAATTTTTCATCTTAGAGGGGTGTGTTTGGAGATTACATGAAACATTATTGTAGGTATCAACACAAGCCATGATAGACAATTTGAATGCTTTCTCTCAAATATTTTTAGAGTTGATTCATCATGCTTCTTTAAAAGAAACCATAGCAATAGTTATATTACTTGAATGATAAGACTGTTGAGTTGATGTTGCAATTATGTCCCATTTTGGACAATTTGAAAGTTATCTCCATCTCTCTCCTCTCTTTCTCCCTTTCCTCTCGCCCTTCCCTCTCCCTCTCCTTCTCAGTCTGAAAGATTTCCCAAAGCCATTAATAGTGCCCAAAAAAGTAATGACGAAGTAGGTCACTTAGAACCCTTTGTTTCTAACAAAGCTTTCATAATTAGGGTTTCCATTCTTTCTTTTCTCCCAAATGAATTTTTCATCTTGGGGAGGTGTGTTTTGAAAGTAACATAATTGTTGAGATGATAAGACTGTTGAGATGATGTTAAAATTATGTCCAATTCTATTTAGTCCTCTTTCTCCTCTATTGGACAATTTGAAAGCTTTCCCTCCCTCTCTCCCTCTCCTTTTATACCTACCCTATCCCCTATCCCCCTCTCCCCCCCTCTCTTTCTCTTGTAATATTTTAGAGTACATTCACCATGGTGCTTTGAGAGAAACCATAGGACTATTAAGGTGACATTACAATTATGTGTAGTTTTGTACTCTTTCTCTTCCTCTAGACAATTTGAAATATTTTTCTCCCTCTCCCTCTCCCTCTCTCTCTCTCTCTCTCTCTCTTACAAGATTTCAAATTAGATTCACCATGCTACTATGAGAGAAACCATAGAAGTAGTTCTATTACGTAATGATAAGATTGTTGAGATGATGTTGGAATTATGTCTAGTTTAATTAAAACCTCTTTCTCCTCCTCTAGATGATTTGAAATATTTCTCTCCCTCTCTTCCCTCTCCCTTTCTCAATTCCCTCAATCCCCCCCCCCCCCTCTCTCTCTCTCTCTCATAATATTTTAGAATAGATTCACCATGCTTATATTAGAGAAACCATAGAAGGAGTATCTATGTTTCTTGAATGATAAGACTGTTGAGATGAAGTTTCACTTATGTGTAGTTATGTTCAGTCCTCTTTCTCCTCCTCTAGATAGTTTGAAATATTTCTCTCCCTCTCTCCCCATTTTAATACCCTTCTCCCTCTCTCTCTCTCTCACAATATTTTAGAGTGGATTCACCTTGCTACTTCAAGAGCAATCATAGGAGAAGTTTTTCTAGCTAAATGATAAAAGTGTTGAGATGATGTTGCAACTATGTCTAGTTCTATTCAGTTATCTTTTTCTTCCTCTTAACAATTTGAAATATTTCTCTCCCTCTTTCCCTCTCTCTCCCTCTCCCTCTCCCTCTCCCTCTCCCTCTCCCTCTCCCTCTCCCTTCCCCTTCCCCCCCCCCCCCCCCCCCCCCCTCTCTCTCACAAGATTTCATAGTGGATTCACCATGCTATTTTGAGAGAAATCATAGGATTAGTTATGTTTCCTAAATGATAAGACTATTTAGATGATTTTGCAATTATGTCCAATTCTATTTAGTACTCTTTCTCCTCCTCTGTATAATTTAAAATCTTTCTCTCCCTTTCTGCCCCTCCCTTTTTCCTTTCTCCCTTCCCTCTCTCCCTCTCTCCATACTATTTTCTTTTCCTGCCAATAATGGATGACTTCAACCTCAAACATGCAAAATAAACACTAGCTGGTACATTACAAAGAGTGGCATTTATTGTTCATGGTTGTGGAATGGAAGAAGGCAAATTATTATGGGTTGAGTATTTCATACTTGATACTCATTATGGGTTGAATTCTGGTTAGTTTGAAAGATTTGTCTCCCTCTCTCCATCCTATTTTTCCCCCAACAATAATGGATTGCATAGACCTTATACATGAAAAAACTCTCTAGATGGTATACATCAAGGAGTGACATGCATTGGTCATGGTGTGGTTTGGGTCAAGGATACCATAATGCCAAATACTTTAAAAGTTCCTACTTCCACTATGATCTGGGACTGAGAAGACCTAGTTACCATTGGCTTCCTGAGATCATCAATCTTCTTTTGTGGCTTCCTGAGAAGACCTAGTTCGAAGCTTTCTTAGGGTTGAAGTTTGGGATCCGATCTTTGATAAAAAAAAACCTATACCTCCCATTAGAAAGGGGTTGTTAAACATGATCCTCATTTTCTCCCTTTTTGTCCCCACAATGACCATGAAGAAACCATAAGGCAATGATTTTAGAACAAAATGGGAACCCCATTCTTCATCCACCCATTTCCTAATCCTCAAATAGGAAGGCCAACCACCACCCCATTTCATAAAAAAGGCCCTTGAACACAATATTTGAACTAAATCCTTCCAAGCCTCCGAGTCTATGCAGATGTCCAGAACCCTATTATCTGTGGTTGTAGGGGTATCCTTTGTGATCGGCTTTTTCGAGACCTCCTTCTTTGGCCACCATTCCTTCTTTTCCATTTGATTGAAGCCTCCTTTGAGACTGACAAAAATACACGAATAACCCATTGATTATGGGATGAAGCTTGTCGCTTCCTTGGAGATCCACCAAAATCAGACTGCCTTGAGAGATTTCCACCCCAATTGTTATCTCTACCTCTAGGTGGCTGCCATGGCTGATGCAAGCCATACCTATCTGTCAAATGACCAGAGAATCAACTGCCATGGGCCCAATCCACAAACCCTAGTTGCCTCTGTCGCTGCATATCTCCCTATTGTTATCTTTAATACATAAGTGATTCTTAGAATATTACATAGTTAGGTCTATAAAAAAAATCTTTTGAGTTTCATTATTGACTAGAAAAAGTAGTGTACAAACTTAATGAAATAAATATAATTATTAAATTTTATTTGAACATAATACCAAAAAATTATGTGAGCAAGAGTAACAAATAATTTTAATCTAAAATTAATATATTTTAAAATTTTAAAAAATCTAAAATTCAAAAGGGAAGAGGAAGGGCATATGAAATACACTAATTAATTTAGATATTTAAAAGGCGAGGATACATCAATAGATTTGTATCATGATATTGTTATCAAGATTCAAGTATGTAGTTTTTAAGTCAAATTCATTAATCCATGTTTCATGAATAGTGTTCCCAAGAACCTATCTCTCATGAGAATGAATTATACACTTAACATTCATTACATCTAGGTGATGCTCATAGAGGTGAAGCATTAGGCCTTCCCTTGAGGTCACCCATCCTAGTACTACTCCAACTCAAGCATGCTTAACCATGGAGCTTCCCCCAATGCCAAGTCCACTTTGCAAATGTGGTAGCAAACTAAGTGGGCTTAAACTTGGAGGAAACTCTAGAGCTATGTGCACTTGAGTTGGAGAAGTATTGGATGAGTGACCTCACGAGAAGGCTCAATATTCCATCTTTTTGAGCATCACCTATATGCAACAAGTGTTAAGTGTTCCATTTCTTTTCATAAGAGATAGGTTCTTGTTAACACAACTCATTCAACATGGGTCAAAATATCATAATTTGACTTGCTATGGAAAAGATCTCCTACTTATTGATCAATTTGGATATTTAAAAAGGAGAAGATAAATCAATCGAAGTAATTAGACTTTAAATTTTTACAAATTAAGGTTTGAGATACTAAGACAAAAAAATAGTTGTAGTAAATAAAAGTGAAAAGGATTAGGGTTTTCTTGGAAATTGTTGTGATGTTTATGTTGATTTGTACAATACTATGATATGTATTTGGAAACTAAAGTTTGGAATTAGGATGATATTAGAGATGAAATAAATTAAATATGAGCTTTCTAGGTGTTGAGATTTGATCATGCCTAAGATTTAGTTTATCTAACATGATTGAGTATATTTATAACTCTTATTGATTGTAAAATCTTGTTTGTGCTACATGTAGTTTTGATTAAATTGCACTAATAAACATATTTGTGAATTGCTATGTACAAAGAAGTATGAAATGTATTTGATTAAAGTTAGGCCCTTAGATTGATTCAATAAGATTAAACCAAAGAAACACATAATGTTGAATTTTGTTAGCTTAAGTAAAATGCATTTGATATATATTAAGATTAGTGTCAAATGATTTTATGATGTGTGAAATCATGATTTTCAATTAGATTGCTTGTACATATGACCAACTACATCTCAAATTATTAATATCTCATTTTTAAATTTAAATATAAAAAAAATAAAATTGAAAATGATAAAAATCCTCAAAATACAATCAATGTTAATCTTAGATTGAAAAAAATCAATAAAAATAAATTTCAAAATAATACATTAATCACATCTACCCAAAATAATGCAAAATGATACAAGAGGTCCTTCCGTGAAAGGGAGAGGAGGATATGGCGCCCGAGAGACGGGACACCCTTCTCTTATCTTATTCACATCTTGGGTTTAAGTATTCAAAATTGTGGGTTTTTAACAAACAATGCTGGTCCACGAATTGTCTGATGGTTGGTATTGGCCATAAGGGATAGTTATTCATGAGAAAATCTATTTGCTTGACTGCAACCGAGGACTGCGTAGATACAACCCAAAAAATAAAATGATGGTCTTAATGGTTAATCCACAGAGTTCACCACTTATTGCCTATGAGAAACTCCCTTCCTGCAAACGCAATAGATTTGATACAATCGCATCACAAACACGATACCCATCTGTGCATCAATGCAGAAGGAAGAATTTTATGAAGGCCTACAAGTTATTGAGGTATATAAAACATTCGGGAAGAAGAGGAACAGTTTGCTGGAGAGGCATTGTTGCCAGAATAGAGATGTCGAACCCAGATGATTATGAGGTGGGGAGACTGCTAGGAAGCTATGGGTACATGAACATAACCAGGTAGCAAAGAACTTTAGCTACTTGTATATGTTAAATTGGCATTTAAAACTATAAATTCATAAAACATGCACCCTAATTCCTTGTATTCCTGAGGCCTAGTGTTATTCTTTTGAGCTTCACACCATCGTTTTGTATATTGGGCCAATATACATAGCTTTGGAGATTGGCATTGCTCTTTCTTCCACGAAACTGGCTTGCAAATTTCAAAATATGTGCTTCTTTCATCAAATGAGACCTACCAGTGCCTTTGGGAATGCACATCGTACCCAAAATTTTTATATCCATGAATGCCAGAAGGTGCAGGCTAAGAATGGATCGCTGATATTTTGCTTGGGGCCAACATGAATCACCAACCACTCGTATAAACCATTCTTGGTCTTGAAGATGGCTTTCTGTGTGTCTAGTCATTTCATCTGATTTTGATGAACTAGGTTTCAAGTCGAACTTTGTGAAATACTTAGCATTGATATATGGGGTTGAGATCAAGTAGTTAAAGCATTGGGTTCTAATTGTGGAGACCCAAGTTCAAATCCCCAAAGTGACATTAAGATGGAACTTGAAGTGGTCAGTCTTGGTGCTCCACATTTTGGCTTCTCATAGTAATTCTAAGTTGTTACACTTAAGGAGCCAAGTATCGTGTTTATTGTAAAGAGCTAAGTATTCTTTAAGAGAAAAAAAGTTAGCATCATATAGTAACTAGTTGATCCATAGATGGAAAACTCGGACTCGGCAAAAACTCACCAAGCCCTGAAAAAAATACTTGGGAAAAAATCAGCCAGATTTTGGAAAAACTCGGCAAAAAATTCCGGAACTTAAAAATAGCATAAAATTTAATAAAAAATGCATTTTTTTTGCAAAATTCTATGAGAAGATGCATCCAATGAGTTAATTAATGAGAAAACAAAAGAAACAAGCTAAGTTTAGATATATATAAATGCAAAGTGGGTACAAAATCACATTCTCATGTGGAATGCTGATGACTAGAAGCAAAATAGTAAAGTTAAAAAGTTTCTACAAAAGTAGAAGGAAATACATTATTACAAATTACAATTACATCTTCCTCTTCCCAAATCTATGAGCAAATAAGGGAGAGGAACTAGAAGTAGAGGGCCTAGTCCTAGAAGTAGAACACTGCACTGAGCATGACTGTGCCTCCTCACTCGGTATCTCTTCTGACGTGTGTGGCTCGCTCTCCATCCTGGATGTATCTTCTGGCATTGGCACTGCTAATGACTCCTCGTCTGAATCCTCATCATCCTCCTCAATGTCATCCAATGTGAAACCAAATCCACCCCTCTCCTCCTCCAGAGCCTGCCTCTCCAAATCAGCGATGTCATCCTCTGTAAACAATGGAGGCTGCTTCTGTGCCGTCCAATCAGAGTAAGGATCTATATCATCCAAATCAATTGGATCAGTTGGTGCTTCCTTTGCCCTTCTCTAGCACAACTTAAGATTGTATTGCACATAGAGAAGGTCATTGAGGCGTTTTTGGGCTAACTTGTTTCTCTTCTTTGTGTGGATGGACTCAAATAAGCTCCAATTGTGCTCACAATGGGATGAGCTACAAGGCTGGCATAAGATTTTGAGAGCAAATTTGTTTAGATGTGGGGTATTTCCACCCCAACTTTGCCACCAAGCCTCTACAAATTAAATTATTGAGAAGTTAGAAAGAAAAGAGACAAGCGAAACATAATTTATCTAATGGCAAAATTGCAAATGTTCTACTTTTACTTGGGGTTTGAGTGCCTCTTGCTCTCTTTGCCAACTCTGAAGAGAATAATTTACCATTTGATTCCACATAGATTTGTTGTTCGGTCACAACAAGGTCTCTCTCAGCAACATCGGGTAGCATCCATATAGAGAGGCCCTCAATGACCTCTCCATTAGGATCTGAAAATGAATCATCATATCTAGAACAAAAACAAAGTGAAACCAAGTCTTAGTACACAACCTACAAAAACAAAGTGAAATCAAGTCTTAGTAAAATCTGAATAAGAATCACCGTACTTGAAACGAGGGTTGAGGAAGTATCCTGCTGCATGAATGGGTTGGTGAAGCTGATTGTTTCACCTCCTATCAACAATCTCCCAAATGGGGTCATATTTGAGTCTATCCCCCCCTTGTAGTAATTTTTGATAGACTCTTTGACCCTATCCATGGCCTCATACAGACACCCCATTGGGGTTTGATCCCCATCAACCAAGCGCAAAACTCTCACCAAGGGCTCAGATACCTGCAATTGAATTTTAAAAAATACAAATTAGTTTACAAAAAGATTAATTAATAAAGTTAGTAACAGTAAGTTACAAATTAATAATGAGAGACTTGAATCAAGAATAATTAAAAATTAAAGTTTTGATTCTTGAAGTTACCTTCACAATCTCAAAAGCCTTGTCCATAAAATGTTGATCAAAGACAACGCGCGCAACAAATTCTCCTTCAGGCTTCTTTGAATAAGTTGATTCAAGCCATGGTGGACTCACAAACATTTGTTTCAAAGAATTCAATGCATCAATAATACTTTGCAACGTCAAGAAAACCGTTGCAAATCTTGTGATTGCGGTTCTCACCAAATCTTTCCCTTTAGTGAATTGTCTCATCAAATTTAGAACCAAAGGGTGATTGTAGATATACTTTGTTACCCGCCTTGCATCTTCCACAATTGGAGTCACCAAATCAAGTTTTCCTATGTCCTCCAAAAGAAGGTCAAGGACATGTGCTACACAAGGTGTCCAAAAAAGAGTGGGGTGCTTGTCTTGGAGGATTCTACCTGGCATATTAGTAAAAATTCAATAATTAGTTTCTAATTTCCATAGTTTGCCTAAAAACTAAATTAAATATCACTTATTAATATAAAATGATAATCATGTGCAACATAAATGTTAAAATTTAAAATTACTTGCTGCCACATATGCTGCTGCATTATCTGTGATGATTTGCACCACATTCTCTACTCCTACCTCCATGACAACATTCTCCAACATTAATGCCAAAGTTTGTGCATTTTTGACTTTGTTGGAGGCATCAACCGATTTCCAAAATACCACATCATCCTTGCAAGCAACCAAGAAATTAATAATGGTTCGGTTTTTTCCATCTATCCACCCATCAGATGAATGGTGCAGCCATATTTACTCCACTTTTGTTTTTTCTCCTCTACAACTAGTCTTGCCCTATCAACTGCATTTACAAGCAACCTACAAAATCAAAGTCAAATCAAGTCTTAGTACTCAATTTTGATTTAATAAACAAGAAATAACAAATTTTTTTTCAAAATGAAACCAAGTGGATTCTGATTATTTACTTACCTCCCACTCAAATCCTTGAGAGAAGGGGCCTTGTACCCTTTTCCTGAAACTATCATTGCGGTCACCAAATTGAGCCAATAGGGGCTCTCAATCACACTCAATGGGAGATTGTTGAAATATAAAAAATCAGCACATGCAATATCAGTTTTCTCATGTGCCTCCTTGTTCCATCCAGTGGCCTCTAATGATGGTTGTGCTCCAGGTGTATTCTTGGGCACAAAAAAATTGCCTATCCCTGATGCTGATGGTGGTGAAGAACTAGGCACTCTACTAGAGGAAGCAAAAGCGGTAAAAGAGGAGGCACTCTGTTTGCAACTTTGCAGATGCGTGGGCCACGAAGAGAGCCCACTATGCTCTCAAGTGCTTTTTCTTCTTCCTGAATGTCAATAGGAGCACCTTGAGTTTCAGCTATGGCTGCCCTCACAACTACTCTTTCCCTCTCCCTTTGCAATTTTTTCTCTTCCCCGGCTACAAGTAGGGCATTAACAAATCTTTTTATCTCTTCTGTATTTTTTTCACATGGATTTGTATCATGCTTTCTAATGCTTGCAAGGTAGTATTTGAGGCGGTTTATGCCTCCAGAAACTACTCTCTCACAGTTTATGCAAATCACTTTCCTAGGCTCATTGGGTACTTCATAGGCATACCTCCATGTCTTATCTCTAGCATTTTTAGGCCAAGTGCCTATAAATCCAGAAGAGCATGGTGTTAGTGGCCACACTTCTTCTGAATTTGCCATACTGATTTAATGGTTAATTGCTGCCCTACACATAGAAATTCAAAACATAAAATAAATATTTTAGAAAATAAATTGAACAAAGTTAGAAACTATCTAAATTAGTTACAATCTTTTTAGACATCATTCAAAGTTAGAAAAAAAAACTAAAAAAACTGGTAGGGTTTGATATTTAAAAAAAATTAGATATTCTTCAAAAAAAATTTGATAGATTCATCATTTTCTTAAAAATTTGTCCAAAACAGTGTTGAATCTTGTTTTAATGATTCAAAATCATTTCTAACTACTTAGAAATAATTTTGTATTCATTTAGATTCAACAAAAACAAAATAGAATGTTTAAAATAAAAAAAAACAATCTCAGCAACCCTACCTGGAAATGTGTTTTTTCTTCAAAAAATGGTTGAAATCCGCCTTGAATCCATTCGAATCGACCTTAGAATGGCTTGGAAACCTACTCTCCTCCTCCCCTAGTCACTCAAAAAGTAGCAAATGCAAAACACAATATGAAAATTGCGTTTTTTTTTGCTGCGGCTGTATATCCATACACAGGTGGGTTTTTAAGTAAAACTCGGCGAGTTTTTGGCCGAAAAACTTGCCGAGCTGGAAAACTCGGCGAGTTTTCAGCGAGTTTGCCATCTATGCTCTAAAGTTACATTTGTATGCTTGGAAGTTGATCCTCATAATTTTTTTTGTCTTGATGTGCCAAAGACAATTTGTCTTATCCTAAATCCTTCCTGCTTGTTCTTGCTATCTGCCATCATAGCCTTTCTTTGGATTTCATACATTTTTTCCTTTGTTGGTTTTGAAGTTGAAGCCCCCTTTAGGCTTCATAGCTTGATAATCTTTGTGACAAGCAACTTGCATACGCCCTTAGCAAATCAATATAGACCAACACCGAAGGACTTAACCATTTTGATAGGAAAGATAACATAGTTGATATTGATGCAACATGAATGACCTGACATTTGGCTAAAAACATGATTGAAAACAAATATTTCTAGGGGTATGAAAATTGTTATCAATGTTCTGAATTTTTTTCCAAATACCTGCTCTCCATCACCGGACAAACTCCCATAGAATAGTAGGGGTCCGCAGTCAATTATATTCGAAAGCTGTCGCTGGATGATATATGGATGGATTAGGGACAGATAGCCCTGCCGGGGTGGGACTATAGTGATGCAGTCATGTGAGCGAGCCTACTAGAATTGAATTGTCTCATGCTGTTGGGTGGTCCCCAAGGGAAATCAAGTTGGGTAGGCCAAAATTGCATAAATCACACAAAATGAAAACTTAAAAAATAGAAACATACATAGATAATTACACCTTCTAATAGTTTCCCATTACTTCAAAAAAATTACAAGGCAACCTGCACAACTGATACTACTCATAGTTGCACGAAAATCAACAACATGAACTATGCTGTTGCATACATTTTCTCAGTCCTAAAAACAGTTTCATTTCTTCAAAATATGATTTATATATTAAACTTCTACCTTGCTCCTATCTTTATACTATCCAATCTTCCAAAAATCATCTTAATTTACAAAAAACCAGGGTTACCTGGGGACGCGTCCCCGGCCTAAATCCCCAAATTTCCCGGACTTGGGGACGGCTGGGGGACATCCCCACCCCGTCCCCTTTTTGGCTTGGATGTTCGGGACGTCCCCGGAACTTGGGGATGTTTATGCTTTTTTTTGGGGACGGCTGGACCTCCCGGGGACGCCGTACACATCCCCCGACTGTACCTGGGACGTCCAGCTGTCCCCAATGTGTGCAGCTCAAAAAAATTAAAAAAAACTTTAAAAATGGAAAAAGGCTTCCATGGGTGGGGTCGTTTTGTGGGCCCCACCACCACACTTGCCCTAATAACCCAAATTCGTGGCTCTATATTGGCATATGAGCATTTTTTGGTTTTTAATATGCTGTCCATTTTTTGGTTTTCTGATTTTGATGCCATGTTGGCAGCAGAAGAATAGGAGCAGGAGTGTGCTTCATTTTTCTATGTTTTGATTTTTATGTTGAACATGATGATGAAACGTTATGGCAGCACTTAAGCCTTTGGGCATTTCCAGTTTTACTTTTTTATGTTAAACTTATATTTTTGTTATCATATGCATATTGACAATCCAACAATGAATTGAAATTTCAAATTTCCAGTTTTATGAATGCATAATAGAGTTAGACTATAGTTTTACTTTTAGTATTTACTGAATGGCATTGAAATGTTGTATGTTAAGGTTCTATGATGTTTAAATGGCATGCATTGTCTATATTTTCAAATGAATGTAATGTATACTTGCAAATTTCTTTATATATTTAAAAATTTCCCATATTTATATAGACGTCCCCTTTGCCATCCCGGAAACCCGTTCCCCCGCGTCCCGCCGTCCCCGTCCCGGAAACTTGGGGTAACCTTGCAAAAAACATCTTTGTCACTTATAAGGATGAGATGGAAGATAATTTCCAATTTTTTTCTACTCTTTCTTAGACTTAATGAGCTAAATGAAGGACTTCACCTTTAGTCCTTCAAAGTGAAGTGCGGAATAGACTAATTTGAATCACTTGAAACTTTCCACTTGTTCACATTAAACTTGTATGGAATTTTCTTTGTGAGGTTAAAAATCAACACATTCTTCAATCAAAAGGCATGCTTTACAATCCCCCACCTCCTCCTTTATAGTTTTCCTTGACAGCAGAGTTTTCCCAGGCCCTGGAAGATTTTCTTGTATGCACATTGAGACCAAACAGAAAGTTAACAGTTCACATCCTGATTTTAAACCAAATCACTTCATGGATGTTACCACAATTGCGGTCCTGACGAGGTCTCCACCAATGGCAGTGCCTTCCACCTGCACCTGGCTCTGTGTTTCCTGGTCCATTCTTCTTATTGAGTCTAAATTCACTGTACTGTTCAAGTTTTTGTACCCATACACATTTTCCAGATCCAGTTTCGATTAACATGTTTGATGGAGAAAAGGTTCTTGCTTGACATAAAGTTTAGTAGCATCCAGTAAGAAATCTATTTTTTAAATCTGCTTTTAGGTATTTTTATTCTTTTTGATTCCGTGTTTGATATTATGTTCTAGTCTTTCTTATTTTTAAGATATTTGGGACCTACACTCATTGCAAGCTAACATTATGCCTGCAGTAGGTGATGGACAATGTTATGAACAAAAAAGGGTATCAATAGAGTGAACTTTAGTCCCTTTCAAAATTTGACTATCATTATTTTTGGCTGAAATTGTGTTTCCATGTACCCACTCCACTGCATGTCTCTGCAATTTTCTCAGTCACAGTTGATATGTCAAATTATAGGCTTTACTTGTAGTGCTTTATTAGATTATTTTATTTATTGCTTCTCATCTCTAATTTTTTGTTGTCTTTTTCTACCTCTGCAGTTATGCTTCTCCCCAAACTGGAGGCCTAGCAGCAGGTGCGTTCGAGAATGCTGGTGCAGGACTTTCATTTAAAGACATTGGAAAATTGAGTGGCCAAGAAGTTGGCGAGGGCAATGTACAGATCAGGTGCATGCCATGACAAGTGCTTAGTTTTCAATGCAAGGAACTTTTTTGTTCTCATCAGTTATTGATTAGGTGGTGGTTGTTGGCATTTTATGCAAACTGAAATTTTGTGGAGTCAGTACTAGTGCAGGCTTTACTCTGGACGAGTTTCTCGAGGTCCTAGGATGGGAACTCGAGTTATATTTAAGGTAGCGTTCATTTGATATTCTTCCATTAATTGTGCTTTACATTTCCATGATTATATTGTCTTGCCTTAGCCAAAGGGAACTTAATTCTTTAACTAATAAGTCTTTCTTGCCACTGTATTTATTTGTTAACTAAATATTTTGTTCTCAACAATAGTGAGGAATGAACTATCCACTCAAGATAATCTTGTGGAGGAGAATTCTTTAAATGGTGCTTCTCCCATGTGGTGTGAGAGCAAATAAATATCAAAGGATTTGTTAGACAGATTTGTCATTGATGTCAAAAAGAGATATGTGACACTTAGTGGGATTAAATGTAGCATTATCTTACTAGTGATATGAATTGATGTCTGATATGGATTGTTGTTTGAAAGTATCTTTACACCTCTGCTTCTTATTACTACTAAAGCAATATCGAACATGTATCAAGCACAAGAATATTGCTTTCAAAAGAAAAATACTAGCAATATTGAACAGGTTTGTAAAAGCTCTTTCTTTGATTTTTATGGCATTCAACAGAGGTCTTCAGGACCCAATTTTTCAGTAGTATTGTGATCATCGACACCAAGTTACCAGTCGCTACTCAAAAGCGAATCCGCAGTATTTAAATTCACTGAAAATAGTTAGTCCCAGAAGAATGTCGGAATTAGTGATGGAGTTGCAGACAATTTTTGATAACATTAGTAATCTTCAGCCCATACATGATCTTCAGCAAATCAGGTGCTTTAGATCGAAGACACCAGTAAAAGAAAGTTAGTTATTGTGGTTTTCTTTGACATTTATAATATTTGCGTTCACTGCAGAGGGATGTTTTTCTTTGAAGATTATTTTTTATATAAAACATACACACTCCTGTCAGCATTTTCTATACAATAGATCCAGTATCAAAACAATGCTCTGATTATCAAAAGTGGTTCAAGAAGAAGACAGCAATACTTGTATATTTTCTACACATCAGGCTGTCTTGGCAGATCATCAGATATTCAAAGAAATGATGGGTTATAACCGATTAGTTAAAATTGACTGGTTACAAGTGGTTATAAGTATAACTGGTTTACCTGATTGGCTTGATATATTAGAAGGATTTGTGTGAACATTTTGAAGTTAATATAGTGTAGTCAATCATGTCTGCGTAGACTTCACAAGAAATAGAGAATTATGGAGAAAAACTTTGTGTATCTGAGAGAGATCATAAAATTGAGAATAATGAAAATGTGTGTGCAGTGACAGGAAGAATACATCTGTGATGTTCATCCCTAATAAGAAAGCTTAGGGATGAACATTTTATGGTTGGTGCCTGTAAGAGTGGGTGCTCAGATCAAGGAGTTGGTGCTCTCAAATTAGGGGTTTGGTGACTCTTTAGGGTTGGTTCCCTTTAACACCGTATTCAGTTTTTGTGAGGCAGGATTAGGACAGTAGGTCTTAGTAGCATTTCTCACTGCGGTTTCTCCCATCTTGGGTTTCTCACATATAACTTGTGTTATTGCTCTGATGTGGGAATGCTCGCTCATTACTTGAGTTTATCATAGTTTTTTTTATTGATCAGATTGTTTTAATTTGTTGAGGGTTGAAGATTAATTCTTCTACTGATTCACTCCCACCACCGCCTCTCCCCCCTCCTCAGTAGAATATTTGTGTTTTGTAGGATTTAACTGGCAAAATGTAGAGGGAAGATGCCAAGAACATCCTTGTCTAATGTATCATAACAAAGTAAATTTTTGGACCATATATCAATTTTTTAAATAAAATGTTTTTTATACATATAACTGCTTGTGACCAAAATGACAGTCCTTGGAACTTAAACTAGAGTAAATGAATGATGAAGCAACTATTTATGAACTAAAATTATTACAACAAAATTCTTGTATAAATTGTACATATTGTTTTAAAATCTTCTATTAATAAGGCAACTGATAAAACAAACTACAAAACTTGATAACAAGTTGTGATTGGAAAATGTTGTGCAGACAAGTGAGAAAATGGGAAACATTTGTGACATTCCTATCAACTAGGAAGTTTGTTGTAGTTCCCTCTTTAACTGTGGGTTAAAGTTCATGTTCTTGGAAAGAGAGATTGGGATCTAGATCCTCAAGTTTTTCCTCAATGATTTACTCTCTCTTCTCATTTGTATCCATGGGAGCCTTCCCTCCCCAGCTAGAATGACAAATTTCTATGTTAATTATTCATGAAGGAATCAGGTCATGAATGTCAAGGGTTCTTTGTGCTCGTGCATTTGCTGTAGAGGTTCCAACTTAACCAAATGGGGGGTTGTATTAAATGGCCATTGCTGAAACTTGGGTTGGCATGTGAGTTGGGACCTATAAAACTGCTCTACCATGTGTTGCACAAATTAAACTAGGGTTTTCTTGTAATGTTCCTTTCCTAAGCACTTCAGTTGATAGACTATTAGCCTATTTAGTAGGTTCTCGTAGGCTAATACATTAGGTTAGGAAACTCATGATGACTGTTTGTTCCGATAGAGACAGGTGTTTTATTGAGCTCAGATAGGTGTGTTGTTGGTAACGACCTTTTCTAGGGTAGATTTGGATGTTTTCCCACACTAGTTTTAGTTAGTCAATTTTGGGCATTGGCTAAGTCAGTTGTTAGTATTGCTATTTAGTATAGTTGGTGAATGCAAATAATGTTGATCTATGCTCCATAGGGACGCGTCCACTAGGATTTTTAGGCCCATCCCCATCCTCGGTATGGTACGGGGATGACAATTTGCTGTCTCCAATGGTGTTCCGACAGGGCCAAAAAGGGGACCGTCCTCAAAACGACCAATTGAGACTAGCAGGGGAGAGCAGTACAAAACTTCGTACTAGGGATGACCTAATTGTTTCTCGACTGTCCCCAGGATGAATTCTTGGCCTTGACAACCCGACCACTTAAAGTGACGTTCGACCATAAAAAAAAACATTTTTTTTAATTGTTTCCTCCATTTGGTTGGCCCCATATGGGAAAAAAGATAATAAAATATTGGAAACCCTATTTGAGAAGATAAAACACCAAAAAGTGAAAAACTTGTTCATTTTATCATTTTACAAAAAGTGAAGAGAAACAACTAGTGAGGAGGTTTTTGGAGTTGCAAGAGGAGGTTTTGCCATCAATTCTTCTTGATTTCAAGTATGTTTTTCATTTACCATTTTTTTCCAAGAAGTGAAGAGCAACAACTAGTGAGGAGGTTTTTGGAATTGCAAGTGAAGGTTTTGCCATCAATTCTTCTTCATTTCAAGTATGTTTTTCATTTACCATTTGTTTATGGCTATTTTTTCTCATTTTCCATTTGTTTTGCAACACATAGAGACATAGTTACAAGACTTGGACTCGGCAAGCTGGATTTGGACTCAGCAATGATTCGACAAATTGAAAAACCCAAGAAATTCAAAGATTTTTAAGGATTTAAAACTTTTTTCATGCATCATTCAGTCAATTAACATCAAAGACACAATAATTGACATAAATAGAAGCTACTTTGCATACATAAACAAGTTTACATCGATCACATAAGTATAAATGCAAATTCCTGAAGGAAATAAGTTAACTGTTAAACTAGTTACTAAATAACACATTAGAAATCTGAAATATAAATAGTGTCACTGTCAAAAGTCTACAATATTCATGGAATATGAAATCCATGGAATCAAAAGTTCAAAACATATATCAAAATTAAAGGCCCTATGTCTTCTTGCGTGTATGCCGAATATAGGTCATGGAAGATTCTGCAACCATCTTCTGTCCTCGTGTCTGAGGCTCAACCTCAGTGGCATCCTCATCATCCTCATCCTCATAATCATCATCATCCTCAAATCCCTCACTCTCAGCCTCAAGGTCCTCCACTGGGTCTCCTTGCGCTCTAGCCTCCTCTTGTGCCATTGTTGCTGCCTTTGCCTCTTGGTCCACCTGATCAACCCATTCCAAGTCTTCATCACTGAAGACGGGATCATCAATCTCAGTGTTCCACTCTGCTAGCGGATCAACCTCCTTTAAAATGATAGGAGATGTGTCAGTGCCCAAGATCTTGTCTATGACGAAGGCGAAGGTTATAATGCACAAACACAAGATCATTCATAACTTTTCACTGCCAACCTATTGCGCTTCTTCGAGTGTATATGCTCGAACATACTCCAATTGCGTTCACATCCTAAACCACTACATGGCTGGCTCAAGATACAAACTGCAATCCTTTGCAAATTTGGCTCTGTATTACCAAACATCTCCCACTGTGCATCTGAAACAAGAGATTTTAAAAATCAAATCTATAACTTTGACTTTATCAATGTAAAATGGTAATAGAATTATAAATTAGAATTTATATTTTAGAATCATAGATTTTTACCTGGCATCAATAGTGTCTGATTTTTCTTGCATAAGTCTCGTGAGAATAAGTCTCCTTGTGAAGTCCTATACATTTCTATCTCACAGATTACACGTGTTCCAAGTGATTCATCTGGTGACATTCTCTCTACAACATCATAGAGCCCACTCCGCACCTCATCATCGACCTTAAAACCTAGGCTGAATTGGAATGTTGGAATAAGGAAGTGGGCAGCTGCATGTATAGGCCTATGAAGTAGATTGTGCCATCGTCAATCAATGACAACCCATATGGGACCATATTTATCCTGTTTCCCTGCATAAAATTTTCTAATGGCCTCTTTCACCCTATCCATGCCCTCATAAATATATCCCATTGTGGCCTTCGCTCCATCATCAATTCGTAGGAGAACATAAGAGGCTTTATGAACTGCAATCATTGTGAAAGTAGAAAGTTAGAAAGTTAGAAACATTAAGCTTTGAGTTTTACTTTAAAAAATGAACAATGAACATAAACAAGTGTGAACAAAAATGATGAAATGAAATGGAAATAAGGACAAAAAGGAAAACTACCTCCACAATCTCCTCGGCTAGTTGCCAAAAGCCACTCTCATAAAGAATCCGATTAGTTGCCTCAATCCCTGCATTGGTCTTTGCATATGATGATGCAATCCACTCCTCACTTACAAACATGTGTTTCAAAGCGCCCTTGGAATTAAAGCAAAGATTGCAAAATGAGAAAATTTGTTGCAAATCAAGTGACCCCTGGACGAGACAACTCTTTTTTATTTGTGAACTTCCTCTTAAAGTTGAGGACCCAAGTATGATTATATATGAATTTACAAATATTCCTTCCTTGCTCTAGACATTTTTATCTAAGAAAGTTTGCCAAGATCCTCCAACATGAGGTCAATGCAATGAGCAGCACAAGGGGTCCAAAACAAGTGGCGGTGCCTCTCCATAAGAAGTTTACTTGCAGCAACATAATTTGCTGCATTATCTGTGACTATCTAAACCACATTCTCCTCACCCACCTCTTTCAACACGTCCTCAATTACCTCACAAAGATACTCTGCATTTTTTGTTTTCTTGAAGCATCAACTAATTTCAAAAACACTGTGGCACCTGAGGAAAAAAATAAGCAATTTAGTACAATCATAATTTAAAAAATTAATCACTAAATCAATAGTTTACTACTAGTAAGTAGTAGTAGTAACTAGTAAGTACAAGTTCTACAATTACCTGATGAGGAGACAAGAAAATTAAGTAGTGTTCTATTTCTTCTGTCGGTCCAACCATCAGTCATGATTGTGTAACCCTTCTTCCTCCATATGTCATGCTTCTCCTCAATTGCAACTTTTACATCAGCCACCTTTCGGGTCAAAATAGGACCTTTTAGCTCCTCATCATTAGGGGCTTTGAACCCCAGACCACAAACAATAACAACATCTATTGCAATTTGCCAATAAGGAGACCTAAAATAAATTAAATAAACACAATAAGTATACTATTAAGTTTTACTTTCAACTTTAAAAATTAATATAATGAATATGGCATATACTTGAGTCTTAAAAGTTAAAAGCAAGAAAAATAAGACATAGAAAGTAAAATAATAACAAGTACCTTGTTGTATTAAATGAAATGTTGTTGTCGAAAAACAAATCTCCAAGTGCCATTTCGGCAGCCTCATGCTTCTCCCTATTCCAACCCATGCTTTTCAAGTGATGGTTGGGCACCCAGAGTCGTGCATGGAACAAAAATAGAATCTAGTGTGGATTTCTTCTTATGAATCCGAGGCCCAATGGTCATGTCTGCGAGTTTCTCCTGAGTTTCTCACTTGTCATACCGCATTTACTATGAGATTTTTCATTAGGGTTAGTTTATAATGGCTCCGACCAACCTCGGCTCAACAGTTTTTGCTGGTGCTCGACTTGATTCTTCGGAAAGCCATGGCGCCTCCTCTGAACAAACGTCTGCACAAGTTCGTCTCGAAGGTCTTCCACGAGGTAACCTTGATACTGTTCTTAACATGCAAGAATTTGATGCTGCTTGTGATTGGTTAGAGAAACATACCTTGATAGGGTATTTTGTGGGTCGTACTCCCCCTAAAAGTATGCTCAAAGAGTGGGTAAACAAGAGCTGGACTCCTCATGGAGTTCGCCTTGAAGGTGTTCAAAACCTTACTAAAGGTTTTTTTTTGTTTCGTTTTTCTAATCCTTCCCAAGCGGAGGCAGTTTTTAGCCGCGGCCCCTGGACGGTTAGGTCCTCTTTGCCCAACCAATTGATGGTCCCAACCGGTGCTGAGAGGGGAGGGGTGAATCAGTACCCACTAAAACTTAAGTAACAAAATCTGTTATAATCTAACTAAAACTGTAAGCAGAATGGATTCTATCACAGAAATAGCTATCACATAATCAAGTAGTAAACAACACCAGATTTATCACGTGGAAACCCAAATCGGGAGAAAACCACGGTGTGAGGAAACCTCACAAATTTTGCACTCTTCTGAAGTGCGCCCTGTAAAGAGCCTTCCTTGTTAAAGGATTACAAACGCACTATTAGATGCGACCCGGTTAAGGGATTTAGGAAATAAGGCCTGTTAGAACCTGTCTAGACGGTTAGAGGACTTAAAACATCTACATAGATGTCACCCGGTTAAGGGATTTAATACAAGGGACCTGTTAATGTCCACCCAAAATATTGAGATTTTGCTATTGCAATTGTCAGAGATTAATAGAGGGTTTGATCTTTTAGAAATGACTTTGCTGAGCCTGATAAGATCGTCGTGCTTCTCAATTGAGAATCATCGCCAGTCACCGTAGGTATGTTCTTCTTGGTTGTTGTGCTTCCTTGCACACTCTTTTTTCTTCTTCTCTTCACCTTTTCGTAGCTTCTTTCAGCTTACAGGTTCACTCTTTTTCTTTGGCAGAATGAAGGCAAACAATATTCTTCACAAGCTGAAGAATATAGTCTTCTTTACCTTTCCGCTTTTTACATGCACGACCTGTTTAAAGATCTCCTTTGGATCCATCACCTATTAGAAATATAGGATCTTGATAGAGAAAATCTAATGTCTATAAATGTGCTGTTTATTCATGTATTTGCTAAGCAAAGAATTTTTACTAAATCTGTATGGTATGATTGCAGAGGAGAAGACAATGCCATGTTGATTGATTGCTTTCCTCTAATCATACGAATCATATAAATATAATATGAAAGGCCATATCTGAAGAGCACACAATTATACTGAGAGGGAAGGGGTGAATCAGTATAATAACAACTTTTGCAATTTAAAACTTTTTTACATAAGTAACTTTAAATATAGAAATAAACAGTTAAGCACATCAACACAATAACACAATGTTTACGTGGAAATCCAATGCGGGAGAAAACCACGGCAAATAAATGCTTTTTATATTAATTTGTTCTTTTACAATGTTTTGTAGGCACCAACCTACTAGAGGCTCCAACCTCTAATTCTATGAGCACCAACTCACTGGAAGCTGCAACTCCCACTATTTGAAGGCACCAACCTTGAAGCAAAGCACCTACTTCACTTTTGAATGTAGTTATGGATTTTCACCTTTATATAGTTGCTTATTCAACTTGATGATGGATGCAATTTACTCTTTAATCTGAAGCCAGCCAATTTTCTAATATATATTTTTTCCTCTTTTTCACACTTCACACTTATCTCATACCTCTGATATGAATATATATATTAGATTAGAAATCTGAATATATATAACCTTTTTGACTCCTTATCACACTTCCCTCTCTGCTTTTCTTCTCTTCTATTTTCCAATCGATGTTGACTTACCTTCATACTAATGATTCACTTCTTATTTATATATGCTAATATATAAAGAGATGACTTTTCAAAATCAAATGTTATGTCTCTTCTTTCTAACAAAGTTAAACAGTGTACATAATTGCACATCACATGGGTTAATTAAATTAACTTTTGTTCTAACGTTTATTCACAAAGTCTTCATGTTCGATTTGACTGAATGGAGTTCGTTTAGTATCACGTTTCATTCCCTTGCCGCATAATATAATATCTGCTATGTATTTCATGTTATCGCAGTCATCATATTGACTGTCGCAAAAATCATTTGACCATATAATTGATATTAATCCAGATGTCTATTTAATTAATTACTCGCTCAATTTCTTATCGTTGTTTTTAAGAATCTTCACCACTGTACATACCAACCTTTGACGACATCAATAGAACATGATAAGTTTTGCTTCAGACTTGACTATAAATTCCCAATGACATCTGGCAATGAAGTTGCTGCTGTGTATGTTTCCAAGGTTGACGTAAACTCCATGTGCCGACTGGAAACTCTTGACACCATTTATATATGAATTATATGGAAAATATATCACTGATGTTTTTGTCTTTCATCGGAGTTTTGTCTTCATTGATGTTTTTGTCTCTTTTGATAACGTGGCAGTTTTAGCCTCTTATTCATTTTTTGTTTATTATTACTGCATACAATATTGATTCTTGTCGATAACTGATATTTTGTCTTTTTTTATTTTTGTCATTTTCTGTAAAATGTCTTTTTACCATCGGTACAATTGTTTCATCTAAAATGTCTCTTCTTTTATCATTGTTCTATTTTCTTGGAATAAGACAAAATAGGAACAGGACAAATTTTGTCTTTTATGACTTCAACTTCGGAATTTCATTTAGCTTTGTCTTTTCTTATCAATATTTATATTTTTTGTCTTATTCAAATTTGTCTTTGGCATGAATCTGATTATCATATTACTTCTCTGAATACCGCGCTGTCACCTCCTTAATATAGTCTTCAATAAATATGTATTCTATATTTAGAGAAGTTCGATATATTGAAGTTTAGTCACTATGTGTTGATTGTATCAAGCTCTTTAATGATTGTATTTTGCTGTGTATAGATATATTGCTGCTATGTGATGCTCATGATAACTCCATGTATTTGTTCCCTCTTAATGTTTTTCCTATCTTATTAAACTTCAATCTTTCTTCTATATAATATGATCTTGTATATATCCATTATATTATGTGATTTGCTGAAGACAAATAATAGCAAGACTATCTTCAAACACGTCTTTGTCTATTCCTTTGACATTGATGATGTTAGTGTCTTGTCCATCTTGAAACCCTTTGACATCAATGACAATATTTCCATCAATATCTATGTAGAGACATGACTCTACATGGCTTAAGCCATGTAGAGCCATGTCTATACGTAGACATGCCTTATGGTAATACCTCTTATCAACAGCGTTTAATTCACGCAGCCCTTCGTAACACATACTAATGTTACGGTAACTACCTTTCGGTAGTTAACGTAACATATCATATATAAATATGATATGTTACGTTAACTATTGTTCGATAGTTACATAACAACATTTATATATGCTTGGGGCTTTATTAAATATCGACTGTGTCGATTTAATTGCAGACAATATTAACTCTGTTTCAATATCTTAGATGGTCGATTATTATATATTAACAATAAGAAAAAATATATATATATATAATCAACTATTATATTAAGCAACATTAATATAATTATATCAATCAATTCGATGCTATAATTTAACACTCTCTCTTAGCGAGAGGAGATTGATAATCACAAGAAGTGAGTGTTATTGAAATCCCTAACTTAATTTGGAACTAGATTTCTTTTAAAATAACACATAATCACTTTGGATTAGGATTTCCAGCATGATCCGGAACATAATTTAGCCTGATAAAAGAAATTTATCACAATCCCTGACTCAATTCGGAACTAGATTTTAGTGATAAATATAGGTGTCAAGATATCTGGTGCAATCCGGATCAAAACTTGAACCACTCGTTATCATGATCCCCGACCAAATTCGGAACTGGATTAGATGATAACTTAAGTCAAACTATTGTAGGTCGTCACCTTACAATAGTGACTTTACACACAAGAAAGATCGTCACCTTTCAAAAACACAATATTGCAATATTTAATTTTTATTCATGAATACATTAATTTAGATATTTAAGAGATAGAATCTCATAAATTTAATCACAACTTAATCATACCAAGTTTCTGTCTGAAGTACTCGATTTTTAACTTCGCAAGAGGCTTGGTAAAAATATCAACATTTTGTTCTTCAGTACTTATGTAGACGAGTTTGATAATATCTCTGTCTACCATATCTCTTATGTAGTGATAAGGAATTTCTATGTGTTTGGAGCGATTGTGAAAAATTGGATTTACAGAAAGCTTAATGCAACTTTGATTGTCACAATAAATTACTGTAGGTTTTAGAGGCTTGCCAAACAATCCAAATAGTAACTTCCTTAACCATACTGCTTCACGAGCACCCATAGAGGTGGCCATGTATTCTGCTTCGGTAGAACTTTGAGCAACAACTGATTGTTTTCTACTGAACCATGAAATCATTGCTAATCCAAGGCTAAAACATCCTGTAGTGCTTTTACGGTCGATTGAATTTCCGGCCCAATCGGAGTCAGTGAATCCTTGGAGTTGTATCTCAACATTCTCATACTTTAGACCCAACTCAATTGTACCACATAAGTATCTCAGAATATGTTTAGCAGCTGTTAAGTGGATCTTCTTAGGTTCACATATAAAATGACTTAAAACATTTGTGGCATAGCAGATATCAGGACGAGTGTTTACCAAGAACATAAGAGATCCAATTAGTTGTCTGTAATAAGAAGAATCTGTAGGCTCTGAATTTGTAGCTTCTTCTTTGAGTTTATGAAGATTTGTTTCCATCGGAGTGGTTAATGGTTTACATTCCTTCATGCCAAATTTGGTTAAGATGTCCATAGTGTACTTTCTTTGATTTAGAAAAATATGATTTTCTTTCTGTACAACTTCTAATCCTAAGAAGTAGTGTAACAACCCTAGATCCTTCATGTCAAATTCATTTGTGAGTTCTTGTTTGCATTTAGCAATAAGATGATCTTCTTCTGTAATTAACAAGTCATCAACATAAAGAACTATGATTACCATTTCACCTTTGGATATTTTTAAGTATATATTAGGATCGGCTTCATTCTTGGAGTATCCTAACTTAGAGAGATAATTATCTATACGTTCATACCAAGCCCTGGGAGCTTGCTTGAGATCGTAGAGTTTGCAACCATAACTATTGTCATGGGTGATGAAACCTTCTAGTTGTTCTATGTATACTTCTTCAATGACACCATTTAGAAATGCTGTCTTTATATCCATTTGATGTATCTTCCACCCTTTTGATGCTACAATGGCTATAATAGTTCTTACAGAAGTTTTACGAGCAACTGGACCAAAGGTTTCTTCGTAGTCAATTTCAACCTTTTGAGAAAAACCCCTGGCAACAAATCTGGCTTTATATTTTTCAATACTGCCATCAGATGCATATTTGACTTTGAATAGCCATCTAGAGGAGATGACGGTTTTCCCTTTTGGTCTAGGCACTACTTCCCAAACATCATTTTTTACAATAGATTGGTATTCTTTGATCATCGCATCTTTCCAGGCTTGACATGCTAGGGCTTCTTTAACATTAGTTGGTTATGATTTTGTAAGTTCTGCCATAAGTGCAAGATAGCACTCTTGATTCCTTGTTCTTTTACTTTCTTTAGACATTTCATCTGGTTCAACATTGTTTTCCTCAATCATTTTTCTTGCCCATAATGGTCTTTTCTTGCTGTTAGGAATTTCAACATCTTTAAGGTGAGGTGGAGAAGGTTCATAATTTTCTATTATGTTCTCTCTTTGATTCTCGTTATTTTGAAAGGTATTCTCCCGCTGATTCTCAATTTCATCATATTCTATAGTATTCTCCCTCTGATTCTCATTTGATCCTTCTTCAGTGAGTGTGGATATTTTCAGAGCAATGTCCTCTTCAAATTTGATATCTCTGCTAATTTCAGTGGATTTTTGTCCTGGTATGTATACATTGTACCCTTTAGTAGTTTCACTGTAACCAACAAATATTCCTCTCTTTCCAGAAGGATCTAGTTTGGTTCTTTTCTCTTTGGGAATGTGTATATATACAAGACATTCAAAGATTCTAAGATGACTTAGATCTGGTTTCTTCCTTGTAAAAGCTTTCTCAGGTGTGATGTTTTCTAGAATAGAGTGAGTACATATGTTCTGAATGTATACAGTAGTATTGGATGCTTCGGCCCAAAAAGAAGTATGAAGATTTTGATCATGCATCATAGCTTTGGCAGCTTCAATAATAGTTCTATTTTTCCTTTCTGCTACTCCGTTCTGTTGAGGATTATAAGGTACTGTATACTCCCTCTTAATCCCAACAGAAATGCAAAATTCTTTAAAGTTTTCAGAATTATCTTCACCTCCGTTATCTGATCTTAGGATTTTTTATTTTTCTCCCAGTTTGGTTTTCAACTAATGCTTTGAATTCTTTGAATTTTAATAATACTTCATTTGATTTTTTTAGTTTAAGAAAATAAATCCATGTTTTTCTAGAGTAATCATCAATGAAGATCACATAGTATGAAAAGCCTCCTAGTGAGAGGGTTGACATAGGTCCACACAAGACAGTGTGAATGAGCTCTAATACAACTTCGGTTTTATGTTCACTAGAGGGAAATGATCTCTTTATATTCTTTCCTAGAGCACAACCTTTACAAATGCTTATGTGTTTTAAGTTTAGATTTGATATCCCTTCAGTAATATTCTTAAGGGAGGGAAGAGTGCTAAATCTGAGATGACATAGTCTTCGGTGCTAGAGTTCATTAGTGTTGGATACTTCATGATTTAGAGCTGATTTGATACTATTTCCTACTTTGTATAGGCTTCCATCTCTATACCCTAAGGAAATAGCATTTTTAATATTAGTGTTCTTTGTCCATATTAATACTTCATTTTTTTGAAATGTGACTCGATAGCCTTGATCGGCTAAGCCTGGAATGGAGACTAAGTTCCTTTTTATGCCTAGTACAAATAGAACATCTTTCAATAGTATAGTTGCCCCTGATTTCAACTTGATTGAACAGGTCCCAATTCCTTTTGCTGGATAAGTGGAATTGTCTCCAATTGTAACTTCTTCAGAAGAATCTTCTACTAGGGTTTCAAATTGATCTCTAAATCCTGTTATATGTCAAGATGCTCCACTATCAATTATCCAAGTGTTTTTGCTTGAGTTAACTTCACTTGATAGTGCCAAGAAGAATAATGATATTTCTACTCCTTTGACTTCAGCTAATGCTGCTTGAATTTTCTTCTTCTCAGGACAGAATCTATCTGTATGACCAAACTTATCACATTTGTAACACTGTATTTTGGAGAAGTCTTGGTTTTTGAGATTTTTATTGGGATTCCCTACATGGCTTGTGTTAGAGTTTCCTTTCTTATGTTTAAACTTCCTTTTATTGCTTTTGAAGTTTGAATGGGTATGTAGGGCTTGAATCTCATTTCCTTTGGTAGGCCCGATCCCTCTTGATATTAACCGAGATTCCTCTTGAGTGCAATCATTCTTGAGTTGATCAAACTTGGGTAGAGAAGAACGTCCAGTTATACATTGAATAAAAGATTCCCATGTGATGGGTAATCCTCTAAGAGCTATTAATGTTAACTCCATGTCATCAATATTATTTCCAATAGTGGAGAGTTGATCTCTTAATTCGGAAATTCGAAGAAAGTAAGATGTAATCGTTTCCCCTTTATTCATCTTTAAATTTAAAAGTTGTTGTTTGAGAGTAAGTAATCTACTTGTATTATTAATCTCAAATGTTTCTTGAATAGTCTTGAATACTTCATAGGCGGTTTTAAGTCTCGCTATGGAGGGGAGGATATGATCTTTAACAGCATCAATTATGATTTTCTTTGCTTTATTGTTACATCTTTTCCAAGTTGATTTTTCCGGTTCTTCTTCTAGCATATTTTTGTCTTCCTCAACATAGGAATCTAACTCAAGTTCTTGAAGCAATGTAAGAATTCGAATTTTCCATGAGAAGAAATTAGAAGCACCTTCGAGTTTGTCTTCTAGCTTAATACCGCTGGCCATTATAATTTCTCCTTTTGTTCATAATGAATTTATAAGGATTTCAAGGTTAGCTTAAATGATTTTCCTCTATTGAGGCTTTAATACCATGTTAGAAATATAGTATCTTGATAGAGAAAATCTAATGTCTATAAATGTGCTGTTTATTCATGTATTTGTTGAGCAAAGGATTTTTACTAAATCTGTAGGGTATGATTGCAGAGGAGAAGACAATGCCGTGTTGATTGATTGCTTTCCTCTAATCATACGAATCATATAAATATAATATGAAAGGCCATATCTATGTAGAGACATGACTCTACGTGGCTTAAGCCACGTAGAGCCATGTCTATATGTAGACATGCCTTATGGTAATACCTCTTATCAACAACGTTTAATTCATGCAGCCCTTCGTAACACATACTAATGTTATGTTAACTACCTTTCGGTAGTTAACGTAACATATCATATATAAATATGATATGTTACGTTAACTATCGTTCGATAGTTATGTAACAACATTTATATATGCTCGGGGCTTTATTAAATATCAACTGTGTCGATTTAACTGGAGACAATATTAACTCTGTTTCAATAGCGAAGATGGTTGATTATTATATATTAACAATAAGAAAATATATATATATATATATATATATATATATATATATATATATATATATATATATATAATCGACTATTATATTAAGCAACATTAATATAATTATATCAATCAATTCGATGCTATAATATAACATCACCCAGTGGAGTCTCAGTTCACTAAGGAAACATCCGATGCATGCCATATGTTTTTTTTGCTTTATGAAGGAAATGACAGATGCGTGCGGAAAGATTTCCTTCACTAGAGATTTATACATGTTTTAATGCCACAAACTTCGGCATTAAAACCTTCAATTGTGCCTTGCATCGATCTTCTTGATAACACAAAGTCGTCCGGATTTTGTGCAACAAATCCCGGTCAAAGAGTCACACAAGTGTTTGTCGATTGTGACTTTTCTCGGTTCATCAGTCTTGATGAAATCTTTGCTGACCAGTTTAAGACCTTAGGTTGTGCACAGGTAAAAACCTTCACCTGTCACCATTCCTTTCTCTGTCTGTACTGGTGAAATCCTTGGTTCCGGTTATACACTTTATCGGTCATAGTACTGAAACCTTGATTACCGGTTGCGCCTTCCTTGGGTATTGGTTGCTCTGATGATTAGTTAGAGCTTTAAGAGTAATCGAGACAGTGCCTCTTCCTGCTCACTACATATCACCGGTCTCCAAACCAGTCTCTTCTTGCGCTTATTATTGTTAGTTGTACCTGACCTGTCCTTGGTTCCTGACTGAACACAGGGCATCCCTTAGTCATAAATGACAACACCTCTTTGCCAATCAATGACAATACCTCTTTACCATTTACCATGTACCGGTTACATCCTTACCGGTTAATGCCAACAATCTCCCCCTTTGGCATTGATGGAAAAACACAACTTACAAAATTTACTGGTCCAGTCTTCATCTTCACCGGTAATAGAATCTCCCCCTTTGACAATAATGCCAAAGGCTAGTCAAAAGACTACCTTCATGAGATCTGTTACCCCTTCGAGCAGTAGTCCTTTATCACCAATCCTGTTAGGATGAGGCTGAATCCTCTGTTGACGCACAATGGATTGATGAACACTTTAGTCTTGTTACTGAAGATCAGGAAGGAGCATTACCCCTAATTTACCTTTGAGATACTCAAAAGTACTCTTCGATAAAGGCTTTGTGAATATGTCAGCAACTTGTTCTTTTGTACTAACATATTCCAATTTTACCTCTTTGTTTTGCACCTGCTCTCTCAAATAGTGGTACTTTATAGCAATGTGCTTTGTTTTAGAGTGCATGATAGGATTTTTAGATATATTTATTACACTTGTACTATCACAGCAAATTGCAATCGGTTCAGGTATTTGTTCTTGGATTCCTTCCAACATCTATTTGATCCAGATCACCTGTGTGCAATTGATTGCATCAACAACATACTCAGCTTCTGCTGTGGACTGTGAAATGCAGTTCTGCTTCTTACTCATCCACGACACAATCTTGTCTCCAAGAAAGAATGTACCTCCACTTGTGCTCTTTCTGTCATCTATATTATCAACCCAATCTGCATTAGTGAATACCTTTATCTCGAAACCTCCTTTATGGGGAAACCATAGGCCATACTCCTCAGTACCCTTTAGGTATCTGAAAATTCTCTTCACTGCTATTTTCTTTTGGGTTAGAAGAGAATCTGGCTACAATGCCTGCTGCATGTGCAATATTAGATCTACTATGCACAACATACTGTAACTTGCCAATCATTGACCGATACAATGTCTCATTTACATCTTTTGCATCATCCTCTTTTGATAACTTGAGGTTAGTTATCATTGGTGTGCCAACCGGTCTGGATTCTTCTAGCCCAAACGATTTAAGAATTTCTTTAACATACTTGGACTGAGAAATAAAAATACCTTCTTTTAGTTGATGGACTTGCAATCTAATGAAGAATTTTATAGCTCCAATCATGGACATTTCAAATTCTTTCTTCATCTCCTTAGGGAAGTCTTTGCTCATTTTGTCATCTCCTCCAAAGATGATGTCATTCGCAAATATTTCAGCAATTAGGATCTCTTCTTTGCCAGTCTTGAGATACATATTGTTGTTATCTCCTGTTCTTGTGAATCCTATGGTCAAGAGGTATGAGTGTAACCTTTCATACTAGGCCCTTGGGGCTTGTTTCAGCCCATAAAGTGCCTTTCTCAGTTTACAGACCATACCACTTTTCTCTGTGGATGAGAAGCCTTCTAGCTGTTCTATGTAAACTTCTTCCTCCAATATACCATTCAGGAATGCAGACTTTACATCCATTTGGTATACTTTGAATCTTTTATGAGTAGCATAGGTGAGTAGAATTCTTATTCCTAGTCTAGCCACAGGTGCAAAGGTTTCTCCATAATCTAGTCCTGCCTCCTGTGCATATCCTTTGCAGACTAGTCTTGCTTTGTTCGTTACCACCTTTCTTTCTTCATTTAATTTGTTTCTGTACACCCACTTGGTCCCAATGACATTCTTGTCCTGTGGTCTTGGAACAAGAGTCCATGTTTCATTCTTCTCAATTTGCTCAATTTCTTCTTCCATTGCCTTGACCCAATTCTCATCCTCAAGAACCTCTCTAGTGGTGTTGGGCTCTATACTCAAAAGTAAGTAGATACTTTCTCTAGCCTTTCTCCTGGTTAGAATATTAGCTTGTTTGTCACCAATAATGTTATTAGTGGAGTGATATGTGACATACCTTGGCATAACCGGTCGGAGTTCCTGGTCTATATCTTCCGGTTGAGCAATATCTCCAGCAAGGTCATGAACAATTTCTTGATCATCATCCTGAATTGGTATTAAATTCTGATCCCTTCCTGGCTCAGGTACATTACCCTGCTCCAAGGGTCTGTTTACCTGTTCTTCTTCTTCATCAACAACAATCATTTCATTAAAGTCCAAATGATTTTCAACTTCATGTTCCCGGTGACAGTCTAATTTATCATTTCTGATCTTTTCCTTTGGTTTTGAATATTCATCAATCTTTACATTGATATTTTCCACTATTTTTCCTGTCCTGTTATTCAGACACCGGTAAGCTTTACTTTTTGGGGAATAACCCAGAAATATGCCTTCATCACTTTTTGGCTCAAACTTACTAGAGTAAACATCTCTTTTGATGTAACAGTTGCTGCCAAAAATTCTGAAATAGCCTACACTGGGAGTGTGACCAAACCACAACTCGTAGGGAGTCTTACTTGTTCCTTTCTTAACTTGAACTCTGTTCAGTGTATTGTAATGTCCCCGTTTTTTAGGCTCTTGGGATTAGCCTATCATGTGACCCTTGTAGGCTAATGAGGATGGATAGAGGGTCTCTTTCAGTGGGCATCTACTTCAGGATTCAGTATGTTTTGGTTTGGTTTTCGTTTGGTGTCATTCAGATTTCATTTACTATAGTTTTGCCACATTTACTATTTATAGTAAGCTTGATGTTGTTCGAGAAGGACCCTTTCTATTTTTGGAAAGTGCATTTCGTCACATGGGGAAATAATAGGTGTGACTCTTGTTTCAGACGACATATTAAAAGGATAAGTATTTTGGGAGTTATTATTATTTTGGTGGCCAAATTATTATTAAATCATTAAATGGCTTATTATAAAGTTATAATTTAACTTTATAATTTCACTTAAGTTGAGGGTTGAGTCATCATGGGAAGGGGCCTAAGCAAAGGTATTAATTTAAAGTATTGGAGTAAATGAATTATTAAAAGGAAAAAGTATATCTATTTATCCCACATTGGTAAGAATTGTGTTTGAGCTCTCACAAGAAAGAATAAAAAGGGACTTGAGAGCTCATTCTCAAATATCTATTGATCATTTGATAAAATTTGGTTGTGAAGAAGATGGCTAGGGTTTGAGGACTAATTCCTCATTTTTACAATTTGAATCATCACCGATTGATGATGAATTTTGCCACTGATATTCTGAATATTTAATTATGATTCTGGAAATGCAATTTGATGCTGAGGTATTTCAAATTCGAAGGGAATTGGACAATTACTAAATTAAAGAAGGTTCATCCAAATGCTAGTTCGATTTTATTTGTGACAATTAATTATTCGGAAGGCTGTTGTAACTTCCATTGTTGCAAGATACATCTGGAGGCCACAATTTTCATTTTGAGGCTTCCGTACTGTTTGGAGAACATCTGAAATTGTGGTTAAGGCTGCGTTTCATCTTCCTTGAGGCTGCCGTACTGTTTTCCAGAGGCTGCGTTATTTCTTGTGGCTGTGTGATCATTAGAAGAGGCTGTGTTATTATTCTTAGTGGCTATGTGGATCATTTGCTGGCTGCGTGGACTTCTATAAGTCACGTTCCTTCCTCCTAAGGCTGCGTCAACTCTATCATTTGTTGGCATTATTATTAGAGTGGCCGTATTTACTAGCCAGGTGCCTATTTTAAATGAATTGTAATGTTTTTAATACTTGCAATAATTTATTTGTAATTATTTTGGATTGGTGAGCTTTGAGGAAATGGAATAAAATTGCTATATGTTATTTATTTCTGAAAATGACATGAGAAATACGAACATTATCAAAGACAAACAATAAACTCACAAACAATTCTGGAAGAGAAAATTAATTTATAGTAAGGAGCTAGGCAGGCTCTTTACATGTATATATTGCAGTGCTGATAGCTATGTAGCCGGATTTGCGGCCAGCACCCCTGATCCGGGTCCGAGTCCGGATTCATGGACCGGTCCGCGCCGGATCCGGGTCCGGGTCCGTGTGTGGACCTGTGGGTCCGTCCGGATCTGCGGGCTCATGGATCCGGACGGACCCTGCCCGGATTCGGCTCGGACCCGGGGGATCCAGCGTAAATCTTTGAGGATCCTGCGCGGATCCACGTGAATCCCCAAGGACCCGCGGCCTATGAAGGCATAAAGTACTTAATATGCCATTTTTTATTTTTTTTGTTTTTCATTTAACCCTAAATTGACCCAATTTTCCAGTCAAGGGGTGGGAGGATTTATACAAATATAACATTTAAGTATAAGTTTGATTTATTTAATTTCTTATACTTTAAATTATATTTGTATAAATACTTTCCAAGATGTTTGAGATAGGTTCCAGCTTCATAGGAGTTAAGATGCAAATTCTAGATTTTGGGGTTTTTTGAAAAATTCTAGACTTAGCCAAATTTCAGGATTCAGCAAGCCTTCAGCAGGGTTACCTCAATCCATTATGGTTTTCTAAGGTCAAAATGAAGCTGTCAAATGGATTATCAAAGGGTTTTAACTCATTTGATCACAAATCACTTGGTTTCGACTCCATCTCTATGACAGACTTAGCTTAGCTCTCGCCCAAATCCCAGACATACATGACTTCCCAATAGGCCAAAATCACTTAAACCTCATTTGTCGGACCTAGGGACTTGAAAACAGCCACCAACAAAGACTACCTAAGACCTAGTTATGAAGACTTTGACATTTGGCATTGATCAATGATCAAGCATCATAGATTCATAGTATGAAATGATTTAGTTTTAGAATTATGTATATTTCTCTTATATTTTTGGATATATAATGCATATATATATTTATATATATATACACACGAATCCATAATTGGAAATTTTTTTTCACGAATCCACGAATCGGATTCTCCAACCCGAATCCGTCTCTGAATCCGAACCGACAACTTAGGCTGATAGCCTCTCTCCAAAAGTGATGGGGAAGATCCTTCTGAATCATTAGAGTTCTAGCACAATCAATCAGAGTCTTGTTTCTTCTTTCAACGACTCCATTTTGTTGCAGGGTTCTCGGTGCAGATAACTGTCTTTTTATCCCCTGTTCCTCACAGTAGTGAGTGAACTTTTGAGAGGTGTACTCACCTCCTTTGTCTGATCTCAGACACTTCAAGATTTTAACGGTCTCCTTCTCCACTAGAGTCTTATAGATTTTGAACATGCGAAAGGCCTCTGATTTTTCTCTAAGAAAGAGTGTCCACATCATTCTTGAAAAATCATCTACAAAGAGCATGAAGTACCTTTCTCCATAATAGCTCGTTGTCCTCATAGGTCCACACAAGTCTATGTGTATGAGATCCAACACGTTTTTAGCAGAAAAGGATTTACTGCTGAAGCTTGTTCTTGTCAGTTTTCCTAACTGACATTCTTTACAAATACCTCTGTCAGGCTTTGTAGTTTCAGGAAGCCCTCTAACTGACTTCTTCTTACTTACTTTGACAATACTGCCAAAGTTTATGTGGCAGAGCCTCTTATGACATAGCCAACTGTTGTCCTCTTTAATTATGAGACAGATTTTATTTGTCTCACCTTTTGCCGTTGCTATGAGGCAAGCCCCCTCGGTTGAGTTTAGATAGGACAGGTTCCCTTTACTCTGTCTACCAGTGGCAACATGAGCTCCAAATTGATTCTTGCCAATACAAGAACCCTGCCCAAACTCCAACAAGTATCCTTTGTTGTTTAATTGAGCTACACTCATTAGATTGTACTTGAGTCCTTCCACCCAGTACACATCCTCGCATACAACTTCATTGCCAAGTGCAATTGAACCTTTGCCTTTGATAGCACAGGTAGCATTGTTACCAAAGGTCACCGATCCACCATCATTGAGCTTTAGGTTGATGAATTTGATCTTATCACCAGTCATGTGGTGAGTGCATCCACTGTCAATGATCCAGTCATCATATTGATGAGATCTTGAGATAAGTGCCATTTCACTTATCACTTTGCTTTCTTCTTTTATTGCTACAAAGACAGTTTCTTCATCTCCAAAATCTTCAGATTCATTGTCCGTGACTCCTTCCTCAACAAGGTAGCACTCCTTTCCTTTATTCTTGAATCGGTTGTTATTTTCTTTATTTTCATTATCTGGACACCTTGTAGCAATGTGTCCTATTTTGTTGCAAGAAAAACACTTTAATGGAAGTTTACCTTTGTACTTCCCTTTCCCTCTTGGAAATCTCCTTGCGATAAGTGCTTCAAACTCATCCTACTCTCTCTTCAGAGAGTACATTTTCAACAAAATTTCCAGACTTACCGGTAGAGCTATTACTGGTTTCTCTTCCTTTCTTGGTGGAAGAAGTATTAATAGAGGACTTAAAAGCAACTTCTAACATGGGTAAGCTGTTATCGAAATTACTCAATTCAAATGCAGTCAACTTACCAATTAGGGAGTCAAGTGTGACTTGAGACATGCTCATTGATCTGAGCTCTTGTATGGCTGAGATTTTGATAGCGTATTGTGGCCTTAGTGTCCTCAGTATCTTGCTTATCACATCTTCCTCAATGTTTCTCCGACGCTTTTGATGGAGTTCATCACTTCTTTGATTTTGTTGTATTGCTCAATATCCTCTCCTTCATTCATCCTCATATCATCATATTTGCCTCTAAGGCTCTCTATCTTTTCTCTGTGAACATGTGGGTCACCACCATACACAGTTTGTAGCTTGGCTCACATCTTGCAAGTAGTAGTTAGATTTTCAATCTCTGCATATACATGGTCAAGTAGCGTACTTGCTATCATATCCATTGCAACTGTGTGTTCTGTGTTGATCTTTTATTGATCAAGTGTCAAGGTACTGGTGGGTTCAGTGTAATCATGGATTACATGAGTCCAGTATTGATCTCTTGTGGTCTTCATGTACAGCTTCATTTTGCTGCACCATAAGGTGAAGTTTTCCTTCAAAAACTTTGGTCCTTCCTTCCTCATCATTGGAATTTTTCCCTGTTGTGGTTAAGCAACTTAGAAAAGGGACTTGGCTCTGATACCAATTGATGGTCCCAACCGGTGCTGAGAAGGGAGGGGTGAATCAGTACCCACTAAAACTTAAGTAACAAAATCTGTTATAATCTAACTAAAACTGTAAGCATAATGGATTCTATCACATAAATAGCTATCACACAATCAAGCAGTAAACAACACTAAATTTATCACATGGAAACCCAAATCGGGAGAAAACCACGGTGTGAGGAAACCTCACAAATTTTGCACTCTTCTTAAGTGCGACTTGTAAGGAGCCTTCCCTGTTAAAAGATTACAAACGCACTGTAAGATGCGACTCGGTTAAGGGATTTAGGAAATAAGGCTTGTTAGAACTTGCCTGGTTAGAGGACTTAAAATATCTACACAGATGTCACCTTGTTAAATGATTTAATACAAGGGACCTGTTAGTGTCCACCCAAAATACTGGGATTTTGCTACTGCAATTGTTAGAGAGCAATAAAGGGTTTGAGCTTTTAGAAACGACTTTGCTGAGCCTGATAAGATTGCTGTGCTCCTCAATTGAGAATCATCACTAGTCACTGCAGGTATGTTCTCCTTGGCCGTTGTGCTTCCTTGCACAATCTTCTTTTGTTCTTCTGTTCACTTTTTCGTAGTTTCTTTTAGCTTACAGGTTCACTCTTTTTCTTTGGCAGAATGAAGGCAAACAATATTCTTCACAGGCTGAAGAATATATAGTCTTCTTTACCTTTCCGTTTTTTACATGCATGACCTGTTTAAAGATCTCCTTCGGATCCATCACAAAGTGGAGTCTCAGTTCACTGAGGAAACATCCGATGCATGCCATGTGTTTTTTTTGCTTTATGAAGGAAATGACAGATGCATGCCAAAAGCTTTCCTTCACTAGAGATTTTTACATGTTTTAACGCCACAAACTTCGGCATTAAAACCTTCAATTGTGCCTTGCACTGATCTTCTTGAAACACAAAGTCGTCCGGATTTTGTGCAACAAATCCTGGTCAAAGAGTCACACAAGTATTTGTCGACTGTGACTTTCCCCGGTTCATCAATCTTGATGAAATCTTTGCTGATGGGTTTAAGACCTTAGGTTGTGCAAAGGTAAAAACCTTTAGTTGTCACCATTCCTTTCTCTGTCTGTACCGATGAAATCCTCGGTTCCGGTTATACACTTTATCGGTCATAGTATTGAAACCTTGATTACCGGTTGCGCCTACCTTGGTTACCGGTTGCTCTGATGATCAGTTAGAGCTTTAACAGTAAATGAGACAGTGCCTCTTCCTGCTCACTACATGTCACTGCTCTCCAAACTAGTCTGTCCTTGCGCTTATTATTGTCAGTTGTACCTGACTTGTCCTTGGTTCCTGACTGAACACTGGGCATCCCTGACAATACCTCTTTACCATTTACCATGTACCGGTTACATTCTTACCGGTTAATGCCAACAAGGACTATATGGGTGCCGAATATTAAAGTAAAATTGTTAAAATTTAATCAATGGGGCCTTTTTGAGATGGGACAACACTTTGGGAGACACAAGTGAATTAATTTTTTTAATTTATTTTTAAAAGTAAAGGCATTAGAGGTATGGCTTTTTGGGATATAAAAGTGATTTTGAAGAGCTCATTTATCATGCTTCGTTTGATTTTTTAGAAATCTTTGCTGGTTGAACTTGTTCATCCTGTGGCTTTGTGAGGATAGAATTCCTTACAAGGAACATCTTCCACATTTGTGAGAGACCTAATATGGAGGATTTTGGTGGTTTCGTCTCAGAGATCACATTGTGCTTCAATAGTTGATATTGGTTTAAATTCCTGATGCAGTCAAGGATGTAGGATCCAAGAATGGACAGTCCAAACCTTGCAGCCAATACAACACACATCGGAAACAACCAAATATGAACAAAATTCAATACTTTTATTCATCAAATTTTAATTTCATGCAACATGCCGAGCTGTAAGGCCTTCTCGGTTATGACCAATACATCGGCAAATACAACGAGATCACAGGATCCAATTACTTCCTAGCTAGCCTAGATCTGTATCACAACAACAAATTGGTAGAAACTGTTAATCCTAACCGGTTACTGAGAGGGGGGGGGTTGAATCAGTAAATACAATTTCTACTTCAATTTAACCTTATATATATATTCTTGCAGAATTAAAAGAATATAATAACACTCATAAATAGAAATTGAAATGCACAGGTCAACACAACATATATACATGGAAACCCTCGGTAAAGGGACTTTCAACACCAATAAAGATGTTACCCGGTAAAGGGATTTATACAAAGAACCTATTAGGTTCACCCTGATTAAGGTATTTGAATATGCTTTACAATCTAAAGCAATGATCTATGATGACACTTTTTGTCTGATTAGATCATACCTATTACCCTTTCCTTTGCTTGGCTGTTGAACCTTTCTTTATCTTTCACCTCTCACAAGATTCTCTCTCCTACTTTGCTTGCTCTTTTACATTCAACAACAACTCTTTCATATCCTATGACCTGTATTTATAAGAGATCTTATTAAAAAATACATCTCATAGATCTGCCAAGTTGTAAACTCACCCATAAATCATACATGCGAAAAAGCTTGCAAACTGATCTTGAGTTTACCTTGAAACGCTTGTAGATAAAACAAATCTAACTTCAGTAAAATTGAAAAAGCTAACTCCAGTTTTAACTGAGAACGCTCCGCATAATCCGGTTCGGGGATTATCATGCATTAACCGGTAAAGAACTTGTATCCGGTTAGCCATCTCTTCCCTGTGTGTCTCTCGTGACCGGTTGGAAAAACTTAGACCGGTATAAGCGTGACTAGCAAAGTACATCACTTGTTTAGTCTACTGGTGATACTTAAGAGTACCGGTGTGATGTACTGGTGCTTCGGTGGGATGTTTGCCAATGACTTTACCAATGACAACTTAAATATGTCAACAATCTTCCCCTTTGGCATTGGTGGCAAAACATCACCTGAATCATCATATCACCTGTCTTGTAGACTTCCCCTTTGGCATTGGTGGCAAAACATCACCTGAATCATCATATCACCTGTCTTGTAGACTTCCCTTGTTGACCTTCTCGTCTACCTGTAACACATTGTTTATCTGATCTTCCCTGCATCTGATCTTCTTTTCTTCCATCTCTGTATTTGATCTTCTTCCCCTTTTTGCCTCCATAGGTCAAAGGGTTGTTACTTCTAGAAATGTTGCCTTTCATATTTGTAACTTGTTGAAAATATCCTTATATATTTTCTTTGTTGAAACAAGAAAGGGCTTCCATATACTTGTTACATGTTCTAAGTTCTTTTTCGCTGCTTGCAGTGAGACAATTATGTTCTCCATGTCTTCCATTGTTTTGTAATCAGGTTCCTTGATCAGGTTATCGGCATCAGTTGCAGTTGTCTACATTAGATCAAATGTTGGGGCAAGAAACAATTGGAATCCAATAAGACCTTTAATTCGCTTTGTCTTCTCTTCTGATGCCTTTCAGAGAATGAGAGCAAGACTGGTCATTTCCTTGCTATATTTAGTTGCAGAAGAGTTCTTTGCATCAAACTTGGATCAAAGAACCTTTATCTCTTCTGAAGTTTTAGATGTTCTCTTAGTTATATCTTGAACAAAGGCTTCAAAGTTTGAAGTCCCTATGATTAGTCTTCTCGCACCCTGTACTAGTTGCATTAGCTCCCCGATCCTTGCAGATACAGTGACCTTTAGTTTTTCAACCTGTTTGTGAAGAATTTGAACTCGCTTTTCTCATAGTGATCAATTGCTAGTGTCTCCAAATTGGTGACGTCTTCTCCAATTGATTGTGCACGTATCTCCAATTGATCTATAACAGGTTCATCCTCATCAATATCTGTATCTGGTACAAAGTTGTACAGGATGTTTCTTACACTAGAGAGGACAATGTCTTGTTTCCTCTTTGTAAGCTCTTTTAGTTGTCTTGTTGACATCTTGCTTATGTCAACCACTGTTTCACTAACTTTACTCTTCTTTACTTCAGAATTTGTTGCAAAAGTTAATTTTCCCTTCAATGAAGATGAGCTAGGAACATCGACCGGTTCCTCCTGTTTATTCTCTTGTGCAAGATGTTCTTCTGTAGGCTTCTCCTGTTCTGTATTGGTAGGTAACTCCTATTCTTGAGGTATCTCCTCTTGTTGTACCTCTTGTTGTTGATGTACTTCACCTCCTGGTTATACTTCCTTTGGATGGACTTCTTCCTTTGGATGTACTTCCTCCTCCGGTGGTTGCTCTGTTTGTTGCTCTTTAGCAACATGTTGTTCATTCACAGCAACTTCCTCTTCACCTGTTTCTTTATCAATAGTCATCTTTTTTGATGACTCTCCCTATACTTGATCTTTTGGTTGAACATGTTCGCCCAGATTCACCTGTTCACTGGACGTGAACGGTTCAGTTGGAACTTGTTGTTCATCGGTTAGAGATTGTTCATAAGTTGTGAATTGTACCGGTGGTACCAATACTCTTTCAGGTTCCTCTTGAGAGATTTCCTGAGAACCTGTTGTATTTAGGGTACTGAAGTCATATTGCTGCTAAAACTCTAGTGTATCATTATATACTTCTTTTTCGTATCCATTAACAATCTTGGCAACCCTATTCTTTGTGTCCAAATTTAGTGACATTGCTTCCATTAGAAGTTCTGTTGTCTCTTCACTGAGACCTATGTCAATGTCTCCTTTACAATTTTATTGTTGGCTGCTAAACTAGTTCTCCATTTAGTCATTATCCTTTGATTTAATTCAGGAGAAAATTGAGCACTATAGTCTCTAGGACTTCTGTTGAAATCCAAGTAGGTTTCCAACAGAACAACTTCTATTTTCTGCTTATCCTCTTTTACTAAATCACTAAACCATTTAGCTGCATTTGACACTTTGCATAATCCATAACTTCATCAACTATGTTATCTACAGTTAAGGTTCTAGCTTTACCTTTAACATGGGATGAAAGTAGGGTTGGTGGAGTCAGATCACCAGCTTTGTCTTCGGTGATATCAACAATGACCGGTTTAGTTGATATCTTTGCCTTGACCGGAGTCTCAGCTCCTAGTATGCCTTTTCCTTTTCCAGTGTCAATCACCAGTGGCTCTTTGGTCTTCTGGCATTCTTCTTCTGCCTAATGTTGTTGCTATAGAAGATTCGTCCATGTAGAAACTCCTTCATCATGCACATTGTCCACTTCTCCAATCAGCACCTGACTGATTCTTCTTTTGATCTTGAAACTCTGTTTGTGCAGATCAACTTGATGGGTTGCTTCCTCCAGAGTAAGATGATTTTGAACTGCAAGTAGAGCTTTAATTCTCAGCTCTCTTTCTTTATCAATGGAAGACTTCCATCTTCCTTCTGGTATCTCCTGTAGATCATCATGTATTGCTTTATGAAGTTTAGTGGGAGATAGGTTGAACTTGTAAATACAGAAAACAAGAGCTTCTTCTATTTTTCTCTTATCTTCTTTATTGCTAACTTCATATCTCCTTCCAACTGCTCCCAATCGACATGTCTCCTCTATTCCTTCCACTAATTCATCAATGGTTTGTTTCCTTCCTCTCGATGCATCCTCTTTCACCGGTTTTGTAGTCTTTCTCTTCCTGTGAAGAGTGGTGCTCTCGTCAATCTCAGTGTCTTCTTGTTCTTCCTCTTGAGCATTGGACGCCTGTTGTGTTCTTTTCCTTTGAACCTTGGGTTCTTCTGCTACTGTTTTCTTCTTCCTCGGTGTGGGAGTCATTTTCACATATACCTTTTTTGGTTCTTTTACTGATGTCTTCTTCTTCAGATTTTCTTGAATTTCTTCATATGTCCCAAACCGATATGCAGAGAGGTCTAGGTAACTCTCTTGCAATACATCTGCATATGCCTTGGCTACCTTGATAGAGATCTCATACCCAAGTTTTGGTGCATACTCTGTTCTAGGCTCCATAGCCCGAATTATACAATAATCGGTGCTAACCAGAAAATACACCTCATCCTTGTATTGTTCAACAATTGCCGAGGGAATTCTTTCCCTGGCATGCATTCTAAGCTGGAAGGCCTCAAAGTAATCAGTCATAATTTTATTGAACCGATTTCCTAGGTTATTTACCGTTTCTCCTATTTGTACCATAACCGGTTTGTCTTCTTTCCATGTAACCTTTCCTATGCCTGGAAAGTAATTCTGATAATAGAAGAACAAACATACCAGCAGAGTTCCATATTTCAAAAACTTCTTCACTAGACCGAGCTTCTTTAGGTTTTCGAATATTTTCCCTCTTAGCATAGTGCAAATATCGTATTGTGCATTGTCATGCATGATCTGGTGTGTGGCGTGTATAGCTCCTCCCGGTACACTGTTGATGTTGCTCGACTGATAGATTTTGTATCTGATGACCACAGATGCAAACCGAACGCCCTCATCCTCTATGTCGTTCACAGTCATCAATCGACTGTCAGACCTTGATTTTGTTAACCTTGTGACTTCTGCATTTGCAATTGTTCTAAGGGTAAGAGCTTCCCCTTTATCACTATATCCAGTGACCCTTTGTAGATCTTCTTTGGTTATTGCTGTGACTGCGCCCTTTGCAAGCCACATACCTGGTTCATGAACCCTACTTAGAACCAGTTTTATCCAATCCGGTCGAAACACGATTGGATACCTTACTCCATTAATCAAACCTGAAGTTTCAAGCTTTGCATACTTCGCTTGAAGTTTTCCGTCCTCACAAAGTGAGAGATATTCACTTTGGATGAAAGTTTCACCCAATTCTTCCTGCTTGGAGTGGATGAATGCTGTTATGTCTTCTGTTAACAAAACTCCTTCGGGCACCGACGATAGAGCACCCGTCATATCGTTCTCTCGGTTCTACACTGCCATTATGTCGTAAATTGATCTATCGAATTGGTTACCTTGAATTAGGTTGACAACAAAAGATGATGATGCCATCGTATCCGACCGGTTTACATAGAGTTTTTGATAGGATTTACAGAGTTCACTTACCTAATCTTTCTTACGACAACTGGTTCTCATGCGTTTACCTATTGATCAATCCTCGGTTGTGATGTCAACACTTACTTTTTCGAAATACCTGATAAACTGGTGATTTCTTCCGGTTGCACTTTTTGATTGTGTGAGATCATTACTCACTAGTTCTACTGGGAACAGTAGGCAGACTACCGGTTCCCTTTAAGCCCTTAGGCTCAGTTTGCTGAAGAGATATCACCATCAGCAAATAATGATCTTCCTTCTGTTTTCTCCTCAGCGGAGCTCTTTGATTCCTTTTTGAATCAAATCTTTTGACTTCTTTTTCAGTCTCTTTTCCCTTGTTACCCTTTTGGTTGGGAGACAAGGTCCTCTTCACCGGTTTGGTCGGTCCTTTCCTTTTGTTCATTGATCGGTTCCTGCATTCCTTGGCCAGATGCCCAATCTTGTTACAGTTGTAACACGCCATCCCGGTTGCTCTCCATGGATTTACCCTTCTTTCCCTGTTCAAGGATGAGTGACATCGAGAGTTGCTATGGTCAGATGTTCCACAACTAGCATAGTTGGTTGTGCTCCGGTTTGTGTTCCTATTATGGAATACCGGTCTCGGTGGGGATTTGAATGCCATGATTTTGGATTTGCATTCTTCTGCTTTGTGTCCAAACTTGTTGCATGCATAACAGTAACCTTTGAAGTTTACCCTGCTTCCACTGGACACATTGTTGGGACGTGACTTGCATTCAAAGGTCCTATGGCCATACTTGTAACAGTTGTTGCAGTAACTGTTAGAAGTGAATGGTTTTACTGGTGCATTTCTACAGTCATTTGTTTTATGACCCTGTTTACCACAATGATTGCAAGAGGTTTTGAAGGTCTTCTTATCTTTATCTTCTGTCGGTTTCTTCTTTTCCTTCTTGCCCTGCTTGACTTTAGAGGATTCATCGGTTTCATTGTTGCTTTGACTGGTGTACCCAAGTCTTGTGGGATCTTTGTGCTTTCTTTGAGCCCTTAATTGCTCATCAAGCTTTTCTGAGCTTTCATTGTACCTTCTAAGTGTCTCATTTCTCTCTTCAAAAATTTTCATCTATTCTTTTAGTTGATACAATTCAATAGCCAGTCTTTTGCATGCATCATCTTTATCATGCAAGTTCTTATGCATAATTACATTTTCTTGAGTTACGATTTGCTTGTCTTTTTGAAGTTGTAAAACAACAAGATCACTTTCTCTTACGACATCTTCTGCCAGATTTCTTGCTCTTTCAGAGGTAACTAGTGATTTCACGGCACCGTTCCTTTCATCTTTAGCTTTTCTTTTGTCTTCAATGATTGCAGTCATTCTTAGAGCATAAATTTCTTGGTCCCTTTTCAGATTTGAGATCTGATTGGTTAGACTCTGATTTTTCTCCATAAGTTCAGAGACTGCCTCTTCTGCTTCATCAGATCCACTTTGCCCAGAGAGTTCCTCAATTGTTTCATTGCTCTCACTTAGTTGTAGAGCCAGTTGTTTTCTCTTAGCAAGAGACCTTCTCAATCTGTTATCAAGAGAGACAATTATGTCATTGGCTTCTTCAAGCTGCTTTTGATACCTGTATCCCTCTATGATCTTTTACTCAAGCAGTTAAGCTTTATATCTTTGAGAACCAAATGCTCTGATACCAATTGTTAATCCTAACCGGTTATTGAGAGGGGGGGTGAATCAGTAAATACAATTTCTACTTCAATTTAACCTTATATATATTCTTGCAGAATTAAAAGAATATAATAACACTCATAAACATAAATTGAAATGCACAGGTCAACACAACATATATAAGGTGGAAACCCTCGGTTAGAAGGAGAAAACCACGGTGGGACAAAACCCACAACACTACCACTGGAGTAATAAAGGTGTCCTGTTAGAGGCTTACAAAGCACTGATAAGAGTGCTACCCGGTAAAGGGATTTGGTAGAAGACCTATTAGGATCTTGACTCTGTTAGGAGTCGCCTTGTAAGAGGATTTTCAACACCAATAAAGATGTTACCCTGTAAAGGGATTTTTACAAAGAACTTATTAGGGTTCACCGTGACAGTCCCAACCGGTGCTGAGAGGGGAGGGGTGAATCAACACCTATGAAAACCTATAAAATAAATCTGATGAAGTATACTTCTAATTGTAAGGAAAACAAGTTCAAGCATAAGGATAGCATCAAGCAGTCAACCACAGAGTAACACTAGATTTATCATGTGGAAACCCAAATCGGATGAAAACCACGGTGTGAGGAAACCTCACAAATTTTGCACTCTTTTGAAGTGCGCCCTGTTAGGAGCCTTCCCTGTTAAAGGATTACAATGCACTATTAGATGTGACCCGGTTAAGGGATTTGATACAATAAGTCCGGTTAGTGCGTGCCTGGTTAGAGGACTTAGAACACCTAAAACGATGTCACCCGGTTAAGGGATTTAGTACAAGGGACCTGCTAATGTCCACCCAAAATATTGGGATTTGGCTATTGTAATTGTTATAAAACAATAGAAGGATTTGACCTTTTACAAATGGCTTTGCATAGCTTGATAAGATCTCTGTTATACTCAGCTGAGAAACATCACCAGTCGCAGCTGGTATGTTCTCCTTTTTTGTTATGCTTCTCTGCACACTCTTCTCTCTTCTCCTTTCTATTCACCTTAGCTTCTTAAGCGTACAGGTTCACTCTTTGCTTTGGCAAAATGAGGGTGAACTATATTCTTAACAGGCAAAAGAATATATAGAGTCCTTGCCCTAATTGCGCTTCTCTTGCACGACTTGTTTATAGATCTCCTTCGAATTCATCACCCAGTGGAGTATTAGTTCACTGAGGAAACATCTGATGCATGCTCTTACTTTATCTGGTTTATGAAGAAAATAATAGATGCATGTCACTTACCTTTCCTTCGCAAGAGATAACTCCATGTTTTAAGGCCACAAACTCCGGCTTTAAAACCTTCAAACGCGCCTCAGACCGATCATCGTGTTAACTCAAGGTCTTTTGGATTTAGTGCAGTAAATCCCGGTCAAAGAGTTGTTTAACAGGTAGTTGACTATGACTTCCCCGGTTTATCTTTATCATAACGAAGTCTTCACTTGATCGGTCAAGATCCTTATGTTGTGAACAGGTAAGAGCTTTGACCTGTCACCTTTCCTTCCTCTGTTTATTGGTTGCATTCTTTCCCCGGTTTCTGAAATTGTTTACCGGTTGCCTCTTCCTTGCAGACCGGTTGCATTTGATGAATAGAAACAATCTCTTGTTCATTGCACAGTGTCACCGGTTGTCAAATCAGTCTTTTTATACACAAAATTCTCAGATTCAACACTGGTGGCCTCTTTAGACCTTTAGATGTCAAACACCTCCTTCCTCTTTCCTCTTTTGCTAATCAATGACAATACTTAATTGCCATGTACCAGTAGAAAGCTTACCGGTTACCATCTCTTAATGCCAACAATCTCCCCCTTTGGCATTGATGGGAAAACCTTAATTGGCAATCATGTCACCTGTCCTATGCTTGTATCTTTGTGCACTGCTACTGCCGGTCATCTACCAGTTTATTGCCAAACTCTCCCCCTTTTGACAATAATGCCAAAGGCTAGTCAGAAAGACTACCTTAATGAAATCTGCTCCCCCTTTCGAGCAAGAATCCTTTTCATCAATCCAGATAAGATGAGGTGAATTCCTCCGTTGAAGCATAATAAACTGATGAACACTGTTTGCAAGTTTACTAATGATCAGGGAGGGGTATCACCTCTAATTTACCTCTGAGATACTTAAAAGTACTCTTTGGTAATGGCTTTGTGAAGATATCAACAATCCGTTCTTTTGTGGGAACATACTCCAATCTTACTTCTTTATTTTATACTAGCTCTCTCAGGTAATGATACTTGATGACAATGTGCTTTGTCTTGGATATGTTTATTTCACTCGTACTGCCACAGTAAATTGCAATCGGTTCAGGTATTTGTTCTTGGATTCCTTACAGTAATTGTTTGATCCAGATTACCTGTGTGCAATTGATTGTTGTAGCAACATATTCAGCTTTTGCTGTAGACTGTGAAATGTAGTTCTGTTTCTTGCTTGTCCATGACACAATCCTCCCACTGAGAAAGAATGCACCACCACTTGTGCTCTTTTGGTCATCAATATTGCCAACCTAGTTTGCATCAGTGTAAACCTTTACTTGGAAGCCTCCCTTGTGAGGAAACCACAAACCATACTCCTCAGTCCCCTTTAGGTATTTGAAAATTCTTTTTACTACTATTAGATGTCTCTTTAGGATTTGCAGAGAATCTTGCAACTATGCCAACCGCATGTGCAATGTCCGGTCTACTGTGTATTGCATATGGTAATTTGCCTATCATAGACCGATACAGTGTTTCATTCACTTCTTTTGCATCATCTTCCTTTGATAACTTGAGGTTAGTTATCATCGGTGTACCAACCAATTTGGATTCTTGAAGTCCAAAAGTTTTAAGAATTTCTTTTACATATTTGGACTGAGAAATAAAGATACCTTCCTTAAGCTGATGGACCTATAGTCCTGTTGGTTCCCAAAACCACAGATTGGAAATCCAAGAGCCTGCCAATTCTCCAATAGGATTCCAAATCAATTCTGGCCAACAAACGGGAATAATCCAAATTCCCCTACACTTTTAGGCTTCGCTACACCTAGGCGGGTAAACCTTCACCTTGAACTTGGTCACTTTCTTCAAGGTTTTTTTATAGCAAATTTAAGCTTGTGAGTTTTTTGGTTGGCAAATTCCTCAAACTCGATCAATATGAAATTGAATGCTGAATGTTTGAATTAAAGGTTTTGTGTAATGATTCTTAATAATGGATTTGAGGTTTTGTAGGAAGGAATTGATAGATTTTCTAACTTCACATATAAACCCAATACTTCAAAAATAGAAAGACCAGTGCCTCTGCTCATTCGGGCAATAGAGTCAACTTCAGTGAAGATTACATACAACTTTGTAATGTTCTACGCACTTATACTGCCAATCAATTAAATAATCAAGATGCGACAGATCAAATATTTATGCAATCTTAAATTAGTCCAGATTGAACTTTAACTCCTCGGAGACAAACTGGACACAAATTCGAAAACAATTAAATATTTCACAATATCTATGATGATCAATTCTAAGATGCTAAATGACCATGTCCACTTATCTGACATTTAAATTGTATACAAAATTCAAAAAATAATTACAATGGACGGTTTACCTGCAGTTTAATTCTCCACACCTTTAATAATAAACAAAGAACATTTTATCTTATTATTAAAATAAAATAATTGAATAATAATAAAATAATTGAATTTATATTACAAAGTCATATTATTACTCCTTATCCCTCCATACAATTAAATATATATGCTTGTTTTGTAATGTCTCTTCTATTGAATATGTCCTTTCTTAAAATGATTTATTTCTTATTTATATCCTACCCATATTTGGGTGTGTCTTTCCAGAACATCTTTTCCCTTGCATAAAATACACCTCTTCCTTTTAACTTCATTAATCATTTTATTTAGTCTCTTTATCCTTTTTTATTAATACCGTTTGATGACATCTCTTTCTTTTTACATTTTTACCCGCATAGATGTAATTGTATTTTCTTTTATTATTGCGCCAAACTTTTATGGTGGCTGGAGACTATTTTTTATTTTATCATTTCGTTGATATATATATAATATTTTTGTTGTTGTTGTAAGAGACTGAATGATTTGATTACGATATTACCTCTGCAATTTTTTTTTCATCGACGCTGCTTCTCACCTTTTTGAACGTATGCCTGCTAATAATAATATCAACCCTTCTCATAATTCCATAGACATTCATTTTTTATCACTCTCGGCACATGATACTTGACGTGGATGTTTGCCATGTATGCCTTGTCGTCTTCAGACTTTCCATTCCTTGGCGGCTTCTTGTAAATCTTATTGCCTTATATCTCATCATTTGTATCTGATGTCGGTATTAAATATTGGTTTATTTCCGTTAAGACTAAATACGCTGTTCATTTTCTTTCATCACCGGTGATCACAATATTTGATGTACTCTCTGTGTTTCCAAATTTAATCATCTCATGACATGATTCTTATTTTATTAAGTGTTTTAGTGACATGGATTAACCTATTTTGTTAGAAACTTTCACTGTATCACTTTTTTCTTTTATGAATCGAGCTCTTCAAAACACTTGATGGCATCTTCAGGCACTTAGTAGGCAGACACCTCCCGAAGTATTGGACTAGAGACCCGTTCGAAGAATTGCAAAAGCCTTAAAGAATAGTTCATACACCTCATTAAGATTTCCCTTTGCTAGCTGAAGTTTGCCAATCTATATCAAATCTCAAGCATCAGAACAGACTATGGGAGAGTGCTTCATTACTGTGTGTATGTTCAATACATCTGATACTTCGAAAGAATTTTCCAAATCAAGATCATATTTACGAGCACAAATAGTTATACCAAAGATTACAAAATGTTGACATCTTCACGCAGCCACTTCAAATTAATACTTGAATTTCACACACTTCTTAATATCAATCCAGACTAACTTAGAAGTTATACACAGCACTGAACCTGATATGATGACTGAACCTGCCCAATACTCCTTATTGTTTGGAAAAACTTAGTAGGTTGGAGAGAACATAACTAATACTTTCTTTTCTGGCCTTTGATGGTCTATAGTACAGTTCATTCAATACATAACACTTCAACAGCTTCTAATAGCTCACTCAAACCTTCACAGTGGTCCCTTCCTCATATAATTTGATTCCTTATAATCATTGGTATACGGTATGTATACTCTTGTGCAAAAATGGAGCCTCTAAAATTAGAGCTCCATTAGTGGCTCTTGTTTTGGACATATGCTCCTTGTGGGCATAATGAGATTCTAGCTATCTTTGGAGGAGCAGATCCTACTTAACCTGATGCACAAGTAAAATTGGGTGGCCCCCGGCCCCCCAAAAGTGAGAATTGCTTCTTTCCTCTATCAAACACCTGATTTTGTTCATGCAACACTTTTAACTTTGTTGCATTGCACACGTCATCCTTATGGACAATTCTCATAGCTTCATCGATGCGATCTTTAACATCAAATCTATATTCAGCCCTTGAGAAGTCATCGGGTCCACTGTCATCCTTGCTGAATAGAAGATTTTGGTTAATCATACAAACCTGTAGATTAATGTTCTTTATTTGGATACCTTCTTGTCCACTATTTTCCCCATCTCTACATTCTGGATATTTCTCCTCACAAAAAGGTTTGGAAAATACCTTATCTTCAAGAATTACAAACTCTGTCTCACCTAGAGTTTGATCAGCTAGGACATTTCGAAAATTTTCAGAACCATACTTCAACACACTCTCTTCATCATGTCTGGCTGATTTCATCTCATCTTCATATGTTTGATGTATTTCGTTCTCATAGGATGAACTAAAAGATATCTCACCCTCTGAATGCACTTCATGAGTTTCATCAACTTTAAAATTAGGACTGCTATCCTCATTATGATGCTGATGGATTCCATTGCATAAAGGATCCTCCTCAAACAACAGATTCGAGAACATAGAGAACTCAAAGATATCTTCATTTGCTTCTTCCTCTTCAAATAATGGATTCAGGAACATAGAAAATTCAGGCATACTTTCATGAGAGTTGTTATTTGGATTGTCAAGTGTTTCATGAGCAAGACCAATATCTTCATTGACACTATCTCTTGAAACTTCCTCTTGTTCATACACCGCATGCAGTTCTATTTCATCTCCACTATTAAATTCTTGGAAATTATCATCTCCTTCATCTAGTATCTCTTGAATATGTGCTGACCTGTCAACCTCCTTGCCATGGTGGATTGAGAAACAATTTGGACCATTCTTCTCAACGTGTCTTTGGTATTCTATGTCTAACAAGGCTGAAATCTCTTCCTCACTGAGGGAATCCTCTTCCTCATTTTTATATTCACCAATGTTTGATGTCATACAAGTATTATCATGGAAAGATCTTTCCTCAAACTGTCCAAAAGAGTCTCCTCCATTCACATCTAAAACCTCACTTGACTCATATGGTACTTCAGTCTTGCATTCATTCTCCTTTGCATCCAGTTCATTATTCATAAGCTTGAGAAAGGTAAGGAACTGAGGATCATATAAAAGACCTAGTTCCCGCATTTTGTTGAAAAGATTAGAGGTTGGAGGTCTGCATTCTGAAGGTATTTCTTGACAGATATTAAACATCCTTATGAAGAATTGTACTGCAGATTCTTATTCTTGTTTCTCTAAGTTCAAAAATGCGTCCAAAGGGGATATGTAATTTGGATCTTCTTCATCATCACTATGATTTCCATCAAGCATAAGGCCTTGTTCAATTTGATCATAAGACTCCTCTTCTCTGTCTTCATCATCTTCTTCTAATATCCGAAAAAGAAGCTTTAGATCAGGGTCATCTAACGAGATTCCCAAATTTTTGACCTTTCTCATTATTGTTTTTGTGAAGGCATAATTGTTACAGGTATCCTCTGATACATATTCGCCATCCTCAAAAATAAGTGTGCAGAAGACTCCCCTTCAAATCTCTCCAAATTGAAAAAGGCATCAAGTGGAGACATGTTAGGATCCTCTTCCATGTTGCAGCTTTGGTCTTCACATCGTTCATAACACATGTCATCTTCCTTGCTTGCATCATGAAACTCGTATAGGAACCATTTTTCAAACTCTTTCCAAGACGAGATACATTGTGTAGGTAGTGATTCATAAGCTTGTCTCGCATTGTCCTTCAATGTTTTGACAAACAACTTCATCACTTGATATTCTGCATCAACCTCATAGTTTTCTATGAATGTATAAAACGCATCCAAATGTTGAAGTGCGGATTCATCCCATTCTCCATGAAACTTTGGCACTAGTTGTGAAAGTTTTGGGGATAACTTGCTAGGTTCATAATCAAACTTGTTGAAATCCAATGGCCTGATGCCATCCGGAATAAAAGGCTTTCTTTCAAATGATCGATACATTTGAAAAGCCTATCCACCATCTCCTTCTGAGTCTTCTCCCTCAGCAAAGCTACCAAATGAAAATTGTATTGAATAGAGTCGCCACCTCTTTCGAGGAATATATTGATTTGTTGATCTTTCGGGTTCTCACTTCCAACAGAGTACGCTTCCAAACAAACTGATAGAACTACTTTCAAATTTTGGTCGACAAAATTAAAAATTCTAGGTAACTTCACAATATGTATTGTGAGCAACTCTCCCCAGTAGAGTCGCCAATCTGTTGGTTCCCAAAACCACAAATTGGAAATCCAAGAACCTGCCAATTCTCCAATAGGATTCCAAATCAATTTTGGCCAACAAACGGGAATAATCCAAATTCCCCTACACTTTTAGGCTTCGCTACACCTAGGCGGGTAAACCTTCACCTTGAACCTTGTCACTTTCTTCAAGGTTTTTCTATAGCGAATTTAAGCTTGTGAGTTTTTCGGCTGGCAAATTCCTCGAACTCGATCCATATGAAATTGAATGCTAAATGTTTGAATTAAATGTTTTGTGTAATGATTCTTAATAATGGATTTGAGGTTTTGTAGGAAGGAATTGATAGATTTTCTAACTTCACATATAAACCCAATACTTCAAAAATAGAAAGACTAGTGCCTCTGCTCATTCGGGCAATAGAGTCAACTTCAGTGAAGATTACATACAACTTTGTAATGTTCTACGCATTTATACTGCCAATCAATTAAATAATCAAGATGCGACAGATCAAATATTTATGCAATCTTAAATTAGTCCAGATTGAACTTTAACTCCTTAGAGACAAACTTGACACAAATTCGGAAACAATTAAATATTTCACGATATCTGTGATGATCAATTGTAAGATGCTAAATGACCATGTCCACTTATCTGACATTTAAATTGTATACATAATTCAAAAAATAATTACAAAGGACAATTCACCTGCAATTTAATTCTCCACACATTTAATAATAAACAAAGAACATTTTATCTTATTATTAAAATAAAATAATTGAATAATAATAAAATAATTGAATTTATATTACAAAGTCATATTATTACTCCTTATCCCTCCATACAATTAAATATATATGCTTGTTTTGTAATGTCTCTTCTATCGAATATGTCCTTCAAATGATTTATTTCTTATTTATATCCTACCCATATTTGGGTGTGTCTTTCCAGAAGATCTTTTCCCTTGCATAAAATACACCTTCCTTTTAACTTCATTAATCATTTTATTTAGTCTCTTTATCCTTTTTTATTAATACCGTTTGATGACATCTCTTTCTTTTTACATTTTTACCCGCATAGATGTAATTGTATTTTCTTTTATTATTGCGCCAAACTTTTATGGTGGCTGGAGACTATTTTTTATTTTATCATTTCGTTGATATATATATAATATTTTTGTTGTTGTTGTAAGAGACTGAATGATTTGATTACAATATTACCTCTGCAATTTTTTTTTCATCGACGCTGCTTCTCACCTTTTTGAACGTATGCCTGCTAATAATCATATCGATCCTTCTCATAATTCCATAGACGTTCATTTTTTATCACTCTCGGCACATGATACCTGACGTGGATGTTTGCCATGTATGCCTTGTCGTCTTCAGACTTTTCATTCCTTGGCGGCTTCTTGTAAATCTTATTGCCTCATATCTCATCATTTGTATCTGATGTCGGTATTAAATATTGGTTTATTTCCGTCAAGACTAAATACGCAGTTCATTTTCTTTCATCACCGGTGACCACAATATTTGATGTACTCTTTGTGTTTCCAAATTTAATCATCTCATGACATGATTCTTATTTTATTAAGTGTTTTAGTGACATGGATTAACCTATTTGGTTAGAAACTTTCACTGTATCACTTTTTCTTTTATGAATCGAGCTCTTCAAAACACTTGATGGCATCTTCAGGCACTTAGTAGGCAAACACCTCCCGATGTATTGGACCAGAGACCTGTTCGAAGAATTGCAAAAGCCTTAAAGAATAGTTCATACGCCTCATTAAGATTTCCCTTGGCTAGCTGAAGTTTGCCAATCTATATCAAATCTTGAGCATCAGAACAGACTATGGGAGAGTGCTTCATTACTGTGTGTATGTTCAATACATTTGATACTTCGAAAGGATTTTCCAAATCAAGATCATATTTACGAGCACAAATAGTTATACCAAAGATTACAAAATGTTGACATCTTCACTCAACCACTTCAAATTAATACTTGAATTTCACACACTTCTTAATATCAATCCAGACTAACTCAGAAGTTATACATAGCATTGAACCTGATATGATGACTGAACCTGCCCAATACTCCTTATTGTTTGGAAAAACTTAGTAGCTTGGAGAAAATAGAACTAATACTTCCTTTTTTGGCCTTTGATGGTCTATAGTACAGTTCATTCAATACATATCACTTCAACAGCTTCTGATAGCTCACTCAAACCTTCACAGTGCTCCCTTCCTCATATAATTTGATTCCTTATAATCATCGGTATATGGTATGTATACTCTTGTGCAAAAATGGAGCCTCTAAAATTAGAGCTCCATCAAGTCCAATGACGAATTTTATGGCTCCTAACATAGACATTTCAAATTCTTTCTTCATTTCTTCAGCAAAGGCTTTGCTCATTCTGTCATCTCCTCCAAAGATGATATCATCCACAAAGATTTCAGCAATCAGGTTCCCATCTTTTCCAGTCTTGAGATACATGTTGTTGTCCCCGGTTCTTGTGAATCCTATGGTTAGGAGGTATGAATGCAACCTCTCATACCAAGCGCTTGGAGCCTGCTTTAGCCTATAAAACGCCTTTTTCAGTTTACAGACCATACCACCCTTTTGTGTGGATGTGAAGCCTTCCGGTTGTTCAATGTAAATTTCCTCCTCCGGTATTCCATTCAGGAATGCAGACTTGACATTCATTTGGTATACTTTGAATTTCTTGTGAGCAGCATAAGCAAGAAGAATTCTTACTCCTTCCAATCTGGCCACAGGTGCAAAAGTTTCTCCATAATCTAGTCTAGCCTCCTGGGCATATCCTTTGTAGACCAGTCTTGCTTTGTTTCTTATTACTTTTCCTTTTTCATTCAACTTGTTCCTATAGACCCACTTTGTCCCAATGACATTCTTATCCTGTGGTCTAGGCACAAGCACCCATGTATCATTCTTTTCTATTTGCTCAATTTCTTCCTCCACGGCCTTGACCCAATTTTTGTCTTCCAGAGCTTCCCTAGTGGTTTTGGGCTCTATACAGGAAAACAAACAGACATTCTCTCTAGCCTTTTTCCTAGTCAAGATATTTGCATGTTTGTCACGAATTATATTATCAATTGAGTGATATGTGACATACCTTGGGGGAACTAGTCTTTGTTCCCGGTCAAGTTCTTCCGGTTGAGCAGTTTGTTCAGCATGGTCATGAACAACTTCTTGTTCATCATCTTGAGTTGGTTTGTTTGCTTCGTGTATAGCCTCCTGCACCAGAGGTCCGTTCTCATGTTCTTTTCTTTCATCTTCAGTTGTCACCTCATTGAACTCAAAAGGATTTTCATCATTGTGACCCTGCAGATGGTCATGTTCATTATGACTGATCTTCTTACTTGGTTCAGAATATTCATCAACCTTTACATTGATGCTTTCCATTATCTTTCCTATCCTTTTATTTAGGCACCAGCAGACTTTTCTCTTGGTAGAATAACCCAGAAATATACCTTCGTCACTCTTGGGCTCAAACTGCCAAGAGTGCATATCTCTTTTAATGTAACAATTACTACCAAAGATTTTGAAATATCATACACTGCGAGTATGATTGAACCATAGTTCATAGGGTGTCTTACCGGTTCCTTTCTTGACTTGAACCCGGTTTAGTGTAATAAACAGCAGTGCTGATAGCTTCTCTCTAGAAGTGATGAGGAAGATCCTTCTGAATCTTGTTTCTTCTTTCTACTACTCCATTTTGTTGAGGAGTCCTAGGTGCGGATAGATGCCTTTTTATTCCATGTTCCTCACAGTAGTGAGTGAACTCTTGAGAAGTGTATTCACCTCCTCTGTCTGATCTCAAACACTTTAGGCTTTTACCGGTCTCCTCCACTCGAGCCTTGTAGATTTTAAACATGTGAAATGCCTCTGATTTTTCTTTGAGAAAGAGTGTCCACATCATTCTTGATAAATCATTTACAAACAACATGAAGTACGGGTCTCCGTAGTAGCTCTTTGTTCTCATAGGTCCACACAAATCTGTGTGCACAAGATCTAAAACATTTTCAGCAAAGAAAGATTTACTACTGAAACTTGTTCTTGTCAGTTTTCCTAACTGACACTCTTTACAAATACCTCTTTCAGGTTTTGTGATCTCAGGGAGTCCTCTTACTGATTTCTTCTTGCTCACTTTGACAATACTATCAAAGTTTATGTGGCAGAGTCTCTTGTGCCATAACCAGCTATTGTCCTCTTTGGATACAAGATAGATCTTGCTTGCTTCTCCTTTTTATGATGCTATTAGACAGGCTCCTTCCATTGAGTCCAGGTAGAATAGAAACCCTTTGCTCTGTCTACCAGTAGCAACATGAGCTCTAGCAACATGAGCTCCAGATTGATTCTTGACAACACAAGAACCTTGCCCAAATTCCAATAGGAATCCCTTGTTCAGTTGTGCAACACTCATTGGGTTGTAATGAAGCCCTTCTACCCAGTACACATCCTCACAAACACCATTGTTGCTGAGTGCAATAGAGCCTTTACCTTTGATAGCACAGGGAGCATTATTTCCAAAGCTTACTGATCCACCATCATTGAGCTTCAAGCTGATGAATTTATTCTTGTCACCGGTCATGTGGTGAATGCATGCGCTGTCAGTGATCCAATCATCATGCTGATGAGATCTTGAGATAAGTGCCATTTCACTTACTACTGGGCTTTCTTTTGTTATTGCAACAAATGCAATTTATGGATCTTCAGAGTCTTCAGATTCATTGTCTGTTACTCCTTCCGCAAGGTAGCATTCTTTCTTTTCTTTATTCTTGAATCGGTTACTCTTGTCTTTGTTGTCATTATCTGGACATCTTGCAGCAATATATCCTATCTTATTACAAGAGAAACATTTTAGAGTAAGCTTTCCTTTGTATTTTCCTTTTCCTCTGGGAAATCTCTTGGCGATGAGCGCTTCAAACTCATCTTGCTCCATCTCTTCTAAGAGCAGATTCTCAACAAGACTTCCAATCTTACCGGTAGAGCTGTTGCCGGTTTCTCTTCCTTTCTTGGTGGAAGAGGTATTAACTGAAGACTTAAAGGCAGCTTCCTGAATGGGTAAGCTATTATCAAAATTGCTCAATTCAAATGCAGTTAACTTACTGATTAGGGAGTCAAGAGTGACTTGATCTGTGGTCACTAATCTGAGCTCTTGAATGGCAGAGATCTTGATGACATGCTAAGGTGTGAGTGTTCTTAGTATTTTGCTAACCACCTCCTCTTCACTGAGTTTTCCTTCAACGCTTTTGATGGAGTTGATCACTTCTTTGATTCGGTTGCTGTATTGCTCAATGTCTTCTCCTTCGTTCATCCTCATGTCATCATACTTTCCTCTGAGGCTCTCGACCTTAGCTGTTTGTACATTTGGATCACCTCCATATACTAGTTGCAGCTTGGCCCACATCTTGTGAGCAGTTTCCAGATTTTCAATCTCAGCATAGACATAGTCTGGCAGCGTGCTAGCGTGCTGGCTATCATATCCATGGCAGTTGTGTGTTTTGTCTTGATCTTTAATTCATCAGGAGTTAGGGTACCAATGGGTTCATTGTAATCAGTGGTTACATGAGTCCAATATTGATCTCCAGTGGTCTTCATGTACAACTTCATTCTGCTGCACCACAGAGTAAAGTTTTCCGTTGAAAACTTTGGTCCTTCCTTTCTCATCATCTTGACTTTTTCTTTTTGCGGTTAAGTAGAAAAGAAAAGAGACCGAGGCTTTAATACCAATTGACAGTCCCAACTGGTGCTGAGAGGGGAGGGGTGAATCAACACCTATGAAAACCTATAAAATAAATTTGATGAAGTATACTTCTCGTTATTACTAACCGGTTACTGAGAGGGTGGGTGAATCAGTAAAAGCTATTTCTATTCCAATTCAACACTTGTTTAATTATTCTTCTAAGATAAGCAGAATGTAAACAATCATCAACAAGCATAAATAGAAATACATAAATCAACACAAGATGTATACGTGGAAACCCTCGGTTAGAAGGAAAAAACCACAATGAGACAGAGCTCACAACTTCACTACTGCAGAATGAAGGCACCCTGTTAGGAGCTTAGAAAAACACTGGTGAAGGTGCTACTCGGTTAAGGGATTTTATGAAAGATTGGTTAAAATCTTAACCCTGTTAAGAGTTGCCTGGTTAGAGGTCTTTTAACATCAACAAAGATGTTACCCTGTTAGAGGATTTTACAAAGAACCGATTAGGTCCACCCTGATAGAGGGATTTCAATTTGCTTTCAAACCTTATAAAAGCAATGATCTAAATTGACACTGATTGTTTGATTAGATAATACATGTTGATCTCTTCCCCACTCTGCTTGGCTGTTGAATCTTTTCTATCTCTTTGCCTTTCACCCTTTGTGACTATGATCTTTTTGTAGATGTCTCTTCACTGCTTTGTTTACTCAGCAACTTTCAACAACACTTTTCTTGCATCCTATGACCTTTAAAAAGCTCTGTAGAAATAAAGATAGGTCCAGTTAAAAAGCTAACTCCACTTCTGAGTGGTGGATGTTCTGTATAACCCGGTTTAACTCAAACTGCTCCACAGAATCCGGTGCGGATCTTCATGCAGTAGATTGGTACAAACTTATGCCTGGTTCATCCATGTATACAATATAAGACTATCGGTCTTCCGGTGTATACCCTTTAATTAATCTACCGGTGCAAACACTCTTTTCTTAGCCTACCGATGTCTTTGAAGTAACGTGAGTGACCGGTGAACCTTTACCGGTGCGAATGGTATTTGTGATTTACATTAATGACAACTTAAATTGGTAACAACCTTCCCCTTTGTCATTGGTGGCAAAACTATACACAATACCATACTCACTTGTGACAATTTATACTCTTCTTTTCTCTGTAGCACACTTCCCCTGTCTTTGTGCTCTGGTTGTCTTGTACCTCTTTTGACCTTTCCGCTGTCTGAGTGCTGCTCTGCTTCCCATTTCCCTTTTTGTTGTTCCATTTCCTGTTCTGTTTGCTCTGCTATCTTTTGCTTCTTCCCCTTTTTGCCTCCATAGGACAAAGGGTTATTCTTAGGATTTCACATTTGGAGCTTGGTGAAGATATCCTTGTAGATTGTCTTGGCAGAGTGAAGAAATGGTGCACATTGACTGGTTACATGTTCAATGCTCTTTTGGGTTGCTTTCAGAGAAACAATGATGTTCTCCATATCTTCCACAATTTTGTAATCCGGTTCATTGATCAGAACCTCTGTAGAAGTCGCTGTTTGCTGCATGGAATCAAATATTGGGGCCAGAAATAACTGAAATCCAATAATGTCTTGGATTCTTTTTTTCTTTTCTTTTGCAGTCTTTCTTAGGACTAGAGCAAGACTTGTCATTTCTCTGCTGAAATTTGTTGCAAATTTATTCTTTATGTCAAATTAAGATGACAAAGCTCTTATTTCTTCAGAGGTCTTTGCAGACTTCTTTGTTAGATCTTGCAGAAATACTTCAAAGTTTGAAGTTCAAGTCATCAAACTGCCTGCCACTTGAAGTTGCTGTTGAAGCACTCTGAGGGTGGTTGATATAGTTACTTTGATTTCTTCAACCTGTTTGTGGATAATCTCTACTCTTTTCTTCTCATAGTGGTCTATTGCCACAGTCTCTGGATTTGTGAGATCATCACCAATGGTTTGTGCCAAGACTTCTAGCTGATCGATGACTGGTTCATCTTCATCTATATCAGCATTGGGTACGAAGTTGTACAGGATATTCTTTACAGTGGTCAGTACCATGTCCTATTTCCTTTTCGTCAGCTCTTTTAGCTGCCTTGTTGACATCTTGTTGATGTCAACTACTGTATCAGTGGCTTTACTTCTTTTGGCTTCCTTGTCCTCAACAAATGACAACTTTCTCTTTGATGAGGAGCTTGGAATATCTACTTGCTCCTTTTGCTTGGGCTCCTGTTCCAGTTCAGCTTGCTCAGTTTGTACAGGAATTTCTTGTTCCGGTCCCTTATTTTGTTCATCTCCTGGTTGAGTTTTATCTTTTGGTGGCACCTCTTCTTTAGGTAGATTTTCCTTGGCAGGTGCTTCTGCCTCAACCTGAGGTTCTTCTTCCGGTTGCACATTAACTTCTACATCCTGTTGTTGTTGAAGTTGTTCTTCAGGTGGGACTTCTTCTATGCGCTGCTCTTCAGCGGTATGGAGTTCTCCCATAGGTATATCACTTCCTAGTCCTTGTTCAACATTTATTTGTTCACCAGATGTGAACTCCTCTGTTTGAACATTTACATCACCGGTTGTAGGTTCTTCACGATGAGTGAATTGAACTAGTGGTGCTGACACTTGTTCAGTTTGATCCTGAGGACCTAATTTTTCAAGTGCACTAAAGTCATACTATTGCCAGAAGTCCAGAGTCTCTTTATAGACTTGATTTTCATATCCATTTAGTATCTGGGAAACTCTATACTTTGTATCCAGGTTCATTGCTGCTTCCTCTAGTAGAAGCTTTATTCTTTCTTCACTAAGACCAGGTCTGACCTTTAACAATGTTTCCCTATTGATCCTCGTGTTTGTGCCTACACTGGTTCTCCATTTTGTTTGAAGCCTAGAATTAAGTTCCGGTGGGAACTTGGACCTATAGTCCCTTGGAGTCCTATTGTAGTCCATAAAAGTTTCTACTATGGCTACTATGATTGACTCCTTATCATCTTTTGTTAGCAGACTATACCATTTGGCAACATTATCTACTTGCCCAAAATCCATTACTTCATCAACAATATCATTAACACTCATTGTGCGTGTCTTACCTTTTTGTGGAGAAGTTAGAATGGTTGGACAAGTTGGATGGTCACTGCCTTGTTCATCAGTGATATCTACAATTACCGGTGCCTCAGCTCCAAGCACTCCTTCCCCTTTACCGGTGTCAGCGACCGGTTGACTTGTTGCTCTTTGTTGAGCTTCTTTTGCTTGCTGCTGGATCTGAAGAAGTTTGGTCCACATCACTACTCCATCATGCACTTTCTCAGCTTCTTCAATAAGCATGAGACCGATCCTCCTTTTTTTTTAAGAAGGTTTGCTGATGCAGTTCATCCTGTTTGGTGGCTTCTTCCAGAGTGAGGTGGTTCTGAACCTCTAGAAGAGCACGTATTCTCAGTTCCTTTTCTCTTTCCATCTAGCTTCAATTATTTGAAGGAGATCCTTCGGTACAGTCTTGTGAAGTTCAGTAGGATGCAGATTGTACTTATGAATGCAATGCACCACCTCTTCTTCAATCTTCCTCCTATCTTCTTCATTCGCAAGTTGATATCTTCTGCTCACAGAACCCATTCCACCGATTTCTTTCAATCCTGCCACATATTCATCAATTGTGGGCTTCCTTCCTCTTGGTGGATCCTCCTTTACTGGTTTGCTTGATCCCCTCTTCCTTTTGATTAGAGGAACTGTGTCTTCTGAGTCTGACTCCTCTTGTTCTCCCCCTTAAGTACTGGTTACCGGTTCTCCTTTCTTCCTTCGAGCCTTGGGTTGCTCAGTTGCCGGTTTCTTCTTTGGTGTGGGGGCCCTTTTGGTGTAGACATTTTTGATTGGTGCCCTCTTTTTGAGATTCTCTTGAATCTCGGCGAACATATCGAACCAGTTTGCGGAGAGATCCAGATTTGCTTCATTTAGGGCATCAGCATATGCCTTAGCAATTTTGGTAGTGATCTCACACCCCAGCTCGGGAGCATACTCTGTTCTCGGTTCCACTACTTGAATGATGCAGTGATCGGTGGAAACCAGAAAACACATATCATCCTTGTATGATTCAACAATTGTTGTCGGTATCCGCTCCCTTGCGTGCATCCTTAGTTGAAAGGCTTCAAAATATTCATTCATTACTTTACTTAACTAGTTTCCCAGTTGGTTGGCCAGTTCAGCTATTTGGTGCATGACCGGTTTGTTGGTCTTCCATGCCACTTGCCAATTCCAGGAAAGAAATTTTGATAGTAAAAGTAGAGACATACCAGTGGGGTCCCGTACTTCATAGATTTCTTCCTAACAATACTGAGCCTCATATTTTTGAATATTTGCCCTCGGAGCATTCCGTAGATATCATATTTGGCGTTATCATATATTATCCGGTGGGCGGCATGTATGGCTCCTCCCGGTATGCTATTGAGATTACTGGATTGATAGATTTTATTACCTATCACTGCAGATGCAAACCGAACCCCATCGTCTTCGATGTCGTTCACCATCATGAGACGACCATCGGATTTGGATTTCGTCAGCTTTGTAACGATTGCATTTGAGATGGTTCGCAACATCAAGGCTTCCCCTTCCTGACTGTATCCGGTTACACGATGTAAATCCTCCTTGGTTATTTCTGTAGCTGCACCCTTTTGTAGCCAAAACCTGGAATCATGCACTCGACTGAGGACTAGTCAAATCCAGTCGAGCCGGAAGATGGTCGGATAAGTGACTCCGTTGATAAGACTGGACGACACCAGCTTCGCGTATCGGTCTTGTAGTCTTTTGTCCTCACATAGGGAGAGATGCTCGCCCTGAATGTATGTTTCACCAAGTTCTTCCTGCTTGGCATGGATAAACGCAGTCACATCTTCTGTCATATAGACGCCCTCCGGTATTGTTGACAAAGCTCCAGCCATATCGGTTGCTTGATTCTGAATCGCCGCAATATCATATGCAGGACGATCCACTTGATTTCCCTTGATCAACTTCACTGTAGAGGATGATGAGGCCATAGCTTGATAATCAGTTACCACAGAAGATCGCTTGATTGGTATAACAGACAGTAGCTCACAATGATCAAAGCGCGAGAATTTTACTAAGCACAAGAATTCGTTAATCACAATGAAAGCAAAGTAAAATTTATGAGTAATTCTCCTTTCTTTTATAGGGTTAGGTCATAACGGTAATTACCAAACGGTAACTATTTGTTAAACGACTATAGTAATAAATTCCTTACCTAACTTTTTTTTTTCTGTTTTTGCCAACCAATGATCTGGCTTTTTCGGTTTGGCAAACCCCGGTTGATTACTTCTTACCTGTCTGGTTATCCTTGTAGACTGAGTGAGTCTGATTCTCACTAGTCCTACCAGGAACGGTAGATGGTCTACTGGTTCCCTCTAGGCCTTCTTGGCTCAGTTTGCTGAAGAGATATCACCATCAACAGATGATGACCTTTCCTATGTTTTCTCCTCAGCGGAGCTCTTTGATTCTTTTTTGAACCAAATCTGTCTGACTGTTTTTCCAATCTTCTCTTCCTTATTGATCTTCTCATTTGAGGATGAGATCTTCTCTACTGGTTTGATCAATTCTTTCCTTTTGATAGATGACCAGTTCCTGCAATTTTTGGCTAGGTGTCCAACTTTGTTGCAGTGATAGCAGACTATCCCTATTGTCTTCCATGGGTTCACCCTTCTAGTGTTAGGTGATTTGCACCATGAGTCACTGTGACTGTGTATCCCTTAATTTGCACAATTGGTTGTGCTCCGGTTCTTGTTTCTCTTGGTGAATACCGGTTTTGGGTATCTGAATGCCATTGTCTTTGATCTGCATTCTTCAGCCTTGTGTCCAAATTTATTGCATGCATAGCAGTAGTCCTTGAAGCTTCCCATGCTTCCATTGGACACAGTTGTGGGGCTGGACCAGCATTCATTGGTCTTGTGGCCATACTTGCAACAGTTCTTGCAGTAGGGGTTGTTTGGCTTTACCGATGCATTTCTGCAGTCATTTGTTCTATGACCCGGTTTCCCACAATGAGTGCAAGAGGTGTTGAAGGTCTTCTTACCTTTTTGTGCCAGCGGCTTCTTCTTTTCCTTCTTGCTTATCTTGGCTCCAAAAGACTCACCAGTCTCTTTGGTGACTTCACCAGTGAAACCAAGACCGGTGTGATCTTTATGCTTCCTTCGAGCTTTAAGTTGCTCTTCAAGCTTGACCGAGCTCTCGTTGTATCTTCTTAGGGTTTCATTTTTTTCTTTATGTTCTTTCATTTGTTCTTTCAGTTGATACAGTTCTAGTGCCAGTCGTTTGCATGCTTCATCCCTATCATGCCATCCCTTTTGCATGTTGGCATTTTCTTGGGTGACAATTTGCATGTCTTCTTGGAGTTGCAAAATGATAAGTTCATTCGTCCCTATAGCTTCCTCTGCCCGATTCCTTGCTTTTTCAGAGGCTGTTAATGACTTAGCTACTGTGTTTCTTTCATCTTCAGCTTTTCTCTTTTTCTCGATTAGTTCAGTCATCCTCAGGGCATTCTCTTCTAGCTCCCTTTTGAGATTGGCGATCTGACCGGTTAGGATCTGGTTGTTTTCCATAAGCTCAGAGACTGCCTCCTCAGCTTCATCAGATCCACTCTGCCTAGAGAGTTCATCAATGGTCTCATTGCTCTCATTTAATTGTAGAGCCAGCTCCTTTCTTTTTGCATGTGATCTCCTCAGCCTATTCTCCAGAGAGGTGATGATGTCATTGGCTTCCTCTAGCTGTTTCTGATATCTGTAACCTTCCATGATCTTTCTCTCAAGCGGTTAAGCTTTATTTATGAGAACTGTGCTCTGATACCAATTGTTATTACTAACCGGTTACTGAGAGGGGGGGTGAATCAGTAAAAGCTATTTCTATTCCAATTCAACACTTGTTTAATTATTCTTTTAAGATAAGCAGAATGTAAACAATCATCAACAAGCATAAATAGAAATACACCAATCAACACAAGATATATACATGGAAACCCTCGGTTAGAAGGAAAAAACCATGGTGAGACAGAGCTCATAGCTTCACTACTGCAGAATGAAGGCGCCCCTGTTAGGAGCTTACAAAAGCACTAGTGAAGGTGCTACTCGGTTAAGGGATTTTATAAAAGATTGGTTAATATCTTAACCTTGTTAAGAGTCGCCTAGTTAGAGGTCTTTTAACATCAACAAAGATGTTACCCTGTTAGAGGATTTTACAAAGAACCGATTAGGTCCACCCTGATAGAGGGATTTCAATTTGCTTTCAAACCTTATAAAAGCAATGAGCTGAATTGACACTAATTGTCTGATTAGATCATACATGTTGATCTCTTCCCCGGTTTGCCTCGCTGTTGAATCTTTTCTATCTCTTTGCCTTTCACCCTTTGTGATTGTGATCTTTTCGCAGATGTCTCTTCATTGCTTTGTTTACTCAACAACTTTCAACAACACTTTTCTTGTGTCCTATGACCTTTAAAAAGTTCCGTAGAAATAAAGATAGCTCCAGTTAAAAAGCTAACTCCACTTCTGAGTGGTGGATGTTCCGTATAACCCGGTTTTAACTCAAATTGCTCCGTAGAATCCGGTGCGGATCTTCATGCAGTAGACCGGTACAAACTTATACCCGATTCATCCATGTATACAATATAAGACCATCCGTCTTCCGATGTATACCCTTTAATTAATCTACCGGTGCAAACACTCTTTTCTTAGCCTACCAGTGTCTTTGAAGTAACGTGAGTGACGGTGAACCTTTTCCGGTGCGAATGGTATTTGTGATTTACATTAATGACAACTTAAATTGCTAACACTTCTAACTGTAAGAAAAACAGATTCAAGCATAAGGATAGCATCAAGCAGTCAACCACAGAGTAACACCAGATTTATCACATGGAAACCCAAATCGGGTAAAAATCACAGTGCGAGGAAACCTCACAAATTTTGCACTCTTTTGAAGTGTTCCCTGTTACGAGCCTTCCCTATTAAAGGATTACAATGCACTATTAGATGCGACTCGGTTAAGGGATTTGATACAATAGGCCGGTTAGTGCCTGCCTGGTTAGAAGACTTAGAACATCTAAAAAGATGTCACCCGGTTAAGGGATTTAGTACAAGGGACTTGTTAATGTCCACCTAAAATACTGAGATTTGGCTATTGTAATTGTTAGAAAACAATAGAAGGATTTGACCTTTTACAAATGGCTTTGCATAGCCTAATAAGATCTTTGTTATACTCAGCTGAGAAACATCACCGGTCGTTGCTGGTATGTTCTCCTTTTCTATTGTGCTTCTCTGCACACTCCTCTCTTCTCCTTAGCTTCTTAAGTGTATATGTTCACTCTTTGCTTTGGCAGAATGAGGGCGAATTATATTCTTAATAGGCAGAAGAATATATAGAGTTCTTGCCCTATTTGCGCTTCTCTTGCACGACCTGTTTACAGATCTCCTTCGGATTCATCACCCAATGGAGTATTAGTTCACTGAGGAAACATTCAATGCATGCTCTTGCTTTATCTGCTTTATGAAGAAAATAATAGATGCATGTCAATTACCTTTCCTTCGCAAGAGATAACTCCATGTTTTAAAGCCACAAACTCCGGCTTTAAAACCTTCAAACGCGCCTCATACCGATCATCATGTTCGCTCAAAGTCTTCCAGATTTAGTGCAGTAAATCCTGGTCAAAGAGTTGTTTAACAGATAGTTGACTATGACTTCCCCAGTTTATCTTTATCATAACGAAGTCTTCACTTGATTGATCAAGATCCTTATGTTGTGAACAGGTAAGTGATAGTCCCAATCGGTGCTGAGAGGGGAGGGGTGAATCAGCACTTGTAAAAACTTTTTTTCGCTGAATCCAGTGAAGTAAACTTACAGCACAAAAGGCAAACAGATTTTAAGCAAATAATAACAGTAAGTAAACAATCACAAAGTGACACCAAATTTATCATGTGGAAACCCGGTTAGGGTAAAAACCACGGTGTGAGGAGACCTCACAAATTTTGTACTCTCTTGGAGTATGCCTTGTTAAGAGATTTCCCATTTAAAGGATAAAAGTGCACTTGCTAGATGTGACCCAATCAAGGGATTTGTTACAATAAGGTCTGCTAGGACCTGCCTGGTTAAAGGACTTTTAAACACCTTGAGAGATGTCGCTTGGTTAAGGAATTTCGATACAAGGGACCTGTTAGAGTCCACCCAAATACTAGGATTTGTCTATTGAAGTTTGCTAAAAAACAATAGAAGTGTGATCTTTACAGATGGCTTTGCTTAGCCTGATAAGATCTCTATTTACGCTCAACTGCGAATCAACACTGGTCACCGCAGGTGTATTCTCATCTACTGTTGTGCTGTTTTGCACAATCTATTATCTCTCTTTCTCTACTTTCTTTTACCCTTGCTTCTGTAGCATATAGGTTCACTCTTTTTTTCTTGGAGAATGAAGGCAACTTTTCTTCACAACAGGCATAGGAATATATACATATTTGTTGCCTTAACTGCTCCTCAAATGCATGACCTAAACCTGAGTTCTTACGAATACATCACTCAGTGGAGTATTGGTTCACTGAGCAAACATCCGATGCATGCTCTAGCTTTATCCGCTTCATGAAGAAAACAACAGTTGCGTGTCAGGCAACCTTCCTTTATAGGAGATAACACCTTGATTTAAAGCCACTAAATCCGGCTTTAAATCTTTCAGTCGCGCCTCAAGAAACCATTGATTCCAGCTTCAAAACTTTTACCTGCGCCTCAAACCGATCACCAAGACAATTCAAGATCACTTGGATTTACTGCAATAAATCTTGGTAGAAAGAGTTGGTTGAAACAGATAGTTGACTATGACTTCCTTGGTTCATACCGGAGTCTTATAATATATCGGTTGAGTTCTTCATGTTATAAATAGATAAGAGTCTTTGACCTGTTGCTGTCTCTTTCTTGGCTTACTGGTTGCACGTCCTCGGTGTGCTTCCTTTTGCGCGGATTACCGATTGCACTGTCCCGGTTGTGATTTAGACACTAGTTGGATATTGCTTTTAGCTGTATTTGTCTATACCGGTTGCAATTCGGTCCTTAGTTGATATTGGAATACTCTCTTCCCTAATTGAGTGCATTGCCCGGTTACGGATGCTTAGTGTAGCGACCAGTTACAATGGATTACAGTTCTTTTCTTTCCAAACTAGCCTCTCTTGATGTAGATTTTCTTAAAACTTCAGCCTGTATAGAGATGACAAATCTCTATCTCTTTTGCCAATCAATGACAATACTTGGACAGATAGAGAGTTTACCGGTTACCATCATTTGATGCTAATAGTAAGAGCTTTGACCTGTCACCTTTCCTTCCTCTGTTTACCGGTTGCATTCTTTCCCCGGTTTCTGAAATTGTTTACCGGTTGCCACTTCCTTGCAGACCGATTGCATCTGATAAATAGAAACAATATCTTGTTCATTGCACAGTGTCACCGGTTGTCAAACCAGTCTTTTTACACACAGAATTCTCAGATTCAACATTGGTGGCTTCTTTAGACCTTTAGATGTCAAACACCTCCTTCCTCTTTCCTCTTTTGCCAATCAATGACAATACTTAATTGCCATGTACCGATAGAAAGCTTACCGGTTACCATCTCTTAATGCCAACACACCCTGATTAAGGGATTCGAATATGCATCACAATCTAAAGCAATGATCTATGATGACACTTTCTTTCTGATTAGATCGTACATGTTACCCTTTCCTCTGCTTGTCTATTGAACCTTTCCTTGTCTTTCACCTCTCAAAAGATTCTCTCTCTCCTGCTCTGCTCACTCTTTTACATTCAACAACTCTTTCATATCCTATGACCTTTATTTGTAAGAAACTAATCTTATTAAAAAATACATGTCATAGATCCGCCAAGCTGTAAACTCACCCATAAATCATGCATGCAAAAAAGCTTGCAAGGTGATCTTGAGTTTACCTTGAAACGCTTGTAGATAAAACAAATCTAACTTGAGTAAAACTAAAAAAGCTAACGCCAGTTTTAACTGAGAACACTTCGCATAATCTAGTTCGGGGATTATCATGTATTAACCGGTAAAGAACTTGTACCCGGTTAGCCATCTCTTCCCCGTGTCTCTCATGACCGGTTGGAAAAACTTAGACCGGTATAAGCATGAGTAGCAAAGTACATCGCTTACTTGTTTAGTCTACGGTGCATACTTAAGAATACCGGTGTGATGTACCAGTGCTCCGGTGGGATGTTTGCCAATGACTTTACCAATGACAACTTAAATATGTCAACAAAAACTCCAAGACAGATCTAAACTTGCGCTCGCAAGCCACCAAGCCACCTTCTTGTCTCCCAAGCCAACACTTAGCTACTAGCACTAAACTCCACACTTAGCTACTAGCTACTAGCTACTAGCTACTAGCACTAAACTAGACCACCGAGTATGCTAGAAATTCAACCGAGCAACACAAAACAACAACTGAACCCACTCAGTAAAGAACACCAAAACCGAGACTGAGCTCGTCGGTGAATCAAACAAAAACATTCCACCGAGCACAACTCATCCACCGAGCTCATTCACCGAGTTCACCACTCCAAACAATGAAAGCCAAAAACCAACTCCAATATATTTTTGGTTGATATAGGATTGCCAACTACCCAAGGATGCTCTTGCATCAATTCCTCATTCAGTTTGGAGAGTTTATTTTATAGAGATCATTGATGAAGACTGGAAGAGGGAGGAAGTGGAGTTTATATTGCAGATTTTGACTGTTTGTGTTTTTTTTTTCTGGCTGTTTTTCATTTGGCTGGTCATACTACTTGGCTGGGAGGTTGTGACCTTTCTAGAAGAGGGTGATTGGGGTTTGGGGATTTCTATTTGCACATTTGAGGTGTCTAAACCCATCTCCATCATATGTGCAGTTTGTTGTACTATTCAAGAGGTGTTTCTTGATGGCACCTTGGGTTTCTCGACACAAGTTTGTTGGTTATTGTTGGTCTTGTTCAATATTTTGTATTATTTGCAACTAGGTATGTCAATAAATATTGTTAATGAGATTTGATCATTGGGGTATCTCCAGTTTTACTTCCGTATTGAACTTTCAAAATCATAGTTACACGACTCTGCAAGTCTAGGGCTGAGACAACCATCCTGAGCTTATGAGGCCTGTGACTTGGACTCGACTGAATCAGATGAGTTTGGGTTGAATCACCAAGTCCTGAGCCTGGGACTCGATTGCATCAAGCCCAATCATAAATTAAAAAAAAACACATTCTTTTATGTTTTAGCTCGTTCCTTTTTAGTTTATAATTGTCACTTAACCCTAAAAAGAGCATTCTTTCATTTGCAAACACAAGGAGGAGAGGAAAAGAAGCATTAGAGAAAACATATTGAGGTATTGAAGAGTAGACCAGCAGATCAATAGACTCTGAGATAGCAATTGTTGATTGTTTGTGCAAGTTAGTAGCTTGCATTAACACATTTAGAAGAGTCAAAATAAGGATTTGGAGGAGGCCTCTACAAATTGAAGTGCATTTCTTCATTTTTTGAGCAAATTTGAAGAGGCGAGTTACGTTTTTTTGTTTTCTAATTTTTTTACTTTCATAATTCCATTTTTTTACATTTGTTTTAGTTTTATTTCATTTTATGTTGATGGAAAAGTAAGAAACCCTAGTTCTATTTTATTGTTCTTGTTTCAGATGCATGGTGGGGGATGTTTGGTGCTAAGGCGCCAAATCTATAGAGGATTACAGTTCGTATCTTGAGGTAGCCATGTAGTGCTTTAGGATGCGAGTGCAACTGGAGCATGTTCGAGCATATACACTTGAAAAAGCGCAACAAGTTGACAGTGAAAAGGTTGAATGATCTTGTGTTTGCTCATTACAACCTTCGCCTCCGTCACATATAGATATTGGGCACTGACACATCTATCACTTTAGAGGAGGTTGATCCACAGACAGAGTGAAACACTGAAGTTGATGATACTGTCTTTAGTGATGAAGACTTGGAATGGGTTGATCAAGTGGATTCAGAGGTAGAGGCAGTAGCGATGGAAGAGGAGGCTAGAGAACAAGGAGACCCATTGGAGGACCTTGAGGATGATGTGCACGAGGATGTGGATGTCACTGAGGCTGAGCCTAAGACACATGTAGTTATCATGGTTGCATAATCTTCCAGGACCTATCTTAGGCATACGCATAGGAAGGTTGCGGGGTCGGTTGGTCATTGATATGGGCTACTTTGAGCCTTAGTCTTCTAGGCTCTAGCTTTTATTTTGATATATGTTTTAAACTTTTGATTCCATGAATATTGTAGACATTTGATAGTGACAGTATTTATATTTCTAATGTGTTATTTAATTTAACTTATTTCCTTCAGAAATTTGCATTTGTACTTATGTGATCAATGTAAACTTGTGTATGTGTGCAAAGTAGCTTCTACTTATCTCAATTATCGTGTGTTTAAGGTTGATTTATTAAATGATGCATGAAAAAAGTTATAAATCTTTAAAAATCTTTGAATTTTTTGGGTTTTTCAATTTGTTGAGTCCTTGCCGAGTCTAGATGCCAAGTCTGAGTCCGAGTCAAAAATCAGCTTTCTGAGTCCGAGTTGAGTTTGGGTGGTCTTGTAACGTTGTTATAAATATAGCTGATTGTGGGTATTGTATTTGCAAGCTATTTCCGTTTTTATTTTTTTGTTATAAATCTTTATATCTTGCAATACATTTCTACACTTCTATCTCTTCTATTCTTTTTCTTTCTCCTCCCACTTGTCTTGTTCTTTTAGTGTTCCTTCTCTATCGGGCTTTTCTTATTACCCTAGATTTTTTGTGTGCTTTACTTTATTATTTCTTTTCTTTTTTCTTTCTACATGCTTATTATTGAACTTTCTCTCCTTGTTTTATAAAGTGTTCTAATTATCCTCTTCTTTTATATATTCTTGAATTTGATCATTTCATAAATTAATAGTATTGGTTTTCCTCTTTTTATTTCCTTTTATTTCTTGAGTGGTCTCATGGTTCCATTTAACTTATTTATCTTAAATTCATCTTCTTGTACCCTTACTTTTATCTTGTTTGGGTGGTAAATAAAGTAGCCTCTCTGTTCTCTTGTTTTATCTTCTTTATTTGCTTCTTTACTAAATTTTCTTTTACTTTCTAGTCTTGTCATATTATTTTTACTTAGCCAAAGTCTTTCTTTCTTTTCTTTGTATTTGTAGCATTTTTTTGCAATTCTTTTTGTTAGTATTAGTTTTCAAGCTTCAATTTTCCAGTACTAGTCTTCTTTTTGAATTTATTGCCTTTTTGACTTTTTTTTAAGGATAGTTTGTTTAATATGAGTAGGTTGGCTTTTTATTTTGCTTTTGTTTTTTTAGTTCTTGATATTTTGTCTTTAGTAACTCCATTTTCTTACATTACATAATTTGAGATTATCTCCTTTTATTTATTATTGTCTCATGTGTTGGTTTGTGGTGACTAATCAGGCAAGTACTGTACACTTGCCATTTCTAAATTTTTTTTTGGGTTAACTCATCAAGCATTTCCCTAGGTTGACTTGTCAAGTATTTTTTAGGGTCAACTTGTTAACCGACATTGTAAATTGCCTAATGGGCCTATTTATAAGTGGCGGTGTGATGTGAAATAGAATTAGACTATAATTTGCTCTTCGCTGGATTATAAAATAAGTGGACATTCTGCTTGGTGGATGTAGTCCAAGATTAGGTGAACCACGTTAAATCTTTGTGTCTTCTTGTTCTATTTCTGTGTGTTTTATTCCTTTGCATTATCAGTTAAATTTTGCATGTAACTATTAGATATCTATCTTCTAATCCTAACACCATGGTTTCTATCATCTTGTTCAATTTTATGTTAATATTTTTGTTTTCCTTCACTTTAATCTTGTTTGATGGTAATTTGCATTCTCTTTCTTGTGTTTCTTAACATAAGTTTATTGTTAGTTTTCTATTTTCTGGTTATTTTTCTTTAATTGTAGTTGTAGCTTTGTTTCATTTTTACACTTTGCTAGTACCTTCTTTTCTTTTATACCCTCTTGTATTGTTTTGATAGATTATATTATTTTAGGATGTTAGTTTTTATTTTGTTTGTCTTAGTTTTCCTTTACTAGGTATGGGGTTTTTATTTGCTCTATTAATTATTCATGGTGTATTCTTTTGATTTAATGTTTATTAATATTATTTTTTGTTTCTACTCTTTGTATTTTCCCTTCGATAGGTTAAGTTTATGTCTTTCCTTTCATTAGTATTAGAATATGAGTTTAGATTTTCTAGTACAAGTCTTTTTATGCTTATTGTAGTTTAGATTTGTCATCTTTTTGAGTTTTTATTTAAAATCCTTTTTACTTGTTTTCTTGTTATAATAGTGTGGGCTGTTAAAGTATTGTGAGTTCGTGTTTAAAATCATTGGTTATTCAAATTGTTAATACAAATAGTCATGACTCGTTAATATGATGAGTCATGTCTGTTCATATTCACACCCTTCAGGTTCCATATATATAGTTGTTACATTTTGTAGAATCAATCAATAACCAAGGCAATTGCATTCTACTACTTACATTCAGTTTATATCTTATCTTCTGATCTATAATTACTTAACATGGTATCAGAGCCAAGTTCCTTCTGTAAAGCCTAATCGCTTGAAGGAAGATCTTATGAGCACACATAGAAGACGAATACTTCTGACACTCACATTACCAGTCTGGCTACAAAACTTATTTTATTGAGTGTGAGCCTTATAATTAAAGTACTGGGAATTACACAGCGTATAATAACATTGACCAGGAGATCACCGTATATACCTACCTTCAGGTAATACTTGTGGATAGAAGAGAAGAGGAATAGAAGTGGATATGAAAATTACGCAGCCAAGGAAAAGATTCAGACTTGACCTCATAATCCAATCAACAGCCAGTATATACAGTCAGCCATTGAATCAACCAATGAGGAGTTTATATGTTATTGAATCAGCATCTGTAGAATGGGAAGAGAGAAAGGCATCAAAGAAGTCTGCAGCAGAGACAAGGAAGCCTAAGAAAGTCTGCTGAAAGGTAACACCAATCAGGAAGGAAGGTAAGAGATATTTATATTGTTGTGTATGAATATATATGAGTTGCATCTTATTAATATCTTGGGAGTAAATTACTACACTCGGTCTAATATAAATCTGGATAAAATATATATAAATTAATGTGTCTTACATTAATCGAATGGAATGAATGTATGTATGTGACATGAAAAATATATATATGTGTGTGTGTATGAGGAAGGTATATAGATATAGATGTACCAGGAAGGTATATAGATATAGATATACATAAACAAAAGATTCTGTGTGTAAGAGGAAGGAACAGAAAACAAAGAATACAGAACAAAAGGAAGATACAGAAAAACAGGAGATAAAGGGACTGTCGGCAGCAGAATAGAAAAGCATTTCAACATTGGTTAAGAAGATTTAAATTAAATTTGAGATATCAGATTATCACCTATTGATATTACAATCACATGACATTCTTGAGAGATGAAATAAATCACTCCACAAGTTTATTAAACTGTTGAAGCTAAGGATTGTGAAATCATCGCCAAAGGTTCCATTGTAGAGAATGCTTGACTGCCAAATGATAATTCTGAAAAGTTCGCGGAAGCCTTACTAATGATGTCGAGACTAGGCAATAATCATTGTAAGTATTGATTTATAAATCCGAAGTGGTGCAAGCCATATTTCTGAAACAAGTAAAGTGCAGTTTGTATAAAGTGGAGAAGCAGTATTATAAGAGGACACATCAGAGATCCTTCCATTCAAGAGATACAGAGAATTCAGCAGACTGAGCGTTAGCAAAGCAGCAGGCATCCACTACCAATGGCCACTGCAGTACTCAAAGCATCACTTACAACCAATATCAATTTGATATTAATTTTTGGCTTCCGCATGGAAATCAAATTGGGATTGACCATAAATTTTGATAAATAACTAGTGCAAGTTCACCGAAGAGAAGTGAGAAGACTTTTGTAGATTATTGGATAAAGAAATTAAAAATGATGGAGTCCACCTTGGGTCGCCCGGTACATGAAGATTGGTAATGAGGAGTGTATCAATGGGAAATGAATATATTCATATATCAATCATCATGATCGTTGTGATGTAGATATAAATCGTGCGAGGATATAAAAAGTGGATTAATGGTTGATAGCTACATACTTTTGAAAGCAGTGGGACTACATTTGATATTGATCTCTGAAAATATTATCAGAGACTTGAAGGATTTGTGTTAATACTATCAGCATGAGATTCGAATATTCCCCTTGCTGTGCATATCCCATTCTAAAGTTGATATCCATCGGGAAATGGATGTGTTAGTTGATGTTGTGTTACATCAGTAATGGGAGAAATATCTGAATGTTACAGTGCATGTACAGTATCTTTCAGAATTGTTGTACATATAAGTTTTGTTATTGGTGTGCGTTGCATATCACAAGCATGAGAAAGTACAACATATCAACTTTTGCATTTTTAATGATACCATTGAAAATCTTCAACAATGACAAGATTTGGAATATAAATAGGGAAATTCAAATATATATCTCCCTAACTACTATGGAATCTTCTTTTCACTCATTTACGGGACTCATAGGCATATAAACACATTTTCTATTGAGATAGTGCTGTTAGATTTGAGACATATGAATGTGAAAGAAGAAAATTGGTACAATTCTCTTATAATAGCAGAATGATTTAATTGGTCGACAAATCTATGATATAACTATTCGATGGGGAAATATCAACATTTCCAGTTCGATATTGACTGACAATTATTCTTGGATTCCATATCACGTAATCAGGTAGATTTCAATGCAACATTTGTGTTCTAAAGAGTTGGTCATCAATTGCAAGACAATGTTGTGAATCACTGAACAACTTTGCACATGTGAAGTGGGCAGTCGAGTATTCAATATACATTGTCAAAGTTGGAGACTTTGACATTGGGGTTGTGAGGCACTCAGAATTGAATCCTCTAGGTTTTGACATCTATGGCTACTCCTGTGAAATTAACGAACTGAGATTCACCAGTGAAAAGTGTGAGCACTAAAGAATAGATATAAGTTTTCATATTTGATATGATGTAGAATTGTTCGAGAGTGGGAATTTTACATTGTGGGGGGAATAATAACCAATGTTGCATTCTCATTTGAACCATCCTTAGAGGGGAGATGTCAAAGAAGAGGCACTATCAGAGTTAAATGTTGAACCATCCTTAGTGGGGAGATGATTCAAAGGGGAGATGTCTCTCAAATAATCTGAGGTGTTTTCTAATTTGATGTATATGGACCTTCTTTGAAGCAACTTGTATCAAGGATGTTGATGCATAAGATAAGTATTTATTATCCTTGAGTATTACATTTATCTACTCATTTTAGTCTCTCTCTTATCTGCATTTCTATACGTACTATAAGAGCTATTTGCCTTGATCTTTTCTGAGGATTCTCTTGCAGGAAAATAAGATTGATATCAGCTTCAGAGGGAGTATGACACTTCAAAGGTAACTTTGGACGAGAATGTCAGAAAGTTGATATCACATTCAGAAGAAATCTGATGAACTATCAGAAGCAACCTTGGACGAGAAGGATAAATGTTGATGTTAGTACTCAAAGCTTCAGAGGGAGTAAATCATATCGAGATGGTTTCCCTAGTGACCAGGAAACTATAAAAAGAATTGTGATTCAAAAGATGTAGTTCCATGTATGTGAGTTAGAAGGTTTGTATGCAGATATCCAAGTCATGATATTCCTAGATAGATGGTTAGGCATTCAAGAAAAGAGCCTAATGCAGACTAAAGAACTAAGAGATGGCTTGCTCACAAAAGTTTGATATTAAATTCTGAGGGAGTATGATAGTTCATCTAAAAACAACTTTGTGAGGAGGTTATTACAAGACCTTAAAGGAAGCATCTAGAGGACTATGCTCATGAGATTGAGCCTCTTGTGTGCTGCAGAAATGCCTTTATGCTAGCTCCTACATAACTTGGGGTTCACCTAGTGAGATGCAAACTATATAAGAGATATAGTGTATAAGTATGCTATTCAAGGTACTTTATCCCTACAGAACATATGGCTGATATTCTCACCAAGTTTCTTGCTAGAGGTAAGGTTGTGTACCTTCGAGGTAAACTTGGCATGTTGAAGAATGAAGCCTTAGATGAATAGGACTTTCATCTACTATCTTGTATGTTATTGCATTCTTCTTCTTGATAGAGAAGTCTAAGGTGAAAGCCCTTGTTTCCACCCTTTGGAATGAGCCTTGATAGATCCACCATCTGACGTGAGTCAAGGTGGATGTCACGTGTGTGACTCCAGGACCTATGGGCCCTCCTGTGAACATTGGAGAAAAGTGACGACTTTTCGACAATGAACACTTGTATTTAATATTACAAGGTGATGATCTTGTAATAAGGATTCGTTATGGTAGACTTTTTGTCTATGCACATACCATAATAGGGTTATATGTAAATGGAATGTAATGTTCTTATTTACTATATCCTAGTATCACGATCTAAGGTGATATGAAAACTAGGTATCACATGTTAGGTGATTCCTCATATCACATGTTTGGTGATATTGAAAACTGGGTATCACATGTTAGGTGATTCCTCATATCACATGTTAGGTGATATTGAAAACTGAGTATTTAGGTTACTATGTCAAGGTGACAATCTTGACAATAGTAACCAAGCTTCAAGATCGACTCCCGTAAGGGTTTGTCCCGGATAGGACCGGACATCTTGTTGCTTATGTTATTACTTGTTGGGTAATAAAATTGTTAGGATCGACTCCCGAAAGGGTTTGTCCCGGATAGGACCGGACATCTTAACACTTATATTATTACTGTGTAATAACTTATCATGATCAACATTTTTAAAATGTCTTGGATTAGGCCAAATATCATGATATGAAAGGTTCTACAATTCTATTAAACTCTCTCTCAAGAGGGAGTGTTAAAGTATTGTGAGTTCGTGTTTAAAATCATTGGTTATTCAAATTGTTAATACAAATAGTCATGACTCATTAATATGATGAGTCATGTCTGTTCATATTCACACCCTTCAGGTTCCATATATATAGTTGTTACATTTTGTAGAATCAATCAATAACCAAGGCAATTGCATTCTACTACTTACATTCAGTTTATATCTTATCTTCTGATCTATAATTACTTAACATGGGCAAAATTAGCTGGTTTGGTTCTTTTTTTTACTGTAATTTTAGATGTTCTTGTACTTTTGTCTTTAGTAGCTCCCTTTTATTACATAGCATAGTTTTAGATTACTCTTTTTATTTATAATTGTCTTGTAGTTTTCAACTTCTTGTTCAATTTTAAGTTTTTTTTTTCTTTATTCTAGTTATTTTTGGTAAATTATAAGCTGTAATGTGCCCTAGTAGGGACTGCCTATTTAACATGCATCATTATACATTACTATGCAATATTGTGGCTTAACTAGATTAAGGGATAGTTATTTTTCTCATAATACAAACTATATTTAAACCTAATCTTACTTCTTTCCTAATCCTCGTGGAGGATAAGGAATTACTGTCATAGGGCACTGAAACCATCTCCACAATTAAGCCCAAGGTTTCATGAACTCTTGTCAATACCACAACTTGGCCCAAGGTTTTCATGAACTCCTATCAATACCACCACTTGCGAGTTACCTAACTTGGGATGGAATTACTTGTCTCTCCCTACACAAACCAACCTACCCTTCCAAAGGCATTGGTGAAAGCTTTGAGGTTAGGTCACCATAGTCTTTCATTGTATTATAAATGTATGACTTAATATATGTATATTAATGACTTATGTGTGTGTGTGTATTCAACTCCTTTCCTATCGCCTCCTATAAAGAAAATAAAAAATATTTTATCTTTTCTGATCCTTATTCCCCCATTGATCTAATCAATACCAAATTGTATATTATAACCTCATTTTCCATTCATTGTTGATATATCTTGAGATCCACACTCATGCTTTTCTTGAATATGTCAACTTTTAATCTGTTTTCTTGAATGATATGCATTCCCTTGCTGAAGTGAGATTTATCTTGCTCTTATATCTCCAAAACCAAAGAGTTGGCATCTTTTGAAGTTAGAATAGTCACATCTCTTCTAGACCAGTCTCTTCATAACAAGTGTTTGTTATCTATTAATCGCCCCCTTCTTACCTTTTCATAATCATCATGTGATTTGTTATAATTGCTGTCAATTAAGTCATATTGTGCTTCTTCATAAAGATCTTGATGAAGGGATGATTAGCATCGTTGGCTTAACTGATATTAGCAATCCTTAATTGATATTATAAGTCATTGTCGGCATTGGTTTACTGCCACTTTTTTATCGACTTGTAATGGATAAATGATAACAATGATCAAGACTAATTGTTCATCGATATTATAATCTCTTAATGCTTATAATCTTGATATCTCTACACCGATTTGTGTATCTCTCAATCAGCATTGGTGGCTAATTATTAGATTAGTTAATCTTCCTTCACATCGATCTTTATTCAGGCATGTTGATCATTATCACTATACAATTCTTTAATCATCACTTGACTGATCACTATCGCTCCATATCCATCTATCTTTGTCTTCCATAGTTATCAGCAATAATATTATTTGGATTGACTAAGGCTTCCATTTTCCTCACACCGTTTCTTATCCTTGAGATGCTTCCTCCGTAACGCATGTCTTAAGTCAACCTTTTGATATGAATATTGTATATTAACCATCATTAATGTATTGCGGCTATATATATCAATATCCTCATCATTCAAGCTTTTACGATACTCAATGGTCTCTATCCATGTTGATTACTTCTCATAATCATCCTTATTATTAAGCTATCACAGCTTAATGTTGCTTATGTTTATGAATCGTTGTTTAAGTGTGATATGACAATCCTAACCGGTGCTGAGAGGGGAGGGGTGAATCAACACCTTTAAAACTTTTCCTTTTAAATCTGGTGAAGTATACTTATAACTGCAAGCTAAACAGATCTAAGCATAAAATAACATCAAACAATCAATCACACAATGACACCAGATTTATCACATGGAAACCCGAATAGGGTGAAAACCATGGTGTGAGGAGACCTCACAAATTCTGTACTTTTCTGGAGTACGCCCTGTTAGGAGTCTTCCCAGTTAAAAGATTACAACACACTGTTAGGTGTGACCCGGTTAAGAGATTTGTTACAATAAGGCCAGTTAGTGCTTGCCTGGTTAAAGGACTTAGAACACCTTTCAAGATGTCACTCGGTTAGGGGATTTGATACAAGGGACCTGTTAGAGTCCACCCAAATACTAGGATTTAACTATTGTAATTGCTAGAGAACAATAGAAAGATTGACCTTTTATAAATGGTTTTTCATAGCCTGATAAAATCTCTGTTTGTGCTCAACTGAGAAGCATCACCGGTCGCTACAGGTTTGTTTTCCTCTGCTGTTGTGCTTCTCTGCACACTCTTCTTTTTCTCTTCTTCTTTCTTCTTTTAACCCTAGCTTCTTCAGCATACAGGTTCACTCTTTTATTGGGCAGAATGAAGGCAACTTAAATTCTCAACAGGCAAAATAATATATAGAGTTCTTGCCCTAACTTTATCTCTCATGCATGACCTAATCTTCAGATCCCTTACGGATACATCACTCAGTGGAGTATCAGTTCATTCAGGAAACATCCGATGCATGCCCTTGCTTTCTCAACTTTATAAAGAAAAACAATAGATGTGTGTCAAGCATCTTTTCCTTTATAAGAGATAACGCTTTGTTTTAAAGCCACAGATTCCGGCTTTCAAACCTCCAGACGCGCCTCGAACCGATCACTAGTTTAACTCAAAGTCCTCCGGATTTAGTGCAGAAAATCCCGGTCGAAGAATTGGTTGAAACATATAGTTGCTGATGCTTTGTGTAGTGACTGGTTGCATCTGTTTACAGTCTTGTCTTTCTTGTATGTTGGTACCATTTACCAAACCAGCCTCTTTGCATACAGATCTCTTTGGATCTTTAGACTTTAGAGAGATGACAAATCTCTATCCTCTTTTGCCAATCAATGACAATATTGTACCGGTAGTAGGCTTACCGGTTACCATTTCTTAATGCCAACAATCTCCCCCTTTAGCATTGATGGCAAAACCTTGATGGGCAATCATATTATCATATCACCGGTTTATTGTATTTACTGAGCTTACATATCTGTATCACTGCTACTACCACTGCCAGTTATCTACCATTTATTACCAAACTCTCCCCCTTTTTGACAATAATGCCAAAGGCTAGTCAGAAAGACTACCTTTATCTAATTTGCTCCCCCTACGAGCAGCAGTCTTTTTCATCAGTCTAGAAAAGATGAGGTGTAATCTTTTGTTGAAGCATAATGAACTGATGAACTCCTTTGCAGTTTTACTGAAGATCATGAAGGGGTATCACCCCTAGTTTACCTCTGAGATACTCAAAAGTACTCTTTGGTAATGGCTTTTTGAAGATATCAACAATTTGTTCCTTGGTGGAAACATACTCTAATCTTACCTCCTTGTCTTGTACCAACTCTCTCAAGTAATGATACTTGATGGCAATGTGCTTTGTCTTGGAGTGCATGACAAGGTTCTTGGATATGTTAATTGCACCGGTGCTATCACAATAGATAGCTAACAGTTCAGGTATCTGCTCTTTGATTCCTCCCAAAAGTTGTTTCATCCAAATAACTTGTGTACAATTGATTGCAGTAGCAACATATTCAACTTCTGCCATAGATTGTGAAATGCAGTTCTGTTTCTTACTTGTCCAAGAGACTATTCTCCCACCGAGAAGGAATGCGCCTCCATTTGTGCTCTTTCTGTCATCAATGTTGTCAGCCCAGTCTACATCAGTGTAAACTTTTACTTTGAATACTCCTTTGTGTGGAAACCATAAGCCATATTCTTCAGTACCCTTTAAATATCTGAAGATTCTCTTCACTGCTATCAGATGTGTCTCTTTGGGATTTGCAGAGAACCTAGCCACAATGCCAACCGCATGTGCAATGTCCGGTCTACTGTGAACAACATATTGCAATTTTCCTATCATGGACCGATACATTGTTTCATTCACTTCTTTTGCATCATCCTCCTTTGATAACTTGAGGTTAGTTATCATTGGGGTTCCAACCGGTTTAGATTCTTGAAGTCCAAAGGTCTTAAGAATTTCTTTTATATACTTGGACTAAGAGATAAAAATACCTTTTTTTAGCTGATGGACCTGAAGTCCAATGAAGAATTTTATGGCACCTATCATAGACATCTCAAATTCATTCTTCATCTCTTCAGCAAAGGCTTTGCTCATCCTTTCATCTCCTCCAAAGATGATGTCATCCACAAAGATCTCAGCAATCAGATTTCCATCTTTTTCGATCTTGAGATACATGTTGCTGTTATCCCTGGTTCTTATGAATCTTATGGTCAGAAGATATGAATGCAACCTCTCATACCAAGCCCTTGGAGCTTGCTTAAGCCCATAAAGAGCCTTTTTCAACTTATAGACCATACCATCATTTTGTGCAGATGTTAAGCCTTCCGGTTGTTCAATGTAGACTTCCTCTTCCAGTATTCCGTTTAGGAATGCAAACTTGACATCCATCTGATATACTTTAAATTTCTTGTGTGCAGCATAGGCAAGAAAAATTCTCACTCCTTCCAATCTAGCCACTGGTGCAAAAGTTTCTCCATAGTCCATTCCAGCTTCCTAGGCATACCCTTTGCAGACCAGCCTTGCCTTATTTCTTATTACTTTCCCTTCCTCATTCAGCTTGTTCCTGTAGACCCACTTGGTCCCTATGACATTCTTGTCCTTTGGTCTTGGCACAAGCTCCCATGTGTCATTCTTCTCAATTTGCTCAATTTCTTCCTCCATGGCCTTGATCCAGTTTTCATCTTGTAGAGCTTCCCTTGTAGATTTGGGCTCTATATAGGAAAATAAACAGATATTCTCTTTGGCCTTTTTCCTGGTCAAGACATTAGTATGTTTGTCACCAATAATGTTGTCAGTGGAGTGATATGTGACATACCTTGGGAGAACCGGTCGCTTTTCCCGGTCAGGCTCCTCTGGTTGAGCAATTTCTACATCATGATTCTGAACATCTTCTTGTTCACCATCTTGTGCTTTAGATATAGTCTCCTGTACTAGATGTCTGTTCATATGGTGTTCTCTTTCATCTTCAGTTGCTGCTTCATTGAACTCAAAGACATTTGCTTCAATTTGACCTTCAAGACTGTCATGATCATTATGACTGGTCTTCTTAATCAGTTCTCAAGATTCATCAACTTTTACATTGATTCTTTCAATTATTTTGCCCGTTCTTTTGTTCAGACAACGATAGGCTTTACTTTTGGTAGAGTAACCCAAAAATGTTCCTTCATCACTCTTGGGATCAAACTTCCCAAAGTACATATCTCTTTTGATGTAGCATTTACTACCAAAGATTTTGAAGTAACCTACACTAGGAGTATGTTTGAACCATAGTTCATAAGGAGTCTTACCGGTTCCTTTTTTGACTTGAACTCGGTTCAGTGTGTAGACAACAGTACTGATAGCTTCTCTCTAGAAGTGATGAGGGAGATCCTTCTGAATCAACAAGGTTCTTGCACAGTCAATCAGCGTCCTGTTTCTTCTTTCTGCTACTCCATTTTGCTGAGGAGTCCTTGGTGCAGAAAACTGTCTCTTTATTCCATGTTCCTCATAGTAATGAGTGAACTCTTGAGAGGTGTATTCACCTTCTTTGTCTGACCTTAGGCACTTCAAGTTTTTACCGGTTTCCTTTTCCACTCTAGATTTGTAGATTTTAAACATGTGGAAGGCCTTTGATTTCTCCCTAAGAAAAAGTGTCCACATCATTCTTGAGAAGTCATCTACAAAGAGTATGAATTACTGGTCTCCATAATAGCTCTTTGTCTTCATTGGTCCACACAAATCTGTGTACACAAGATCCGGAACATTTTCAGAAGAAAAAGACTCACTGTTGAAACTTGTTCCTGTCAGTTTTCCTAACTGACAATCTTTACAAACACCTCTGATGGGTTTTGTAATTTCAGGGAGTCCTCTGACCAATTTCTTTTTGCTCACCTTGACAATACTGTCAAAGTTTTTGTGGCAGAGTCTCTTGTGCCATAGCCAGCTATTGTCATCTTTGGAAACAAGACAAATTTTGCTTGTTTCACCTTTGACTGAAGCTATGAGACAAGCTCCTTCCATTGAGTCTAGGTAGAACAGATTACCTTTGCTTTGTCTACCAGTTGCAACATGGGTTCCAAACTGATTCTTGACTATACAGGAACCTTGTCCGAATTCCAACAGGAATCCTTTGTTATTCAGTTGTGTAACACTAATTAAATTGTACTTGAGTCCTTCAACCCAGTACACATCTTCACAGACATCATTGTTGCAGAGTGCAATAGAACCTTTACCTTTGATGGCACAAGGAGCATTATTTCCAAAGGTAACCGATCCGCTATTATTGAGCTCCAGGCCGATGAACTTGTTTTTATCACCGGTCATGTGGTGAGTGCAACCGCTATCAATAATCCAATCATCATACTGATGAGATCTTGAGATAAGTGCTATTTCACTTACCACTGGGCTCTCCTCTTTTATTGCAACAAATGCAATTTCTAGATCCTCAGAGTCTTCAAATTCATTGTCTGTGACTCCTTCCTCTACAAGATAACATTCCTTCTTTGCTTTGCTCTTGAGCCGGTCTCTCTTATCTTTATTATCATTATCTGGACATCTGGCAGCAATATGTTTTATCTTGTTGCAAGAGAAGCATTTCAGAGGAAGCTTTCCTTTGTATTTCCCTTTCCCTTTGGGGAATCTCCTAGTGATGAGTGCTTCAAACTCATCTTACTCCATCTCTTCTGAGAGCAGATTCTCAACAAGGTTACCAATCTTACCAGTAGAGCAGTTACCGGTTTCTCTTCCCTTTTTGGTAAAAGACTTAAGACTTAAATGTTGCTTCTTGAATGGGTAAGCTATTATCAAAATTACTTAATTCAAAAGCAGCCAGCTTACCGATTAGGGAGTCTAGGGTGACTTGATCTTTGGTCACGGATCTGAGCTCTTGAATAGCAGAGATCTTAATGGCATACTGAGGTCTAAGAGTTCTCAGTATTTTGCTAACCACCTCTTCTTCACTGAGCTTTCCTCCAGTGCTTTTGATGGAGTTGATCACCACTTTGATTCGGTTGTTGTATTGTTCAATGTCTTCTCCTTCATTCATCCTCATGTCATCATACTTTCCTTTGAGGCTTTCAACCTTGGCTCTTTGAACATTTGGGTCTCCTCCATATACCACTTGCAACTTGGCCCACATCTTGAAAGCAGATTCTAGATGCTCTATCTCAGCATAGACATGATCAGGTAGTGTGCTGGCTATCATATTCATAGAAGTTGTGCTTAGTTTTGATCTTCAATTCATTAGGTGTTAGGATGCCGGAGGGTTCAGTGTAATCAGTGGTTACATGATTCTAGTATTGATCTCCGGTGGTCTTCATATACAAGTTCATTCTGCTGCACCACAAAGTAAAGTTTTCTTTTGAAAACTTTGGTCCTTCCTTTCTCATCATCTTGACTTTTTCTTTATGCTGTTAAGTGGTAAAGAAAACAAGACTTGGCTCTTATACCAATTGACAGTCCCAATCGGTGCTGAGAGGGGAGGGGTGAATCAACACCTTTAAAACTTTTCCTTTTAAATCTGGTGAAGTATACTTATAATTGCAAGCTAAACAGATCTAAGCATAAAATAACATCAAGCAAACAATCACACAGTGACACCAGATTTATCACGTGGAAACCCGAATAGGGTGAAAACCACGGTGTGAGGAGACCTCACAAATTTTGTACTCTTTTGGAGTACGCCTTGTTAGGAACCTTCCCAGTTAAAAGATTACAACACACTGCTAGGTGCGACCCGGTTAAGGGATTTGTTACAATAAGGCCGGTTAGTGCTGCCTGGTTAAAGGACTTAGAACACTTTTCAAGATGTCACCCGGTTAGGCGATTTGATACAAGGGACCTGTTAGAGTCCACCCAAATACTGGGATTTAACTATTGTAATTGCTAGAGAACAATAGAAAGATTGACCTTTTATAAATGGCTTTTCATAGCCTGATAAAATCTCTGTTTGTGCTCAACTGAGAAGCATCACCGGTCGCTGCAGGTGTGTTCTCCTCTGCTGTTGTGCTTCTCTGCACACTCTTCTTTTTCTCCTTTCTTCTTTTCACCCTAGCTTCTTCAGCATATAGGTTCACTCTTTTACTGGGCAGAATGAAGGCAACTCAAATTCTCAACAAGCAAAAGAATATATAGAGTTCTTGCCCTAACTTTATCTCTCATGCATGACCTAATCTTCAGATCTCTTATGGATACATCACTCAGTGGAGTATCAGTTCATTGAGGAAACATCCGATGCATGCCCTTGCTTTCTCAGCTTTATAAAGAAAACAATAGATGTGTGTCAAGCATCTTTTCCTTTATAAGAGATAATGCTTTGTTTTAAAGCCATAGATTTCGGTTTTAAAACCTCCAGATGCGCCTCGAACCAATCACTAGTTTAACTCAAAGTCTTCCGGATTTAGTGCAGAAAATCCTGGTCGAAGAGTTGGTTGAAACAGATAGGTGACTATGACTTCCTCGGTTCATACTGGAGTCATTTGCTAGATCAGTTGAGATCCTCATGTTGTTAACAGGCAAGAGTTTATGATCTGTCACTGTCCCTTCCTTAGCTTACCAGTCGAACATTCCTCGGTTGTGTTGTTGACGCCGGTTTGTTTTTACTTTCTCTGTGCTTGTCTACACCGGTTGTATCCTGGCCCTTGGTTGATGGTTGAATCCTCCTTTCCTTGACTGTATACATTAACCGGTTGCTGATGCTTTGTGTAGTGACCAGTTTTATCTGTTTACAGTCTTGTCTTTCTTGTATGTTGGTACCATTTACCAAACCAGCCTCTTTGCATACAGATCTCCTTGGATCTTTAGACTTTAGAGAGATGACAAATCTCTATCCTCTTTTGCCAATCAATGACAATACTATACCGGTAGTAGACTTTCCGGTTACCGTTTCTTAATGCCAACATGATATACTATTTTCATCATAATCCTGTGTTAGTATTTCCTTAGGTGTTACGATTATATCCTTCCATTTGGCAGTGACTCCTTTATTCAATCCGGTCCAACTACAGGCAATGAATCGTAAGGTACTCTTCAATCCACATATAACTTATCTCATCCATGTAACTTGAGTCTTCAGAAAGATAACTATACATCATAATTCCAAGGGCCATCAAAAACATCATACTCAACTTGGAAGTTCGAGACCCTTTTAATTCATTTGACCCATCCAAAACATCAATAGCTAAGGAGTAAGGAGCAACTGTAGTCCTAAAAATCAACCTCAAAGAGAGATTAGTTGTAATGTCCCCTTTAGTAATTGCTTAGGAAAATTTTTAATTTGTTATCATCCAAATTGTAGGAGCCTTCTTGCAAAATATAACTTCAAGACAACTCCTTTATTTATTCTTGATGAGTGTTTTGATGTCGGTGAAGACTAATTTGTTAGGGTTATTTAGCCCAATATCAAATTTGTTTCTGATATCAACAATGGTGCAACCGATAAACAGTAAATTTTGTCTTCGATCAACAAATATTGATTTTATTTCTTAAATGGCTTTATGCAAGATAAATGTTATTATGACAAAGGCTGATCTGAACACAATGTGAGCTTGTATGCCTTCGAGTAGGAAAAAGATCTGCCCAACTTGCTGATGTAATCAAATATTGATCTGATATGTATATTGTATCTTTATATTGATCTAAATACGGAAGTTAATATTTTTTATAGATATGGGAATCAGTCTCGGGTTTGTAAGAGGATCTCCTTGTTCTAATATATTTATGATTTTTCCGCTGATAGGAATATCTATAACCTAAGAGTTCCTTTCTTCCCCCCCATTCATGTTTCGAGTGCCTCCTTATATTTTAAGTTAGGAGTGATAAGTCAGGATGCCCAAGAGACACTTCTTATCATTGACCTCTCTGCATCATTTCATAACAAATCTCTAATTCCAGATCGGTTTGTGTTTGCATTTCTTCATAATGAAGATCGATTATGTTATCTCCATTAATTAATATTCTTATTAATCGTTTCATCTGTCCATTCCAACTTGTAATCTCCACTAATAATAATCCTGGTTTATTGATTAGTATTACAAATCAACGAGTTAACACTAACTGTCAATATCTTAATTTCTTTAAGCGTACAGAAGTCTACTGATAGTCTTTATTAGCAAATAACAGCAGCATCAATTATAACCTATATGTGCGTTGCTATTATTGTCAATGAATAGATTTGTAAGCAGTCGCTTCCTTATTTTCATTACTGCTATATTACCACTGGCACTAGTTTCTTGTCTATTCGTAAGTCGTTTGAACTTTGAGATGCTGGCGGGCTTCGTATGCTTTAGACTGCCTATGGAATTGCACCCGCGTCAGAGTCCTATAGTATGTGGCTACTTCATTCTTGGTGGAACAAGTATTATTTAATATTAATAATCATTATTTTATCCTTTCAGTAATCTTCGTTGATTAATATATTTATTTATAATATTTATTAATTATATTATTATTATGAAAGATTGTTATTACATATCATATTATTATATGGATAATACATCCATTGCTAATATTTATTATTTAATTATTATAAAATTATGTTATTAAATATTGTATTATTACCTTAATAATATATTGTATAAGTAATATTATTATTTTTTTATATTAATAATATATTATTATATTATATTATATTTATTGGTTCATTATTTAATTTTAGTAATATATTTTATCATTCAATTAACGTCTAGATAGGGGACATGACATTAGTAGAAGTTAAAACATCTCCCAATCCAAAGGATGGATTGTCAAACATTTAGATGTCACATTTAAACTCTTTTTCCAAAGCTACATAAGTATCAAGCTTGTAACTGCCCTTACTGCTGTTGTGAAAATTCCAGCAAGCTCAATAACATAGGTTGGAAACCTTTTAGAATATGAAATGTTAAACCCTTCATGAATCAATGCAACCGATAAAGCGAATATATCTCCAACTATCTATGAAAGGCATGCAATACTACTCATTAACTCAGATAATGTAAGAGGTGACCCACTTGTTGACCAACTCCAAAACTGAAGTCCAAACTTAATGCAAGAATGAAGCAACTCAAACTGAGTACTAGCAAGATGATCACTCTCAGCTGAAATCTTTAATTTGCCTACCCAAGTTACCTTCAAGTTCCTCATGTAGTTAGAAATGATAATGCTTCCTAGTGTCATATCACTCCCTATGCAATCTTCATCTGTCTTCTCATTTGCACTTTGCATATTTGGTCGACTCCAACGAGGGTAGCCAGTCACCTTATATTGTGAACTCAGATTAGCAGCAAGATAAAAACCATACTCCAACTCAAGTCCTGAATCTTTTCCCAACTCCCATACCTTGCTATTTTCACCAAATGCAACAATATAACCAGCATAGATGAAATACTTTCTGAGTACTGAAAATCTCATGAGTTTTTTAGGCTCACAAGTACTAACTCACCACAAAAGCTCACTGAGTTTTTTCCCAAAAACTCAGCAGCAGAAGAATATAATGCCTGGGGTGCAAAAAATACTCATTCTAATTTCATTTTGACCTATTTCTTTTGCTCATCAAATGAAAAAACAACCTCCCAACCTTCGACGAGGTCATCTGCAGCAATTTTGCACCAAGGAGTGAAAATTTGTAATTCATCCAGTTGTAAGTGCAACTGGAGTTTGTTCTAGGCCATCCACATGAAGAAGAGGAATACGTTAGCTCATAAATGCCTTAATGACCCTGTCTTTGTGCAGTATATTCTTCGGTTGCACACAAGGAAGGAGAGGAAATATTAGGTTGTCCAACTGATTTGGATGATAAAGGTCCTTACAATGATTGGACAGCACAGCAGCAGCCTCCATTGTTTGCCAAGGATGACATCTATGATTTGGAGAGGCAGGCTATGGAGGAGGGGGTGGATTTGGATTCAAATTGGATGACATTGAGGAGAATGAGGAGGTTGATGATGATGAGCCACAACCACAACGGACTCCTAAGAGCTGGGAAGAGGAAGACGTAAAATGTTTTGATGTTGTATTTATTTTTAGTTTTACAAACACAATTTGCCATTTTAATTTTGCTTCAAACTATTGGGCTACTAGCCATCATCATTCCACATGAGGATGCCATTTTGTACGTAATTCGCATTTAAATCAATTATGTATATAGATTCATCTTGTTTCTTTTATGTACTCATTTATTGACTCATTGGATGCATCTTCTCATCGAGTTTTGCAAAAAAATGCATCTCTAATTAAATTTAGGCAAATTTTTAAGTTGCAGAATTTTTTTTTCCAGCCTTGGCAAGTTTTTGCTTTTGGCGACTTTATCAATTATGATAACTGGGATTTATTCTATCATCCAACTCAAAGTGGATTGTCATATGTCATTTCAACACCCTTCTTGAACAATGGGTTATGAATGGATACCACAAATTGATTATGGAAAGGAAGTGAACTGCTGTTACGATGACTACCAAAATCAGAACTATCATACTAGTCATAAATGACTCCATAACTGTCCCGAATCTCCTGTGCACCTCCATTATCATTTTTAGTGCACATTATCATTTTTAGCAGTAATATGTGGATCCAAATCATCGAAGTTGCTAAACTTTTGCTCAACCCCATGCAAAGATAAATCAGTTTTTGTTTCAAGATCTTCATCAAAAGGAAATTCATCCCATACAAGATCCCCATCAAACTTAGGTGCTAACACACCCGGATCCCTCATGTTGAAGTGTTGATCAACAAAAGCTGATTTAAACTTTAAAGTCATCATCATATTTACTTTTTTACTGAGCCCTTCATCGGAAAGTTTGTTTTTACCATGCCCATCACTTGAAAAAACATTAGTGAACTCATCACAAGAAACATCATGAAATTCTGTAGTCTTAGAAACATCACTGGGAAAATCTGAAATTGGACACAAGGCTTCTGTTATGTACTTTCCTTCACACACCAACTCATCCAAATTTTCTGTTATGAATCTATCTTCTTTTTCCTGCATCTCATTGGTCTTTCCATTAGAAGAATTCTTTTCATTTACTTCTTCTTTCACTTTAATTGAAAAAAAAATCTTTCAACACTTCACGATGCTCATACAATTCCAGTAAATTCTTGCTAAACTCTTGACAAATCTTGGTATAATTTTGGTAACTTTGCTTTAATTCTATCAAGCCTTTTAGAAGTTGCTCTTTAAATGTCTTCATATTTCTTACTAGACCCTACAAGATGGCAGGATACACTGCTCTGATACCACTGCAGTATGCAATCCTGCCTGCTATAATTTATTTGCCCTTTCCATTGACTATAATTTTGTCAAACAGTTTGCTTGCACTATATTGTTTTCAATTTGATTGTTTAAAGAAATAGATGGAAATGTAGTAGTTTTCACAACAATAATATATTGCAACAAATGAAATAACAAAAATAACTTTCCACAATACTTTTTCAAGAAACTCTCAACTAGACCTTAGTCCAGAATTAATTTTGAGATATGAAATTAGAATGCTTCATGAAAATATGAACTGCTGAGATCATAAAATTGCATTAAAAAGCCTTTTCAAACATACCCAACAAATCTGATTGACTTTAAAATTACTATACTTGCAACCAGCTCTAGCAAAGCTCCCAGAAATGAACGCTACAACCATAAAAAGTTTCGTTTGCTGATAAAACTGAAAGACAATGCAGTAGAAACCCTAGGTGTCACTCCCTAACCAAATAGTTGATATCACACTAACTGGGAGCTACAAAAACTCAATGCCACACTCAAGAATGGTACAACCGGCTACAAGGATGGTACGGCCAGCCAAGGAAGATGCAAAATGAAAACAATCTACCAAAATCTTCCTTCAGTCAACCTCTACAAGTTGGATATGCAATAATCTCTGGAAAATTGAATATGAAACACCACAAATTATCTTAACTATGGTTCTTGTATGAAACCGCCAAGAAATCCTCTAGATCGGATCTTCAACCAACATAGAAGATGTTCCTTGCAAGGGTTTTCATCCTCATAAAGCCTGAGACAGACCAAGTCCAATCTCCAAAACCACATAGGGTTTTCTCAAAGGGAAATACCAAAAATCACCAAATCAACATATTTCAAATGGAGGCCAAAACCCCAATATATAGAATATCAATGACAAATTAGGGCAACAATAGATTAGGGCAACTCAAATACAATAAAATAATAACCTTTTCCCTTTTTACTATTTCACTCTCCACAAGTGAACGTCCTTTTTGCTTATAAAATATCATTTAAATCTTTATTTTCTTTTTACTTTAGGAGGCAACATAAACTTATATTACAATATTATTTTACCTCCTTAACTTTGTTACCCACTTTATTTCACTTAGTGATAAAGGCACTTTATTAAATTTTAAAGTTAAATAATAAAATACTATTTCCTATCCTTGGGAGATTCGCCATATCTTGAAACTAGAGATTCTGCACTTGGAAGGTGAGGAAAGGATGAAATTGAGACTAGTTTTCCAAAATAGCTTTTACAATAAATAGTAATATGCTAAAAATAGCCCAAATTATCCAAACCTTGAAACTGAAGCTATTGCATGCTGAAGCTGAGAGGAGACTGAAGCTATGACTAGTTGCCAAAAATAGCAATTACCCAAAATAGCACTTGCTAAAAATAGTAAGTCAGCAAAAACTCACAATTGACCAATCGGTGTCCAAACTGACTTTCTAAAAATAGTATGTCTTAGACAGTTTGTCCAAAATCACTCCAAAAAGTGTTCATCTCCATTTATCCATTTAAACACACTAGGAACATCAAAATATTCTTTTAATGATACTGATATCAACCCAGAAAGCCAACACCAGCTGCACTACAAGAGAACCAAAAAAATGGGGAGATTATATAGTTTTAGTATGGCTCGTGTCTCCAACACATCTAAGAGCTCTTTATTTCAGAAATTAGAATTTTTATTGAATCCACTGCTGCCTTATGAGTAGAATCTTGAAAATCTTAGCAGACAACCATTGCCTTTTGAATGGCTTTAATATGTTTAAAAGCTGATAAGCTGTGATCATTTAACTTAAGATGGCACTATATTATTCTTAAAGATGTCATTATTAGATCCTTTGATAACTTTATCTGGGAAAATTTAAATACTTTGCAGGACCTCTAGATTACTAGATTTTGGAAAATTGCCTTTTTTCTTTCAATTCATTTTTAACATGGCTGCAAGCTGAGAACTTATTTATTATTATCCCGTTCTTAAGTCAGATCTGAGTGAATGACAATGAATGGGCACTCATAATCATGGCTTCTGTATCATTTTTCTTTACAAACTTTAATGTGACAGTTGCCACTTATAACATGATTCTCATGTTGTCTAGACTTCCAGCTATCTAATAAGTGTTAATGCACAGGCTTATCCTGGACGACTAACAGGTGGAGTTGAAGCTGATGTGATGGCTGCAAATGAGCTAGCAACTCATGCAATCCTTCAGGCAGGCCACTTTATTTTGTTTATTTTCAAAATAAAAAAAATTGCCTGATAAACAGTATACAATGAACTTTATTGGACAATATTAATTCACATGATCACCATCCTCGTCTTAGGTAAATTTATTTACACAAATTAAGCCATTCTATTTTTCAATACCTCCAATCTATGCAATTATGGTAATTTCATTTTTTTCACACATTCGCTACACTCGTATACCATTTTTAAAAGCATCTAATTAAGACTGCATCCATTCAATGTCTTCAATCAGTATAGAGTAAAAGTGGGCATATAAGTTGAATGGTTAAATGTTTTGATCTATTAATTTATTCATAAGATTCCATTGTACAAACTGTTTAAGGCTTGGAATCTGGATGTAGTTAAAATTCTCCATCAATACAACAAATGCCATTATATTTGGTTGTATTGCTAATTTTTGATCACCTAACAATGTTGCAACTTCTAGGGGACATTGTTAAATAAATTCAGAAATAATGTTTGATGGTCCCAACCGGTGCTGAGAGGGGAGGGGTGAATCATCACACACTAAAACTTAAAAACAAATATGATATAATGTAACTAAAACTGTAAGCGGAACAGATTCTATCACAGAAATAGCTATCACCCAATCAAATAATAAACAACACCAGATTTATCACGTGGAAACCCAAATCGGGAGAAAACCATGGTGTGAGGAAACCTCACAAATTTTGCACTCTTTTGAAGTGCGCCTTGTAAGGAGCCTTCCCTGTTAAAGGATTAAAAACGCACTGTTAGATGCTACCCGGTTAAGGAATTTAAGAAATAAGGCCTTTAGAACCTGTCTGGTTAGAGGACTTAGGACACCTAAACAGATGTCACCCGATTAAGGGATTTAATACAAGGGACCTGTTAATGTCCACCCAAAATACTAGGATTTTGCTATTGTAGTTTTTGGAGAGCAATAGAGGGTTTGATCTTTTAATAATGCCTTTGCTGAGCTTGGTAAGATTGTTGTTCTTGTCAACTGAGAATCATCACCGGTCACTGCAGGTATGTTTTCCTTGACTGTTGTGCTTCTTTGCACACTCTACTTTCTCTCTTCTCTTCACCTTAGTAGCTTCTTCAGCATACAGGTTCACTCTTTTCTTTGGTAGAATGAAGGCAAACTATACTCATCACACGTAGAAGAGTATATAGACTTCTTGCCCTTTCAGCATTTTACATGCACGACCTGATTACAGATCACCTTCGGATCTATCACCCAGTGGTGTCTCAGTTCATTGAGGAAACATCCGATGCATGCCACAAGCTTTTCTTCACTAGAGTTTTCTACATGTTTTAATGCCACAAACTCTGGCATTAAAACCCTCAATTGTGCCTTGCACCGATCATCTCGATAACACAAAGTCGTTTGGATTTTGTGCAACAAATCCCGGTCAAAGAGTCAGACAACCGTCTATCGACTGTGACTTTCCTCGGTTCATTAGTCTTGATGAAATCTTCACTGATCGGTTTATATCCTTAGGTTGTGGATCCCAATTTTAATAAAATTATTGTATTTGGGTCCCGATCGATTTAGTTTATCTCGGGCCCATTTTCTTTTGTTGGCGTAGATGTAGTTGTCGCCGTCGGCTCTTTTGTGCACTCGTGAGTTTTCCTGACGGGTATTTATGCTTGCGTGTAGGTTGGATTTTATATGTTGAGATTTATATTTGATTTGTATTTACGAATTCCTATTGGGATTCTGCTGTTCGCCATTTCGGAGGTGAAAGACCCTCCCTATTTGGTTTTGTGCAGTTTCGGTGGGATTCAACCCTCACCCTACTCTACTTGTTCTGCTTGTATCGGATTTGGCAAATCCAAGGCACCATCAATAAATTCAATAATATCTTTCTGGCAAACGTCTATTGGCTTGTGAGTTGTTCTGTGTTCTCGAAAGACATATTTAATTATCTACGAAGGAAGGAGAATACCACATTTGCACCTCGGAGGCATCATAACCCCCCACCCTATGGCTCTGGCAGCTTCCTTTCCGTACACTCTCAGTACGAACTCAGCCTCTCTATACGGCTCGGGCAGCTTCCTCTTCGTACACTCTCAGTACGAACTCAGGCTCTCCGTACAGCTCGGGCAGCTTCCTCTTTGTACACTCTGAGCCTCTCCGTATGGCGTAAACTTGCATAGTTACGTCCTCTCGAAACATAGTCATCATTATCTCTCGGGGAGAGACCGCCAGAGGTTGGGAACATTACAGTGGTATCAGAGTTGGTGATCTTGCCAGCCTGTTGGGATGATTGAGAGATTTTGGGATTTGGATCACATTATGGCGCCCAACAGTGATGGACAGTGGTGGTTGAAGGCACTACAAAGGATTGGCAAAGAGCTGAGCGAGGGTATTGATCTTCCATTAGATATATTGGAAGTATGTTTGTGTAAGGTTGACCAATTACCTTCAAGATTTATACAGAAGATCCTTTCTCCAATTAAAGATGTCTTAAGTCAACCCAAGCTTTTGAGACACCATGACAAGGAAATGAAGTTGGCAGCTACAGCATGTCTTAGTGAGATTTTTAGAATCTGGGCTCCTAGAGAACCGTATGATGACAACACCATGATAGAGATATTGCATTTGATCGTTGACAGCTTTCAAAGTCTTGATGACTTCAGTGGTGACCCTTTTGGCAGGAGATCTACAATATTGGAGAATTGTGCAAATGTCAAAGTAAGTAACCTCCTCTTAGATCTAGAGTTGCAAGACTTGATCCATGATATGTTTCATCACTTCTTGGTCACTATCAAGGAATGTCATGATAGTAAGGTTTTGGTTGGTATGGAGAGCCTTATGATTTCGTGCATTGAAGAGATGGATGAAATATCCCAACCTATCATATCTATGTTGTGGGTTGTTCGCAATCTAGAATGTGTTCCATCTATGGCAACGTGTAGATTGGTGAGTAATGTATTCAAGCATTGTGAAGAAAAACTAATGTCTCATTTGCACAAGTGGGAGAAAGTTGATGACGACGATAAATGTGATGCTTTACACGAGGCCATGTCTGCTCTCGAGGCTTTGTCCGCCGCCAAGGTTCTCTTTGACACGGTCGCTGCTGAGACTCAATTTGTTGTCGAGATTGTTTGTGTTGCCGAGACTGTGTCCGTCACCGAGGCTCTGTCTGTTGTCGAGGCTGTGTTTTCCTTCGAGACTGTGTCCGTTACCGAGGCCTTGTCTGTCACCGAGGCTGTGTCCGTCTCCGATGATGTGTCCATCACCGAGGCTCTGTACGTTGCCGAGGCTCGGGTCGAGATTCCCTTCGGGCTGAGATTGATTTCGAATCGAGATCCCCTTCAGACCAAGATCGCCTTCGAGTCGAGATCCCCTTTGGACCGAGGTTGCCTTCGGGTCGAGATTGCTTTCGGATCGAAATCCCCTTTGGGCCGAGATTACCTTCAGGTCAAGATTCCCTTTGGGTCGAGATTGCCTTTGGATCAATATTCCCTTCGGGCCAAGATTGCCTTCGGGTCAAGATCCCCTTCAAGCTGAGTTTGCCTTTAGATCGAGATTCCCTTCGGGCTGAGATTGTCTTCGGGTCGAGATCCCCTTCCAATCGAGATTGCCTTCGGGTCGAGATTCCCTTCAGGCCGAGATTGCGTTTAGATCGAGATTCCCTTCGGGCCGAGATTGCCTTCCGGACATCTAATAAAAGTACCTCCGGGCAGAGATCACCTTCAAAATATTACAGTGTTATCGGCATCAACGTCCATGTCTGTGCCCATACTGAAAGAGATTGTTGAACATGAGGCTGTGAAAGATTTCATGGATTGGCGTTGTTGGGATCCTGGTGACTTTGGGCATGACAACAATTATATCATAGTGGAGCAGCGGAAGCTGGATGGAAAGTTACTTTTCTCGCTTACTTCCAAGCGCATGCGCGTGGTCTTGTTGCGGCTTGAGTGTTCCAGTGGATACAGTTATCAATGTTCGCGCCTAGTTTGGAATCCTGGAGTATTGATGATGGATTGCTTGAGGGCAAGCAATTTTTGGGCAGCAAGGATTTGTAATGTCCCCAATTTTAATAAAATTATTGTATTTGGGTCCCGATCGATTTAGTTTATCTTGGGCCCATTTTCTTTTGTTGGTGTAAGTGTAGTTGTCGCCGTCGGCTCTTTTGTGCACTCGAGAGTTTCCCCGACGGGTATTTATGCTCAGCGTGTAGGTTGGATTTTATATGTTGAGATTTATATTTGATTTGTATTTGCGAATTCCTGTTGGGATTCTGCTGTTCACCATTTCAGAGGTGAAAGACCCTCCCTATTTGGTTTTGTGCAATTTCGGTGGGATTCAACCCTCACCCTACTCTGCTTGTTCTGCTTGTATCGGATCTGGCAAATCCGAGGCACCATCAATAAATTCAATAACATCTTTCTGGAAAACGTCTATTGGCTTGTGAGTTGTTCTATGTTCTCGAAAGACATATTTAATTATCTACGAAGGAAGGAGGATACCACATTTGCACCTCGGAGGCATCATAACCCCCCACCGTACGACTCTGGTAGCTTCCTCTCCGTACACTCTCAGTACGAGCTCAGCCTCTCCATATAGCTTCCTCTCCGTACACTCTTAGTACGAACTCAGGCTCTTCGTATGGCTTGGGCAGCTTCCTCTCCGTACACTCTCAGTACGAACTCAGGCTCTCCGTACGGCTTGGGCAGCGTCCTCTCCGTACACTCTCAGCCTCTCTGTACGGCCTGAACTTGCACAGTTACGTCCTCTCGAAACATAGTCATCATTATCTCTCGAGGAGAGACCGCCACAGGTTGGGAACATTACAACCATCCCTTTTACTATATGTATCGGTAGCACCCTTTCCTTGGTTCCTGTTGCCGGTTACTGGTTGCATCTTCCTTGGTCACCGGTTGCTCTGATGATCAGTTAGAGCTTTATTACTGTGTCATTGGTCTTCCCACGCTTATTAATGTCAGTTGTTCTTGACCTATTGACCTGTCCTTGGTTTCTGATTGAATAACACTATGGAACTTCCTAGTCATAACTGACAACACTCTTTGCCAATCAATGACAAAACCAGTTTGCCATGTATCGGTTACATTCCTTACCGGTTTATGCCCATCTCCCCAATGCCAACAATCTCCCCCTTTGGCATTGATGGCAAAACCATAACATTACATTGCCGGATCTCTGCCGGTCATAATCTCCCCCTTTGACAGTAATGCCAAAGGCTAGTAAAAAAGACTACCTTAATGAATTCTGCTCCCCCTTCGAGCAGCAGTCCTATTCATCAATCCAGTTAAGATGAGGCTGATTCCTCTATTGAAGCATAATGAATTGATGAACATCTTTGCCTAATTATTGAAGATCAAGAAGGGACTTCACCCCTAATTTACCTCTAAGATACTCAAATGTACTCTTTGGTAATGGCTTTGTGAATATGTTAGCAACCTGTTCTTTTGTGGGAACATATTCCAATCTTACTTCTTTATTTTGCACCTGCTCTCTCAAATAGTGATACTTTATAGCAATGTGCTTTGTTTTGGAGTGCATGACAGGATTTTTAGATATGCTTATTGCACTTGTATTGTCACAATAAATTGCAACGGGTTCAGGTATCTATTCTTGGATTCCTTCCAATATCTGTTTGATCCAGATCACTCGTGTGCAATTGATTGCAACAACAACATACTCAGCTTCTGTCGTGGATTGTGAAATGCAGTTTTGTTTCTTACTTGTCCATGACACAATCCTTTCTCCAAGAAAGAATGCACCTCCACTTGTGCTCTTTCTGTCATCAATATTACCAGCCCAATCTGCATTAGTGAATACCTTTATTTGGAAGCCTCCCTTGTGAGGAAACCATAGGCCATACTCCTCAGTGCTCTTCATGTATCTGAAAATTCTCTTTACTGCTATTAACAGTGTTTCTTTTGGATTAGCAGAGAATCTTGCTGCAATGCCTACTGCATGTGCTATGTCTAGTCTACTATGCACTGCATACTGTAATTTACCAATCATAGACCGATACAATGTCTCATTTACTTCTTTTGCATCATCTTCCTTTGATAACTTGAGGTTAGCTATCATTGGTGTACCAACCGGTCTGGATTTTTCTAGCCCAAAGGATTTAAGAATATCTTTGATATACTTGGACTGAGAAATAAAAATACCTTCCTTGAGCTGATGGACTTGTAATCCAATGAAGAATTTTATGGCTCCAATCATGGACATTTCAAACTCTTTCTTCATCTCCTTAGCAAAGGATTTGCTCATTTTGTCATCTCCTCTGAAGATGATGTCATCCACAAAAATTTCAGCAATTAGGTTCCCTCATTTTCCAGTCTTGAGATACATATTGTTGTTATCTCCTGTTCTTGTGAATCCTATTGTCAGGAGGTATGAATGCAATCTTTCATACCAAGCCCTTGGGGCTTGTTTTAGCTCATAAAGAGTCTTTTTCAGTTTATAGACCATACCACTCTTCTCTATGGATGAGAAGCCTTCCGGTTGTTTTATGTAAACTTCCTCCTCTAATATACCATCTAGGAATGCAAACTTTACATCCATCTGGTATACTTTGAACCTTTTATGAGTAGCATAAGCAAGTAGGATTCTCACTCCTAGTCTGGCCACAGGTGCAAAAGTTTCACCATAATCTAGTCCTGCCTCCTGTGCATATCCTTTGCAGACTAATCTTGCTTTGTTCCTTATCACTTTTCCTTCTTCATTCAATTTGTTTCTGTAGACCCACTTGGTCCCAATGACATTCTTGCCCTGTTGTCTTGGTACAAGAATCCATGTTTCATTCTTCTCAATTTGGTCAATCTCTTCTTCCATTGCCTTGACCTAGTTTTCATCCTCCAGAGCCTCCCTAGTGGTTTTTGGCTCTATGCTGGAAAGTAAATAGATACTTTCTCTAGCCTTTCTCCTAGTTAGAATATTAGCATGTTTGTCACCAATAATGTTATCAGTGGAATGATATGTGACATACCTTGGCAGAATCGGTTGGTGTTCCCGGTCTATATCTTCTGATAGAGCAATTTCTCCAGCATGGTCATGAACAATTTCCTGTTCATCATCTTGATTTTGTCTTATGTTTTCAGGTACATCACCCTGCTCCAAGGGTTTGATTACCTGCTCTTCTCCTTCATCAGCAACACTCATTTCATTGAATTCCAAATGATTTTCAGCATTATGATCCTGATGAATGTCATACTCATTATGACTGATCTTACCTCTTGGTTCTGAATATTCATCAATCTTCACATTGATACTTTGTACTATTTTTCTTGTCCTCTTATTTAGACACCGGTAGGCTTTACTCTTGGTAGAGTAACCCAAAAATATGCCTTCATCACTCTTTGGCTCAAACTTGCCAGAATTCATATCTCTTTTAATGTAACAGTCACTACCAAAAATTTTGAAGTAGCCTAGACTGGGAGTGTGACCGAATCATAACTCGTAGGGAGTCTTACCGGTTCCTTTCTTAACTTGAACTCGATTCAATATATACACAGAAGTGCTGATAACTTCTCTCCAGAAGTGATGGGGGAGATCCTTCTGAATCATTAGAGTTCTAGCACAATCAATCGGAGTCATGTTTCTTCTTTCAGTGACTCTATTTTGTTGCGGGGTTCTCAGTGCAGACAACTGCCTTTTTATTCCCTATTCCTCACAATAGTGAGTGAACTCTTGAGTGGTGTATTCACCTCCTCTATCTGATCTTAGACACTTTAAGCTTTTACCGATCTCCTTCTCCACTCGAGCCTTACAAATTTTGAACATGTGAAAGGCCTCTGATTTTTCTCTAAGAAAAAGTGTCCACATCATTCTTGAGAAATCATCTACAAAAAACATGAAGTACATGTCTCCATAGTAGCTCTTTGTCCTCATGGGTCCACACAAATCTGTGTGTACGAGATTCAGAATGTTTTCAGTAGAAAAAGATTTACTATTGAAACTTGTCCCGTTAGTTTTCCTAATTGACAATCCTTACAAATACCTCTGTCAGGTTTTGTAATCTCAGGAAGCCCTCTGATTGACTTCTTCTTGCTTACTTTGACAATGCTGTCAAAGTTTATTTGGCAGAGCCTCTTGTGCCACAACCAACTGTTGTTGTCTTTGGTTACAAGACAGATTTCGTTTGTTTCTCCTTTTACTGATGTTATGAGGTAGGCTTCCTCCATTGAGTCTAGATAGAATAGGTTCCCTTTACTTTGTCTACCAGTAGCAATATGAGCTCCTGATTGGTTCCTGACAACACAAGAACCTTTCCTGAACTCCAACAGGTATCCCTTGTTATTTAATTGAGCTACACTCATTAGATTGTACTTGAGTCCTACCCAGTACACATCCTCACATACAGCTTCATTGCCAAGTGCAATTGAGCCTTCACCTTTGATAGCACAAGGTGCATTGTTACCAAAGGTTACCGATCCACCATCATTGAGATTTAGGCTGATGAACTTGTTCTTATCACCAGTCATGCGGTGAGTGCATCCACTGTCAATGATCCAGTCATCACGTTGATGAGATCTTGAGATAAGTGTCATTTCACTTATCACTTGGCTTTCTTCTTTTATTGCAACAAAGGCAATTTCTTCATCTTCAGAATCTTCAGATTCATTGTCCGTGACTCCTTCAACAAAGTAGCACTCCTTTGCTTTGTTCTTGAATCGGTTGGTCTTCTCTTTATTTTCATTATCTGGACATCTTGCAGCAATGTGTCCTGTCTTATTGCAAGAAAAATATTTTAGTGGAAGTTTACCTTTGTACTTCCCTTTTCCTCTTGGAAATCTTCTTGTGATGAGTTCTTCAAACTCATCTTGCTCCATCTCTTCAGAGAGTAGATTTTCAACAAAACTTCTAGCCTTACCAGTAGAACTATTACCAGTTTCTCTTCCTTACTTGGTGGAAGATGTATTAACAGAAGATTGAAAAGCAGCTTCTTGCATAGGTAAGCTGGTATCAAAATTACTTAATTCAAATGCAATCAACTTACCGATTAGGGAGTCGAGTGACTTGAGACGTGGTCACTGATTTGAGCTCCTGTATGGCTGAGATTTTGATAGCATATTGTGGCCTCAATGTTCTCAGTATTTTTCTTATCACATCTTCCTCACTCAGTGTTTTAACATTTTTGATGGAGTTCATCACTTCTTTGATTCTATTGTTATAGTGCTCAATATCCTCTTCATTCATCCTCATATCATCATATTTGCCTCTGAGGCTTTCTACTTTTTCTCTTTGAACATGAGGGTCACCACCATATACTGTTTGTAGCTTACCCACATCTTGTGAGCAGTAGTCAGATTTTCAATCTCTGCATAGACATAATCAGGTAGTGTACTTGCTATCATATCCATTGCAATTGTATGCTTTGTGCTGATCTTTTGTTCATCAAGTGTCAAGGTACCGGTGGGTTCAGTGTAATCATGGATTACATGAGTCCAGTATTGATCTCCGGTGGTTTTCATGAACAATTTCATTCTGCTACACCATAGAGTGAAGTTTTCCTTAGAAAACTTTGGTTCTTCCTCATCATTTGATCTTTTTCCTGTTGTGGTTAAGCAACTTAGAAAAGGAAAGTGGCTTTGATACCAATTGATGGTCCCAGTTAGTACTGAGAGGGGAGGGGTGAATCAGCACACACTAAAACTTAAAAACAAATCTGATATAATGTAACTAAAACTATAAGCGGAACATATTCCATCACAGAAATAGCTATCACACAATCAAACAATAAACAACATCAGATTTATCATGTGGAAACTCAAATCGGAAGAAAACCACGGTGTGAAGAAACCTCACAAATTTTGCCCTCTTCTGAAGTGTGCCCTGTAAGGAGCCTTCCTTGTTAAAGGATTACAAACGCACTGTTAGATGCGATCCGGTTAAGGGATTTAAGAAATAAGGCCTGTTAGAACCTGCCTGGTTAGAGGACTTAGAACACTTAAACAAATGTCACCCGGTTAAGGGATTTAATACAAGGGACATGTTAATGTCCACCCAAAATACTAAGATTTTGCTATTGCAATTGTTAGAGAGCAAAAGAGGGTTTGATCTTTTAATAATGGCTTTGGTAAGATCGTTGTTCTTCTCAACTAAGAATCATCACCGGTCACTACAGGTATGTTTTCCTTGGCTGTTGTGCTTCTTTGCACACTCTACTTTCTCTCTTCTCTTCACCTTAGTAGCTTCTTTAGCGTACAGGTTCACTCTTTTCTTTGGCAAAATGAAGGCAAACTATATTCATCATAGGTAGAGGAATATATAGACTTCTTGCCCTTTCATCTTTTTACATGCACGACCTGATTACAGATCACCTTTGGATCTATCACCCAGTGGAGTCTCAGTTCACCGAGGAAACATTCGATGCATGCCACAAGCTTTTCTTCACTAGAGTTTTCTACATGTTTTAATGCCACAAACTCTAGCATTAAAACCCTCAATTGCGCCTTGCACCGATCATCTTGATAACACAAAGTCTTCCGGATTTTGTGCAACAAATCCCGATCAAAGAGTCAAACAACCGTCTGTCGACTGTGACTTTCCCCAATTCATCAATCTTGATGAAATCTTCACTGATCGGTTTATATCCTTAGGTTGTGCACAAGTAAGAATTTTAACCTGTCACCATCCCATTTATTGGCTGTCCCTGTAGCACCCTTTACTCGGTTCCTGTTGCCAGTTACCGGTTGCATCTTCCTTGGTGACTGGTTGCTCTAATGATTAGTTAGAGTTTTACTACTATGTGTCACCGGTCTTCCTGTGCTTATTAATGTCATCTATTCTTGACCTGTTGACCTGTCCTTAGTTTCTGACTGAATAACACTGTGGACCTTCCTAGTCATAACTGACAACACGTTTTGCTAATCAATGACTAAACCAGTTTGCCATGTACTGGTTACATTCCTTACCGGTTTATACCCATCTCCCCAATGCCAACAATGTTTCCTTCAATATATTGCTATTTTGTTTTATTCTGAGATATGAGGTCAAAGAAGACTTGCTTCTAGCATTCACAAGGGTTTTGCTTCTTTCTTGGTTGAAGTTCCTTCTAGAATAACTTGGGGTATTTTAGCAAGGAAGGTTAGCATTTCCCGCCTTGTGATCATGAAATCAACTTTTTTCTTTCTTAGAATCTGCTTGTAAACTTTAATGCTTATTTTTTTCTTGTTTGACTCTTTCAAAGTTCTTGCAGTTGCAAATTTGCATTCCTTATCAAACCAAACATTAATTGGAAAGCAATTTGAAGATTTCTTAGTTTTTTCTCTTTCGCACTCTGAAAGTGACCTTGAATCAAATTTGTTAGCTCATGACTATAGAGGCCATGAAATGATACTTTCTCCTTCTTAAAAAGCATCTCTAGCACTACCTTGAAGGTAATACAATATTTTCAAGAAAGAATTGTGCCTTTTGAAGGTGATTGTTGAAGACACTGATTTTTGTCCTATGTTGCTTCTTTTCTGCCCAAGAAAAATAATTTGGTCTATGATCTGATTTTAAATTCCAGAGTTGCTCACCAATCAAAACTTCATCCATTTTCTCACACAAGCTATGTGAGAAAATTGCATAATCCACCACACTTGCCCTATTGTGGGTATTGCAAATGAAATTACCAAACTCTGCCCATCTAACCAAACCATTGCAAATGATTAAATCAAATACACCACATAAAGTAAACAACTCCCCGAAATGATTGCAACATTTCTTGTCTTCTAAAACTCTTGCCCATTGATGATTTCTTTCTTTTGTAATCTAAATAGGATTGCAATCTTCTTTACAACATAGAATGCTAGCTTGTTCATTTACAGTCCTATCACTGAAATCACCCATTAGGAGGACTTCACCTCTCTGAGAATACATTGCAATATATCTTTAAGGCTGCAAAGGGGTCTTTGTGGTCTAACACACTATTTTTGTAAGTATTTGAGACTTGTGGAGCAAAATAGCATGCTGCAATTGTAATGAGACTCATTTTCTGAGATTTTGAACCAAATAAACTTGTTTATTTGAGTCATCTCTTTCTAGCTAAATGAAATCACCACCTTTTTCTCTCACTAAAATCATTATACCTCTGTCCTCTGCCATCCCCTACTGCCTTGTTCCACACCACCATCTTCAAATACATCTTAAACAAAAAAGTCTTGCACCCTCCATGCTCGTGCATCTCTATGAGACAAATTATGTCTCTTTCTTCCACAAAAGGCCCTAACCTAGGTTCTCGTCTCCAAGGATAACCTCTACAGTTACAACAAACTAAACTTAAGGAAGCTTGGGTAGGACTTGGTTGCTATTTGTTTTGGTACACAAGACTCAAAGTTGAGTCTTCATCACTATTTGACCATATTGACCTTGTTGCTTTGCTTCCTACTAAAGAATTCTCTACTAGCTGCTTGTTTTGACGTTTTTTGAGGATGAAAAAAGGGAGTAACAGTTTTATAAAGTCTCCAGGGGCTGATGGATTTACCCATAGAGTTTTATAAAGCGAACTTGACATGAGTGGTTGATGACCTCTATGAGATATATGGGGAAGCCATTGAGCAAGGCACCCTAGGTGAAGAGATTAATAAAGGGATCATAAGATGGCTTCCAAAAGATGGTGATAAAAGTAACATTAGGAATTGGAGACCAATTAGCCTACTCAATGTATCATATAAGATTCTTGCCAAACTCCTTGCTAGGAGATTGACTGATATCCTCCTGAGCATTATTATTCCAACACAAACAGGGTTTACTAAGGGCAAATACATTCTTGAGAACCTGCTGACAAGCTGGGAGGGCCTTAACTTGGCTACAAAGAGTGATTAGGAGGTTGTTATACTATTACTAGACTTTGAAAAAGCCTTTGACCGAGTTGAGTGGTCCTTCATACTTACTGTTCTGAGAGCAATAGGATTTCTTGAAGCATTTTGCAAGATGATACAGGTGTTGTTTAAAGATGAAAATGCTCATGTTGTCATTAATGGGGATTTATTTGAGGCTTTCCTTTTGGGCAGATCTATTAGGCAAGGGTGCCCCTTGGTCCTTGCCATATTTTCCCTTGCTTCAAAGGCATTATATTATGCAGTAAGGTCTAAATCTTTAGGCCCCAGGATTAGAGGAATTAATCTACCAGATGAATCTCTCCTGTTAAACATACAATTTGCAGATGGCACGACTTTATTCCCAGTATTGGATAAAAAAAACATTGTCAACCTTATGATTAGACTAGATTTCTATTGTGCTTCTGGATCAAAAATTCCTGAGTCCAAGTCTATTTTGTTGAGTTCGAATAATCAGTCTCCTGATTGGATGAGAGATTTTGGGTGGCAATGGGGGGGACCAGATAAAATTGTGAGATATTTGGGTATACCTTTCTTATTATCTCCTACCTTCCCAACATGTGGAATTGGATGTTTGCAAAAATTGAGAAGAAGCTTAATAGTTGGAATAGGAACTACTTGTCTCTTTCTGGCAGATTGCATGTCTGCCAAAAGATATTGTCTTCCTATTCCATTTACTATACCTCAGTTTTATTGTTTGCTATCTCTCAGGTCAATTAGATACAAAAGATAATCAGATAGTATCTATGGTCTGATGGCAGGGGTAAGAAAAAGAAACATGCTGTCAATTGGTAGTGGTGCTCCATGAGCAAAGAATTAGATTACTCTCATGCTCAAGCTACCAGTGAACAGATTAATGAAGGTTATGAAGATCGATTTTTACCATTATTCAAAGAGGATATTCGGAATACTGACTATTGGCCCCAGGATCTCAAAAAAGCGGATAAGAAATTCCAAGAGGAGTATATAGATTTCTAGAATGCATATATAAAAGAACAACAATATCAACTTAAGAGGGATGCTGCAGTTAGACACTTAGTGATACTTACAGATCTCTCACCAGAACTTTGACGCTTCCTGTTGGGAGAGAATCTCTCCATCCATTGGCACATTTGAGTCCTTCCAGATAAGAAGAGTCCAACCAAAGGACAAGGATAAAGAGGAAGGCAAGGAAAAGGTGGAAGAAGAAGGACAAGGGGATGAGGAAGAAGGAAAGCAGCAAGATGATAATGCTAGTGAATAAGGAGTATTGCTATGATGGATTGCATATGACACTTTTTGATATGCTTGGTATATTATGTATTGGATGACTACCATGTGTGGTACTGAACTTGAAACTATGTTCTAGAACTGGTTTAAATCTGTTTGGTATAAACTTGTTTTATGTTTTTGATATATTTTGGATAGCCTGGTTGGGGCTCTGATGATGTGACCACCTTGGTCACCAATTATGTAACCAGACTCATGTACTATGTTTGATGCTATTGGTAATCGATCTACAATTTAAAAGAAAATCTAAACCTGTCATCACTTGACAAGTGTCTCCTGCCTTCATGCTCCCACATGTGTGAGTATGCCTACAAACTTTACTCCTTGCTCGCACATGTGTGAGCATGCTCACACATGTAGCTGCCTAACCTCTTACATCTTTATTGCTCACACATGTAGCCATCTTGCCTCTTATTTATTTCTCACGCCTCTTACACCTCGTGGAACACTGATCACATGACTACAACTTTCTCAAATCCTTTCCCTCCATTAACCGGTGCATCTTGAACCTTGATTTCTCTCTTTGAAAATCTATAAATGAGAGGCCTCACATCTATTTGATAATTCACCTTCATCATATCCTTATGTGTCATTTTCTTGATATGTCATCCTAATCCTAACATCATGTTGTTGGTTTATAAAGCAATGATATTCCACTGTCCATAACACCTCACAAAGAGCACATTAAGTGGAGCTTTTGGGTGCACTTCACTTCCTCTCAATTCAAGGAGAAAACAATAAAATGATGTAAAAGGTTCCGTCATTACATGAGGATCTTTATGTTAGTATCCCTTGTTTATTTTTTTGTCTTCAACTAGCAAGCTTCAAAAATGCAAAAATGACATCTATGAATGGTATTGGATGATTGTGCGGCTTGTGAATATGAAATGAATCAATAGAAAGTGTTTTGGGACACTTTTAGATTGCTGATCACATTTTATAGTTGTGAAATGAATATTTTCATGAGATTTTTTTTGGATTGGATTTTTTTGGTGCTTTTAACATTGAAATGCATATGGGTTCCCTTGCGCATAGCCACCATGCTAGCCATGAGGTATCTTGTCCATGACCAAACTCAACTCTTGAACCAAAACCCATTTGGTCTTGCAACAACACCCAAATGTGAAGAAGAGATGTGCCATCTTTATTTTTTTCTTTCTGTGATGGAGTCAAGGAAGTTTCTTGTGTTTTATGAAATTAAAGTTTGTGTATGTGGAATTGTCTTTGGTTCATCTTATTTGTCAATGTTTACAGATAAAAAGAATACTCGTGGTGATTCTTAACTGAAAAAGAAAAACTGATTTTCAGGATGTTCCAGAAGAGGAAATGTGTCCTAACCTTCAGATCCTCCTTGGAGGTTTTCAGACAAGTACAGGCGAGCAGGCAAGTCAGGCTCTAAAATCTGGTATTTGGTTTAGTTCTAATGTTTTTTTGGAACACTTGTACAGAACATAGATGGTGCTGATGCTTGCTTTTGTTACTGTTTAGTGGCTTGTTTTTCGAGATGATGGGAAATCAACTGCAGCAAATTATGCCACAATTGCAAGGGAAGCAACAACAGAGGGGCGAGCTGTTGGAGAATGGGAATTTTGGGATCGTTTCAATAGGGACCTACCAATCAAAAGACGTCGAGTATTCATAATCAAGTTACTTCGTGGTGCTTTCAATGGCCTTTCCTACATGCATACTCATAATAGATTGCACCAGAGTCTTGGACCTGCTTCAGTTGTCCTGAAGTATGCAAGTTGAACCAATCATGACTACTTGTTTAATTTCATAATTGGTGCATGACTCTTAATATATGAAATGATTTACTGCCACTTTATTTGGAACTTGACAGCATAATCGAGGAAAGTGCTGTCAGTTATCTTGTGCCCCGTCTTCGTGATTTAGCTTTCGCAGTTGATATAAGGTAGTCCACTTCCACATTTACACGAGGCCCCAATTTCATGATTTAGCTTTTGCAGTTGACATAAGGTAATTTAGTTGCATTTTCCTTGCACATCAATGATAGTGTGGGATTTGGTACTCTTGCGTACTGTCTTCTCATGTACATGTAGTCTGTTCTTTTATGCAAGCTGCAAGGAAAAAAGGTTACAAAATTAATGCAAGATGCCAAGTGCAAGCAATGAGTTTTCTTGTAATAAAATGAAGAAATCCTGGCCCTAATAGTCTATAGGATTACTGTGTAATGGCAATTATCCCACACTCAAAATGAGCATTGTCATTATTATTGTTACAATGGAACTGCAGGAATTTATGATTAATAAAAGATCAAATTCTGTCTTGGAGAACCAACATCTTAATTTTATATCTTGCAGGATCCACATCTTTTGTCTTACAGAATCCACATCTTTTCTGTCTTGCTGGACGCACATCTTTTTCTGTCTTCCAGGACCCATTTTTTGATTGTTGTAGTATATCTGTAAGATCACTTTACAGGAGATGGGTTTGATGAATAGATTTGGACCCTTATATAACAACCCAGAAAAAGCACTGTCATGCAGATTATTGAAAACAATTCTAAATTTAATTTGAAATTGAACCTTAAGTATGAGTGAGCCTTGAAATCAATCAACAATACTGATAGGATTATGTTGACATTCTCAAGGTAAACAGTTATTGCACTCATTTAACTAAATTCAATATTCAGCATTTAACAATTGCATTAGTTTAATCTATAACTGTAAGTAGCAAATTTCTGAATTTCAGCAAAATAAGTTATGGTGTTCCTGATATACTAGATACAAAAAATCCTGCGTTTGTAATGCCTCATGCTCTGAGATGGGAATGAGGCGTGTATATGGTCCAAGGTGGTTCTATGTTTTATGAATTTAATGCACCTCATCTACATTATTATCTTCCAGTTAAGGATTTCGTTAAACTAAAAGATTCTTCCTCTTGTCAAAGTGATCGGGCAATTTTTGGTTCAAGGGACCTGCCTTTAGATACAGCTTCAGAAGCACTGTCTGAGGGTTTATGGCGTAGAGCAGCAAAATCTGGTGCTTCAACACCACTAGGGAAAAAAGCCTTTGGAATTGCAGATGACATGTAAAGAAGTTCATTGATCTTCTATTAGAAATAATCTCCATTTCTTTATATTCCTACAATTTAAATATTCGTAACTTTATGGCGGATCTTCTCTTGAATATTTAGTATTTATGTTTCGGTTTGCAGTGCATCTCTCAGCTAAGCTTGTGTGCTGATTAGCAGTTTTTTCTGGCAGATATGCAGCAGGCCTTCTTTTAGCGTACATGGCGTTCATCCCTTTCTGTGAAGCTGGAAGTATTGATGGTCCATCTCTGCAGGTTATACATATCTAAGATAACTAAGGGAAAACTTTTTTACGTTTGATAGCATTATCCAATTCCAATCTTTCCCGAAGAATGTAATTAATCAGTAACAACTTTTCCTGAAGACGGGAATTAATCATACTTTCTCATCATTTTACAGAGACTATTAGAAAGTACTTTTCAACTTGATATGGAAGCAGTAAGAGAGTATGGTTTTACTCTACTTAAGCTTTTATCACCTGTGGTTCACTGAAAGTTAAGTTCAATGGTACTCGTTGTATACTCATTTATGTCATCAGTTCTAAACTTAATGAGCTTTTTCATACAGATACTGTATAGCAGATGATCGCTGGACAGAAGGAGTGAATTTCCTTGATCTTGGTGAAGGTGCTGGCTGGGAACTACTCCAGGTATTGCAAAATTTTATTCCTAGTTCTTCTTTCAAGTGTTGCTGGCCTGGAACTATTCAAGGTATCTTGAATGGATTGGTTTCTAGTTCTCCTTTATAGTAGCTCAGGCTAGGAGCTACTCTAGGTATCTCAATATATAATTTTGTTTCCGGTTTTTCTGCTTTGAAGTGGTACTGTTAGGGTCTCAATTTGTTAATTCCCAGGTGTATTCTTTCTATGGGGCTGTGTTTCCCTGGAATGGACTCTTATCTGTTGTTACATTATTCACATTAGTTTTGTCTAGATTCACAATCTCCAGTTTTAAGGTTATTAAAAAATGATGCTTTAGGCCACAAATCAATGACTTCTATATTGTGTTTTTACTATTCATTAATTTTTATTTTTTGAAACCTTTTTCAACCTCTTCATTCCCATTGTTTATAAATGTTCACATTCTGTTCTTGCACATTGCTTACATAATTATTGTAATTATAATTTCACTGCACGACTGTCGTCTATCAAAATGGATATTGTAATTCTATTTCTCTACTTTTTTTGTTTAATATTCTTATTTTATGGATTCCTTTTCACAGGCAATGCTAAATCCCAATTATCGTTTACGTCCAACAGCAAAGGCTGTCTTGGATCACAGATTCATGACTGGTGCTGTTCTATGACTTTGCTTCTGGAGTGCGAGGATAATGTTGCTTCTTGCTTTATATAAAAGAGGTTTGTTTTTTCAAGAGGTTGTAAAATGATTTCTTCACTAATAATCTTCCAAGATGTGCCTTTCTTAAATTGGGTACAAAAGACAAAAGATAGGAGTGTTCCTTCATCAAATTGCATTTTGTTTTATGGTCATTTTTCTTTTAATTTTGGGCAAGAAAGCTAAGCATTATATTTACAAAAAGTTCAGTCTGCATCAGGCACGGCTCAGAACTGTAGGACGTCCACTTTCTGCCTGACCAAGTAGAGCTACTGTTTTTCAATGAACTCCGTGCCAGGAAAAGCAATGTACATTCTGACAAGTGACTTACCACGTACCAGATATGTTACTGACATGATTGGTATACAATATGCATGTACTAAGAGTTTTCAGTTCTTAAGGATGAAGAATCCTTAGGATCTGTTCCCCTTCATGGATGAAGCACTTTGATATTACTCTGTGGAACTTGTAGCCCTCGTTTATTCCTGTTGCAGTTGGAACTAATCACACTCTGTAAGCCATAACCTAGACCATAGTTGTAAAACTCTTGGGTACTCATGAGCCAAAAGTCCTGGCAAGTTTCTTGTCAAAAAACTCATTGGAGATTTTCTGAATAACTTGTGGCGTTTTTTGATAAAAGCTCATCAAAAACTCACCAAAGACTTCAATTTTTCATGAAAAACTCGGTTGAAAGAGTATGATATGTATTAAACTCTGATTTTAATTTATATATGATGGAAATCAATAATATATTTTACAAATTTAGTAATATATGTGTTTTTTTTAATAATTATGTATTGTAAAATGTTTGATAAAATTGCTGAGTTTTTTCGAAGTCCCAAGTTTCTAAAATTTTTGGGTCTGCCGAGTAATTGCGGAGTCCTAGGATTACAACTATGACCTAGACTATATAGCTAGATAGGAACTTTGCATTTTAAATTTTAATAACAAAGATAACGAGTTAATATTATAACTAGCTGAAGCTTAAGTAATTATGCTGATGGTTACAATTTTGATGCTTGTCGGTTCACTTTTGGAGAGCCATCTACTTACCCAGTTTATGGAATTAACAAAAACTAAGGCTGAATGTGTTCTTGATCTTGAAATATATGATAGGTGCCTCACTTGTTAGCATACTTTCTAAGTAATGATCAAGTATTGGACTACTTACCATGTGTCTGAACTTTCTGGATTTTGGTCTTTGTGAAAGTACTATTTACTTCCCAATAACTTTTACCATTAGTGTGACAGTTCTTTTTACAGTATTCATTTTAAAAAATAACCCTACCGAGTCTACGACTCAAAATTGAAATTGGGATGCCATAACAAATTTATAAATATTGTCACATCATTAAGCTAACCATAACCATAAAAATAGAGTTGGGTGGTCATCTTGGACATAATGACCTTTGCTTGGAAATCAACCTTCAAGACCAGAAGTGTGTGAGACTTTAAGCAATTAAACCCCATCTCATTCTTGTTCTCTATGTTGTTTGGCACATGGTGATTATACCAGAAGCACGAGTAATTGAGTTCTAACTTCCATAGATGAGGAGTCTTGTTATTGTGCTCCACTATTTTTAATATGTCCTACAAAAACCATTTGAATATGGATTTGAGCTGAATTTAAATATATATTTAATGCTCTCCTCACTTGGCAAGGAACTTTCCTCAGGTAGATTTGAGAGAATAGGGGAAGCTGTAAATTTTATTGCACAAAATTCGCTTGACTGCTATTGGGATCCCATGAAAGTCAACAAGAAAAAGTACTTTTCATGACAGCTCCTCAGCTCTCAGCTTAGGAGAATTGAGACTTTCTTTGCAAGATTGTTTTGTTTGTCAGAGTTAACATCAAAGTTTTCCCAAAGATTTCAAGTCATTGTCTCTTGGGACATAAACTTAAATGTTGACCTTTTTAGCTTATATACAGAGAGAAATTCCTCATAGCCCTTGTTCTTAAATTGATGTAATTATTTGCTTTATGTAGTAACTACTATAAGATGCATTTCTACTAAACAAAAAGAGAGAGGGAGAGCTTGAGATACGTTAGGAGAGCACTTGATCCATGCAAGCAGTAGCCTGTATTTATGGAAGAATAATGAACTAAACAAAGGATAGCTTTTTGAAGATAAAGCTCATTATATTTGAATTGAAACCCTTGCTCCACGTGCCTAAAATGTTATTCTTTCTGCATAGACCTCTCTGGAGTGGGAAATGGAGGGCAAGATGCATTCACTTACCACAGCATATGATCAAGGGAAGCTCTAGGTTTGAGGTGATTACACAATTAGGATCTTTTGTTGGTCTCCGTCCAGTAATAAAATAGTTATTGGGGATCAAAGTCCTCAACGAGCATATTTTTGGTTTGCCTTCAACACGTTGCAAAAACTCTTATTGATAAGTTTCCAGAGTTCATCACTACCATACAAAATTAGTTGTGAAAAAATGCACAAAACATGAAGTTGTGCACAAAACATGAAAAAATGCACTCTCAGGATACTGGCACTTTAATGGGCATATGAAATATAGGAAGTCAAAGAAAGTAGTTGTCTGGCAAAGCATTACCGAGGGGCATTATCCAAACATGCTTTTGCAATTTAATTTCCTTCCATCTATTTTACAATGTGGTAATACATCTTCTACCTTTATGGATGGGTTGACTTCTAAAATGTACGCATTCTTTGCATTAGTATGATGACATAGCAGAAGCCATTACAGTGGTGGGTATTAAATTGTCTGATAACTTGACATTCTGTCTGAAATAGCAGGTTGCAAAGTAGATTTCCAAATGACAGGGCATTCCGCTGGCATCATTTAGCATTGTGGAGTTCTTCTGGATAGTTTGCAGTCTTTCACCAGAAGGTGATATGATGTTCATACTTTTAGTACTTGAGGAGGGCCAAATAAGTAAAGTTTGGTTGAATGTAGGACAAGCCCAAGGCTTACATGCTAGTGGGTTTCATTTTTCAGAGATGCTCCTTATAGATGGCAGAGTGGCATTCTTTTCTTGAAACTCTATTTTTCAAAATATTCCATTGGCTGGACAAACTCAAATTATAAGAAGCATTTCTGAAGAATTAAATATTAACTTCAATTTTTCAAAATTTTCTGGTTAGAATGGTTCTATTCTTGAACTCTGCAAATGATTATGAAGTGATTAGGTACTGAATAGGCTATAGGTTAGATTGGTATTCAGAATTAATCAGCTTAAGTGATGAAACCTTTCTTTTGTTCAGTTTGGGCACTTGCTCTGTGTTCAAAGATCAAAATATCTAGCAGCTAATTTGAGAATAGTATTGAAACAACTATGTATTTCAAACAGTTGTTACTGTATCACTTCTGTGTATCTTCAAATTGCCTATGTTGAAAAGAACTTCAAAATTGTTAACGATGTTGCTTTTGGTCCTATAGACTGATGGTCTCATGGACGTCATTAAAACTCATTCATTCATTCACTCTATCATGATTCACAATATTTGAACATGTAATCCAATAGATATTTTTTACTACCCAAACTTGAAATACATATTTAGTACCTCAAATATATGGAAGAATATTATTCTCAGTTGCAAATGTCTAAGGAGAATAATTGCATTCATATTCTTTTTTACTCGTTATTGGTTCAGTCTTATAGTCAAACTTCTGAAACTAAGTTAATTACTTGGACTATATTAGGAGAATTACTTTCATTTTGAGTTTTCATGATGGATAGTTGCTTCCGCTTCAGTATACATCAAATTTGATGACAATTGTTTGAAATTTGTTGACATTGTTTTATAAAAATTTATAATACAATATCAACTCACCTTCATCCGTCTCTAAACTAACATCTTTTACAGAAGACATAAAATTTCTCCTATTGGAAGAACAAAGTAGAAAAGGTGAAAGAGAAGATACACTAGATAGGGAATTTATCAGATGTAGAGGGCATCTGGTTAAATAAGTAAGACAAAATATTCATAAGTGGTTAGGGGTAATTCTCATCTTAAAAGATCCAATAAACAATTATTAAAAATGTGGTAAAAATAAAAATGTAGTGAAGAGTGTTGTTTGAAGCAACATCGTCAAATAGAAAAGGGGCGTACATAATGAAGGAAATGGTAAAGGATGTGATAATCATCAAGAAAGCAATTTTGTACATGCGAAGCGAACCCATGATTCCAAAAATGTTTTTAAAATTGCACATTACAACTCCCCCAGGTGATCTAATTTCTGTCTTAGGAGAGAACTCATATGGGTAGAAATAATGATTTTTCGAAAATTATTTAGAGTGACCAAAGCAGTTTTGCCAAATATTTAGGGTGTAATAGTAGATGAGTGATCAATGTGGTTAAAGTATTTTCAACTCACCACAAAATCTTCCTTCGACTTGTGTTTTCCATTTTCATCTGATTGAGATAATACACTATTTTGAAAGATTCTAGGAATGTTAAACTTGATGTTTTGTTAAAAAATAAACATTTGATTTAGGTGAATATTTGAAACATAAAGGATACGTTCAGTTAAGTGTTTGCATGCGAATTAGCTATTGATTACAAAGAGAATTTTGAGCAATTAATTGAGTTGACAAAGAGAAGATTGTTGTTGTGTGGAGCAACACAATTTGGTTTCATCGTATGAATGACAATTTTATATTGAGAGAAAAGTTGATTAATGAGAGTTGCACTTTTATTTGGACATTAAAGTTAAGCAAGAAATCATAAAGCTTACATGTGACAAATCAAATATCTAATAGTATTCATTGACAGATTTGACCTCTAGCCATAATGTCTAAATAATTAGACTATATTTTGAATTATCAAAGTAGGTACGTGGATACCAAACCAATAACTCATGTTTCATAACTCCTTTTGCCAAAGTTGTTCAAAGTGTTCAACCAAAGTGTCTTGAAGATTCATACTATAAATAGAAGAACCTAGCAATAGCCACTTGAAGGTGTACACAAGTGAATGCAAGAACTTGATCTTGACAAATGCATATTATATCCCACATCTCTATTAATTGTTTGAATTTAATGATTATTTGGAGTGGTTACTCATAATAGTGGCCCCTCAAATGAAATTGTATTTTAGAGAAAAATGTTATTTTGGTGATGTCAAAAGTTGATTTTATTTTACAAATTTAGATTCCTCTCAAAAAGTTGCACTTTCAAAAAAAATGGAACCTCACTTCAAGTTTGTATGCAAAAGTTATGACTTCTTGAAGATAGAGACAAAATTGAGCACACAAGTGATGGTTTCATAATTGTTGCGGTGGCTCCAAAATGATTGTGAGAATTTTAATTGTTGATTTACCATACACTACTTATTTCATCTTTGATTGAATTTGCACGTAAAAGAGGCGTCAAGAAGTCATTTTTGTATAATTGTTGTTTAGAATACCAATTTAAGCCCAAAACATATTTATAGGGCCATGTTATTTCCCAAGAATGCACAAGGTATTTCCAATCATTTTCATAGTCATTGGAGAGTAAAATGAGCAATTCTTGGGGTTTGGACTAGTTAATTGAGCATGCACTATGCTAGTTGGTGATTTAGGTGTTGAGACTAATATTTCTCTATTGTATAGTAGAGGTTATTTAAAGGTGCATAGATGTCATAGGTTGTTATTGAGATCCTAATGAGCTTCATGAAGGCAAAAAGATTGTAAGTTTACATGTTTATATTGGATCAAAGGAAGCTAGACATTCTTTCGTTTGGTTTTTCTTCTAATTGGATTTCTCTAGATTAAACATTGTGCTCTTTAATTTGTGTATCTTAAAATGATCTTTTAATTCCTTTTTTAATATATGTAATGTTATAAATTAATCTATTGCAAAGAATATAGATAATTCCACTCAAGGAGTGTGAAGGAGTGTTTGGTTGGCTACTAACAAGCAAAATACAACATACAAGTGTTATGGCAAGAAGATTTCACTAATGTGTGATGTATGTAACATGCTTTGAACATATAAAAGGGTTTCATACTGTGTAAATTAGCACATGGAAACCATTAAAAAGGTTGGAGAAAAAATATAAATTTAAGCACTTTTTGTTGTTTAATTGTCCACAAATTGGAACTTTTAAGAGTAAGGAGTTGTTAGGGATGAGCTAAGCAATGGAGCATCCATGCTAGTCATGGATATCTCATAGGCTAGTATAATCAATTATACCATCTAAATGTGACCCTATGTATTTAAGTAAAGGGGCGAACCCACAATAGTGGGTTACACTTTTTTGGAGGAAGAAATTCCTTCAAAACGCGAAAAATGTGAAAATCATGTCGGGAAGTTTCGATTGAAACTCCTCCAAACTTTTGATCGAAATACAACAACTCTCGATCGAAAGTAACATAATTCGTAACTTTCGATCGAAAGTTACTTTTGATCGAAAGTTACTTTTGATCGAAAGTTACTTTCGAACGAAAGTTATTTATTAATAATTAAAAAATTTAAAAAACCCATATTAAGTACTTTCGGATAGAAGGTACTTTTGATCGAAAGTACTTAATATGGGGTTTTTAACCCCACTAAAACCTCGTCGTCGCTTTCATTTGGATGGTGGGGTTTCAGAGCAGGTGAAAGTTTAGCTTCCGATTCACAGACTTCTATATCCAGGTATTTTACATTTTATTTTATGTATATATACTGCACTAAATATATATTATTTTAAATGTTTTTATTATATATATATATATATATATATATATATATATATATATATATATATATATATATATATATATATATATATATATATACACATGTGTGTGTGTATACATGTATATATATTTATATATACGTATATATTGACGCAGGACAGGTAAGGAGGATCCAATTAAGGACAGTCCCAACAAGCAGCCAAACACCACAATGCAGAATAACACAACAAGACAATGTTTTCAACTGAATTTTCATTAACATGCCCGGTTGTAAGGCCTTCTAGGTTAGGGCCAAATACAATTAAAGTATTTTTGCAATCTTCCTCTCAGCTAGTCTAGCCCTGAAACAATTAGCAACTAATGGAAAACACTAAGGCAGATCTGAACTTGAGCTCGCAAGCCTCCAAGCAATCTCCTTGTCTCCAAGCATGCAAACCACTAGCTCTGCTATTACGAACTATCAGATAACAATCTGATCTTCAAGATCTCACAAAATCCAAATCTAATCACTGACTTTCACTAACTCACACCTCCTTTAAACAACTACCCAAACACTTCTTAAATACTAATCTTCAGCCACAAGTCGGTTGGATGACATAATTAACTCCTAAGACAAGTCGGCTCCTATTACCAACAAATATTAAATCGACAACAGTCGGTTCTCAAATAGCCTTACAAACATTTAATTCTCCATGTCGGCCTCAAGATCTACATAGGAGAATACAACAAAAGATACCAACAATAAATGCACCAAGTCGGTCAACCAAATCTCCAAGAACTCTAGTCGATAAACCAGAACAACCGAGCGCTAGAGAAACAAGCGAGCACTAGTGAAACAACTGACCATGCCAAGCAACACCGAGCAACATAGGCATCACCGAGCACAAGAGGTTTCATCGTGTTCCTTCAGTGACTGAGCTTCCTTCAATAACCGAGACTGTCGGTTAAAGCTGCAGTAACACATAACCAAACAACACACCTCCATGCAGATTCACCGAGTACCCTAGAATGCCCCTGCATTAGACACCCCAGGTTTGAAAAGATGTTCTCATAGGCTGGAAGAACATCTTCCGGGATTCAGCACATAAACCCCTAACTGGTTCTTCACATACAAGTCCTCCAACTTTTCAGCTTGCATACTCTTCCACTTTAGCTTCCTCTGTCTCTTCAAGTCTTTCCTTGATAACACAGGCTTTTTCTCCACATTGATCATCATTCCTCTCAGGATCCGCCAACTCAACTCGGTTACCAATACTCAGACTTCTCTTACCGAGTGTTGTATCCAACAAAGGCATCAGGGAAAATTTCATGTCATCCTTCTCAACAGTAAACACATTCTTGACACAATCATACATAGCTCTGCAATCATATTGCCAAGGTCTACCGAGCAATATATGACAACTATTCATCTCCACAATATCACACAACACTAGATCCTTATACTGGCCAATCTGAAAATCAACAAAGCATTGCTCCCTCACTTCCAGAGCATGAACATTTTGTAACCAGCCAATCCTATAAGGATGAGGATGTTTCATTCTATTCAAACCAAGTTTCTGAACCATGTCCTCAGCAACAAGGTTATCAGTACTACCACTATCAACAATTACATCACAAAGTTTACCTCTAGACTTGCACCAAGTTCTGAATAAGTTACTCCTCTGACAAGGTTCCTCCTTTGCACCGAGCAATGTTCTCTGAACCAACAAGTTCTCAGATTCAGGTTCATTCTGAATGTTCTCGTTTATCACAACAGTCCGTCAGTCACCAAGCTTCTTCTATGTACACTCAAAAGAACGGTGTCCTTCTTCCCCACAGTTATAACAAGTACTCTTAAAGATAACCCTACCTATCTTCCTCTTCAATTCCATAGGTTTCGGTTCATCTTCAGCAGTCGGTTTATCCTTCACCAAGTGATCAATCTTTTCCTTCCCTCGGGGATTACTATATTGTCTCCTTTTCAACTTATCTTCTACCTTCAGAGCATATTGATAAGCATCTTCAACCAAATCAATCTTCAACATACCAAGCTCATCCTGAATGTTAAATCTCAAACCATTCACATACCGAGCTATTTTTTCTTTACCAAGTTCTTTGTGTCCAGACTGAATAGTCAACTTATATAACTCCTTGGTATAGTCTTCCACAGTCAAATCTTTTTGCTTCAGATTCTGCAACTTCTTAAACAAGTCAAGCTCATAGTCAGCAGGTATGAACTTAGCTTTCAATTTAGTCACCATCAACCTCCACTGGTTGATCTTCATTTCACCTTCATCTTCTCTATCTCTTTGTAATTCTTTCCACCAAAGAGAAGCATGTCCTTTCAACTTAGTCTATGCCAATCATATTCGAAGAGGATCTTCAATTTCTTCAAGCTTTTAGAAGTCTTCTAATTCACCAATCCAATCAATCAAGTCTTCAGGTTTCAAAGTACCAGAGAAGGTAGAAACTTCCATTCGGTAACTATTACTTAACCGAGCTCTAGATCTATGCAACTGACCAATTTTGTCTTCACCAGATCTGTCTCTTCGGTCATCAACACTAGATCCATCAGCTTCAAAGTCTTCAACAGCTTCCTCATAACTATCATCAATATCAAGATTCCTCGACATACCAGCAATAGCTCTCAACAATCATGTCATTCTTAATCAATTCCATCTCAGATCTGAAATCAACTTTAACTTTCTCTGTAATCTTCAATTCCACAACATCATAGAGATCTGCAATCGCTCTAGGGTCCAATCTTCTCAGAGGCATCCTTCAAGATTTTTGAAAACCCAAAGCAATAAATCACCAACAAGGTCCTGGTGCAAACAACCTCAATTGGAGATCAGTTTACACACTCAAGATCTTCAAGCTCTGATACCACCTGACGGAGGACAGGTAAGGAGGATCCAATTAAGGACAGTCCCAACAAGCAGCCAAACACCACAATGCGGAATAACACAACAAGACAATGTTTTCAACTGAATTTTCATTAACATGCCTGGTTGTAAGGCCTTCTGGGTTAGGGCCAAATACAATCAAAGTATTTCTGCAATCTTCCTCTCAGCTAGTCCAACCCTGAAACAATCAGCAACTGATGGAAAATACTAAGGCATATCTGAACTTGAGCTCGCAAGCCTCCAAGCAATCTCCTTGTCTCCAAGCATACAAACCACTAGCTCTGCTATTACAAACTATCAGATAACAATCTGATCTTCAAGATCTTGCAGAATCCAGATCTAATCACTGACTTTCACTACTCCCACCTCCTCTAAACAACTACCCAAAGACTTCTTAAATACTAATCTTCAGCCACAAGTCGGCTGGATGACATAATTAACTCCTAAGCCAAGTCGGCTCCTATTACCAACAAATATTAAATGCAACAATAGTCAACTCTCAAATAGCTTTACAAACATTTGATTCTCCATGTCAGCCTCAAGATCTACATAGGAGAATACAATAAAAGATATCAACAATAAATGCACCAAGTCGGCCAACCAAATCTCTAAGAACTCCAGGCGGTAAACCAGAACAACCGAGCACCAGAGAAACAACCGAGCAGCAGTGAAACAACCGACCACACTAAGCAACATCGAGTAACACAGGCATCACTGAGTACAAGTTCCACCGAGCACAAGAGGTTTCACCGAGTTCCTTCAGCGACCGAGCTTCCTTCAATAATCGAGACCGTCGGTTAAAGATGCAACTAAGTAACATAGAACCAAACAACACACCTCCATGCAGATTCACTGAGTACCCTAGAATGCCCCTGCATCATATATACATGTAGATGTGTATATATATATGTATACATGTGTATATATGTATATATACATGTATGTACATATGTGTGTATATGTATACATGTGTATATATATGTATATATACATGTACATACATGTGTATATACATATGTGTATATATATACATGTATACATATGTGTATATATACATATATATACATGTACATGTGTACACACACACACGTGTGTGTGTATATATATGTATATACATTTACATGTATATGTGTATCTATACATACATATATACATACATATATATATCTATATAAATATATGTATATATTTATGTATATGTATTTATACACACATATGTGTGTGTGTATACATATATTTATATGTATATATATGTTTATATATACATACATATATACATGTGTATATATAGATCATCTTTCATGCCATTTAATATGTATGTAGATGATGTTATATATATGTGATACATATATATGTGACTCACACACACATATGTTATGTACACACACATGTGTGCATGATGGATATGTGTGTGTGTGTCATATATATATATATATATATATATCATGTGTGTTGTATATATGCACATAAGTGTACATTTATTTTTCACTTAAATTAGGATTTAGATATATAGACTTCATTTGATAGTAAAAAAAATTCAGGTACACATATATCTAGATAGATTAGACATCATGGAAGATGCATCGATTCCACCTCAGGAACTATTTGCTTGAACTAACTAGGAAATTGGAAGATTGGGAGAGTCTATAAACAAGGATAGTAGCTCTAGTGTGTATAAGAATACTTGTCAGTCGATACTTGATAGCCTCATTAAAATTAGGGATGACATTGACAGTGCTACTCCCAATTCAACATACGCTATAGAGGCCATACTTGAGAGGAAGAGACAAGAGGTTTGTTCATGCATTTCTCTTTTTGAGGTACATGGTTTAGTGCCCAAAGAGACCTTGAAACAAGAAGTTTTCCCATTTTATTTTGATCATAAGTATGTGAAGGGTTATTAGGTTACTAGGTGACAGGAACCAGCTATGACACCATTGATATACCCATGATTTCTTGCTGCCCATGGTCCTTATCCAAATAAAGACCAGATTCCATTGTATTTTGCATCATGACTTTTTGCTGAGGTTTGTTTAGGGAGGGTCGTGAATTACACTGATTTGCCACCATATCTAGGGCATGGACGTGGTAGACTAGATGATAGAGATGCTTATCTTCGACATGATCATTTTTTACTAGCACACATGGCCATTCTTAGTTAGAGGGCACCTGCTATAGCTCCTTCTTTGGGTCCCACAGTAGATGATGTTGTTCGTAGCACCCAGCTTCGAGGAGAGATTGATAGAGTTGGGCACATTGTAGCAGCTGCTAGACCCATATCTAGTGATCTGGTTGGGCAATATTTGATGTCTCGACAACACTCTAGATCCTCAGTTGGATCATCCTCTAGTAGGACCTCAGATGACATCTATAGTGTAGCGGGCATCCCTTAACTTGCTGGCCTAGAGGGACTCACAGGAGACATGGCATGAGTTATGTTAACTAGTTTGGCTGAGGATCTTCTGGATGCATACACATTTATAGCAGCAAACCATGATATCTCCATATCAGATGTTAGAGCTTGTGTGGGTACTATTAGATATGCTTAGCCACATCCTTCTCATCACCCAGACCGTGGCCATAGTGGCAGTGCCCCATGAGGATCCACCCACCGACCACTCTATTGTTGCAGAGGGAGAGGCACAATGTGCAAACCCTTTAGTGAGTGTAGTGCGCTAGTCCTCTTATGTTGGCCTTGAGGATGTTGATTTCATCATGACGACTATGGGTTACATGGATTTGCTGACATGTGATGATTTGAATTCCATGTCATCTTGTTTATTCAGTCTGTTGCATTCATCATTAGTGGGATGTGTGTCGACTAGTCATGTTGCAGATGTAGAGTTGAGCCTGGACGAGGCCCAACAATATCTTGATGCCTTGGTTGACTCAATTGAATCTAGGGAGTCTAAGTATTATCAAGTGCCACCATCTACACAGGTAAATCTTATTTTTAATGTTACAAACTAAGTTTGCAAACTTTCATATCATGTAAATTTACTTTTTTTTTTAATTCGATTGATATGATATCATGTGTATTATATATATGATTTTTTTTTATGGGGAGATGCCTCTTGTTACTCCTTCATTTAGGCCTGATCGTGTACATCGTCGGGACTCACTTGATGATGACATCAGTAGTGGACAAGTGAGTTTTAAATTTATTGATGTGTACATGTATAATTTATATCACTTTATATATTTATTGCTTAGATACATGTAATTTATATCACTTTCTTTGTACAGGGATTGACACATCGTTCACAACATGATAGTCACTCTGGGGACCGCTTAGTGAGGAGTCGTCACGATGAGTCCTAGGTTGTTGATCCATATAGCTAGTACATAGACACTTTCATCTTAGTTATAGAGACACTTTATATATTTTTGATCTATACACATTATGTACATTTGATGTTATATTTCGTCTCTAGACTCTAGGTCTGATTGACATGTTACATTTGATATTATTTGATCTATATACTTTTGATCTATGTTTCATGATTGACATGTTATATGTTTGATGATCTAAGAACTATATTTGATCTATGATTGTTGTTTGACGTGCTATAGTTGATCTATGTTTGATGATTGACATGTTATATGTTTGATGATCTAAGAACTATACTTGATCTATGATTGATGTTTGACATGCTATATTTGATCTATGTTTGATGATTGACATGTTATATGTTTGATGATCTAAGAAATATACTCGATCTATGATCGATGTTTGACATGCTATACTTGATCTATGTTTGATGATTGACATGTTATATGTTTAATGATCTAAGAACTATACTTGATCTATGATTGATTTTTGACATGCTATACTTGATCTATGTTTGATGATCTTGACATGTTATAATCAACTATACAAACAAAGCATTGCAATGTCATGCATACATTCAAATTGAGATAAGTATTTAATCATCCCCTTAAGACATGCAATGTACATTCAGATTTCAAAATAAGTATTAATATTGTTCAATATGCAATAGTTTACTTAAGACAAATTTATTTCTATGTCAAAATTTTCAACCAAAATTCACACAAGTTGTATTAGTAACATCTAGTGGTTATATGTTTGACATGTAATTTATAATATATATTTGATGATGTAGAAGTTATATGTATTTGATTGTAGTTATTTCATCTAGGATCACTTAAGACGTGTCCTAATTAATCAACTATACAAACAAAGTATTGCAATATCACATGCATGTACACATTCATTGAGATAAGTAATAAACCATGCCCTTAAGACATAAATTTAAATTGATATAAGTAAATTAAATCATCCCCTTAAGATGTGCAATACATTCAAATTGAAATAAGTATTAATATCACACATACATTTAAATTGAGATAAGTATTAAATCATCCCCTTAAGACGTGTTCTATTAAATCAGCTATACAAAAAAAATTGTAATATCATGCATACATTCAAATTGAGATAAGTATTTAATCATCCCCTTAAGATGTGCAATGTACATTCAAATTTTAAAATAAGTATTAATATTGTTCAAATTGCAATATTTTACTTAAGTCAAATTTATCTCTATGTCAAATTGTTCAACCAAAATTCACACAAGTTGTGCAAACATGTATATACATTGTTTCCATGCCACATCAAGTGGTTCACCTCGTTGTTGGATAACACATAATATTCTCTCATGATCATCAGTATCAAGTCTCCACTTACGAATGCCATGTCCTGCTACTGGATGAAGATATAGGGTAGTGGCAATTACAAGGTGGCTATACTGATAAACCTTGTTAGGTTGATAATGAATAAACTGGATCCCATGTTTAAGTATTTTTATTTGCTTCAAATATGTTCCTTGCACAACAACTGAACCTGCACATACAAGAAACAACATAGATAAATTAACCATAGACACAAAATTTTGTCGCAATTTGTCTAAATTTTAATAAATTAAACATAAATACACTACTAGAACCTTTGGAAAACATAATTTCATCACTTGTTTCATTGTTTGGTAGCTTCTTCCTCTCCTTGGTGCAACAAAATAAATAGCCACTAACACCTTCTACATTTCCAGGCTCTGCTACTATTGCAAAAACATGTCCTGCAAAATATATTTTTAACAACTTGTAAATTTAAATTAAAGAGACTTCAAGTATAATTTACTATATATACATGTCTATATTGAATGGTAAATAAGAATGTACATTCTGACTAAATTCGTAGAAATTGAGATTATGAAACCTAAATATATACATACCAATTTTGATCAAACCTGAAATATGGTCATAATCGGTAGAAATCAATGGAATGTCATCGTAGCTTTCATCCTCAACTTCATCATTTGTATTAGTAACATCTAGTGGCACCAATTTCCATTCACTAACATATCCACATTGTCGGTTGATGCATTCACCATAATTTGCAGTAGTGCAATCATAACAAAAGCATGAGTAATCTCTAGTGTACAATGACCACACATTACTATTTGTACTCATAACTAAATGTAGGGATCTTGTTTTGTCTAACCTCTTGCATCCATACAATGATCTTCTATTAACACATGAAGAAGACATGTAAAAATTTAAAACAAGTTAAACATGTATGTACATGTTCAAATCAATATTTAAAGTACATATATACAAATTTGATTTAATAATTTGAAAATATGTTGCATATATACCTAATATCACCCAGAACACTTTGAACCGTATGACTTGATCCAATCGTGATGATATGTTAGCCCCACTTAGAATCGCAAAGTGCATCTTGCACCACTCAACAACATCATGAGCATTATTTATACAATATCCCTGATAGTCCAGTTGATACATTCTTAAAACATGTTTGATACAAGCTCTTGCACCATCATGCTCAGCCTTTCCATGTCCACTCTCAAAGAACCTCCAAATGTGTGGTATCTTTTGGTATTGATGATATCTACATAGTGCAAAAAATGGCCTTGTTGATTTAAATTGTGATGCACATCCATCTGACCAAACGAAATGCTTTTCAATTTTTATACCTTTTTTCCAAATATAGAAAAAATGTCTTAAAGCAATGCTCGACAAAATATGTGTAATGCTCTTTATCATCACTAATATAAAAGTGATATTCTTTCATAATGATCTGTGCTTGATGTGTTCTTTCAATGCCATCCAAATCTAATTGTGCATGTCTATAGCACACATGGACCATAATAGTGACCTTCTTTGTATAATAGCATTCTACCTAAAGTTGTTTTTGAGAAACAAAAGAGTAATTCTTTGCAAAGTCAACGATCGATAAAATTGTTCCAAGTGGGAAATTTTCTCTTAGTATTTGTAACTGTTATGCTTGCCACTTAGCAAAAAAAACATGACGTATATATGATTGAATCAATTTACAAAAATTATTTATAAATGCTCCAACAAGTATCTCCTCCTCTACATATTCCAACCTTGTTGATTCTTTCCCAACTTTTGTTTAAGACTTTATGCACTTGTAACTCTTACATTTTACCATCCTCGTCATTTCAGTATCTTCAACTCTCAAAGGAAATTTAGCAAAATTCCCACATGTTTCACAAGTTCCTCTTATGCAATCTATTTCACATATTGTATGTTCAATTGATTTGTCACATAAGATTGATGCTATGAATTGGCTTGGTCGATTAGGAAAATCATTTTGAGAACCATCACTTTCATCTACCATCTTTCAAAACCCTTGATAGTAGAGATCAAATTCAATATGATATCGACAACAACAAGTTTCAAAAGATTTATTTATCTTCACATAATATGGCTTTAATCTTTCAAACATTGTTTGTCTAATCTTTATGTCAAAGTTTGAATTACAAAATGAGAGATACATTTCATGTTGTGTGGTGTCCAACCAACATTTTTTGTATCGCAAATATTCCTTGGGCCCAATCCTATGCTTGATAACATCTCTAAAATTTGGTGAAGGACGAGAATGATTAGTCCAAAAGTTTTAATCAATTTCCTAAATATTTCATCAATCCTATCAGAACGAGGAGATCTACACATTAGTGCTCAATTACCTTCCAATGTAGTATCATCCAAATTGATTCTCCTTTTCAAATAATGTGATATTGTCTTCCTACTATACCTGATATGAGATGAAAGTGAAGAGATTTGTCTTTTTGGGAATATTTTTTTATTTAAAATAGGTGTCAATATTACTCTTCTTGAAATTGACTTATCTATAGATCTAGTTGTTTTCCCAATGGAATGCAAACCTTCCTTAATACTTTCAATTATATCTTTTTGTATGTTAGACGATTTCATCTTTTTCAAAGTTGCATCTACCCCCAAAAGTTTTAATGGCTCTTTTAACTCATCTTTAAGAAGTGAAATTGATAAGAGTTGGGTTTTTTCAAGTGTATCAAGATTCTCAAATTGTGCAATTATTTCCTTAGACTTTTTATTCAATGCCCTCTTCGTAGTATTTGTAGGTTGTTTATCATAATGTCTTAATTTTTCCACATCCACTTCAATAGAGTTTGCAATTTATTTTTATCTTCAATCCTTTAGCTAGAATAACATTCTCATTTGTTGCTTGAACTTGGGCTACAAACAAAAAAATACTCTTAATAGAGTCTTAAAAGGCTACACATAGTTAAAAAAAAATACTCTTAAGGGGAAGACCCAAAATACATATTCACCACAAAGAGACTAAATAGAGAGAGAGAGATGTGTACTTGTTTGAGCATGAGATGAACCTTCTCGAACTTTTGAAGTTTGTTCTTGTTGAGCTTGGGATGACCCTTCTCCAACTTCAGAATGTTGTACTTCTTGACACTACTACATTTGGGGCCAAATTTTGACAGAAACTTCCAACGGATAATTTTTTATTATGAATTTGGGGTTTTTTTTGTAATAGTCCCCGATGGTGTCGGGATTCTGATGGGTTTTAAATAGACCATTGGAATTCTGACAGTTTCGGGGTATACATGAAAAAAAAAGTGAAACGGCCAAATCATTTTTATTTCTATTGCAGAGAAAAGGAGCGGGTCAAAGCTGAGTGTGAAGACATATCCGAAGGTATGTGATTTCTTCATCTATGATCTAGTATCTTTGGCAGGCAACTTTCGAGCCTCTTGCATCATATTCGACCACAAATTTCAAATGCATTGCATTTTACTTATGGACTTCAAAAGTTTATTTGATTTATTTTGAGACTTTGTTTTTTCATGTACAGCATGCGAGATAGGGCATCATTCCTTTTCTGTTTGAATTCTTTGTTCTGATTTTATGGCATGTGTTTATTTGATCATGAATCATGAAATTGGATTCATGTTTGTTGATATTATTGGCACGTTTAATGACACCATTGTATATTGCTGAGATGCTCACTGAAATGACCGCATTCTATTGGTGTCGTGCCCTAGCCTGTGCTTTATCTCTATTGTTTGATGTTATTGGTGCTTGTGCTCAAGGATATCGATTCACTATTTTGAAATGTTGACTGTGGTTATCAAATGGACAGCTCGTGAGCTTCTAGCTAGGCGCCATTTGTATTGATATCTTAGGGCATCAAATGTATTGTATCATTGATAGTTGAGACTTTGTTAAAAGGAAATAGGACAAAGAATGATTTTGATTTATTTTCTCTATTTTGATCCCTAAGTGGCTACCGCCATGATTTTTATTTTGAGTACAACTTTGATAGAACTTTAGTTGGGTTTTCACTAGGGTTTTCAGTATATTGAGCTACAACAGAACACAGTTCTTTTTGGTGCTTTTTTTCCCATATTCAGTAGATAAAAATCATGGCGAAAACCACTTAGCCATCTTTTTAATGTTCCAGGTATTTTACAAAGATACAAGTATGTGGATTTAACATTCAGTTGCTTGCAGTTATTGATCAAATGCAAATATTTTGTCAAGTTGAAAGGGCAAGAAATCAGTTTGGTGTTTTCGGTTTATGTTAAAAGTTGATTTGGTAAAATCCTCAAAAAACACACTACATGTTCTAAAATGTAAAGAAGTTGAATTTTAAATGTAAGATATATATCTCACCCATAGTAATCAAAAGAAAGGACATGAAACTAAGGAGATTTACCAATCCAAAAATATAAGCGAATAGAAAACATGATTGGTACCTTATGAATTGGTTTTTGAGGTGCACGATCTTCATCAATATCCTCAGAAGAAGACCCCTCCTCACTGCTACTGCTTTCTTTTTTAACAATTGGTTTGGAAAAAGGGCAATTATATGTTAATATAATCCCCAAATATAAAATAGGATTACGTATGATCATCAGTTAATCAGAATCAAGTAAATAACATAAGAAGATGACATATTTGGAAGTGTGTGAGCCTCACTCACTCCATAATAAGGAAGCCCATAAAATCACCACAAAGAGGCCCAAGCATTAGTTCCAAACTCTAGGGATGTATAAATGGACAGGGTGTGGAAAAGTAAGCAGTCCTGAGAGAAAAATGATCTTTGAAGTTTTCCAAAGAAAAAAATTCCAACACTAGGAGATTGAATGATCCTATCATTTTCTAGAATCAAATTTATATTACCAGATTCACTTATTCATTTTATTTTGATGAATTAATAAAAAGTAAACTATGAGGACTTGCATGTCCAGGAGCATCAAATCATATAGAAGAACATATTCACACACAAGAAAAGAGAAAAGTAGAGATGTACCTAATGATTGAGGATCTTCACCAACATAAAAAATAAATCATTGTCAACATCTTTGGTATCCTTCTGCAAATTCATCACATCTTTCGTCATTTGGGTAATCTTAGGATACAAATCCTATCAATTCTCTACAAACCATCTATCCTTAAAAAGTCTAATACACCGATCGATCAATTGGAATGTATCAAACTAGTGGACATCAACACTGCCTCCCTCATTCACCTCTAATTTCACCATAAATGGCACCCACTCCTTCAACCCACTCTTGGCATGCAGTTCCACAACATGTCAAATCTCTAAATTGGAAGATTATAATCTTTCTTTCCCTGACTGATAGTCTAACTAAAAATAAACCCTACCCTACTCAACCCTAACCCAATACCAATAGCCTCAACTTGTTTTTCCTCCTCAGGAGCCCTCAACATAAACAAATTGTCCTCAGTCCCTTGTTGAGGGGGTTCATAAATAAAATCCACATTAACCCACCCCTCCCTTCTTAATTTATACTCCCATAAATAAATCTGCCTCTTTTAACATCAAAAGCTAAATTCTCACACATATTGTTGAAATGTATTGGTTGCATCTCTATCAAATGAAACGATTTGGGAATGGGCCTTCTCTTGTCACTCAACTCTCATTTTCTTCTCAATTAGATCATCAATGGTCATATTTTTACCAAAGCTCCTAGCAACACTTATTTTTATCTAGGGGCCAATGACAAATTGTTGTCCCTAATAATCAAGATATATCATCTAACCATGGCCAATACCCAATACAATAAAGATATTTGTTTATGTGGAGATTAATTCTCTGTCTGAAGAAAAAGGTTCAATATTTGTCAACTTGTTAAAAAGTTTTTAGGAACTCTGATTCACCCCCTCTCATAGTTCATTAACTTCCAACATTTATCTCATTAAAAGAATGAAAGATTTTTGTTTAAATAGCTTCCATCATACTTGATTTCATAAATTATAGATTATAATCAAACATGATGTGGTTTATTCTACTCAAGAATTCATAATAATAATGATAATACCTTCACGAATAAAGGGCGAGGGTTAGATTTCAGCAACGCCCTATTGTCATAATATTCTTTTTATAAGAAGATCATAAATCCCCTATTATCTTCCTTCAAACCTGTGATACACACCTTATATGTTCTTTGTATATCACATATATTCCTCAATATAAATCTGATATACTTTTGATTCTTTGACTCCTCCTTTCTCCCCTTATAACTTCTCTAATTCTAATATTTTTATGTTGCACGCAATACTCTCCCTTATATCTTCCTCAATTGTAGTGATGTTTTTATGATAATATCTTTAGGGATAAAAGTCAACTCCTTTTGTGGATGTTGACCTCCACTTAAGGTTTTTATAGACATATATGTATTTAATGATAATAATGAAACTGTTTAGATACATGTCTGTATCTTAGATGTGATTTCCCCCATGAATAGAAATCCTTGTTTTGTTGGCGTGATTATTTATCAATGCTAAATTGGATAGTTTAGTCTGAATTTCCCAAGGAAAGGGATTGGTCTACATGATATTTTTCTCAAGACCAGATCTCTAAATATATTAAGTTATTATCAGTGATGGTAAGAATTCGTTATGGCAAGAATTATTATTTACATTTACCTTTGTTTTGTATATCTTTATTTATAAAAATTTGAAACTACATTTTGTCCCTCATGGTGTAACACCTCCTTTGATAGGAAACCAAAAATGGGAATCCATTAGGTTTCTTAAAATCTTCATTTTCCTTTTTTCTAACTTCTTGCTCATTGAAATCAATTCTTGAGCTATCTTTGCAATTTCTCGATCATTTTTCAAAACTTTCATAAAATTTTTATCACTTGGCTTTGATGCCTCATCACCTTGGTTGCACACTAACATGCTCTCAGCTTCATTCTAGTAGGCCTTGCCTTCTTTTCTTCAAAGGATAGTTATCTCTCACCTCACACTCATCTATCTCAAATTTTTAAAGCAGATCAATAGTTCTTAATCTTTATCTAATATTGTTTATTATTTTCTTAATTTATCGGTCATATCTCTATCTTGGTTGACTTCAATAGCCCTCTAAAAAGATTTTAGAAATAATATAATTGACATTACTCAACAGTCAAATTCCAAATCTGAAAAAAGAGAAAGTCTAATTCCAAATGAAGCCTTAATTTCTACCTCATATGATACATTGAAGCCTTAATTACTACCTCATATGATACAATGAAGCACCTGAATGTGTGAATATGACTTATAAACTGTTTATATTGAAGAGAGATACAATTGCATATAAGAAACTTTAAGTAATACTTCAAATTAAAAACCAGGCCAAAGGGGAAATTTAAAAATTAAAGAAGGTAAGGATGACAATATATATATATATATATATATATATATATATATATATATATATATATATATATATATATATATATATATATATATATATATATATATATATATATATATATATATCATTTTCAATTTGAATTTGTATGTATATATGTGCGACTGTATTTTCCTATAGTGTTCCTTAGTCTTGATTGAGTATGACAGGCACATGGTCGCTAAATTGGACTTGCATAGTGCCGTTAGATTAAAGGGGTGCAATATCTTCTATTTATTAGGTGCATGAGATGAAGGTTGAATGTAAGAGTCTTATAATGTTGAGTTACCTTTGGATCTCAAGTTTTTGATACTCTTATGATGATCTTTCTCAACAAGTATTTTATTCTATTGTTGTTTTTGGAATAACATATTGGGTAAATACAAAATTGTGTACTTCTACAGGACATGCAACACAAAATTGAAGCATCAAACAAGACTTGATCAAGTTGTAGGTGGAACGTGCACTCAAATAGTAAGTAATGTAGATAACAAAATAAGTAATCTGTCGTGTCTACATTTTGTTATTTTCTGAGATTACATCCATGTTCTATATTCATAGAATGGTTGAAAATTGAAATTTACAAGTCGATAAAAGTACTGATGGGTGTTGTTCCCTGCACCCTTAATCAACAACTTTCCTCCATTTGTGGTCTCAAGTTGTCTCCATTTGTTGTTCCCTGCACCCAATAAGTGTTAGATAGGCATATTTGTCATTTTAAGATCAAAGATAAAGGCCCCCTTTTTTATGCGCATGCGCACACACACACAACATATACAACATATACAACCTTCACCATGCAAATTTTCCTAAGCACTACTGGGACCTTACCCTGAAACAAATGTATTATTGTGAAAATAATCACAAGTCCATTTGTTGCAGGGTCTAGCTCCCAGTGTAATACCCCAAAAATGGGCTATAGGTTCATTGACCTCCTACATTGTCAAATCGATCAAAATCGACATAAAAGTCCTAACCTAAGGCACATCTGCACATTAATTTATCAAAACCCTAATTGATTTTATCCTAATTCTGCATCGGGGAATATTTCTTGAATGTTCCTAATTTATCTAATCATCCTAATTGAATATTATTTGGCGATAAATCATATTTATCCTAAAATTTGATTAATTGAATATTTTGAATATTTAATTAATTAGATTTAATTTTTTCACTTAATTATTTAATTAGATTTAATTGCATTTATTCCTAATTAATATTATTTAATTTTGACAATAAATAAAAAATCCTATAAATAATTGATTAAATTCTTATTTAATTAATTAAATCCAGTTGCCAATATTAATGATATAGTTTGGAATAAAAGTTTGATATAATAATTGATTAACCCATAAATCAGTTATTTTAATTGAAAATCAGTTAAGTTGAGAATAAATCACTTTATTTTTAAAATTAATTCATATTAAATCATGCACAATCAGAAAAGCAGTCAACTTTAAATCAATTATCAATTTCAATTTGTTAACTTTCTAAACTCAACATGTGATTGTGAGTTGAAAAAGTGACCTAAACTCTATTTTGAGTTAAAAAGTGCTTTTGCATGATATTATGAATTGATCTATTCTTGATTTCTTGTTAACTCAAAAATCAACCTGAGTTTATCAAGAGTAATTTATGGCTTTTCTCAATGCATCCTCAAGCCATGGATTTCTATATAATTGAGGCTTAGTCCTTCATCTTAGAGCCCCCTGTGAATTTGCCTACTTGAACTCTAGCGAATTTGCATTTGAAGAATCAAGCTCTTGCGAACATGCAATTGTGAGATTTTTGTTATTGCTTTGATCATAGTATTCATTCATTTTCATATCATAGCATATCATTGTTAGATCAATTTGCATATCATTTCAATTCATTCTAGACTAGTTTCATATCATTTTTTCATCTTATTGCACACAAAATCCAAGCATATAGATTAATCTACATTCATCTTCATACATCTTTCAATCATTTAAATCCTTCGTTTAGGTGTTGCATTTTCACTAATCTCAGTCTGAATCTGAGAATACCATACTTGCACCTACTAGAAGGCAGTAAATTACCTGGTTAACTTATTTCATTTATATTGAAAATTTCTTGATTTGCTAACCTCTAATATTTTATTGAAGTGTTGTGTCTCCAGCTAGGTACAAAATTCACATGCACACCCAGTAGTGCTTGGTCAAATTTGATGTATTTCTGATATATTTTATGTATAATATATAGGATATTTTTTTTTTATTTACAAACTACTATATTATTTGAATATCTTTCTTTCTTGCCACAATAGGAAAGAGTTTGAGGTGGAAGACTACAATAACATAAGTGTTTCAATTTGGAATACTATACTAAAACATCATTTCATAACTAACTTTTCAATTTCTATATATAATTAGGTTATAGATAATCTAAGTGAAGAAGGATCATGTTAGACAATCCAAGTGAAGCACATAATGGGGATACAATCAATAGATTGTGGTCTAACTTGAAAAGAAAAGGCGATGGAAAATGTTATTTTCCCTGCAATATTTGTAAGGACTTAAACACTAGAAGATTGCTAATCAAAACAGCTAAGAGACATTGTAGGGATAATGGTCACATTGAAGGGGGGTTTGATTATCATCAATTGGTAATTTTTTCATTATATTTATTTAACAATTAATATATATATGAAATACACTTGATGATGAGATCATTATCATGGTTTATTTGTGTTCATCATTTTTATATAGGTCAACCTCCCCGAGGGAGTATGTGATATGGACCATGGAGGTGCGAATATAGAGAATATGGCTTTGGAAGTGGAGGATCATGGAGGTGTGAATATTGAAGCTGAAGATTATGATCCCATGGAAGATGACGATCATGCGCCAGATAACACATTTGAAGATGATGGTACTAATACATTGATCCATGACACATTTGGTACTGGCACAACTGATGATGATGATGATGATCAGGATGATGTTGATGTCATCCATGATATACCTCTACTTGAGAAGGCAACCATGACCCTTTACGAAGGCTCCCAAACAACTCTTATCTCTGATGTATTGTCGTTGTTGTTGAACTTGAAGGTTATGAATGGTTTATCCAACATAACAATGTCACGTATGCTAAGGTATGTCATATATGGCATTATAGTAATTAAAGGGTGAAACATGTACCATAAATATTGTTAACATTAACAACTTATATTTTTTTCTATAGATTGATAGGTGAGTTTTTGTTACCACCATCAAATATTCTCCCTCACTCATACTGAGAATTATGTGCCACTATGAAAGAGATTGGAATAGAGTATCAAGCAATAGATGCCTATCCCAATGATCATATTATTTATCATAAATAACATGAATTTGCAATAGAATGCCCTGAATTTCATACGAGTAGATATTGAACAGATCAAATAACAAAAAAGGTGCCTCACAAGGTTCTTCGTTACATCCCCATTATACCACGTTTGCAAAGATTTTTCAGGTGTAGTAGCTTGGCACAATTTATGGATTACCATGCATGCAATAGGAGTCAAGATGACATTATTTGAATGCCTGCGGATGGTTCTGCATTTAAGGACATAGAGGAAAAGTGGCCGCACTTTATCAAAGAACCTCGAAATCTCAAGCTTTCATTGGCAGCGGACAGTGTCAATCCATTTGGAGAGCTAAGATCTGTTTACTCTATTTGGCATGTTTTTATCATCAATAATAACATTCCTCCATGGATGTCAATAAAGAGGGAGCACATTATGTTGGCAATGATTGTTCTAGGTATTTGATCATTTAATAGTTATCTACATGTAATTATAAATCTTGCAGTAAAAAGGTTACAATAATTATGTAATGTTGTTGTTTATTCAACTAGGTAAATACCAAGTCAAAGATATGAATGTATATATTGAGCCTCTTATCGACGAGTTGATGGAGTTATGGAATGGTGTCACTATATATGACATCTCTAGACCAATAAGACACAGACAATTTCAATTCCATGCAATACTTGTATGGACAATACATGATGCCCCAAGGCTAACACATTTTTCTGGTATGTTATGGTGAATTCAAGTTGCACATGATAATTCTAAATATAAAAATTAACATATTTAATCCAATTGTATCATTATCTTGTAGGTCTTCAAACAAAGGGAAAATTTGCATGTCGAGTTTGTGGTCCAAAGATGAAATCTCGTCATTCAAAAAGTTTAGGAAAGCAGGTGTTTGATGAGCATAAACACTTTCTCCACAAAAATCATAAGTATCGAATTACCGAAAAACATATTTTCAATGGGAAAGAAGAAACTACATCTAAGCCACAGAGAATGACACCTCGCCTATAGAAGTTGGAATATACTAGAATTAATCGTCAAGGTACTACTGTTCTACATAATGGTTTATATTTGGAATTTGTATATTTATATTGTGTTTTTTTTTGTTGATTATGTGATTGATGATCATGAAATGTCGTCAAGGCAATACTACTAAGCACCTTCCAAAGGGACTAAAAAGTTATCCAAGACAATTTAGTAGGTTTCCATCCTACGAGCAACTGCAAATTGTGCATAAGTTTGATACTATGCATATTGGAAAGAATGTAATGGAGACATTGTGGAAGATATTGGATGGAAGGCGTGACAAAGAAAAAATTATCAAAATTTATAGCGACATTCATGAATCCAATCATGCAATAAAAATTTTTATTGAATCAAATAGAAATGGAGAATGGATTAATATAAGTGCCCTTAGTTATTAATAGAGCAACAAAGAGATGCAATAAAATAAGCCATACGAAAAATTTGATTTCCCACAGGATTTGCTGCGAACATAAGCAATACCATATAAAAAAAAAGTGAATTTGGGCCAGGGTTGAAAATGCATGATTGGCATACCTTCATCAAGGTAAGTCATGTTATTTTATATTTACAATATATTTGTAAACTGCATGTACTTATCATTGTATTATGTGAGAAAAGAATGACATAATTATTTTTATAATTGTTGCAGTACATGCTACCCCTATCTCTCCCAGAGAACTTCGACAATAAAATCAAACAAGTGATATATGATCTTGGAAAATACATGAGGTAAGCAATGATATCTGTTCAATTTTTTGTATATATTTATTTTATTCGTAATTTTTTTTCTTTTTATGCAATATATTGTAAAGTCTCATGTTTATATATTTTTGTGTCTTGAATGTCTTGTAGGTGGTTGTCATCTAAAGAAATCCATAAAGCAAATATAAAATATTGGAAGAGAAGAATTCCTCATCTAATGTGTGAAATGAAAAAGTGTCTACCTTCAACCTTTTTCAATGCACAAGAACACTACCTCATACACCAAGTTGAGGAGATTGAACTGTGTGGACCCATACACACTCGGTCAATGTGGATGGTTGAGAGGCACTTGAAATTTTTGAAGGCTTTGGTTTGGCAAAGAGCATGTCCTGAGGGTTCTATGGTGGAGGGATATATGGTATACTAGACTATAGTGTACGTTACTGAATATCTTCCTAAGCTTGCAGCAAAGATCCATATAGATCGCATTTGGGATCTCGCCACCATTAGAAAATTCGAAGGGGAGTACTTGGTGGGGAAAGGTAGAATGAGGAAAATGAGAGGTAATAAATTATAAGATGTTATTGTAGCTATTAATTAATTCTTAATCTTCAAAATTAATCGGTTGTAAGTCATCTATTTATTTTGTGTATAGCTGCTCGAGAGTGGGATGCAATACATTTGTATATTGCAAACAATCAAGATTGGATGATGATATGGATTGAATGATGTTATCATTTAGGTCACACATTAACATGGAAAGTTGTGTCTTAATTGGTTAATGAAGCTCATCATAATGGAGATCCAAATGATACGCAAAGGGAAATAGATTTAGCATATAGTTTAAGATATTTCCAGGTACGTATAAATTTGTTAATCACCCGTATGTTTATGAACTCCTAATGCAATAATTTATACATGTTTGACATATTTTTGCAGGTCAAACACCACAAGACTATGTTTTGCAATGGTCATAAATTTTGCATCAAAAAGTTGGATTACACAAAGAAAACATGTGATTCTGGGATAAGTGCAGCCTTTCAGGTGACTAATATTTCATCTAGAAATGACTTACATCCTTGAGAGTCTAAAAATTGATACTATGACATTTTGGATGATATACTTGAGTGTGACTTTAATTCCTTTAGATTAGTTCTCTTCATTGTCAGATGGTACATGCTACGACTTAATCAAAATGATCCTGATAGAACTATTATTGAATATGACAATAGATTTCTAATGATTAATACAAGGTGGTTTGAGCCAGTTAGGGATGAGCCCTATGTTCTTCCAAGCCAATGTGAGCAGGTATTTTACTCAGAGGCTCCACATAAATCAGGTTGGTTGTTTGTTGTTAGACATGATCCAAGAGGAAGGACGATGAGGTATAATATGATGGAAGAAGAAGATTGCGAACAACTAGAAGATGATGTAGATGATGATCACGAACAATAGTTAGTCGATGATGTTCCTGATGCAACTTTTCTTGAAGAAGAAGAAGAAGAAGATGATCATGATGCTATTGATGATGATGATGATGACAACAATGACGACGACGATGATGATGATGATGACGACGATGATGATGATGATGATGATGATGATGATGTTGATGTTGATGACGATGATGAAAATGATGACAATGACGGTTGTGGTGATGATGTCGATGATGACAATGATCATGGTGATGAGTTGGATGAAGAAGAAGATGAATGACATGAATTAAATGTACAGTTACGTGATCACTTCTTAATCTATTTAATATTGATTTCTTGATAGAAATGTACAGTTATGTGATCAATGCTTAATCTAATTAATTTGTGATGTACCTTTTAATGTTTTAAATTCATATGGGATGCTTATGGTTTTTAATGTACTTACTATGTATTTTTGAGTATATTTATCATGAATTTTTTAGCTAACATAAGATAATTGAATTACATATGTAAGTACTCGAACCCCTTTCACGAGCATCCCACACAATCTCATGGATCAACAAGTATAAGTCAACACACCCTATAGAGATTAATGTATTTCACAATTTGCAAAATATCTCACATTACTTGCTATCTCTCTCATTTGATGGAATGCAGGTAGCAGCAAATGGGTATTTATCAGATGTGTCTTCCTTGAGCAAAGGAAATATAGGAACGGAAGATGAAAGTGAGTCATGTAGTATGTCTGAATTAGGAAGATCAACTAGAGGTCAAAAGACTAGAAGGAAATTTAATAAACGCATGAAATTTTTTCTTGCTCAAGGGGGGTCATATTCTTATGATGATGAGAGCAAAGGCGATATCGAGGTGCCCTCTAGGTACCAATATCTATAGAAACAATGGGTTCCCAAGGAACTTCCTCCAATAAACACTTATTTTAGTGTTAAAGACAAGATATATCGCATTGCACCATCGTCAATACATGGTTTGGGCCTATTTTCCATGGATGGAATAAAGGTCTCTTACAACAAAGTTTTCAAATTGATGGAGTATATTGGACCTTGTTACGATTAAAAAAGTTGGATGCAAATTATTCAATATAAAAAAAGTATGCATAGGTATGCACTCTCAAAAAATTATAATCAACAAAAAGACAATGAGCAAAGTAAAAGAGTGGCTATATACATTGACAGAAGGCCAACAACATCAGGGAATATTGTACATTTTATAAATAGCATGTGACCTCTGTCAACTATTAAGCAACCCAATTGCATATTTGAGGCGCACGAGGGAAATCAATATGTGCAGGGGAAGAGCTTCTTATTGATTACAATTTAAATTGCATAGATACAAACAATGTCACTATCACGGGGGTGCATGTACGTACTATGTGCCATTAAATAATTGAGTTTTTTTGCCAGCCACATCTAGAGAGTCTCCTCACCATCCACCTCATCTCCATCATCATCTTCTAATGAAATTTATTAGTCTAGTCATTTCTAATTATTGGTTAACTTTAAATAATAACACAGGGCCACAATATGGATCAGCTACATAGAGGGGACAATGATGATTCTGCAGGCACTTCTTCCCAGCATATAAACCTCTTTGTTATTGTACTACAAATTAGATAGAAGCAAAATGTTAAATAGTGTTTTTTATTATGTTCTTTTCATCATTGTTTCAGATTAATTCTAATAGTGTTAGTAATATTGTTTTCACAAACATGTGGTCAGTAGAGAAAGGGAAAGGAACCCGTAGTCCCTCAAGAGGAGTACTTTGACGAGGACCTAGATGTTGATTTCACTATTTGTGATGACTCGGCCTCTGCAATTAAAAAATGCCTCCAAAAAATTGGAAAAATAGTGGCTCAATTGGCATCTATATTCCCTCTGACTCCTGAGTCACAAAAGAGGGCAACTAAATTGATGCACCTATCTCAAAATTACAGAGTAAGTATTAATGTAATTTTTAATTGTAACAAAAGTTAAATAATAGTTTTTATGTTATACTAGTCTTTTATGGCATTAAAAAATAAGTGGATGTGTTGCTTTTACAACTTTTTTTGCGTAATTTTGATCCTCACGACCATGATGAGGGTAGTGCAGCTAGTTCAGGTAGATCGCATGTTGGACTATCTTTTTTTTTACTCTCTAACAATATTGTCCATGCTAATCATTGCTTTTATTATGCTCTAACAATCTTATTTTTCATCACTTGTCAATGATCATTTACTATCACCGCCTCATACGATGACAGGCTCAGATGTACTATGTCTTGCAATGTCGGCAACACGTAGCATGGCCACAGACGCCATGAAACCACCTACTCGTACACATATTTTATTTTCTCTATCATTATATATATGTTTATTTCCCTTGAAGTATTATTTCTTAGGGGCATTTTGTAATGGATTCAATTTATGCAATAGGAGATGCATCACTTGATGGTGAATTTCCTGGATGTACTCCTATTCCTAGTATGGGATCGGTGAAGGATTGCATATTGCTTGTGAGCAATGAAGAAGGAGTTCCCTTGAAAATAGAAAAACTTCCAGGTGCTTTAAAGATTGGACCTTTCTTTTATTATACAATCGTATGTTAATTACACCTTGCATTCAATATGAGAAGCTTACATCTATTATATTCTTATTTTATACTATTATATCCTTCGATGAATGATCCCATGATTATTTTGCAGGGAATGATGTTTTTTATGGTAAACTTGGTGACGAGTGTTTGCAGATATTTGGGCCTACCAACTGTACAGGGTGGAACATCATATCCGAGCTAAAACACCAATCCACTATTTTGATTTCATATCATTGCTAGGATAGTCTTCATTACATACATTTCTTAAACTATATTAAAGGTAATTTCACTTCATTTTTTAATCTAACACTATTTTTTTTTCTTAAAAGGTGGAAAAGCCAAGATATAAAGTTAAAGGATGCTCTCATAGAGAGTATGAAAAACTTATTTGTACCTCATGCATTTGAGAAGGGTAAGCTCCTTCAGAAAGTTGAGTTATATTTGAGGTATATTAGGGACTAGTACAGGTGTACATTATCCAAAAACCTGAAGTACCAGCGCCCCCCTTGCATTCCTGATTTAGAGTGGCAATGTCTTATTCTGGATGCGAACGAGAAAAATGAAATAAAAAAAGGAATTACACCACCAGACAACAAAAGAAGGTATGTGATACTGTTAAGAATGTAATTGTGTACTAAATACTCTTCATATTTATATTAACTAACATATTTCAATCTTTTCATAGATTGCCTGACACATCAAAGGCAACAAAGGCAAGACTACAAAAGCTAGGCTCTGGCGGTTATTCCAAACTTGTTGCATGAGTTGTAAGTGTTAATATTATCAGATTTATATAAGGAAAAATACAATTTGTAGATGGCTTTTAACATTGAAAATAATAATTTGATCTTTATAATATTTATTTATAATTTGCAATCTTTTTTGTTTTGATGAAACAATGAAATAAAATTTGACGATACCAAGCAAAAATGCAGGGTGCGGAGTTCAATATAAGTCTCACAGAAGAGCACAAGAGAATTGGCTTCCAACAAGGCTATAAAGCCATGGCAGAAAGAATAAGAAGTGCACAAGGTTCTACTGATGGATCCATCATGGTAATTAAGCTAAATGATGATTATTTCAAATTTAATTATTTACCAGTTAGTTTATTTGATGTTAAGTTCCAACATAAAGTGAGTATATTTCTTTTAAGTAAGAAAGCAATGATAACATGAATGCATATGAAATTGGAATGCAGCCTGTTGATTCTGGTACACAACCAATGTGTGATGATGATAATGAGAATGTGCATCATAGTGATGGAGGTATACATTTTCTATTCAACTTTTTATATGTAATTATCAATATAACTAAACATCTTAAATTGATTGGTGTAGTAATACAAATTTAATTGCAATTGGTGTTTGGATTAATGTAACAATTTGTATTGCAGTTGTAGAGAGTGTAGAGGCCGCTATTAATGAGCAGGTTGAGGTTGAGGTCGAGGCCAGACAAACTGATCTCAAAGTTGATGATGTGACTAGATGAGGTAAATAGCTATACAATTATGGCCTTTAAAGTACTGAAATACTTGTAACAAATTATAATAAAATATTTTTAATTTAACCCTTTTCTATGTTATTGCAGATGACCCCCCTTTGCATCAACAAAGAACTAGGTGTGCATTGAGATCTAATGAGAGCGGAGATGATCATGATGATATCAATGCTCCTCTTAGCGATTTCTTCTTAAAAATGAGAAACCAAAAGAAAAAAAAGAAATGATTTTCATCTATGCACCTTAATTGATAATGATTGATTTTTATATGCCCATGAATTTAATTATGTGCTATTGAATGTTCATAAATTTTATAATGTGTTAATGAATGTTATCGTGTGATAATTAATGGATGAAATGATAAATGAATGTTAGATGTTAACGGGGAATTTAGAGTGATGTTAGGGGGGGTGGGGCCAAATGAGCTTCCACCTTCATGTGGTTGGCCCTGTTAGTATAGAATATAAAACTATTCTCGAAACAAAGTGAATCTCAATAAGGTTGTTCCTTATATAGGGTCTCAAATGTAGCCTTTATCCCACTCTCAACATTGCAAGGCTTCAAGTGGCATTCTGAGATTGGTTTCTCCATATCCCACTGACATCTTGTCTTTCTCCTAAGAACTCTTACTGAGCTCTGATACCACTTGATGCAGATATTATAGCTTTATTTATCCTCTAGGACTGAATCTCTCAACTTTTCAACTAGATCTCTTACTATAGGCTCTACACCTTTGAAAACAAATTCTAACTTCAATATAGCATCCAAACTTGATGATTCAAGTTCCTATTTTGGGTTGATTTGGACAATCACTCCAATGAACCTACTTGGGTACAACAACTATTGGTAAAACACAAGAGGCTATGCAAAATTGAGCATTGATCTATGGTGCAGGGCACCCTGGAAAAGGCATTTAAAGAGAGTCATGTAGAATCATGAAGTTCAAATGATCTTGAAAGATCAAGAGTTGAATGTAATTGGACTTATGGTTTCATTATTCACTATTTGGCAAGGGTGTGATACGTTTCATTATTCACTGCAATTCCATATATGCTTTGCATTTTACGGTACGTAGTAATTATGGAGAAGCTTGCAATAATGAAGTGCAATAGTTGATCTATTGGTTTCCATCTATGTTTTAGGATATAATTTATAAGCTGCCACCAGGTAGGTGCCATGAAGATATCATTGATTTGTAGTTTGGATCTAGATTATCGATTCTTTCTATCTATATCGGGTGGCATAGGAGTGATAATTTATGCTATACTAACCACATAAGCATAAAACATTGATAACACATGAGTAATTGTGATTAAATGGAACCTGGTGTTTAGGGCATGTCAGGTCAAGCTGGCATTTTGGTTTTTTCTTTGACCTAATCAACCCCAATTTCTTGAAAAAAAGGCATAGTTTTATAGATTTTTCTAAGGGGAACCAAGGTCCTAAGTTTGGGGATGGCAATGGGGGGAGGAAAAAATGCATATAGTACCTAAAAATTTAGTTCTAAAAATTTCATCTGAACCACCCCATCAATCCAACATCCCACAACCGAGTGCTCACTAGGCCTAGTTTCCTAGTAGCCCTGCCAGACTACTTTTCCAAGCTTTCTGCCAAACTTTCCCAAAGGACTCAGGAAAAAAATCATATATCTGGATACCCTTTTCAGGGTTTTACAACATAGTTGAAAACTAAATGTTACTCCTTTGGACCAACTTCCCAAACCCAGATTGATGCATTGTGGCTAACCCTCCATTAGGCCTCCTTTTCCAAAGCAACTACAATCTCCTCTACTAACCAAAACTTCTCCACCATACAAAAATTCTAGGAACCCTCCAAAACTAAGGATTCTTACATTTTCAAGGACCACCAACAAGTTTTAATGTTACATTTATCAAACCCTCCCTTTGAGGCCTAATACCCTAGGGCTTTCCCAAACAATCACTTCCACACCTTTCTAGATCCCTTAAATGGATCAAACACCATAATATGACCATATAATGATCATCTATGAAAAGAAATAAGGTCCTCCAATGGACCAATCGTCCATACCTTAACTGTCCCCTCTACAAGTGACCCCCAAACCGGGCTATCCAAGCAATCAGTGAACTAACTTGCACATCTCATGTCTGCCCTGCATTCAACACAATTGAAACCTCATAATATATGATAATAATCCTTTTCCATACCATTCCCTTCAAGGAACACTCTTGACCATCACTCTTTAACAACATTTTACTATTGCATGTACTGACTGGTTAGGGACAGTAATCCATAAACATGGCTCAAACCCCTCCATTCATCACAAAGACCCTTGAAAACTTTAAGTAATGAGACATAGCATCAAGACTAACTATACCACTTCTTTACACCAAGGTTAGAGGATTAAATCTATTCAACCTTGCATCAAATCATTTTGATCATTACATACCATGACTGTACAGGAACAATCACATCTAGAGGATTCAAAACACTTTCAACTTTCATAAAAACTATCCAAAACTCATGGTAAATACATAACCATACTACACCAATCCATCTCTATTCATACCATTCATGAAAGAAGAGATAAATTAATAAGGATTCTGACTGTACCCTCACAGGAAGTGACAGGGTCTGTTGGAGAATAATTTACATTTCATTAAAAACCCAAGTATGTTACATTATTTCTTTGGCATTTATTGATTCTTCTATCTTCCCTTACTCCCCTGTGTCTCAAACATATGCATCCATGCTCTAATAAGCCTCTCCAACCAGTTTACAACCTCCATGTAACCGGTAATAGTTAGTTATTAACTATTTGGCTTAGTTTGGAATTGGCCTTCTCTCGTTGGTGCTTTACCATGCTTCTAATGATTATGGTGCTTCTTATACCACTTCTTTAGGTTATTTGTATGCTTTTCATGCCTTCTAAAGGGTACAAATAGTGAAAAAGTATCATTTGATTGGAAAAGGTTGATGTTGATATTGATGTTGATGTCTATAATCTATTTCACTTACTAATGCTTGCCTAGATTGAATTTTGAATTGCCAGGCTGGAGAACGCTTTCAAAGTTTAGGGTATGTTCTACATGATACTCTTAGTTACACCCCAAATGCAACTCAACATATTTTTTATGCTGGGCAACCCACTGTAGAAACTCATCCATAGGTGAAATTTAATGTTGTGAATCTTGGCATTGTTAAATTATTACTTTTCTTCGTGTTTCATATTTGTGAAAATGTTTATTGGCACTATCTTCTTTTTCAATTCCTATATTTGCATATTTTTAGATCATTAACATAAGCATTACATGTCTTTGTACAAATTTTATTCTAACACTATATTATATCTTATTCCCCCTTAATAAATAAACCAAAAACAACTCTAATTTATAAACCAGAATCTTACGTTTATATTCAAATGGATTGTGGAAACTTGATTACATTGAACTCTAATTTTGCCCCAAAATATGAATAGTACCAAAAGGTTTAGTTGCCAAATTAATTGACTATTCTTGACAAGTGCAGTGAAAGAGAGAAATATCATTGATGCAATTTAATCAACAAAAATATTGATGATGAATTAAGTATGTTTATTGTGAGCATGATCATAATAGCAAAGATCATTGGAAAATCCAGGAAGCCAAATGATCATGTTTTTTGAAAAAATTGAGATTTTTAATTGGGAAAAATTGTGTTTAATAAAATGGAAGTGGTCTCAATAGCATAGAGATATAAAAAGAAAATAAATTTAGAGTTTAGCCCAAGAATTGTGGAATATAGTTTTTGTCATTTCTGTACACATTGCTGATTTCATTGCGTTGCACAATGCATATTGCATAGTGCATGAATAATGACTAGATGAAAATAGTTTTTAAAATTTCAATTACAATCTACTTTGTACAAAGTCAACCTACAAACTAAGTACAAACTTCTGAGAAATTTGATGTATCCAATGACTCTTGTTGCTATGAAGATAGCTACAAGAGCCGGTTGTAGAGCTTGATGATGAAGCTCTTGGGTCAAAGTCTCTCTTAAGTCTTTCATCCATATTGCTATCAAGGTTGGCCTCTAATTATAACATTTTAGTTTGTCTCACTTCAACATGGGATTTTGGATGCACGAGATGGTATAACATTTTTTGTTTGTCTCACTTCAACAACAATTGTTTGTATAAATTTTCCCTACTTCTATTGAAGGTAAATCATTACCGTTTACCTGTTTGGTGTTCATACACTCATTATTATCCATTTCATTACATTATATAAATGTCTTCTCAATTGATGTGCTTTGATTATGTTGACTGTTGGCTATTGCTAATGCATGGGGAGGTGATTGAGACATTTAATATGTTTAATCACTACATTACTGAATGGGCACTCATACTGTTGTCATTTGTGTTTTGTCACTGATGTCAACATATGTTTCTGTGAGGAAATCAGATTGGTTATCACAGTGTATGGACACTGTACAAATGTTTCAGATGTTGCGAAGATAGATGAGAGTTTAGGAGGATGTTGTGATCTTATATCCAAGATCGTATCACTTATTGCTTCATATTGGATGAGTTAAAAATGTTTTTGTGAAGACTGGTCACTGACTGTGACAGTGAGAAATGACAGAGTTAGTCTCTGTGTTTTGTGTATAGCTTACAGGAGATATGGAATCAGTGCATGTAAACCTCAGAGATGAAAGATAGAGTATTGAAGAGTGTTCTATGAACTGTGCAAGGTACGAAATGCAGGATGATGTCAGTAATGGCATGTACGCTGGAAAGTGATCTATTTGGAAGCCGACTACAGAGATGTAGCATGTATAACAGATGGCGAACTTGAATTAAGGATGTCGATCCTTAATTATTGAAATATAATCATTGTAGACTTGTTCTAGATACCGTGTGTATCTTAGCAAGGGTTTATGTAATTATTTGTAATTAGGAAAGCCTTATGGGCCGACTTGTTTATAAGAATTGTAATAAGGTATAAATGAAAGGTCCTTTCTTTGGAAAATAAAGGTATGGGAAGAAGATGATATAGAGAGGTTGTGAAAGCTACGAGCTTGTGTTTGTTGTATGTAGAGCAAAGGTTTATTGGTGGACTTCATTGGAATTGATCAAGCAAAGATAGTTGTTGTTGAATAGTTCAAAAGATTGTGTATTTCTTCATTTACACTTGTGTTGCGAATAGTGAGTTCTGAAGGTGGACTTAACCTTCTTTGGGCAATGAGCCCTCCCTTTTGTTCTTGACTCCTAACAGGGTCTTTCCTCTAACAAGGAATATGTACAGTAATGTTTCAATAAGCTCCTAACAGGGCTATATCTTCTAACAAGGATAACTATACTCTCAGTACATCATTTGTGGGTGCTAATTCTGACCAGAGTTTTTACCTTTAACAGGGTTTCTCCGAGACCAAAATATTGTGTTATTGTGTTGGCATTCATTGTGTTCATTGGATCTGATATTATGTTGCTTAAAGTTTAAAGTTTAATAATCTATTATACAATTGATTCACCCCCCCCCCCTCTCAGTTGTATTGTGGACTGTTATTCCTAACAATTGGTATTAGAGCATGTGGTCCTTAGAGAGAAAGCTTAACAACTTGAGGTGATCTTGGAGATGGCATTCTATAGGAAGGATAGTCTGAAATTTGATCTTGAGAATTTTGACAGTTGGAAGAACAAAATGCGAACTCACCTATTTTGTTTGGGGATTGACTTCTGGTTGATCACAAGGAACAAGATAGCTATAAAGAATAAAGATGAATTGGCAACTGCTACTGAGGATGAAAATAAGATATTTTCACTTAATATGATTGCAAGAGAAGCACTGATCAGCGCACCCTCTGAAGGAGAGTTTACTGAGTTTAAAGACTTGGATTCGGCATTCCAAATTTGAGAAAGATTAGAGGCACTATATGAAGGAGATAAGTATACCAGACAAGCGAAGTTGCAAAACTGGAAGACAAAGATGGAAAAGCTGCAAATGAATGAGGATGAAATCATTAGGGCCTATGTTCAAAGGGTTAAAAAAGTTGTAGTTGGAATAAAAAATTGTGGAGACACTTATGATGAAGAAGAAGTTATTGCAAAGATCCTCAGATCACTAACACCTACTTACAAGTTCAAGGCTATGTTTATTCAAGAAACTATACCTCTGGCTCTAAACTTTAGCAGAGAGATGTTGATTGCAAAGCTAACTACTTTTGAAGTTGTGGAATTAGGAGAAGCTATACCTAAAGTTGAATCTACATTTAAGGCATCCACACACAAGAAATTGTTTGCACTTTCAAGAACCAACAAAGAAGACCTAAGAGAAGAGCTTGGTGTTTATGCTGAGGAATGGGAACAGATAATGACAGAAGAAAGAAAGATGGATGAACTTGTTGCAATGATTGCTAGAAGATAAAAAAGAGGTAAGGGCAAGTTTGAAGGCAAGTTACCCTTGAAATGTTTTTCATGCAATAAGGTAGGTCATTTTGCATCTAGATGTCCTACAAGAGTTTCTAAGTACAAACCTAATTATGAAAAGATTAAAAGGGACAAAGAATGTTATTATTCTAGTGAAGGAATCTCTGGTGATGATGATTTAGATTGTGAAGAGATCGGATTTTTTGCTATTAGAGATGAACTAGTACATGAAGAAAAAGCTTTAGTATCTCATGTTGACAAGAAAACTAAATGGATAATTGACAGTAGTTGTTCTCATCATATGACTGGTGATAAGAACAAGCTTGTTAAATTAGTAAAGTACGATGGAGGTGTTGTGAGGTTTGGGGACAATCTCCCTAAATCTATCATAGGAGTAGGATCCATTACTCTAGATGGAAAGACTAATACAAAAAATGTACTGCTTGTTGAAGGATTGAAACATAACTTGTTGAGTGTTGGATAGTTAATGGATTAAGATTTTTAGTTAAGTTTTGTTAATGGTAAATATTTTATCAAAAGTAAGGAAGGAAAGTTGATTGCAACTAGTACAAAATCTAGAGGTAATGTATTTGAATTAAACACATCTGGAGCCTCTTGTTTTGTTGCAAAGGTAGATGATAGTTGGTTATGGAATAGGAGATTTTTTCATGTTAATTTTGATAACATTGTGAAGGCAAGTATGGCTAATGCAGTAAGAGATCTACCGAAGATTGTGAAACCATCTAACACTGTATGTAGAGAATGTGTTATGGGAAAACAGACTAGAAGCAGTTACAAAAGAAAAGCATGTACATCAAAAAGAAAGTTGGATCTGGTACATACAGATCTATGTGGACCTACAAGAACAAAATCATACTTTGGTGAAAGGTATTTTATACTTTTTGTTGATGACTTTTCTAGAATGATGTGGGTCACTTACTTGAAGGAAAAATCAGAAGCATTTGATAAATTCAAGTTGTTCAAAGAAAAAGTAGAGAATGAATTAGGTTTAAAGATTAAGTGTCTAAGGTCAAACAGAGGTGGAGAATTTACTTCAGATTTATTCAATTCATACTGCGAAGAGCATGGGATAAAGAGACAGACATCTTCTCCTAGGACTCCACAACAAAATGAGATAGAAGAGCGAAGGAATAGGACTATACTTGATGTAGCTAGGACAATGTTGATTGAAGGAAATGTATCTCATGTACATTGGAGAGAGGTTGTTGGAGAAATAGTATATACATTGAACATAATTCAAATCAGAGAAGGTACAAGTAAGACTCCCTATGAATTATGGTTTGATCATACTCCTACTGTAAAATATTTCAAAATATTTGGTAGTAAGTGTTATATCAAGAGAGATGATGAGATAGGGAATTTTGATGCTAGGAGTGATGAAGGAATTTTCCTTGGTTATTCTATTAAAACCAAGGCTTACAAATTTTTCAATCTGAGATTGAGGAAGATGATTGAAAGTAACAATGTAAGAATAGATGAGAAGTTTCAGATACAAGAAAGAATGTATGACAATAATCAGATTGCAGAGATAAAAGAAACTAGTACTATTGTAGAAGGAGAAGAACTTGTTGATGTAGAAACTAAAAAAGAGGCTTCTGATGCTAGCACAAGGCTACTAAGACTCCTAAAACACTAAGGTATGTAAAGAATAACTATCCTGAAAAATCAAATTATTGGCAATACCAGTCAGGGACTTCTAACTAGATCAAAGGTTAGAGAAGAAATTTGTTTGATTTCTCAAGTTGAACCAAAAACTACAAATGAAGCATTTAGAGATGAATCTTGGATAAATTCTATGAAAGAAGAGTTAAATCAGATAAAGAAGAATAATACTTGGGAATTGGTTCCTAGACCTAAAAATAAAAATGTAATAGGAACAAAATGGGTTTTTAGAAACAAGATGGATAAAGAAGGAACTATTGTAAGGAACAAAGCAAGACTAGTGTGTAAGGGATACTCACATCAAGAAGACATACACTTTGAAGAAACATTTTCTCCTATTTCTAGAATAGAGGCAGTAAGATTATTCTTGGCTTATCAGATGGATGTGAAATCTGCATTTCTGAATGGAGATCTTGAAGAAGAAGTTTATATAGAATAACCAGATGGATTTCCTCTATGTGAAGATAAAGACATGGTGTGCAAATTGAAGAAAGCTCTATATGGGCTGAAGAAAGCTCCTAGGGCTTGGTATGCAAGGTTAGACAAGTATCTACTTTAGCTTGGATTCAGAAAAGGTAATGCAGATAGTAATTTGTATTTAAGAACTAGTGAAGATGAAATTCTGATAATAGAAGTCTTTGTGGATGATATTATCTTTGGAGGTAATGATGATCTATGTAAGAAATTCGCTAAGGAAATGGAAAGTGAATTTGAGATGTCCATGATAGGTGAAATGAAATTATTTCTTGGATTGCAAATAATTTAGAATGAAAATGGTATTTTTATTTCTCAGACCAAGTATCTCAAAGAATTACTTAAGAAATTTGGAATGGAAGATTGTAAACCAGTAGGAACACCTATGGTGACTGGCAACAAGCTAACAATTGATGATGAATCAAAATGTTTTTTTTAGACCTTGTATAGATCAATGGTTTGAGGACTACAATATCTGACCCACACTAGACCAGATATTGCTAATGTTGTTGGAATTATGGCTAGATATCAGACAAAACCTAAAGAAACACATATAGTTGTGAAAAGGATACTGAGGTGTCTAAGAGGAACCATAAACAATGGCTTATGGTATGACATAAATGATAGCTTTAAAATTCATGCTTATACTGATGTTGATTGGGTAGGGAACATTGATGACAGAAAAAGTACTAGTGGCGGTACATTTTTCCTTGAGAAAAAGTTGGTTTCTTGGCTAAGTAAGAAACAAGATTATATAACACAATCTAGTGTTGAATCAGAGTATGTTGTTGCTGCTATAAATTGCACTCAGATTGTTTGGATGAAACAAATGATGACAAACATTGGAATAAATTTTTATGAGCCTGTGGTTATCCATTGTGATAACACCAGTACATTGAATATGTAAAAAAATTTGGTGATGCACTCCAAAACTAAACATATTGTTATCAAGTATCACTTCTTGAGAGACAAGGTGGTGAAAAAGGAAATCAAACTAGAATATATCAGTACAAAAGAGAAGATTGCAGACATCTTCACAAAGCTACTACCGAAAGATACCTTTGAATATCTCAGAGGTATGCTAGGGGTTCAGGCCCCTCCTAGTTAGAATTAAATGATGCAGAGATGCATCAGTCCAGGAGTTTTAAGAGCCTTATCATAATCTGGACTGGATGTAGGGATCTACTCCTTAGGGGGAGTGATCGTGGAAGAAAGATGTTGAAAATCAATTTATGACTCATGGCACCCTTTTCCATTATTGTCAAAGGGGGAGTGTTGCTATGAGAAAATCCATACTGTATGGGGATATTGGTTGGTTACAGGACTTTGGATTGATATAACTTTGGGATAAGATTTTCCCATATGTTGATATCAATGCCAAAGGGGGAGATTGTTGGATATTGCTAATGCATGGGAGGTGATTGAGACATTTAATATGTTTAATCACTACATTATTGAATAGGCACTCATACTATTGTCATTTTTGTTTTGTCACTAATGTCAACATATGTTTTTGTGAGGAAATGAGACTGGTTATCATAGTGTACAAACACTGTACAGATATTTTAGATGTTGTGAAGATAGATGAGAGTTCAGAAGGATGTTGTGATCTTATATCCAAGATCTCATCACTTATTGCTTCATATTGGATGAGTTACAGATGTTTTGGTGAAGACTGGTCACTGACTGTGACAGTGAGAAATGATAGAGTTAGTCTCTGTGTTTTGTGTATAGCTTACAAGAGATATGGAATCAATGCATGCAAACTTTAGAGATGAAAGATAGAGTATTAAAGAGTGTTCTATGAACTATGCAAGGTATGGAATGTAGGATAATGTTAGTTGTGGTGTGTACTTTGTAAAGTGATCTATTTGGAAGCCAGCTATAGAGATGTAGCATGTATAACAGATGGAAAACTTGAATTAAGGATGTCAGTCCTTAATTGTTGAAATATAATCATTGTAGACTTGTTCTAGATACCATGTGTATCTTAGCAAGGGTTTATGTAATTTTTTGTAATTAGGAAAGCCTTATGGGCCAACCTGTTTATAAGAATTGTAATAAGGTATAAATGAAACATCCTTTCTTTGGAAAAGAAAGGTATGAGAAGAAGATGATATAGAGAGGTTGTGAAAGCTGCGAGCTTGTGTCTGTTGTATGTAGAGTAGAGGTTTATTGGAACTTATCAAGAAAAGATAGTTGTTGTCGAACAGTTCAAAAGATTATGTATTTCTTCATATACACTTGTGTTGCGAATAGTGAGTTCTAAAGGTGGACTTAACCTTCTTTGGGCAATGAGCCCTCCCTTTTGTTCTTGACTCCTAATAGGGTCTGTCCTCTAACAAGGACTATGTACTATAATTTTTCAATAAGCTCCTAACAGGGCTATATCTTCTAACAAGGATAACTATACTCTCAGTACATCAATTGTGGGTGCTAATTCCCACCGGGGTTTTTATCTTTAACAGGGTTTCCCCGAGATCAAAATATTGTGTTATTGTGTTGGCATTCATTGTGTTCATTGGATCTGATATTGTGTTGCTTAAAGTTTAAAGTTTAATAATTTGTTATACAACTGATTCACCCCCCCCCCCTCAGTTGTATTGTGGAGTGTTATTCCTAACATTGAATTCTCACTTTTATTATGTAATGCTTCAATTATGCTTTCCAATTAAATGCCTATCGACACATATCTTGCACCTCCTTTGAGTGCAAGTGCTAGTATTTATTAGGTTGAACCTTTCATTTTATAGAAAGCTTATTTTCTTTACAAATGAGTTAGAATTCTTCTATGTTCTTGTCACTAGGATTAGAAGGTCTTATTACAATGTTCTTTGTTGTGGGGAAAGAGGTCTTTGAATATAGAAAGAGAAAATAACTCAACCACTTCCCTTTCCCTGCAAATGGGTGAGTTTGAGAAATGATTTTGAATGATTTTCAGTGAAAGAAAATGCTATTTATAATATTGGACATGTTTATTTTATAATTGTTGTGCTACTAAGCTATTCTTGTGGGCTCATGTAAGAACCATTGATTGTGGATATTCTTATGGAGGAGCAACTAAGTATCATAAACTATGGTTTGAGAAAGTGAAGAATATTGAAAATAGGTTAGCCTCGTGTTAGCTATGGTTGTAATTTTAGTTAAATTAGACTTACTATCCAAATTGGACAAATTATTTTTGTTGTACATGGCACTTGGAGTCAAGTGTGTCTCTAAACATTGTGAGCTTTCCATATTCTTTAAGTGTTCTATCATTAAGTTATTTTTCAAAGATTGAATTAGGGATTAAGCATTTTCTCACCATTTTATTTGTACATTGATGAGGATCAATGATGTAGAGTTTTTAGATTTTGAGAAGACGTATATTCAGTGGAGGCCAGAAGGGATTTTTGTGGAGATTTTCTAGATGTCTAAAATTCTAGAGAATATCTTCTTTATTGAGCTGAGGTGGGACAAAAGTGAGGACGAGGGTTTCCAGATTGAGTACTAGTGTAGAGATGATGATTTAGTAACCTACGTCTATAAAACCTTCACAAATATACCTTCTTTGGCCTCCACTCATACCTCTTCTCAGAATCTAGAAACTTTGGATATTGTTTCTCATCCATGCATGAAATGTGCTAGATATCATATAAAATTACTTTTGCAAGACTGGGATCAATTATGAGAAGGTAAACAACAAGATAATATTTGTATCTTTCATTTCTTTTATCCATTCATATTTTTTCCTTCTTGTATATTGGATACTGTGTAGTGTACATAAAGGCAAGGCGGTGATTATTCTTGATGATCGACAGGTATAAGTCTTCTAGGCCTTACCTAGTAGCTAGGACTAAAGATAGAAAAGCTCAAGAGACCATTATAGTTGGTCTCCATCTTGGGTCCATCTTACTGACAAAACATTTTACCTTTCATTATCTCATCAAATGCAGTGATCATAAATAATTTAATAGATGATATTTTCATGTATAACGTACATTATTTTAGTTTGACATTGAACAAATTTATCTACTTCACGCACTTGTAAACTACGAGGACAACCATAAAGAAGCATCCCCTCCTGTAGCTTGAATTAATAATGTAGGTCATGGGAGGAGATGCTTCTTTATCGCTATCCTCGTAGTCTACAAGTGCGTGAAGTAGATAAATTTATGTAGCGTCAACTTAAATAATATACATTATCATAGAAATATTATATTAAATTCTTTCAAATCTCCACATTTGATGAGCTAATGAAAGGTAAACCATTTTGCAATAATATGAACCAAAGACAGAGACCAATTATAATGGTCTCTTAAGCTTTGTTATCTTTAATGTGCATATCTATCACTTTTTCGATGAGAATTAAAATTATTTCGACAATGGTGCTATACGTCCAATGGGTTTTCTTGTCAAAAATTTATTGCATATCCGTCGTAATCCCAACAAGTATAACATCGAAGAGAACTCATTTTCGACAGATATGTTCGATGGGACTACTATACATCTGATAGGTTATCCTATCAAATAGTCACTACGTATCTATCTCCATACCGATAGTTATAATGTCGGTGACAGTCCCTTTTCGACAGATATTGGCGATGAGAATGCTATATCTCTGACGGGTTTTCCTGTTAGACAATCATTACATATGCATCACCATTCTGATAGGGTTTTCGATAGAGTTGTTCGATGGGACATCCACATGGTTTTTTAGAGTTCTGATAGATATATCGTATGAAATCCCATAGTAAAGTTGCTATTAATGTGGCAAGTTTCGACAGAAAATGATGTCGAAATATAGATGATTATCACTTCTGCAGCAATTTGCAATGAAAAAACATCGACGAACACATCTGTCGAAGTGTCGACAAATAGGCATTGCAAATCCAATAGATAGCCATCATAATATGGCCTCAAATGTACTAGTGTGAGCATTTCCTACACACAAAGATACAATTTCAACAAATCACCCAATAAGTAGAGAGAGAGAGAGAGAGATGTGTACTTGTTTGAGTGTGAGATGACCCTTCTTAAAATTCCAAAGGTTTTTCTTGTTGAGCTTGGGATGACCCTTCTCCAAATTCATAAGGTTGTGCCTCTTGAGCATTTCATACATACAAAGATAAAATTATAACAAATGACCCAATAAGTAGAGAGAGAGAGAGAGATGCATACTTTTTTGAGCATGAGATGACCCTTCTTGAACTTATAAAGGTTGTTCTTGTTGAGCTTGGGATGACCCTTCTCCAAATTTTGAAGGTTGTGCTTCTTGAGCATTTCCTACATGCAAAGATAAAATTACAACAAATCACCCAATAAGTAGAGAGAGAGAGAGAGAGAGAGAGATAAAGACCTATCCTAATTAGTCTTAAGTGGTCAAGACTTATTAATTGTGTGTTAGGTCTTACTTGGTCTTAATAGGTGTTATTAGGTCTTAATTGGTCTTAATTGGTATTATTAGTCACATGTTAGGTCTTAATTAGCCTTAATAGGTCCTATTAGTCCTATTAACTCTTAAGGGGTCCTATTAGGTCTTATTAAGAATTATTAGGTCATATTAGGTCGTAATAGGTCCTATTGGGTCTTAATTGGTCAAGTAATAGGTACTCATTGGTCTTATTGGTCCTATTATGTCTTATTAGTCACATGTTTTGGTTTTAATTGGTCAAATAAGGGGTCCCACTAGGTCTTAGGTGGTCCTATAGGGTCTTAAGGGTCCTATTAGGTCTTATTAGGTCTTAATTTTTTGTAATTGGTCTTAATAGGTACTATTAGGTCTAAATTGGTCAAGTAATAGGTCCTAATTGGTCTTATTAGTCACATGTTAGATCTTAATTGGTCTAAATAGGTTATATTAGTTCTATTAACTCTTAAGGGGCCCTATTAGGTCTTATTATGTTTGAATTGGTCTTAATAGGTCCTAATAGGTCTTAATTAGTGTTAATTGGTCTTAATACATCCTATTACTCCTATTAAGTCAAGTAAGGGGTCCTATTAGGTCTTAAATTAATCATGTTAGGTATTAAGAGGTCCTATTAGGTCTTATTAGACATGTTAGGTCTTCATTGGTCTTAATAGGTGTTATTAGGTCTTAATTGGTCTTAATAGATCTTAATTGGTCTTAATAGGTTCTAATAGGTCTTAATTGGTGTTATTTGGTCTTAATTGGTCTTAATAGGTCATATTAGTCCCATTAGGTCTTAAGCGGTCCTATTAGGTCTCAAGTGGTCCTATTAGGTCTTAAGGGTATTACATCTTATTAGATATTATTAGGTCCTATTAGATATTAATTGGTCTTAATTGGTCCTAATTGATCTTAATAAGTCTTATTAGGTCTTATTAGTCCTATTAGGTCTCATTAACTTCCTATTAGGTCTTATCAGGTCTTATAGGTCCTGTTGGGTCTTATTGGTCCTATTAGGTCTTATTAGTCACATGTTAGGTCTTAATTGATCTTAAGGGGTCCTATTAGGTCTTAAGTGGTCCTATTGGGTCTTAAGGGTCTTATTAGGTCTTAATTGGTCTTAACAGGTACTATTAGGTCTTAATTAGTCAAGTAATTGGTCTTATTAGTCACATATTATATCTTAATTGGTCTTAATAGGTCATACGAGTCTTATTAAATCTTAAGGGGGCCTATTAGGTCTAAGGGGTCCTATTAGGTCTTAATTGGTCTTAATTTGTCTTAATATGTATTAATTGGTGTTAATTGGTCTTAATGCATCCTATCACTCATATTAAGTCTTAAGAGGTCCTATTTGGTCTTATTACTAATTTTTGGGTCGTATTAATCATGTTAGGTCCTAATAGGTCCTATTAGACCTCTTATTAGTCTTATTAGGTCCTATTAGGTCTTAATTGGTCTTAATTGGTCTTAAGGGGTCCTATTAGGTCTTATTACTCATGTTAGGTCTTAAGAGGTCCTATTAGGTCTTATTAGACATGTTAGGTCATAATTGGTCTTAATAGTGTTAGGGTTTGACAGATCTGGAACAATATAAGATAAATAATTATATGCAGAAAACAAAAGAAGAAAATAATCTGAACACAGATAACACAAAGATTTAATGTGGCTCACCCAAAACCTGGGCTACATCCACCTACACAACCAACCTTTCTTATTATCCAACAAAGAATACACCAACATTACAATGCATTAAGCATTTCAGCTGCTTATAACATCCCTTTTAGGGAAACCTCTAAAATCAACCATTTTAGGGTTTTGCAACTACATGAGCGAGCGCCACAGTATGAACACCAACTACATGATCAGCCGCCACAATATCAACAAATAGGTCCTATTAGTCCTATTAGGTATTAAGTGGTCCTATTAGGTGTTAAGGGTCTTATTAGGTGTTATTAATCATTAGGTCCTATTAGGTCTTATTACTCAAGTTAGGTCTTAAGGGGTCCTTTTAGGTCTTATTACTCATGTTAGGTCTTAATTGGTCTTATTTTTTATTGCAATATCACACATACATGTTTCATTGAGATAATTCCTAACCATCAACTTGAGAGAGAGAGAGAGACCTTGTTTCCTATGATAATATGTTGTCATTGATTCTTCACGTAGTCTTTGTTTAGTCTCAAGTGAATATTTTTGTGCAGTCTTATTTACCCTTCTCTTTTTATTTCCCATTACTTTCCCTCACAAAATTGCTCCACTAAAATTTGAAAAATTTTTAAAAAAATACACCTCCAAATGTCGTACTTCTCCAAAATATGAATTATTCTACAACTTTTGAATTTACAAAATAAGGCAAAAAAAAAAAGTCTATTTATACGAGATCGTTACTAGCCTAAAAAATCACTAAATTGGTCGTCCAAGGTTTCTATCGAAAGTCAATTACTACTTTTGGTCAAAAGTATTTGAGTTACGACTTGAACCACACAAATAAACTAAGTACTTTCGATAGAAAGAACTTTCTATCAAAACCTTTAGATTAGGCCCATTTTGTAAAGGCCAACAAATTTTTGAAGATTTCATGGCTTTGGGGCTCAATTACAAGGCACAAATGGAACATTAAGGATACTCCCTTTTGCATGGCACTAGTACTTAGAACGAGATTTCTAATGTTATAAATTTGATAAATTTTGAGTTGATTATGTACATGTTTTTTGACGTCAATCAAATGTAGGTTTCTTACCAAATATAAACCTCTATGTTCGACGTTGAATGAAAAATAGTAAAAAAGAGAACAAAATTCTGAAAAATAACAATGCCCCTTGTATTGAAGTCTTCTTTCATCCAAAAATAAATAAATTGAAATTGGACAAATACATGATAAGTTACAAGTTACGGAAACAACGTATGTCAAAATTACATTTGAGTCAACTTCAAACATTAATAAAATATGAAATACTAGTGATAAAGGCATGAAACCAATTCCAAGTTCTAGATATGGATGTTACAAAAAAAAATTTGAAAGAAAAACATTGATATCTATTTTAGAAAAAAAAAAAAGAAGCTATGCTTTATGAAAACAATGTCACTCTTTGAAAATAATGTTTCCAGCAACATACCACTTTTTGTGGGAGAAAGAAAATTTGATTCAAATCAATTCCAAAAAAAAATTAAAAAATATATTTAGAATCTAAATAGAAAAATCTAAAAGACTCTAATTTACTTCATCTTCCGATTTGTAAATATTTAGCAACAATAAGCACCCAAAAGTAAAAGTTTTTTTCAAAATGTAGAGTTCAGTGTTTGTTCAGACAAAAAAATGTAACCCACTATTGTGGGTTCACCCATGAAGATTCAAAAAAGAAGTCTAGACCAAATAACCTAAAAACCACAGAGTTGATAAAAGTCTTCATTTTCCACCACATATTTGCCACACACCACAATAGAGGAGGTTTTAACACAAAGAAGTGGGTGAGTCCCCTTAGGAGAATGAAAACTAGCAACACCATCACCACAAGAAAATCGATGATTGCTAGTAGTAGTGACAGGTCTCAAAAGAAAGGCCACAACTATTACCGTGTTAATCTTTAGGGTTGATACATTTGTAAATTTTATAGTATTATTTTCTATTCAGATAGTTTCTTGGGTAGTTGAACTATATTGTTGCCTATAAAATAATAATGTAAACATTTCATCAAATATGTATTTGATATATAATAAAATCTATTTTTTCTATTGTGTCCTTGGGCCTAAAAGTGGTATCATAGCAAGGGTGATGTTCATTGTGTGAATATAATCATTGGCATGAAAAAATGCAGATTAACTTCATGGGTAGGAAATTTTTGATGTATGAATGATGTTCATCAATTTTGATGGTATGATTGTGCTCCCAGAATTTGAGAGATTGATGGTTAACATCGTGGGATTTTTCTTTCAGAGCTAGTTATTACACTTAGTGTTGATTACTTGTTATCCATTACGGCATTCCACTTTTATCAACAATATGATTCCTGTGTAATAATTAGAATCATAGTATTTGTATTGAATAAAGGAGTTCTTTGGATAAGCAAGTTTGAGAGTCTGAGTTGGAATGAAGTGCTTAGAGGTGAGTGGTATTTCCATAATGTTATGGAGGCCCAAATACCCATGTTTCTCTGCATCTTCATTGGATAAATTAGGCATTGAACAAACAACTTCAATCACATAAATTAGCTGGTTTACTGGGAAAAAGAGAGAATTTGTGTTTATTACAATGAGAATGTTACATTTCAGTTCATTAAGTTATGGTAGATTTTAAATATTATTTGTTATGCATGTGGATATTATTTGGAAAATAAAAGTGACTGTTATAAACTTTGGTTGAGTAATAAGGGAGTAATTGATGTTATAAGGTGTGTAAATTTATTTATTTCTTTACAATCATGTATACATTGTACAGTGATGGCATCTTATTTCTATATATTTGTGCAATCACAATTGATGAGGTATGTGTACAATTAATTTTGTAACCAATATATTGTTGAGAAAATAACTTAATAGGTTACAATATCATTTAGGAATCACACAATGGAATATGCATGTGTTTCCTATCAGCTTTCTTTAGGCAATGAGGATTTTGAATCACCTATAATTCACTGTAGAGGGCCTCGGTGACTTCAAATTTGTTGCAACAAACTCTGAATTCCTTTCTCACCTTCTCAAAAGTCTCTAGGTCCTATCCAAAATAGCTTTATCACCCATGCAAGTGCTTCAATACGGATCCATGAGAATAAAAAATGTAAAAAAAAATCCAATTTCATTCCTATGCCAATAATTATACATTTTATAAGTTGCCTGACTTATTAATATAGATAGGTTGTGAAAACCACTAGATAAATAATATTTAAAAGAAACAATAAAATAGTTATTAGGATTAAACTTCAAAACCAATGTACAATATGAAAAAGGGATCATGTAAAAGGTCTAATTTCCCCAATTCATAAGGCACATTGGAATATAAAACCACCTTAAGACAATTATGATTGGCATCACTTAGTAAGAAGGATGCCAATAGATTATCAATGCTTTTGGGGTTTCTATTCCTTTATTTTGTAGAATTGAGAAGGAGATAGAGAAGATAATTAATCAAATTAGGAAGTGAATTAATTGAACTAAAAAGTAAATGTAGAGAGAAATTAGAGAGGATTTAAGCATGCTTGGAATCAAAATAGGAGGTATGTTTATTCAAATCTAAATATCAGATAGACAAAATCTTGAAAATACCTATAAATTCATATATGATACCTAAAGATTGTAATATGATTCCCTATCAAATATGAGCTAGATTTGGGGGGAAAAAATTTCCAAACTCATGTTATATACCCAAGTATAGATTGCCCAAAACCACTCTGTACCCTAGGTTTTAGCCTCAAAATTCTAGGGGTTCTCCAATAGTTTGTGATCTTTCTAGATTTTCTTTGAAAGCTCTGTGACCTATTCCTACACATAGAAAAATGGGGAAGAAGGTTGGATAAAGGGTTTTTCTTTAGTCAAACCCCTATTTAGGAATCAACCTTGAAATTAGAGAGGATTAAGTGCGCTTGGAATCAAAATAGGAGGTATGTTTATTCAAATCTAAATATCAGACAGACAAAATCTCGAAAATACCTATAAATTCATATATGATACCTAAAGATTGTAATATGAATCCCTATCAAATATGAGCTAGATCGAGGGGGCAAAAATTTCCAAACTCATGTTATATACCCAAGTATAGATCGCCCAAAACCGCTCTGTACCCTAGGTTTTAGCCTCAAAATTCTAGGGGTTCTCCAATAGTTTGTGATCTTTCCAAATTTTCTCTGAAAGCTCTGTGACCTATTCCTACACATAGAAAAATGCAAAAGAAGGTTGGGTAAAGGGGTTTGCTTTATTCAAACCCCTATTTAGGAATCAACCTTGAAATGAAATAAAATAAAGGAAAGTGTGTTTTCATGTAGCAGAGGCTAGATCTAGAAAATGAAGTATATCATACCATGACAATGCAAATGATTCTTTGAATGTGATCAAGTATCTTAATGCAATAGCTTTGAATTAACACAAAAAACCAAAAGGAAATCATGAAAGACAAAACCTTGTGTAATTGATGTTGTAATTTACCACAATGTTTGACTGGGGAGAAGAGAGAGAAGACTTGAATTGAAGTGGATGCTTGAAAATCTTCTTCCTTGATAGAAAATTTGTTTCTTGGAATCCAATAGGGAAAGAAGCTAGATCTATGGAGTAAAACACCTTGAATGCTTGAGAAGAAAGCTAGATCTTGAATACTTGGAATTGATAACTTGATGGCTCTTGAACTTGATTTGCTTCCTTGGACTTGATGGACTGAACTTGAACACTTGATAATGAATATGAATTCTTGATAATCTTGATCATGGTCAGCAAAATGAGGAGGGATAGGGTTTTTATATACATCTCACAATATTTTGGGGGTTAAAACTCAAGCAGGATGACCATGTGACCAAATTTCCTACCAAAACCCTGATATAGGTCTTCAGGGTAAATTTGGGCTGAACTCCAAGGGGACACATTGAGTTTGGTGATATGTCCTAGATACAGATCAAATTTGATGATTTGTACCCTATAAAATGAGCTCAAATTTGAATAGGATGTCATAAAAGTAAGGTAGATGTGTAATCTTTAGGTACAACTCATTTCAAGGTCAGGATAGATCTCGAAGGCCACAAATAATGATATAGGGCCTATGTGATGAAAAATTTTATCTGATTGGAGGAAAAATAGAGGAGCACGCTGAGAAATAAAGGCTAACCTTATTTTTTCACAAGATTGAAAGGGATAAAGGACCTATATTGAATTTAGGTGTCCATTAAGTGCCAAATGATGTCCTACTATAGAAAACACACTAAGGTGGACACAAAATAGTCCTTAAATTATTAAAAAAATAGTTCTTACAATTTAGGATGGTACATTTAGTCCCCACTTTAGTGGGAGTATAAGACAACCTCATTCTCATGCTAAAGGAAATTAGAGAGAAGGGGAAAGAGAGAGGAACAAGGGAGAAATGATCATGGGTGAATTACAAAGAGACAAGACATCACAAAGTTTAAGGTCACTAGCCCCCCCAAAAAATATCTTAGCTCGTACATCCATACACAAGGACATATAAAATAAAGAAAATCCTACAACTTACTAAGGTTCCAAGTCAACTGGTTGAAGAGAACTTGATCAACCTAATGTCCCAATTGTTATTTCATTCTTGAAAAGATATTGCAAGAGCATAAGAGACCGCATCGAAATGGAAAGAGAATTTCCAAATATGACACAAAACTCTATGATCTAACTCACTAGCATAGCTATGAGAGAATGGAAAGAAGAGATAGAGACAATGAATTCAACAGTCTAGCAAGTTGTCTTATGCTAGGTGATTCATGGGAGAAGATGAGGAGGAGAAAGAAAGGATAGTAAGTTGTGTTATTCTAGTTCCACTTATCGCAAATAAAGAGGGAAGAAGAATTGATGGTCTAGAAAGTGTTAGGATTAAGAAATACTGAGAGGGGTTGTGAATCGGTATTACAACACTTTCATTCCTTTTAAACTAATTCAAACTTAACCATGCAATAATTGAAATAAGAACACATACATAAAGTAAATAATTCATAACACCATGATTTGTTCTTGAGGAAACCCTAGTGGGGATGGTACCCACAAATGATGCACTAAAAGTATTGTGGCCCTATTAGGATACCTTCCACTGATAGGAGTAGAATGTTACATTAGTACAAGTCCTTGTGAGACAAACCTTGTTAGGGGTGAATAAAAAATGGAGCTTACTAATCTTACAAAGGACTCATTGTCCAACATTAAAAAATATCTTTTATGCTTACAAAGGTGAACTATAACAACATCTATTATGCCAAAGAAGTTCTAGTATTATATATACTCGATCTCATAATCTTTCCATTCGGCTCAAAAATATATCACAAAATGTGTCCAACACATATTTAAATAGTAAATACATAGTCGGAGATCATATCTCGACAAAGATAGGGAAGGAACCAAACCAAATCTAAAGTAGCACCCTTGGAATCCACATGTTACTCCCTTAAACATTGCAATCTCTTGTCTACCCTATTACACTGTTATACTATCTTTGCATAACCACATTGAGTTGTAACTCTCTCTAGTCAACTCCAAAATACAAGAGACCTTAACTGAAGGTCTACTACATCCAATAATTCATTCCTCTAAGCTCACATGACTTCATTCTTCACATACCATGCTCACCATGAAAAACTATGCAATTGTACCCAATCAACTACGTCCTGAACTTAGTCATTTTTACAAGTTCAGAATATCAAAAACTAGATTGTACACCAAGCGATCATGCCAATAAGTAGTGTTTCTATAAATGACAACCTATATGCTATACTTATTGGACCTCTTGCAAACAATCTCCCCCTTTTTCATTGATGGAAACACTCAGTGAAAAATGACTAAGTGTCCATTTCCAAACTACTACTAATACATTCCTTATACATTTTTCACATTTACTTCTCCCCCTTTTTCATTAATGGAAAAGGTATACCAAAAATTTTAATTATATACATATCAAAATTAGAGAGTTTCTCATCAAAAAACTTATATCATATGAAGTATATCTTGAAAAGAGGTTTCCAAGATCTTTGTATCTGCTTCCCATGTTTTCGCCAAGGTCTGACCAACATGTATTAGGCCATTCAAAGCAAAGGATGAGATCTCAACATTCTTCAATACTGTTGGTATGACTCCATCAAGAGACTTCTTCATTATCTCCATATCCTCAAGGTGTTTTTCCAGAATTGACAGTTTCAGAGTAATTAGACTCCTCAACACTCCAAATCTCCCTTACACTCTTCCCTTTTCAACTTCAAGCACACTAATTTTATCCAATATTTTGGACACTTTCTTTTCCAACTTTGTAACAATTTGTGAGGAGGATACACAATCCTCTACTAGTTCATCCATTGTCTTCTCATCATTTTTATTATGTCTTCAATGTTCTTCATGTGTTTAAAAGGATTTATGCAATAGCTATATAACTTCCTTCCATTCTTTATGGAAGACTTAACTTCATCAATAGTGGTACTCAGTATACCTAAGTCCCATCTAATAGACTTGCATACCTCTTCTAGTTTCTTCACCATGTATTCTCTTTCAGTCTCAGTTGTTGTGGCCTTTTCCAATGAGTCAAAGTGAACATCGAAGTCATCAAGAACCTTATTTATATTATCTACTACATCCTTTTCCTGAAAGGTGAAAGGTATGGGTAGGATTTTGTTGATTTTGTCTGTTGCCCTGTTAAGTACCCTTGTCTTATTTTTTGTCTTATATTCTAATATTTCCTTAGCCTTCACAAAGGCCATAAGAGACACCTTCATGAGATCATCCTAATCTATGTCATCAACATTTACAATCACCAACTTGTTGTCACTTGCCAACAATTGTGCTAAAGAAGTTAATAACTCCTTACTAGGAGTAGGGACAAAAATAGACTCTTTTGTTTCTTCCTTAGTAATAATTTCAACTTTTATAGCCTTCTTCCCTTCAAGAACAACATTGGAATTCTCTTGAAAGGGGTCGATGTCATCTTCTAAGGTGTCCAATGACACAAGAACACCTGCCACAAATAAGTCTACTTATCACACATTATTGTAGAATTGACTTACATCATCCTCATCAATGGGTGGTTCCTTTTCAGTCATTCTAGATGATTTAGGAATTTTAATATCTTTGCATTTAACACTTTCTATTTTCATAGCCACCACCAGAGGGCCTTCAACCAACAATAATCTATCAAGTTCCTTTTTTGTTTCTTCTACTACTTCATCATATTTTCTGGCCATTAGTTTGATCAATCTGGATTTAGTTCTCCAATATGGTTTCAACTAGTTGAGTAATCTCTCTATCTCATTATGTGAGATAACATGATGCATGTCCTCAATTTTTTTTATCTCATTTTATTATCTTCTTTGAGATCTCTCTGTTTCCTCACTGCCAAACTATTATACAACTCCTTAGGAATACTAACTTCCAATTCAATCAGGTTCTTTTTGAAAGCTATGTGATTTATCATCATGTCTTATGTTTCAATCTTCTCACTATCATTATACCTTTAAAAATATCTGGATAGTGAATTTAACTTACCTTCAATAATGATATATTTTTTCCAAGATAGGTAGATCAGGTTTCCATAGTTTTGATTACGTAAAAATAGGTTTTGAAAGGACCCGAAACCTTTTACAATGAGAAAAAAGATAAGACAATTAGGCTCTAATAGTTCAAGTGCATCAGCACCAAAAAAAGCAACACAAACAAGGCCTTAAACACAAAGACCAGCCAAAAGACAAAGGACAGCAAAAAAAGGAAAGCAAGACAGCAAGCTGCTGTCTAAACACATTTCATTAGTTCTGTAGCCTGGTCCGCAAGAATCTGCATGTTTGCAGCAGACAACTTCAGCTCTTCCATGTCATTCTTGTTGCCATCTTCCACCATCCTGGACCTAGATCTCGTGCGCTTACTAGGTCCATGTTCCTCTTTAGACTCTATGATCTCTTGGTTCCCTTTCCCGCTATCAAACTTGTCAACCAGGATCTTCACATGCTCATTTGAAGCCTTGAGGACAACAAAGCTTTGTTTTGCAATATTCCCCATGGTCTTCTCCAGCTTGTCAATTATCTTTTCCATAGTCTCAACTTTCCTAGTTAAAACATCATTCCATTAGATTTTCTCCTCCATGGCATTAAGTCTGTCATTGAAGGTAGCAACACCCTCAACACTGGCAACAATGTCAGTGAGCTCATCAATAGTCTAGCATAAGGTTTTCTCCCCCAGATTCATCCTTTTAAGAATCCCCATTTCTTTTTGTAGTTGGTGGATGTTGGACTTCATCATAGTGATGTCATTCTTCATTATGCTAAGGGTAGACAAGAAAGCTAGGCACCCTAAATTCTCAAAATCCTCGTTCCTCCCCTCATTAATCTCATGACCCCTGCTCTCTACCTCCATGTTCTCCTTAGGAATGTCTGCCTTCTCCTTATCTAGGTTGTCCTTTTCCTTCTCATACCCTTCTTTCTCAATATTAGTCATGTCTTGTGCAACATCTTGCAGGATTTTTTCCTCAACCCAAACATCCTTACCAGTACCCCTACTCTCCTCCCCAGCAAGGTTGTTTTCCACAAAGTTTTCCTGATCATTCTTACCCTAGGAAGAGGAGCCCTCGTCAGAAGATATGAAGACCCTCTTCGCCACTTTCTTCTTCCCAGTTTTAGTTCTAGTACGATTGTCAGTTGGTTCTGGTCTCTTCTTCCCCTGCTTCTTGGGACTCTCCTCCCTGCTCTCTTCTTCCTCTAATTCCATGTCAGTAGTAGAATCCTCCATCTTCCTTTTCTTTTTTTCCTCCTTAGGGCTTTCCTCCTAGAAATCCTCAGAATCCCCCTCTTCATCTTCTATTTCTTCCATAAACGGCTCCTCTGACTCCTTCCCATTAGTATCATAGTCCTCCAAGGCTTTTCTATTAAGCTAAGATCTTTCCACCTTCTTCGACTTCAACACCTCAAATATGAGAGCCATGAGCCCTTCATGGCAAGCATGATCACCCTCTGGATCCCTTTGCCAGTGAAGGAGGGAAGCATTCAAAGAACTCTGTAAATAGAAAGGAAAATTAATCTTAACCCCGTGCCTAAAATGGTTCAGAAGAGTAAGATGGTGGTTGTAGATTTTAGTATATCTACTATCAAGGGTAATGTAGCCTATGATAACAAATAAAACAAGGTGCCAGGGCCTAGAAATGAACTTAGGGTTAAAGTACAAATTGTCCACCTTAACCATATGGTCTCTCTCCTGCTTTGTGGGTGCAAAAGCCTCCAAGGCTTTGTTCGAAATCTTCCTGTCCCTATAAAAGTTGATGCCCTTAGTCATCAAGCTAGTCACTTCAGCAACCACCTCCTCAATCACCTCCATGTTTTGCGTGCCCACTAGAATGCTTCCCTTGTTCCAAGTTTTGATGAAATTTCTGGTCACTGCCACTTTTCCTCCATGTAATCTCTCCAATAATTTCGCCAGACCCCCATTTTAAATAATTTTCCAAATTTCCTTATTTTGTTTCCAGTCACTACAGTCCACCGGCTCGCATCTCCTCTTTTTACCTCCCATGGCTTTGTGAAATAACAGAAAGCTAAAGTTCAAATGAATTTCCTCTCTCTACAACTTTTCCTTTGAACTGTAATAACCAAAATTAATGTTATTCATAGCCCAAAACTCATGCCAAAGGACACCAATAATTGTCTCAAAATCAGGCCATTGTCCTTCATGATAGTCGCACAAATTTTTGCACTCAATACTCATTAATGATCTCTTCATTCAAAATGTGTTGCTTACTCCTCGTCCTCTCCTTGCTAATTAATGATGATCCAACACAGGGGATGTCTGAACCATCATTCCATTCAATTTCCACATGGCTTTTACAAGCCACGTTCGCAGCCCAGTCAGCCACTAAATTTGTCTCCCTAAAAATGAGGGATATCATGCATTTTTCAAAGGTGTCAATAATTTTTTTCGCCTTACTTAAAATATTGGCTATGGACCACGAAGGGGTCAAAGTGTTTTTCAAACACTTAACAATACTTAGGGAATCCCCTTCAATCCATATTTTGTTATAATTCTTCCTTTTGGCAAGTAACACCCATAGAGAGCAGCATTAGCCTCCACCACCTGATTGGTGTTGAAGCCTATAGGAATAGCCATAGCCCCTTTGCAATTCCCAAATTCATCTCTGATAACCACTCCACATCCAGTAATTCTGGGGTTGCCTTTAGAGGCACCTTCAAAATTGATTTTGACCCATCCATTAGGAGGACAGTCCCACCTAGCCTCTTCCCTCAAATTTCTTTGGATTAGAACTTTCCTTCCTTCAAGCTTCCACTTCTTATAAACTTTGGCCTCCCATTCATTCTTCAGATCATGATAGTTCTTTATCAACCCCAAGTTCTCTAGTAGAGCACTCTTAATCTTGTGAAAAATACTCTCCCAATTGGACTCCTTATCCCTAAAAATTTTGTCGTTCCTTTCTTTCCATACCCCCTAGCACAAAAAGGGTAGGAAGAAATTCCAAAAGGAGATTAAAAACTTGTTTTTAGTCGGTGGTTTCTAGCACATAAACAACTCCTGAATGTTATGAGGGAACACCCACTCCATATTCATTAGATCAAATAATTTTCCCCATATTTGACTAGTGAAAGGACAATGAATTGTCATATGGTTGATATTCTCCTCATTATTTTTGCAGAGACAACATCTATTAGTTATAATTAGGCCTCTATTTTTGAGGTTATCAATTGTGAGAACTTTATCTTGCAATAAGATCCAAAAGAAAACATTAATTTTAGGAGTTAGTCCCTCGAGCCAGGCTTTGGCCCAGCAAGGTTCAGGGTTGTCTTCAAAGTTCTGCATATACAGGGAAGAAACTGAAAACAAGCCATTAGTACTAAATCTCCAAATGAGGGAGTCCTCATCATCAATAAGAACCACATCATTCAGAAGGTTATTCAAGCCCCTGAGGGAAGGATCAAACCTAGACAAGTCATTCCATTTACCCTCCTCCCAATAGTTTTCCACTTGATTGCCCAGGAGCTTTTTACAAAGAATAGACCAGTCATTCCATCTTGGATCCTCTTTTAGGGGTTTATCAAGTAACCATATGTCATCCCAAAAAATAATTTTCTTTCCATTACCAACCTTCCATTTCACCCCCTGATTAATCATCTCCTTTCTTCTAAGAGCATTACCCCAAATACAAGATCCACCTTGGGAGGAATCAAAGTTCAAGAACTTAAAGAAGTCAGAGCTATCCCTATTATATTTATTGTGCCATATAGTGCTCCACTCTCCTATGTTCTTGAACATCCTCCAAAGGAGTTTAGCCATGAGATACTCATTTAAACTTCTTATAGTGTGTAGATCAAGACCCCCTTTCCTAGTCAGTTTGCAAACCTTCTCCCATGCAATAAGGGCCATCCTTTTCTTTTTCTCAACTTCAGACCAAAGGAAGTTCTTTTGGATTTTTTCTATACTATCAGCAAACTTTTTAGGTATTTTGAAAAGGCTTAAAGCATAGAGAGGGATACTTTGAAGGGTAGCTTTGAGAACAACAATCTTACCAGCCTGGCTAAGAAGAGCACCCTTCCAACCAGCAAGACTTTTGTAAAATTTGTCAATCATATCCCTCCAAAAGGAATCCGGGGGATTGAGGCAGAGAGGTAACCCAAGATAGGACCCTGGGAGATAGTCCACCTCACAACCAAGAATTCTTTTAAGTCTCTCTTGTCTTTTTTCAGGCACATTGATGAAGAATATAAAACTCTTATTCCAATTTATACTCTGACCAGTAGCACCCGCATAGTTGTCAAGGGCTTTTTTAATGGTTTTACCATTTTTTATAAAAGCATCACCCATAATTATGGAATCATCCACAAACTATTGATGCAAACACATCAAATCCTTAGAAGAAGGATTAAAACCCTTGAATTCACCTCTGTTAACCAGCCTGCCAATTTGTCTACCCAAACATTCAGCCAAAATAACAAAAAGAATAGGAGAAAGGGGGTCCCCCTGACAAAGACCTCTAGAAGATTTGAAGAAAGGGGTAGGAGAGCCATTCACAAGAACAGAGAACATGGTAGAGGAAACCAAGCAGTGGATAAGGTCTCTACTCCTTTTATTAAAACTAAAAGCCTCTAGAGTAGTCATCAAGAAGTCCCAGTCAACCCTATCATAAGCTTTGGACAAATCAAGTTTCAGCAAAAAACCCTCCTTATTTGACATAGTTAAAGAATGTATATTCTCATGGACCAAAATGATTGAGTCTAGAATCTACCTCACGGGGAAAAACCCGTTCTGCTGTCCAGAAACAATAGAAGGAAGAAAGGTGAGGATTCTTGAAGTAAGAATTTTAGAGATGATCTTATACACCGAGTTATAAAGGCTAATGGGTCTGAATTGGTCCATACTATCAGCCCCACTTCTCTTTGGAATTAGAGCAATAAAGGTACCATTCAATTCCTTGAGGATCCTTCTAGCCCCAAAAAATTCCTTGATAGCATTAGAAACATCATCTTTCAGAATCCTCCAATACTTTTGAAAGAAAAAATGCTGAAACCCATCGGGACCAGGGGCTTTATCTCCATCAAAGGAGAACATAGCCTTCTAAATTTCCTCCATAGAAGGTATAGCAACAATAGATCTATTATGAGCCTCATTCAAGATAAGGGGTATACCATCCAACAACTCTCCTTGGCACTCCAAATCCAGGTTCTCAGCTTTCTTTAGAAGCACTTCAAAGAAATCATTGGCCTCACTTCTGAAATCTTCCTCCTTCTCACTAATGGTACCATTGACCTGCAATCTAGAGATTTTATTGCACATTCTATGTTTCATAGTGGTCATGAAGAAATATTTGGAATTCTTGTCCCCTTCTTTTAGGAAAAGCTTTCTTGTTCTTTGCCTCCAAAAACATTCTTCTTTTGAGATAATATCATGATACTCCATTAACTTATTATCTTCCTCCTTTTTGGTGTTCCCACTATAGCCATCTTTCTGAATGTTGTCCTGGATCTCTTTTAGTTCTTCAACAATTTTCTTTTTATTAGTAAAGATGTTACCAAAAGTTTCTTTATTTCATTTTTTAATGTTGTCCTTCACATTTTTCATTTTCTTAACAACTCTGAACATCGTCATTCCTTCAATCCTAATACTCCACCAAACCTCAATCAGCCTTTCAAGGTTAGGGTGGATTGTCCACATTTTCTCAAATCGAAAAGGGAAGTTCCTTTTCAAGCCATTGAAATTGGCTCTTATGGTTATTGAATAATGGTCAGAACCAGCTCTGACATAGGCAGATAAGGCACAAGAATAATGGTTTAACCAAATGTTTCTAACAAGAGCTCTATCAAGCCTGACCTGAATGAGCTCATTACCCTCTCTCTTGTTGGTCCAAGTATAGTTAATACCCTATAGATCAATTTCATGCAATTCTTGACTATCAATAAATTCCATAAGATCAGTTCTGCTTTCTAGATTGGGTTGGCCACCCCCAAATTTTTCATTTTCCTTCAAAGGAGTATTAAAATCCCCCATTATGATCCATCCATCATTAGCAAAATCTCTCCTGAAACCAAAGACTTCCCTCCAAAAATATTTCCTACCCTACTTAGTGTTCGGAGCATAAATGTTAGTCAAAACCCAAGAAGTGCCATCCTTGATGTGCCAAAATCTAATATTAGTCACATTGTTGCCTCTGAATAAAACTTCCCCTTTGATAATATTGCAATTCCAGCTAGTCATAATCCCTCCTGAGGCACCATCCGCATCACTACCATGGGACCTGCCATTACAAAAAAATTGGATTTTCTCCACTTTATCTTTAGACATCTTAGTCTCCTGTAAAAGAACAATATCAGGCTTGTTGTCTCTAATCATGTTTTTGACCATTGCTTGCTTGTGAGGATTATTTAATCCTCTTACATTCCATGATATAAACTTCATTGCTTAAGGAATGGACCAGACTCAAGGATGGTATTTTGCCTACCATCCGCTAAACACTTACTGGTTTCAAGTGCTCACCTCTTTTGGTTTGAGGGTCTTCCCGGGGAAGCATGGGGAGGCCCCACATCTCCAATCTTATTGCTTCTAGTGCTTCTAAGGATTGAGGAGACATTCTTCATCTGTCCTCCATCTTTATTATTAGGTTTCTTAACATTTTTAGCTATCTTTTTCTTCTCCACTTTGGACCATCCTTCTTCATTCAGTTCATCTGATCCCCCAAGGGCCCCCTCTAAATCCACCACATCACTCCACATAGCTTTAGAAGGGCATGGTGCTACCTTATCTGGTCCCCTCGGAGAACCAAAGTTCTTCTGAAACCCCTCCTCTGAAAAGCCCAAAATCGGGCAAACTTGGGCATCTTGCCATATAACCAAACTCTGAGAGGGGGGGAAAAGGCCATAACCACTTGACATCTCTTGCTCGAACAGGCCAACATCAAAGTTATTATTACCCTCTTTTATCCCCAGAGGCCTGCTCTGAATATGTCCCGCTACGGAGTCATCAGAGCTACAATGTTGATTTGTCTTTCTCTTCTTTCTTTTTTGCTTCTTTCTCTTCTTTCTTCTTCTTTGCATGGGATACTTCCTTGGGTGGGATGACCAAGTTTTTCCTTTTAGGACCGAGGCCAGAACACCTCATCTTGGGTCTAGAGAACCTTATTATTCTCACAAATTCTTTTTCTCCCTTTTCTTTAGTTTTGATTGTTATGATCCTTTGTGATGTTCTCTTAGAAGGGGTAGGATATTTACCTTGTGTTGCGACCACTACTAGAGGTGGATTAGAGATGATTATATGTTTTGGAGACTATAGGGGTGCATGATCTAAGCTCACATGTTCAGTAGATCTCTCTAATATTTTTTTCCTTATATCTACCATAATTCCTTTAGGTACTCCTTCTCCTTGAGCAACTTTGTCAACAAACTTTTGTATTTTCATCTTCCTCTCACCCTTTGACAATTATTCTCTAACTTTTAGAAACTTCTCTTCATAAGCTCCCCATCTTTCTCTAGTGGGATCCATCTCATATGCAAGGATATGTTTAATGTGTGGAATTAGGATCTAAGAGATCACCTCATATCCCATTGGAGGACACCATCGCACTCTAGGTTCAACTGCCTCAACACATGAGCAATCAGTTTCTACCACAAAGAAGATAGTTTCTTTTTATTTTTCCACTAATTCCTTAGGTATCCTTTCCATTTGTTTCATTTAATTTTGAAATACTTTCAATATGCCAAAAATTTCACCATCTACCCACTTCTTGTCCTACATTCTGTAATGATCTGAGCAACAATAGGTTCATTTTCTTTCCATGCATGAGGATGCATTCCCGAAAACTTGTGTACAATGTGAAAGAAAATATGCAATATCAATGACCCAAATCTGAATGCATTTTGTTTATCATGTTTTATCCTTCTCATATTTTCCAATAGCTACAATTTGAGGATCTCACGAACATCATAGTGCTCATTTTCAACAACCATTCTGTAATCCATGTGGATTATTCCTACGGAAACAGAGTTCACTCTACTTCTATAGTGCATTTTGTAACCAAGGATCATTGCGATCAACTTGAAATCCTTCTTCTTGATGTCATTGATAGTCATGGCTCTTTTATTAAATTTGGAGCCAGTTAGGGTCTCAACTTCTTTTTTAGTGTTCTTCGCAACCAGAGGAACCCAAAAGAACTGATCATGAATTCAGCTAAGAAAAATCTTCATCCATTTAGGCTCATCAAACTCATACAACTCAATATAAGGCAAAATGTTTAGGTTTTCCAGTCTCACAAATGAAGACATCAGTTTTCCATCCTCATCCAACATGTTAAAAAACTCATTGTACATCTCTATGTCACCAATTGATTCATATTTTCAATGTATATAATCCCTAATGTCTTCTACATGAAACACTTTATGTGGGGTTTGGGAAAATGCACCCTCTAGGCTGTCTTCCATTGATTTAAATGGATTTTTCTTGAATTTATACCTAGTTCTTTCCTTTACATCAAAAATTTGAGGCACATCCATGATTTCACATTGATAAAATTGTAAATCAATCTCATGGATAGATCTAAATACCTTCTTCACCAAACTAGTGTTGCAGGTCATGCGAATACTAAAAGTTTCTCCAACTACTCAAAGATCTCTTTCTGCTTCTTCAATCTTGCTTGAATTGTGAACAAAAATGATTAAGAATGACCTTAAATAGTTTTGCAAACCATTTTTGACACCTTTAGGTAGTATATTCAAAAATTTATTTAGAAATCAATTACCCATACAATAGCAGACGATCTATCCAGAACTTTTAGACCTTGCGATTTTAGATATATTATCAACATATTCCCATGCAATTGTACACAAATTCACAGATTATGAATTTGAATATTAGGGGCTAGATAATTAGCTAGTGAGTTCCTCCAATTCTCTCCCTAAGGCCATTCTTGGTCACTTAGGTTGAAATAGAGACATTGGCATCAGGCAAAGATCCAATAGCATCTACTAACTCTCCTTGACCATTTGACTCACTCTGGTTCTTTTCCTTCCAAAAATTTTCTATTATCTTAATTTTCTTCTTTTCTAAAAATGTGACTAAACTCAGCCTTATACTCTTATAAGCTCTTTCTAGTATCACCAATGTTATGCTTTATTTCTATAGGTGGTCTTCTATTTCCAACTAGTCCATTATATCTACAGTACTTGGATATATGTCCCTCATTGTTGCACTTGAAGCAAGTAATAGGTAGTATTCTAGGTTGAATCCTATCATGTCTAACTTGTAATTTATAGTTACTTGCAATGTGGCCAAGATTATTGCATTTGTGACAAATGATCTTATTGAATTCATTAGGTTTTCTAACATAGTCTTGAATCTTCCATCTTTCATCTATTTTTCTACACTCATTTATTCTATGTCCATATACCCAACAATTGAAGCAATAACCAGAAAAAGGTTTGGAAATAATTACCTTTACAATTCTTCTTCATGTGACCAAATTTTTTGCATCCAAAGTATCTCCCTTTGAAAGGTTTGATCTGGACCCTAGTTTTCTCCTTTTTATTAGGTTCTTCTTTTTGATTGGGTGTCTCATCTATCCTACCTTCCAATCTCTTCTCCTGAAATTTAGAACATTCGCCTTCATTGAAGCCAACTCCTGACTTGTCACCTTTAGGTTTTTGTCTCTCTAGTTGTTCATAAATTTTGTTATTGTTCATAGGGAGTTTTTCAATATGATTCCTTTCCTCCAAAAGCTCTTCTTTAATGATGATATTTTACTTCTCCATTTCTTCATAATTGGTTTTGACATCATTGATTTCTAGCTATATTCTTCCTATCTTTACATTTGCACTCTTCAAGGATTCTTCAAGTTTTCTCTTTTCTTATTTCTCTTGTTGAATTTATTTAGTCATTCACACAATGATGATCTCACACTCATGTTTTATTGTATCCTTTTCTTGTTTGAGTTTTTTAATCAAATCAGATGAATCATTCTCACGTTCCCTCATCTTCTCAACAAGATCTTGTCTTTTATTTTTTGAAATTTCAATATGCTCTTTAAGTCTCTTTATATAGCCTTCACATTTCTTTATCTTATATTTTAATTCATCATTTTAGGATTAGCCTTAGCTAGGTCTTCTACTACTGCCTCAAAGTTTTCTTTCAAACTGCTTGAATCCGTCTAGATCTCCCTTAAGCTATTAGGATTTATCTTCAAGGGCCTTGGGCTCTGATACCAATTTTTAGGATCAAGCAATACTGAGAGGGGGGGTGAATCAGTATAGAAGCACTTTTTTTTTTTAAAACCAAATCAAACTTAACCATGCAATAATTAAAATAATAACATATACATAAATTAAATAATTCACAACACCATGATTTGTTCTTGAGGAAATCCTGGCTAAAGGAAAAACCTCAGTGGCCGGGATGGTACCCACAAATGATGCACTAAAAGTATTGTCACTGCTAGGAGACCTTGCCCTATTATGAGCAGAATGTTACATTAGTACAAGTCCTTATTAGAGGACAAACCCTATTAGAATTCTATAACCCTGTTAGGGGTGAATACAAAATGGAGCTTACTACTCTTACAAAGGACTCATTGTCCAATATTACAAAAGATCTTTTATACTTACAAAGGTGAACTATAACATCATTTTTTATGCCAAATAAGTTCTAGTAATATCTTGCAACATTTTTTGCATTATCTTGACATCCCAATGCATACAAACACATAATCACAACTTCACATCTCAAAACATATATACTCGATCTCATAATCTTTCCAGTTGGCTCACAAATATATCACAAAATGTGTCCAACACATATTCAAATAGTAAATACATATTCAGTGATCATATCTCAACAAATATATGGAAGTACCCAAACCAAATCCAAAGTAGCACTCCTGGAATCCACATGTTACTCCTTTAAACATTGTGACCTCTTGTCTTCCTTGTTACACTACTATATTATCTTTGTGTAACTACATCAAGCTGTAAATCTCTCTATTCAACTCCAAAATACATGAGACCTTAACTAAAGGTCTACTATATCGAATAATACATTCCTCTAAGCTCTCATGACTTCATTCTTCATATATTGTGCTCACCAAGTAAAAATGTGCAATTGAACCCTGTCAATTGCTTCCTAAACTTAGTCATTTTTCCAAACAGAATATCCAAAACTAGATTGTACACAAAGTGATCATGCCAATAATTAGTGTTTCCATAAATGAAAAACTATATGCTATACTTATTAGACCTCTTTTCAACAACAAGTTATGGTATGCTAGTCAATTCTACCTTGAAAAATTTGCGCACAAGGGCAGCTTGTAAAATTTTGAACTTAGCGACAACTTATGGGATTAGTCATATGGAAAGCATTGTCTCTATAGAGATCCAAAAAAGATAATTAGTCCTAAGGAAAGAACTTTATCCTTAGGGGTCAATAAGAGATCAATTCTAAGGAAATCATTGTCTCCTTAAGGATTAATAAAATGAGATCACTCCTAAGAAAAACATTGTCTTCTTAGGGATCCAAAAGTGATTAGTCCTAAGGAAAGCATTGTATCCTTAGGGATCAATAAAATGGGATCTATCCTAATAAAAGCATTATCTTCTTAGGGATATAAAAGTGATTACTCCTAAGGAAAGTATTTTCTCCTTAGGGGTCAATAAACAAAAAAATTGCATAATATGAAAAGGAGTTGTATATATACCCCCCTCCTTATGATGGAAACATAAGAGTATGGAGACACCATAAGAAAAAGAGAACAAGTATACCTACTTATAACAACAAGGAGAAATCCTTAAACACCAACATATGGTTAGACCCTTAGAAAATAATGAAAAAATATTGTTAGACAAGGGATAGATACTTATGAAAGAATATATGCATGTATGAAGAGACCCTTAAAAGAAAGATTTCTTGGCTACAAGAAATTTCCTTCAAGAGGTGTTCTTGAACAAAGATAAAGTCTTCAAGACAAAGAGGGGAGGATAAAAATAACACACCCCTGTAGCCCCTATTGCTAGGTCAAAAATAGATTCTTTATGAAGGATAACACACCTTAAGTCCCCAAGTAAGGGTATTTGTTTAGGATAGACATGCACTTTGCAAGAAAGGAAAATATTGTAAATAGGGATGTAAACCTCCTAAAAAAGAGAAGATCCTTACGTAAACAAAAAAATCCATGCTAGAAAGGATATCATGTGATAAACAAAGACCAAATAACCTAGAGAAAGTGGATCCCTAGAAAGGAAGAAAAGATTGAGAATTGAAGCCTTTCCCCGCAAGGGTGAAGGCAAGGGAAATGAAAACCCATCATATGCTCTATGTGATAGATCTTTTATTATATACATACACTTTCAAGAAAGCATAAGGTTGTAACTCGGAATGTAAATCTATTGAAAAAGAGAAGATCCTTATTGTAAAACAACAAACCCATGAAATAAAGGACATCATATTATAAAAGAAGCAATACAACAAGGGATATTGGATATATTGGAAAAGAAGAGAAAAAGAGGAAGGAGGATGAAGTATACACACCTTCCCAATTTCTAGGTAAGGTGATAATTGACAAAGGATGACACATTATGATCCCTAAGTAAAAGTTCATTTATAATAGACATTCTCTTTCAAGAAAGCATAAGGTTGCAACTCAAGATGTAAATCTCTTGAAAAAGAGAAGATCCTTACATAAAACAACAAATCCATGCAAGAAAGGATATCATGTTATAAAAGAAATGAGTAAACAAAGGGAGAAAATGGGTCCTTGGGATAAATAGGATATTGAAATGGTACCCTTTCCCCCCAAGTATGGAGACAAGGAATAAGGACCATGTGATTGCACCTGAAATTATTTCACCATAAATGATAATGGGCCCTTAGAGGATAGGCTAGCAATGTCAACTAGTGAGGAACAATATAATAGGAACATATATGTTATTTAGAATGGTCATGAAAAATGATCCATTCATTGTTACATGTCATTTGAATCATACTATGATCAATGAATTCTTGAATTTTACACTTCAAATCATAACATTCATTAGTCTTATGGCCACAAATTTGATGATACATACAAATGGAAGAATTATCTTGTTTGTGTTTGTTATTTTTTCATTTGTTTTTAAAAGGAAGAGTAATTAAGTTGGCTTTAAGAAGCTCAAACATAAAATTCTCTTGTTGAGATGGGAAATTAGGAGAGGAATTTATAGGTTGATTGGACAAATAGGAAGGTTGGAAAGCTAGAGTTTCTTTTGAAAAATGTGATGTAGATTTCTCATGAGTTTCAATGCTTTGTTATACACATCCTATATCATGTCCATTATAAAGGTTTGATATATTAAAAATATAAGGGTCTCCTTTAGGTGGAATTGGGTTGAAGTTTAAAGAGGCCCAATCAATATACATACATATGTCAGAATAAGATGTTTCATTCTCAAATTCAAGGATTTTGTCTTTAGTACAGAAGGTTGGTGTGAAGTCTAAAGTTTCCCAATCATCATCTTGAAGAGTTGATGGTTTTCATGTTGGTTGTTGCTCAAGGGTTTTGTGTGAAGACTTTAATATAGTTGAGATGGCTTATCAAAAGGATGGAACATTTTTTTGTACAACTAGCAAGTAATAGGTGTGGTTTATATGCACAATATGTTGGTATTTTATTTGCAATTATGGATTTATGAGTATCACACTTCTAACTTATTATTATTATTATTATTATATGTTGAAGTTTTGAACCAATGATGAATGAACATTGAAAATGTATGAATATATGATGTATACATAAATTCACACACACACACATATGTATGCATGCATGTATGTGTGTGTATTTGAAAGTATCTATATGTGTGTGTGGAACTAGAACCTAAGCAAACAATTTTTTTGTAGAACCCATGAACCTGAACTCACATCAGAACTAGGATTTGTAACTTAGGAAGTATATAATACTATGGCGATATGATCATGATACTATGATTACATGTTTATTAAGTCAAGAGGATTTTTATAGTGGCAACAAAAATGATTGTAAACATTTGGGCATTTTGAATACATCATGTATGAATATATGATGTATACATAAATTCACACACACACACACACATATGTATGCATGTATGTGTGTGTGTGTATTTGAAAGTATATATATGTGTGTGTGGAACTAAAACCTAAGAAAACAATTTTTTTGTAGAGCCCGTGAACCTGAACCCACATCAGAACTAGAATTTGTAAATTAGGAAGTATATAATACTATGATGGTATGATCATGATACTATGATTACATGTTTATTAAGTCAAGAGGATTTTTATAGTGGCAGCAACACTGATTGTAAACATTTGGACATTTTGAAAAAAATTGATGTTCATTAAATAATGTCTTATGAGATGAGTTGGTGCAATGATGAATTGGTGGAGTAATGAAATATTGTAGAAGAAACTTGATAAAAGATTTTGGTTGCAATTAAAAAAATTAAGTAAACAAAATTAACACAAAGTGGAAACCAATGAAGATTAATAGACCACGTAGAAGTGGAAGAGTCATCTACTGTATTTAGAAGGCATTTTGAAAAATAATTCAAACAAATATAATTTTTGCAAGAATTCCTATTAGAGAGGGCATTCCCATTCGAGAAGAACGACCACTTTGAGTTTTGAAACTATCATTTATCAATACAAAGAAAAAATGATAAATATGGTGAAGCTAAATTTACCTAGGTTCAATGTGTTTTGCATGTGTTTTTTTGGTTTAATTCTTCATCTCTTCCATATACTTTCCTCCGCTCACATGTATTTAACAAGTTCATAGATAATTTGTTAAATGGTTATTAATTATATAGCTCCTCCATCTCTGCATTTTATCTCATTCTTGTGCATTTTCTTTTAGAGAGACATTAATACAAATTAATGCCCTAATTTTATTCTTTTTGTGGCTTTCCACTTTATTTTTGTATTTGTATTCTACAAATACGAGGTGCAAAGTATAGAAGTCAATATTCTTCCATTGTCATTATCATACCTATTTTTGATGAATGCTATGAATGTGAAACACATGACAAAAATATCAAATCATAATGCTAATGCATGGCTTTCCTTTCTATATTGTTAATTAACTTTCATTTTGATAGTTATTGTATTCATTGAATTTTGGAATATAGGGAAAGGCAATAAGTGGCTTGCCTTCCTAAATTGTTAACATTCAATCAAGATGCAAGAAAAATTGTTGGATTATCATTGGAATCATAAAGATGAAGATGGGTCCCCATTGTATTGTGTGTTTGTATTTAAGTGTCCATTTCTATTGGTAGTATCAGTATCAATACAAGTTAATGAAATGTCGCTTTGGGAGATTAGGATATTTGATTCTATTAGTCTTGTTGGTTCTTGAAAAGGTTTACACTACAAAGTAGCTACCAAGATAATCAGTCAATTTCCTATAGAGAAGCAAACTCCAGTAATCAGAAATTTATGAGGCTTGGACCTACTGACAAGGATCCAATAAACCCTTTTGCACTTTAGGCTCTGTAAAACCAAGGTGGGAAAACCTTTAATGTCCTTTAATACACAACTAGAAGGTTCACAAATGGCATTAAAAAAGTAGATAAATATCATATAAGACATCAACATAATAGGGAGATGCTAGATAATGTCTAGTTATCCATTGAATGCCAACCTACGTGGAGCATGAGATTTGGGGCAAAACAACAAGAACAAACAAAAATGGAAATATATTTTTGATTTAATCAATTTTTTGTAGCAAGGACCACATGGACATGAACAAAAAAACACATGTAAATCCCACAAGTAGCTGAGATTCGTGCCTCATCCATTTGGGCAACAGAGTCATCACAAGTACACCATCATACAAAAGAGATTCATCAATAGCCAAAGATCTCATAAGATTTCCTTACAATATTCTTTAACGGTAATGCCAACCCAACCTACTTATCAAAACCTACACAATCTCAGCAAATCCACAACTTCTATCAAGCATTTAATTGGCCCATTAAACCAAAGCATGAAATAAAATCACATATCTCACAACATGACACTAAATGGGATAACTCTTTGTTTTATTCCATTTAAAACTTAATTGATTCATACACTGGAGAGATCTGAACCAGTATTGTATTTCATTGACAAATCTATGCTACCTCTATTTCATAACATAAATACAACTAAAAACACCAAAAACCTGCAAAAGTATTTAACCCAGATTCATATAAGTGTTATGTGGAAGATTTACAAAAATGCCCCTACCTAGAAGAACTTTCTACTGGAACCCTAAAGCTTGGGAAAACTCCAAAACTTTCAAACCCTTAAGAAAAGAGAAAAGAAGAGAATATAGAGACAAATGAAGAAACTCGGATTTATTCTGATGTTTCCATGTTTCCATCTTCAACTTGCCCTAGTCTGTTAAAACCCATCTCTCTCATATCTCTAAATTTATTTTCCATTGTGTGCAAACTATTTCACTAGTTTTAAAAATTCACTCATTTACATTTATTTTGACCTTTACTTTACCCGTGCATATTGCAATATTATAATATTTCATTTTATTCACTTTACCTCATTTGTAATTACACAACCCTAGCCCTTCAAAATTCAAACTCCATTCACTTTGCCAGCCCAGTCAACCCCGATCCACTATCCCTAAATTCCATGTGGTAGCTCCTAATTTATCCTCAGACTCAACTCTATAAAACCTAGCATACACATCGAGAAACACATCACCTCGCTCAGTTGGTAAACCCTGTCACGCGTCAACATATCGTGATCCCAAGTTTCTCTCTTTATTTCATCATCCATGATTGTTGGATCATGGGATCAAGCCATCTATCACCTTGGATCGCACTCCAGTTCATCTTGCAAGCGCTACACATCGCAATCCCAAGAATATTTTAATCTCTTTCACAACTAGGATCGTAGGAACACAGAACCTCGACACCTATCACCTCTAGGCCCACAATCCACCTCGATTATACTTGCCATGCACCACATTTTGGTTTGTTGTCACTTAACCCATGCATTATATGATGGATGATGTTGTACCTTAAAAGATTCCCAACAAAATTTTGGGATTTAACTCACTTTGCCTCTATTTCTGATTATTAGCACCCGGAGCATCAAACCTCTGCATTAAAGCATGGTCCCCAGTTTGCCTTTCAAGATTTTGGGTTTCATATTACTTTGCTTACAATCTCGATCAGGATTCATATTACTTTTCTTATGATCTCAATCATTAGCACTACAGGATTTTGGAATTCATGTGACTTTGGTTCCAATCCTGATTATTAGCACTTCAAGATTTCAGGATTCATATGACTTTGGTTCTCATCCCGATCATTAGCACTTCGAGATTTTGGATTTTCCCTACTTTTTTTGCCAATTCTTATAATTTCCACTGAGCCCAACCTAATGAATTGAACAAATTGCATTTGGAATGGCCTTGCCAAACTAGGAAAATGGATTCATGAAGCCTTAAAAATGGATGTGGAGAATATTTGTCATGTTTAGAAGGAAGGGGAATACTTGGATTGCACTCATCAATCATAGTTCCTAAAATGTAAGACCTCAAAGTGGGCTACTTGAAATTGGTGATTAAGTGCAAAGTGCATATAACATGAAACTCCCTCAACTAGGTATATGAAGAATGGTTCTAAACTGATTGTGGAGGTCTTAAAAAATTAATCATATGCTACTTTATATGCATTTAACATCTCCAAAAAATAGTAACTCATGAAACTCAACATGGCTTAAAATATGCATTTACAAAGTAGGCATGTTCAACTTGTTTCACACTTAGGAAAGAATACAGATTGCAAGCTAGCTAGAAATGAAATTTCACAAAACCACTTCAATCTGCAAACTAGGGACTCAGAATGAACAAATGAGCTAAAATAAAGGTGGGGAACATACCTATCTCCTAATGAAGCATGAAACTTACAAGGTATTTGAATGCTTGAATGTCAAAACATGGCATCTCAACAAATTGTCAAAGGGCTCCTTTAAAATTTTCAACAGTGGTAATCTCAAGAATTTGAGAGTACCAACAGTGGCTCTGTCTAGGGACGTATGCCTCCTATAGGAATAGAAAGATCTCGGATCTCTAGGTAGAGGAGACCACACACCATCTTCCACTGAACTTATTCCTCTACAAGAAAAACCAAACTCAATTCTTATTTGGTGGCCCCAGGCCAACCCCTATCAAAAGTCTGATTTCCATCCTCATATGTGACCAGAAACAAAAAAGAACCATTTCATACTCACTACCCACATACATAAGCATTCATGGGCTGAAAATCAATTCCATATTTGAAACTACCCATGTTCTTCCAATCACATCCTAAATCATAGTCATACTCCAGAAAGTATGGAACACCATTCAATTCATCTTTAGGTAGATTGGAAATGCAAGATTCATCAAGTAATGCATAAACATAAAATATAGAATGCTCATCATGCATTAATACTAGATATTCATTTGGCTGAAAAGTAGTTGAAACATCTGATTTGATTTCATGTCATTCCTCAACTTCACACAATGGTTCTGCCAATAAGACACTTGGTTCCTCAATGATGTCTTCATACAATAGATTACAAACCAAGTTCAAACCTCTTTCATAAATATTATGACAAAGGACCAACTGATCTATATCATCAACTTCATCAAATAGTTCATTAGTCTCTTCATTAAGATTGTAGTCCTCATCACTGCCACAATAATCTCCATCCAAAGAAGATAAATCTAGATATGAACAAGAAAAATGTTCGTCATTGTATTCCTTATGACATGAAGGCTCATTGTCATACCTCTCATCTTCTTCATCAACAAAGTAACTACATGAAGGTGATTCATGCAAACATGAATCAACATCATCAACACTTTTAACACTTGCAACATCTATATTTGATGCATAGCATTCTTCATGCAAGCTACATGACCCATAAAAAATATGACTTTGGTCTATATCACATGTAGCCTCTAACATGGAACAAGAAACCGTTCCATCACATGATGTGAAATCTGAAAATACCTCCATCTCTGCTTCAGCTATACACATGTCTTCACTAACCTTTTCATCTACAACATGAGGAATAACCACTGACTATAACCAATTCTCTTCTCTCACATCATTTGAATCAAAATTACAAACAAGGTTAGTATGATCAGAAGGGACATAGATATTATGACATTTGTTTTCACTTCTCAACTCACTCTCATAACTTGATTGTTTATGACAGTGAACACTAGCTGAAAGGAAACCCTTCATGATTCCATATTTCATGTTGTTCTCAATATCCATTGCTATCATAAATTCATGATGAAAGGTCTTGGGCTCTTTGTCTCTTAATAAGAAACTTATATTTTCATCAAAAGCCCCCAAATAAACCACTAAACGTGCTACATCATTAGGCCTAAAACTTATTGGGATTTCACCCAATGTCTTTGCAAATATGATGTTAAAAGAAGGGACTAACTCACCCTCTTCAATTTAAATCTCCATTTTTCTTTGGATCAATGCATATGGATTAACCCATTCACAAAATCGTTCCATGAAAGTTGCATTCAATTCTTCCCATGAAGAAAAATAATATGATGGTAAAAAAAAAACCAATCCCCAACATCTTCCCTCAAAGTTTGTACAAAAAAATTCATGAAAACATCCTCATGTAACATCTCATAATCACTCATCAGATCAACAAACCTCTGCAAGTGCTTATTTCTTGATTCAATTTTCTTCCCACTAAACTCTAGTAAATATTTCCTAATATCAGTATGAACAACATTGGGGAAGCCTCTAATGCCATCAAAACAAAATGGCCTATACCTTTGGATTGAGAAAATACTAAAAGAACTTGATATGGGTTGCACACCTTGTGAAATCATGTTTGACACTTCTCAAATTACATGTACATGGAAATCACTCCCGCGTACAGAATCTTCAAATTTAGAACTTGTAATAAAAACTTATTTCTCTATGACCAAAATAGGATTCAAACATACTTCAAAACTTTAATGAATAAGATGAAAAACATATCTTAGAAGTATGTAACACTCACTAACATTCCCTCACTTAGTGCTTAAATCACTCAATAGGGAAAACAAAATTTACAACTGATTTTCATGGAAAATAGTTTGCACATGAGAATCAAAATACATGGAAGTGTTGTGGCTGCAAATCAACTTGTTGACTGGAAAAATTTGGTAGATCTGAAGTGTGCTTCACACCTTCACTGAATCCTTTATAGATTCACCACCTCTTTGCAAAGGAAAAATATTTTATCAACTGAAACTTCTTTCAACTCGCACTTTCTCAAAAACCAACAACAACACAACAACACTTCCACCTCCAACAACATGTGTTCCTATGATTTAATTCCTCGGCCAAGAACCACATCACAAGGACTTAAAATATACTTCAACAAGACTACATATCCTTCAATTTTTTCACTATAACAATGCAACTCATGCAAATAGAGATCTTAGAGTCGCTACTCACACTTAGTGAGATGATATAAAACCTTTACATAACATGGACAAATATGAACCAAATTTACACTTGATGAAAACCAATAGATTATCAAACCACCCTTGGATAATTGCATACTTGATAAAGGGGATAGAAATTTCAATACAATACATGACTCTATGACAACAACATAGCTTGTGAAAAATTAAGGAAAACAAGGAGCAAGCTCACTATACATTTTTCTAAATAATAATTTATTACCATAAATTATAGTATGGATGAACAAAACTTTTTTTAATCTCTTTTCCCTAGTATAGTAGCCATTTTTTTGGTTCCCAAAAATTTTTACACTACAAAATAGCTACCAATATGATCAATCAATTTCCTATGGAGAAGCCAACTCCAATAATCATAAATCTATGAGGCTTGGACCAACTGACAAGGATCTAGTAAACCCTTCTGCACTTTAGGCTCTGCAAAACCAAGACGGGTGACCTTTAATACCCTTTAATACACAACTAGAAGGTTCACAACTAGCATCAACAAAGTAGATAAATCTCATATGAGGCATAAACATAATAGGGAGATACTAGATAATGGCTAGTTATCCATTGAACATCAACCTGCATGGAGCATGAGATTTTGGGCAAAACAACAAGACAACAAACAGAAATACAAAGATATTATGTTATTTAATAAAAAAATTGTAGCAAGGATCACCTAGACATGAAAAAAAAACACATGTAAACCCCACAAGTAGCTGAGATCAGTGCCTCGTCCATTTGGGAAATGGAGTGATCATAAGTATAACATCATACAAAAGAGCTTCATCAATAGCCTAAGATCTAAGAACATTGCCTTACAATATTCTTTAACATTAATGCCAACCCAACCTACTTATCAAAATCCTTGCACAAGCCCAACAAATATGCAACTTCTATCAATCATTTAATTGACCCATTGGACCAAAGCATGAAAGAAAATCACATATCTCACAACATGACACTAGATAGGATAACTCTTTGTTTTACTCCATTTGAAACTTAACTAAGTCATACACTAGAGAGATCTAAACCAGTATTGTATTTCATTAACAAATCTATGCTACCTTTGTCACATAACATAAATATGACTTAAAACATCAAACACCTACAAAAGGATTTAACCCAGATTCATATAAGTGATATGTGGAAGATTTACAAAACTACCTCTACCTAGAAGAACTTGCTACTGGAACCCTAAAGATTGGAAAATCTCCAAAACTTTTAGAACCCTAAGAAAAGAGAAAAGAAGATCTAATATATAGACAAAACACAAAACCCAAATCTATTCTGATGTTGCCACGTGTCCATCTTTAACCTGCCCAAATCTGCTAAAAACCATCTCTCTCATCTCTCTATATTTCTTTTCCATTGCATGTAAAATATTTCACCATTTTTTAAAATGCACTCCTTTACATTTATTTTGACCTTTACTTTACCCTGCATATTGTAATATTGTAATATTTCATTTTATTCACTTTACCTCATTTGGAATTGCACAACCCTAGCCCTTCAAAATTGAAACTTATTCACTTTGCTAGTCTAGTCAACTCGGTCAAACCTAATCCACTATCCTTGACTACCACATGGAAGCTCCTAATTTTTCCTCAGACTCAACTCTGCAACACCTAGCATACACATCAACTAGCACATGACCTCGCTAAGTCGGTTAGCCCTACTATGTGTCAACATCCAATGATCCCGTATTACTCTCATCAATTTTTCATCCATAATCACAGGATCATGGGATCATGTCATTTGTCACCTTGGTCCCACACTCCAATTAATCCTGCAACTACCACATGTCGCAATCCTAGGAATATTTTTATCTCTTCATCAACTAGGATCACAAAGAACATGGAATCTTGACACCTATCACCTCCAGGCCCGCAATCCACCTCGACCGTACTCACCATGTGTTGCATTCTGGTTCATTTCCACTTACCTCTTGTGTTCTCCAATGGATGATGTCCTACCTTAAAAATATCCTGTTGGAATTTTGGGATTTTACTCACTTTACCTCTATTTTTTATTATTAGCACCTCGAGCATCAAATCTCCACATTAAAGCATGGGACCTAGTCTGTCTTTTGGGATTTGAGGTTTCATATTACTTTTCTTCCAATCCTAATCGAGATTCATATTACTTTTCTTTTGATCTAGATCATTAGCACTGTTGGATTTCAAGATTCTTATGACTTTGGTTCCAATCTCGATCATTAGCACTTCAGGATTCATATGACTTTGGTTCTAATCCTGATCATTTGCATTGGGCCCGACCTAATGAAATTGAAAAAATTGCATTTGGAATGGCCTTGGAAAACTGGGCAAATGCCAAAACATGGCATCTCAACAAATTGTCAAAGGGCTCCTTCAAAATTTTCAACAGTGGTAATTTTAAGAGTTTGAGAGTACCAACAAGTCCTAAAGGTCCAAGATACTGAGAGGGGGGGGTGAATCAATATCCTAAATATCTAATACTTTTTTTCCTTTTTAACTCAAAACCAACATTCACAGGTTCATCGATTGATAAGAAAATGAAACTTACTCAAATAAACACAACCACCACAATGCATGCAACACATAACACACAAATTTTTCTTGTGAAAACCCAAATGGTGAAAACCACATGTGAGATGATGCTCACAAATTTTGTACTCTTCTAAAGTACACCCTATTAGGATTTTACAAAGACATTGTTAGTGCCACCTAGTTATGGGATTTACCTATATCCCTATTAGGATCTTTACCCTATTAGGAGTAGCCTTGTTAGAGGACTTCAGACACTAGCTAAAGTGCCACCATGTTAAAGTATTTACATAAAAGTGTTAGATAACTGAGAGGGGGGGTGAATCAATTAAGTCCAGTTATCCTACAGTCCCAAACACTTCCAAATGTATAAAACAAATGTTTCATATCAATTAAACAACTCAGTAAAAACTTTAATTGTGCCTTTAAGTTCATCTACTGAATATCAGTAATTAACTAGTGAATATACCGATCAATCCAATCATATTAATGTGTAAAGTAAAATAACAATTAAACACATCCATAAACATATAACACTTTGATTTTTAACATGGAAACCCTGTTAAGGGAAAAACCACCTGGGACCGGTAACTCAAAATAATTTCACTCTTTTGAAGTGAGCTTGGTTAGGAGCTAACCATGTTAAAGGTTACAATAACACATTGTGATGTGTGACCTGGTTAGAGGGTTTATCACTAATAGTTCTCTGTGACCAAACATTCACTATGGGGTCATCATGAAAACAATCAACATTGATTGAATGTCATAATGAAATAAAAAGACTATTAAGTCCCACTCGGTCAAGAGATTTATCTGTAGCAATGGTTAGAATGCAACAGTAAACGATTTGATTCAAATACAACTTGTTTTTCATATTTTTAGATTTATGCTAAGCTCAAAATACCTCTGGCCAGTATACTCAATTCAATTCCTTTGTATTCTCCAACTCTGATCTTCTCAATTAATTCTTTTCTCTGGCGCTCAGTGTTGTCTGCAGATTTTCTTGGTTTTGTCTTCAACCTATTTGACCAGCTTCACATGAATGCAATCTCCTCACACACATTCTAGAATTCATAATGAATTTATTGTCTCCTTTTATAGACATAATAAACCCTTTTATTTCCAGCCATAAATTTTGCCTCTTAATCTTCACCGTTGATTTTTCCACTTTAACTTTCCTTGACAATTGTGTCAGTAACACATTTCATCCTCCCATCCGATCATCCTTGAATTTTGTCAATTGTTTGATCATCATGATAACAAACTTTATCTTTAACCTCAGAATCATTCACAATTGTCCAACTCATCATCTTTAGTCGACAGTCATATGTTGGATTAATTTTTTTCACTCGGTCAATACACAACACGGTAACTTAGTTAACACTATACTCAGTATACACTACACTTGCTCGATGTACATTGTTTCAACTCAGTGTATATTGAATTCTTCATTTACCGATCACATAAACTTGTACGTTCTTGATCTTCAAACCATAACAAAATTATGTAATACAATCAAATCACTAACATAATGTCATAGACTCATCAATAAGTTACCCAATGAATACCATATCCATATCTTTCTCATACATCGCATCTTCATGTTAATAACTCATTCCTTCACCATTATTTTCTTCTTCAGATATTTGTAACTATCATGATAAGTATAGTCAAAACTAGTTGACATCAATGACAATACACTAACTGATTTAATATTTGTCACATATACCTTTGTAGCTAGGTGATCATCAATCACTGTCTTTTGAAGTCATCAAACTTTCCTTAAGATATTCAATCAGTTGTAAGTCTATCAATCTCTCCCTTTGGCATTGATGGAAACACAATATGAAATATGTCATAGAATACCAAACATTTGTCTACAACTTTGTATGTGTATGTTGTGACTCGGTAAGCTCTCCATAGCTTATACATTTAATATGTTTAGTCACTACAAAACATCAATGTTTCTCCCTTTCAGATTCTCTCTCCCTGCGAATGGATATTTCATTTGAATCATTCTCTCCCTTTCTTTAATAAACTCTCTAACTTTAGATTTATCTTGAATATTTCATGTACCCATCTCTCCCTTTTTATATATTTTATATGATATTCTCTCCCCCTTTGATAGAAATACCAAAAGAAAATAATCAATTATTCAATAGCCAAATCAATATCTTTGTTGTTCAGTTCAGATTCTAGTACCTTGCATGTACCGATATGCAGTTTCAACTTTCCATCTTTCACAACCTTAGGAAACCCAAATTGTGAATATCATACATCAACATCATTAGATATTCTGATAAAGTATAGGTTGATGCAACCTCATATCACCTCAATGATTGTTAGACAGGGGATGGACCCCTAGTCTACTTCTTAAGTATTCAAATGTGTCATTCGGTAAAGGTTTAGTAAATACATCAGCAAGCTACTCTGTGATTTCACATATTCCAATCTTACTTTCTTTTTTTGAACTTACTCCCTCAAGTAGTATACTTTATAGATATATGCTTTGTCTTTTCATACATCACTAGATTCTTAGATATATTAATTGCACTTGTGTTATCATGATATATTATCACTAGGTCAGTGATCTCATTCATACCATCCAAAAGTTGTTTTATCGATGCAATATTTAAACAATTAGTAGCAACAACAACATATTATGATTTTGCAGTGGACTGAGAAATACATCCTTATTTCTTACTTATCCAAGAAACTAATCTTTCTCCCAAAAAGAATGTTCCACCAATAGTGATTTTTCTATCATCAATGTTTCCAGCCCAATCAGCATCAGTATAAACTTTCAGTTCAAAATTGTCTTCTTTATTATACCACAAACCATAGTTTTCAATGTTCTTCAAGTATCTTGAAATTTTTTTCACAGCAGTCATGTGTGATTCTTTAGGATTAGCAAAAAATCTAGTTATAATTCCAACTGCATGTGCAATACCTAGTCTACTATGCACACCATACATCAATTTTCCAATCATAGATCTATACAAGGTTTGATTTACCTCGATTGACTTGTCATCCTCTATCAATTTTCATTTGGTGACCATAGGTGTACCAATTGGTTTTGAATCTTCCATACCAAATGTCTTCAATACTTATTTGATGTATTTGGATTGAGTAATGTATATGCCTTCCTTCTTTTGTAATATTTGTAATCCATGAAAAAATTTAATCTCACCAAACATCAACATTTCAAATTCTTTTCTCATTTCATCAAAAAATAATTTGCATAGGTTATCATGTCCTCCAAATATGATATCATCAACAAATATTTTAGCAATAAGAATCTTATAATCAGTTTCACATTTCAAATACAAATTGTTGTTGTCACTTGTTCTAAAAAATCCAATACTAATTAGATAGGAATGTAGTCTTTCATACCATGCTCTCAGTACTTGTTTCAGTCCATATAGTGCTTTGTGTAACTTACATACCATGTTCCTCTGATTAGGATCAACAAAACCTTTAGGTTGTTCAATGTAGACCTCTTCCTCAAGTATCCCATTCAAAAATGCAAATGTTACATCCATCTGATAAATTTTAAATCCTTTGTAAGCAGTATATGCAAGCAATGTTCTTACTCCTTCAAGTCTAGCAACGGGTGCAAAATTTTATCCATATTCAATTCCCTCTTCTTGTGCATAACCTTTGCATACTATTCTTGCTTTATTCCTTGTAACATCTTCATTCTTATTCAATTTTTTTCCAAATATCCATTTGGTTCCAATCACATTTTTATCTTTTAGTCTCGGTACCAATGTCCATGTTTTGTTTTTCTGTATTTTCTCAATCTCTTCATTTATTGCCTTGATCCATTTATTATTTTCTAGTGCATCTCTAATAGTTTTAGGCTCAAATTCACAAACCAAACATGTTTTGTTTCTCAACTTACTTTGTGTCATCATGCAAGCTTTCTTATCTCCAATTATCCAATCTTGTGGATGATGTCTTCTTACATATCTTACAAGTACATGTTCAGATCTTTGTTCTTCAATGTGTTCTCCACTTGGTGCATGATCATTATCTTCATCGATAATAGTTTGTTTATTCTCAGTCTGTAAATATTGTTACTCGGTAGCATTACCCTATTTCTCGGTAACGCCAGAATATTGCTCGACTAGAGTTTCAGGTTCCTTAATGTAAGAAAATCTACCATAGTCTTCTGGTTCCTTTTTGCTTTCTTCATCATTCTTTTATGCAAACTCATCAACTCTCACATTTCACTCTCAATCATTTTATTAGTAGCCTTGTTCAAACATTTGCAAGTCTTTCTTTTAGTAGAATATCCTAGAAATATTCCTTCATCACCTTTTGAATCAAATTTCCTATTTCTATAATGTTTCAGAATGTAAGTGTTAAGTACCAAAATTTGCACCCGGTACTGAACTGAATGAGTTCAGTAATTTTGGTATAACATGGGAATCACTTCTACGTGGGACATGCAATTGAAGTGAGACCTCCGGTTTATAGGCCGGTTCCTATCAGATGCTTCACTTAAAACTTGAATACTCATGAGGGAAAGGGATAGAAAGATAAAGGAAAACAAAAATTGAAACCTATGGTGATGCACCTAAAGATTGAAACAGTGATATTCAGAGAACTTTTACACTTGAAAACCATGAAACAATTTTCAAACTCACACAGCTTGCCTAACACATGCATACACATAAATATTTTACAGAAAGGTTGGAATGGATACTTGCTCAGTAAAGGAAAATTGATTTTTTCACAATAGAGGAACAAGTTACATCAACTCTACACAACCTACAACCTGCCATACATTTATTACAGAAAAAGGTACAATAGTGAGACAAAATTGAAAGGAAAATAAAGCTTTCACTAATAGTTTGATCAAATCACACAAACACAACTCTGTAAAATGACAAGAATATGATAAAAATTATGCCAAAATAGTCTCCAAGGTAGCCTTTGAATATCATAAAAGGAGTTACAAAATCCTGCAAAAATATGCCCAAAGGATAGAGAAAAATCACTAAGAGCCAAAAATGCATAAGAGAGATTTCCCTGTAATGAGTTGTAAAACTCATTAAGTACAATTCTCAATCAAACATCTTTGGGTCAAATGCAAAAAAATAGCCCCAAAAATAGGTCTCTCCACTCTTCCAAAATTAAGTCCAATACATGAAAAAGTCCAACCAATTCATAACAAACCTAATGACTCACCAAAACTGCCCCTAAAAATGATCCAACTGATTATAAATGCCTTCTAAACTTTAGGGGAAAGTAAAATTCAACCCTAAGTCTTCTCCAACCCCCCTATATACTCTCCTCATGTCTGCAAACTAACTCAACTTCTTGAGAAGTCTTTCAGCCCATTAATGCATCTTATCCACTTGCATTAATGATACTAATTGCTCTCCTTTTTTATTTAATTAAGAAAATTTATTAATTTATTAATTGATTTATAATATCAACCAATTAATAATTATTAAATTACAATAATGATGCGTGAGAACAAATAAAATCTGGGCACTTGAAGATGTCAAATTCTGGAAAAACTTTTGGGCAAGTTGCAGTAGGACAGTTTTCAAAAAATGAAATTTATGACACCATAAACGTCAAAATAGAATTTTTTGGAAGGAACAAAGTTTTTTCCTAATATCAATATCTTCCTCCTCAAAAATTTATAGGGTCATACAAGTCCATATGTAGCCGTACCAAATTTATCTTCTTGATGTAGATTCTGGAAAAAAAATTTAGGCAAGGTACTGTCACTAAAATGGACGTAACTTTTCCATTTCCTCATGAAAATAACCCAAGCTTGATTTAAATGAAAGATTACTCATATATCTTTCATTTGAGTATAATATTCCACATTCATGTGTCCATATAGGTTTGTACCATGTCTACAAAGTGGCTGTAACAGTCACAAAATCAGAAAACTAGTCAAATGTACATTTCCTACAGCAATATATAACTTCAAATCTCTTGATGACAATGGTCATTTGAAGTTACATATTTCCTAAAACATGTATTTTCTTATTTCTCCATTATTACTTCCTATAGCTACACTTTATTGCCGTAGCTTGTATTTCTCCTGCAGCATGTAATTCTAGTCTTCTCTTACTCTCCTATAGCAGCATACTTTTATTTCTTATTGAATGCACCTTCCTGTAGAATAATTTGTCTCATGTAGAATATCATCCTGATTGAGCCGGTAGGGTGAAAATTAGGTAACAGTAACATCTACTTCCAAATATTCTGAAATAACTCACATTAGGTGTGTAACCATACCATAATTCATAAGGTGTCTTGTTTGATTCTTTCTTTAGTTGAACTCGGTTCAATGTCTATACAATAGTACTAATAGCTTCTCTCCAGTTCATTTGTGCAACATACTTTTCAATCATCACTGTTCTAGCACAATCCACGATTGATCTATTCCTCCTTTCAACAATACCATTATGTTGGGGTGTTCTTGATGCATATACTCGTCTCTTAATTCCACAATCATTACAAAAATTAGTGAACTCATTAAAAAAAAATTCACCACCTCTATCTAACCTCAAGTATTTTAGTTTCTTACCACTTTCTCTTTCCACTTTTTCTTTATACCATTTAAACATTTTAAAATCTTTAGATTTTTCTTTTAATAACATGACAATCATCATTCTAGAGAAGTCATCAAAAAACAAGATAAAATATTTGTCTCCATAATAACTCTGAGTTCTCATAGGACTACACAAGTTAGTATGAACTAACTCTAAAATAGCATTAGATGAAAAGTGTTTGCTCTTAAAACTAGACTTTGACATCTTTCCCATTTGACATTGTTTGCACATAACATGGTCAGGTTTTGATATGCTTGGTAAACCTATAACTCTCCTTTTCTTACCGATCTTAACCATGTTGTCAAAGTTTACATGACATAACCTCTTGTGCCACAATCATACATCTTCATTTTTAGCCAACAAACAAGAAGTTTCAACATTGTCAAGATAGAGCAAGTTACCTTTTGATTGTTCACCAGTACTGATCAACTTTCCAGCTTCATCATATATTTTTACCTTTCTATTCTCAAATGAAACTCGATGACCTGTATTATCCAATTTTTCTACACTCAACATATTATAATTAAGTCCTTTCACCCAATATGCATTCTCACATCTGATCTTATTGTTCAACAATATAGACCTGTTTCCTTTCACAAGACAAGAAGTATCATTTACCATTTTCACATATCCACAATTATAATGTTCAAGGTATTCAAATTTCTCTTCATCACCAGTCATATGATGTGTACAACCACTATCTATAATCTAAGTATCATTCTCACTAAATTTAGAAATAAGCGTTGTTTCAACATACCTTTCTTCTTCTTTGGAATCTTCCTTCAATGCCACAAATACCACTTCTATGTCTTCATTAGTCTTGGTGTCAATGTCCTCATCTTCATCTTCAACTAGCTAGGTAACATGCCTTCTTTCCTTTATCTTTGTAGTCTCAGTTATCTCTCTTTCCATACTGTCGGTGACCTCTGTGATCTCGATTATCTCTTCTGACATTTTTCTTTTCATTTGATCTTTCATTTGTTTTCTCATCTTCCTTCCTATTAGTACATCTAGATATAATATGACCAATCTCTTTGCATCTAAAACAAACCAAGGGTAGTTTACCTATATATCTTCCTTTACCTTTTTGTAATCTTCTAGCCATTAATTCTTCAAGTTCATCAAGTTCATCTTCTTCATTTTCACTATCACTTCATTTCTTATCTTATGTTTACTGCTCGATTTTCCAATTTTTAGAGATGACATAAATTCATATTCTACCGTAGGTATAATACTATTGTCATAGTTTTTCAACTCAAATGCAATCAATCTACCGATTAGACTATCATGTGAAATGTTATTACCAGGAGCTGCTCTCATTTCATGAATCGCAGAGACTCTAATAGAATAGGAAGTTAACAAGGTTCTAATAATTTTACTTACCATAGTGTCTTCATCAATAGTTCCACCTGCTCCTCGGATAGAATTCACAACCTCCTTGACTCAGTTGTTGTATTGATTGATTCTCACCTTCTTTCATTTTCATTTCATCAAACTTACCTCTTACACTTTCAACTTTAGCCCTTAGCACATTCGCATCTCCTCCATGAACTAGTGCAAGCTTGTCCCGCATCTATTTTGCAGTTGTACATGTCTTAACATCTTCAAATTTGGCATATTATAAAGAAGAAGCAATCTCAATCTTCATAGCATTGTGTTCATGTCTTTCTCTCATCTGATCAACATTCAAAGTTCCAATGGGTAAGATAAACTCATTTTCCAAGTAGTATGTTACAGAATCACCAATTCAGATAGGTATAAATTCATCTTGATTTTCCATGTCGAGAAGTTATCTTTGTTAAGCTTTGGCACCTCTCTCTTATACATCTTGTGATCTTTAACTTAAGTCCTTCAAACTTTTCCTTCAAGAACTCTATGCTTTGATACCAATTGTTAGATAACTAAGAGGGGGGGTGAATCAGTTAAGTCCAGTTATCCTACAGTCCCAAACACTCCCAGATGGATAAAACAAATCTTTCATATCAATTAAACAACTTGGTAAAAACTATAACTGTCATTTTCTGTTCATCTACTGAATACTAGTAATTAATTGATGAATATACTGATCAATTCATTTATAGTAGTGTAAAGTAAAATAATAATTCAACACATCCATACACATATATCACTTTGATTTTTAATGTGGAAACCCGGTTAGGGGGAAAAACACCTGGGACTGGTAACCCAAAATAATTTCACTCTTCTGAAGTGATCTCGGTTAGGAGCCAACCCTGTTAAAGGTTACAATAACACACTGTGAGGTGTGACCTGGTTAGAGGGTTTATCACTAACAGTACTCCATGACCAAACATCCACTATGGGGTCAACATGAAAACAATCACCATTCATTGAATGTCATAATGACATAAAAAAGATTGTTAAGTCCCACTCGGTTAAGAGATTTATCTGTAGCAATGGTTAGAATGCAACAGTAAATGATCTGATTCAAATACGACTTGTTTTGCAGATTTTTAGATATATGCTAAGCTCAAAATACCTCTCGCCAATATACTCAATTTAATTCCTTTGTATCCTCCAACTCTAACCTGTTCGGTTAATTATTTTCTATAATGCTCAGTGTTGTCTGCAGATTCACTCAGTTATGTCTTCAACATATTTGACCAGCTTCGCATGAATGCAATATCCTCATGCGGATTCCACAATTTATAATGAATCTCTTGTCTCCTTTTATAGACATAATAAACCATTTTATTTCCAGCCATAGATTTTGCCTCTTAATCTTCATTGTTGATTTTTCTCCTTTAACCTTCCTTGTCAATTGTGTCAGTAACATTTTTCATTCTCCTTCATCCGATCATCCTTGAATTTTTTCAGCCATTTAATCATCATAACAAACTTTATCTTTAACCTCAGAATCATTCACAATTGTCAATCTCATCATCTTTAGTCGGAAGTCATATGTTCTATTTATTTATTTCACTCGGTCAATACACAACATGGTAACTCAGTTAACACTATACTCGATATACACTACACTTGCTCTGTGTACACTATTTCAACTTGGTGTATACTGAATTCTTCATTTACCAACCGCATCAACTTGTACGTTCTTGATCTTCAAACCATAACAAAATTATGTAATACAATCAAATCACTAACATAATGTCATAGAATCATCAATAATTTACCCAATGAATACCATATCCATATCTTTCTCATACATCTCATCTTCATGTTAATAACTCATTCCTTCACCATTATTTCCTTCTTCAAATGTTTGTAACTATCATGATAAGTATAGTAAAAACTAGTTGACATTAATGAAAATACACTAACTGATTTAATATGTGTCACATATACCTTTGTAGCTCAGTGATCATCAATCATTGTCTTTTGAAGTCATCAATCTCTCCTTTAAGATATTCAATCAGTTGTAGTTTATCAAAAATATTTGTTAGGATCTACCCAGCTAAGGGATCTTAACCTGTTGTTTCTATTAGGAAACAACAAGAAGGTTGATCTATAAAATAGAAACTCCTTTTCTTGATCAAATCCTTTATAATACATTCATTCTATCCTTAGAAGACTCTGGAATACCCTTGCTTGATTGTACTGTCACAATCACGATCTACACACACAAATCTTTGATTTGATGATATAAATATCACTGCTCAAGTCCTAATCTTGCCACTACCCTAAAACTCAACCAACACACTTGAAATCACTTTTTAAATCTCTGTGCTCAAATAGATTGCATCGAAACACACATCCCAATATAGTAACCATATTTACCAAATAGGTTGACCAAAGGATAGACCCTTACAATTTGTTTGACCAAGAACAATCAAACATGTTTTGACCAACTCAGCCTCCATCTTGATAAAATGTCTATCACGATCAATATAATGCCAACACATCACCAGAAATGAATTGAGATATGTCAACATGACAGATGGAACACAAATGATATATCGCAATATGATTAACGATCGCCAATATAATATCTAACATCGGTAACTCAAGAACACTGTCACCTTTCACTGAAACAACTTTTGTAACCATAGAACATGCTTACCAATTAGCCAAATCAGTTGTGGTCATAACCATGAGCTCAACACAATATCAACAACACAATTGTATGATCGTGCCACCTAACCCATCATATATTTTATGAACCAATCAAATCACTCATTGCCAATCATAGACTATTCTAGTAGTTTCCCTGTCATACTTCAATCAATCATAACTTACACAAATCATACATTCAACAATTGTGATCATACAAGTATCATCTAAAGACATTCCCAAGCCTCCCTTAAGGATCGTGATCATCAGAACAACTTTCAACATACTATTCATCCTTCTCACATACTTGGCAAAATACTAAGAATGCTAGGGAAATACTTGACATCAATGACACCACACTAAATGATCAAATCAACACCAAATTTATACCATCACATCACTTAGCATCACTACATCAATTATACCAACAATCTCCCCCTTTGACATTCATGGCAACATAATAATCAAAACATCTTCTTAATCAGATAACCTACTCTGCTTGTGTTCTTACACTGAATCTTCATCTCTGAATTGACTATAACTATGTGTCTCCCCTTTCTTCATCACTTACTATCCTCCATTATCTTTACCACTGACTTATCCCCCTAAGGAGTAGCACCTTATTACATCAATCCAACAAAGATTTCTAATACAAAATATTGGCCTGATGTAACAACATCACTTTAATTCTGCTCGGGTAGGGGAATAACCCCCAACTTGTCTCTTAGATACTCAAATGTATCCTTTGGTATTGGCTTAGTAATAATGTTTGCAACCTGCTCCTTAGTTGGCACATACTCCAACTACACCTCTTTCTCTTGAACTTTCTCTTTAAGAAAATGGTACTTAATTGCAATATGCTTGGTCTTAGAGTGCATCACAGGGTTCTTGGATATGTTTATAGCACTAGTATTATCACAATAGATAACCACTAGTTCAGTTACCTTTTCCTTAATACCTTCCAATAACTACTTCATCCAAGCAGCTTGAGTACAATTAATAGCAGCGACAACATATTCTGCCTCTGTAGTAGATTGAGAAATATAGTTCTAGTTTTCACTTGTCCATGACACAAGTCTCTCTCCAAGAAAGAAATCCCCTCCACTTATGCTCTTCCTATCATCCACATTACCTACCCAATCTACATCAGTGAACACACTCAAATTAAAACCTCCTTTGTGATCATTTCAAAGACCATAGTCTTCAATCTCTTTTAATTATCTAAAGATTCTCTTCATGACCACCACATGTGATTCCTTTGGATTAGCTTAAAATCTTGCAACTATCCCAACTGCATATGCTATATCAGGCCTACTATGAACAACATACTACAACTTACTGATCATGGATTTGTATAAATTTTCACTCACCTCGTTAGAATCATCTTCCTTGGATAGCTTACAATTGTTCACCATTGGAGTTCCAACCAGTTTAAAATCTTCTAACCCAAAAGTCTTCAATACTTCCCTCAAATACTTTGTCTAGCTGATGTAGATTCTATCACAAAGCTGAGATATTTGCAATCCAAAAAATAAGGTGATCTCTCCAAACATCGACATCTTAAATTCTATCATCATCTCATCTATAAATGCAATTCTCATCTCATCATTTCCACCAAAAATAATGTCATCCACAAAGAATTCAACAATAAAATATCATTCATCCTTCTCAATCTTTGAGTAAAAATTGCTATCCTCACTTGTCCTGATGAAACTAATCTTGATCACATATGAGTGGAGTCTCTCATACCATTTCCATGGTGCCTGCTTCAATCCATAAAGTGCCTTCTAAAAATTTCACACCATGTCCTCATCTTCTGATAGTGCAAAACCATTAGGTTGTCCTATGTAAACTTCCTCTTCCAAAATTCCATTCAAGAATGCAAATTTTACGTCCATTTGGAAAACTTTAAAACCTTTATAAGAAGCATATGCTAGCAAAATCCTCACTCCTTCAAGTCTAGCCACTGGTGCAAAAGTCTCTCCATAGTCCAAGCCTTCTTCTCGTGCATATCCCTTAACCACAAGTCTTGTCTTATTTCTGACTACTTCGCTAGCTTCATTGAGTTTATTTTTGAAAACCCACTTAGTCCTTATCACAATCTTATCAATAGGTCTGGGAACTAGTACCCAATTATTGTTCTTCTTTATTTGATCCAATTCTTCTTCCATGGCCTTAATCCATTCTTCATTCTTAAATGACTTTCCTACAAATTTAGGTTCATGTTCAAAAATTAGATATGTACTTTCTATGATCTTTCTTCTACTTTAAACACCAACATTCTTATCACCAATAATCTGATCAATAGAATGATTCAACTTTATATACCTTGGTATCAACGGTTCAGGTCTAGGATCCTCTTCTATTGATTGAACTAGTTCATCCTCATTGTTTTTGTTTTTAACTTCCTTCTCCATCAATTGAACATATACGATCCCTTGATCATATCCTAATTTATTCTTGTTGGGACCATCATTCTGCTTTGAGAATTCATCAATCTTCACATTTACACTTTCTATCAACTGTTGGTTCTCTTGTTTAGACACTTGTAAGCCTTGCTTCTTGTAGAATATCCTAGGAATATTCCTTCATCACTCTTAGGATCAAATTTCCCTTTATAGTCATCTCTCTTTATGTAGCATCTTCTCCCAAAAACTTTGAAGTATTTCACACTAGGTGTGTGACCATACCATAACTCATATGAAGTCTTATCGATGCCCTTCTTCACCTGTACCTAGTTCAATGTATAAATAGCAGTGTTGGTAGCTACTCTCCAAAACATACAAGGTACATCTCTTTGAATCATCATTATTCTTGAAGCATCAATAATATATTTGTTCATTCTATCTACAATCTCATTTTGCTGAGGAGTTCTAGGTGTTGACATTTGCATCTTAATTCCATGTTCTTCAAAAAACTCAGTGAATTCAAAAGATGTGAACTCACCACCTCTGTCAAATCTCATGCACTTCATACTCTTACCTATTTCCTTTTCAACTCATACTTTGAACACCTTAAATAAATATAATGCATCTGATTTGTCTTTTAGAAAAGTAACCCACATCATCCTAGAGTAATCATCAACAAAAAACATTAAGTACTTATCTCCAAAATAGCTTCTTGTTCTCATAGGAACACACAAATCACTATGAACTAAATTCAAATTACCTTTAAATGAAAATGATTTACTGATAAAAATAGAGTTAGTTATCTTTCCTAACTAACATTCCTTGCACATGACATTGTCTGGTTTCACTAGTTGTGGCACACCTCTAACAATATTCATCTTACTAACTTTGACCAAACTATCAAAGTTAACATGACAAAATATCCTATGCCACAATCAACTATCATCAAATTTTTAAATTAGACAACTCTTTGATGTAGTATTCAAACGAAATAAGTTACCTTTATTTTGCATACCAGTAGAAATCAGATCACTAGATCTCCCAAGTATCCTGCATACACCTCCTTTAAACTCTACAAGATAACCTTTGTTATTCAACTATGCTAGACTCAACAAATTATATCCTAGGCCTTCTACCTAGTAAACGTCATCACAATTTTTTTTTCTATTTAGTGCAATAGATCCTATTCCTTTTACTAAGCAAGGAAAATTGTTACCAAACCTTACCACTCCACCATCACATTCTTCCAACTTAGTGAGCTTAATCCTTTCACCGATCATATGGTGTGTACATCCACTATATATTATCCAATCTTCACCATGATACATGCTAGAAATCAAGGATTTTTCACCATCTGCAAGAAGATTTTCCTTAACAACATCAAAGTTAAATACATCTTCTTCATTATCCTCAAATTCCTAATCGGTAACCCCATCATCAACAACAACAAAAAAAGTCTCCTTGCTCTTATCCTTGATTCTCTTAGACTTTTCCTTCTTATCAACATTAGGACACCTGGTAGAAATTTGTACAATCTTGTTACATGAGAAGCATTTAAAAGGTAGCTTTCCCTTGTATTTACTGGTTCCTCTAGGTAGCCTCCTAGCAAATTAACAATGCTTCCAATTCAACCTGTTTATTTTCCTCAGATAAAATAGAATCATAATCATTAGAGTAACTTGACATAAAATAAGATTCATGACTAACTTCCTTTCCTTTCCTTGTAGGTGCAAGAAACATAAATACCATGAATGCAACTTCAACCCTTGGAACACTATTATCATAATTTCTAAGTTTAAAAGTAGTAAACTTTCCAATCAATGCATCAAGAGTGACAATTGTAGTTCCTAAAGATGTTAACTCTTGAATAGCAGAAACCCTAATGACATAAAGAGGTAAAAATATTATCAATACTTTACTTACCACATCATCTTCTTCCATAGTTCCACCAACACTTTTGATAGCAACAACAACTTCTTTAATTCTCTGACCATATTTCTCAATGTTTTCACCTTCAAACATCCTCATGTCATCAAGTTTTTCTTTCAGGCAATCAACCTTAACTTTTTGCACATGTTTGTCACCACCATACATTAACTTCAATTTCTCCCACACATCATAAGCAGTTTCAAGATCTTGGATATCAACAAACTCTACATCAGATAATGTACTTGTAATGGCTTCCATAGTTGTAGTATTCTCTTGGTGTTCCCTTAGCTAGTCTACATTGAGAATACTAGTTGGTACAACATACTTATTAACAACATGATTCCAATACTAGTTACCCATACTTTTTAAATAAAGCTTCATTCTACCACTCCACACCAAGTAGTTATCCCTTAAGAACTTAGGACCTTTCATACTCATCATTCTCAGATCTTGACTTCGAGTTGTTAAGCTTCTCCACAAAGAGGACCAAAGCTCAGATACCAATTGTTAGTCCTAAAGGTCCAAGATATTGAGAGGGTGAGTGGGGAGGGTGAATCAATATCCTAAATATATGATACTTTTTTCTTCTTTAACTCAAAACCAACATTCACTGATTCACTGATTGATAAGCAAATGAAACTTAATCAAATAAACACAACCACCACAATACATGCAACACATAACACAAAAAAATTTCCCGTGGAAACCCAAATGAGTGAAAACTACGTGTGAGATGATGCTCACAAATTTTGTACTCTTCTGAAGTACACCCTATTAGGAGATTAACCCTATTAGGAGTTTACAAAGACATTTTTAAGTGCCACCCAGTTATGGGATTTACCTCTAGCCCTGTTAGGAGATTTACCCTATTAGGAGTAGCCTTGTTAGAGGACTTTAGACACTAGCTAAAGTGTTACCATGCTAAAGGATTTACATAAAAGATCTGTTAGGATCTACCTGGTTAAGGTATTTTAGCTTGTTTCCACTGTTAGGAAACAACAAGAAGGTTCTAGAAAATAGAAACTCCTTTTCTTGATCAGGCCCTTTGTAACACATTCATTCTGTCCTCAGAAGACTCTAGAATACCCGGGCTTGATCGCACCATCACAATCATGATCTACACACAAATATTTAATTTCATGATATAAATATCACTGCTCAAGCCCTAATCCTGCCACTGCCCTAAAAATTAACCAACACACTTGAAATCACTTTTTCAATCTTCATGCTCAGAGAGATCGTGCCAAAACACACATCCCAATATAACAACCATCTTTACCAAATAATTCGACCAAATGATAGACCCTTACAATTTATTTTACCAAGAATAGTCAAACACATTTTGACCAACTCAACCTCCATCTTGATAAAATGTCTACCTCAACCAATGTAATGTCAACACATCACCACAAATGAATTGAGACACGTTAGCATGACAACTGGAACACAAATGATACATCACAACACAATTATCGGTCGCCAATAGAAGATCTACCATCGGTAACTCAGGAACATTGTCACCTTTCATTGAAACAACTTATGTAGCCACAAAACATGCTTATAGGCCAGCCAAATCAATCGTGGTCATAACCATGAGCTCAAAATAGTATCAACAACACAATTATATGATCGTGTCACCTAACTCATCATATATTTGATGAACCAATCAAATCACTAATTGTCAGTCATAGACTATTCTAGTAGTTGCCTTGCCATACTTCAATCAATCATAACTTATAGAAATCATACATTCAACAATTGCGATCATATAGTTATCATCTAAAGACATTCCCAAGTCTCCCTTAAGGAACACGACCACTAGAACTACTTGCAACATATTGTTCATCCTTCTCAGATACTTGGCAGCACACTAAGAACACTAGGTAAATACTTGACATCAATGACAACACAATAATTGATCAACTCAACACAAAATCTGTACCATCACATCACTTACCATCACTGCGTCAGTTATGCCAACAAAGCTTATCATGGATTATTTATTAATGCGTTGGAAAATGATAGGAAGGAAACCATGACATCCTATTTCATGGTGCCAATGTAAGCTAGTTGATTTTCCCACATTTGACATAAGGTCCTTCCACTGATCCATGAATGTTTAGATGCTTGGTATAGTTTCCATGCTTGTTTATTGCGAATAATTTGTTTATATATTTATCCCATTGAAGATTTGAAACACAATGCGTGGATCATAAAACTACCTTAATGTTACGAGTAAGCACGCTTGTGTCTTATGCATTATTTGAAATGTAGCATTAAGATTGGATTGTTAGTTTTGGCATGTCTTTTATATCTATGAAATCTAAATAGCGAAATAGAATTCTTGATCATCGACCATGAAAATGTGAACATCTATGCATTAAAATACAAGTGACGACTTCGATAGATGAAATGTCTACTTTTAATATTCAAGAATTAGCATGCTTCCAATAAAATTAAAACATTAAAAAGTGAAATCTCAAAATTATTTTATCACTTAGATATATTGAAAGCTTAAAATTATTTAAAAGGCTATATATATTAAAAGCTTATAACTATTTGAGTTGAGTTATTTGGATATTTGTATTGTCTCTTTGTTAAGTCAAGTCATTATTTGAGCTAGGGGGATCGGTGGTATGTTCCTTCATGTTATTCTTTGCATTAATATATTATTGCTATTTTTTTTTTGTACAAGTTGTTCTAAATGCTATTGTAGTTATAGTGCTAATGAATAACTAGCATACCTATAATTTGAAAAATATAAGTAAAATAAACCGAGAGATATCATTTTCTAGAAACTAAATATTTTTTAAAGTAGAAATATATGAAGTTAATTAAAATAAATATTGTTGAATGCAAAGTTTTATCATTTATTTCAATTAAAATCTTTATATTTTTACTTTAGAAAATATTTAGTCTTCTTTCTGAATATTTTACTTATATTTTTTTAAATATAAGTATGCTAGTAGATATGCCATGTCATTTAAAGATAGATATGTCATATCAGTAAATAATAATAAAATTAATATTTTTCAAGTAAAAAATATTTAAAATTGATAATGAAAAATAAAAATAAAATAGAAAGCTTGCGTGCTAGAAAAAAATACTTAATTTTCTTTCTAATGAACAAAAATGTGATGGTTATCGATAAAGAGAGCCGAATTATGTAAGTGTTCTCTGTTTGGCTGGCGAAATTAACATCAATACATCCAAACAATGGGAGGTGAGCTCATCATTTTTATGTTCTGCATATTCAATTCTGTCGTTCTCTACAAATGCATGCCTCTGTTTGCATCTCTTCTTGCCCTTGCTGTGGATGGGACTCGAAACTGGATCACACTGTTCTGCCATAAAAATCTCTTGGGTGCAAAATATTATATTTAGGGTCACTCGAAACTTACTCTGTTCATATGCTATTCTCTATTTGGATTTTATTGAAAATCATTTTACTTGTAGATGAAATATTTTGTTTCTCCGTTATGGTCGATTGTAACAGATTAGTGCTCTGAATCGTATCAAACAGACAACTTTTGACTAATCAACTCCTATCAGATCCCATTTACATAGCATCATGATTTCTGTTGACTTTTGAACGTCACACGGTTTTGATTTGGCTAAGAACATGCTACAGTATTATTTAGTTTTACCTCTTATAAAAGATTTTACTTTTGCATTTAAGAAAATATATGTAGTTAGGACAGAGATCAGAGTAGAGTTTCCATTCACATCTATCATAGGTTTTTTTTTTTTAAACGATGAAGTATGGTATGTTTTACAGTAGTTTGAACAATAAACTATTCAACCAAGCATACGTTTGTACGTTTGTATCTTTGGTATTTTCAAGTTGGTCCGGGTTGTACAGAGTGGTTGGAATAAGTAACGATTCAATGCCTGTGTATCCCAGTCTGTTTGCTATGTTAAACTGTTTCTTAGAACACTTTACGCAGGATTACTAAGAAAGATTATTCAAGATAAATCAAATATCTCGTTTAAAAATCGTCAACTCATTAGTCTCAACTTCCTGTCAAGATATTTTAAGAGAGATACCAAATAGACTATGGTCAATTATCTGCTGCTGCTGCTGCCATTAATCTTAAGATGATAATAACACAGTGCTTGGAAAAGCACATGAAGTCTGTTTTAGTTTCTAGTATCACTTTTTTTTTATTTGAGACCAAACATTAGTTTAACTAGCTCATCTATGTTCATAAAACTTTGGACCATTGAAGTACATATTGCCTTTCCTGACATTTACTTCTTGTACATTGAATTAGCATTCTCTGTTTTGAGTTCAACCTACATATATTTAGGATTTTAGTTAAAAAATAATAATAATGGAGTTGAATCAGATTTCAACAATAAGGTCTGCCACTTTCAAGCAGACTCATAGCACAATGGATCCAAAAGGTCCGGGATAATTGAGTAGGATGTGAAAACAACTTCCTTATCATGCCAGACAAACCAGGAGAAAGGTTAGGAAGCACGGTCCCATACAATTCCAGATCCAAAAACCACGGACACATGAAACTCCATGCTGATTTCCCAGGGACAGAAGCTGCCCCATATTTCCACAGTCATGCTGAATGAGGTAGTGAGGATGGACTAACATATTACTATTAGCAATTTAGCAATGATCTCCATCAGAGAACAACTGATGTCATCAGGCACAGCTGATCAAAGAAGCACGTCAAGAGCTATGCCACCCACTGCCCACAATTAAGATGAGGGACATAGCAATGCAACATGTCTGAGAGCTTTGATATCTTCATCAAGACGGGAATGGAAGTTGTGACTCAAATCCAAGTAAGGAAGCACCTGTTCATCCTGTTTTTCCAACCTGATTTGGCCCAATTTGAAGCAGATTTATCTAAGAAATAAGCCACTTGATTTCCTTCCTTCCTTATATGGCTCCCATTCACCACACTGAAGTCATTAAGAAGGAGATTGATGTCTTTCACATCTCCCAGTTGCTACTGCTAAAGACAGGAAGAGGACTGTCTTTTAAAGTGATCAACAAAAAAATTTGTAATCAGAAGTCAGGACAGTACAACTGAGTTGCCATTTTTCACTTCCAAAATTTCTTGTTGAATAGCCATTTCTTCAGCAACATTATTCATAACTTTCCCTAAACTGCCTCTAAACTAGAAGATGACCTGTCCATTATGATCTTGGCATACACCTACTGTACCAGCATTACCAGGGTTCCCCTGAGGCACCATCCACATCTAACTTAACTAGCTTCAAAGGAGGTTCTTCCCACTGAAATATGTGGTCATTCTGATAATCAGCACTTACAAGGGAATGCTTATTTCCTGTAAGAGGGAAGGTGAATTGGCAAGGATATCAATTCTTGTAAAAGGACTCTAAGTTCCCACCAAGACTTAGCCTGAATCTAATGAAGCCAAACATGATTGGTTTCTTTCATATTAGCAACAATTCTACCCCATACTTTACTTATATCAATAGGCCTGCCAGTTCCGATGATGCACTGATTTACTCTGACCAGACATTCTACCAGATTGTGCTTGGGCTTATCTCTTGCAATGCTTTAAGGCCCTTCATCTTTGAAGACGGTTAATTCTGGTTGTTAAGGGAATATTTAAGACATAAATTGGGTTGCCGTGGGATGTCCATGATATCATACCATAATCTATAGAGGCAAGTAGTAAAGAGGAATGTCATAAGGAGGTGTTGTCCATCTTCCTCTTGAGCAAACTAAAGCTCACACCTGTTTTGACCTTCAGAACTGTGCTTCCTTAAGATAACCCAATGGAGAAATTTATCTAGAGTGGCTAGCCACATGAAAGCACCAGCTTTTGGCCAGCACTTAGGATGCCAGACTGTGCCTTAGGGTTTTTTATTTTCTCTCCACAGTTTTCTCATGAGAGTCTTCTATCTTGCTTGCATAGATTATATTCCAGATCCTTTCAAAACATGGTCAAAGAAATTAGGATCTCTGTATAAAGAAACCTTTTGAGAGGACATAACTGATCCAGCTAATAAATTTGAGATGCCACTATTTGTTTCTAATGTCCCCTTTAGAGGATATACCCATTTTCGCCCAAAATAACGATTCCCACAATATAATATATTTACAAATAGTATTCTAGTACATAATTTCAATTGAATTTAGAGAAAATTGTAATTAATTAATACCAAACATTAATATCAAGGATCTATGATCATATATAAACAATTTCTATTCAAAAACATAATATCCTAAATGCATTGAATCCAATTCTTAGTATATTTCCAACAGCCAACCAAATTAGGAATTTAATGGAAAGGCTCGATAGGATGCCTAGAGACTGTACATCACAATTAAGCCCAAGAGCGCAGGATGACCAACCAAGTCAATTTGACCCCTTGGCTCACAAGGTAACCAACTTGGGGTGGGCTACCTAATTGAAGGACGTTTGGATACTGGTTCCCCACAACTAAGACCAAGAGCGTGGAATGGCCAACCAAATCAATTCGATCTCTTGGCCCACAAGCTAACCAACTTGGGGTTGGCTACTTACTCGGGGAAAACTGGTATTGCTGCACCTCCCTACCATCTTTCCTCACCAATCCAAATATGATTGTTCGTTAGAAAAATAAATGAATAATTAATAATATTTTTTGTTGCGTTGGCAAATTAATTCAACAAATAAATTAAGGATTCATAAAAGATTTCATGACGATGAAAAAGTAGTCTCTTGATGGCTTTGCAACAAAAGATGAGGCTAGGGTTTTTGTGATGTCCCCAAATTTTAATAAAGTGACTTAATTAAATTTAGTGGTCCCAAAATTTAAATAATACTATAAAGGACCTTTAAGTAGTTAATAAAAGGGGGGCCCAAGTAATAAAATAACGGCTATTTTGTAATCCTTCTGGAAACTTCCTGGAGGCCTTTATAAGGCGTTAGTTAGCACCATAGGGAGTATGCCATGGATTTTATGTTTCTTATGTATTTACAATTCCAGTTGGAATTCGGCATTATTTGCAATTTCAGAGGTGCAAGACCCTCCTTATTCTGTATTTGCAGTTTCGGTGAGAGTCATTCCTCACTCTAGTCTGTCGTTGGAGATATCACTTCAAATATTTCACTTTGTATTTCATTGTCAAATTTGTGAAGTGTTCTTGCGGAGACAAATTTGTGCATCTAGATATAATCTGAGAATATAATACTCATTTGATAGCATTTCCTTTCCTGCAGTTTGCTTATGTCCTAATCTACGATCTATTGTGTTACCTTGGATTATAATAATAGCCATTCTTATTTCGGAATAGATCAAGTATAGTATTCAGTCGTCAGGTATCAGGTGCAAAATTGCAATGCTGACTGGTATGGTGGCAATGCTTACTAATACGGTGGCAGTGTCGACTGGTACGGTGGCAGTGTCGACTGGTACAATGGCAGTGTCGACTAGTACGATGGTCATGCCAACTAGTATGGTGGCAGTATGCTACTGGTACAATGGCACTATGTTGATTGGTATGGTGCAAGTGTGCCATCTAGTATGGTGAAAGTGTCTGTACGCTTGGGGTGTGCCTTCGGTACATTGCAATAGTATCAGAGCTGGTGATCTTGTCAACCTGTTAGGGAGATTGAGAGTTTGGGGGTTTGGAACTTAGTATGGTGTCTAGTGATGGACAATGGTGGTTGAATGTGCTACAAAAGATTGGCAAAGAACTTAGCGATGGTGTTGATATTCCATTAGATATATTGGAAGCATGTTTGAGTAAGGTGGATCAGTCACCTTCAATATTTATACAAAGGATCTTTGCTCTGATTGAGATTGCCTTAAGACAACCAAGATTGTTGAGACACTTTGACAAGGAAATTAAGCTAGCAGCTACTTCATGCTTGAGCGAGATTTTGAGGATCTTGACCCCTGAGTACCATACGATGATGATACCATGAAGGAGATATTGCATTTGATAATTGATAGCTTTTTGAGCCTTGATGACAACAATAGTGATCCTTTCGCAAGGAGGTTTACAATACTAGAAATCTATGCAAAAATCAAAGTGAGTAATGTCCTTTTGGGTTTGGGATTACAAGATTTGTTCCATGATATGTTTCATCACTTCTTGGTCACAATCAAAGAGTACCATGATAATAAGGTTTCGGTTGCCATGGAGAGCATTATGATTTCGTGTATTGAAGAGATGGAGGTAATATCCCAACCTATCATATCTATGCTATGGGCTCCTCATACTCTAGAATGCATTCCTTCTATTGCAGCATGTAGATTCGTCAATAACGTATTCAAGCATTGTGAAGAAAAACTAAAGTCTCATTCGCACAAGTGTGAGGAAGTTGGTGATTGCAATAAGAGTAATGCTCTACATGAGGAGGATGAAGACATGATCACAGGCTCACTTAAGTCACATGAGGATATGCAAGAATCTACTACTGTGCCTACAAGTGGAGAAAACCTAAGCCTACATGACAACAAGGTCAAAGAGGGTACTTGCATGGAGCTGGCCAAGGCAACATTGAATAAATAACTACATGGAGACATACACACTACCAATGATCCTTTTCATGGGCAAAGTCTACAATTGGATGAGTATGGAGCTTACCCTTTGGTGGGGCATGATTCTTGCATGATTGCAATCTCTTCATGTGAGTGTCTTTCTCATGAGAAGAACAACTTGTACCTGAGCTTTGAGATTCCAGACCATCATTTTCAGGAAGTGATTGACTGGCATGATGGCATGATAGCTTGGGATCCAGGCATCGATGTGTTTGATGATTGGCTTCAATGGGATCCTAATGACTCCAGGTATGGCAATGTTTATATCAAAGTGGAGCAACAGAAGCTGATAGTCCCAACCGGTGCTGAGAGGAGAGGGGTGAATCAGCATCTCTAAAACTTTACTCTACAAATCTGATGAGGTTAACTTACAACTGAAAGGAAAACAGATTTATGCAAATAATAATAGTAAGCAACCAATCACACAGTGACACTAGATTTATCACGTGGAAACCCGATTAGGGTGAAAACCACGGTGTGAGGAGACCTCACAAAATTTGTACTCTTATGGAGTACGCCCTATTAGGAGCCTTCCCAGTTAGAGGAAAATAATGCATTTGCTAGATGCGACCCGGTTAAGAGATTTGTTACAATAAGGCCTATTAGGACCTGCCTGGTTAGAGGACTTTGAACACCTTGAAGAATGTCACCCAGATAGATTTGATACAAGGGACTTGTTAGAGTCCACCCAAATTTTGGGATTTAGCTATTGTAGTTTGCTAGAAAACAATAGAGTGAATGACCTTTTACAATTGACTACACACAGTCTGATAAGGTCTCTATTCGTGCTCAACTGAGAAGTAACACCGGTCAGTGCAGGTGTCTTCTCCTCTACTTCTGTGCTTCTTTGCACAGTTCTTTTTCACTTCTTTCTATTTCTCCCTGGCTTCAACAGCTTACAGGTTCACTCTTTTTCTCGACAGAATGAAGGCAACTTTTATTTGCCTTAGGCAGGAGAATATAGAGGATTCAAACCCTAATTGTGCTCATCATGCATGACCTAACTTCAGATCCTTATCAAATTCATCATGTAGTGAAGTGTCAGTTATCTAAGGAAACATTTGATGCATGCCCTTGCTTTATCAGCCTAATGAAGAAAACAGTGGTTGCGTACTAGGCAACTTTCCTTCACAGGAGATAATGCTTTGATTTAAAGCCGCTGATGCTGGTTTTAAATCCTTCAACCACGCTTCAAAAAGCCACAGATTCTAGCTTTAAATCCTTCAGGTGCGCCTCAAACCGATCACCAAGATAACTCAAAGTCACCCGGATTTACTGCAATAAATCCTAGTCAAAAAGAGTTGGTTGGAACAGACAGTTGACTATGACTTGCTCGGTTCATATCAGAGTCTTATAATATATCAGTTGAGTTCTTCAAGCTGTAAACAGGTAAGAGTCTTTAACCTGTTGCTGTCTCTTACTTGGCTTACCGGTTTCTACAATCCTCGGTTTGCTATTCTTAGCTTGGCTTACCGGTTGCTCCATCCTCGGTTGGTTACCAGTTGCGGCACGGTCCTCAACTGATGTTGGAACCCTCTTTTCCTTTATTGTGTACATAGCCCAGTGGCTAAGGATGTGAATAGTGATCGGTGGTATATGCATGTGGTCACAACATTCTTGTATATTGACATCATCGGCCAAACCATCCTTCTTTCATATAGATCTGTTTGGTTCTGTGGACTTTATAGAGATGAGAAATCTCTATGCTCTTTTTGCCAATCAATGACAACACCAGTACCGATGACAAGCTTACTGGTTATCATCATTTAATGCCAACAGAAGCTTGATGGAGAGTTACTCTTCTCGCCTACATCCAGGTGCGTGCACATGGTCATGTTGCGGCATGGAGATTTCAATAGACATGGCTATCAATGTCCGTGCTTGGTTTGGATCCTGGAGCGTCGCAATGGGCAAACCGTTTGATGACGGATTACTTGAGGGCAAGCAATCTTTGGGTGGCAAGGATTTGTGATGTCCCCAAATTTTTAATAAAGCGACTTAATTAAATTAATTAATTTAAGTGGTCCCAAAATTTAAATAATATTATAAAGGACTTTTAATTAATTAAAGGGGGCCCAAGTAATAAATAATAAATAAAGTATGTTGGCTATTTTGTAGCTCTTTGGGAAACTTCCTAGAGGCCTTTATAAGACATTGGTTGGCACCATAGGTAATATGTCGTTGATTTTATGTTTCCTATGTATTTGCAATTCTACTTGGAATTTGGCATTGTTTTTAGTTTTGCAGGTGTAAGACCCTCCCTATTTTCAATTTGCAGTTTCGATGGGAGTCATTCCTCACCCTAGTCTATCGTTGGAGATATCGCTTTAGGTATTTCACTTTGTACTTCATTGTCAAATTTGTGAAGTCTTCTTGTAGAGACAAATTTGTGCATCTGGATATAATCTGAGAATATAAGTCTCCAAGTGATAGCATTTTATTTCGTGTGGTTTGTTTATGTTGTGATCTACGATCTATTGCGTTACCTTGGATTATAATAGTAGCCATTCTTATTTCTGAATAGATCGAGTATAATATTCAGTCGCCAGGTACCGAGCGCCGAATTGCAGCATGCGACAGTGCTGATTGGTATGGTGGCAGTGTTGACTGGTACTGTGGTAGTACTAACTGGTACAGTGGCAGTGCTGACTGGTACGGTGGCAGTGTGTTGACTGGTACTTTGGAAGTGTGCAGGCAGTGTGTCATCTGTTACGATGAAAGTGTCCGTACAATTGGGGTGTGCCTTCGGTACATTATAGTGCAAATAAGTCCAAGAATGCTTTTTAATTGATTGGATATAGGATGGAAGCTACTTCATGCTTGAGCGAGATTTTGAGAATCTCGGCTCCTCGAGTACTATATGATGATGACACCATGACAAAGATATTGCACTTGATTATTGACAGCTTTCAGAGCCTTGATGACATTAGTAGTGATCCATTTTCTAGGAGATTTACAATACTAGATATCTATGCAAAAATCAAAGTGAGTAACCTCCTCTTAGATCTGGGATTGCAAGATTTGATCCATGATATGTTTCATCACTTCTTAGTCACAATCAAGGAGTGGCATGATAATAAGGTTTCGGTACCAGGTGCCGAATTGCAGCGTGTCGCACACGACAATGCTGACTGGTACAGTGGCAATGCTAGCTATTATGCCGGTAGTGCTGACTAGTACGGTGGTAGTGCTGACTGGTACAGTGGCAGTGCTGACTAGTGTGCTAGTAGTGTTGACTAGTACAATGGCAGTGCTGACTGGTACAGTGGCAATGTCGACTTGTATGGTGGTAGTGCCAACTAGTACGGTGGCAGTGTGCGGACTAGTACAGTGGCGGTGCTAACTAGTACGGTGGTAGTGCCGACTAGTACGGTGACTGACTAGTACGGTTGCAATGTGCTACTAGTACAATGATAGTGTGTTGATTGGTACAGTGGAAGTGTCCATCTGATACAGCGAAAGTGTTCGTAGGCTTGGGGTGTCTTTGATACATCACAGTTTTGAACCTGATGATTCCTTCGTCAATCTGGCAACCATTGGCAAATTTGACAAGGGTTGGACGAGAGGAGGTAGGTTGGTAAGTATCCTCCTTGCCATCATTTCACTCTCCTTGTGTTTTTCCTTCCCTTGGTTTTGCTTGTTGTGTGGTGTTGTGGTTTTGGTGGTGCTATGTCTAGTGTGGTACCATGGAAACTGGCTCTCCGATGGAAGAATCTAGGAAATCGGTCAACCTTGACCCTAGCAAAGAGAATGAAAATAGACCTAACTGTAAACATGCCAAATCTTTTCTTGAAGCTTTGGCGGGCTCTAAAATGAGGGTATCAATGTAATTTTTAATGGCGAATTCTGGGGAATACGTTTCATGAAATTGGCGAATCGCGCAGGTATAGGCTGGCCCATATTCGCCCAATCTTGACACAGTAACTGCTAAATATTCATTGGAATCGCCAATCAGATATGTCGTTTGACGTTGTTGACCATCATATTTGCCTATAACTAATCTAACGTGGTTCTTTTAACGGTCTCTTATTCACCAACGATATTAATTATGAATTGCATATAAAATTTAAAATAGCCAAATGGTTTATATTGTTATCTTAACCACGACCTATTTCGCCACCCATTAATTAATTGTTTTATTGGTCCACGACGTATTTCACCAACCCGTTAATTATTGGTCCACCACGTCTTTTTATTTTTTCGCCAAAAATAGCATTGATCAGGTCGGCACTCGGCTCATTTTCGCCAAAAGCCCGGGAATTTTTTTTTAAAAAAAATTGGAAATTTGGAATTTGGAATCATGGATTGATATAAATTCAAATCAAATTTAGAAAACTTAAAAGTAGTCTTATCATGCGTCGTTACAAATTTTTGGAGCCAGAGGGCTAGATTTACAAATAACAATCTTGCAATAGTAAACACTAAACAGAGGATTCAGCATTTTAGAGAGTCGGAATTCAGAGGAAGCAGGACAAAGGTAAACAATTATTTGTACACATTTCACAGTATTGCTATTCATTTTAATTCCTAGAGGCTAGAATCCTAGTGACTAGTGAGAGGTCATTGGGTGAAGATGTCGAACAAGGGTGACTATCCTGAGATTGAGTATCCTCAGGCTACTACTGCTGAAGGGATTCAGATATCAGGGGAGGTTGAGACTCAGACTGCTCACCGTGCTCAGGGCAGTGAAAAGATTGGAAAGCTAGACAAGGGTAAGACTCCTCAGGGCAGTGAAGGGCCTGGGAGGCCATCAAAATGTCCAAAACTTAAAGATACTAACATAAAGGCTTTCTTTGGAGTTGGCAATGTTTCTGCTCCATCGACATCTGCAGTTGCAAGTGCAAAAGCCATTCACAGTAGCTCACCAGTACCAGTACCACAAGCTGGGGTTGTCATTGAGTTAAATGAAAATCAAAATGCATCAAATGAGGATAACAATGGTGGCACGCAGAACCAGTTGGAAGAAAATGCTAGCAATGAAGATAATAATGATGTTGGTAGGAAGAAAAGAAAAAGGGAAGTAAAAATGGGGTGGGAGTGGGAAATGGCAAGAAATTTTAAGGTTGATTGGGTAGCAAAGTACTGGTTCATTGAACCAGTCTTAAGCAATGATCAACAACCAACAGAATGCAGGTGTAAGATTTGTACCTGGAAACTTAAAAGAGACAAGAAGTTGCAGCTAAAGCTTGACACTAGAAAAGCATATTGGTAAGGTTTATGAAAAACAGACCATAGACAGACAAGAAATATCAGTAGTGAGATGGAAATCAAAGGAAGAATGTCTTCATGTTAAGTATGCCATAGAATATGAAGAGCATAACAAGAGAATGGCAGTAATTGGTAGTAGTGAAAATCCAATCAAGGCTGGGTTTAAACATGCAGCCAATGAAGCAAACCTGGCAAAGACCGTTCAAATGAGTGTTGTTTTTCATATTATGTCCAGAGGGCGTCCTATGAGAGACTTCTCAAAATATGGTAATTTATTATCTTTTTTGAAAGTTCCTCACTATCCTATGTCACATTGGTCAACAAACGTTGGATGGGAAATGGCAAACTGTCTTTCTAAGGTGGAAAAACAAAATTTACAAGAGAAAGTAAAACAGTCCAGATTCATTTCATTATCCATAGATGAAGTTACTGTAGTAGATAACACTGCTTGGGTCTGTATGCATGTGTATATAGTAAAAGAACATGTCTGCCAACCTCATCTACTCTGCGTTCGTAAAATGATGGGCAATTCAATAGCAGAAAACATATATTTTGAAGTGAAGAATGCTTTGAATGAAGTTGCTGGTATGGATGATTTGACAATTGGAAAGAAGTTAGTGTGTATTGGAGCTGCAGTAATGCAAGGCCAAAGGAATGGTCTCTGTGCAAGATTACAAACTAGTATTGCACCTTACATGCTTGGCATACATTGCATGGCCCATCGAATGAATTTAGCATATAAAATTGTAAGCGATTTTCCTACAGTGTCAAAAGTTGAAGATCTAGTTTGCGACATATACTCTTACTTCTGCAGAAGTCCTAAACGTTTTGCAGAATTTAAGATTTTCTCAGAGGGAGTAACACCAAGAAACAAGCTTCTCAAGGATGTTGAGACCAGATGGATCTCTTTGCATGGACCAGTAGAAAGAGTTCTAACAGAATATCAATCCTTGATCGGAGTAATATATGAGCAACGCCTCACAGTAGACAAAGCTCCTGATTTGTTACATAAGTTAAGTGATATAGAGACTCTGTTAACTTTAGCCAGTCTTCTCCCCATGCTGGATTTAATGAACAAACTTGTTAAGAAAGCCCAAGACAGGACTATGTATATCCATGAGTACTCGGATTTACGTAGAATGACATGCATTGCCCTGGATAATTTATACTCAGATATGATAACACTTGAAAGCCCAAATTCTTTTAGGTGGCAAATAATTTCAGATTTGAATCATGCTGAGAATTTTTTACAATTCAATGCAAAAAATGATTTATGTGTGTTTGTGAAAGGATATGAAATACCAATGCACCAATCTAAGACGGGCAAGCAAGGCAGACTACTTCCAGTTAAAAGGGCTGATTTTGACAGGTTTGTTAAATCTGTTAGTGAGAATTTGAAGTCAATTTCCTACCAACTTTCAAGTGAGATTCGTGAAAGATTCCCTAGAGAAGAAATTCTTGAGGCCATGGGTTGTGTGTTTCCTCATTTTTGAAAAAACATCGGAGATAGACAACTTGATGCTCATATGTTGCATAAAAAAATTGATGAATTGATCAAAGAGTTTTCAAAACATGCAGATTGCAATGGACAACCAATTGATGGAATTATAGATTCAGCTAATCTTAAAAAACAATGTAGACAATTTGCATCATGTATGAAATTGCAGTTAAAAAACTTGGAGAATCCATTTGAACCTGGTGCAATAACCAGGCTTTGGAAAAGGATAGAGCAAAGTGAAGTACTGTGTGATTCAATATTAGAATATTTCAAACTTGCTGATTTATGTCAAACAATGATATTGGGATCGATGGAAGATGAAAGAGTTTTCAGTGCATTGGGGTTTTTGAAATCAAAGATCAGAAACAAACTAGACAGAAATTTGGAAACTTGCTTGAGGTTGTTTGTAACTCAGTACAATGTTAGAGAATTTCCTTATGATAGGGCATTGGCAATTTGGAATTCCCTGCATGAAAGATGAGGGCTTTTGAACACTAGTTCAAAACATGGTGGTTCTGAGACAAACGATGGATCTTGGTCCCGGACTCAAAATAAAGATGAAGAATTTTTTGATTTTGAATACCCAACTCAGAATGAAGAAGAACCTCTTGCTAGTAGTAGTAGTCAATTTTAGAAGCTGGATTCCATGTGGGATATAGAAGAGGCAAACTACTCACTGACACTGAGTGAAGAGTGAAGTGATTTAGAATTAGCATTCGGTTAATAGGTATTTATATTTTTATACACTGTATACTTATTACTGTACTTGTTGGATCAATTGATAATGGAATTGGACTTGATTCTGAATATTTATTATTGACAGTTTGACTCATATTCAGCTACAAGTAATAAGTATTGTTCATAATTTTTGTAATTTGAATTTTGATTTTTGTAATTTCAATTTTGATTTTTGTAATTTGTAATTTGAAATTTTGAATTCATGATTTTTGTAATGTAGAATGTTCAAGAAATTTGTAATTTGATATAACCTTGCGAAGTCCCGCACAAAACCTTTCGTAACCTATCAACTGTTTAAGCTTGTAACTGATTAACCTTTCCGAAGTTACGCCTTTCTGCCAAATGCTTCATCGCAGCTTCGTAACCGCCAACACTAATGGCCAACAAACCCTCGTGAAGCTCCGTAAACCAACTGTTCCTGACAAAGTGTTCCGAAGTTACGCACGCCGTTAGTCGGGAGTCCCTCGGAAGTTCGGAACCCATTAGCATCCTAACCACTTAACCGTTGAGAAGTTACGAAACAACCCAGCGTTACTTCGGAACATTGCTAGTGGTCTGTTAGTAACACGCACATGCTTAAAGGCTCTTTTAAGTGACTTGAAAAAGTAACGACGAAATAGAACCGATCTGAGCCTTTCTAGGGTTTAATGGATTTTTAGAGCATATCTCAAGTTATGTGGCTGTTAACATTTTGATCAAAATTTAGGCCTTCGAGAGGAAAATTGCAGGAAATTCTCAAAGCAATTGTGAAAACTGAAAATACTACCAACATGGTCAATTTATTATTTGTCAATTTCCTAATTTCCTAATACTAAGCATTTACTTAATTAGAATTGAGATTCTTGACTTGAGCCAATGAGCTTTTTACAAAATTACACAAGCACAGTGACAAAAAAATTGAAAATTACAAAATATCCATGTATTAAATTTAACTTCCTTGAAATTTCAAATTCAAGAATCAATGATCATAGTACCAGTAACCAGACTCAGAGGTGAGAGGATAGAGACTTGAAGTCTCAGACTTCTATGATCTATCAGAAAATTACAAAATATCCTTGTATATTTGTATTAACTAAAACTTCCTTGAAATTTATACATCAATGTCAATGATCAATGAATATGATCAATGATCAAAAAATAAAAACTAACATTGGCATTTGGCAAATTAAACAAATTTGGAAACAGTTATAATGTTATTAGAGTGACAGCTAGCAGCCTGGATTCTTCAGAATCAGTCTTCATTTGCAATTTTGCACCAAAGGTGTATCCACAGCAGGTGAACCGCAAACATAAGATACCCTATTCGAATTAACTGACTTCCCTCTATTGGCTCTTCAATGTTCATCTAATACCACAACTGTCTCAACTACTTCCATCATCCATGTCAATGTGGCAAGACCAAGGCTTGAATCTCTCCAATGTTTTCCCACACCACAATTTCCCTCTTTGATGGCCAAGTTACCTCTCTAACTATCTCCAAGTCTTCAAGGCATTTGTTCCACTTGGCATCCATTATGGCTCGAGATTCAGCAACAAACTTATTCATGTCAATCTCTTGCTTGTACAATTCATCCAAAACTTCATAAAAAGTTGAAATGTCAGCATCACCAACAAAATAAGAAGCCACCTTGCTACATTCCATAATTTGGTTGAAAGAATCAGCCCACTCTTGGCATTCCTTCAAGTGTCCCTCTTTGTCCACAATAGCAGGGATATATCCTTTAGACTCTTCAGCAAAAACCTTAAGCTTTGCCTGAACATTTTGTAACTTGCTAGTGAAAAATGCATACAAATCCTTTACTAATAACACCATTTCCTTAACATCAATTATTTTGTCCAATAACTCCATTTTTTTTCCCATTAGTAAAACTAACCTATCAAAGAATTGCAAGTATGGGCCCCAAGTATTAAATAATGGGGTTACTACAGACAAGGCATTAGAACATTGATATTTTGTCCCCTGCAAAGAAATGAAAGTACTATGAAGGATTTGAGACTTCCCTTTTAAAATATTTACTCTGTGCAATAGCACCTTCTTCAAAGTCTCCTTTTCAGCAATTCCAGTATCAGCAGGCTCAGGCTGATCAACATCCATTATTATCTTTTCTGTTGCAAGTTCTGGAGCTAAGCCCCCCTCATGCTCAATTTGGACCCCTGCATCACAGACCTCTATAAATGCCCTGGACTAATTTTTTAGAGTATTTATTTCATCTTTTAGCTCCTTCACAGTCTTATCCAGCAAATAATTCTTCTTCAGTTCCTCTTCAAACTTTTTTCTAGATGCCACATAATCTCTGAATGTCCTAGCTAGCCTGTTCTCCAAGTCCTCAACCACTGCTTTATTCATGGAGGATGCATGATGTAAGAGATTTTCTATCTCTGATCCTGTAGTATCCTACAACCTCCATATTAATTGGCTACCCTGTGCGGTGTCTTGGATGTCAACCAATCTGGGCTTACTAGATTCTAGGGCCACACACCATACTGCTAGTGTCTTAGTGTCCATATTGAATCCAAAACCCCTCGTGAGTCCATTAGGGCCAAAGCTTCATAAGCTACAGCTTTATCTTGCCTCTTGATTTGGTCAATTAGGGATGAGGACTCCAAGTCCCATCCAGGGATCAACAACATGCCACTTCTCTTTACAAGATCTCTTGCCTCCTCCACAGTTAATGTTTCACTATTGGGATCATAGGCCTGTAATTTTTCAATCATTTGAATAGTTTTTTCCTATGATTCCCCTGGTTTCAAAGACAGTGTTAATTCATTCTAACTCTAAAGAGAAAACTTTTAAACTCATTGGACTTGATGAATTCATCATCATCTATAAACTCTTTAGCTTGGATGACCCTGTCATCCAATCTAGCTACAGCCAATTCTAACTCATCTATGGCCTTTTCTCCCTCATCTGCCATTGATGTCAAAAAATTTTGTCTTAAGTCAGCAAAGTAATGCCTTTTGCCTTGCCTTTTGTGGTACATTCATCAACTTTTGTTTCTTTGATGGCCCCTGCTCAGATGTGGATGACTCAACTTGTTCTGTTTCTCCCATAAACTCCACATCAGGTTCAACTTCTTCAAGGTTTATTCTGTCCTCCTCCTTCTCCTCAGGGATGTCTGGCAATTTAGACATAATATTTTCATAATTCTCTATACACATTTCAATTCTCTTAATGTATTTGAGATCAGGAAAGAAACCGGAGAAGGTGGGTTTGCCTTTTTCAATTGTTCCTCTACCCTTACAATATTATTCCATTTACAGGTTCTCTCTTCACAGGTAACTTTACTATAAACATTTCTAATAACATCCTCCTTTGCCATAGGCTGATTTAGAGCCAAATTGTGATTCCTCATTTCTCTCAATGCTCCTCTAACGAAGTCTTCAGGGTCATACATCCTTGCTTTACCAGAGGGCAATCTCAATTGTCTCAGGAATTCATGGATTTGGTCCACATCATCTTTACCTATAGAGAAATCCCCTATTTGGAACCTCCTTGCCAAAAAGGTTCCCTTGTGTCTTTTAGGGCCTAAGTGCTCTCTATCCATCATGATAAGCTGCCACATGAATTCTACTATTGCCAATCTTTCTGGGACAAATTTTGGCAGTATGTGTGGAGGTTGAGGGCAAGCATACACTCTTATAACAGTAAAATTCTCAAAAAACAACATATCACCCCAATTGTGCTTGATGTCATTGTCAATATTAAATGCTAAGGGTCTAAGCAATTTTCTAACAAGTAAAGGAAATCTTTCCCTCACAATACCTAACATTTTCATTACTGGATCCACAAAATCACTATAAAAAGCAATGGAATTAGAGAAATGGTAAGTTGTATGCCATAACCTGGTCCACAACTAAACCGGAACAGTTCCTCCCTCATTCTCGGTCTCATCGATGAACCCTGGGTTGATGTAGCCAATATTGAAATAGAGGATTAGGTGCATCAACATGGAGTAGTGATTGAACTTGAAGCTTTTCAAATCAATCTTCACATTCATCAACTCAGAGTGCATTACATTGATTATGTGCCCCACATAATCAAACTCCTTGTTGGTGTACAGTTCCTGAACATCTGTAGCCATGACAAAAATGTCAGGAGTCACTGTCGAACCTCCATCTAGTCCAATAACTTTGTGTAGACCGTAGATGGTATTCTGGAAATAGGGAAAGAAAAGCTCAATATCAAATAAATCTGCAACCTTCTTCAGTAACAACCCTGCCTCTTTGTTTTCTCTAGGAATATGCTTCCTCATAACCCTTCCATGGTAGTAATTTCTCTGTCTATTAAACAGGGCCTCCTCTCCTGCTAGGTCAATATCCACGCTCATAGGTCCCTAAAGGTCGAAAGCTTGAGTAAAAGACACTCTATCTAACATGCAGAGTATAGAACTGTCATGCTTGTGGAAAGCTTGTGTCACTGGATTGTATGCTTGAATTAGTGCTTTCATGAGGTCTACATCCAAAAAAACCTCAGGTGCTATCAACTTTCCCAAGTTCCTGTCCCATGGGTTTGAAACAAGAGGGCCTCTAATTCTATTGTTATAGAAAAACATGAAGAGCTCATACCTAGTTGTGTTTGGGCATTCAGCATCCTTGCAGAACGCATAAGTGTCCCTCCATTCATAAGCGTTAGCTGATTGCAAATTTGAGGATCCAGGCAACAGTTTCATCCATTCTTCAGCGTATATGTTTGGCCTCTTTGTTCTTGAATGCACAACGACACTCTTTTCCAGTACTGCAACAACATCAGGAGATCCTTGTTCTGCCATTCTTTTAAGTACTAAACTCTCTGGTTGCTCTTCGACTCTGGAAATTATGGATGCTCTGAAGTGTGAACTGTATTTAATAACTAACAAGTAACAAGCAACTCACAAGTACAACCAGGCTACCAGCCACCAAGCCACCTACTATATTAAAAATTAAAATCTCAATGTCTCATCAAGCACACACGCATGAAATTAGTAATTACCTTTTTCAGAAAAGTGTCATTGTCAACTGTCACTTCCACTCTTCCAGCATAGATTTGGCGGCGATCCAAGAGCAAATAATTAGCGCATTGTCGAAGTGACGCTAACAGTACATCTAAGTTTCTAACCCTAGGTCCCTATCTCAACTTTGCTAAATTGCTACCTGCAAATCAGGGGCCTTGGCCCTTGGCCATTTGAATTTGAAATCCGAAAACTTTGAGACTTGCGAAGTCACACAACACCTTTTCAAAACTTCGGGACTATTAAACTAACCAGAAAAATGAAACCTTGAGATGTTACGACACAGTCTGGCATGCCGCATGACACTTGTACTTCCCACTTTCCACGTGGCATGCAACTTACTCTCCGTCTCTCACTTTTCAACCCCTTACGAAGTTACGCATGAAGTTAGTCGAGACTTCGAAACCCCTAACCATCATAATAAATTAATCATTGAGAAGTTACGAAACAGCCAGACGTAACTTCAGAACCCCTAACCATCATAATAAATTAACTGTTGAGAAGTTACGAAACAACCAGGCATAACTTTGAAACCCCTAACCATCATAATAAATTAATCGTTGAGAAGTTACAAAACAACCATGCGTAACTTCGGAACTCCTAACCATCATAATAAATTAACCGTTGAGAAGTTACGAAATAGCCAAGCGTAACTTCGAAACCGATCACCATCATAATAAATTAAAGTTTTAAACGTTGAGAAGCTATGAAACAGCCAGGCATAACTTCGGAACCGATCACCATCCTAATAAATTAACCATTGAGAAGTTACGAAACAGGTAGGCGTAACTTCGGAATCGATCACCATCATAATAAATTAACCGCTGCGAAGTTACGAAACAGCTAGGCGTAACTTCGGAATTGATCACCATCATAATAAATTAAACGCTGAGAAGTTACGAAACAGGCAGGCGTAACTTCGGAACCGATCACCATCATAATAAATTAACTATTGAGAAGTTACGAAACAAGCAGGCGTAACTTCGGAACAGATCACCATCATATTAAATTAAATGTTGAGAAGTTACGAAACAGCCTGGCGTAACTTCGGAACCAATCACCATCATAATAAATTAACCGTTGAGAAGTTACGAAACAGCCAAGCGTAACTTCGGAATAGATCACCATCATATTAAATTAAACGTTGAGAAGTTACGAAACAACCAAGTGTATCTTCGGAGCTTGGAGTGGGTTCCAATTTATTTAGTACTCTGATTTAGCATTCTAATTTACTAATTACAATTTACATATTTTTCAATTTATAAATAATAAAACTATTGTTTAATTTCATGATTCGCATAACATGTTACTGTATTAGAATTTAGTGTATTGACTATTGAAATTTAAAGTATTAGCAAATAACGGCAACGCATATTACGTAAAACTAAAAACAGTAACACTATTTGAAAAAGAGTATTCTGACTTCTCAATGTTTTATTTGTATACAGTATTACAAATTTACAAACTACAGTATTACTATTTAATTCAAAAACTGGTATACAATATATTATATACATAATACTGGTAACTTAAACTGAATCACTGATTTACAATTTCACTGAACGGTTGTGGACCAACCATTTTCAAAACCAAAATGAAAAGTACATTCGATTATTTCATATTTACAAATTACAACTTACAAGTAATAAAATTTTTTGTAAGATCCACAAAGAAAAAAAGATTACTTGATGTGCAGACCAGCAAATAACAGGATCATCTGATTCATCTCCTCCTGGAACGCCTCCTGGTTGAAGCCATGATCATAAAAAATGGCGCACATCTCCGCCTTGTCATGTTCTACTTCAAGTTTGAACATGTCACTTAGGTAACCGGCGTAACTGGTAGCATGATGATGATCCCTTGCTGCAGACATTAGATGACTGAGGACATCCTGTTGAATCTCCTCCTCCATATCCAAATTTGGTTGGATAACAGGTTCTGGGTTCTCATTTGATGATCCCTCAACTACTAGAAGACCCATTCTGTGAAAGCACCCAGAAAATACAAATAATCACTAACTTGTCATCCAAATTTAGAAATTTAGAAAGCTCCTATGCTCTACAATTCCACTACCGAGGAGTATATAAAGAAGATAATCACCAACTTGCCAACCGCAATAAATTTTGAAGGAATGTTTCACGTCAGGTGGCTTGCCTGGGAAAAGGAAATTAATGAATATGGGTAAAGAAAAATTGTAGACATTGTAATGTCCTGCGTAACTTGGCTCCGAAGTCAAAAAGAAGAATAATAAATGTTGATGAATCATAGCTCATATCTCGTAAAATTATCCTTTTTAATGTCTAATCAAAATCTTGGCCTGGATTTATGTACCACTCAAGTTACGCAAACTACCAGCGTTGCCTTGGAACCACCATATCCTAGTTGTGAATTTTAATTTTGAACTAACAACTTGGCAGCCGCATTAAACTTTCGCGTAATGTGACTTGGCTCCGAAAAGAAAGATAATGAATGTTTACGATTCATAGCTGAGATTTTGTACAAATTAACCTTTTTTTCCATCTAATCAAAATCTTGTCGTCGTTAAGTCTCATTAATTGTACTTCAGTGTTCAATGTCACTACAACTTTGCGGCTAAGTTACACAAACTGCCAACGTGGCCTCAGAACCCCCATATCTTACCTACGATCATAACTTCCGAAGTCACGTACACTGTCAACCTGTCCTTTGCGTATCTTCGTGGCCTTCAACTGCAACCTGCCAGCATAACCGCCGAAGTCACGCACGCCGTCAACCTGACCATTACGTATCTTCGTAACTGTCAGCATCAACCCTCCTTTTAGCCTACCGAAACTACGCACACTGTTACCAGTCACCACAAATATTCGCCAATTTATATTTTTTATAATATAAATACTCTTTTATATTCGCCAATTTATATTTTTTATAATATAAATACTCTTTTATATTCGCCAATTTATATTTTTTATAATATAAATACTGTTTTATATTCGCTAATTTATATTTTTGTAGTTATGAAACAAAAACACAATTCACCAAGATAGTTCCACCTAGTTTTAGGGAGCATCAATGATTTGCCAATTGAGATTATTTTTTTTTCTTTGAAAAGAAAATAATTTTGCCAAAAAAGAAAAATTTCCCTTCTAACTTTCGCCACTTTTTTACACCTTTTTTGAAGGGGGGGTTTCTTAAAGATTACCCTGGAGGGTATCTTCCCATCAGGTGGAGGACAACAAGGTAAGCATCCTCCCTACACCATTAGTACTCTTTGTATGAAGCCCAATCAAGATATGATAGCAGCCATATCTGATGAAATAGGCAGACTTAGGGATGTTGCTATATTTTTTGCTGCTACTAATCTATTGAAGGTTCCTTCTCAAATTTTTTCTGATGAATGGGTTAACAATGTTTGGAATAGAAAGTTAGGCATATGCATTAATTTCTATAGAATGATTAGAAAAGGGTTGTTCTATTCTCTTTTAATGATCATGCTGCTCAATCCAAGGTTCTTGATAAACAGTTTTGGTCTATTGGTAGTTGCATCTTTATTGCCATTAGATGGTCCCCTGACTCCATTTGTGAGGAGGTGCTCGCCCTCTCCTACCTTAGGTGGCTTGCAATCAAGGATGTCCCTGGAGTCTTATGGGCTTTTCTCTTGCAGATGATTGAGCCTTTTGGAAGTATCATCAGGATTGATGGTACTAGGGTGACCCTACCACACATGGATGCGAGGGTTCTAGTCTCCTTGAACCCTGGCATCGACATTCTAGATGTGTTGAGTATACAATTGGAGGATGACATCCATTTTTGTCATCTAGAAATCCTAGGTGGCATTAATCCATGTTTCCTATGTAGAAAAGAGGGCCATATTAGGAGGAATTGTAAAATTATTAAACAAAAGAACACAAAACCTTTGGCTGTTAATAATGTTCAAAGTGTGTACATCTTTGTTTCAAAGGAATTGGGACACTCACATGTCTCTAGCAATAAGGAACATGGGGATGTGAATAATAACCCCTCTTCATCCACTGATCTCCTAAAGGAAGATAGTCCTCTTGAGGCTGATAATCTGAAAGATATTTCAACAGGGAAGGCCTCTGTTAGCCCTTATACTCCCTCTTAAGTCGGTGGGAACACAACACACCATGAGTCCCCTTTAACAAAGGGCAATGAACGGTGTGACAAAGACTCAGTTCTTGTTGATGATTCTCTCACCAAGGCAGTGGTAGATCCCCTTAAGAAGGGTGCACCCAGTGCTCAACAATTAGTGTGTGGAAAATCGGGGAGAATATTGCAAAGAGGAGAGAAACCAACTGTAATGGTGTCGGTGTTTCAACAAAGTATTATAACACTGAATTCAAGAGAGTTGGTATTAATTATAAGGGCCATCTGCTAATGAAATACATAGCTCTGAGGTAAATCCTCCTTGTTCCAAAGTGAGAGCCTTAGTCTCTTAGTTTGAGAATGGTAATGCCTTTAGTGCCCTGGATATGGGCGAGGATCCTGATTGCCCTCACCCTATACATATAGCTCCCGTAACCTTTCCTAATATTTACAAGGAGTTTGATCTTCCTTTAGAGGAATGATTTGGTTAAGGAAGTTGATATAGATATGTTGTTGGACAGTTAGTGCCCCCCCCATGACCAGATTACTAAGGACAGTACCACTGTCAACTCTCAAGGATCTGACGACCCTACTGGTTTGTAGATTGGCTGCAATGAGATTCTTGGAACAAAGTCTGATGGTTTTGAAGGTTGTGAAGAATTGGATTCTTCAGTCCTCTCTTTGGAGATGGATGAGGGAGAACATTCTCCCCCTAGTCATGCCACTACGATTGACAATCCTTTAACAATCAGTAAAGAGGATCAGACTTCTGATAATGATGTAAATGAGGTACAGGTTAGAATTAGCAGTACAGATCAAGGGTTGTCTAATGGAAAGAAAATGGATAAACTGATCCCATTTGGTAAAGGTAAAGTGGGAAGACCCAAAGACAGTAAAAGGAAGAAGAATAGTCTATTAGTGGGTGAGCCAACCTCTAAATGACTAGAAAGCAGCAATAAGCTGCACCAATGTTTCTATAATTTCAAGATTCCCAGTGAGGAAAACATAGATAATGTTGCTCGTGATTTTTAGAACCATTTCTTGGAATGTTTGGAGTTTAGAAACTCCCGATAGACTCCTGATAGGAAGCACACTGTTAGAAGATTTCTAAACTTGGATAGTAACAAAGATGTTGTCTTTTTCCAAGAGGTCAAGGCTACAGGTTTCATGCTTGAATCCAACTTAAAACTCATTTGGAAAGATGCTTCACAGTTTACCACCAAACATGATAAAGGGAAGGGTGATGTTGTCATCCTATTGGCCAAGAAATGGGCACAATATGTTTCTGAGCATGGGGCTTCCCCCTGCAATAGGGCTGTATGGTGCATTCTATCTGCTGGAAACCAAATTGGGGGATTTGCTCAATCTTTGCTCCCAATGACCATAGGGAGAGATGCAAACTGTGGAGTTGGCTTAGTAGCCTCCCTGATATCCCTTGAATCATGGGGGGGACTTCCATATGATTGAATGTCATAGAGACAAATATGGAGGTGTTGACATGGATAAGAAGGACAATGAGAAGCATTTTTGGTTTAGGCTCAAATCTAAATTCAATCTTTTTGATCCCATGGAAGGGAAGATAGATGAATGTGGAAGTGCGTGATTCACCTAATGTAATTCACAGAAGGATAAGAGAATTTATTGCAGGCTAGATAGGTTTAATGCTAATAGGGATTGGTTCAGATTTGTCAGCTCCAAAAATGCCAGTGATTTGGTTGAAGTTTATCCTTACACTCTTTCTGATCACCATCCAATCAAAACCAACATTGCACTTATCACTAATGTGAATAACAGGATTAAGAATCAAGGCAGCTTTATTCTTAATAATTCACTCCTTGGAGATGAGAATTATAAGTATGCTATCTTTACCTTAGGAGAAATCAACAAGTGGTCACTATATGGAAAAAGTGAAATTGAGAAATGGAACCACAATGTGCAGGGGTGGAAAACATTATTTCAGACCATTAGAAAGAAGTATGCTAAGCATAGGAGGTACAAGGAGAATGTGCTTCGAGAACAATTGTTGAAGGCTGAATAAGTCATTCAAGATGACCCTGAGAATCTTCAGCTAAGCTTGGATCTTGACAAGGCCAAGAATGAGCTCAAAAGGTTACAACAATTTAAGATCCAAGGGCTAAAAATCAGATCCAGTATTAACTGGATTAACAATGGAGATAAGGGCACTAAATTCTTCTTTGTATATCTAAAAGATAAACAGAAAAGATAGAAGCTATCAATGCTGATGGTCAGGTTATTACTAATGATGAGGAGATTAAAAGACAGTTTTTCACATTCTATAAAACCCTTTTCACCTCTGAAGATAATTCTGAATTTGGTGGGAGAGCTAGAGCCCAAATTTTGAAGATGTTCCCCAAAGTTATTTCTGAGGCTAATTGCCTTTTCTTAAAAGAGGAAATCTCTGTCAAGGAAATCAGAGAAGCTATATTCTCTCTTGATAATGACGAAACCCCTGGAGAGGATGGCCTCTACATTGAATTCTATAAGGCAAATGTGGAATGGATTAGTATATACCTATTCCATCTATATAAGGAAGCCCTGTTTAGGGGTACACTGGGCAGAGACATTAATAAAGGTATCGTTAAGCTTATTCCTAAGGAAGGAGATAAGACCCTCATTAAGAATTGGAGACCCATTACCTTGTTGAATGTCTCCTATGAGATACTAGCCAAAGTAGTGGCTAAGAGGATAGAGAATATTCTTCCAAAGTTCATTAGCAGTGCACAAATAGGTTTTATAAAAGGTAGATATTGGAGAACCTGATTACAAGCTGGGAAACCTTGAAATGGGCGAAGAGATTAAGTCAGAAGGCTGCCATGTTATTGCTTGATTTTGAAAAAGCATATCACAGAGTTGAGTTGCCTTTTTGTTGATGGTTCTTGAAGACTTTGGCTTTCCTAAGTAATTCTGTAATATGGTGAACACTCTGTTAACTGATACTTATGCGCAAGTAGAAATTTATGGCTCTCTCACTCAAAACTTTCCTTTGGAGAGATCAATCAGGCAAGGATGCTCTCTAGCCCTTGCTCTATTTGTCATAGTATTTGATGCCCTTTTTTGTTTTCTTAGGAGTGATATAGATTCTCCAAAGATTAGAGGGATATCACTTCTGAATGGAGAAGATCTGAGTAATACTCAATTTGCTGATGACACAACACTTTTTGCTAAGCTAGATGAGGATAATATTCATAACCTCACCCTGAAGCTTGATCTGTTTAGCTTAGCATCGGGTGTTAAAGTTTCCAAGGTGAAGTCCAACATTCTAGGAAGGTCAAATAATCCCCCCAGTTGGTGGACTGAGCTTGATTTCTAGTGGGGAGGTTCTTCCAAGCAGGTTAGATACCTTGGAATATCATTTGTTGTCTCTCCCGATCTAAAAAATATGTGGATGTGGATAAAAAATAAAACTGAAGGTAAGATAGACAATTGGGATAGACAGCACCTTTCCTTAACAGGCATGATGCATCTTCATACAACCTGTATTATGCTTCAGTTTGAGTGTTTAGTGGTTACCAAGTTAATGACATTCAAAAAAGGATTAGAGCCTTTCTTTGGTCTGATGGAAAAGGAAAGAAAAAACAACATTCAGTAAAGTGGGAGTAGTGTACCATGGATAAGAACTTGGGAGGTCTAGGTTTGAAAGACCTCAGAATACAAGGTATTGCATTGGCCACTAAGTGGATCTGTATGAATGGGTTGGTGGAGCTGTTGTTCCAACTCCTATCAATAATTTCTCATACGGTTAAAACTCTTCCCTTTATATTTGCCTTTTTAACGAGTTTCCTTTTCTCAACTTCTATTTATAGGTGTTCAAAAACACTATTTAATAAAATACTACACTTGAGCCACATCAATAAAATAATAATAATACATTAGCCATCCTTTATCAATGTTATAAAGGTGATGTCATTGGGGTAATATAGAATATTATTATTAGCCTATCTCTCTAATGGAAAATAAGAAATAGGCTTCTAAGTGTCCCACATATTTTAATTCTTAAAAGTTGACATAACACTCGCCACTGGCAACCCTTCAATGCTCAGCATTGGTATAAGTTGTACATGGAAGCCATTAAAAACATTTAGGTAAGCTAGATAATTGGAAATTTTATTTTTTACTTTTTGGGCAAATGGCCATCCATAACATTCAATTGAAATACAAATATATTTTCTAATCTAGGTCGGCATGCTCACTGTTACATGGTCAGTAACCTGAATTAAGATTAAATTTTACAATGGTTAGTTATATCACGAGAAGTAAAAATGTAATTCAATCATGGAAAATAGAACAGAAAAACAGTAATAGTCACAACAAGACTAATGGAGCCATTGAAGCTGTCTAGATTCCATACTACTCAACTTAATGTTAGTTAAAAGACCAAGTATCCTTTAGGATGGTGTAGTGCAGAACTTAAAAGGCTACAACTGGGATAGGCAATATAATTTGACTTGAGACTTGGTTTAGTGTAGTAATGAAGATGTAGATTTCAAGTTAATAATGAATTAAAAGCTCTATCATGGGAAGGTATCTTCAAACTTCTCTTGAAGATAGCCTTTGGTTGTGTACTTATACTAAGACCTCTATAAGGTTTAATTTCCATGCATAGAATAGCTGTTATAACTGCACTATAACTTCTGTTGCATTCAGTTTACATTTGATGTTGTATTAGCATATCTGTGGGCTGCATAATTGATACATATATCAGTGAATATTGCAGTTCTATTTGATTTGCTAGCCTTTGGCTACATCCCAATCCAAAATATGAGTAACTGGCACTTATCCCTTAAAAACTATGGTAAATGTGGTAGAGTATAATAAATGATGAAGCTTGACTTATGATCAGTCAAATGTCTTGAAGGTTTGATCTGATAGAGTCAACATCTACTAGATCAAACCTGATTTTCTTTTAATTAATATGCTAACATTTATCTTCATCTTGCAAAGATAGATTTAACAAGTTCCATGAAAATAACAAAGAAATTGTCACTTAAGTAAATATTTCTTCCTTCGAAATGTTTTAGAAGATCAATGCTGGATGACAAATCTGTTACGCTGTTGCTGAAAAAAACTATCTGATTGCTTATATCTGTTGAAAAGCAATGGATCATGGGAGTGAGTCATGAGTTGAGGGAGTCAATAGGTTATCTGTTATTATCAAAGAAGTTGTCTCAAATAAGGAACACATCAAACCCCTTATGAATGTCAAGGATATCATCGTTGTTGAAGACACTACTAATGGGGAAATGGGTTTTCATTTGGACTTTTTTTAAGAATCATGTTTGTGCTCAGTTTGTGAAGCATTTTTTAAAATATATGTAAAAACAATTATAAATGGGTTTTAACTTTTAAATATACCAGTCAACACATCTCTCTCCAACATGCTTTGATTTTATTTGTGGTCTTGAAGTACAGTTTTTTTCATTCTATTCTGATAAAATGATCTGCTTCTATCTGTACACAACACATCAAATCTGTCTCCAACTTCAGCGTCGTCAATAAAAATGTAATTTTTGGATAGGTACTATTGAAACCCTTAGTTACATGGATACACAATCAATTAGACCAGTGTTATTTCAGTAATTTCTCTCTAGCATCATGTGTGTTGATGACTAATAAGTTTAATTTTGGGTGGTTGTAGGATTGGCTATTGTCATTATGGGCGTCACTGGTTCTGGAAAATCGTAAGAGATGAACCTTTTACCACATCTCTTAAAAAATGGAGAAAATCAGCAGCATATCTAAACAAGTCTTTACATTTATAATAACTGTCATTTTTATTTTACTTTATGAAGAGTTTATCTTGTGGAAACCATAATAAATAGGTTTCTTGAGCAACTTTTAATCTCTCTTCCTTTTTGTGCTTCATTTAATAATGAAAATATATCCAGATTGACATCAAACCAATAACACATTGTTTATGCAATATAATATGTTTTATAATATCAACATTCTTCCTGGTAGATTGTAATTGATTTACTTAATCTCAGTGGTACTCATGACAAACTAGGTTAACTCTTTATTAAGTTTACAATCACACATCAGTGATGTGTGTTTTCATAGAAGAGGAAACAGTCTAGTGTAACTGTTGGAAGCATGCATCTTATATTGTCATATGAAGCAACATGTTTATGTAAATGAGTTCAACAAATTGAATATAAGCAATTGTTATGAAACCTTGCAATCTAGTCAAGGGGGTCTAACACAACAGATTTAGCTCTAATTGAGTTTGTATCTTTCCTAAATACATATATTTCTTTATTTTATTTCTGTATGTGAAATTACACTACCTTTAAATGAAGGAATGTGTTACAATCAGGCTGCATCTCTCAATAAAGCATTCTCAAATGTAATATAAAGCTATGTAATTTAATATGCTGCATCTCTCAATAGAACACTGTCAATTGAGAGGTGCCTGTTAGCCGTAAAGTTGTCGTCAGGTGTTAGTTTGCCGATGGGTGTTAGTTATGTTGCCGACGGTTGGGAATGGGTGACAATGTTTGGTCATACCCCTTCGGGTAGATAAATATGTACCACCTACGGGTGAACGGGATATTATGGTATTATCTTATGATGTAAATGTACTTGCCAGTCTAGAATGATTAATGAAAGTATTTATTATTCTCTGATATATTGTGTTAATTATATTTTCCGTACTATGTCTGTGCAATACTAAGTTTACCCCAGCGAGCAAACATCTGGCACTGTTGCCAAACGAATCTAGCAAGTGACGGAATGAGTGGACGGATGGGAATACCATTGGAGGAGAATATCAATGTGAGGATGAAACCATTGCATAGACTTTATGCCCAATCAATTGAATAAAAATAGAAATTTAAAGAAGGAACTCGAGGAGGAACAAGCCGCCAAACAAGCCGTACTCGCATAGCAACAAGCCGAGCGAAGGGAGAGATTCAGAAGACACGCCGAAGGACTACCGAAGGGAGTAAGTGAAGGTGAGCGTCTGAAGGAATCTAACCGAGAGACCGGAAGAAGTGACGAGGACTGCCTGGAGGAAACAAGGAGCTTGTTCGGGTCCTTAACCTTAACCCCACGGACGGAAGCAAGAGAAGCCCGAAGGAAGGAAGAAGAGGAAGCCACACGGAGGGAGGCTCAGGATACCGCTGCCACCAAGAGTGTCGAAGTGACAGAGGGGCACGGGGATCAAAGTAGCCCACCAGGCTTGGGCAGTTCCAGTAGTTCGGGGACAAGCAGTACGGTACCGAACAATTCAGGAGGACCGACGTCGGCAGTACTATCCCAGCCTGTAACACAACCGGTGCTGCAAACACAGTCGGTACCTAGAAAAGTAAACATGGCGACTAACAAAGAAAAGTTGCCAAAATTCAATGGTGATGGGAAGGAAGATCCAGTACGACATTGTCATACATGCGAGACAATCTGGTCGGTGAATGGAGTCGCCGACCACACAAAATGGGTAAAACAGTTTCCGGCCACACTGAGAGGGGTAGCCATCAACTGGTACTCTGATGTGGACAAAACAAAGGTGACCACTTGGGACGAACTCAAGACAGAATTCCAGAAGGAGTTTCGGCTCCTGAGGGATGACAATGAAATTGTTTCCAAGATATACAATACCAAACAAGGTAAGAAAGAGACTATGCGGGCTTACAGTCGCCGACTGAAGGAGTTAGTCAAAAAAATGGATAGCCAGCCATCGGATGGCCTGAAGAAAAGATGGTTCATGGAGGGCTTGAAATCTAACCTACGGAGGAAAATGAAGATAGTGTCCCCCACCTCATACGTAGATGCCTGTAACCGAGTGATGGACTTGGAGAGCGAACAAAAGACCTCCAAGAAGAAAAGAAGCAAGTCCTCTTCCAATGAAGATGACACTTCGGACGATGACAGTGGCAGTGAGGGTGAGTCGAAGGGAAAAGTCAGGGCACTCCAAAAAGACATGGAGAGAATGATGGAGTTCAAGACCATGAAAGGGGGTACTAGCAAGGGGGAAGTTGACATATGGTGTACGGACTACAAGGCGAGCGGCTATACAACGGGGACGTGTCCCAAAAAGACCTTTTGTGACATTTGCCAAATTATGGGCCATTCCACCAAGGAATGCCCATACAACATGAAGGTGAGGAATCAACAAGTGCTATTTACCCAAGAGCAACCATCTACATTGGGGGCAAAGACTAACAATAATGCATCCTCGAGCGGGTACGGAGGCAACCAACGCGGTGGTGGAAGGGGCAATAATAACACCAACACAACGAGTCGAATACAATATGACTCCAAGGGTCGGCCGATGATCCAGTGTCGTGCTTGCAATCAGTGGGGCCACTTTGCAAGGGACTATGACAAGGGCGACGCTCCGTAGAAGCTATGTTGGTGGTGTGGTCCTGGCAACCACGAGGATGCCAACTACCCAAAATCCGGGGTCAACTTGCTCAATATCGAGGGAACAAGAAGTGACGAGGGGGTACTAGCCATCACCCGATCACAAGCAAAACAAGGGGCACAAGAGGGTAAGAAAGAAATAGAGAAGACGATGAAAGCACAGAAAGAAACATAGAAGATGGCCACCACCTCGGGTCGGAGGGATGCAGAACAAAACATTCTGAGACAAATGTTACAATTAGAGGTATCGGTGAAACTCCAGAACCTCCTGCACACCATGCCTCACTTGGGAACGACATTGTTGGGGAACTTGGCCACGCAACCGAATACCACACGTACGGACATCCCCGGAGGCTCTGCAACAGACCTGATGATACTTGCTGTAAACAGCGGAAGGTACCCGGCAGTCGTCGAGATGGGCATCCTTGGCACCATCCTAACAGACACTATAGTGGACGGAGGGTCAGGAGTGAACGTCCTTCCGGAGGCAACGTGGAAAAAACTAGGAAAGCCCACCTTGTGGCCACCAACCTTCAACTTACTGGGTGCAGATCAGCAGGGTATCAAACCACTCAGGACGTCGATGGCACAACAGGTCACAGTCAGTACACAACCATTTGTACTCAACTTTGTCGTCATTCCACTAAAGCAGAAAGGCTATGATGCCATACTAGGTAGAGGATGGTTAGTAACAGCCAAAGCGAACCATAATTGGAAAAGGAATACCCTTTCGATGGAGAGTGGAGGAAAAAAGTTCACAATTGATCTCTGTACCCAATTGGTGAGTGAGGAGATAGCTTCCTCCTCCGAATCTGACTCCGAAGGAGAAAATGATCGAAGGGATGAAGGAAGGGACGGAATGGAACCCAATAGTGAAGGTGTGCTAAGATTGGGAGAATACTCAGAGGAGGATGCAGATTCATTGAACAGTCTCTTCCACTGGCAAATGGAGGACTGGGAACTCTTCCGACTAGCATGCAATGTACTAAGTGTTGAAGAGGTGCCGGAAACATTTCCCTCCGAGTACAGTGAATACAACTAAGGGGATGAGAAAGTAAGCGAAGTCCCAATGCATAAATTTGATGAGCAAAACCCCATGAAGAATAAGGAGCCGTCTGTCAAACCAATGAATCTGGACAAGGAAGAGGAACCTAAGCTCATTCCTGTCGGTGACGATTGGAATCGTGTGTGGAAGACCACAGCCTTCAAAATCTTTATTCTCCTTCTTATGTGTAGGCAAGAGATCGTGGTCCCTGTAGAATTTATGGTTCCAAGCTTTTTGATCGCCATTGAAAACAGACTCGGCGACAGGGAGAGGGAATGACTGCACACTCTATGGACTCTCGATGAACGGATACATGACGCCAGCAACAGGACCAAATTGAAACCTTCCCCAGAGAGGATGAACCCGAGGGACAGAGCAACCGAGAGTATGGAAAAGGACTCAAGCGGTCAGGCAGGCGACCCGAGAGCCGTCCGTACGGGCGACCAGAGAAGCCTCCGGACAGGAAATTGAAAAATACCCGTACGGCTATGCATGACTGTACGGTGGGGAAAAAAAAATTAAAATAAAAAAAAAATACACAGAAGAAAAAGAAAAAAAAATAAAAATTGAAAAAATGTGTAAGTTTCGGCGGTAGACCACCCGACAGTGGAACCATCGAACGATGGGACCACCCGATGGAACCACTGAACGGTGGAACCACCTGACAGTGGGACCACCCAACGGTGGAACCACCCGACAGTGGGACCACCCGACGGTGGAACCACCGTTCGTCCCTTATAACCCAGCCGCACGATGGAAAACAAAAAAGAAACCACGTGTGAGAAGGAAACGGAAGGAAGAAAGAGAGACCACGTGGGAGAAGGAAACGGAAGGCTACCGCACAGATAGGCATGAGGAAGGAAAAATCAGTGTAGTGAGGTAAAGGCAAACAAGCCGGAAGCAAGCCGTGCGGAGAGAAGATTGTCGCACGAGGAAAAAGCACGGAGGAAGACTGCCGCACGAGGAAAAAGCACAGAGGCAAGCAAAGAAATCACCGAGCTGTCACAAAGAAAGACACGCATCTACCGAACGGAAGGGAAGAGAAAAAAGATAGCAACATTGGACATCACCGAACGGAGGAAAAGGGAGTAAAGAACAACATCGCGGAAGGAAGGATCCATTACCCACGGCAAATCAAAACACACAGGCCGGGTACTAAAACAGTACGGTGCGGAAGACTACCGTGGGAAATCAAAATGAGTAGGCCGATACTAAGGCGTGTGGAAAAGAAGAAACAAACAGGCAGAAATATGTCGTGGTGGGAACTAAGCAAATAATGGATTTTTGAAAAAAAAAAAAGACGACAAATAAAAATAGTTTAGAGTGAATAACCTATGGTACCAAAGGGAAGGACATAAGCAGGTAGTGAGAAAAACATAAGCGCCTAGCAGAAAGAGTATGGGATTGGAAGAAAATCACAAAAATAGTGTGTTCCATGGACTTCTATGTGGGTTTGAGGGTGCTAATTTGGTCTTGGCGGCGGGGGCGTTGCCCCTCGACCCCGCTAGGGGCATTGCCCCCTAGACCCCCAGTCAGTTCAGTTATCAGTCTTTGGGGAGTGTGACCAGTTGATGAGACCTGGAGCTGCTGCAGGCATGGAGTGTCTATATGCTGGAGGTGGAGAAAGCATTGGAGCAAGCCTTTCAAGAGGGGTACTACGCTTTGAGGCATTCAGAGTAGGTGTTGGCTGGATGTGAGGCTGTCTTGGTGGATGCATAGAGAGCTCAGGAGGAGCTAACCACCCAGTTCAGTGGAGCGACACTTGGCTCAGTGTACCTAGGAGTTGGAAGCAGAGAAGGCGGCACGGGTGGCTATCAAGGTCAGATTGACTAGGGAGACAGTATTGTGTTAGCAGAGGCTACAGCTGAAACGTGTTTTTGGCGACCAGTTTGGTGCAGGCACGGGAGGAATGTGATGTGACGGAAACTACTCAAAGCAGGATTGATGGGGAGGGCGACACTCCAATTTTTTCAGGGACGCCCCTCCGCCCCTTCTTCTCAGTGATTTTCTTATTTTATATAGTGTATTTCATCTCCCTTTTGTTGTGAGTCATCGGAGACGACTTTCTTTTTTGGGGGGGATGATGTTAGCCGTAAAGTTGCCGTCGGGTGTTAGTTTGCCAACGGGTGTTAGTTATGTTGCCGACGGTTGGGAACGGGTGACGACATTTGGTCACACCCCTCCGGGTAGATAAATATGTACCACCTACGGGTGAACGGGATATTATGGTATTATCTTATGATGTAAATGTACTTGCTAGTCTAGAATGATTAATGAAAGTATTTATTATTCTCTGATATATTCTGTGTTAATTATATTTTCCGTACTATGTCTGTGCAATACTAAGTTTACCCCAGCGGGCAAACAGTGCCTATGCAATTACAGATAAGAGGTTTAAAATGTAATGTTGTGTAGGATTCTTGAGAGTTTTCTGTGGTAGTTGGTAGAGAATGAATGGGCAGAGTAGAGAATGTTGCAGCATATGCTTTGACTGTTGAGGAATCAAAGTTTGAATTGCAATCCATCTTGTCACATTGCTCTTATAGTGTGGAAGTCCTCATAAAGCCCACCATATTTTTTTTAAATTAAAGAGGGGTAAACGCTTTGACCTAGAGCTATACATTCACACATGGCTATGAAAATATACTAGAACAGATAAAATTAAAAAGATTTTTATATGAAGTTGTTTTGATGAGTGTGTTGGGATGGTGGGGAATCGGATCCAGTAGCAAACTATTACCTTAATTTAGTTAGGAAATAGATTCTCAAGTTCATACAAAAAATGTAATAACTGAAACCAATGGTGATACCTTAACCAAAATACCACAAAAGACTATACCTTTCAAAATGCACAAGCAAGCTAGGCTCTACACATACGTTTAGCATATGTAATGTCACCTTTTTTGGATTACCCTATATTTGTCCACAATAATCAAGAATGTCACTGCCTCCTGATTTAATAACAGATCTGATCCTGATAGCTGCTATGGAATTACTGATGTTTTATTGATGTTCTGACTTGGTTGCTGCATAATAGGAGTATTGTTTCCTTTATATAATAATTTCTCCTTAAAAAGATTTCTGCATAATAGGAGTATTGTTTCCTTTATATAATAATTGCTCCTTTAAAAAAAAACTTGCTGTCTAATATATTGTTGCTGCTGCCAACTGCTCTTAAGGTCTGTCTTGTTTTATCTCTGCTATTATATCCAAGATAGTTTATTCTCCTTTCCGTCTTTTGCAAACTCTCAATCTATTTTCCTTATATATCTTCTCTCATTCCTTTTCACCCCAAAGAAGGTGATTTGTCTCAACGAGTTGACACACATTATAGCACTACCTTATAATGAGTCGGCCTTCATGCAAATAAGTAAATATTGGTCTCTCCTTAATCAGGTCATCCCTGTCTATAATGATTTATTTACTGTTTAATCTTTTGTTTGGCCTTGCATTTCAATTGCCTAGGTTTAAGTATTTATTCATATATCATTACTAATTCTTCCCTGGTTGGCTCTCCTTATGGTGCTGCAATCTGGGGCATAAATCCCTCAAGCTGGGCATGACACAAAACAATGGATAGTTGCAAAATACTAAAATGAGTGTCCTTAGTAATCCATGAGTGTACCTGTAGATATCCTTTATTATTTTGAAATGATACCTTACGAATGATTTTCAAGGATTTTATGGTTGTCTGGTTGGCCAACTAATCAGAAACACATCTGGAGATGCATACCATGCAAGAAGATACTCAGCTAAAGTCAGTTTTGCCTTTAATCATTCAAACTACAAAGATTACAAATTTGAGATAAACCCAGATTGCTACAATACCAAAATACCTTTATCCAGATTTGTAATTGAATCCCTAAGGCATCCCATGAATACCATTGTTCCACTAGCTTTGCAATTGCTCTCTCAAATCCAATCCTTCAAAATGAAACCGAAAAGTTCTCTTAACCTAGTTGGAAATGTGCCCTAAAATGGCACTATAGCAATTTGAAAATTGATGGCATAGATGAACTCCCTCTGAAATGAACACTCTAGATGAAGAGGAAATTAGGTGAATTCAATGAAGTAGTTAGAGGAAAGTAGGTGAATTCAATGACAAAACTAGGTGAATTCAATGATTAGTTTCTTTATGTTTTTGGTCATTAGCAGTTTTTTGGTGGGCCTGTGTGCCCTCTATTAAGTACCTTGTTTGATAAAGACTTCAGCAGTTTCTAGAAGGTTTATATTATGACGAACTGTGATATGGTGAACTTGATTTGTTTTTGGTGGGGCTGTGAGACTGGTTACTAACTGTGCTAATATGCTGATTGCTTGCCTTAGTTAGCTGTTTGGGTCCTAGTTGCTTTCTTTGATCAACCAAGTGGTTTTTTGGGGCTGGTTCAAGACTTTTTACTGTTTCTGTCATCGTTTTTTCTGTCTGTGTTGTTCAGCTGTGTTGTTTTGTAAATGGGATCAGGGCCCTTTCCCTGCTAATATAATAAAAAACATAAGGGCAATTTATCAAACAATTCGCAAATGATTGAACTCTGAAGACCCAAAGTAATGGCAAATAAATCAAACAGCATGCTGTTCTAGAAATCAGAATCTTAACCATGCAAAGATGATTTCTCTAACGTCTGAGAGATGCCCAATATAAATGCAAAGATGAATGCTATGAATGTTATACTGAGTCACATCAACTAGGCAATAAAATTATCTAATCTCTTGTAAATTGAAGCTGATATATTGGAGGAACAAGTACTTCTGGGATTATGCAACAATGATGATAACTGTTGTTACCAAACAACAACATAAACAAGGAGATACTTCAGCTAGACGCCTAGAATCATAAACAACATGCCCGGATGGCTCTAGCAAGTGACGGCCTAAGTCACAAGGTTCGAGTTCGAGTTCGAGTTCGACGACTATGAAGTTCGAATAAAGTTTGGCAAGGCCAAAAAATTCGAAAAAAAATTCGGCATTAAATTCGCCTTATAGAATTTTTTAAAAATATAAATACATCCAATAAGTTATCAAAATAGTTTAACACTAAGTCACAAGGTTCGAATTCGAATTTGAGTTCAGCAACAATAAAATTTGGATGAAGTTCAACAAGGTAAAAAATTCGCAAAAAAAATCAACATAAATTTGCCTTCTATAAATTTAAAATTTTAATAGACATAAATAATATATACAAAAAGTACAATATACTTATTTATTAAAAATATAAGCAAATAATTATTATCAATATAAACTATTATAAAAATTAAATAAATTTGAAATAAAATAGTTAAATTGAATTTATTATTTATTAAGATAAAATAATATGATATTAAATTTAAAAATTGTAAACAATATCATAAAGTTTGAAACAAAATTATAATAACAAAATTTTAAAACATTTTAATTTAAATATATTCAAAATTTGAACTTTAATTTATTAAAATATATAGTAAATATGTTATATTTTATTAATTAAACGGTGAACAACACTTCTCGCTGGATTTGGCTGAACCCTCCACCACACTTGACACTTAAACAAGCGCACCTTACATGTGTCGGCAGGCACATTCATATTCTGCTTCGATTTCGCTAATGTCTTTTATAAACACTAAAATAAGCAGCGTATCCCCTCCGACGAAAATAAAAATTTAAAGTCGATACCTCTTTTGGATGTTGTAAAAGCTATAGAAAAGGCGAGCCTTTTGACTGAGATGGACCAGCGTGGAAAAAGAAGCGACCATTCGCAACGGAGAGCCTACGATGCAAAGGATATTTGCAAGTCGCAGTGGAAGCACGACTACCTTGTAGATGATCCCGTCCTGTGATCGGTGGACTGCCCTAGCTGCTCTTTATTTGTTTGAACTCTGCAACGATTAAAATGGCCCAATTTCTCGCATCTTCCAAATAGCCGCACATGGTTTCATTAATAAAAGCCCAACAATGGTTCCGTACGAATTCTAGGGCGAATTTAAACGAATTTTTTAGATTATGGTGAAATTCGGAAAAATTCGATTTTCATGTATGAAGTTCGCCGAACCCTGTGACGCACCTTCATCAGTGGCTGCAATACTTTGATGATCACTATGCATAGTATGATGATCAGCATTACAACAGGGTCTGCTCCAGAAAATTTGACGCTTGTAATTCGTGGCTACAAGTGTGCAACCCACAACATACTATAATTGGCAGATATGGAAGCTTATAAGCTTAAAAATTCAACATGGGATATTGGGAGCCGTTGCACATAAATAATGGACTAAAAACTCCAAATATGAAAGCACTTCACCTTCAAATGGTCTGATAACTCTGTAATTCTGCAGCTTCTTTTTTATTAACATCAAACTCCCAAAATAGGCAATAATAAGGATCACGTAGTCCAAAATCCTTACCAAACACCAGCACTCTACCTTCAACTGAAACGCCTTGGTCTAGGATGTTGCATTCAAAATCTGGGTTAAAAATAATGAGGCACCTAGAAATTTGGACTAAACCTTCATAAACCCTAATGCCTCTTCTAATATGATAGCAATTTCCTCTAAACTCCATGATGAGGCTTGAAAGGATCTCCCAAGTGAGTGGCTAGGTAGGCTAAGCATCTTCTTTAACTCAATGGCCAAAACAAGCATACCACTTCCTGCATGCAAGAAAAAGGGGAACTTTTATGGCCCAGCAAAAAGCTCTGAAAACAATCTCAAGAAACACAACGAAAAAATCTCTAGAAAATATTGACACATTAATCAAACCCAAACTTCAACATATATTAGCAAATCACAAAGTCTCTATGGGAAACAACATACTCCATAAAAGTTTCAATTTGATTTCTGAAGTGAAACCACCATAAACTAGCTAGGGAGGATCTTTCACTACCAAAACCAACAACTCAAGAGGGTTTTCATCCTCAAGGATTTTCTACGAAGAACACAAGTTCTCTCCAAAATTCAAAAGCAAAATCAAATTCATCAATAATTTGAACAATGAGCCCTTAGCCTCCTTTTCTAACTTTTCAAGCAATAAAATATTACTTTTTTTCTTATTTGCTCTAAAACTCCTTTTACAAAACAAATTAATAATTTTAATGGAGCACTTTTCACCTTTATGAAGAATAATAATGTTTTCTCATGAATAAAGTCCATTTTCAAAGGCATCATTACAAATAAATTTTCAACATCTTCTAAATGACCTATTACACTTAGTTGTCCCTTTTATTATTTCCAACATTAGACAACTTAAGTGAATATTAATCAAATAACTTAATAATATCTCCAAGCTGCAAAAAGCATCCAAATGATATAATTTTGTAATTTGTATCACACCAAAGTGATACTGAAAACAAGGGATGATGATCAAAGGCCACCAGGTGACTTTCCAAAAATAATCTGCTCCTCCAAGAAGTTTGCAGAGTACCCAAAAGGCCTAAAATCGATGTTAAAAGCATCAAAGGGGTCTATCTAACTAATTGAACTCAAACCCAAGAACAATTTTTGTGGACATTAGAGTTCTCCTTAACTAATCAGTAAGCCTCTAGAAGACTTGGAAACTGGCTAAATGTGCATGAATTGGCTATACACCAAAAGGGGGCATTACATAGGCTGAGAAGAGGACATTACAAACACCTCCAACCATCAATCTAAATCACGACCAACCCAACATTACTTGTCACTACACCGATTTTAACTCCAATCAATTCCTTAGCATCTATAGCCTTCAAACCAAGATTGACCCAATACCATCTATAGTTGATTCCTTAAAAATGATATTTCATAGTAATGGATTGTAGAAACACCAAATGCATAAAAATGAAAGAGGCAGACACCTTCACAATGAATGGTTCATAATGCGCAATACTTCTTGACTTTTGTGAATGGTGTAGCAAGCTAATGGGGCCTAATTGTAGGGAAAACTCTATGATTAAGTGTACTTGAGCTAGAACAATACTAAGGTGATCTTCTGGAGATTTTTTTCGCTTCACCTTTGTGACCATTACTTAGATTCAAGCTTTAACTTTTTATATGAAATGACTTTGAAGTGTCACCATTCAAGCTCATTAGAGATGGGTTCTTGTGAGCCAATGTTGATGAATGATGGCTCATGAATGTTGACTCAGTATTAACATGCAATTGATTCCTTAAAAATGATTTCATATAATGATGCATCACAAAGACATGAAATTTGGAAAAATCTATTAACATGCTTAAGAGATCTAAAGGAAACTTTATGTGGCTTTTGTGAGATTGAATTATTGGTAAATTTTAGCTTCATCATATGATTTAACCTATATATATTATTTGTTTTCAATTGTGTGGTCAAACAGTACAATAGGGACACTTCTTGCAAAAGCCTTGGATTGCAACTTCATTGATGCTGATGACTATCACTCTGCCGAAAATAAAGGTACTCACTATGAGATTTTACTCTTGCTATATTAATTGACTTGTATGCTATGGGTGCTAGATGAAGATTATCTTATCACTTTTCTAAAATTCAAAACAGATAAAGAATTAATCAAACAAAATCTTCAATGTTTACACCAGCAACTGTGTACTTGGATTTCTGAATTTCAGTATTTCTAGCAGATATTTTTCTGCTATTTTCATACTCTATCAAACTCTCAATTAAATGTATCTTCAATATTTTCTACTTTTGCAAATGGTTTATACCACCAATTGTATAATGTTACCAATCTTAACTCAACCAATCATTTAATTAGCTTAGTGAATTTTCAGTTGTAAAGAGTCATTTTTTGTTTGATTGTTTATCATTAAGGATATTTATGTTTTGTCCATTTTTGCACTTGCTTCATTGACTTGTAAGTTTCGACAACTTAGTTGGATGTTGATGTAAGGATACCCCCTTGTTCTAATAACTTTTAACCTCTTTTGTTCACAGGAATGATCTCCTATATAATAAGTTACTAGATTCAACAAGAATGCCTGTCATATCCTATGGGTTTGGTACAGGGCCCAATCTGTTACGGATCCACCAACAAGTACTACTAGGAATTAGGAAAATATTTTAGTATATAGTAGGCTAACAAATTATACATAATAATTTCAAGACTGAAATTATTATACAAGATGGAGAGTGGGAGCGTAGGCAGGCGAAAGAGTAGAGCTAGGGTTTTCAAGATTGGAGATGGAGATGAAGATTCAAATGAAGATGATGATGATCTCATTGTGGGAGGGTTTTTTGGCATCCTTTGTGCGATGGAGATCCTGGTTTGCCCTGACCTCACTCAAGAGGTCTATGTTGTTGGTGTTGAGCATTTTCGATGGTCAATCTTTAATGTCGTCTTTGGGAGGCTCTTGGCTGGTTGGGTCCACTTTTCCTTGTGCTGCTCCTTGGCAAAAGTTGGGTCATCTCCCTTTCTCTTCAGTGGATTTGATTTTTATGGGGGAGTTTCTTAGTCTTGTGGGTAGGGTGGAGGAGCAACTTTCTATGGTGGGGCTTTGTTTTGATGTGCATGGGCTTCTCTACCCCGTTTCCATAGTCTGTCATGATCTTTCCTTGCTTAGATTGGTTGGGTATCTACTTTGGGCAGTTGCTTGGGAGGAAGTTGGGTCAAGATCAGGTTTGAATGCAACGGAGACGCTTCTATGCATTTAGACATTGACCTGGATACTATTTCTCTTGAGGAGGGGACTGTTGAATATTTCCCTTATTTGGTGTTTTCGGGTGCAGCCGTCTCCTTTAACCTGTCTTCTTGTGTTGTAACTAGACATGGTTTTTGTCTGGCCTTTCTCTTGGTCTTGTGGTAGCTTCCCTCCCGGTTCCTAGGCTATATTTGGTGTTTCCCCTATATTGTATGGAGGGAGTTTTTCTTTTCTATGCTATTCTTAGCCATTGGTTTAGATTCAGTTGCCTAGGTCTATCTTTCCTTGCACAACCCTGTGCTATGCGATGGAGGTTTTCTGTCTAAATTTTGGATGGCAAAGCTTTTGTTGATTGTGAGACAATGTGGAGCTTGGTATGAATCTCGCTGCCCTGGCCACGATGAGTGTAGCGCGAACTTGTTTATGGAAGCACTGTGGGATGATTTTGTCCATGGTAGATTTTTGTTCTTTCACTGCTCTACTATGGGGGTTTGACTATTTTATAGACGTACCCAAAGTCCATCCCCTGCTTTGTCATGGGATCTGGCATTATTTAAGGGGAGTGGGGTTTTCTAGTATTCTATTTATTTTCCCTTGCTATGGTGTTTATTTCTATGCATTCTTGTAAAGCGGCTAAGGTCTCTTTTGAGTATCATCATTTTTGTGTGATGGGTTCCCCACCCCTAGTTGGTGTTGGAAACATTGTCTTTTTTTCGGTCTAGGGTGGCGTTGCTTTGCTAGTTTTTGGAGCCCAGATATGATAGGTTATGAAGACTACTTGGATGTAGCTTCCTTATATGCTTGACACATTGTAGATTCTAGTTTTTGGTGCAAACAAATTTTTAGTACCTCTAGAGTTGGCTCTAAAGGCATTGGTTTGGGAGGCATCTTTTCTCGAGTGATTGGCTTCCTATTTGTACCGATTGTGGATTTAGTTGGTGCTGTTTTTCTTAAGGGATTGAGCATTGGTGATTTCAACCCTTTTGTTCTCTGCTTTCTGTGTAGGGTCTCTTTCACTTGGATGCTTGATTTTTTTGGAACAGTTATGTGGTGGTCTCTAGGTATAGTGTTGTTGAGGATTGTTAGCTGTATGCATCTTAAGAGGGTGTTCTTTATTGTGTTTATGCCCTTCTCCCCCTCTCTTTGCGCTTGGTGTATCCTTAATGTTGTTTTGCTCGTTTACAAGTGCGAATGGGTTTCTGGTTGAAGTTTGGATGGATGTGTTTGGGTTTGAGCGTCTTATGAGGCTTGACTTTGATCTGCTTACTCCCTTACCCTTCCTCTCCCTTTGTTGGATCCCTTCTATCCTAATGTTTTGTCTTGTGTCAAGTGAATGTATCTTTTTTGTAGGGTTGTTGTTGTGGTTGTCAAGGAGTAGCTTCAGAGGATGTGCATTATTGTGCTTACTACCTTCCCCCTCCTCTCTCTATTCTAAGAGTCTTCTTCCTTGTTAGCTCTTTTGGGTGCAAGTGATGGATGGTTCCTTATTGCAGCATTTGTGTTGAAGTCTGAGAACGAGTATTTTAAGTGGTTGAGCATTGATGTATTTGTTCCCTCTCTTCTCTCCTTGTGATTTTCTCCTCTTGATCTGCCGGTTTCTTCTTTCTTGGCTACTTTTCCTATTGAAGGGGACGGAATTCCTATAGAGGTGGAGTTTTGTGCGGCTAAGAAGGTTTGTTGGCTCTTGGGTTGGCCTTAACTTGTGTTGTTGGCTTCGATTGAGGTGGAGTGCAATAGTACTTATGATGATTTCTCTGGGAGTAAATGTCTCATTATGAAGATTGGGGGAGTCTTTCAAAATCTCCTGTTCATGACCCTTCTAGGTGGTGGTTTGGACCTTTGTTGTCTTATGACAGATTTCTTTGTCTTTGGTTATGGGATCCATATAAAACCCGTGAATCAGGTTATGGGAGCCTGTCAAAACCCTTCCAAGGTTGAGGGAGCCTTTCAAAACCCTATGTAAAGTTGTACAAGGCTTTGGCCTTTGGTTGTTACAATTGGAGCTTTTTTTGTGGTTATCTTTTTGGTTGTTGATGGTTTACTATGAGTAGGGCAACTGCTGATTGAAGTTCTTTTCTTTGTTGTCATTTGTTTGGGGGTTCTAGATCCCACCAAAATTTGTTTGTAAAGGGTTTTGGGGTCCCTTCAAAACCTGTTTTTCCCCTAATCAAAAACAAATCATACATAATATTATAGGAAATTTTAAATATTGATACCCTCGATAATGTATAGGAAATTTTTAGCATAATGTTATAATATTTAATATTTATATAAATTATTAATTATTAATAAAATTAATATTTTATATGCATAATATTAAATGTATGATATATATAATACTATGCAATGTATGATATATTTAGTATTATATATAAAATATTATATATATTAATTATACATAATGTTCTATTTATACTTTTTTTATATGTAAGAAGTGGTTTGTATTGATGAAATAAATAAGTACATCAATGCATTAATATTATATGTATAATATCATATACATTAATTATACATTATGTTCTATTTATACTTCTTTTTGATATGTAAGAAGTGGTTTGTATTGATGAAATAAATAAGTACATCAGCACACCCTCACCACAAGGGGTGCATACAGTAGGACAACACCATAGTGGGCTATCAACATGACCCACAAAACATACATAAAAAACAACAATGTTATATTGTTGCATTCTTAGAAAGCCCCTTCTTAGAGAATTTTATTTTTCAGACCACAACTTCCCCCTCTCGTGGCCAAGATGAGCAACATCTAATGTTTTCTAGCGAAGGAGTTCTTCCTTAACCTCTGTCCAATTTGTCTTTGACAGAGTTGAACCCAATCAATTAGGATCCACTTCACCTAATGGATTTGTCTCCCCCTAAACAACTATTTTTGTTTGCCCCAACTGATTGTCACCACTAGGACAAAGACCAACATCACTTGGCTAACCTAAAGAAACAACAGATAAATTTGAAAAGAAGGCTCCTCTCCACCTTGAGTACTATGGGTGGAATCTAAAGATGCTATCTTCATAGGAATTTGAGAAGGAATATCCACGAATGCAGAAATTGTTTTACCTCTAAGAAACAGATCTGTCTCATACATCGACATAGGAATCCTAGCAAAAATAGGATCCACCAAAATTTGGGAGGGTGTCTCTGTGGGCAAAGTATTCTTATCCCCCAATTGCGTCTCAACCACTTGTGTGGGAGTAGCCCACATAGCCTAAGGGAAATTAAGATCTTTAACCTTTGGAGCTTCAATCGAATAGTGGTGAGTGAGAACATTAGAGCACCAAGAATGATTCTCAATTTTACTAAATTCTGGAGCAACTATTGGCCATATGTCCAGTTTTGCTTAGCATCTTCTACATCTAAAGGGCAAACCTTTATAATCCAATTGTTGATTCCAGCAACGATCACCAATCTTGAATGTGATATCAGCAGGAAGATCCCTTGAGATATTCAAATCCATGAGGATGCAACCAAAAGTTGTGTGGGTAAAATTTGAAGTATTAGTGTCCACAACCAAAAAGTTTCCCAATGAACCTCCAATCGCTTCAAAGAAGTCATCAAACCAAAGCTACAATGGGAGGCTTGGAAGACAAATCCAAACAGATTTCACCAAGAAAGATTAAGTGATGGGATTGAAATTTGGATGCCAAGGTTTGAGAAGGAGAAAAATTTACCTCAGCACCATTTTTCATGAAGATTGACATCCGATCTTGTTTACAATCAAACATAGTAATGAAAGACCCTTGAGAAAAAGTGTAAATTTCAACATTATCTTGGAGCATAAGTGGCCATGTGAATGTTATCCAATTGTATTGATTTGGTAATTTTGGCCACAAAAGATTAAACTACCCAATCAATCTATTGGAAATATAAAATTGCTCACCATTTAAAACACCTTTCTTGAGCTCCTAAAAAAAACTAGAATGGGAGAGGAGGGAGCCCTATTGATTAGGGTTTTGGGATAGATGTTGATTTCAAACTCCTCAAAAGACCTAACACCCTTCTTAGGATGAGCATCCCAAGCTATGGAATTAAACCCACTCTTCCCACAATAGACTCCTTGAAGGAGGGACCCTTTGCAGTCATGTCTATCACCAAACCAAATGAGGACATTCCTTTCTTATTTTTCTTAACCACCACGTTTGGGGGGCTAGTTGCTGCAGATGGGGGCAAAAGGAAGCAAAGAACCTACCTGATACATCCCTTGGAGAAGAGGAATTGCACGCATTGAAAGGTGTTGGAGGCTGTCATTTCTTATTAGGGTACAAAATGGAGATGTATGCATGGAATGAACCAAAGCCAACTAAGCTTGCACTCTTTCCACTGCCCAAATGTGAATCGAAACTAACTACGTCTTCTGAAACCACCAAAACTCTAGTAGACTTGAAGCATGTTGTCAGCCAAAGGTACACTATAGTTCACAAGATTTTCGCATTGTAGATGCTATGTGGATCTGAGCATCCTCTCCATGTTATATTTATATGTATATTTACTATTTATCTATATTCATTTAATATCTATCTATAATTATTCAAATATATGTTTTTACTATTTTATCTATATTTATAATTTGAGACTTGAGTATATTTCCATTTTTGCAAATTGTGAATGAGGTATTTAAATATTCTATTTATTGGCAATTATGAGTATCATTGTTCTTATAATTTATGATTTTGAATATATATACATATATGATATGCGCATATGTATACATATATATGTGTGTGTATATTCACATACCCATACCCAAGGGAAACTAATTTGTTGTACCACTATATCAAGTTCCAGTTCAAATACCCAACTTGGAAAACTAGTCCAAATGGGATGAAATTTTAAGTTTGCCCCTCTGGTAATAGTTTTAGTTGAACTCTTCGACCCTATCTATGGCCTCATAAATGTACCCCATTGGGTTTTGATCCTAATCTACCAAGCATAAAACTTTAACCAAAGGCTCTAAAACCTACAAATACAAACAAATTAAAGTTACAAATTTATAATGAAAGTGAATACTTCAAAAATTAAAAAAGAAAATATTGAATTAAAATTTTGAATCGAAGTTTTGAGGTTACCTTCACAATATCTATAGGTCTTTGTGCAAAGTGACTATAAAAGCCTATACTTGCAATCCTCTCTCCTCCAAGCTTCTTTGAATATGGTGAGTTTAGCCATGCTCAACTCACAAACTTTTGTTTCAATGAACTCAACAAACCAATAATACTTTGCAACATTAGGAAGATTGTTGTGAACCTTGTGACACTCACACCAAATTCTTCCCTTTGATGTTATCTCCCATCGAACTAGAACCCAAGGATGGTTATAAGCAAAAACATTTTATGTTTTTTGCATCTTCTACAACTGGTCTAACCCAATCAATTTCGCCTTTGTTCTCTAAAAGAAGCCCAATCCATTGTGATGTGCAAGGGATCCAAAAGAGTGACAAATGCATCTCTTGAAACAATCTCCCAACACATGCACTACTAAATTGTCAGTTATAATTTGCACTACATTCTCTATGCCCACTTCTAAGGAAACTTCTTCCAACATTAGACTCAAAGTTTTTGCATTTTTTGCTTTATTAGACCCATTAACTGACTTTTAAAAAACTACCTCACCATTTGAAGGTACCACGAAGTTTATAAGAGTGTAATGTTTTCCATCCACTCACCTATCTAAAAGAATAGTGCATCCATACTTTTTCCATTGCTTCTTTTGTTTTTCCACAAATAACTTTTCATCTTCGGTTGCATCCATCGACAACTTCCCACTTAATTCTTTTCAAGAAGGTTCCTTGTTGTCTTTTCCTACGACCATCAAATCACCATATTCTCCCATTAAGGGTTGTTCATCACATTGAAGGGAAGTAAAGTACCAAAAACTGCCACATGCCTTATCTACTTCTTAGTGATCTTGCTTGTTCCACCTTGTACCTCCAAATGATGGTTGTGCTTTAGGTATTTTCTAGGCACAAGACAGCTATTTGGTGTTTGTGTAGGGACTTTACTTGAAGTAGATGAAGTGGATAGGGATGTACTCTATATGTTTGAAACATGAATGGAGCTCACTATGCCTTCAGATTTTAATACTTTCATTTGTTTCTACTTGCAATTAAGGACCACGCGCACTATCTATGAATGTTACTATGGTTTCTCTTGTCTTCTCACTCTATATTTTTTTCTCTTCCATTAGTGCAAGGTGTGCATTCATCTCTTTTTTGGTCTTATCACAAGGATTGGCATTATGATGAGTAATGCTTGCAAGATAGTATTCAAGGTGATTGATGCCTCTGTGATATAGGTTCTATCACCTTATGCAAATGACTTTCCAAGGTGTTGGTCCTTGTATGACATATTTCCGATCAGGGTCTCTAGCTCTAGTGGGACGAATTTTTATAACCAGAATCGATTGGGTTGAGCTTGAGCCTAATGTAAAGTGGGACCCTAATTCAGAGGCCAAAGGGTTCTCTATTTTCCATTGTATCTAACTTACAAGTACAAAGTGCAAGATTTAATTTTTAAATACAAAAAAATAGCATAATTTATTATAAATCAGCATATTTTAGTATTATTTGGCATAAATTCAATATAACTTAGTGATTTTATACCCAAAATAAAATATAAAATAAACAAAATTCATTTAGTGATTTCATTTAAAATTAGTATAAATTAACAAAAAATGTTCATAAATCCATTTTTTTAAAAGTAAAATCATAAATAATACTAAATACTATTAAATGACAAATTTTTGACAATCTACATGCGAGATTTTGGCAGCTAAAATAATTTAAATGCTTGCAAAATAAAAAATAAAAAAATTACTAACTTGGCCTTCATATTTGCCTAAAATCCTTGCAATCAGCTCAAACGTATGCAAGAGTGTTGTGTGAGGAAATGTGAGGTCTAGTAGGATTTTATAAGCCAAAAAAATGTAGATTGTTTTGTTTTTTTCCCAAGGTCACCCCAAGTTCTGGGATGGGGATGGCAGGGGACAAGGGGATATTAAATAAGCACTCATAATTTGGAATTGATTGTTAATATGCATTTGATATTAAAAAAATAACATACAAAATGCCCAAAGGCTACACTACTTCCATATAGTTTCATGTTCAATTATGATATAAAAATCAAAATACGAAAAACCAAAGCACACAGCTGCTCCTATTTTGGATCTTCCAACACTACGTCAAAATCAAAGTCCTTTGAGTCACTACCATTGTCACGCTCCACCATATCCAATGGAACCCCAAACAATCCATGTGCTATGTCCTCATTAACCTAGGACACATTTTCACGATCAACATCCCGCTATAAAGCTGGAGTCTATCGATACTCTGGAGTCTGATGATCCTGAAATCGAAAAGAATTATGCACAACCACTAGCTTCTCTACTTCTCTAGAGGTAAGTTTATTCCTATGGAGTGGATAAAGCCATATGTAGACCAATTCCTCTCTCCAATAGAGGAGCTAACAACCTATGCAAGGAGGCGAGAGGCAAGCATTTTCAATTGTGGTCTATCTTTCCTATGCCATGTCCACCATCCAATAGGATCTCTACGAGATAATATAACTCTATCCAACCTCGTCTATGGTTTAATCATCGTGATGAAGATTTGTGGAGTCAAGGAATTGAGTGTGAAGTATGGAAGCCTTCTCCTGTAGATACATCTTATCAATGGCCTTTCTGAACCCATTTAATACCTCTAGATCATCACATGGAGGCACCCTTCCATCTATTTCTACATACCATCTGGGATCCAAAGCATAGGCTGCCATATTAAGTGGGGTGTTCATTGTGTTCCACCTCCGCGTCACAATGGGCCTAATATGCTGCTCATATAACCCCGAACTAGGATCCCTAGCCAAAATTGTTTGCTTTATCTTCCCAAGCATATTGTCAAATGTCTCATACATCTCTCCAAGGCTAGGAGAGTTTGTATTGGCATATCTAATGACATCTATAGTGGGTGAGATGACAAAGCAAAGATATCTGTAAAACACAAACAGAAAGTTTAAATGAGTTAAAATCAGAAATTTAGTATGAAAATCAGCAATGTAATATTTAGTTTTAAATAAAATCAGCAATTTATTGTTAGGAATTTAAGTTGTCATTAGTGTAAAACCTACAAACCCCATCTACCGGTAAAAGTTCACCGGTCACTCACGTTACTTAGAAGCCACCGGTAGACTGTAAACAAAGTGTATGCACCGGTCAATGCAATGAATGGTATACACCGGTAGACCGATCCAGTACCGGTCTCAGAGTTCATACAGAGTTGGAACCGGGTACGAGATACACCAGTCGAACTGCCTAAAAGATCTGTACCAGATTCTGCGGAAGCAGTTTGAATTAAAACTGAATTATACGGGATATCCACCGCTAAGAAGTGGAGTTAGCTTTTTAACTAAAGTTAGCATTATTTCTTCAGATAATCTCATGGTAAAATCCAAATCATAACGCATAGCTTTTTGCTAATTGCATGATTTATTGGTGAGTTTACAGTCTGGCGGTTCTGTGAGTTAAGGGTTTCATTACGGTGAACTCTTGTATAAATACAGGTCATAGGACGCAAGAAAGTTGTTGATTATGGGTGATTGCATAGAGAAGAGGAGAGACATCTTCTGAGAGAAGAGTTGCAAACACAGAGGTAACAGAGATCAACAGCCAGGCAACCAGAGAAAGAGGTATGATCTAATCAGACATTCAGTGTCATAACAGATCATTACTTTTATTAGTAGTGAAAGCATATTCAAATCCCTATATTAGGGTGGACCTAATCGGTTCGTTGTAAAAATCCCCTAACAGGGTAACATCTTGTTGATGTTCAAAGTCCTGTAACCAGATATCTCCTAACAAGGTTTAGATCTTAACAAATCTCTTGTAAAATCTCTTAACCAGTTAGCACCTTAACCAGTGCTTTGTAAGCTCCTAACAAGGTGCCTTCATTCTGAAGTAGTGAAGTTGTGAGCTCTATCTCACGATGGTTTTTCCCTTCTAATCGAGGGTTTCCACGTATAAATACTTGTGTTGATCTGTGTGATTCTGTTTATGCTTATGAATGACTGTTATATTCTGTTTATTAGTTAAGGTTAATCAGAGAAGTTGAGAATTAAAAGTATAATAGCGAGTATTTACTGATTCACCCCCCCCTCTTAGTAACCGGTAAGTATTAACAATTGGTATCAGAGCCAAGTTCTCTATACTGAAAAGTCTAACAACTTGAGAGAAAGATCATGGAGGTCTACCGGTATCAGAAACAGCTGGAGGAAGCCAACGACATTATTGCCTCTTTGGAGAATAGACTTAGGAGATCACTGGCAAAGAGAAAGGAGCTGGCTCTACAATTGAATGAGAGCAATGAAACCATCGATGAACTCTCTGGGCAGAGTGGATCTGATGAAGCGGAGGAAGCAGTATCTGAACTTATGGAAAAGAATGAGACCCTGACCGATCAGATCTCCAACCTTAAGAGGGAGCAAGAAGAGAATGCCCTAAGGATGACTGAACTAATCGAGAAAATGAGAAAAGCTGAAGATGAAAGGAATACAGCACTTAAGTCCTTGACTGTCGTTGAAAGAGCAAGGGACCGGGCAATGGACGATGTAGGGGCAACTGAACTAATGCTTCTACAACTTCAGGAGGACATGGAGGATATCACTTAGGAAAACACTAGCATACACAAGGCATGGAAGGAGAGGGATGATGCATGTAAGAGACTAGCGATTGAGGTGTATCAACTCAAGGAACAAAAGAAAGTCTTTGAAGAAAGAAATGATGTCCTAAGAAGATACAATGAAATTTCGGCCAAGCTCGATGAGCAACTCAAAGCTCAAAGGAGGCACAAAGACCAAACCGGTCTTGGATTCACCGGTGAAGTCACTAAGGAGACTGGTGAATCTTTTGGAGCCAAGATAAGCAAGAAATCAAAGGTGCTGGCACACAAAGGTAAAAAGACCTCTAACCTTTCTTGTAATCATTATGGGAAACCAGGTCATAAAACAAATGATTGCAGAAAAGCACCGATAAGACCCAACAACAATCACTGCAAGAACTGTTGCAAAAAGGACCACAAGACCAATGAGTGTTGGTCAAGCCTTGTATCTATGTCCAGTGGAAGCAGGGGAAGCTTGAAAGGAACTGCTATGCATGCAACAAGTTTGGACACAAGGCTAAAGAATGCAAATCAAAGACAATGCCATTCAAATCCCCTAGACCGGTATTCACCAAGAAAAACAAGAACTAAAGCACAACCCATTGTACAAATTGTGAAACAGTCAACCCCAATGATGCCTGGAGCAAGTCACCCAATCCAAGAGGGGTGAAACCATGGAAGGAAACCAGGATAGTCTGCTATCGCTGCAACAAAGTTGGGCACTTGGCAAAGGACTGCAGGAACCGGTTGCTCAGTAAGAAGAAAGAACCGGTCAAACCAGTTGACAAGATCATCAAGGAAGAAAGGACCGAGAAGACAGCAAGACAAATTTGGGTCAAAAAGGAGTCAAGGAGCTCCGCTGAGAAGACTGGGGAGAGGTCATCTCCTACAGAGGGTGATATCTCTTCTGCAAACTGAGCCAAGAAGGCATAGAGGGAACCGGTAGACCTTTCACCGTTCTCGGTAGAGTTAGTGAAAATCAAGACTCACTTAGTCTACAAGCTTAACCAGATAGAGAAGCGAAAAATCATCCGAGGTTTGCCAACTGAAAAAGGCGGATCACCGGTTAAGAAAAATGGAAAGAAAGGTTAGGTAAGGCATTTATTACTATAGTCATTTAATGAATAGTTACCGTTTGGCAATTACCGTTGTGACCTAACCCTATAAAAGGAAGAAGAATTACTCATAGGTTTTACTTTGCTTTCACTAAGATTAATGACTTTTTATGAGCTATATTCTTGTGCTTTGATCATCGTGAGCAATCATCTATAAGACCAATCAAAGCTTTCTTCTATCAGTCAACTATTTGAAATGACATCATCATCTTCCTCCGTAAAGTTGTTCAAGGGAGATCAGGCGAACAGGCCAGCTTACAACATCTTGCCGGTTCAGAACCGAGAAAATGACATGGCTAGTGTGCTCTTGTTTGTACCAAAAGGAGTCTTCCTAACCGAAGACGTTACAGTGTTTATCCATGCCAAACAGGAAGAGTTGGGCCAAACATATATTCAAGGAGAGTATCTGGCACTATGTGAAGAAGGGAAACTTCCTGATAAGTTTGCCAAGCTAATATCTTATGGACTTATCAATGGAGTACGCTACCCAGACATCTTCCATGAAGACTTAATTCGACTGGTCCTCAATTGTCTTCATGATCCAGGTTTCTGGCTAACAAAAGGTGCATGCAATCTGATCACCAAAGATGATCTCCATCGCATGACAGGATACAGCAACCGAGGGGAAGCTCTAACCCTAAGAACAATCTCAAATGTTGTTGTCAATAAATTAACCAAATCAAGACCTGATGGTCGACTCATGACCATGACGGACATTGAGGATGGAGTCTGCTTCGCATCTACAGTAATTGGGTACAAGGTATATCAGTCAAGCAACTTAAACAGCATACCGGGTGGAGCTATTCACGTCGCACATCAGATAATGCACGATAATGCCCAATACGATATTTGTGCAATGCTTCAAAGCCAAATATTTGAAAATATGAAGAAGCTGGGAGTCGTGAAGAAGAAATCAATGAAGTACGAGACCCTTCTGGTATGTCTCTACTTCTACTACTCCAACTTCTTCCCTGGATTCGGAAAGGTTGTATGGAAGACCAATAGAACGGTGATGCAACAAGTAAGTGAGATGGCCAGTCAACTGGGGGACCGATTAAGAGGTGCCCTAACTGAACATTTTGAGGCATTTCAATTGAGGATGCACGAAAGAGAAAGAGTGCCGTCAACAATTGTTGACTTGTATAAGGACGACGTATGCTTTCTAGTCACCACCAATAACTGCATTATTCAAGAAGTGGAACCGAGAGGTGTATGCTCCTAAGCTAGGATACGAGATCACTACCAAGATTGCCAAGGCATATGCTGATGCCCTAAATGAAGCCAATCTAGATCTTGGTGCAAACCAGTTTGGCACCTATGACAAGATTCAACAGAATTTGTTAAAGAGGGCACCCATGAAGAATGTCTACAAAAGGACCCCTACACTGAAGAAGAAATCGGCTACCGCACAACCCAAAGCTCGAAAGAAGCAAACTGAACCGGTATCTAGTGCCCAGCAAGCAGAACAAGAGGAGACAAACCTTGAAGATACTGTTCCTTTAATTAAAGGGAAGAAGGGTTTAAGAAAACCGATAAAGGAGCCTGAGCCAAGACCGAGAAGACAAAACATTGATGAATTCACAACAACAATAATGAAAACAGGAAAAAGCTCCACAGTACCAGTCATCGATATCACTGATGACAAGATTAATGAACCAACAGTCCTCATCTCACCAAGCACAAGTAACACTAAACCGATGTCAATAAGTGAGATTGTTGATGAAATAATGAATTTCGGTATGGTAGACAATGTTGCCAAGTGGTATAGCGTGTTAGAAGAAGATGACAAGCAGGCAATTATTAAAGCAATAGTGGAATCTCTTCTGGATTTCCACAAAACCCCAAGGGATTATAGATCTAAGTTCCCACCAGAATTGAACTCTAGGCTTAAAATAAAATGGAGAGCAGGTCTAGGAGCTAATACAAGGATAAATAAAGAAGCCCTGTCTCAAGTTAGACCTAGCCTAAGTGAAGATAGAATAAAACTTCTATTAGAAGAGGCATCAATGAATATGCAAACCGGACTCAGAGTTGCCAAAATAATAAATGGACTCGATAGAGGTCTATAAAGAGACCTTGGAATTCTGGATAAATTATGATTATAGTACATTGGACAATTTAGGTCCTCAGGATCCAGACGAACTACTGCAAGAAAATGCTAAAACAGAGGAGTGCATGGCTAGTGAACACATAAATGTTGAACAAGAAATAGAAAATGAAGTACCATTAGGTGAACTTCACACAGCTACAGAACAACCGGATGCACAAACCGATCAGGAACAACATATATAGGCTGAAGAGCAACCGAAAGACAATCCTCTGGGCAAAGATGAACCCCCGTTAGAACAAGTTCTACCGGAAGTAGCAGTTCAAACAGAAAACACAGCTCAACAAGGAGCTGATGAGAATAAAGGACAAGAAAAAGAGATCACAGTCCAAAATGAGCAAGTTCAACCTGAGAAAAAGCAAAGGCAACAGGAAGAAGCAGATTTACCAAGATCCTCATCCAAGAGGAAGTTGTTGCTATCAGAGGAGAAGGAAGCCAAGAAAGATAAAGTCACCGATACAGTGGTAGACATCAGCAAGACGTCAACACGGCAGCTGAAAAAACTGACCAAAAGAAAACAGGACATGGTCTTGACCTCAGTACAGAAAATCCTGTGCAACTTTGTACCAGATGCTGACGTTGATGAAGATGAACCGATCATCGATCAATTAGCATTTCTGGCACAAGCAATTAGTGAAGATCTAACAAATCCAGAAACAGTGGCCATTGACCACTATGAGAAGAAAAGAGTGGAGATCCTCCACAAACAAGTTGAAGAAACCAAGGTTAATGTATCAACCAACTTGAGAATGTTACAACAGCAACTTCAAGTGGCAGGAAGTTTGATGTGCAGAACTTCAAACTTTGAATTATTTTTGCAAGATCTAATAGAGAAGTCTGCTAAGACCACAAAGGACATCAAATCTTTATCTTCCCAGTTTGATATACAGAATAAATCTGCAGTACATTATAGCAGAGAGATGACAAGTCTGGCTCTTGTTAAAAGGAAGACTACAAAAGAGGAAAGTAAAAGAATCCAAGATATTATTGGATTTCAGATGTTTCTAGCCCCAACATTTGACTCAATGCAGCTCATTGCCACTACAATAGAAGCTCTGATAAATGAACCGGATTACAAGACTGTTGAAGATATGGAAAACATAATTGTTTCCCTCATAGCAGCCCTCAAGAATATTGAACATGTAACTGGTTAATGGGCACCATTCCTTCACTCGGCCAAAACAATTTACAAGGATATCTTCACCAAACTACAAATGTGAAGTGAAGCATAATCCTTTGTCTTCTGGAGGCAAAAAGGGGAAGAAAGTAGCAAGACAGAGAGTGAACAGAAGGAGAACAGAGGAGAGATGAAGAGCAGAACAAAAAAAGAGGATCCAGCCAACTACCACCAGAGCACTTAGACAGGGGAAGTGTTCTACAAGAAAGACAACTAAGTGAGTATGGTTTTGTGTATAGTTTTGCCACCAATGACAAAGGGGAAGATTGTTAGGAATTTAAGTTGTCATTAGTGTAAAACCTACAAACCCCATGTATCGGTAACAGTTCACCGGTCACTCACGTTACTTAGAAGCCACCGGTAGACTGTAAACAGAGTGTATGCACCGGTTGATGCAATGAATGGTATACACCGGTAGACCAATCCAATACCGGTCTCAGAGTTCATACAGAGTTGGAACCAGGTACGAGATACACCGGTTGAACTACCTAAAAGATCTGCACCAGATTCTACGGAAGTAGTTTGAGTTAAAACCGGATTATACGGGATATCCACCATTGAGAAGTGGAGTTAGCTTTTTAACTGAAGTTAGCTTTATTTCTTCAGACAATCTCATGGTAAACTCCAGATCATAACGCATAGCTTTTTGCTAATTGCATGATTTATTGGTGAGTTTACAGTCTGGTGGTTCTGTGAGTTAAGGGTTTCATTACAGTGAACTCTTGTATAAATACAGGTCATAGGACGCAAGAAAGTTGTTGATTATGGGTGATTGCATAGAGAAGAGGAGAGACATCTTCTGAGAGAAGAGCTGCAGACACAGAGGTAACAGAGATCAACAGCCAGGCAACCAGAGAAAGAGGTATGATCTAATCAGACATTCAGTGTCATAACAGATCATTACTTTTATCAATAGTGAAAGCATATTCAAATCCCTATATTAGGGTGGACCTAATCGGTTCGTTGTAAAAATCCCCTAACAAGGTAACATCTTGTTGATGTTTAAAGTCCTGTAACCAGGCAGCTCCTAACAGGGTTTAGATCTTAACAAATCTCTTGTAAAATCCCTTAACCAGTGCTTTGTAAGCTCCTAATAGGGCGCCTTCATTCTGAAGTAGTGAAGTTGTGAGCTCTGTCTCACCGTGGTTTTTCCCTTCTAATCGAGGGTTTCCACGTATAAATACTTGTGTTGATCTGTGTGATTCTGTTTATGCTTATGAATGACTATTATATTCTGTTTATCAGTTAAGGTTAATCAAAGAAGTTCAGAATTAAAAGTATAACAGCGAGTATTTACTGATTCACCCCCCCCCTCTCAGTAACCGGTAAGTATTAACATTTACTATGTCGTTGTGGCCTACCAATTGTCATCAGCGGGCCTTGGAGTTAGTTGTTTCCATTATCAAGCGGAACACTCGTCAAGTTTTGCATATCTTCATCTAGGAATGGAAAGTACCCTTCTTCAAACTATTCAGATCTAGTAAAGCCCTTGATCTGATAATACATGTCATCATAATATTCCTTAAATATTGTTCATTGTTTCATTGAGTCCTCTTCTCAACTAGTTTTGGCAATTTTGAGGATCGTTTGAAAGATGGCCATCAACTATTGTCTCTAGAGCTGCTTTAGATGCAAATGTTGTGTGTCCAACTGGAGCAAATTCACATAGATGTTAGGAGTGAAAGATTATGTGGTGGTGTTCAAAGATGTGAAAGATAATAGCATTGGCCATCACAAAAATTATATTGGTCTTTAATGGCCAATAGGTGCATGGAATGAAGGGTTCGCCAGTGAGCATAATGAAGCAGGTTTGTTGCAGCATTACTATATTTCCAAGAAACTTTTAATTTGAGACCTTCCAATGTAGTCATTAGTATACCTGTAAAGAACCTGTCTGGCTCTTTGCTGAAGATACTGAATTGTTTGCAAATTTTGTGTTTTGTTTTGATAATATTTGATTTTTATAATTCTTTTCCAGAATATAAATAACAATAACAGCAGATAATTTCTAACTTCCAATTCACAAAATGAACAATTTCAGGAATAAATCCTTGCTCAAATAACATTACATAAATCTAAAATCATATTGGCACCTTTTAAAGGAATGTAGCACGCCAGCAAGAAATTACAGCCACCAAACAAGGGACGCAAGCCTCCAAAATCAATACGCAGCCTTCAAGGCATGAAAAGCAGCCCTCCAAAACACCTTTGTCTAGCTCTTGAGATAAACGCAGCCTATGGGAATTGGTGTGTAGCTTCTATGGCATGAATTGTAGCTTCTTCTGGAGATAATTCAGCCTTCAAGAATATGAACTTTCAAGAATTTCGAACCAGAATATTAAAAAACCCTCAATCTCAGTTGTAGTTGCTTGAAACCTCTCAAATTTGGTATACAACAGTACCAAATTTGCATACACAAAATCAGTATTGAATTTCGAGAATTCAGTAGTAAAATTCACCACCACAAATGATGATTCAAGTTGCAAAAGAGAGGAATTAGTCCTCAAACCCTTGCCAAACTTCTCCACATCAAAAACTTCATAAAAATGCACAAGTCAAGAATGAGGTTCGAATTCTCATAAGGCTATATATATAATATTTTTCCATAGCTTCTCAATGACACTTTTCACTTAAAGCCACTTGCTTTATGGTTGCACATTTGAAATATAATAAACTATTATATTTCCCTTCACTTTAATGCTGAAAATGACCCTTTTATTAAATAAATGTTATTTTGACACTAGGGTCCCTGTTTTATGAGCTAAAGATTTAAAACTTCTCAAGCCGGTTCCAACGAGCTATAACACTAAGATGCCCAAAATAGATTCCCAATAAGCCGATTTAATTAAATAATAATCATAATTCACCCATCTTGCGAAAACAACTAAGGAAGCATCAAAATCAAAATCTGATAGCACAAGAGTGATCTTGATGATGAAAGATGATGAATGAACCTTACGGAATGACTTTCTAAAAATAGACGCTCCCTCCAAGAATCTTGGAGCCCAAACCGGAAGCTGAAAATAAAAACTGAGAGCATCATTTAATTCCTCTAATTCATCAGAGCTCATAAGAACCAATTGTTGACTTACTATAAATATTAAGTCCCTCAAAACTGGCCAAAACCCACATCAAGGTCCTCTAATTACCAGAATTAGCCTACAAAGACCCAAAGATAGGCTAAATCCATTAACTCCAATGCTCACTCAAAATGGGGACATTACAGTCCTCCCTCCCTGAATTGTTTGTCCCCAAGCAATCTCATAAAACAAAACACAGAAGTCCACCTGGATCCCAAGGATGGTCATGGGTAATGTCCCTATCATCACTATACTCCTGTGAAGAAATCATTAGCATCAACAATACAAACATCAACATTTGAGAAACTGCACTCAACACCCAAACTGAAGATGCTGCAATAGGATCGCCACGTGGGAGAAACTCAACCGAGAGTAACTTAACCAACAGACTGGACTTGCCCTCAATCTTCATGCCAACCAAACCATCATACCAGTCATCAAATGGATGCACTAAAGAAATCTGCAACTGGTAGATATCCTGCACATGAGGATCAAATGTAAAACTGTAAGCACTCCTCACTGTGTACACCCCTGTAAACTGCTCAGCTGGGCCTGACTGGCCTCCTGTAAAGTCTACATGATAACCAGGTGTACTAATAGGATCCGCAACATCATCATCATCGTACAACTCCTGAAAGGGATCATCACTGAGTTCAAATAGCGGATTGTCATAAGTCATAACAACATCCACATCAAATAAGGGATTGTTCACAAAGTGAACTGATCCCATCTGTTGATCTGAGCTAAAAAACTGCGAACAGTGAGAGACATGATGTGAAATTTTCTCTACCTGAATGGACTCATGTCTCTGAGAATCCTCATATGTGCAATAAGTCCCTATAAACTATGATCCTGGGACCTATCATCATCCAATAACCACTCTGAGTTAGCATCCAATATTTGATATGATATACCAATCTCGTTGCAGCATGAATCATCCTCATAGATAACATCAATAGTGTCCACATTATCAATGCCAATATCACCAACCTATAAAATCTCTGATATCACATGCCGCTGCCAATATGACTCACTACTGTCATAGAAATCAGAATTAGAAGAACTCGCATTTAGCATGCAATCCTGAAAACTAACACTCTCATCATGTGAGTCAAAACCCATAGTGATATCCACAACATCCTCTACACTTGCCCTGTCATAATCGACATCAATAAGCTCAAACATAGGACTGCTGTCATAAAAAACAGAACTTGTATCGTTAATAATTTCATTGCTACCAGTTGATGTAGGGCTGCCATCAATGGTGGCTATCATGCCATCAGCATTCTCATGATCACGAGCTCCTATCTCATTGAAATGATGAGACTCAATGCAACTGTTCTCAAGCAAGTCTGTCATAGCCTCATGCTCCTGAGAAGAGCCTCTAGAATGCTCTCTCTTCTGTGTCAAGTACCTGTCAAAATTCAATTTCCTCTTAATTGCTTCTAGAAGAGCATCCCACTCTACAAAGTGTGCCACCATGTCATCAACAAATGGTGTTGGCTCTATCTCTACACTAACTATATCCCGCTCAGGGCTCAAGAAAGTAGGACGAAGAGGCCTGCCATAAGTACCAGTATGGTCAGCTCTATAATCACGCCTATTATCTACGCATGACTTGTGTGATCTGACTGAAACACTTTGTGGACCTCTGTCTCTAGTACGATCACCTGGTAATGTGATACGCTGAAGAGTGTCTGAAAGCTATTGCAATACATTTGCCACATGATGTTGACCATCTACAATATTCCTGAAGGCATCTCTGGCCTCTCTGTCAATATCTTTCCCAATATTATTCCGGTTCTTATCTCCTGCTTGTTCAATCTGTGGGCCCTGTTCATTACCTTCGGGAGGTGGTGAATTTCTACCCCTATGGATATAGTGCACTCCCGGTACAAATCTATCTGCCATTGCTAAATCCTCATACCCTTCAGGATGGCAAGATCAAAGCTCTGATACCACTGTAAAGAACCTACGTGGCTCTTTGCTGAAGATACTAAATCTTTTGCAAATTTTGTGTTTTGTTTTGATAGTATTTGATTTTTTTAATTCTTTTCCAGAATATAAATAACAATAATAGCAGATAATTTCTAACTTCCAATTCACAAAATGAACAATTTCAGTAATAAATCCTTGCTCAAATAACATTACATAAATCTAAAATCATATTGGCACCTTTTAAAGGAATGTAACATGCCAACAAGAAATCGCAGCCACCAAACAAGGGACGCAAGCCTCCAAAATCAATAAGCAGCCTTCAAGGCATGAAACACAACCCTCCAAGTAATTACGCAGCCCTCCAAAACACCTTTGTCTGTCTCTTGAGATAAATGCAGCCTATGGGAATTGGTGCGTAGCTTCTATGGCATGAATTGCAGATTCTTCTGGAGATAATTCAGCCTTCAAGAATATATGAACTTTGAAGAATTTCGAACCAGAATATTAAAACCCTCAATCTCAGTTGTAATTGCTTGAAACTTCTCAAATTTGGTATACAACAGCATCAAATTTGCATACACAGAATCAATATTGAATTTCCAGAATTCAGTAGCAAAATTCACCACCACAAATGATGATTCAAATTGCAGAATATAGGAATTAGTCCTCAAACCCTTGCCAAACTTCTCCACATCAAAAACTTCATAAAAATGCACAAGTCAAGAATGAGGTTCGAATTCTCATAAGGCTGTATATATAATATTTTTCCATTGCTTCTCAATGACACTTTTCACTTAAAAGCCACTTGCTTTATGGTTGCACATTTGAAATATAATAAACTATTATAGTTCCCTTCACTTTAATGCTGAAAATAACCCTTTTATTAAAATAATGTTATTCTGACACTAGGGTCCCTATTTTATGAGCTAAAGATTTAAAACTTCTCAAGCCGGTTCCAACGAGCTATAACACTAGGATGCCCAAAATAGATTCCCAATAAAAATGGCAATCTTAACCGATTTAATTAAATAATAATCATAATTCACCCATCTTGCGAAAACGACTGAGGAAGCATTAGAATCAAAATTTGACAGCACAAGAGTGATCTTGATGATAAAAGATGATGAATGAACCTGACAGAATGACTTTCTAAAAATAGACGCTCCCTCCAAGAATCTTGGAACCCAAACCGGAAGCTGAAAATAAAAACTGAGAGCATCATTTAATTCCTCTAATTCGTCTGAGCTCATCAAAACCAACTGTTGACTTATTATAAATAGTAAGTCCCTCAAAACAGGCCAAAACCCACATCAAGGTCCTCCAATCACCAGAATTAGCCTACAAAGACCCAATGATAGGCTAAATCCACTAACTCCAATGCTCGCTCAAAATGGGGACATTACAATACCTCTACAACCAACATTGTATTACTAGGATAGTGTTACCATTACATTTGTGAGTATTATTTGTAGTTTGAGTGTATATTTTTTTAGGTTGAAGTTGAGCTTTTAGTACTTTGCTATTGTTTAGTTAATGTTAGTGTTTATATGTATGGAGCATTAATTGTAATATCAAAATAAAAGTTATATTAAAAAGAAATGTCATTTGTAATTCGATGCATTATCGCTTGCATGTGACATCCATCTTATGGGCGGGAGAATATGTTATATCCTCACAATTGACAAAATGAGCCTAAAATGTCAAATTTTCCAAGTAGCAAACCAATTGGAGGATGGATGCACATGAGGATGGAGGACACTCAACGACCTCTCATCAGTCACTAGCGATGGGGCCGTGACTTGCATTAGTGACAAATCAACTTGTCAAAATGACTAAAGACAAGATCGATTTCTACGTGGCAGAAGCAATTGTCTCATATCATTTGTGATCAGAGTATCAATGATCTATAATGGTGGTTGCATACATGACAATGAGGACTTAGTTTTACAAAAAAATTATGTTATGATTGGATGTGTTTGTGCCCAATCATAATTGTTGGTTGTTTTTTAATGGATGTATTTGTCCCCATTCACAAGATGATATAAATGATTGGATGTGTTTGTCCCCAGTCATAGATGTTGGGTAATTATGATTGGATGTGTGGGTCACCAATCATAATTGTTTTGAGTAGATGTGTGTGTCCCTATTCATAACCTTAATGTTGGACAAATATGTTTATCCCTATCCAAATTTGATGTAAGACCTTGGATAGATGTGATAGTCTCTATCTTTGATACTATGGGTAGAATTGTTTGTCCCTATCCTTGGATGAAAGTATACTAAGTGTAGTGAGGCCAGTTCCACTTTTGCTTGACATGAGTAGATGTGTATGTACCTAATCTTGCCTTATATTTTTTGTTAGCTATTGAATGTTGTCATCAAATATTGTGATGTACTTCATCCCCCTGTTCACACTAAGGGGGAATGTTGGGAATTATTGTTCACATAAGTGTGTAGGTTAGCTATAAAGTTGTTGACAAACAACTTAATATTATTTTTAGGATATAATTTTGTTAGTGTGGTTTGTTAGGATATTATAGGATAATATATATTATTAGTTGTACAAGAGATTATAGGTACGTGAATTGTTAGAACAACTCATATTATTAGGGAGCAGTTCATATAATGTAGGGGATTAAAATCCTATAAAAGAGTGATGTATTTAATTGAAAATTAAGAAGCACAGCATTGTCATGTGTAATGTTATTCTGCTTCTATTTGACCTTGTCCCATGTTTTCTTATATAAGAACTATTTAAGTTTAACATTTGTATAGAGAAAATGAAGGCTACATGGCTCACACATGGATACAGCATTGTCATGGATGAGTGACAAACATTAGGTATCATCCACTCATCAATGTTTTTGTGACATGTATAGAAGACCCTTATTTCCTTAAGGTTGTTGATTGTTTAGGGCAGCACATTGATGTCAAATATTTATTTCACATCCTTAGAGGTACAGTAGAGGAGGTTGGCCTTGAGAAAGTGGTGTAGGTTGCAACAAACTAAATTTTATAAAATTTCAAATATTTGGGCAATTTGCCTTTGTATAGCATTTTAGGAACCCGACTTTCTTTATCTTCTAACATCGTCGTTCAATTCTTTGTCTTTGTGGACTCACATAAACTCAGCCATTTGTATTATTTAACATCTATGTAAAGAAGCAACAACAAATTTTTAACAATATATAACAACAAAGTTGTATAGGTGCACATTTCATCACATCTATCCCTTGTATAGGCACAACCCTAATCCTTGATGTGCACCTTTGTAATAAAGTAAAAAAAAATGACGTGAAATATTTTATTTATGTTCACACGCTTTTGAATAGTGGCATTCATCTTTGCAAACAAATTTATCTTCATGGTGTGCATTGTTGAAAACAAAAGATTTCTATTTATATAGGTGCACTTTCACACTGCAATTGCACCCCTGATACTCAACCATTGAATCTAGTGTTGAAAACAAATTAATCAGCTTCATGGGGGCATGTCAGAGCTCAAGCACACACTACTATCTATGCCTTGATCATTTTGAATTTCCAACTTTCATTGCCTTGTGCATGTCTCCACCACAAGGCACACCTATACAAGCAACATTTCAATTTCAATTCATTGTATCAGTTTGGACTTCACTTGAAACATGCACCTCAAACAAAAACTTTCGACCTGTAATGTCCCCTTTTTGGGATTGCCCTAAGTTTTGCCCTAGAATCACAAATTTCATTAGAAGTAAGAATTGTAAGATGGTTAAAGATATAACTTTACTAACTAAGATGCCTTTTTACAAGATAACTCTTGACTTGGGTCCTATAACACCAAAAAGATGAAACAAGAACACATATATACATTCATACACTAAATATATTGTTAACATGATATAATCTATCTTATACATTTATAATTTGATGAAGAGAGTTCCAAACTATAACATGTAATGCATAGTATTTTTCTTTCCTAAAGGTTAGTGGAAGGATTACAATAGAGTGCCCTAGCCCAACCCTGGGCCTAAGAACAGAACTCTATCCCCCTTGGCCCCACACTTCGTGGGGTTGGCTTACCTAGTGAGCCTCACCATTCCCTCTTATTTTAACTTCTTCCACCAATGTGGATTATCCCTCACAAGATAGTGCCTTTGTATGATGTAACCTATGCCCATTCAACCGTAGGCCTTATCTAGCGCCTTTGTATCATGTAGCCTATGCCCATTCTGCCACAGGCCTTACCTAATGCCTTTGTATGATGTAGCACAGCCCATTTCACCACAGGCCTTACCTACTTTGTGAGGTACTAATCTAATAAGTACTCTACATTTCATACATCTAATTATTACAGATTGGAGAATATGCTTTACATTTTATATATATTGCAGCTAAAATATACAGAGCCTGAACATAGCTGTATTTGATACATAACAGTCCAATATAGGAGTAACATGTAATCAATGCATATCTCTATAAATACTTATATATTTCAAGTATCAAGTAATATGAAATAATTATCTACATATTTATCTTAGTAAGCTTGACAGAAATACATGCATATATATGTCATATAATAACTTACCTTTGTACTTATGTGTTTCAGAATTCTTAGATTCCCTGGGAATGATTAATTCAATCCTTCCTCCTGCTTGCTCATACAGATCTCCCTGACTTCTATTTATAACTTGTACCACAGTATATGGTTTGCACTTGTATGTTTGTTCGCTAGTGATTCGGTTTCCTTTTCAGATTCTCTACTTTCCTTCCTTCTTATGTGGTGTATACGCTGACTATATTCTCAATCCAATGCTAATTGCTGACTGTATAGTTTTTATTTTGTATGTTTGCTGTTACCTATTGTCCCGTGTGTTTTCCTCTGACTGCATTTAACCTTTTTTGTACCTGCATATGTGATTGCTGACCGGACTGTCAACAATGCTGATTGGGTCTGTTTCTTTTGTCTTTTTCTGTTCCCTCAATGGTCCCTTCACTACTCCCCTTAATACCCCGTGAGTAAGAAGTCACAACCTTTCATGAAGGTTGGTAGCCTTTGAAAGTATACTTATTTGATATTAAGTATATTTAAATATTTGATATATATAATATATATATTAGATTATATTTTTTTTAAATTATATATTTCAGTTTTATATATTAATAATATAAATTGAATCTAGTTTTTTGTTAATATCTTGTATTATTTAATTATTAATTTAATAATAAATTATTTTATAATTTATTATTAATTAGTATTTGTTAATTATTTATTATTAAATCTTATGTCTAAAAAGGGGACATTCCATAATCATTTAGTTTTTTCGTTATGAAGTGTATGCTCGTGATTTTAATTGGCTTGTATCCAAGTGCATGCTTGATCTCAGTCTTAACAAAAACTTCTTCTCCCCTCTATTAAAATACTATACATTTGATTTTAACACTATATTAAGATGTTCAACCCCAGCCGGGAACATGATGATAAAGCTTACCTGAGGGCAGCTAGGATATTATTGGCTCAGTTAAGGACAGGTTTGCAGCATCTCAGATGCGAGACTGGTAGATGGAAAAGGCCCAAAGAGGAATGGGAAGAGAGGACTTGCAGGTTCTGCAAGACGGGGGCGATTGAGACTGAATGGCACTTTCTCATTGATTGCACAACATATGATGACATCCGGGCGCAGTATGCTAACATATAGAAGGCCGGTGACATGCAAAGTTTATTTGAGGTGGATAGGGTCAATCGGACTGCCAGTTTGATTATTAAGATCCACAGCAGGAGAGCGGACATAGAAAAGAAGATGGATTTAGCTTAGGGCTGTGTTCTGTGGTCCCTTAGGCCGTTTGATCTCGTGGACATTAGTAAAACTCTTCATTTATTCATTCTTAATATCAGTCTTCATAAAAACTTTGCCCCTCCTCCATTGAGAATATTATTCCACAATCTTGCAAAGGTTAGTAAAGAACAAAAGACGATACGATGCAACAAACAATACAAGTTCCGAAAGACTCTTGCACTTTAGACAACTGGAGGCAATGACTTCGATGTCAAACCTGGTAATACAAAGTTTTTGTGTGGGTACAACATGACTGGTAGAGATTAACGATATTGACAATTATTATGATCAAACAAACCAATCATTTAAGCAATGACATGTGCATCCGATCTTTGGTTCCCAGTCTTATTATTGGCTATAGCAATTACGTGTCCATCTCATGGTTAGTCGGGTCAATGTCTGTAAGGCTTTACTAATTTCCCAAAAGAAATTAAAATTAGTAAGATCGTTGAAACTCATTAAGGATTTCCTATAGTGGTGTAAAATTTATGGGGGAAAATTCAAATTTAAGTTTCATTTGAAGTTTTAACTAGTATTTTATTTGACCATTGTCTTGAAATGACTTTATTTAAGCTTCTTAACTCTTAGCAATGTAGCATTTAAGAATTTAAACATTATGCTCGATATTATTAGCCTTGCTTTATAAGAAACATAGATTGACAGGAAACTATTAAAGCGTGCTTGTTTGCTTGTAATTTATTGTCTTGAAGAAAAGATGCACAATGGAACCCCATTAACAGATGAAGACCGCATACCATGGCTAGAGGCAGTCCGTGATGCTATGATAGATTATATTATCAAAGGTAAGATTGTTGTTGTTGCATGTTCTGCTCTTCAGCCCAAGTACAGAGAAATTCTTCTTCTGGCGGATCCTGAGCATGCATTGGACTCTTATGATTCAAATAAAAAAGAAAATTCTTTCTCATTCTCAAGCAATGGAGGAAGACAGTATGCAAAATCCCTGTGCTCAAGAAAAGTTGTCTTTGTGTGCCTTCAAGCCTCAGCACAATTAATTGCATCACGGCTTGTTATCCGGGAAAAAGGAGGAGCACACTTTATGTCTCCAAACCTTCTGCAATCTCAGATAGACTTATTACAAATTGATGATGCAGAAGGGGTATTTTTATTAGATGCAACAGTGAGCCCTGAACTTATTACAAAGAATATCCAGAGGAAACTATCAGAGTTCCAATTGTTATCTTGAATGAGACAGTATAAATAATCTTAAAATAATATATTGTTTGTTTCTGCTCATCGGCATGATCCAAAGGGGCTACTCTGCATTTCTGATAGAAAATGGTTGGCTCATTTGGGTTTCTACATGTGTAAACTATTAATCTATTGACATATAGAAATCAACTATAAAAGCTTGTATCCAGACCGGAATTTTCAGTTCTATCACTTTCATAACCTTCATTGCATGTGCAATTACAATCACTTTCAGGTCACCTTTCCAAGAATGTCTAAGTGATAAATATAAGACTTAATTGCTTAAGATCTAGATATGAGTTCATCTTAAGAATATTTGTTCATATTATTTCTAGAGTTCTCTCGTGTGTGTGAAGCTTGTCCAGCTTGATATGCCCTTTTTTCTATCCATTTTCCAGCCGCCCTTATCTCTAAAGCCACGGGTTTGATTGGTTTTGTCTCCTCTGTCTTGAAACCAAAAATTGATAAATTGCAACGTAAAAGCTTTACAGATAATTCTATGATTTGTTTTCTCAAGTTTATATTTTTCATTGTATTTGGTAGATCACCGCAGGCACAGAAAACTGAGGAATCTCCAAACATCAGCTACAAAGAGAATGTCACAAATTTAGATTTCATATAATACTCAAATAATATCTACTATTAACTGTCCTGAAACATTTTAATAGTTTATTCAACTTATATTGCATTTTCTGTTGCCCTATTTAGCATTTTTTGTTTTTGACAAAGTTGACAATATAAAACCTTTTTGAGTACAAAATTGGCTAAATTTCAGTTCAAGGTTTGAAATTAGTATCTTTTCTATCATGAACACCAAATTTCATTTTGTGAATATAATTGGTATTCAATTTAATAAAATGGGACAGATGATCTTCAAGAAAGTAAAATGGAAGGTATCATGCAACTTAATATATTGAATCTAGCTCCTTTTAGCACGTTGATTTATTCACGTTTCAGAATATGGAAAAGCAATCTGTATTGAGAAAGACACTTATGGTGTACCTCCCTTTAAAATTAAGTTAGAATGGTTTAGACATAAGACTTGATCTCTAATTTGAAAGGATTGCGAGATTGGTTTATTATTTACTATATCTACTATAATTTGATCACTAACTTGCTCGTGGATATTAAAAATTTACAATCTATACTATTTTATTCCAGAAGATTTGACCAATAGGTTTTCATCTTTTCACTTTGAGCTCGTCTATATGTGTAAACATTTGTCTCTCTAAGGCATAATTCCAGCTACTTGTGTGTTGGTCAGCTTCACTATTTTAATGTATGCCTGCTTCTTTGGAAGTTTGAAATTTGGACCATAGCACAAAAAACCTTTATCAGATTGACTCAGCAAATCAAAAGGTAAAGGTTTTTAATTTAATGGGAAAAAACATTAAAATAGAAAAAAAATTGTCTTTTAAATTTCATGCCATGCCGTTATTTTCCTATCTAGCACATAGTGTAAACCAATTTTTTATTTTTTACTTTCTAAAATTAAGATAAGATTTTGGAGGCTACATTCAAGGGATAGTGACTTGGGCACATTCTTATCATGACATGGGTAGGGTCAAGGAACAGAGTCCACCCCCACCAAGGTCAAATGAAGGCCTTTGAGGCCATGTGGACCTTCATGCCGCATGCCATTTGTCATAATTTTAAATAGTAATTTATAAGGACATGCTGCCCCAACAAAACATGAAATTTTGAGATGAGGACATCTTCAAGAGTAAGGGATTGGGGTTAAATGTTCCCTACCGCCACCTATAGGGTGGATGTCTAAAAAAATAGTGGATATTTTTAGCTAATTCCCTTTCAAAGGATGTTGTGGGGAGCCCCAATTGTCCTTGAGACAACTAGGTGACATTATGAGGGTGCCCCCCTGCTAGGGACATTTGGATGGACCCCCAACTATCCTTAGAAAAACTAAGAAACATTTAAAGGGTGACCCTTATTAGATCTCAAAATCACTGCTCCAGTTTGTAAAACCAAATCTAACATACAAGGCCATGGGTGTCAACAAGTGAGCATAATTAGTACATCTACAAAACCATCGAGGACTCTGAGTTAACTCAACAAGAGTGGGTTTCATCTTCTACACTTCAAGCTTAGCTTAGACTCAGGAGGGTATTCTCAAGGGTATACCTCAACAAGTATCACAATCATGCTAGATAGATAATTAGTAAACATGCCTAGGAAAATCCAACTTGTTTCAATCCCAAAGATTGTTACTAGACCAAGAACAACTAGCTACCTTAATAACATCTATATAGCTAATAACTACTCTTATTCATACACTACTAGTTTGTATTTTGGTTTAAAGGTGTGAGATTTATTCATTGTTTTAGACCGATGAATATTCATGAACAACAAATTCACAACTCAAAAGATAATGAACAAACAAGCATATTTGTATCAGGTTTCACTTTCTAAGAGATAAGGTTGCAAAGCAAGAAGTCAAAGTGAAATATGTTCCCACAAAGGATTAGATTGCAAACATTTTCAGAAAGGCACTTTTAAAAGTTGTATTTGGGTAGTTCAAACAAAAGCTAGGGATTATTGCCCCTCCCTTATCTCATTAGATGCATAAGATGATGCATCTATCAAGGGGGAGAAATTCAAGATTATATCTTTTTCTCTTAGACTAATGTAAGCCACCTCTCAGGTAGAGTAGGTAGTTAATTGGTTGTTGTTGACATAGGAAGCATGTGTAAGGGGCGAAACTGCAAATGAGTGCTAAGGAAAGAGTAAAAACTCTAGTGAAGAACATTTTTCCTTTGTCCTCGATGTCAAAGGGGGAGAGAAAGTGTGGGTACTAGTGTAGATGATTGTTCTATTAGGTTAATGTTGTCATCAATGACAAAGGGGGAGATTGTTGAAGGTTGTGTTGTTATTGATGTCAACTCTCAACATTGTGGAGATTGTTGGATATTGATATTATGATGTTGTGCTATCATTGGTGTCTTGTGTTCAAAAATGTTGTTGTGTTGATATATGTTCAGAGATGTGTTGATCTTGTCTATGGTTGGATGTCAACCCTCATTGGTGTTGATATCTACACTCAATATGTTGTAGTGTCATTGATACTTGCATTTGTATGATAATGATGATGTCTATGTTGAAGAATAGAGATGATGATGGAGTGATGGTGATGAGGTTCATGTTTGGATGTCATGACTTGTTTGTTGTCAACAAAGATGTTATCATGATGATATCATATTATGATGAGGATTAGAAGCATGGTGATGATGTAGATATGATATTGATGGTCTTGTGCATGCTATAGGATGTTCTCTTTCTCTTGTTGCTCCTAAATGAGCTAATGGTGTTAGAAGGATGTTCTAGTCCAGGTTGAGGTTGATGAAGTGTGAAAATGCAAGAAAGTATTTTGAAGACTTTTGGAAGAATGCTCTGCATTCCTCCACACTTAACATTATGGTCTTGCAGTTTGGAGGCTAGATTGTATGTGTATGGACATTGCACTTCTATCTTTTTAGGTCTCTAGTGTTGCAATAGATGTTTCTAGTAAATGTATTTTGTTGGTAGTTTGGTTGTTTGTTAGGACTAGTCTGAAAAATAATCTACATTTCTCTGCATTGTTGTTTTCATTACTATGGATTGGGGGATGTTCTTATAGTGTTTGTGTAGTGTCTCGCTTCATTTTTCTAGAGATGAAGTTTACCGCAAGTATGGTTGATAATGCTTAATCTCATAGCTATGTGTCTTGGAAAACTGAGTATAAAGAACAGTGTACTTGATTGGTTCTTCTAGCTTGATTTGACATGATAGTGTGAAAGAAGTGCATGGAAATGTTGATGGACATTCAAGGAATGTCTCTATGTGATCAACATGACAGTGGTTGATCTTTTTGGTGTTGCATATCGTCTAGAGTTGGTTTCTAGGTAATTTGTGGATATATGGATTATAAGGTCTATTTTCTTGCTTGCACTATGAATATGAGGGTTTGCACCAACATTGAAAGTTGTGATGAGTTTTCTTTGGGCCTTGTTATGTCTCAATGTGATCTACATTATGCAAATTCATTTGGAAGTTGTGATTTTGGGTCAATTGGTAATGTGCTACACATTTCATCTACAAGTTACCCTATTTCTGACTTGGGATTTTGAGTGACAATGTATTTGATGTTTGGGATTGCATAGAAAGATTTGATAAGTTGTTTTAGGTCTACTTATCTCTTGGTGTGAACTGCTTTCACCCCAATATATTTTTAAGGCTAACTTGATGGGATCATTACTTGCCTTCTATTCTGGTTGACCTAATTTGTTGTTTTCATTGCTTATGGAGTATATATATAGAAGATCAAATGTGTGAATGATGAGAGATGTGAGATTGAGACAATAAAAATGAGAGGTGGAAGTTTTGGAGTCAAATTGTTTAATGTTTGCTTGAGGCAGTATGTCAAGAGCACCTACATTCTAAGGAGATTGCCAATTTTTGTGAGTTGAAGACTTATTCATTGTAATTTATATTTTCATGTATCCAACTCTAAGATAGTGAATCTCCTTAGTAATTCCTTGTATCTTGCTCTAAGACAGTGAGTCTTTGCAACAAGTCATTCCGGGAGCAATGTGCTTCCTTAGTCATTGAGCCTTAAAGCAAATTGTAATACTTATTCATATATTATGAGATTTTCCTCTGTGGGTTTTCCCTTGTTTGGGCTTAACATGTAAATCATGTGTTCTTTTGTGCATTGGTGTTCTATCTTTTGTTGTTGTTGATCAGTAAGGTTATTGAAATTAAATTAAAAAGTTTAATGCATATAACATCATGACATACATTTGATAATGAATAGCCAAACCATAGTTGCCAATAACCTCATTGATAATGCACATAAATCATAAACCAAAATATCACATTAAGTGATAACAAACATCAAATCAAAACACAAGTACCCCAAGGTACATAATCAAAACACTTTGATGGAAATGTAGAGCTTCACCAAAAAATTGGCGCAAAGGATCAAAGCATATGTTAGCATTGTGAGCATTATAATAAAAGTTATGGGAACATTAAATTTCTCTACATTATTTCAAAAGTTTGCATAGTGATACTAGATACTAATATACACTTTCAATTGGAAAAGGTTTGGTTGGATCTATATGAATGAATCTAGCTTAACACATCTTTTTTGTCAAAAAAAACATTTTTTTTGCTGAAAATGCTTAAATTTGGGTGCATTAAAAATTTGCCCCAAAAGGTTGTTGTTTTTTGTGGTGCTCATTTAACCACGAGCACTGATTTTCCCTCCCAACCATAGACAATGCCCAATTGTCTCCCCCGAGCACTACTCAATATTGCGGATTGAGTGTATTATTTCATTATTACCAAGAGAGGAAGATTTAATCTTCCTTTATATCTATTGGTGTTGCCCCTTCACCAAGGGTCACCACTCTTCATATATGGCCCAATTAATTAATTCATATAATTATGTTTAATATATAATTATATATCATATATTATCAATATAATTATTATGCCACAATAATTATATTATCACAACCTTTATGTTATCTATGTCAACTTGAAAGAATCCGTTCATAACTACAATAACATTAACACTCCCTCTTAGCTAGGGAGGAATCCTTCTTGATATCTGAGTTATGTAGTCATATCCACCATGGCTACTCTCAGAGGGTGGGTCCATCATGGCTACTCTCATGGATGGAAATGCAAATGAACACAATTTCTCATCACGAAATCACTCAATGCGATGTCATCATCTCATCATGACATTCACTATGGCTATTCCCAGAGGGTGAATAAACACTAGTGCTAAGTCATGGAATCTCTCACATGACATCCACCATAGCTACTCCTAGAGGGTGGAAAGAACAAGTGCACAAGTCCCTATCATGAAGTCACTCAACATGATGTTGTCATCTCATCATGATGTTCACCATAGCTACTCCCAAAGGGTGAATAAACACAAGTGCAAAGTCATGGATTCTCTCTCGTGACATCCACCATGGCTACTCCTAGAGGGTGGATCCACCATGGCTACTCCCAAAGGGTGGAACAAGGGCTTTCACCTCAAACTTCTCTCTCCTAGAGAAGAATGCATTACAAGGGTTGACACCTCAAGTTTCTCCATCTCAGAGAAAAATGCTACAAGGGCTTGCACCTCAAACTTCTCTCACAGAGAATAATGCATTAACAAAGGATTGCACCTCAAACTTCTCCCTCAGAGAGAAGAATTCATTAAAGTACGTATCAAGGAATCATTGATGTTGAGACTCCCTCTCAACAAGGGCTTTATTCTCCACAACTCTAAGTTTGTCTCGAAAAATGCACAAACTTCACTTTGGCAAGAGGCTTGGTGAGAATATTGATCGTTTGTTCTTCAATGCTAATGTACCTCAACTGAATAGCATTCCTTTGCACCATATCTCTAATGTAGTTATATTTGATCATCACATGCTTTGATCTATCATGAATTACAAGGTTGGAGTCTTCATTACTCTTGGTGAATCCCAAGCTCACCAAGTATCCATCTATCCAAGAATATCATGACCTAGGTGTCTGCATAAAGGTCTTCTAGCCTACATACATGGGACTCCATCCCATGAATCATAGTCCTCTAATCGCTATAGTTTCCTGGTCACTAGAGAAACCATCTTGACATGGTTTGCTCCCTATGAACCAATATGACCAAGATCCTCGGAAGTCAACTAAAGAAGATCCTCTAGTTGCTCCATGTGACACGGAAGCATACCCTTCTCACATGGTCCCAATTATGGAAGATATCTTTCTCCAAGAAATCAGGTTTGAATTGTCTCCAAACTCTGATTTCTGCAAACTTTTAAAGAAATAATTTACACTTTTGATTACAACATAGATCTCTACAAGTACACCTCTTCACAACACTTTCTTCATTTGAAACCTTCATTTACTGCCCCTTTTATTCATACTATTTTAGAATTCTTTCACTACAAAAAGCTTTAACACGTGTTCATGTCAATCAAACATATCAGAATACAATTCTTCACATTCAATTACTCACTTACAACATTGTTTCACACTCATAGAGCTTTGCCTCAGACTTTACATTACTTTTTAAATGATGTCAGATGCACAATCATTATTCACACTCACTCACCCATCGACTACCTTGTCTTCTTAAATAAATTCTTTTGTCATCAATTTGTAACTAGTAAGTCATAACCAACAAGTATTACGATCATATTTTAACTAATATGTATCTTCCATGATAATTGGCGACATCACAATTAAAACAGAGAGGTCTATAAAAATGCATCAATCTAAATAGTCAGCTTGTTTCAAAATATTTTTGTGAAGACCGATGAAACCCAATCTGTGAGTGATTTGATGGAGACCTTCATAAATACACAAATGCAACTTTAGATATGCAGATTGAGCATATCTAACAAATATTTTGTGTCTCTATGTGCAATCTACACAACTCATCAATCATCCCGTCAAATATGATGTTGAATTTTGTAATCTCTTTGTTTGAGTCACTAAATATTGAAACATCAAATACTTTGTTCAACAATATATTAGTGTCATATTCTGCACTGAATATATTCCACAGGTTAATATATCACAGTTTTTACGTAAGGCTTTGTTTGTATCTACCACGATAACGTTGAACTATTTGGAATGTCATAAATATGTGCCATGTAATCTCCACACATCCACTGTAATATTATTGCCAGTTTAGATTATAGTATCAAGACCCATCAATCATAAATAGGTCTGCAATATACAACCATGAAATTTACACACTTGGTATAAAGCCACTTCATGCACCACTAGGATTGGAGCCTGACAAACAATGTTAAAAAATTGAGGGCTGCCTCCAAGAGCCCAATACAAAGCTTGCAGAAATTATCGATCTTCAAAACTACATCAAGCCCAAACATAACATTTATCAATGCATTGTAGATATGGAGGATGCCACAAGCCAAACAATGTTTGAGCAATACAACTATCATTTTGATCTTCTCCCACTCTGATACCATGTGTTTTTGTGGTGCTCGTTTAACCATGGGCACTAAGTTGCCTTCCCAACCATAGACAATACTTGATTGTCTCCCTTGAGCACTACTTCTCAATATTACAAATTGAGTGTATTATTTCATTATTACCAAGAGAGGAAGACTTAATCTTCTTTTATATATATTGGTGGTGCCCCTTCACCAAGGGTCGCCACTCTTCATATGTGGCCCAATTAATTAATTCATATAATTATATTTAATATATAATTATAACTTATATATATAATTATATATCATATATTATCAATATAATTATTATATCACAATAATTATATTATCACAACCTTTATATTATCTATGTCGGCTTGAAGGAATCTAACCATAGCTACAATAACATTAACAAAGGTAACATAACTTTGTATTGTTACCCTAAATGTTATGTCATGATGTGTGCATGTGTGTGCTTACATGTTTTTTTATTGAAATTTTTCACTCTTATCATTATCTACATACATACTATTTTTCATCTCCTCCACTTCTTTGCATTTGTTGGATGCAACCAATTAAAGGGGTATTTATTGCCGCTAAGACTTGCATGGTTAAAATTCTAGATAATGACTTATGATGCATAAATACTTATCACTATACATATATAGATCTTAAGCTCATTGCATGCCTACATTGAGGACAATTCTATTGTATTTTCCAAATTGAGTGGAATCACATTGCATGACTATGTCAAACAAGTTATATATTGCATTTTACACATTAGGTGGAGTCACATTGCTTGACAATATTGAATGTGCCATACTGCATTTTTTCCATTGAGTGGAGCCGTATTTATTGAACATTTTTTACATTCTAAGTGATGGGAAATGGTGTTATTTTATTCATAAACTATTTTCTCGACCCCTAAGTGTTGACTAAATATTATCATCTAATTTATCTAGCTTTTAATAATGGGAGTTACTTGTAGTGGACTACACTTGTAACCTATTTTTATTATAATTGAGAAAATACACTCAATTTTCTCACAAAGAGGATGTAAATAGTGAGCAATTATTGACGAAGTAATGTGCATATTGTCCCATGAGTAACCCCATGTATTCTATGAGATGTCAAATACTTTATAGGATGTTATTTTCAATCAGAGATGCTATGATATAAATGAGATTTTAAATAGATGTTGTTTGTTGATATTATTTCAATAGAGATGTTATTTTCAATCTGATTCTATTCAAGCAAAAGGATGTTATGATATTAAAGAGATTGGAATATTAGGCATCACTTACTAAAACCTTTGTGTTGTTATTAGCTTTGAAGCCATTTTTTTTGCGAGGGGGGTGCTTTTCATGACACTACCTATTGGCTAAATCCTAGATGTAAGACCTTTTATATAGAAGACCTTTAGGCATTATATGCTCCAAATTTGTATCAATGTCTGGCCTTAAGTGATGATATTGAGGGGGAGTGTACATGTCAATGACACCACTTAGAGGGTGAATCCTTGATGCAAGTACTAACAAGCATAATATGAGACCTTGAGGTATTAAGTCCTACGAGCACACTTTTTGTAAATCCTACAGGAAAATTTTGTAAGCTCTATCAGGCATGGTATATGACCTTGAGGCATTAATGGACATATTGTAAATTCTTCTCTCTATAAATATTCTACTTGTAAAAGAAATGAATTAAGTCCTACGGACACAATCTATTTAGACCTACGGGAACTAGCAATGAACTTGGGGAGAGGCCAATTTGAGGAGACTGCAACTTTGATTTAATTTAAGAAAAGGCTTCATAACAACATTTTTTTTAAATATTGGGAATATAAATTATGACAAGAAGACTTTAATGTAGCCTAGGATGCATGATCCTCATGTTGGAATATATTTGTGTCTGTGTTTATCAATGTCAAAGAAGACCTACATTATTGGGGTACTTCATTTTTTCCTCTATTGAAATCGGCATGTGTTGCCCCCTATTAACATTAAGGAAGAGTCTTCGGTCATAATGTTATTAGTGATCACACCCTTATAACATTTATATATTGTTCTAACATAAGGTTATAAAAACCTTATATATTTTATGTTTTATAAGCATGCCCCATTTGAAAATAATTATAATTTAATAATTATTAGAGCATTAATTATTTATAAATGGGGGTTATTGAAAAGGTGTGATTAGTGAAGCCACCCTTCCTCCTATATTTAAGGAGGTTCCCTCTCATTTGAGAGAGGGTGAATTTGGAGCTTTATAGTGAGTTATATCACTATGCACATAAGGTATTAAGGGTCATTTGGAAGTAAGGAGAAGAATATCATGTTTTGATAAAATGATACCTTATGGGATTTTTTTACCCGAAAGGGTTTTCCCAATGTATATCTTGTGTAATGTGTACATTTATGCATAGCATGATTCTCTTTTCATTTATTTTGTAATTTCATTTATAATGATTAGTATCTCAAGATCATACTTTCTGAAAATCATTTTTCTACCAAAATAAATCCATGTGAAAGAGTGCAATTTCATGCATTATACATTGAATTTACATGGGTCAAGACTAAACCTAAGGGGCTTCAGATCAAACCACATAAAAAAAATTATGCTAGTTCTAGCTCTAACCATAATTTTGAGGCCATCAATTTTTGGAGATAATATATGAATTCTACAACTTTATCAACATTTTTATTCATTGTCAATTTCATAATTAAATACCTATCCTCATATTTAAATCGTGTTTATTACTATTCATTTATTAAACTAGCTAAAAAAATTTTGCTATATCAACCTTAGGCACAAAAATGAGCTTTAAATCACTTAGATTCTATTAGCCAACTTCTTCATTGGATCCATTTATTAAAACAAGAGCTGTGTTACAGTAGGAGTCAAGCCTAATAGGAAAGAAAATCATGATTAAGAAAAAAATTAAAAGACAAATTGACCAGTTGTAAGATAGAGTTACTTGACAAGAGGCATATTTACAACTTAACACCTACAATAAAATAGCTTGCGTAATCACACAAAATGTTGCTAAATTGTGTGGCTAGTTTGAAATAGAGGTTAAAATATTACTTTCCACTAATTACTAAATCTTTCAATACAAATCTTTGATACTTATTGTTTACAATGCAAATAACTTATTATAATTTGATTTACTTAATCCTATTACTCTATTGTCTTTGAGGTTGAAAGTATCTATTGAAATAATGTTTATCTCAATGGTTGCACTACGGATTTTCTATTTCAAGAATCTGTTGGATACATGAGACAAATTTAATACTCAATTCATGAGTTAAGGATCCAACGTCGCATATTATAATTTTTCAAAAATCAAATTCATGGTTACATGCCCGATTTCTATTTATTTAGAATAATTAAGGCCTAGCCATTCAATGAAGTTTTCTTTCTTTTGGCATGTGCACAATTGTGGTAGGTATAGTCTAGACTAGTATGACCGAATCTGCGATAACAAAGATGTCAAAATTAGAATCATTAACTCAAGATGAACAAATTTGATGTTGTCCTTGATATTTAGCTCTTGATGAACAAATTCCTAAAATGGTCGAAGCCTATGAATTCACTTAGCACTCAATATCTAGAGAAAGAGATAAAGATGGGCATTGTATACAAAGAGGAAGAAGAACACACCTTTGCATAGTCAAAATTTGCTTTGACACATGGTAAAACATTACTAGGAAGAGACCTGGGTGTATTAGTCCATGCGAAAAGAGTTCCACCATCCATGTCATATTTTAGAGGGAAAGAAACTTTTATTGCTAGATATGATACATCATACCCAAAAACAGAGAGAATAAGAAACATAGAGATGTGGAGGGGGGGGATAGAGATACAATATAGAGTGAAACATTGAAAGAGAGAACAAGAGAGAGAGAGAGACTGAGACATAGAGGTAGAAAGAGGGAAAGATAGAAAGATAAAGATGTATGAAGTGATATATGAGAGGTATTTAAGAGGGATTATCTATATAAGGAGTTAAAAATATAAATATTTTACAATAATTCAAATTTTAATGGAACAAAATAATTGTAAATTGAACTATTAATGACTTTTGTTTGTCATAGTAATTTTTAGATCTATATTAGATTAAAAAATCTAGAAAAAAATAGTCAAAATATGAAAATGTAAATGTTAAAAATAACAATAATTTAAAATATATAATATTAATAATAAATAATATAATCTAAGTATATCATTAGCTTATTAAATTATTTTTAAATACTTAAATAAGTGATAGATAATAAAGGTGGTAAAGACAAGTGGGTGCAAGATAAATAATTCAAACTTAAATAGAAGAAAAATAATTATAAATTAAATTATTTATAATAGCTTTTATTTATGATTATGATAACATAAATAATTAGAATAATTTTAAATTTAAATAAAAATAAAAATAGAATAAACAATAATGTGTATCAATAAAAATAGTAATTAAAAATAAATAAAATTAATAATAAAACATAGTTTAATATATAATTTGTTTAATAAGATAATAAATATTTAGATAAAATTGGTTTATTAGATTAAATGTAAAGGAATCATGTATAAAAAGTATAATAAATTTTAAAGAATAGTAACATTATTAGTACTTGTACTAATAAATAAATATTAATCTAAATGTAAAGAATCATGTATAAAAAGTATAATTAATATTAAAGAATAGTAACATTATTAGTACTTGTACTAGTAAATAAATATTCCTTTCTCCTACTTTTTAATTGATTAGACAATTTTTAAAAATTTTCAGAATGAAAAAATAATTAAACCCCCAACAAAAATAAGAGTAGCCAATAAGAAAAAAGAAATACTTTTCAAAAAATTCAAAATAAAAAACAAGACACTTTAAACATTGAAAACCATGTTTAATATTTTGCACAGGCACTATTTTTTAGGCAAAGTAATAGCAAAAAATCAATTGAAAACATAAGTCTCAGCCTATAGATAGGCTGGACTAATAATAGTATTTCTATAAAATCTTCATACCATTGAATCGACCCCATCTTAAATTAAGAAAGCCCAATGCCCAACAAATCTTCACCCACCCTACAAGATTATAATAATTGTTGTACCCAACATAATGTTGATATTCATTTACAATAAGTCTTTAACTATGTAGTACATACAAAAACTAGAGGGCCATAAAACCATGCCACCCTACCAAATTAGGAAGTATATTCATAAAAGAGGGAGAGTAAATTAGCTTGGATTTCCCTTTGAAGTATCAAAGTATAGTGTGAATCTCATGAGGAGGGGAGAAATCACGTAGTTCTCGCATTAATCATAGAACCATTACCAGTTTTTAAAAATATTTTATCCTTTACAAGTGAAGGAATTTATTTTATTGCATCTTCCATCTCCTTAGACAACAATAGAAATTTTGAAATTGGCCCCACTAAAAAGTTTGACATTCTATTAGCAAAAAAAATTCATCATGGTATGATGTAGTCAACAAATGTTGTCAGTTGATCCATGAAGGTGGTTTATATGTAATTATAAACCACTCCATTTGCTACTCCACTCTAATAATATCCATGTGTAACATATATGTTGTCACAACTATTGTGAGTATTGTTGCACTATTAATGGAATAAATAATGTCAAAGAAATTATGTCTAATCACCAATTTATTTGGGTCTAAGGGAAGCCTAAACATTGTCTCCCCAATGTTAATAGATGAAGAATCATTCACCTCCTTTGATAGCTCCAAACATGTGCACCATTTCTATAGTTTTAGATTGGCAATCTGTCTTCCTAAATAATTTATAAATTTCTCTTATAATTTATAATTTATATTTTGCTTGTATGATTACTGTCCCATAGACCCTTGTTGGTCTTTCGTTGGACATTAATAAATTTATCTTATCTTATCTTGTCTTATCTTATCTAGAGACTGGGAGCAGGGGGGGCAGTGGGGGGTTAATAAGTCTATGCTTAATTTATTTTTTCTAATTTTAAAATATGTAACTTTAATATGCAACAATGAAAGATTAGACAATCAACACCAATGCACTTGAGAACACCAAATTCACATAGAAAACCCAATGTGGGACAAACTATGGTGAGAATATCTCACAATATATGAAAAGTATTACAAGAGGCTAACTATCAGACCTATTGTCAAGACTTACTATCTTAGGGAAAGATACAAAGGACTTGCAAACTAAAGATCACTTCTTTGAGGAAAGACAAAAAAAACCCAAAGAAGAGAATCATTGTCTCAACACAAGATACATGAAATGAAGTATAATGATATAAGTCCTTGGCAAACTACTTATAGCATTCTCCTTAGAATGTAGATGCTTTTGACATGATGTCTCAAGTGATTATTATCAATTCATCTCCACAACTTCAACCAAATATTGTTGTTTCCTCAAATTCGCAGCTCCCATCTCTCTCACACACCACACACTTTGCAACTGATTTTCTCTTCTATTTATACCATCTAGATCAATGTCAAACATTAATTAGGCTGGCTAGAACAAGGGACAAGGGTAATCCCAATAATTCAATTGCCAAGTCATAATTATGGTGAAATTGGTCTTATCTAGGAGATAGAGATTACCTAAAATATCATAACATAATATCCAATGTGATCCCAAACATCATACGTTCTCAACGCACATCCTCCAAAGTCGGGAATAGGGTAATGTGTATCATATAATAGGTCAACCCATAACACATCTTCAATTATGAAACCATATGATGTGGATCCCTGCATAGAAAGAAGGGACATAAATTCAACTTAACACAACATCCAATGCAATCAGGAACATGACATAGGCAAGAGAAAGAACCGTGTTGGTCAGATAGCCACATAAAACCTTGAAAACCAACTCTAGATACAATGCAACAACAAAGTAATTAATCACTACTATGTGGATCACATAGAGATGTTCCTTGAACATTTAAAATCATTCCCAAGAACATGTTATCTCAACGATCCAAGCTACCACAACCAATCTGTCACAAAATTATTCATAACTAGAAGGCTAGGAAAACACATTTATGAATCATATCATCAAACACATACTTATAGCATACCTTTCCACCAAAATAATGAATAGAGATAATATACAAATAGTATAGTCTTCCCTCTTATCCGCGTAATGAGAAACATCCACTAGTACATTTGACCTAGTTTTTCTACCAAAATTTTCGACCATGAAATAAAAAGGTTTTGGTTGGTCAGATTATAGAAGGAAAACTTTCATTTTTTTAAATCCATGCCCGTGTTAGTCGAAAGTTTGACCACTATCGTGTATGTCAAAATTTCAACGACCACAGGCATAACTTTTAAAAAAAAAATTTCATTTCTCATTTTATTATTACCATGGTGAATTCAAATTTTTTCAAGGGTTGCAACGCGAAACCTCATCGGCCAGGGCGAATTCGGCACTGTGTATAGGGGTTTCAGTTTTTATCTGGACTTGGGCCTTTGATCTTCGAGCTTGGTTTTGGAAACTTGGCTTTTCCTCTCCTTATCAAATGGAAGCTCATTGAGGTAGGGATTGTGTCATTATCTCCTCTACATTTTGATAGAATACATTGCATTTGATCACTTGATTGAATACCATCATGTATTTTGAGGGCACATCTTACTGTGATCATTACTCCATGCTTTGTTGTGTCCATGGCATTAAGTTCATTTCTTTGGATGATTTGATTATGGCATTTACTAGATTCTCACTGTTTTATTATGAGCTAGGGCATCATGTAATGTTTATTTTTTGTTACTACAACCCGTGAGCCTGATCTGCATCTTTGATTTTATCACACTTGTTGTGTTAGTGAACTAGGGCATCATGTTAATGTATGTTCATTGGATTCTCTGGTTATATTGATTACTTCTTTTAGAACCCGTGATCCTCATGGCATCATTGGTGATACATTTCCTTCTCTACTATGCTAACTAGTGTCCACCATTGTTTTACATGGCATATGCCCTTGGCTCGTGCTCTTCATATTACCACTATTATTACTTTCTTGGAGTATCATTGATTACCCACGAGCTAGGGCATCCATTTATACGAGCTAGGGTATCATTGATTATTTCCTATCAATTATATGGCATCCAATATGAATAGACACGACTGGCATCATTGATTATTTCCTACCAATATGAATAGACACAACTAGCATCGTTTCATTATCGGTTGACTAGCATCATTTCATTATCTTACACAGTGATACGAATAACCACTAGTTAGTGGTTATCGTAACACATTAACAATGTGTTACAATAACCATTAATTACTAGTTATCATGTGATTAAGCAATCGACTAAGTCGATCTTAACAGTGACTACATAATATATATAATGTGAGCCCTGATAATTCTCAGTCGACTATGATACATATGATCGATATTAAATCATATATATATATGTGTGTGTGTGTGTGTGTACATATATATGTACATGTATGTATATATATATATGTACATGTATATATATATATATATATATGTACATATATATATACATGTATATATATATATATGTACATATATATATATATATGTATGTATATATATATATATATATATATATATATATATATATATATATATATGTGTGTGTGTGTGTGTGTGTGTGTGTGTGTGTGTGTGTGTGTGTATATATATATATATGTGTGTGTATATATATATATATGTACATATATATATATATATACATGTATATATATATGTACATATATATATATATACATGTACATGTATATATATATATATATATATATGTATGTATATATATATATGTATATGTATATATATGTGTATATATATATGTATATCTATATATATGTATGTATATATGTATGTATATGTATATATATGTATATATATATATATATATATATACATATATATACATATATATACATATACATATATATATACATACATATATATATATATATACATATATCTATATATATATATATATATGTATACATATATATATACACATACACACACACACACACACACACACACACACACACACACACACCATGTTCCAAAGCTCCCATTTTGGCACAGGCAGGGAGGATGCTGGCAAAGGTTGTGGAATTTAGCTTTACACCTTCCATTTGCATTTGCCTGAAAATTTCTAAAGCCTTTTCAAAAAATCCATTTTGTACATAGCCCGTAATCATGGCATTCCATGATACCACATGTCTTTGATGCATTTTGTCAAAGAGTTCATGTGCCTTGTCTATAGTTCCACATTTTGCATACATGTCTACCAGGGCAGTTGCAACTACAACATCTGACAAAATTTCTTTATCTTTTATGCTTTGATGGATGTCCACACCCTGTTCCAAAACTCCCATTTTGGCATAAGCAGGGAGGATGCTGGCAAGGGTTGTGGAATTCGGCTTTACATCCGCCAATTGCATTTGTTTGAAATTTTCTAAAGCCTTTTCAAGGAATCCTTTTTGTGCATATCCCGGAATCATTGCAGTCCATGAAACCACATTTCGTTGAGGCATTCTATTAAACAACTCACGGGCCTTGTCTATTCTTCCACATTTGGAATACATGTCTACCAAAGCATTTCCAACCATAATGTCTGACAAAAAACCTCCTTCCATTATGTTAAAGCTGAAAAATTCAGTCTATGTATTAAGTCCAATTTCAAAAATTTGTCTAAGTGTTAGAATTGTGCCTTTGAAAAATCATTGAAAGGTGCCTAGTTTGAGTGCATAGATTGTAGGACATGTTGTTCTTCATGATGAGTCACTTGGATAGGGTGTTCATCACCTATCATTTGATGTATGTAATAGGTTTGAAGTCCTAGTTTTCAGTTCTGACATGTTTTAGAAGTGGTCATTTAAAGATGTTCCCGAAAATCTGCTTAAGGTGTGTTTCCTGATTTTTCACTAAGTAGCCCACTTTGGAGATGTGTATCTTTTTCCCAGTGATTAGTCATTGCATGAGGGTTGTTGCAGTATGTTGTAGGCATGAGAGTGTATCTCCATGCCCATTTCCAGCCCCCCCATGAGTTCATTTGATCAGTTTACCAGAGCCTTTTCGTTTGCCAATTGTTAAATTTCTCTAAGTGTGCAGAATCCTAAATTTAAATGGACTACTTTGAGGTCTCACAAGTCTGATCTGATCTTGATAGGTAGTTTCTTCATCATCAAATCAAAATTATGAATGATAATATCCTTTAGTTAGTTTGTAAAGGGCTTTAATGTATAGTTTTTGTGTTAGATGATGCAAAGCAAGTTTCTGATTCCTTTCAAGAAGTGAATCAATAGGTAAACCCGCCTGAGCAATTTAAGTCTCGAAGTGTAGGAGGATCATAGTCTTGATCCTTGTTAATTGTCTCATTTTTCTTGCATGATTTGGAGTGGTTTCAAGGAGTCATTGACACTAGTCTGTCATTTCTATTATAAATCTGTAAGTGGAAAGAAAAGGAGCCAACAAAATGGTGACTCTGTTGGGGACCGAACTATAAGAAGCCTTTGTTTGAGAAGGCCATTGTATAGAGTCAGTTTTCTAAAAAATTGTTATATTTTCTCACCAAATGTGAGTGGCGGCTCTGGTATCTCTGTTTGATCAATATATTGTAATGAAAGTAATAATGTATATACGGTCCTAACAAACAGTCAATATTCTATTATGGTTGTGTTTTGTTTACTAGTTTTGAAGAAGGTTCAAGGTTGAGAAAGGTTCTCAGCTGTTTCAGATTTTTCCTCTGCAAAGAGGTGGCGAATCTACCAATGTTTGAAGGGTGATTTGGAGAAGGCTTCAGATCAAGTGTTTTGCAGTAGTCACAGCATTCCCAAGTATTTAATTTTCATATCAAGTTGCTTCATGAAAATCATGTGCAAAATTTTGTTTCCCTATTCAGTGATTATAAGCACTAAGTGAAAGGGGAGAGTTAATGTGTTTTGCATACAAGATTTGAATAGTTTCAATTGTTGTGTTTTTGGTGTATGCAAATGGTTTTCAAAGAGATATGTCAATTCTACTATGGATAAAATATGCATAATGTGTATGCTTGAGTTTTAATGCAAGGTTGTGGTTTCTTAAAGGAAGAAAGTAGAAATGTTCTCTGAATAATCCCAGCCTTGTGTATCTCTGAATGTAGTCATGTCCCAAAGAGTATCCCAGCCAGGAGATAGAAGAGGTTTTAAATGTTACTCACCTCTAAATTTTGAGGGCATTCTTGGCTACCCAAATGTAATACCCCCGAAAATCAGAAAACATTTGCCTAAGTTTAGTGGGGGAAAGGAAGAGTCAGCTAAAAAACATTTAAATGCATTCCTAGATTTGATGGAAGATTTTGAGATCAGCCATGAGGATGTAGTTATGAGATTTTTTGTGCAATCACTAGTGGGAAATGCTAGGGAATGGTTTTCAATTTTGTCTCACTACTCTATCTATTCTTGGAAGGATTTTGAATTAGCATTTATTGAAACCTATGGAGAATTCATTTGTGAGTACAGTCTGTTAGTTGATCTTGTTGACATTCACATAGGACATGATGAATTAGTGAATGCTTTTAATTTCAGATTTGGGACAGCACTAAAGAGAATTCTTGAGAAATGTAGACCTCATGATGCATTGTCTTTAGTTATTTACTTGGCTGCATTTGACAATAAAAGGGGTTACTTGTTGAGAGACAAGGAACCACAAAATCTATATCATGCTTTTCAGCTAGCATCAGACATAGAAAGGATGGTGAAATTGGTAACTGAATAGTGATAGTCTTTACAAGGTCTTTTCGGGCATTCTGTCATTGATAATGTATTGACTGTGAATATCTTAATGAAAACAAGCTGGAATCCCATCTCATATGAGTGTATGTCTTCTTGCAATTGATCTTGGGTTTTATATGTTAGTTTTGCAAAGCAGGTTAGCATATGATTTACAAAGTAGGTCTTGAGATTGTTTTTGAGTTCCTGCCAAAGGTAGGATTAAATGTTAAGAATGATTTCAGAGAACTCAATGTCTTGTAAGGATTTGATGTTTGAATGTGAGGGTGAATGGAATAATAGGCAAAGCACTTATTCTAGATTATGGGTGTGTTTAATTTAAGTTTTCTATTGATATATGTTATTTTTGACTCTATATCGTAGGTTAAGAAACTGGTCTGATCTTGATAGGTAGTTTCTTCATCATCAAATCAAAATTATGAATGATAATATCCTTTAGTCAGTTTGTAAAGGGCTTTAATGTATAGTTTTTGTGTTAGATGAAGCAAATCAAGTTTCTGATTCCTTTCAAGAAGTGAATCAATAGGTAAACCTACCTGAGAAATTTAAGTCTCGAAGTGTAGGAGGATCATAGTCTTGATCCTTGTTAATTGTCTCCTTTTTCTTGCATGATTTGGAGTGGTTTCAGGAGTCATTGACACTAGTCTGTCATTGTAAATCTGCAAGTGGAAAGAAAAGGAGCTGACACATTATCCTTTGATGGATGTCCATACCCTGTTCCAAAGCTCCCATTTTAGCAAAGCGAGACAGAATGCTGACAAAGGTTGTGCAATTAGGTTTTACACATGCCAATTTCATTTTCTTGAAAGTTTCTACAGCCCTTTCAACACATCCATTTTTAGCGTATCCTGCAATCATTGCAGTCCATGAGACCACGTTTCTCTGAGTCATTCTCTCAAATACTTCTCGTACCTTGTCTATGCTTTTACATTTTGCATGCATGTCTAATAGAGCATTTCCAACTATAATATATGATGGAAATCCCCCTTGTATTATGCTTGATGGATATCCATACCCTATTCCAATTAATGCCAATTAGAGAAATTTAAACATTTTTACTTCTATGAGAATCCTAATTAAACACTTTTACTTCTATGAGAATAAATAGTGATAGACCAAGCCATCTTTTTATAATAAAGATGTTAAGGACATGAAATTGGACAATATTTTTCTTGAAGCTTGATTATTTTGGATTCAAGTTGTGCTACCATAACATAAAGGTGTTCATAGTACAAATGTTCAAACATAGCTTACAAAATAATTTTTTTATTTTCTTCACCAATCACTAGGGCTTATGGTATTTAATAAATGAGCCCATTAATTGTTATAAGAGAGTAGGTGATTATGACTAATTCCAAGAATTTGAATTACAGAAGCCATTCCTCTTGAAATGAACCATGTGAGATTGGTTGATCTTTTTAGAATAAAGATTGAAAATGACATGATGGGTATTGAAGACAATTTAAACTTTTAAACTTTTAAACCACAACATTTGACGAAATTCCTCTATCCTTCATGCTTTGATGGAAGTACATACCCTGTTCTAGAGCTCCCATTTTAGCATAGGAAGAGATAATGTTGGAAAAGGTTGTGAAGTCAGGCTTTACACCTGCTAATTGCATTTGTTCAAAAGTTTCTAAAGCCTTTTCAACATATCCTATTTGTGCATATCTTGCAATCATTACATACCATGAGATGACATTTCTCTGAGGCATTTGGTCAAACAGTTCCTGTGCCTTGTCTATGTTTCCACATTTTGCATACATGTCGACCAGTGCAGTTGCAAATACAACATTTGAAGCAATTCCTCCATCCTTTACGCATTGATGGATGTCCATGCCCTGTTCCAAAGTGCCCATCTCAGCACAAGCTGGAAGCACACTAGAAAATGTGAACTAATCGAGTTGGAAACCAATTAGTTGTATTTGGTCAAACAGTATTACTGACTCGTCAGGACACCCGTGTCTTTTGTAGGCCGCAATGATCATATTCCATGAAACTATGGCGTGCTCTTTCATTTGGTCAAACACTTTACAAGCATCAACCAAACATCCACACTTCGCATACATATAAATAAGCTTATTATGAGTTGTGCGTGTACCAAATACCCATCGTCTGTGAGTGATGAAAGAGTGGACATTTTTTCCCAGTGAAAGTGTGTTCTTGAGAATGCAGGTTTGCAACAGTTGAAGATATATAGAGGAGTCTTCAGGAGGGTTGTGTGTAGGAAGAAGAATGTGCAGCGGTTCCTTCAACCGGCCCTCCCTACACAACGCTGTAAGTTTGAAATGAGTAGTTAATGGCAATGGCATTTTATGATTGTAATTGAAGCGTGTTATTCACCATACTCAAACATTGCCTACCACAAAGACATTGTCAATAGTAAACCTGTGAGCATTTTCACATGATAGCATACAATCAAGTTTATTGTTTACCTTCTTAGGTTTACAATCTTTCTTGTTTTATTGATTCAACATTTGGAGGAACACTGGTTGAATGTAACAGAGTTATTGCAGGTCAAATGTAACTCTCTTACATTCAACTAGTGCGGACCAAATGGAACTCTTCATATCACAACTAAAGGTCTCTTCAATTTCCAAAAACAAGTCTCTTCATATTTCCAAATGCATGACTCTTCGCATGTCCCATGTCTCTTCATATAATAAAATATCAAATATTTTGAGTGTGACATCTGGCACACATTGAATGACCCTCTTTATGAAGGCCTTGAAGTTGACTAATTCTAGCTCAGGTATAGGTAAATTGTCCTTGCTTCCCTAGAATGACATCTTTGTTCAAACCATTGATTGCAAACATTTTTTAAGTACTTGAATCTACAATAGAGCAATAGTGGTGAATGTATGATTATATGTTATAATATTTATGTAATAAATGTAGTAACGATGGTGCGGTGCATTATTGATATACGCTTGATGGCTCTTGTTAATGTGCCAAACTATCAATGTGGTGGTGGGCAGTGTGTGTTGAAGACTTCATGGACAGAGAGCAACCCTAGATGACAATTTTGGTGCTGCCCAAATAGAAACAAGGATGCTAATGTGTATATATTTAATGTTTCTAATGTAAATACTATTCATTATATTATAAGAACTAATGTAGATTGGGCATCATAGGGAAATAATGGCTGTGGATACTTTAGTTGGGTCGATGACAACTCATTTGCATCTATCTGCCCATCTCCACTTATCTGTGATGAAGGATTTGAGTGCAAAACATGTCAAGCTAGGGAAAATGCCGAAATTATATTTTTACGATGCCTTCTATATATTGTAATCGCGTATCTTTGTTGCTACCATATGCAGAGATGAGCTCAGGAATTAGTCAGTTTAATATTTCATATTGTAACTAATATTTTAATATGGATATGGCATAACTTCTCTTTGCCTCAAGTGTGCATATATATGGTTTACATCTTTTTTTACAATAATTCTTCATGTTTATGGCTCATGTGAGCCCCAATCTGCTATCAATCATTTCCATTTAAGGCTTACCATTGCCATTAAGGTTTACATTCAAAATTTGATTACAATAAGATCAATATATGATCAAAACAATATCATATGACCATGAAGGAAGGAAGATTTGACATAAAATATATGAAGGCTACTTAGTTTATCTTGGGGATAGAGATAATTTAATTTTAACTTTGGTTGTGTTAAAGGAACTATGTTGACTTTATTTTGTAGTTGTTTAACATGTGAGTTTGTAGATTAATAGGAGTTCACATTTTTATGGGAACGTATCATTCAATTGAGCATTAATGCCCATCTATATCTAGTGAGATGAACATAACTCATGTACCTCATGCTAGTGTGCTTGGATACCTTGTATACACTATTTTGCATTAGACTAGACATTATCCAAATAGTGAATATTTATATAAAGTGCTCGAAGATCAAAGGCCCAGGTCCAAAATGCCGAAATTAATAATAGTGACAACCCTCACAGGTGGTTGCATAATGTCTAGTCTAATCCAAGCACACTAGCATGAGGTACATGAGTTATAAAATCACATGTTATAACTCTCATGAGTTATAAACTAGCATGAGGTACTTAAGAATCTCTCAATACAATATATATTATCCCCATATCTTATTCAAATCTTATTTAATTCATTACTACATAAAGATATAATCTTTTTATTTAAATATAGACTAATTAAATAATTGAGAGAGTTTGGATCAACATTTGATTATATAAGTCAGACCTAGCACAAGAGAGAGAGAGAGAGAGAGAGAGAGAGAGAGAGAGATAATTCCTCTCTCTCTCTCTCTCTCTCTCTCTCTCTCTCTCTCTCTCCTACTGGTCCTTTGGCGTGTATTAAACAGAATAGAATTTTCAGCATAGTATTATCATTCTATTTCTTTGTTGTAAGCATGCCATTGGTTTAGTTTTGTAATTTTTTTTGTGTTAAATGCATTTAAAATAAAGGTCTAATAGAACTCCCAACAATTCTTAAACATACTTTATCTGATATGATGAATTCTTAAACAATTAAGGTTGGAGTAGACATAGTTATCACACAATTTTTTGTGTGGTACAAGGAAGATTTGGCTAGGTCAAATCTTCCTTTGTGCTAGCAGTCTACAGAATTAGACCTTTATTAATAATTCATCATATCAGATAAAGTATGTTTAAGAATTGTTGGGACTGGTCCTTTGGCATGTATTAAACAGAATATAATTTTTAGCATATTATTATTATTCTATTTCTTTGTTGTAAACATGTCATTGGTTCAGTTTTTTTTTTTAAATTCAGGAATAATCTAGCTAAGGGCCAGATCAATACTGCTCACAATCTCATTGCCAAAGTGGCCAAAGACTATGTTAGGGTGATAAGATATGGGGATTCTGTTTACTGCTGCAAATCTTTGAAGGTTGTTGCACTTGGATGAATGTGTACCATTGTTAAGAGAATTGGACCGAGTTTGGCTTACCTCGAATAGGTGAGGCAGCATATGGAAAGGTTGTCATCTATTGACCCAAATACCAAGACTATTTTGATCTGTGGGTACCCTAATGTTGGCAAGAGTTCTTTTATTAATAAGATTACTAGGGCGGATGTGGATTTGCAAACTTATGCTTTTACTACTAAGTCTATGTTTGTCGGGTATACTGATTATAAGTACTCAAGGTATCAGGTTATTGATACCCCTGGTATTTTGGACCGCCCCTTGGAGGACAAGAACACCATCAAGATGCTCAGTATTATTGCCTTGGCTCATTTGAAGGTGGTTGTTTTATTTTTCCTTGATGTTTCAGGGTCCTGTGGTTATAGTATTGCACAACAGGCAGCTTTGTTTCACAGAGTAAAACCTCTATTTTCCAATAAGCCTCTTATTGTAGTTTGTAATAAGATTGATTTGCAACCACTAGAGACACTACCGGAGGAGGATGCAAAATTGGTTGTGAAGATGAGATCTGAGGTTGGGAAAAACATGGGTGGGTTCTTTGGGAATCGGGAGGGGGGGATGATGGCGCGCTACTCTCTATGATTGCTTTGAAGGAAGAAGGGGTGATTGTGGTGAAGAATGTGGCATGCGAGAGGTTGTTGGAGCAGAGAGTGGAAATTAAGATGAAGTCGAAGAAGATTAGTAGTTGTCTCAATAGGATTCATGTTGCAATGCCCAAGCTACGAGATGGGAATGAGAGGCCCCCTTGTATTCCTCAAGTTGTTTTGGATGCCAGGGTGCATGCTGCCAAGGAGGCCATGAAGTTGGAGAAGGATATTGAGAATGAAAATGGTGGGGCTGGAGTTTACTCTACAATCTTGAAGAAGCAGTATATTTTGGCAAATGAAGAGTGGAAATAAGATGATATTCCTGAGATCATGAATGGACACAATGTTGCAGACTTTATTGATCCAGATATCTTGCAGAGGCTTGAAGAATTGGAGAGGGAAGGAGGGCTTAGGATGGCAGTTGAGGGTGACGAGGATGATGAGATGGGGGAAGTGGAGTTGAATCCTGATGAAAGGAAGCTCTGGCTGCAATTAGGAAGAAGAAGAAGATGCTTATCATCAAACACAAATTGAAGAAGAGTACTACAGAGAGCGGGCCTACCGTACCAAGGAAGTTTGACAAGAACAAGGAATATGGCTTAAACAAAATGGGAAGACATCTTTCTAGCCTGGGCTTGGATCCTTCAACAATTAGCTTGATAATAAATGAAGTAGATGAGAGTTGAGCAATTATCTTACCAAGAAAAATCTCATAAATGAACTGTGTGTACCCCAATTCCTGTGCCCTTTGCACGTACCCAAAGGATATATTTGAAACAACAAGGGTAAGGCTAAATTTACCCTTGTTTCAAATATATCCTTTAGGTACGCACAGAGGGCACAAGAATTGGGGTACACATAGTTCATTTATGATATTTTTCTTCAGAAGCTAATTGCTCATCTGTCATCTACTTCATTATTATGAAGCTAATTGTCGAAGGATCTAGGCCCAGGCTAAAAAGATGTCTTCCCAAACACATAAAAAACATGCACATAAACACGACAGCTAAGAAACATAAATGTAGTTATCACAACAGCAGAGAAACATAAATGTAGGCATCATGGTCACATTTTTTTGGAGACAACATAATTGAGTTGTATACCCAGATGATGCAAAGCAACTTCTACTCCTCTGGTTCCAAGTTGACACTGCGGGATCCAAAGACCATAGATAAGGAATAAATTTAGAGAGTGGGGGAGGGCCATAACAACCAAAATAATATAGGACAAACCTCAAGTTAAATGAGGCAACTACAAACATTTTAATAGATTTTTATTATTAAATAATGAAATTTGCATATACTAGTGTTCTAAGCCCCCCTCATTACATGATTTATTATTGTAAGCCCCCTCTGACTTATGCATCTAGAAAATGAAACTACAACCTATTGGGATTGAGACAAACCTTATAAAACAACAGCAGCTAAGAAGGATTACTTTCCAACATCTACTCATGTATTCAACAGATGTTGGAAAGCGATCTGGTGCAGGAGCACCTAGGCTAACCTCCAATGTCTATGTCATTTTGGCTTGTATCTGACTTTAGCCAAGTCAAAATTGTGAGAGAGTTGTGTGTTTTATTTGGACCTTAGAAGGTCATTGCAAATGTGGACTAGGTGAGTTAGTGATAGTGTTAAGGTCACCAATTAGTCATTGTTAGTTGTTTTTTATTAAACTTAGGCTTAGAAGCTTAGAGGTGGATTTGAGTTATTAATGTGTCTTAAACACATGAGAAATGTAAAATAGATGCTTTAAGATCATAAATTATGTTGGTTCATCGAGTTATAGGGGTTAGATGCCCTAAAAGATAGGAAGGTGGCATGAAAGCAAAGATGCCAAATATTGTTAAAAGTTGTCATGACAACATTTGCAATAATGGCAAATGTTGCATGCAACTCGGTAATAGTGGATCCCCTAAAAGATAGGAGTGGGAGATCAACCAACATGGCCTAAAAATTTGGAAAAAGGCATCTAAGTTTCATATAGGCTCGAATCTCGAGATAGACAGCATTGTAATGAAGTTATTTTGTTAAGCAAGCAAGAAAAGTTTTGGATACTGTGCACATTCTACTGTTATTGCATGTTTATGGTGTTGTAATGGATTGAAGCTCGAGGATTAGTTTTTTATTCAAGTAGATTAGGATGTTTTAAGACTTTTATTTTCAGTGTGTTAGTGGATTTAAGTTAGTCTTCTAGTTGAGAGAAAATAAGTTTGGATTAGACAATGTATTGGTTTCTTTTAGACTGTTTTTGCTTTCATGGCTCCCACTTGAGATTCAACCGTTGAAACTTCAAAAAGGTGGATGAATCTTGTAGTGGAGCCTTTTTACATAATGTATATAGAGGTAGGAGTCTAGAGGATTCAAGTTTCTATTTTAAATGTCAAGCCCTAGGCGAGTCTAGAGAGCCTGATTAGAGGTTTGACAGTGATAAATTAAAGATTATATGTAGGGGTTTGAAGTACAGTACGGAACAAGTATAGCTCCAGGAGGGTTATCAACATATCAAGTCATGTTGTGAGAATTGAGGTTACACCAATCCATTTGAGTGAGTTTCAATCAAGAAATCAGTCTAGTCCTAGGAAATAGGCCTATTAGCCCTATTTGGCCTAGATTATAGGAAGCTTGTGTACGGAGGCCATCAAGTTCCAAAACCAGCAGAATATTTTATAAAATCCAAAAGGGTATCCAAATCCCTAATTATTTTTGTGAGTTTTTTGAGAAGTTTTGGCAAGAATTGGTAAAAGGTCTCAGTGAAAGGCTACAAGGAATTAGGCCTAATTAGGCCTCCTAAAGACTAAGTCTTGAATCCGATAAGAAAGATCTTGGAGATCCTTCAAGATGGATCCAAATGGAAGTGATATTAATTTTATTGAGGCATTTGACACCCCTATAATGAGTTTGAATGTTTGTGTGGAGATGGCACTTAGATCCTTCTAAGTGTAGGAGAAGTATTGAAGTAACTAAAGGGTGTTTGTCCTTCAAGGTGAAGCACAAGGAGTGAGACTCTTAGAGAAGAGTTGGATTAGGTCTTAGTTAATCATCTAAGCCTATTAAGGACCTAGAGGAGATTAGGATCCTAGAAGAAGACAAGGAAGGTCTTCTTAGCAAGGTGTGCAAGCAAACCTAGAAGCACTTACATCACGATCCTTCTTAGTTGTTGTTGTTTTATAAGGTTTGTCTCAATCCCAATAGGTTGTAGTTTCATCTTCTAGATGCATAAGTCAAAGGGGGCTTACAATAATAAATCATGTAATGAGGGGGATTAGAAGACTAGTATATGCAAATTTTGTTATTTAATAATAAAAATCTATTAAAATGTTTGTAGTTGCCTCATTTAACTTGAGGTTTGTCCTATATTATTTTGGTTGTTATGGCCCTCCTCCGCTCTCTAAATTTATTCCTTATCTATGGTTTTTGGATCCCGCAGTGTCAACTTGGAACCGAAGGAGTAGTAGTTGCTTTGCATCATCTGGGTATACCACTCAATTACATTGTCTCCAAAAAATTGTGACCATGATGCCTACATTTATGTTTCTCAGCTGTTGTGTCCCAGGACCCCTTATGACCCTTTACAACCCTTTACGATCCCTAAGAATACATCTTAGAGGTCTTAAAATGTCGTAAAGGGTCATAAGAGGCTCCTAGGAGGGGCCAAATGAGCTTCCACCTTCACGTGGTTGGCCCTGTTAAGTAGAGAATGTTAAACTATTCTCGAAACAAAGAGAAGCTCAATAATTTAAGGTCTCAGTCCACAGACAAATTAAATTAGACTTACTATCCAAATTGGACAAATTATGTCCAAGGTTGCATCCTGGTGGATGGTTTGGATGATGGGTAGAGTGCTAGAAAGGTAGCAGCCACACCAGAGGGCAGAGAAAAGAAAGGACCTATTGGGTGCCGAGACAAGGTGGATGAGCGATTACATGATCATCTGCATCAACATGGGAAGTTTGGCTTGGGTGTGGGTTGTATTTCAGGGGATAATCTCAGGGATTGGCAAAATGAGGCAGCCAAATTGGAGGATGGGTGGGAAACTGTAAAAGGGAGAAAAAGGAAAAATGAAAAGAAAGCTTTTGACATGATCCTCCGTTCTCAAAAAAAGGGTGGAGTATAGAGAAAATTGTGGAGGTGCTTTCTTTCTTTCTTCTGAAGCTTGTGTAATTGATGTGGGTTTACCAAATATTTGGGGAGATAGCTCTCCTAAATGTAGCTATCCCTGGTTTGGGCCAAGTTCTAACCCGTTACGATTAATAAAATTACCAATTATCATTAAAAAAAATAGTAAAGTAACATAACAAAATACATAGCAATATATATTAATGTAAAGTAACACCTAAAGATAAATATCTAGACTAATCACCGAGTAGGATGTCGTTGGTGATTACTCTAGATATTTATCTTCATTTTTTTTTAGCATTCCATTATTAGTCGAACTTTCGATGACATTTGGTCGAAACCCTTGCAAAGATTGGTCTAAAGTTCAACCAATTTCTGTCGAAATTTGTCGTCGTGGGTTTGGCATCTTGGTCAGACAGTCTAAAGATTTTGACCAAGTAAGGTTGAAAGGTCTAAACATTTCAACCTACTTTGGTCGACAATTCGACCTGATGAATTCCTAATAGCAAATGTGAATTTCTACCAAGATTCACGTAGAAATTTCTACGTTAACAACGGTATGTCAAACATTCGACTCAAAAAATAGAAACCAAACCATTGGTCGAATAGTCGACCAATATTGGTAGAAAATTTCACCAATTGTCCATCGAAAATAGGTACCAATTGTACTAGTGATCAATATGGAGAAATTTGTAGAGCATTTCCCGGACTAGTCCTCACAAACACCCAAAGTGCCAACACAAAGTATAGACCAAAGATATTAGTGGCGACATCTGGGAAATGAAAATATAGGAGTGTAAAATCCATAGAACATACAATCTATGTTCCAAACTGCAAAGCCATATCATCAAACATTAAGGAATGTAGAGCATTCTTACTGATAGCTTCCAAAGCGCTTCTCTGCAAACACACTCTTCAATGATCAAAACATATTTGTAATAGAAATTTATCATCAAGAGGAACAAGAGAGATAATGCAACATCCTATAGCATCATACAACCATCTGTACTAAATTCATGCATCTAATCCTCAATTCCAAACCTGATCATCAACACTCATTATTGTCAATACAAAGGAGAGCATACATTCAATCTTAGTACAACAATTTAGACCACCAACACAACAACAACATTTCATTTCAATACATCTTTAGCACAACATGGTTTAGACATCAACATAGAGTAGGTGGACATCCACAAAAGGTAATATTCAACCATTATTCACCATCAACCATCTATCACTAGCACATGCTTTTGTTTTTAACAACATACCAATTCTAGAGCAATAACACATTTGGTATACATCCTTCAAAAAAATCTCGATCTCTTCTCAATTATAACACTAGAGGGTTTACATCACAATCATTAGTGACACCAGCATATCCAATAGTCTCACAATTACATTATCACAACAAGAAGAGGCTCGACACAAAAGGTCAACACCACAATATACATCAATAGGCTCGCAGCTCCAAGCAAGCATAGGTTTGACATCAATGACAACACCAATTGCCAATAATCTCCCCCTTTGTCATTTATGGAAACACCCATCATCATCATCTACTTGTTCCACAAGCTTGACACTTTCTCCCTCTTTGACATCAATGATAAAGGGCCAAGGCCTTCATAAAATTCTTCATTATCTCCCCCTTTTAGTTTGCACATTAAACTTGACATATTTTCTCTTTTTGTCATACTATTTTCTTTTATCAGCAACAACTAATCATGTCACCTAATCCAATTGGGAAGTAGATAACATTAATCTAGGAGACAAAGGATATACCTTAAACATCTCCCCTTGGATAGATGTACTAACTTATGCATCTAATTAGAAGAATGAGGGGCAATAACCCCTAGCTTCTCCTAGAGGTACTCAAAAGTATCCTTAGAGAGTGCCTTTTTTAAGATGTCTACAATTTGATCCTTTGTAGGAATGTACTCCAATCTAACTTCTTTTACTGCAGCCTTCTCTCTCAAAAATTGATATCTAATAAAAATGTGCTTAGTCAAGTGCATTACCAAATTCTTTGAAATATTTATAGCACTAGTTTTTTAATGGGCTCATCATACATAACTTTGATGTCCTTCAAATTCTACTTCATCTGCAGAACTTGAGTGCAAAAAGAAGCTACAACAATGTATTCAACTTCTGTTGTGGATAACGATATTGAATCATGTTTTTTACTTAACCAAGAGACCAACTTGTCTCCCAAGAAAAACACATTGTCACTACTACTTTTTTCATCCACACAACTAGCCCAATCAACATTAATGTAGGCCTTCAATGAGAAATCAACATCTTTTATGTACCACAAGCCATATTATTTTGAGAACCTTCTCATATGATTGATTAGGATTGGCTTGATATTGTTCAACCAAACATGATGTATGCATCATATCAAGTATAGAAGTAGAAAAATACAATAGTCCTCTAATCATAGACTTGTAGAGAGTATGATTAGTAGGAAGAGACTCGTCATATTTTCTTAAATTACAACTAATAGCCATAGGAGTACTCATTGGTTTTGAATCCTCCATACCAACTTCATTAAGATTTCCTTAACATGGTTAGTTTGATAAATAAAGACATTGTAATCTAGCTAAGAAAATTGAAGTCCAAGGAAGAAAGATAATTCACCAATCATAAACATCTGAAATTCCTTTTGCATCTCTTCTACAAAATTCTTGAATACAACATCATCTCTGCCAGAGATGATGCCATCAACATATACCTCAACTATCAAAAGTTTTTCTTCCTCAATCTTAATATCAAAATTGCTATCTATGTTGTACCTTTCTTGAAACCTTGTTGAAGTAAGTACTTGTCCAACCTTGCATACCAAGCCTTGCAGGTTTGTTTGAGACCATACAAAGTCAATTTAATTATGCAAACCATGCTTGGATTTTTTGACAATTGAAACCCATTTGGCTACTCTATTTAGACCTCTTCTTCTAGTTCAACATTTAGGAAGGATAAGTTGACATCTATTTAGCATACTTTGAAGTTCTTGTAAGTACCAAAGGCAAGAAACATCTTGATTTCCTCCAACCTAGCCACTAGAGCACAAGTTTCTTCGAATTCAATCCCTCCCTTGCGGACCAATATTGCATTGTTCCTTGTCACTTATCCTTCTTCATTCAACTTGTTCAAGAACACCCATTTTGTTCCAATGACATTCTTGTCTATTGATTTAAGAACTAATTTCCATGTCTAATTATTTTCAATCTAATTTAGGTCTTTTATTGCTTGCATCCAACATTCATCTTTGTTAGCATCAATAAAGGTCTTAGGTTCAATCCTTGATACACAAAAAAAATTCACTTTCTCATTTGCCTTTGTGAATATTCTCCTGGTTTGCACTATTTCATTCTTATCACCAATGATCTAATTTTCTTAATGATTTATTTAAACATACTTTGTTGGAGTCTTGGGGATCTTTTTAGGTACTTATGATTTATCTTTTATCTATTCTACCTTTTCTTCTTCCTCCTCCATCTAGAGATGCTCATTAGTTTCATAGTCTTCTAGTTTTTGTACCTCCCAATTCCATTCTTCATCCACCTTAACATTTTTTCTTTCACCCATTCTTCTAAGTCGCTTATTGTAGTATCTATAAGTAATTCTTCTCATTGAGTAACCAAGAAATATGCCTTCATCATATCTGGAATCAAACTTTCCCAAGTTTTCTTCGTCTTTTTTGATGTAGCATTTGCTCCCAAAGATTTTGAGGTATTTGAAGTAGTGAGTCTTCTATACCAAAAATTATAGGGGGTCTTACAGTTATTTAACCTCAACTATACTTTGTTTAGGATGTAGATAGAACTACAAATTGCTTCTTTCCAATATATTTCAAATAACTCTACATCTTTCATCATTGTTCTTCCAATTTTTTGAGTTGTTCTATTATTTCTCTCCACTACCCCATTTTTCTTCAGTGTTCTAGGAGAAAACAAATGTCTCCTATACCAATATATTCACAAAATTTCTTAGAATCATTTGAAGTAAATCCTCCTCCTTTATTATACCTTAATCATTTAATCTTAGCATCTACTTCATTCTCAACCAAATATTTGAAAACTTTATTATTTTCTAGAGATTATGATTTTTCTCTTAAGAAAGTTGCCCAAGTCATTAGAGAATAATCATCAATAAGTAACATAAAGTACCTTTCACCATTGAGTCATTTTGTCTCAATAGGTCCGTATAGGTTAGTACCCACCAACTCCAAGGGTTTTGTTGAGGAATACACCTTTCTCTTGAATTTCATCCTTGTCTTCTTCCCCATTTGACATTCCTTGCATAGAGTATGTGTAGGCTTGATGATTCTTGGCATATCCCTTACCATATTTTTAGAACTAATATTCACATGTTATCAAAGTTAATGTGACTCATCATCTTGTTCTACAACCAACAATCATTGGTTTATGCCAACAGCCAACAACCTTCCCTAGTCTTTAAATTTATACACATTACCATTAGTCTTAGTTCCTTCTACTACAATTTTCCGTGAGCTCCTCTTTCTAATTTCACAACCTCTCACATGGAATGTTAATTTATATCCTTTGCTACACATTTGGCTAATACTAAGAAGACTATGTCTCAATCATCCGACATAAAAACATCATCTAGTTTGTTCTTCTCATCAGTTGTTATTGTGCCATTTCCATAGATTGGGACAACTCTTGCATCACAAAGTTTGATAGATTCTACATTCCACTTATTAAGATTGATAAATTTCTTTTATCATTAGTCATGTGATGAGAACATCCACTATCAATTACCCCAATTCTTGGTTCTTCCTTTGCATAAAAAACTATTGACAAAATCATTGATTATTCATTGATCTTGTCATCATGCAAGTTGCTAGAAATCTCACAATTTTTAATAGCATCATTTATATAATCAACTCTTATAGCCATAAAGAGTGTTTCATTACTTCAATCATTTTGAGTTTCATCATTTGTGGAACAACTATTATCCTTGGAATAAATACTTCTTTTATGCTACTCTCCTTTATTGTTATCTCCTGATTCTCTAAAACAATATCAAGAAGCATAACAATTCTACCACAATTAAACCAGTGAAGGGTAACTTACCTTTGTATTTTCTAGTGACTTTTTAAACCTTCTTACGAAATTTGCCTTAACATCTTCAAAGCCATCAAGCAAATCAACATCTTCATCAATCTTATAACCAACTTTGAATGTAGTCTCTACCTTAGGATAATCCTTGTTAAATTCTCTCATTTCATATGCAATCAGAGCACCATACAATTGATCTGGTGAGTATTTGTTTAAGTCATTGTTTTCTTCAATAGTAGAAACCTTAGAGCTATAGCTTTTTGAAAAAGATCTAAGAATATTTTCACCTCATATTCTTTTCTTTCTCTCCCAATACCTCTAATACCATTTACCACTCCATCTACCTGGAACATATAGTTATCAAAAGTCTTCATCTTCAGCCATCTTCACAGTTTCACATCCAATTTTGAAATTTTGCATCTTCATTTTCTTTATCTTCTTATCTCCATATATGATATCAAGCTTATCCCAATTTTCCCTGACAATAGTGCAATGCATTACCGTCATAAGATCTAGATATGCAAGTATATTCATTGTTTTCATATGCCCTATTTTCTGCAGTATCTATAGGACTAGTAGGAGGAGTGTAATCAATTTTGATAAAGTTTAAAACACAAAACCCTAATTATGATGAATGTGCTTCCATTTTTACTTTCTAGAGAGTGAAATTTGAACCATCAAACTTAGAAGATTTGTGAGATCCATCATTTGTCATCTCAAACCTTCCTCAAGTGGTTAAGCTTAGTCTAGAGGAACCTTGCATTGACACCAATTATTGAACACATCTAGAGATTGAACAGTTGGGGTGAATCCATCTATAAAAATCTTACAATATATAACTTTAATTAGCAGCAATGAAAGATAAGAAAATCAACATCAATGCACATGAAAATGCCAGATTTATGTATAAAATCACACAAGGCAAACACCACAGTAAGAATATCTTATATGTCACAAGAGGTTCATTATCAGACGTGTTTCCAAGACTCACTATCTTAGGGAAAGATACAAAATAACCTAAAGAAGAGAATCTTCATTTGAAAACAAGATACATGAAATGAATTATAATGATATAAGCCCTCAAAAAATTGCTTCAAACATTCTCCTTAGAATGTAGATTCTTTTGACATGATGTCTCAAGCGATCATTATCAAATCAGCTCCAAAACTTCCACAACACATTGTTGCTTCCTAAAATTTGTATCTCACATCTCTCACACACACCACACACTTTGCAACTAATTTAATCTTCTATTTATACCATCTAGATCAATGCCAAACATTAATTAGGTTGGCCAGAACAAGGGACAATGAGTAATCCCAAAAATTTTGACACCAAAACATAATTTTGGTGAAAGTGGTCTTGTATAAGGGATATAGAGGACCCAAAACATCATAACACAGTATCCAATGCAATCCCAAACATTACACACACTTTGTGCACATCCTCCAAAGTCAGAAACAAGTTAGCACGTAGCATACAATATGTTGGACCATAACACATATTTAATTATGAAACTACTCAACACGGATCCCTGCACAACAAGAAGGAACCTAAAAATAACTCAACACAACATCCAATAAAATAAAAAACTTGACATAGGCTTGAGAGAAAAAAACCTTGCTGGATAGACAGCCGCATAATACCCTAAAAACCAACTTCAAATAAAATTTAGTACCAAAGTACTCAGTTATTGCTATGTGGATCACATAGATACTTTCCTTGAACATCCAACATCATTCTCGAAAACATGTTACCTCAAATATCCAAGTTGCCACAAAAAACTTGTCACATAGTCCTTCATAACTAGAAGGCCAGGAAACCACATTTATGAAACATATAATTCACACATACTTGTGGTACATCTTTCTGATAGAAAATTAACTAAGATACTACACAAACATTATAAGCCTTTCATCCAAGCCTCAACACAATAAACATCAATGTGGAGAAATGCAAAGCATTTTGTGGGCTAGTCCTTGTAGACACCCAAAACTGGGTAGGTGTCTTAGAATCAAAATTTGCAAAATCTTAGCCAAATGCTCTAATTTTCATCAAAATGGATCAAATCAATTTTAAATGGACATTTATTAATCAAAATTGGACAAAGTCAATTAAATCAAAGGAAAAATCAAATGATGACATTAAATAATTAAATACAAGCTTAAAGGGATCAAAAACACTATATAATTGATTCTAATCAATTAATTGTATAGTTTTAAATCAAAAATCAAATTGAACCTATTCCCTTACATGGCTAATTTAATTAATTGATGGAGTTTAATTAATCCTAATATCTTTCAACATAATTTGAGCAACCAATAAGAATTGAGAACACAATGCACATGGATCACTCCAAAATAGTTGAATCTCAATCACACATTTTCAACTTTGAATCTCAACCACTCAAATTTGTCTACTTGTCCAAACCTTTGAGACAATCATTTAAATTGTCCCCCCATTTAAAAACATTTCAAATTTTTTGACTCAACCAAGGCTAAACCATGATCAAATAACTCTACCCCCTACCCTTGGGATTTTACTATAAATAGAAGTCATTTTGAGAGCATAAGATCTTAGAAAATTCAAGTGCATAGCATCATCATTATAGGCAATAAGGCTGAGAGCTCTACTTACCAAACTTAGATAGAGAACCATGAGATGTCATGGATGTTAATTTCAATTCTTTAGTTTAAATTTCCATTGTATTTGCATAGAATTGTAGTTAATTGTCCTAATTTCATGAAGGTGTAAAACATTCACACACAAATAGCGCCCACCGTGGGGCTTTGAGCCTCATTTCTATCATTTTTATCAAGTTTTGTGTGTTTTTGGTTTCACTTTTACGTGAATTTTGTAGAAAATAGGAGAAGTGCCACCTACAAAGGATTTAATGACGCTCCTGAGCATTCTATCGACGCCTGGTAGTAGTTAATTGACACCTAAGAGATTCTTTCTCTTCTATCTTTTTCTTCTTCTGACGCTTGTGCGATAAAGTGTTATGCCTGAGAGCATAAAGCGATGCCTAAGATCCGAGAACTAACACCTATTAGTTGTCCTTTGCCACCTGTGATGCTTTATCTTATGCAATTTATAGTCATTTGTCACGCTTACTAGTTTTTAACTGACGCTTACTATTTGTACTTTGCCGCTTTGCATATTTTATCTTACGCAATTTACACTAGCTTTAACGCTTAGTAATTTTTTTAAAGTCACTTGATTCACTGGAAAGTGACACCTGTGATTTTTAAAATAATGCCTGCTAGCTTTGATCTGACGCTTATTAGTTGATAAATGACGCTTAGCATTTTTTGTTTAAATTTATTGTCAGATCATTGAATTCGGTTTTCTTACTCTCTGTCTATGTTTTTCCTAAAGATGAGCAGACACAAAAAAGTTAGGAAACCAAAGAGCAGAGTTACTCAAGAGAGCAAAGAGGTAAGAATCCAAAACAAATGTCAAAAGGAAATTCATAATGCTTCAATTCTAGAAAGTTTGGGATTAGAAGAAAAGCTCTATGCTCATTACATTAAGGTGTTAGATGCTTACAAAAAGAAATTTCCTACTTTGGATTAAAATCGTTTTGCATTAATTTGTTAAAAGTTTTCTTTGCAAAATCTTGTCAAGAACACTTAATTGCACTTCTATTGTTCCTTTTGGTTTCTTTCACTTTGTATGGTTGTGTTGACTAATTTGTTGGAGGAGTCGGAGCGGGAATAATAGCCACTAGGTAAGTAAGCAAATAAACATCAAAAACCTCCCAAAAAAAAAAAAAAGCGCCTAGCCTTTGCTAGCTACAAGAGAGGTATTTTTCACATCAAGCTTGCTTTGCTTAAATTGTGGCTTTTCATTGAATCTAGCTTAATAGGAAAAACCTTACTATCGTCCAAATTGAACAAACATTAGGCATATGCTCTCTATTTTTTGAAGTGGATCAAAAAGCCAAAAGTGTGAGTTTAATTTGGTAGAAAGAAAGGGATGAGGAATTAACCAAACATTTCTCTTATAAGAATCTCCTTGTCAAGAGATTGAAAAAGAACATTTTTTTCTTGAAGAGTTTGGAACAAGGGACAACAATAGGGATATGCTCTTCACTTTCTAAGTGAACCAAATTCCCCTACTTGTTGAACTAAGTTTGATTTCTTGTTTTTCTATACATGCTAGATAAATTAGAGCATTAGAGGGCCTACCTCCTGAGAATTTCCTTATGAGGATGATGAGAGGGAACAACCCAAAGTGGGAGACAATTGCTTTAGCCATGATACTATCTGACCCACTATAAATAAATACATTCTTCCTTAGTAGGAGAGTGACTAGGTTGTGTGCAAGTGTTCTTCACTTCCTCTAGTAGTCCTTTTGGATTGCACCAAATCATGCTTTTGTGTGTGTGGGAAGCTTGCAAGTGGGTAAAAGAACTTGACGTGATCTAGAATGGAGGTGTTCATTAAAATCCTGCTAAGTAGTAATCTGCCTTTTTAGAGCCAAACGTGTTTAAAAAGCCAAATCTGACTCTAGGTAGATTGCTTGGAAGATATTATTGTTTATACTTGTGAAAAATGATTGAAAACATACACTTTTAGTGTGGTTTTAGGGATATGGTACAAAATTTGATGTGTTTGTTGTGTTTGTACTCTATTTTCAAGCAAGAATATTATGCAGATCTGATCAAATCTCTTTTAAAAATTAAAATTTACAACCTGGTCTGCAAAGTACCACCTGTACATAGAGAAAAATCACTTATAAATAGTAAAGTCACGCCTGTGACTATTCAAGAAATGTTTGTCGATAAGGAAGTCACGCCTGTGACATTTTAAGAAACGCCTGGAAAAAGTTAAGAAACACCTATCAATAGGAAAAAGCCGCTTGCTGACCTACAGAGTGCCGTCTAAGAAAATTTTAGTAACCGCATACTAAGTGTTAAGTCATGCCTACACATTGGCAAGTGACAGCCAAAAACAAAGAAGGGCAAACAGTGGACATTTCTCGAAGGTTTGGAAAGATTTTGAAATCATTTTTGGATACCCTTTTCGGAGATATTCCTTATCAGTGCAACAAATAGATCATATTCCTGAAAAACATTTATAATGATGAATCTATTTGAGAAATGAATCAATCCTATTATGGAGCATAATTATCGAAATCAAGACCAAAATCTCCATTGGAATCAAAATGATGAAGTGTTTGAAGATAAAGTTTTAGAAGCAATCGAAGATCCCATATTTATGGAAACAATGGGATTAATTTTGAAGAGGGATAAAGAAGCATACTTCATAAAGTTAGCTCAATCAGGAGCTAAGCTTCCTCATAATTTTGACACATCAACCTTGAGGGAGAATGAGGAAAAACAAAAAGATACATCATTTGAAAAGCCATCATTAAGATCAATTTGGCCTTTTCTTTATGATGATGGGTCATTCATGTCTTCATCTTCCTCACAAAAAGAAGCATTTAAGAGCAACAAACCTATCTTGGATTAAAGGAAATTTCATGATGATCCTATTTGTGATCAAGATAATAAAGAGTATGAAGAGAAACGTACCACTCTCAAGCAAGATCTAATGCACAAACCTCCATCTAGCAAGGTTTCTCCCATAGCTTGTACTCCTTTCATCCTTCGTCCATCTCACAAACCTTCATCTAGCAAGGTTTCTCCCATAGCTTGTACGCCTTTCATCCTTCACCCATCTCACAAAGCTTCACAACTATCCAAAATTCCTGCATCAAAGAGTGAGCCTAATGATGACACTTTTCACGTTGACCATATCTACTCTCAAGGGCTACCTCTAAAAGAAACCCAAGCTAACTTACATCTTATTGCAGATCATTTTCATGCTTCGAAGATCTTGGTCCCCAAATCTTCATGTGCTTCATTGCCTATTATACCCATTCAAAAGGATCCTACATCATTCCTCCAAACATCCCCCACACATATCCAAATATCTACCTTGTCCTAGAAGTGGCTCCATGTCGAGAGGATAATCCAAAGAGAAAAGAAACAAATATCGGTAAAGATCAAGATCAAGATTCTATACAATCCCCTCCCATAGTTGATGAAGGTCCCATATCGATAGAACCCTATGATGATCCCCTTGCATCCTTTCATGTATTCCAAGATGATGTCCTTCCATTCCAAGAACAAAGTACCCTTCCAAGTTCCATATTTTCTCCACTTCCCAAGCAAGATCAAGATATCACTTTCACAATTTCCAATGAGCATATTGAAAATCAAGAGAAAAATACCCTCTCTACACCATTCAAAGATCCTTGTCAAGATCAAAGTATCCCATCATTTCCTTGTCATATTCCTCCATGTTCACCTCAAGAAACCATCATTCTTCCAAATCCCTTGCATGATAATAAATCCATTCAAGCTTCAATTGATCCTATCAAATGTGTTCCTATCAAAGCTATTCATGAGCCTATTGGTATAAAGATAAATCTTAAAGATGAGCACCTTGGAAATGTAGCTCCTTCTGAAGATGTTGATATCCCTTTCACACCTTATATCCCTCCATTCAAGCACAACCATATACCTTCACTATCCTCCAAATCCATTTTGGGTTCCTATGTCCCAAAACAAAAGTCTTCATCCCTTCCATCCATATTAGGTCCATATATTCCTCCATTCTCCATTCCTATCATCTCTAGCTCTCCATTCACTTACCCTACCATGTATCAAGATCAACGAAGGCACACATACTTGAAGAATGTCCAAACACCAATCCATATGAACCCTCCATATTAAATTTCCTATTCATCCACAATTCCTAAGTCTTTTGGAAGCAATTTTGATGTGCAATATAAAAATCATAAATCCAAGAATATATATGTGTATAAAAATCACAATGTCCCATCTAATCGACATGTGAATGAAAATAAAAATGAACTATCCAAAAGACCGCAAAGGTCCACAAAGAAAAATGAAATATCCAAAAGGCCGCAAAGGTCCACCAAGCAAAAAGAAAAATCAATAAAATGTGGGTTTTTAAATCCCTCGTTGAAGAAATGCATTCAAAAGCATCACAAAAGAAAGAAAAATCAAAGACTATGTGGATTCCCAAGTCACTTTTGAAAGACTTGCACACAAAAGAAAAATCAAAATTGACATTCAAGCTTCCAAAGGCTTCCATTCCATCTCCTTACAAACATCTTCCACTTTCCAAGTCTAATTTGGGTTCCTATATCCCAAAATCCACTACCACAAAAAGATCCTTACCTCCTTCATCTATTGTTCCTCCATCATTCCACCACTCTTCAAAGTGTGTCTCAAATTTGATCTTGCCAACATTTCCATCTACAACATACCTTCTTCTTATCCTCACATTCATTTTCCAACACCTACTTTCCATATTTCCATCCCTCTTATCCAATCTATGGCATAAAACCTTTACCGCCACTTACCTTTATGCTCCATATCTATCATTTGTTGTCACCTTATCAATATCTTTGATCATCCTAGCCATACCCATGGTTTATTATAGCATATCTTTCAAAAGAGCATTGTCCAAAGATCCTGATGTTGGGAAAATATTGAAAATACAAAAAAAGAAAGAAAAAAAAAGAGAAAAAAGTGCCTTGGTGAAAACCTAGCAATAGGCACCTTGGTGGAAAAAAGTAAAGAGAAATAAATATGTCCTATGGTGAAAACCACTTCTTGTGGCACCTTGGACAAGTACCATGATGAAAACCTGGCAAACAGGCGTCATGCGTAATTCCTCCTTCTTGCACTCTACACTTGGGGGCAAGTTTCATCCATGCTATCCTGCATGTTCCTATCATGTATCTCACTTACATCCATATTCCCTCTCTCACCTTTAATCTTGACAAGGTTGAACACATCCATGAGCATTAAGTATCTTGACATCCGTTATCATTTCCATCAGCTTATTTACTTGTTACATCCATGTTACCCTATCATGATCTTGCTTATCCCAAATTCACCTTCATTATTCCTTGAAATTCTTTCCATAATCCCAAAACATCCCTTCATAGCCTCCATCACCCCTTTATCCTAATTGTGTTATCTTATCCACATCTTACCCAAATTGACCCCTTGGTCTTGATAAAAATGAAGAACTTAAAATACAAAATTTGTTATCAAAAACTTCTTGACATGTCCACTCTTTTGGATCCCTCATTTTCATGATAGTAGATCGTTATCCTATAGGCTATCTAGCACTGCATCATTGGCTTCCATGGCTTATCCAAAAACATGCTTCACATTGCTATATCATTTTTCCTTAGCTTGGGTAATATTGAGGAGATGGTCCTACAGGTCACATTCACATGCTTCATCCATCATGCCATTCCCATCTCTAATCCATCAGCATGCAAATCCATCCTTCATGTCCTATATATTGCTAGACATTGGGGGCAAACCAATGTGATCTTGTTTGAGAGCTGGTAATTTCTAAAAAATATAAAAAGTAAAAATCTAAAAAATCCAAAAATCCAAAAAAAAAAATGTTTGCATAAAGTGCTTTGAGCTGCATCTTGCATAAACCGAGCCTTTGTAATATTTTGGAAGTTTTCCCAAGTCCAACATTTTTCCTATCCAACTAGGGGCATTTGATCTTAATCAGCGGATTTCAACATACATGCATCAATTCACATGATGCAGTGCATTAAACTCAAATAGATTCAATAGTGCTACTTTTGGTCACACATTAGAGGGAATTATCGGAGCTTCAGAAGAGAGACATTTTCTTGAACCTTTGATGGATATCATTTTTCACAACCAAGTATTTTGATCCTACAACTTGATCCTTGAACCTTCATTGACTTTATTATTCAGGATTAAAAATTGATATCACTTAAATGATCAGAATTTTGGAAATTCTTTTTGGAAAATCTTGATACATTGCAAAACACTTGAAGCTTTGATGATCTTTATTGGCTTTTTATCGTGTCTTTTTAGCTAATCGATGATGTTTTGACTAGATTGGCGATGATGGAAACATGATATTTTTCTTGTCTCTGGGTGACTGTCTTAAGGGAGATCCAACAACTTATGTGAATTCATCTAATGACATGGTCATCAAAGAACCATCGAGGACTTTCATATAGGGTGGAGGGTTGACCTTTGTTTGTTTACGCAAATGGATACCTTGGCTATTTAGATCTTCCATATCTTAATACCAAAATCCAATTGCAACATTGAATCCGTTGAAACCGGTATTCATACTCCCATAGTTGGTTATTCAACTAGTGAGGGTTGTACTAGTTTCCTAAAGGTTACCAAATGCGATATAAGGCAGTATTCATATCATCATAATGTGGTTAGTGATGGTTTTACTTGCTTTCTGGTCCTACAATGCTCAATGATGAAAATATTTCTCTATGGCATTTCTTTGCTAAAAGCTAGTGACAATTAGTTGCATTGCATTGCATTTTCATGTTAGATTAAGTGCATAGTTTCTAGTATTTTTCCAAGTGAAAAGGGGTTCACCTATTATCCTAATCAATCATTAAAGGGGGGTTCAATTAAACACTTCATCCTTGGTTCCAATCAATAATGTGAGATTATCTTTTGCATTCATTCATAACATTACGCATTATTCATTATCCTTATATCAAAAAAAGAAAGAAGATTCATTAATCATTCATCATTTGCATACATTTAGTTAAGGATTGCATTGTAAGAGTTGCATACATCAAAAAAATCAAAAACATAGTTGCATTCATCATATATCCATATTTCCATAATAAAACATTTGCATCCATACATTGAAAATCAGAAAAACATATCAAAGTTACATTATCATTTGCATTCATCTATCTATATCATATGTAAGATACATTGCATCCATAGCATAATAAAAAGTAAATGCATCATAAACATCATATAGAGCTGCATATAAAGATAATCTCACATAAACATATCAAGAGAATCAAGGAAAGTCCATAATCATATAAGTGTCCATAACATCAAAGATCCAACAAATCTGTCTATCAAAGATACAATATCATCGACAAAATGATACATCAGAGTCCTAATCAATAAATATAACATGATACAAATCATCATCAAGGAAATCATCAACCTCATCATCTAATCAATTAGGGGCAACCTAATTTCTCTTCATTACCTGTATCTACATCTGCATCTGATTCATATCAAATGACCCTATCTATCAACCTTCCACCATTAATCTTCTCATCAAATCCAATCCAATCAAATATCAATCAGTCAAATCATCCAATTGATCATCTAACGTCAATCAAGTTATCCTATTATCCTATTTGCTCTTCTTGAGCATATCAAATCTCCTAACTCTATATCGTGAGGAAGGAATATCATTATTTTGTCTCTCTAGATCGTGAGAGAAAAATATCTATCCTATCAGTTTTCTAGTATCCGATTGACATCAATACAATATCAACCAAGTGATTTTGACTGACATCAAACTGGGGCATTTGTTGTGACCTTGAATATTATCAATGTTTTCGGAAATGAAAACATATTGGATCTACTATCTTTCAATTTCATCATTTTTCATATTAGACGATCAATTTGTTTTCATTTCTGAGGGGGCATCATCAAAGTATCAAATTGGCATCAATATCAAAATTTGCATCATCATTGAATCTGAGGCATTAAAATTTTGAACTATTATTAGTGGGGTATGTTGCATCAATTTCAAATTAGGTTTCAAATCAAGTTTGTATCAATCAATCAAGTATCAAATTAGTGATCAAGACATGTAATTTTCTTTGAATCAATGTGCTACACACATCAAATCAAAGAGGGGCATTTGCAGACACCCAAAACTGGGCAGGTGTCTTAGAATCAAAATTTGCAAAATCTTAGCCAAATGCTCTAATTTTCATCAAAATGGATCAAATCAATTTTAAATGGACATTTATTAATCAAAATTGGACAAAGTCAATTAAATCAAAGGAAAAATCAAATGATGACATTAAATAATTAAATACAAGCTTAAAGAGATCAAAAACACTATATAATTGATTTTAATCAATTAATTGTATAGTTTTAAATCAAAAATCAAATTGAACCTATTCCCTTACATGGCTAATTTAATTAATTGATGGAATTTAATTAATCCTAATATCTTTCAACATAATTTGAGCAACCAATAAGAATTGAGAACACAATGCACATGGATCACTCCAAAATAGTTGAATCTCAATCACACATTTTCAACTTTGAATCTCAACCACTCAAATTTGTCTACTTGTCCAAATCTTTGAGACAATCATTTAAATTGTACCCCCATTTAAAAATATTTCAAATTTTTTGACTCAACCAAGGCTAAACCATGATCAAATAACTCTACCCCCTACCCTTGGGATTTTACTATAAATAGAAGTCATTTTGAGAGCATAAGATCTTAGAAAATTCAAGTGCATAGCATCATCATTATAGGCAATTTGAGAGCAATATATTGAGCATTTGAGTTTATCTTTGAATCAAATTGAGAATTGAGAGCTAGATTAGGCATATTATCATAATTTCTCATTCTAGGATTGTCACTAGTAGAGAATAAGGCTGAGAGCTCTACTTACCAAACTTAGATAGGGAACCATGAGATGTCATGGATGTTAATTTCAATTCTTTAGTTTAAATTTCCATTGTATTTGCATAGAATTGTAGTTAATTGTCCTAATTTCATGAAGGTGTAAAACATTCACACACAAATGGTGCCCAATAGAGAAACCTCGACCTCACTGGTCTGGAAGCAATAAATCACCTATCAATGCACCTAACACCGCTGGCAATGTGGGAAATGAAGCAAATTGTGCCCATGTAATGGTATCATCACCAATGGTATTATCCCCAAATACCCATCTACAAACAGTGCCATCATATACAAATTCGTAATCAATATCAAAATTTGCATCATCATTGAATCTGGGGCATTAAAATTTTGAACTAATATCAGTGGGGTATGTTGCATCAATTTCAAATCAAGTTTCAAATCAAGTTTGTATCAATAAATCAAGTATCGAATTAGTGATCAGGACATGTAATTTTCTTTGAATCAATGCCCTATGCACATCAATTCAAAGAGGGGCATTTGTAGACACCCAAAACTGGGTAGGTGTCTTAGAATCAAAATTTGCAAAATCTTAGCCAAATGCTCCAATTTTCATCAAAATGGATCAAATCAATTTTAAATGGACATTTATTAATCAAAATTGGACAAAGTCAATTAAATCAAATGATGACATTAAATAATCAAATACAAGCTTAAAGGGATCAAAAACACTATATAATTGATTTTAATCAATTAATTGTATAGTTTTAAATCAAAAATCAAATTGAACCTATTCCCTTACATGGCTAATTTAATTAATTGATGGAGTTTAATTAATCCTAATATCTTTCAACATAATTTGAGCAACCAATAAGAATTGAGAACACAATGCACATGGATCACTCCAAAATAGTTGAATCTCAATCACACATTTTCAACTTTGAATCTCAACCACTCAAATTTGTTTACTTGTCCAAACCTTTGAGACAATCATTTAAATTGTCCCCCCATTTAAAAACATTTCAAAGTTTTTGACTCAACCAAAGCTAAACCATGATCAAATAACTCTACCCCCTACCCTTGGGATTTTACTATAAATAGAAGTCATTTTGAGAGCATAAGATCTTAGAAAATTCAAGTGCATAGCATCATCATTATAGGAAATTTGAGAGCAATTGAGCAAATTGAGAGCAATTGAGAGCAATATATTGAGCATTTGAGTTTATCTTTGTATCAAATTGAGAATTGAGAGCTAGATTAGGCATATTATCATAATTTCTCATTCTAGGATTGTCACTAGTAGAGAATAAGGTTAAGAGCTCTACTTACCAAACTTAGATAGAGAACCATGAGATGTCATGGATTTTAATTTCAATTCTTTAGTTTAAATTTTCATTGTATTTGCATAGAATTGTAGTTAATTGTCCTAATTTCATGAAGGTGTAAAACATTCACACACAGTCCTAATAGACACCCAAACTACAAACACATAGTATACACTAGAGATATTAGCAACAACATCATGAACCTAAAAAGATAGGAGTGTAACATCTACAAAACATACAATCTTTGTTCAAAACTACAAATCCATATCATCAAATGAGAAGTAATGTGGACCATTATTGTAAGAAGTTACCAAAGCACTTATTTGTAAACATACTCTTCAAAATTCTTCAATGATCAAAACACCTTTGTAGTAGCAATTTCTCGCCAAGAGCAACAAGAGAGATAGAAAAACAACCTATAGAATCATACAACCATGCATACTAATGTCATACTTCTAATTCTCATTTCAATAATGGTATGCTTCTAATCCTCATCTTAGTGTGACATTTTAATGATATCATATCACATTCACCATCTCTCAATTAAAAATATGATTATCTACATACATTATAGTCAACACAAAGGAGAGTTGACATCCAACCAACTACAATAATTTAGACCATCAATACAACATCTCAATGCAATGCAACATCATTAACACAACATGGTGTGACATCAGCACCAAGTAGGTGGACATCCACAAAAGAGAATACTTAGCCATCAGTCGCCATCAACCATCTATCACTAGCATAATCACAAACTTCTATTTTACACAACATACCAATTACATAGCAACAACACATCTAGTATACATCTTTCCTTCAACAAACTCTCCATCTCTACACAACCATATTAGGAGAGAGATGACATCACAATCATCAATGACACCATCATATCTAATAGTCTCACAACTATAGTATCAAAATAAGTAAAGGGTTAGTACAAAAGGTCAAGACCACACCACATATCAATAGACTCTCAACGCTAAGAAGGAAGAGGTTTGACATCAATGACAACATCAACTACCAACAGTCTCTCATTTTGTCATTGATGACAATACTTGTCATCATCTACTTCTTGTGTCACAAGCTCTTCACACTTTCTTCTCCTTTGACATCAAGGAGAAAGGGCCAAGAACTTCATAAATTCTTCATTAACTCCCCCTTTAAATTTGCACATCAAATATGCCATGTCTTCTCTTTATGTCATATACTATTTCCTATTATTAGTAGCAACTAGTTAAACCACCTATGCCTCCTGAGGAATAGACCACATTAGTCCAGGAGACAAAGGATATACATTGAATTTCTCCCCTTGTATAGATGCACTAACTTATTGATCTAGTTAGGAGGGGCAATAACCCCTAGCTTCTCCTAAAGGTACTCAAAAGTAACCTAACAGAGTGCCTTTTTCAAGATGTCTACAATTTGATCCTTTGTAGGAATGTGCTCCAAGATAACTTCTTGTTTTGCAACCTTCTCTCTCAAAAAGAGATAGATGATCTAATCTAATCTAAAGATAAGGAGGGACCATATCAATGATCTTCCATGATCAAATTATTGTGCTCCTAATCTTGATCATAGAGGAAGGGAGGGAAGGAGGGAAATCTTGAAGGATGACAACCAAAGCAACCCCAGAGGCATCACTAATAGTCATGCCAAGAAATAAGTTGCCTCAACATTTTCATTTAATTACTCTACTGAGGAAATAGTCAATGATGTTGTGAAGATATTTGACAACACTGCAATATCCTCAAGAGAGTTGACCATGCATGCCTCAAAAGAAAAAAGTGACTCAACCTAAAGTAATGAAGTGTCATTTGCATCATCAAACTTTGAAAAATGGGTAGTGACAAACTCCAAAGAAGGAAAAATCTTCTCAACTACAAAAACCAATGCAAATAGAGAAGTTGCATAAACTAATTTTCATGACAAAATTCAAGCACAAGGCCCCACTCAAACTTATGCTTGAATGTTGGAGGAGAATTTTTGTGTCAACTGTAGCAAGCCTAAGGATCCCAAGATAATTGTGATGAGGGTCTAGAGTTGGAATAGGTGGAAAAAACATGATTGAATTGGACACAACATGTGTATGCAACATGTTGATGGGCGGAGAAAGTGACGAGATATCTAGAAGAAAGGTGATGATTGGAGGCTCCAAGGATAGAGAGATGATCTCTATCCATTTTGGGTAAGGCCCATCAATATCCTTCTAGAGTATAAGGAAGTGTAGACATGTAAAAATCATCCTTTTGCATCAATATCAATTTTCCCATAAATAAGGTGGATCCATATTGTTATAGTAATATATTTATTATTCATTATATTATTATTATTCATATTTCTCCATTATCTTATTAATATCATGTCATTAATCATACTTTTCATTATAATATTTTAATTATTCATATATTCATTTCTCCATTAAACCCATTAAATAAATAAACATATTATATTATTATTTTATTAAATCTCTAAATCCCTCTCACATCCACTTCACCCTTTATTTATAATATTCCACCTCTAACATTTACATCCAACTGCCACATGTGGGATTAACACTTACAATTCCATGTCCACATCTTTTATTCCACATCCATCCTAGTATGGGATTCCCCCTTGAGGACCTCTATTTAAGTAATGCCCATTCTCATTTCTAACTATCCATTCTTGCTTACATTCATCATTTGCATACATTATAGTGAATTAGTAATCGGTGCATTTTGGATTATCTTGCATTCTTGTTTCTTTGATCATCTTTCCATTCATTTTAATCGTTGTTCTTGATAGTTTCTTGTACATGTTCTTATGAGAGCATCCATTATTGAATGCAAGATCTTGATAGATAGGAGGGCAACAAAGTGAGGTTTTATTTTGAGTGCATGTGTGTTTTAGATTAGATATTTAGTTTTGCATGTGTTTGTGTGTTTGACAGGTACTCAATTGTTCGATGTTGGAACAAATCTGAATCTTTGTTTCATAAATCTATTTCCCTCAATTTTTTAGCACATTTTATGATTTTTAAGGTCTTTTTATATATTTTTATGATTTTTAAGGATGTTTTCTGATTTTTATTGATTGTTTTAGGATATTTTATGAATTTTAGAGGTTATTTTATGATCACTAGTTCTCAAGCAAGATTTGTTTGTTTACATTGGATGTCTAGCAAGGCATAGGACATTATGAGTGGATAAATGAAATGATGAGACATAAATGCATGAGTGAATAATGGAGGAAGCATATGTAACCCAAGGTCACAATAATAACCCCACCATAATAACCACGCCATAATAACCCAAGGACACAATAACCCAAGGTCACAATAACCCATGGTCAAAATAACCCATGGTCATTTTCGATCAAGTTAGTATGCTAAAAAAGGGATTGTGAGGCACCATAGAGGATATTTAGGTCATTTTTAGACCATATATCCATTATATACCCCTAAAATAGACTTAAAACATCTTTAATATGCTTAAATAATGTATAAAATGGTAAATAATTATAGAATTAAAGACAAATTCGTGGGAATAAGCTAAATAAGAGTTATTATGAAAAGATATAAGTCAAAAGTCATTAGGAAGAGGCATTAAGAGGATATATAAAGTGGTAGAATTAAGAGAAGTAAAGGAAGGAAGAAGGGGAGAAGAATTAATGGGCATTAGATTTTGTGCCTCAGATATATGTAATCAATGCATTCAAAACACTTCTACAATCTCCTTATTATGTAGAACATGAGGAGACCTTGCAACCCATGATTGATTATTTTGAAGACACATGGATTGGAAGACTAACTAGAAGAGGCAACAAACAGTCACCCAAGTTTCCAATCACAATGTGGAACTGCTATTCAGCTATTCAAGATGATCTTCCCAAAACCAATAATTCTATTGAGGGATTACATATAAGATTTAGTGAGTTGCTTCAATCATCGCATAGCTCAATCTAAAAATTCATCAAAGCAGTGAAAAAAGAACACGGCTCCAAGAGAATAAAATAGATAAATATATGGTTGGACACACTACACAACCAAGAAGAAAAAAATACCATGAAATCAAAGAAATACTAAAAAGACTAGTTGATGGTTATGACAATAATAATATTTTAGATTATATAAGAGGCATTGCTCATAATTTACCACTTTAATTGAAAATTTGAATAAAAAGGTTTTTACAAATATACTTGTAATTTATAAATTTTGTTTTCCTTATAATCTTATGGGGTTATTTTGGCCATGGGTTATTTTGACTACGGGTTATTTTGGATTGGGTTCTTATGACCTTGGGTTATTTTGTCCTTGGGTTATTGTGGTCAGGTTATTTTGTCCAGGGTTATTTTGGTTGGGTTATTATGTCTTGTAATCCTCAAAGGACTATCTCATGATAAAATAACATATTTTCTAAGTTGAGGATTGGTATATGACAATGTAATGTGATGATATGGTGTATTGAATGACATGTGGTCTGAAAAAATGGACATTTCAAGAGGCTTTTAAAACTTGTTTTGCATTTTAATGTCCTTGATTTTGATCAAGATAAAGGGATGAATTTGGATAGGATAAATATAGGATATGGATTGGATAAGAAAGATCAAAGGTGGTAAGGGATGATAGAGGAAGGAAAGGGTAAGATAGAAGGTAGGGATTGAGGGTGTGGATGAGGATAAATAGATAGGATGTGTGATTCTCAATAAGATCCTTAGCCTTGTCAAGACCAAAAGTGGTAAAGGAAATGTGGATGTAGATAGGATAAATGAAGGATAAAAGAAAGTGTGGATAAGATGGCATGGATGAAATGTGCCCCTAGTGTAAATTGCAAGAGGATGGTGGATTATGAATGACATTTGTTTGCCATGTTTTCATCATGGTACTTGTCTGAGGTGCCACAAGAAGTCATTTTCACACATGGACAAAATTATTTCTCTTTACCTTTTTTTCATTTTTCATTTTTTTAAATTGTTTTTCAACTTTTTTCACATTTTTTACCTTTTTGACTTATTTGGAAGATAATGGATGTATGATAGAAGATGGAAGAAAGAATCAAAGATCTTGTTCTTTGGATAATACCCTTGAAAGATATGGTAGACCATGGGCATATACGATATGCTCAAAGATGTTGATAGGGTAAAGGGAGACAAAATGAATGATAAGATAAATGGTGACAAGGCTTTACTCAAAGGATTGAATAAGAAAAATGGATGTATAGAACATATGCATTGGATAATGAATGAGGTATTGGAAGACTTTTGTAGGATTAGATGGAAAGGGTGAAAAGATCAATGTTGGCACGCATCTTGGAGGGTGGTGGAGTGGGGGGAAAGTGGATTTTAGAGTGTTATATTTTCATGGAAAAAAGGATTTGGATTTTTGGACACGAGGACCCAATTGAGAATAAGGGGTTGGAAGACATTTAGATGGAGGATTAGGGGAAGTCTTTCGATTAAGCATCTTGAATGTCAATTTTGATTTTATTTCTGGTATGAAATTCTTGTGCGAATGAATTTAGAATCCACATAGATTTTGATTTTTCTTTTCCTTGTAATTTAGAATGTATCTCTCCAATGAGAGATTTAGGAATCCACATAGATTTTGAGTTTTCTTTTCCTTGTGATTCTTTATAGTGCATTTCTTCAGCAAGGGATTTAGGAATTGACATAGTTTTTGATATTGATTTCTCTTTTTTAATTTGGATCAAATATTACTTTTTTTTGACATGTTGATCCTTGAATTCATGTGGATTTGTATATTTTCAAGTTTTGTGCTTGGCATCCAAATTGATTTCTTAAGGAAATTGGGTTCATCGATGGATATGGATGATATGGAGGTCTTTTGGATGAGTTCATGTAGATAGACGGTTTGAAGGTACTCAAGGGTGTGTTCATTTTTTTACTTTGACTTATGATAGGGTAAGTGGATGGAGGGACATAAGGACACAAGATGGATGGAAGGGATGAAGGCTTAATTTTTGGGGTATAGGGACCCAAAATGGATTTACAGGATGGGGAATGCATATGTTTTCACTTAAATGGGAGAATATAGCATGTCAAAGGGATATCAACAAGAAGAAACATAGAAGATGGAGAAAGATGAGACACAGATGGAATAAGAGGGGAAGCAAGAATAGGTACAGATGTAGATGGTGTAGACACAAGAATCCTTGACTCACCCTTAGCCTTTAAAGTCACTTCAAGTTCCAAAGCCATTGCTTGTTGACGATACTTATGCTCATGTGTGAGATAGTTCCAACATAATTGGATACCAAGAAGAGAAGCTTGTGAAGGCTTACTAACATCCTACTCCATAAGAGAGGTCATCAGTGTCATCACCAGTAGAGAAGAAGGACCAACTAATATAGTGGTAGGTGTTATCACAATAACAGTTGTAGGATTATTTATGGATTCCCTTCTTCATGTTTCTCTAGGATAATTTGGAGGTATAAAGGGTACCCTTGAAGGATAAGAAATGGGCATTAGAGTTGAAGAGAAAGTGTGTTGACCACTTACCTTTTCCATATGTTGGCTAAATGTTTTGTAAGTCACTGTGACCACAACTTGAAAAACTGTAACTTTAGGCAATGTTTCACAAGATTTATTTCTCCTCTCCACAATAGGGGAGGCTCCCTTCTTACCATGGGTTTCTCCAATATAAACTTAATTGGAAATTACAAAATATGATGGTTCTCTTAATCAATTCCTCTTTTTTCAGGAATGACTTTACAAACAACTTATGAACAACACTAAGATTTAACAAAAAATACCTATTGCTACAATAATATTGATGGCTCTTGAGTTGATGTAAGAACAACACAAAAGACACCAATCTAATTTATATGAGTGGAATAGTTTCAAAAACCCAAAGTCTTATGCACTTATCCTGAATGAAAATTTAATAACCTAAACAAATCGTAAGGCACAAAGTCTCTTACCAAATATTCACTAATTTCTATATCAGAACTCAACACAAAAGCACAAATTCTTTTAGCCTTAAGTATTTGAAGCCACTATTTACCATAATAATTCACCCTTCCACAACACAAAGTCTTCAAAAAGATCAAATTGAACCATAACTCTAAACACAATATACAACTCAAAGTATGCAAGATTGAATTCAAATCTCTCTTGAACAAAGCATAACAATCACAATCAATATTCAGAAAAACTCATCACATAGCACCTTGAATCAACACAAAGTTTGAAAGCAAGTTGCCTCTTTTATTGAAAGCAATTCAATCTACATCCAAGCACAAAGTCTTAGAGTGCATATAAAAACTGGCAGATTTTTCTTACATTGCCAAAAGATGAAAATTACAATGAGGAACCCTCCTATATATATATGTGAGGGGTTGAGAGAAAAAGGTGGGAGAAACCCAACAATATTTGACCTATTTCCTAACTAACTTTGACTTATTCAAACTACAAGTCCAAACTAACTTGACTTGTAGTTGGATTGCATGCAATGACTTTGCAACTAAAGAGACCACTTGCAATTATAACTTGGTTCTTAATTACATGTAATCTATCAATTACAAAATGCATGATAAAAATAAACTAAGTGTCTGACAAGACATGACTCCTATTACATCATCCTTTGTTGATCTTCATGATGCTACTCAGATTTGGTGGAAGTATCTTGATCTGGAACAAGAACTTGCATCCTTGGTTGTTTTGCGTCATAATGGTGATTATTGAGAGAGAGAATCTTCATGTTTCTTTCCATTTCTATCGTGAAAGCATTCTATGTGTGCAAAAAATTCATCGTTCATCCCTTTCTTTGTATGGTTTAAAAATGATACCAAAAGTGAAAATTAGAATTTGGGAAGCACATTTCCAGTGCAAAGAAAATGGGAAGAACATTCACAAATGGGAAGAACTTATTGCACTTTGTGTACATGGGGGAAGTACTCTATATATTAAAAGTGTAAAATATGCCTCTTAAGACCAAATTCGGGTCTTGAAAGACCACCCATTACCAATTTGGAAAGATCATGGGAAGTTCATATATGTCATGGGTATAAATTTCTTGTAGTTGCACTTCAATATACAAGGGGAAGTACTTGTAAGTGTGAAAGACCTCCTTGTATTGCCAAGGTGGGGAGCTCAAAATGTAGGAACTTCAACATAGATCACTGGAAGTTTCATAATCTTTAAGTTTGGAAGAACAATTTGCATCTTTGTTGAACAAATTATTGGATTTATGAGAACAACGATGAGAACACTTGAGCAATCAGAGCATCTTACTTCAATTTCATTGTTTTGATAAAAACCCTTATTACTATGATTTGATCATTGTTATTCAAAACCAACTTGGCATCTCTCTAATGGAAGCAACATCTTTTATGCTCAGATATCATTTTTCATGAAGGAGAAATGAAATCCCCTTTCATAGTATTCTATTATATACAACCAACAAATATACTTTGTTCTAATTGTTCCAAAACATGTCTTTGATCTTCTCTTTTCCACAAAATTGTTGGAAGAAGAAGAACTGGAATCTGGAAAGGAATCCTTCAAAACATGACTCTACATGGGCGTTCTTGAAGACAAGTAAAAAACAAACACAAATATGTTACCATCAATGTGTTTTGTAGATCTAGAAAGTTCTTTGACAAATGGCACAAAATGAGAAATAATTTGCTTAAGAATATCAATTGCAACAAGCTTTGAGAAGGAATTTGCATGTAAAAAATGACACTCTTCTTCTTTAAAAGTATGATTTATACCCTAGATGGGTTTTTTAATCACATACACAAGTCATCTATGCTCCAATGATAATAAAGATGGGCTTTTGGTGATGTTTTACATATACAAATCATCATTTTTACCTTATATGGCCGACCAGGGGGTTTGGTAATGGATTTGCAAGTGTTTCTACTCATAAAAATGCCTTTTACAATGTGTAATAGGTATTAAAAACGTCTTTATGTAAAAATGGGATTTGGCTTTGTCTTTGCAAGTCAAAAACCATATTTAAAACGCAACGATAAGCTTTTAAATTGTAAAAACAAGTCAACACATGTATTTTTTTAAACAAAATAATACTTGCACAAGAGTTTAAAAAGCCCACGAAACAAGCATAAGTTTAATTTAAAACATCACTTTTGTTTTAAAGATGGGTTTCTTATGTACATTTACAAGATTTTAAACTTTTAAAGAGAAAATATGTAATCAGGCTTTAAAAGCCCACCATTACATTATAAACTTATTAAAATTCACATATTCTCATGCAATTATGTAAAGATGGAGTTTTATTTCCATTTTTTGAGTAAATAATACCCAAGATAATATGTACAGACTAACAAAAAGCCCACTTTGCAAGATTTTAAACAAGAAATGAAGACATGCAATCGGGCTTAAAAAGCCCACATGTAGTGTACTTTATTCCTTAATAACTCTAGAAATACAATTCCAATAGAGGCCTAAGATAGCTTGAAATGAGTGGAATTTGAAATGCAACAATCCTAGGGCAAAAACAAAACCAAAAGAAGCCAAAGAACTAATAAATCACCTTGGAGAATTTAAACTATGAAATTTTATGTAGGGTTGTCCAATTTTGTGAATACAAAATTGAGGACAACACCAGACATAGTAGGTTAAGGGATAGACATAGTAGGTTAAGGGATATCAATAAGAATGGGCAGCTCAAAAGGGGGACAAGCCTTATATTTTGACAATGTGGGTTTCTTTCCCTTGTCAATGCAAGACGTAGATGCAAGAAAAAAAGACACCATTAGACAATGTGTGGTTTTCAGCAGGTACAAAGGCTTACCTTGAGGAACATGATTGCCCTTAAATCTTGATTGATAGGGTGTAGAAGGTGAAGCACATTGCAAAGAAGGGGTAGGAAAAGATGTAGAAATGAATGTAGGAGGGTCCATACAAACTAAAAATTGAATCGATTTGTAAGATATATTTCTAGTCTTATACTTATTATATACCTAGAGTAGTAAATCCTCATGAGGAAGTAAGGGTCCCACCAGAGCAGGCCATAAATGATTAAGGTAGAAGCCCCCGTAGGACATCAAGGGATGTTACTTAGTATCCTAAATTGTGTGCTCAATGCCCTTGTGGGAGAACTTCAAACATTAATGAATAACTGAGGGGACTGCCCCCATAGAGACTAACCATAGGATGCTTAGCTTCACATAGAAGAGGCTCAACTCGCAAATAACTACAAATGTAGTTGGAACCACCTTGGGTTCCACAAGGACCATAAAGGTGGTAGATCCCATGGGGGAAATAAATGACCATTATGCATGCAAATGGTAGTCATACACTCATCATATCTCACTTGATGTGATCCATCAACAAAGAGGGCCTCCTCTATGATTACAACAACTCTACATGCAATATCAACCATAACACATCTAATGACATTACCATTAATCTTATAAGGGATGTGTAAATGAGAGGGTCCCTGCAATAGGGAAATTCAAGAGGTGTGAATGTTAAGTCCACATTTTTCGTCCTTTGGCTAGGAGGTGAGAACAAAGTGATGGTAACTAAGTTCACATTTATGGAATCACTTGATGTAGGAGAGGATAATGTAGAGATTAAGTTTGTTTTAATTCACTTCGGGTTTACCAATATGGAGGGAGGGGATTCACCACCCCTGAGATGATAAAATAAAAAGGGGAAAATGGATGAATACTACCTCACTTTATTAGGGCTTTGGTAAGCTAGGAAGATTAATTAAATGCAAGAAAAATGAACTAGACATATGCTTGTAAATATCAAATAACTACACAACACTAGATGATAAAAATATTCTAACTATAGGAACCAAAATGGGAGGTCACCAAGATTGAGTGATAGGCTTTTCAAGTTCTTTATCTAGGATGAACACACAACTCTAGGATGACAACACCATGTACACATGTCATATATAAAGAAGGTATATAAGCCATACCAGAAAGGTGCAAGGTTGACTAGATAATTAAACAATTTGCTAAATAACTAGAAATGATGATAGATAATGTTAACAAAAATAAACATAATGCTTTAAGAAAATAGAAAGACCAGGAAGTTCTTATAAACACCATCAATGGAGACATTCTCTACACTAATCCATTCTCCTATCCAAACCTACACAGAAGGAAGACAAATAAAAATGTTGGGGTAGTTGTTTAGAGCCTTGCCAAAGTCAAATCCCTAGTTTGGTGTTTCCACCTCCATGGATAACCAAGATCAATAGATCTTTGATAACTATGATAATAGATAAATGATAAAGGAACAACACTATTGATATTTTATCTTAAAGACAATGATATTAAATGCATGCAAGATGGAAGGAACTCCCTTTGATGCCATGAAGTCATAGCTCACTAGAAATAAGGCAAGAAAAAATGCTTTGGAGCAATGAAGCTTCAATAATAGCGAGTTGATGGATAGGTGCAAAAGAAGCAATTAGCCAACAATGAGGAGTTGTGAGAGATTTCAAGAATTACCAAGAAGAAGTGATTATTTCCAAGAGATTCTTGGAAGTAGCCAAGAAGTTACAAAATAAAGAAAATCAGAAGCATAAAACCAACCTGGAAGAATCCTAACATTGGTGGTTTGCAAGGGGAGGTATTACTCCAATTCTAGGAACGATAGGTGTAACACTATAATGGAAACCTTCAGATTGCAAATTCACTGAAAGGATGTGTGTTGCATGAATGTCTCTACAACATGCATGTGTCCTAAGTTATAATAGTCCACATCATTATAATTTCAAGGAAAAGCGATGGAAAAGCAAGTAGAGGCTTAGGTGGAGGCTTTGATTCAGCTAAAGTGAAGACACCATGTGTAATGTCCCGCGCCTAATTGCCACTAATTTTTTTGCACTTCTTTTACCTTCTCAACTATATTTATATTTTAATCAATTAGTTTTCATGCATTCACTAGTGAAGGCATTAAACTTGCTACTCATAAAAACTCAATTTTATGACGGCTTTGTTGTGTGTTTTCAAGTTTGCAATAATATTTATTGCTACTTGAGTATAATGATGAAGCATGTATATATTACCAACTAAAAATTCAAGATATCTTACAATGTTAATTGAAAATGATTGATCATTGTTGTTAAAAAGTTTGATTTGAAAATGTTATCATTATTTCAACTATTGTTACAATAAACTTGCTACAAAATGTTTCATAACTAGTTATTACATGAGTATGATAAATATGTCAAGCTAGATGAAATAGCACCTTGGAAAAGGGATATTGTTGTCTAATGCAAGTTTTACAAATTGACTATGATGACTATAATAGCCCGCAGTTCACCCTTACAAGGTTTTGACAACCTTACAATCTCCCAACTGCCCCACCAAACAAGCATAAAACTTGGCACCAAGAATCATACCAACAATTAATGCACTCAGCAACCTCTTGAACAAACCAAACTTGTTTAGATATGTTACAAGTCTAAAACTAAATGTAGAAGTTGTAGTGGAGTTATAGCTTACTTTTCATGGGTTAAGGCAACACAAAACACCCAAAATCTATTTCCCAATATATGAAACACTTATCCTAGTAATCCAAATTAGTAATGCAATGACCCAACATTCTTCAAAAGCCCTTAAAATATCACTATTCATGTTCATAGCTATGAGTCACAATTCATGTGACTGCAGTACCCATTAATGTCCAATACTCAACTTAGATTATGGAATAAGCCATACTAATGAAAGTAAATCCTCTTCCAAAAGAAGATCACAACCCTCATGCCAAAGAAATAAAATTCCAACACCAAATGTGAGAACAAAAAAAGGAATCTTCCAAACCCTTGCATCTCTCCTTTAATTCAAACAATGAAATAAAACATGAAATATCTAAATTAATTGCTCTATGAAATACCTATATGATATTTCCAACAATTATCCATAGTAGACCTTCCACTACCACATCCAATATTCTTCTAAAGGGATTTCATCCTCTGGAAGGTTGAGTTGAACCAACCCAAGAAATCACACAAGGTTTTTTCTTATCATCAGAAAAAATTGTCTTCAGCATGAGAAAATGAGCTCCAAAATACCTTTTTATAACTTCAAGCTCAATGCCCTAATTAGGGTTGTACAATCTTTTAAATTTAACTTGATCAACTCCTTTTATCTCCCTATTTTGGCATCCACTTATAAAAACATTTGACTAAATAATATAAAACCTTATAACCCCATAGCCACCAATATAAAGTTACTTTTTAATATATAAATAATGTTAAGTTTAATAAATCATTTAACTTTAATACTTTACCATTATTTAAATAATACCTCAAATGCCATAAGTTGTCAAGATATCACTTTTAATGTAATTGTTGACTATCTTAAAATATAACCTTACCTAAATCAATTGAAGTTGTTAGAAGATAATTGATGTTGACACGAGATCATACTATAAATAGTAGTGTCATTCGAAGGCCATGAGTCATCAAGATCATTAATGCAATCACTAATTATCCCAAAATAGTAACATTACTAGAACCAACTAAATCTGTAAGGTCACAACCAATGCAAAGATGGGCTCATTAATATAAATAACAATGTTCTTTAAAGACTAAAGAGAACAAACCCATAAAAACCTAGAAATATAAGTGTCATGCAAGAACTCGCTAGAAACAACAGTGCTCTCTAGTGACCATAAATAACAAACCTAGAAACAACTAGAAATATTAGCACCATGCAACCAGTTACTATAAATAGTAGTGTTCTCTAGTGACCAAAGACAACAAACCTAAAAAAACCCAATTTGATTAGCACCATACAATCACTTATTGTGAATAGTGGTCTTCTCTAGGGACCAAGGAGAACAAACCTAAACAAACCCAAAAAGATTAGCACCATGCAAGTACTTTCTATAAATATAAATTATCTTTGAAAATCCACTGAAAGGGAGAACCGAGTTCATGATGACAATAAGAACACTCCTTGTGAAACTAGAAACCTATAGGAAACCCTAAAATTTGGCCAACCCTAGTAGAATAAGAAGACATAAAAATGGGGACATTACATTATAGGACATGGAATTGCATAAGGTGAAATTTACAATGTCACAATAATAAATTAAGAAATACATATTACTCAAAGGTAATTTTTGTAGTTCATAATGTTTAAGTATAATGTGATGACTTACAAAAATAAATTATCCAATAAAGTATAACATTAAAATTAAAATTATTTAAATAAATAAGCTTTTTTTTCTTAATATAATTTAAAGACAAAATGATTAGGAAAGAATCTTTAGGTTTATCAAATAATAATTGGCATAAAAAAATGGCTCTGTCGATTCATGTGAAAGATCAGAAACACCAGGGATGGAAAATAAGGTTTTGGAATGCGCACACAAAGGATAATCTAAGGATTAATTCAGCTCTAGAAGCAAGACATCCTAAGGAGCCCTTCTCCTAGACTCCCAACATTCATGGTAAAAATAGATTTGCATCTGTCGAAATTCTAAAAGAAGGAGAAGAAGCCAGGGTGGCCATTGCTTTCACAATCAAGGGATTTATCCAACAAATCTTTCAACAAAGGAAGGATTCATGCTAAGAAAGAAAGTCTTCTCGGTGGATAGATTGAATGCCCAATTTTCCTTCTTTGAACATACGAAATATGCTAAAAGGTTTTATAGCCAAAACCAACATCTCCCTGCACAAAGTCAAGTTACGACAAACCCTAATGATTGAATCAAGGTAAAAAAAAAAAGGGGTTGTAAACCCTATCAACCCAGGAAGTTTCAACGCTCAAACATCTAGATTGAAAATCCCTTCAATGCCCTAGATATTGATAGTACTGGGGGCATCACCTCCCCTTGATTTGATCAAACTAATAATAATGAGGTAAAGAAGGTTATACCGCCATTAGAATCAATGATAAACATGGGTTTTGGAAGAATTGAAAAAGTAATGGATCTATGCAAGTGATTTGGCATTTTTGCAAGATGGAATGGTTTTGGAACTCCTATGAAGGAAATAGTGGAATGGTTTGTATCCGAATATAAGGATAAGGTAATTATTTCTATTCTCTCCAATGGCTTCTTCTTTGTTAAATGTAATTATATTAAGATTAAGAATAGCTTTCTTAGGGATGAAAACCCTAATTTTAAAGAATGCAATTTTGTTAGGAATAAGGTGTCTCAACCTTGGATAATTCCTATTCTTAGTATTTGTTTTGTAAAATGTATTTCTTGCAAATAATGTAATTAAGTGTGAGTGTACATGTCTAGTTGGCATGTTGATGTGTCGGCATCTTGAATTATGTGTAAGAAGATCATGGCTGAAACAGTTATGATGGATTCCTATGACACGTAAGAGCTATGTCTGGAAGATTCAATGACGGGTGAAGACATGCAAGACATGTGGCAACTGATTAAGTTGAGTACTGTACACTCTTCTACAATTGTGGGGTTCGGGGTTCCTATTTTCTCAGAGAAGGGTAAAACCCTAATACGGCTATCTTTGGAAGTTGCCCTAAAAAGGGAAGCACATGATATAAGCATTTTTTTAGGGTTGCAAAGATAGGTTAAGTTAGTGTATTGTTGGAACATTTTTACGCTGCTGCGATTTGTCTTCAAGAGTTGGAAATCTTCTGAAAGAAATTGCATTGCAAGTGTATTGTAAACTATAATAGTTTTGATAAATACATTGTGCAGGTTTTGGAGTGCTAGGGTTTTTACCAAAAGGTTTTCCCCAGGGTAAATCTTTGTGTCATTCTCTATTTTCTATATGCATGGTATATGGTTGCAATATCATTGTTAAAGTAGTTAACGAATCTGAAATTGTAAGGATTTAAAAGAATTTGCACAATACTTTCCTTTAGAGATTAATGTAGGAAGTTGTTTCCGCACCTGAGTTTCCTTACAAATTTTACATTTTTAGATTGGCAACCAAAATTTGACCCTAGGAATTTAGTTAATTTTAAAGTAGATAGAGCTATTTGTCTATCAAACATTCTAGTAGAATTAATAAACCTAGAAATCTTCAAGGAAGTAGGGAACCATTTAGGCTAGTATGTAGGGATGGTGAAAATAGAATTTTCGCAGTCTGATAATATAATAATTGTTAACATGGATATTAATATAAAATCCTTAAAACCAGTCTCTATTCAAGGTCTAGGAGAAGCTTTTGAAATTTGACTAGAATTCCTAGAATCGGAGTTAAAAATTGAGATGGCAGAGAAAGTGAAAAAGGTCATACAGGATAGGACACAGAGTCATCAGGGGTATTTAAAACCATAAGAAGAAATTTCAAGTACTTGTGATTTGGATATAGAGGAAGGGGAGATTGTAGAGGATAAGGAATCAAATATAACATTAGCCCTAGAAGGGAAAAAATAAGCTCATAATAATAATAACCCTTTAGAAGAAATCTCAGTTTTACTAAATAAGGAAGGAAGGGGATTCAGATTTATAACAAATCAGAATCCCGGGGAATTAGATAGAAAAGAAGGGGAGCCAGGAAGTTTTAGTATGGAAAACATGGAGGGAATACTCAGATCAACTAGCCCCTCATAAGAGAGACCAAATAGCCCAACTCAAGTGGAGGAGGAAGTTAGGATTATCACCGAACATCTATGTGATTTTGTGGTTGAAGATCTTATGAATCAATTTTTGGATGAAATATGTGACAAAGAGGAAGTTGAAAGACAAAGGGAGTTGTTGATAAAGGGATGTTTGGAAGGACAAGAGTCGTTGAAGAAAGATGAATTAGAGAACTTTCTAATGGATCTATAAATTTCAAAACAAAAAGAACATGAATCATTGGGAATTGTTGCAACACAGCCAAGAAAGAGCACCCCTGATTGTGCTAAAACAAATAAAAAGAGAGGCATAAAATCTCTTTTACAAATAAGAATAAGGGATGGGGGTGCAGAAGGATAGACCAAACTACCCGATATCTTTAATGCATGGAAGGGGAAGTTCCTTTCCAAATCACATTGAATGTCCTAACATGGAATGTTAGGGGACTAAATTCCCTTAACAAGCAATGAATCTTAAAAGATTTCATATCAAATAAGAAAGAAGAAATTTTAATGCTTCAAGAAACCAAGCTAGATAATAGGGACATCACCAATTTAAGGAAAAAACTAGGTTTTAGGGAAATCTGGGGTTCTCCGGATAGAGGATCTTCGTGGGGTCTCATTCTTGTTTGGGATCCTAGAGTTGTGAGCATCAAAGCAATTGAAGACCATGCAAATTGGAGTTGTGTTCTAGTTAGAAGTTCTCAAATAAAGTTAAGTTTTAGGATCTTCAATGTTTATGGTTCCATTTCCAACATGGAGAAGGTGAAAGTATGGAAGGAAATTGAAGATAAACTGGTAGAATATAAAGGTGAGGTATCTATTCTAGGAGGGGACTTCAACTCTATTACTAAAACCTCAGAAAAGTGGGGTGGGATACAAAAACTTCCTAAAGTACTTGAGGACTTTAATGAGTGGATAAATAGGAATGGACTTTTAGAAATAGCAACATCCAAAGACTTATTTACATGGAATAATCGAAGAAAAGGGTTTAGCTTCATAGCGGAAAAACTAGATAGATTCCTATATAATGGAAATTTGTCAGAAATACCTTTCACTATGGGTTCAAAAGTTAAGCCTATATTTAGTTCAGATCATTTTCCAGTGGAACTTAGGATCTTGATGGACAAGAGACCAAACAATTGTCCTTTCAAATTTGAAAAGATGTGGTTTATGGCTGATGGTTTTTTGGAAATGATTGAATGATGGTGGAGAGAATTAGAGATAGTTGGGTCAAAACTCTACCAAGTGGTAAATAAACTTAAAATCATTAAACATAATCTTAATAGTTGGAATGTTGAACACTTTGGAAACATATTTGAGAATAAGAAAACTTTGGAGGAAAGTTTGGAAAATCTAAATGAGGAGGTAATAGAAAAAGGGATGGATATTGCCTCATATGAATATGAAAAGCAACTGCTAAAAGAGTATGGGGGAGGTGTTAGCTAAAGAAGAGATATTCTAGAGACATAAATCAAGATAATCCTGGCTAGAGACAAGGGAGAGAAACACAAAATTATTTCATAATAGCAACGAGCAACGAAGATTAGTTAATAGGATAGCATCCATCAAAAATAATGTAGGAGAAAAAATTGAGGACCCTAAGGGGATTACAAAGGAAGTTGTTCAGTATTTTGAACAAATTTTCAACAATAGAGGTTTAGCAAATCTGGATGCACAGGAAAACATTATGAAAAAGTCCCAAGGATAATTTATCTTGAACAAAATAAAAAACTACTAGGAAAAATGACTATTCTAGAAGTAGGAGATGCCCTTAGGCAAATGAATCTGAACAAATCTCCAAGGCCTGATGGGTTTCTGGCATGTTTTTCCCAGAAATGTTGGAACTTTATAGGGGAAGAGGTAACAAAGGCATTAGAGGGAGTAAAAAATTTGGGAAAACTTCTTAAAGAAGTAAACAATACTTTCATAGCTCTGATCCCAAAGAAGGAGTGTCCATAAATTTTCAATGATTTTAGACCTATTGCACTTTGCAACACTCTCTACAAATTACTTACTAAGACTATGGCAAATAGAATCCAAAAACTACTCCCCAGCCTAATCAATGAAGAACAAATAGGGTTTGTTTTGGGAAGATCCATATATGATGGGGTAATAATTGCTCAAGAGGCCAGTCATTCAATTCAAAATAATCATGAACCTAGTATGTTAATAAAATTAGATATTAAAAAAGCCTATGATAGGGCAGAGTGGAGTTTTTTCATAAATTTCTTAGAAGCCTTTGGGTTTTCTAAACAGTGGGTTAACTTGATCTATGAATGTATATCTACCCCAAAATTTTCAATTTTGGTGAATGGATCACCCAATGGATTATTTGGGATCAATAGAGGACTCAGACAGGGAGACCCAATATCTCCCTTTCTTTTTATCCAGATGGCATAAGCATTTGGAAGATAAATAAATAATGCTCAGAATGAAGGAACAATAAATGGTATTAAGATTACAAATGATCTCGATCAAACTACTCACCAACAATTTGTGGATGACACTATGTTATATGGGCAAAGTACCATAAAGGAAGTCAAAGCATACAAAACAATCCTAAGTCAATATACTGAGGCATCAATGCAAGAGATTAACCCAAAGGAGTCTAGGATCTTCTTTTTTTAAACTCATCCCAACTTAGAGAAGCAAATATAACATATTTTAAATTTCAACAAAGGAAATCTTCCTTGCGAATACACAGGACTTCTTCTAGACACTAGGACACACTCAACAAAATTATGGAATCAAACAACTAAGAAAATAAGAAAAAAAATGGAGTCATGGAAAGGAAAATGGCTCTCGATAGCTGGCAAAGCCACTATGATCCAATCTGTCATCTTGGCACAACCCATTTATGAACTATCATGTATTGACCTCCTAGGAAACAAGAGGGAGGTACTCAATAGACTTTTACGAACTTTCTTCTAGCAGGGAACATGGGACAAAAGAAATATCTTTGTTTTAGCATGGGACAAGGTGTGTAGACCAAAAGATGAGGGGGGAGTAGGGATTAAGGACATCAAACTCCAAGGGAAATCCTTGGGAGCCAAAATAGTTTGGAAAATGTTCAGAAATCCCCATCTTAAATGGGCTAGAATATTAGCAAAGAAATATCTCAGTGATTCTGATCCTATTAACATTTTTAGGGAGAAAGCACCTCCAAGGGAGTCCAAGATTTGGAACTTTATGATGGATTGTAGATCAATGATTCGTGAAAAACTAACGTGGAATCTCAGGAAAGGGGAAGAAGCTCTTTTTTTGGAAGACTCTTGGGGAGGTTATAAAACTATGGAGACTAACGATGACTTGGTCCAGTCAAGAAGTATTCTTGAAGCCAGATGGGGGAAGAGAATTATAGACTATGTGACCTTAGAGGAAGATGGGATGGGATGGAAGTGGAAAGATTTTAAAGACATTTAAACCTTCCGTTCTCAGAAAAAAAAAAAAAGACTCTAAATAGAATTTTGGCAGAAAGGAAAACAACTTTCAATTTAGGAAAGGACAAGTTGATGTGGGATGGAAGTAAAAGTGGGGAATAAAACTCAAAGGAAGAATAAAAACTTCTGAGATCCAAGCATATCAACACAATAGAGGCTCTTTGATGCAAGGGCGTTCTAGGGTACTCGGTGAATCTACATGGGAGGTGTATGTTTGGCTGGTGTTACTTAGTTGCAGCCTTGATTGACGGTCTCGGTCATTGAAGGAAGCTCGGTCGCTGAAGGAACTCGATAATCTTTGGCACCCGGTGAAAGTGTTACTCGGTGATGCTTGTGGTGCTCGGTCAACACTGGTACTCGGGGATGCCTGGCATGCTCGGTTATTTCACTGTTGCTCGATAGTTTTGGTTTGCCGACTAGAGTTTTGTGTGATTTGTTGGGCCGACTTGGTGCATTTATTGTTGGTAGTTGTTGTTACAGGCCGACATGTTGGATTAAATGTTTGTAAGGATATTTTGATGCTGACTTGTATTGCATTTAATAATTGTTGGGGGGAGTTAATGGTTTCATCCATCCGACGTGTGGTTGATGATTAGTATTTATAGGATGTTTGGGTAGATGTTTAGGGATCATGAAGAGATCATCAGGAGATCAATGGGAATTCATGACTTGGAAGACTTAGTGAATCAGATTTGAGGTTCTGAAAGCTAGAGTTGGAAAAGTTGTGGAAAGGATCTTGCATGATCTTGCAGATCATATTGTTATTTGATAGTTGTAGTTACAGAGCTAGTGGTTTGCACACTTGGAGACAAGGAGATTGCTTGGAGGCTTGCGAGCTCAAGTTTAGATCTGCCTTAGGGTTTCCATTAGTTGCTGATAGTTTTTAGAACTGAACTAGCTGAGATTGTGTTGGATCTGTGTGGATCTTGCAGAATTATTTCTGATTGTAATTGGCCCTAACTCAGAAGGCCTTATAGTCGGGCATGTTAACGAAAATCAGGGTTAAACAATTATTTTATTGTTGTGTTGTTGAGTATTCCGCTGTGTTGATTGTTGGCTACAAGGTTTGGACTTCCCTAATTGGATCCTCCATCCTTGACTGCGTCACTCTTCGTATTACTTTATGCTGGAACAAGGTCTGCTTTCCCAAAGAAGGACTTTTTACTTGGTTGGTTTGGAACAAAATGGTCTTAACAGCTGAAAGATTTAGGAAAATGGGTTGTCATGATCCAAGCATATGTTCTTTATATAAAAATGAGGAAGAAAGCATTGATCATTTATTCTTAGAGTGCCCCTTCTCTAGACAATGTTGGACATGGCTATGCTCACAATTAGGCTGGACATCAGCCTTCCCGAGAATAGTCACAAAAATGCTTCAAGCATGGCCTTTCCTCAAAAAAGAAAGCATATATGGCTCACTATGGATTTCTACCCCCTCGATTGTCTTGTGGGAACTCTGGAAGGAGCACAACAAGAGGATATTTCAAGATCAAAAGATGGATGTAAAGCAACTCCTTAACAAGATTGAATCCTCAATCATAGAACTCACAAACAATTGGGTTATGAACAAGTAGAAAAAGGAATCAAAGATGTCACACTAGGATGAAAAAATGAGAGGAAAATGGGTAGGTCTAAAACTTCCTCCTTATGTGGGAAAGGGGGAGACATTTCATCCAAGAAGTGGTAAAACTGTAAGTGGCTACACCCAAAAATGGGTGGTTTAAACTCAATTTTAATGGAGCATCTCGAGGAAATCCTGGTAGAGAAGGTATAGGATGTAGTGTCCACAATTCAGATGGTGAGGAGATAGCGAAGGTGGAAAATCCATAGGAATAGAAACCAATAACTAGGTAGAATTAACGACTCTAGTGGAAGGTCTAACATTATGTAAAAGTGTTGGTTGCAAAAAGTTAGAAATTGAAGGGGACTCGACAAGTATCATAAATGCCTTAAGAAAAGGATCCCTCCTGAATTGGAGGTTAGATTCAATCTTATCAAAAGCAATTAAGATATGTAAATCCTTTGATAAGATCATAATTAACTGTAATCACCTGAAAATGGACAAGAACAATCAAGTGAGCAATCAAGGCAAAAATCAAGACAATAAAATCAAATCAAGCTAAAATCAAAGTAAAATTGCAATCAAGCCATAATTCAAATTTAATTAAAAATCAAAAGCCATAAAATCAATTAAAATTGAATAAATCAAATGAAATCAATTAATTGTGCAATTAATCTAAGTAATTGCATAGTTCATTTAAAACAAATCAACCCATTCGAGGGGTGCACATGGCTAAACATATTAATTAAATTCAATTAAATAAATCATATTTTACCTCAACCACCAAATGGGAGGAAAATGCATCAACCTATAGGATTTGAGAACCAAGCTCACATGGATCAAGCTCACATTGAATCTCCATCACCCATAAGGAGAAAGAATCTTGTCCACCCATTTTGTCCTCTTGTCCCAAGCTTTGAGGATAAAATATTTAAATGGTCTCCAAAGATGGAACCATGGACTTGACCCTAACCTAACCTTGATCAACTTGACTCCACCCCCTACCCTTGCCAAAATCTATAAAAGCAAGGCATAATTGAAGAACAAATCATCCACAAATCTGAGAATAGCATCAAACCTCTTACAATTTTAAGCTAGAAAGGCAAATCTAGGAGCTAATTAGTCTATTTCTTTTGGAATTGACTTGTTTTAGCTTGTATTATCATACTTTCTCATATTAGGACTGTCACTAGTGAGAGCTTGCTGAGAGCTCTTCATTAGCATCCCTAATTAGAGAGCCATAGAGTGCTCATTTGTCTTTTAAATAGCTTAATTGGATTTTTTTTGTGGTAATTTAGTTCTTATTTTGATTTATTTGACAAAGCTAACCCTATGAAGGTACTAATCCTAGATTTTTCTACAGGGCATTTGATACTTTTAACAATGCTTTCAATCATTTAAGCAGTGCATTTAATAGATTCTATTGTGTATTTGATTAAATTACAAATTTCCAGAATCTAACATTCGAAAAATGATTTGTCTATGTCTGTAGGATGATTGGTCATAAAAAAGTCAAAAATCCAGAGACCAGATTTAATAGTGAAGCAAACAACTTGGCCAAAAAGATTAAAGAGGAGAATATTACAAACATTTAGCTGGTTTTGGAGAACTCACAACAAGAAGTTGAGGTATATGAGCATTATTTGAAGATTGTAGAAGCATATAAATATAAGTTTGCCTCATTAAATTGGATCTATTTACCTTAATCATTTTGTTTCAAATTTGATAAATAAGGTTAGATTTCAATTTTTTTCTTGTTTTTCTTCATATTGCTTGTTTGTGTTGACTAACTTGTTGGAGGAGAGGCAAAAAAGAAAGAACAATTGTCACTAGGTAAGCATAAATCATGGAAAAATCATAAAAAAAAATGCCCCTAGCCTTTGCTAGCCTCGATTGAAGGTAAGCCTAAACTTGGTCAATTTTTCTTTAAATTGTGGCCTTATGATTTTTGCTCATATCTAGTAATTAAAAAGCTTAAAGGATAAAATCAAGCACTAAATCAAACAACCCCTTGTTTGTGGAAAAGAGTAGAAATACTCAATTCCCATTAGTTAGTGGGTTTTGGTAATTGAACCTTGTTAATAGTGTCTAGGAAGCAAGAATATATAGGGATATGCTCTTCACCTTTTGGTGAATCAAACTCCTAAAACCTATCTCTTAATTCCATTTTTATCGCTTTCAATATGAATATGTTAGATCTTTAGTGGGCTCGCCTCCCGAGATTTGCCCTAACAAGGCTGGTGAGAGGGACAACCCAAAGTGGGATACATTTGCCTTTGCCAAAAAAATCCAACCCACTATAAAATGAAATGCATGCATCCTTAATGGGGTGTGTGACAAAAGGATATTAAGCTTTCGAACTTCCTCGAGTAGTCCTTCGGGATTGCGCAAAACTCCAACATACTGGTGGTGGGAAGCCTCCTATTTTTTGGAGGATGAAAACTTAATGTCCATTTTTAATAGAATCTTGATTAAATACCTTGTTAAAATAGCAAAGCCTACCTTATATAGCCATGTTTACGAACCAACTTGTGAACTAGGTAGATTGCTTGAAGTGCTTTTTCATGAAAAACTTGTGATAACATCCTTACAAATTCAAACACTTTTTGTGTAGAGGGTTAAAAAGAACATGTGTATTTGTGATTGCTTTGTTTGAAAAATATGTACAACAAGTAAGAGATATCCATTTTGAAAATTTATCTTATATTTTTAATCTCTTCATAAAAACAAACAATTACCAAGTTTGGGGAAAATAATTCAAAATCAAACCTTGTTGAATGTCAATTTCTACATGATCTCATAGACTCAAATTATTTTTACAAGAAGACAGCACTTGCATTGCAAAAGAGGTCCCAGAATTTGAATCTCAAAACTCTTTCATAAATCACAACCAAGGGGATTGATCTAATTTATGAAACCGAATTACAATACCTGGTGTGATACCTGCAGTATTGTAGAATTCAACACGAAAATTAAGAACAACAAGATTGCAAACCAAAAATTGATCCATTCTATTTGAATATTGGAGTTTATACAAATCTGATGGATCCCAAGGGTCATCAGAACCCCTTGGAAATGAAATGAAGAGCCATCATAATATTTATTACAAATAAACCATTCGAACTATAAAAAAGTATAAAAAAAACTATATATAAAAATTAGGTCCACTTGGAGAAGGCATAACTTTCTAGTCTTAGCTCCGAATTGCGAACCATTTGATGCATTGGAAAGTTATTCAAAAGATCTAGAATCAAATACCATCCAAGCCCAGAAATGCATTGAAGACCCTCAAAAATGCAATTTACTAAAACATAGGAAAATTTGAAAAAAAAAATAGATTTCAGTATTTTCCCAATTTAATCTTGATCAGGGATAGTCTCCCAAATCTTTTTGAAAAGAGAATTGATTCAATGGAGAGAAACTTTTCATTTCATGATTACATCCATGGAGGAAACAATGATAGCATTAATAATTCCAATCAAGGACCTAAGGAGACACTCGAAGATAAAGCTAATAGGGTGGCTCAAGATATTGAATTTCTTGAAGTCGTGGACAAGCTAATAGAAAGAGATAGGGAAAGATATTTCCTAAATTTAGCCCAAGTAGGGGTGAAACTTCCACATGATTATGATGTTGATCAACTTAAAAAAGACAAGGAAGATGATAATTTGATGGGTGTGATGAGTAAACAACTAAAAATGCTCCAAGAAAAAATCGACCTAATGAAGAAGGCAGTTGAACCTAAGCCATTTTCTATCAAGGCCTTGTGCCCATTTCCTTTTGACAAAAGCTTGGTTATGGCACCTTTTCTGATAAATGTGATCTTTCCAAAATATGATAAATATATGGGTAAATCAGACCCACAAGACCACCTTAGAGAGTTTTGTGCTCTAAGTATCGAATTGATGCATGATAAAACTTATCTAATGAGACTTTTTCCAAGAATTTTAGGAGGTCAAGCAATGGAATGGTTATCAAAACTTCCGCAAGGGGTAAAGACATTTGAGGAATTAGCCTCCAAATTTGTAACTCATTATTCCTACAACATTGAGCACGAGATCACCATGCTCAACCTATGTGACACTAAACAACAAGATGGTGAATCTTTCTTAGGGTTTCTTCAAAGGTGGGGAACAGTTTTTGCAATATATCCATGAAGCATACCCGAAAAGGAAAAAATGGAGATATTTATGAATAACCTAAATGTGGAGATGAACTATAGGATATAACTTTAATGTTCCCCTACTTTGGAAAAGCTTATTGAGAATGGGATCAAAATTGAAGATGTGTTGGTTAAGAGAGGGGAAATCAAGTTATTCAAAGATACTAAACCCTATACCAACACTAATAAAAATCATAACTTATCTAACTATAAAAATAATAAAGGAGCCAACAATCACAATGATAATCTGAGACTATGGTTGAAAAATAAAAATAAAAATATTGTGAATGATGGAGTTGTGGAAGCTCACAACTTAAAGGATACCCCCTTTAACTTATCAAGTCATGCGAATTCAACATATAACGTCAATCAAACAACCAAAGCCCCTTACAATAATAGCAATCCAAACAACAACAACTATAATGCTAACAACAACAACAATCGCTTTAATAACTCCAATGTCACTAAACCTAAACCTTTCTTTTCCACATATCAAAAGAGAAAATTCACCTTTTAAGGTGAACCTTTGGAAAATGCATTAAGGACTTTGGTGGCTAATAAAATCATTACCTTACCCGAATCACGGCCATATGAACCCCAAGTCAAGCCTAATTGGTGGAATGACTCTCACCACTATGAATACCATCACAACAAGAGACATAAAACGAATGAGTGCATGAAATAGAAACATCTTGTCCAAGACCTAATTGATGATGGAACAATAAAAGTGGAAGGGCCTCAAAATAACGAAGACCATACGACTTTCAAAAACCCTTTCTTAAATCATGAAAAAGGGGAATCATCAAATACCAATCCTAACAACAAAAGAGGTAATGAGAAGGTTAACTTTGCTCATACTTATTATAACACCATCAATACTCTACGAAGTGATGAAAACACTATAAATGTGATTGTGGTGAAAGAAAAGCCTAAAAAAGCAACATCTAATGTTGTAACTAGGGGTCAAGCATCAAAGATTACTATTAAAAAGATAAAGAACAAAATATGGAATTGCAGGAAATTGTTTAACTCAAGAGCTAGGAGTAAGGAAAAATACCATGAATTAGCACAAGAACTAGGAGGATACACCAAAAAATAAGCAAAGAGGAGACAAGATTTTGAAGGGGAAAAGCATTAAAAAACCCCTATGAATTTAATGAAAGTGGCAACAAATGCCTAAGAATGAGAGAGAGAGAGAGAGAGAGAGAGAGAGAGAGAGAGAGAGAGAGAGAGAGAGAGCAATGCTCATACAATAATTGAGAAGAGGAAGAAATCTCATGAGAGAATGAGAAAAAGAAGGAGAGCCATCTCTTTTAATAGAGATGTGAGAGAGGAGTTACATTGTAACTCCCATATTTGAGTGTGCCACATTTCACTAGTGTGTGAGACAAGTTTAGGATTCCTCATAAGGAGGAATATCTATTTTCCTTAATAAAGGAAATTACAAATATGACATGTCCTCCCACTTGGACTAGAGGACAGATTACATTAGGATACTTTGGTTTATCCTATTAAATACATAAATAACCAAGGAAAGATTAAATTCTAACAATTACCTTACCAAGAGGTGCCCCAAGAATTGTCTTACCAAATCAGACCTCATCTTCATCTTTAAAACAATATAATTTGATAGATCAATTGCAAAGAACCCCTGCTCAAATCTCTATTCTAGAATTACTCAAGCTTTCACCAACTCATAAGGAGATTCTAGAAAAATCCTTAGTGGAGACCAATGTGCCTTTAAAATTAGGTGCGAATAAATTCCAAAACATGTTAGGCCATCTTGTTGCACCCCATTGTTTATCCTTTTCAGAACAAGATGATATGTCTTTAAACCACCCACAAAATCTTCCTTTGCATATAGAGGTCCTAATCCACAAGCATAGAGTGAAAAGAGTCCTCATTGATGGGGGAGTCAGCTTGAATATTTGTACCCTAAACTTAGTTAAAGCCTTAGGATTTTTCTATTGACCCAAAGAAAAAGATAACCATAAAAGCCTATGATGATGAAGAAAGAGCTTTCAAAGGTGTCATAGTACTTCATATTCGAGTTGATCCAATGCAGAAAGAGACCATTTTCCAAGTCATTGACCTAAAATTGACTTACAATATCCTATTAGGAAGGCCATGGATCCATGAAATGCAAGACGTACCTTCAACCTACCATCAATGTCTCAAATTTCCCTACCTAGGGCAAGAAGTCATGGTAAGCAGGGATTCGAACCCCTTCCAATATTGTAATAACATAAAGCCTATTAATGACTCCTTAGTCCCACATAATGCAAAAGGGTCTATTTCCCAAAGAATAGAGCAAGGACAGAGTTCAAAAGATTTGCCATCTTTGAAAGGAAAAGACAAAGAAGAAAAAGAAATTGTTATTGAAAATAATCAAAGTCCTACTAACCTAACTACATCGACAAAAGGAAAAGAGAAGGTTAGTGAGGAAAGTGCTCTTGAGAAACAAAAGGAAGACCAAGCAAGAGCCGTTCAAATCTACACCAAAGATGCCCATTATCAAAAAATGGATCATATGATGAATAATTTTGAAAAGCAATGTCAAATCAAACAAAAGGGTGTAGGTGAATATTCCTTATCCATGATGGATCTACCCTTATCTCAAAAATCCCATGGAAGAACATCCAATCTACCTTATAAATATAATGACCACTTTGTGAGGGAAATCACTTCTTCATCCATGGATGAGGAAGATAATGAAATCTTAAATTGGCTATATAAAGATGAGGAATCAAGTGCACATGAAAAGCGCATTCAAAATATAAGCATTCCCACCCACCAATATGGAAAAGGATTTCAAATTATGTAGAAAATGGGATACAAAGGACAAGAGCCTTTAGGTACAAGAAATGAAGGACTAATAGAACATATTGAAATTTCATGGAGAGATAGTAAAGAGAAGACTGGATTAGGGTACCTAGAACAAGGGTACACTCAAAAGAAGCATCCCTTGGTTTATGACCAAATCTTACAACTAGGTTCCCAAAGTGATGGGGATTATGACAATTGGGAATGGGACTCATTGTCAAGTGAGTCATGTCAAGATAAAGAAGTTAATGTCATCCATACCTATACTCCTAGCAAGGGAAAAGAACAAGTCTCAGAATCAAATCAGAATCGAGCTTCAAGTTCTAGTCAAGAGGTCTTAGATAATGTGCCAAGTCAAGAAATTGAAGGAAATCAATGGCTAGGAGAACCTTACGTACCATCATGGATACCTACTATAGAGGAATCTAACCCTAGGTTTAATCCAAGAGATTTTTACCCAATGAAAACCCTATAGGATTCTAGTAAGGAAGATTTTGACCCTAGTTCTCTAGAGCATCTAGAAGAAGCACATGTCATAGATTTGAGTGATACAATGTTCAAACCTTCAAATGAGGTCATGTCCTTAAACCCTATTGAACCAAACCAAAGCATTGATCCTTTGACCCTTATCTATTCCGAACTAATTGAATGAGATTCCATTGAACCTACCATCCTCCCTACATTCTTGAATGATAGCTTGGTGTCCCAATACCTTAATGTGGTTGAGCCTTCTTCTACCATAGAATATCAGGAAAAAGTGACGAAGGGGAGTATTCAACCTTTCAGTTCAGAAAAAAGTGAAAAAAACAAAAAAAAATTTGGAAAGAATCTAATGTTGAAAACCACATTTTGGAAACATTAAATAAAAAAGAAAAAGAAATAAAGAATGCTTTCAAAGGTGAAAAAACAATAGAGGCACCTAAGGAAGAAAGGTTGGATACTTTGCCTGAGCACTACAAGGAAAGATCACCCATCTTAATTGAACCAACAAAGAAAGTAAACATTGGGTTAGAATCAGAGCCAAGAGTCATACACCTAGCAGCATCCATATCTAATGAAGAAAGAAAGGATTTCATCAAATTCTTCAAAGAAAAACAAATTAATTTTGCATGTTCGTATGATGATATGCTTGGATTAGATCCAAATTTAACAATACATCATTTGAATATCAGAGAAGGAGTAAGATCGGTTAAGCAAAAATTAAGAAAGATGCATCCACACATAACTTTTCTTGTAAAAGTGGAGCTAGAAAAATTGTTGAAAGTAGAGTTTATAAGAGCCATTGATTATGTCGGGTGGATTTGAAACATCGTGCTAGTTTCCAAAGTAGATAAGTCTATCCGAATTTGCATAGACTTTAGAGATCTTAATCTTGCATGTCCTAAAGATGATTTCCCTCTACCAAGCATAGACGCCATCATAGATCTAACAATAGGACATTCAATGTTCTCACTTATTGATGGGTTTAGTGGTTATAATAAAATAAAGATATCACCTGAGGATCAAGACAAGACAACATTTACATGTGCATGGAGAACATTTTGCTGGAATGTTATGCCTTTTGGTCTCAAGAATGCTTGAGTGACTTATCAAAGAGCCATGATGACTATATTCCATGACATGATGCACAAGTTCACAGAGGACTATGTAGATGATATGCTTGCTAAATCCCACTCAAGGGAAGAGCATTTACCCATTATGGAAAGAATATTTATAATATTGGTGAATAGTGGAAAAATGGAAGCTTAGCAATGTACCTAACATTCAACACTTATTCATTTGAATTGAAATTGGAGTTGGCATAGCATGAGTAAATCTGGAAATACTTGAAAATTAATTAGGTCAAGATACATACCTCATTGTGAAATTGATTTGGAAATACCTATTTTTTGAAGTCTGTATGAGGTTTCGAAAGATTCTACAACTAGATCTATGATCAAGAAGCCGAAACGGAGAAAACCCAAAAAAGTTTCATCTTTCCGGTGGCAGGTCGAGTTTGACCCTCATAAAAGATCAAATATCACATTTTTATTCTAAAGCCCGATTCTGATTTTGTTCGCAGATCCTGAAAGTTCGGCGAAAAGGGTACTCAAATCTATCCTCTAATTCTCGAAACAACAACTATAGATATCTGAAAAAGGGGTTTTTTGGGGTGGCTATATAGGGTTTTGCCTTAGTCAAACCCCTGTTTTGGTGGTCTCCACCTCCACGAATAGCCGATTGAAATAGAATGTGTGTGTGTATGTATTGAAAGTGTAATGCCAAGATCTAATCCTCTAGATCAAAACCCTAGCATGAATGTGTATGAAATAACAATGCATAGATTTGAATGAGATAGAAAAGCATACCAAGCCCCCAAGGCTAAAGTACTTCTACCAAACTCACAATCTGTAATTGTTACCCCATGATTGAGTCTTTGAATGCTTGAAAGTTAATGATGGTGGATCAAGGAAGAAAGGATCTCTCTTGGTCCAAATATGTGTTCACAAAAGATGCTTGGTGTCCACAATGGCTTGATCTCCTATATCATCCTCCTGCTATCTTACATCTTCACTATTCCTTGCTTGCTTGAAACCTTCTTGCTCACAAAACTTGATGGAGAAATGTGGATAATGGATGTTGGATCAATTGCCTTGCTTGAGAGTGCTTGAGCTTGAAAACTTGATGTGAAAATGAGAGAGGAAGGCCTCCTTTTATAGTGAACTAGGGCACAATCCTCTAGAGGGGCCACCTTGGAGAATTAAATCCCAATTAGGTCCTAAACTTTAGAAAATATACCTAGATTAAATGTAATTAGAGGATTTACCATCCCGAAACCCGAAAGGGCCAACCTGGAGGTGGGAAAATAAATATCTCGAAAGCCCGATGCTCGAAAATCAAAGATTCTGGAAATTTGAATAAGGGGGGAAAATCAAGGTTGGACCTAACCTAGTTAGGTTTGACCTCGATCCTGACCTAGTCAGGATCAACCTCGAATTTGACCCTATGCCCAGATCCAATCAGCATCAAGACAGGAGGTCCCGGGGATGCCCAGTGACCTAGAAATGATATCAGATCAGGACAGAATGCCAAGGATAAGCATAAAATCCTATGATGACTGTGATGAAGGCTAGGAGGACCTATTTCTAAGCCCTGCCTAGAAAATAGAGCCACAAAAGAGGGAAATTTAGGAGAATCATCGAGATCCTAACCCTAATTTCATCTAGAATGAAGAAGATAAGTGCAAAATGCGTCCTAAATGCAAGTCTATCATGATAAATGTACTAAAAGAGGCTGATAAACCTATCAAGATGGAAGTGCTTCCATTTTAAGATGATACAATTGGAACAATTCAAAGTCAGGCTAAATCTGAAGAAATGTGCATTTAGTGTACAATCAGGAAAACTATTGGGATACATAGTTTCAGCAAAGGGGATAGAGGTAGACCCAGCCAAAGTAAAAGAAATCATGGAAATGGGGGCACCTCAAAATATTAGTCAAATGAGATCTCTTCAAGGCAGGATTCAATCCATTAGAAGGTTCATCTCTCAATTAGCAAAAAAGTGCCACAATTTCACTCAACTCCTTCACAAGGACACAATTTTCAAATGGGATGAGAAATGTGAAGAAAAATTCACCTTATTGAAGAAGTACCTAATGAATCCTCCAACATTAATGCTGCCAATCTAAGGTAAACCTTTAATTTTATATATCTCAGTGACAGAACATGCATTAGGGGCACTCTTGGCTCAAGAGGACGAAGCTAGAAAGTAAAAGGCCATATACCACATAAGCAAAACATAGGTGAAGTATGAGTTGAACTACACCTTAATTGAAAGAGCATGTTTGGCCATAGTTTTTGCTTCCCAAAAATTATGCCATTATATGTTATTCACAATATTTGACTCATTGCAAAGATCGATCCCTTAAAGTATCTTCTCAGCAAAACAACGTTGAATGGAAGATTATCCAAATGGGTCATGGTTTTAAGTGAATTTGATATAGAGTATGTAGACCGAAAATATATCAAAAGCCAAGTAATAGCTGATCAATTAGCAGAATCACCTTTACAAGATGAACATCCAATCCAAGTGGAATTTCCAGATTCTGAAATTGTTAATGTTGAAGCAAAAGCATGGCAATTGCATTTTGATGGCTCTTATACACAACATGGATCAGGAGCAGGGATACTATTGATTACTCCTCAAGGGTCCACAATTCTGAAATCATACAAATTGCTATTCCCATGCACAAATAACATAGCTGAGTATGAAGCATTAGCCATTGGCATAAAGTTGGCATTAGAATGGAAAGTAACAGAGCTACAAATCTATGGAGATTCTCAACTGGTTATTAATCAAATTAATGACGAATATCAAACTAAAGATGATAAGTTGATACCATACAAAAACATGATTGAGAATCTTAAGAAATACTTCACTCTAATCACATTTGAACAAGTGTCGAGGGATAAGAATAAAGCAACAAGTTACAATGGCTACTTTGGCATCACTTCTCCAAATACCAGATCAAAGTGCCAGATATGAATTCCAGGTAGAAGAAGTTGAGAAACCCACATTTGACCCTTCTCATACTCATACCATTTGCTTACTAACAGGACATGAATCACCTTGGTATGGATCCATTTACACCTACTTGAAAGACCAAATCTTACCTTTAGACCAAACTAGAAATCAAAAGAAAAGCTTTATATGCCAAGCTTCTCGCTACACCTTGGTATCTGACACGTTGTATCACAATAGTCTAGATGGAATGCTTCTAAGGTGTCTAGAGAAAGAGGAATCAACCATAGCCTTATAAGAAATTCATGAGGGGATTTGTGGGTTGCATTCAAATGGTTTAACCCTAGCTAAGAAACTTCTTAGGATAGGATATTTTTGGCCTTTTATGGAAAAGGATGCTTGTCACTTTGCAAAAACCTGTCATAAATGTCAATATCATGGGAACTTGATCCACGTACCAGCACAAGGGCTTCATCATATGACAACACCTTGGCCCTTTTATCAATGGGATTTAGATCTGATAGGGATGATTTATCCACCATCTTCAAATGGTCATAAATTCATCATTACTGCAACAGAGTATTTTACCAAATGGTTGGAAGTTGTACCCTTATCCACTGCCACAGGAAATAAGATATCCTTAGTCATATTAAATCACATAATCTGTAGATATGGTGTTCCTCATGCCATCATAAAAGATAATGAAAAATATTTCAAAAACAAGGATTTGAAAGAATTATGTGCAAAATTTCATATGGTACATCACTCATCTTCAATATATTACCCACAAGGTAATGGACAAGCAGAAGCTAGAAACAAGAACATCCTAAAAATATTGAAGAGAATTGTGGATAATTCAGGAAGAGATTGGCACATTCAAATAAACCCTACTATTTGGGCTTATAGAACAAGCATTAGAATGCCAACAAGAGCTACACCATTTTCCCTAGTCTATGGAGTAGAAGCAGTTTTACCTTTGGAGGTAGAAATTATGTCTTTAAGAGTCTCATTGCATGGTTTACTAAGTGAAGAAGACTATAGAGTTGCTAGATTACATGAACTAGAACTACTAGATGAAAGACATCAACAAGATTTTGACAAATTAAAAGTGTATCAGAATCGAATGACCAGAAACTATAACAAGCATATCAAACCAAGGGCATTCCAAGTAGCTGACTTAGTTTTGCGAGAAAATCCCAAGAATCAAACAGAAAGGGAAAAGAAAGGAAAATGGGAAGAAAACTAGTTAGGACCCTTTGTGATCACTTCGTATTTTGGGACATGCACCTATAAACTAGCGAATTGTGAAAGAGAAGAGTTGCAAGAACCAATAAACAGTATACACTTGAAAATGTTCTACACATGAAGAAATTAAAGAGGGATAAAGAGAAAGAGTATTAGAGATATTAGATGAGAGAGCATCCTATTTATTGTATATAGTCAAAAGAGATCTTGAAAATACCAAAAGCATTGAAAAGCATAAAAGAGAAAACAAATAAAAAATGCATAAAAGATAAAAAATAGTGGAAAATTGAGCATGAAGAAAGCTAAAAACATTCAAAAATGATCTTCAAAAAGATGTTGGCTTGGTGAAAACATAGTAAATAGGCACCTTGATGATATGGAAACCAAAAAAAAATTGAAAATAAAGAGAAAATAAAAAAATAAAAAAGATAAAAAGTGCCTTGGTGAAAACCTAGCAAATAGGCACCTTGGTAGCAAAAAAAGAGAAAATGCTTTAAAAACAAAAAAAAAAAGAGCAAATCCATTCAATTGGTGAAAACCTGTTAAAAAAGTGCCATTGAAAGTTGAAGTCAGTATCATGCCTAGTAGTCATCCTTGTAAATATTGCATTCACCAACATTTGTATATATTGCATAATAAAACCCCACAATTGCATTTACAAATACCTAAAGGTTTCATCACCAAACCAATCTGAAAATTGTCCCAAGTCCCACAATGCAATCACATCAAATTGGGGGAAAAATCTACTCTAAAGGAGTAAGGATTCATCAAAGCAAATATCAATCTGACACCAAATCAAAAATCAAAACACTTGCCCAATCAAAATCAAAATTCTAATCCACATTTCAATCAAATGCAAAATTTTGATCCAAGATCCCATAAGGACACTTATCTTTATCAGGATTAAATTATGAAATGGATAGAACTATACTTGAACTATGGATTTAGAAAATGATGCGAATTTTTTTTCTAAAGTGTTGATTTGATTGATGAAATCATGCCTTTTTAGTGAATCGATGAAAGTTTTTAAACTAGACAAGCTATGATGAAAGCATGATATTTTCTTGGTTTCTGAATGAGTGTCTTAAGGTCAAAGTTTTGAAGTATGTATTATTTTTCTAAGGACGTGATCATTAAAGAATCATCAAGGACATGTACATATGAAGAAACTAAGATCTTTGTTTGTTTACACAAAAGGATACCTTGGCTATTTTGATGTTAAATATCATAATACCAAAATCCACTTTCAACATAGAATCTGACAAAATCGGTATTCGTACTCTCATGATTAGTCTCAATCAGTGATAGTCGTACCGAAGGAGGGAAAAATAATGAAAAAGGTGAAAAAGGTATTCATATCATCATAGTTGAACTAGTGATGGTTGTACTAATTTCAGGATTCCAAAAAATGCTCAATGATGAATATAAGCTCCTAATTTTTGAATAGTGACAGTTAGCTGCATCCATTCTAGATTAAATGCATTTAAGTGATTTGCCTATCTTAGTTTGAAAACATAAATTGGAAAAGAGAAAAACAAAAGGGGGTGGAGTAAATAAAAAATTAAATCAAAGTCAAAATGCAAATAAAAAACTATATGTGATAGAGTGTGTTGGAAATCAAAAATAAAAAACAAAAAGGTGCCTTGCATTAGATTAATTGCATTTTTTAGATTCATTTGATTCATGGTAATCTCGCATCCATTTAGGACATTAACCTAAGTTCATTTAGATTCATTTTAGTTTGCATTCATTTAGCCATATTCATTACATTCATTCCAAACAAATCTTTAATTATCATTATAGGTCATATCCATTAAATCCATTTACATTAGTTTACATTCATCTTTAAATTCATTCATCATAATTTTTCTTAAGGTCATGACATTTCATTATTCATCACATTTCATTGCATCTCTTAAGTTCATTTTAAAAATATTGCATTTCCATTAGTTTGCATACATCTAGTTTCTTTCATACATTATCTTTCATTAGGTTGAACTCATTTTCAAATCTTTCACCATGTCATTTAATTTCATTGCATTAGTTTGCATCCATTGATTAATCCACACCATTTAAATTGCATTAATTCATCATTACTAAGATCGCATTACATTCATTCTACAACATTGCACTTTCAAACATCATCTCATTAAATACATTGCATTGTTCATCTAGGTGCATTCATCAAAAGTCATACATGTAAAACATTGATTATAAGTGTTAGATCATTTAAATTTACATATAAGATCATCATTATATCATTTATATATCATTAATCATAAATCATCCATAATCATACGTTACATAACTACATCCATCACATTTTGCATCACATTTATATCCTTTGAATCCATTACATTTCATACATCCATATCATCAAATAAATACATCCATAAGTACCATCACACAACATTCATCTTTAAAACCATTACATCATAGAACATTGAACCATGTGCCATATGCATCCATCTATTCTATGTCATAAATAAGACAATCATTTAAGCATAAATTAGACATGTGCATTCATATCATAAACTGCATTTGAAAAACATAAAAATAAAGCATGTAGAGATAGAATCAAATAGATTTGTATATCATATAAAGCACCTGGAAAATAAAATCCAACACATGATGACATCATATAAAGTAAATCTATCAACTAAGTATCAAAGTCCATAATATCACCAAAGATCATCAATATCTAGAAATCAAAGTCCATAAAAACTATAACCAAGTATCAAAGCATAAATAACATCAATTGATCCAAGAATAATATGAGTCCAATGTCTTGAGATAAAAAATGAATCATCGTATACATCAAAGAATAAGGTATATCATCTCAAAAATAGGTCAACTACCAGAACCAACGGCACCATCATGACCATGATAAGCATTTGGAGCCCTACTCGAGTTAGCCTGTAATCCATGATGACTCATAGCAGCCATGAAGGCTTGCATCATACTACCCATCTGACTGACCTATTGTCTAATCTCTGATACATCAGATTGTAAAACCCAAACATCAGCAACAGATGTTGGAGCCTCTATAGGAGGAGCATGAGCAGGTGGAGCCTGGACAAAGGGAGCCTGTGGTGGAGCCATAGAAGTAGAGGGAATGGAAGAGGATGGAATGGAAGTAGACAAAGATGAAACGAAAGTAGCAAAAGATGGAAGAGAAGAATTTGATGGCATAAAAGAAGAAGAAGGAGCTTGTGGAGGTGCTTGCAGACCCTGTGTCTAATCTAACAATATATGTGCGGCCTGGGAATCCACATCGGCCACAACCTGTGCACCCACCTACCTAAAAACCTTGACCCTTGTTGACCTCATCTAGCCAATCTATCCACACCAACTCGATGTAGAGCTTTGTCCACACCACCTCTTACCCTCACCCGACCACCCCTCATTTGGACACCACCCCTAGGAGGGATAGGCGCAATAGAAATCACTAGGATAACAACTGTACCTCCTTTGTCACCTCGCTGACCCCGTCATCCCTGATGACCTCATCGCCGACATCCACCACCGCCATCACCATCTCTACCATTGTCTGATGAACTACAACTGATTTAGAACCTAATTGAAGATCTGTGATTAGAGATCACCGAGTTGTTGATTAGATATGACATATGATTCAATCAGTAATATGTTGTCATTGATGTCAACTAGTTTGACAACACTTATTTTGTAAGTTACAATAACTAAACATTTGTAGAAAAGGAGTAAAAGAGATGAACAACATAAATATCTACATGAGGAACATGTATATGATAGATGAGAATAAGGAATACATTGTGTAACTTGCTGATGAGTCTATGACCTTATGTTATTGACTTGATTATGCTTCATTCATCTATGATGAGGAAAAGAACTGAAAGACACAAAGCAGTTTGGTCGGTTGATGAAGCATCATAGTATACACCGAGCAGTGTAGTGTATACTGAGCATAGTGTAAACCGAGCTTGTGTTCACCGATGCATTTCTTTGTTAATCGAGCAAGAGAAAGGAACTAAATGATTAGTTTAGCCGTTAAGGATTGATGAGCTGTAAAGTACATCGAAATCAGTGATGGAGATAATGTTTGTTAAGAAGACCAACGACTAGCATAATTCAAGGAAGATCTAAAGGATGAAATCAAAACATTTTACTGGCACATCAACTGAGGAATGTTTAAGCAGCAAAATGGATGAAGGAGAATAAACGATAAAATCTTATGGAGGAGAAGAAAATGGTTTACTTGTCTATTTAAGAGACTAAGGTTTCATTATGAAACTAATGCCAGAAGAAGAAGAAGGAGAATGAAGAACTATCTCATGAACAAGCTTCATGTATGCCTAATCAAACTGGTTAAGAAGAACCGAACTACAGAGTTTACCAAGCATCAGAAAGCTATTATCGAGCGACAGTAAGTCATTGATTATTGTGATACATAATTGATAAACTAATCAGAGGATTTCAATGAGCTTAAAATAGATCTGATAATCTGCAATTGAAGTTGTATTGTATTCAGATCAACTGTTGTTACATTTTAACCATTGTAAACAGAGAAATCTCTTAACCGAGTGGACTTGAAATTCTTTTATGTTTCATTCATAGAATGAACATTGTTATCATGTCAACCCCATAGTGAATGCTGGTTGGACAATAATGGTTGGTCTAAAATCCTCTAACAAGGTCACACCTAATAGTGTGTTTGTAACCTTTAATAGGGTTGGGTCTTCACCGACCTCACTTCAGAAGAGTGAACATTTTTGGGTTGTCGGTCCCAGGTGGTTTTTCCCTTCACAGGATTTCCACGTTAAATCTTTTGTGTTATGTGTTCATTGTGATGATTGTTTGTTATCATACTTTACATATTACATGTTGGATTTGGTCAGTAATCATTAGTTTGTTATTGACTGGTAATTGGTAAAAGCACATACAATATAGTATTTTATGTTACCGAGCTATAGAAGTTTAAGTAAATTATTTTGGATTATACATTTTGATTTGGGACTGTGGATAACTGATTCACCCCCCCCTCTCAGTTATTCTAACAATTGGTATCAGAGCGTTGGTTGCTTGGAACAGAGTTTTAAGGACTTCAACACAAAGGTCTCAAAATGTTTAAGAGGGAAGTGCCAAAGCTAAACAAAGATAACTTCACAATATGGCAAAGTCAAATGAAGCTGCATATATCCAGGATTGGGAATTTTGCCCTAGATCTGATGACAAATGGATACCTTGCACCACCCAATGGTCCCTTGACCCTTGATCAACTAAGGGACATGCATGAACATAATGTTACTATGATGGAAATTGTTGTTGCCTATTCAGATGCTGAATTTGAAGACATCAAGGACTGTACTACTGCCAAGCAGATGTGGGATAAACTAGCTCAAGTTTATAGTGGTGATGTGAATGTCAAGAGAGCAAGAGCCGAAAGCTTAAGAGGAAGATTCGATGACATGAAGATGAAAGAAGGTGAAAACATTGTGCAATACACAAACATAATAAAAGAGGTAGTTCACGCTAATAGAGCATCGAATGGAGTTATTGATGAAGACATTGTGGTAAGCAAAATTCTAAGGACCCTATTGCCTATCTATGCCATCAGAATATCTACAATTCATGAAAATAGGTAAGCACCTAACATCACACTCACTCTTGATAATCTAATTGGAAAGCTTACAACATTTGAACTAAACAATTATGATAATAGTGTTGTACCGTATGTTGAATCCACTTTTATGACTTCTCTAAAGATTGGCAAGTCTTGAAATAAGAATGATGATAGTGACAACAATACTGATGATGAGCTTGATGAACTTGAAGCTCTTATGGACAGAAGGTTACCTAAAGGTAAAGGAAGGTATAGAGGTAAGTTACCTTTAGCATGCTTTAACTGTAAAAAAGTTGGTCACATTGCTGCTAGATGTCCACATAAGAAAAATGATGATAGAACCAAAGACCGATCTGAAGGAAGCTATGGGAGAAGAAACAACAGAGGCTACCGACACTACAACAGAGACAACCAAGACAATAATGACAAAGGCAAGAAGGTATGCTACATTGCTAAGGAAGAAGATATCACCGATACCGACACTGATGATGATGTGGAGGTAGTATTTGTGGCAATGAAGGATGATTCTGAAGAAGATGAAAGGTATGTAGAGACAATACTTATCTCTAAGGTTAATAAGAATGATACATGGATAATAGATAGTGGTTGTACACATCACATGACTGGTGATGAAATTTTTTTAAATTATCTTGATGAATACAATGGAGGATCTGTAAGAATGGGAAATGATGCACCCTATATGGTAAGAGGTAAAGGATTTATGATGATAAATGATAGATTAAAATGTGAAAATTCTTATTGGGTAAAAGGATTGAACTATAATTTGCTAAGTGTGGCACAACTGAACAATTCAGGCCACTGAGTTGCTTTTGAGAGCAAAAAGGTGAAAATATTTGATGATGGAGGAAGACTTGTTGGAACTGGTACACAATCCAGAGGTAATCTATTTTATCTTGATAATGATCAATCTTCTTGTTTAATAATGAAAGATGAAGATGCATGGTTGTGGCATAAAAGGTTATGCCATGTGAATTTTAATAACATGATTACGATCAGTAAAAGGAAAAGAGTTAGAGGTCTGCCTAACTTATCTAAGTTGGATCATGTTATGTGTCATGAATGTTAGAAAGGTAAAATGACTAAATCTAGTTTTAAAAGAAAAGATTATTCAACAAGGAAGATACTTGAGTTAGTGCATACCGACCTATGTGGTCCTATGAGAACTCAGAGTTATTATGGAGACAGATATTTTATTCTTTTTGTTGATGATTATACTAGGTTGATGACTATCATGTTCTTGAAAGAAAAATCTAAGGCATTCAAGATGTTTAAGTGGCATAAAGCAAAAGTAGAAAAAGAGACTGGTAAAGAATTGAAATGCTTAAGATCTGATAAAGGAGGTGAATTTATCTCTGATGAATTTACTAACTTTTGTAATGAGCATGGTATTAAAAGATAGGTCTTTGCATCGAGGACACCACAACAGAATGACATTGCTGAAAGGAGGAATAGGTCAATTGTTGACTACGCAAGGACTTTAATGATAGAAAAGAATGTTGCCCAGACATAATAGAGGGAAGCTGTTAGCACTACAGTTTATGCGCTAAACCGAGTACAACTGAAGAAGGACACTAATAAGACACCCTATGAGTTATGGTTTGGACACAAACCCACTGTAAGTTATTTCAAAAATTTTGGAAGCAAATGTTTTATTCTAAAAGATGAAAGAAATGGAAAGTTTGACTCAAAAGGTGATGAAGGGATATTTCTAGGATATTCCAGCAAAAGTAAAGCATATAAGTGTCTAAACAAAGTAACTAATAAAATGATTGAAAGTACTAATGTTCTAGTTGATGAGTTTGATGATAAGAACACAGAGGAAAGCAGAAAGGAACTGGAAGAGTACAGTAGATTCACTTACATTGAACAACTTGAGTATCTACCGAAGCTGCAGATAGTGACAACCAGTCAACAGGAAAATAATACCGAGGAGCGGGAAAGAGAAACTAACGAGTAGAAAGTACCCACTGAGCAAGCAAATGAACTTGCACAAGATGAACAAGAAAGAAGAAATTGAATACTGGTGAGTTTTGTCAGAAGACACCATCCTGAGACACAAATCATTGGAGACAAACAAGATGGCATGCAAACAAGGAGTAAAGAAAGACAAGGTACATGTCTAGTTTGTGATTATGAACTGAGAATGTAAAAGTTGCATTAGAAAATGATGAATGGGTTAATGCAATGAAAGAGGAAATAGAACAAATAGAGAAGAACAAAACCTGGACCTTAGGACCCAGACCCAAAGATAAGAATGTTATCGGTACTAAGTGGATATTCAAGAACAAGCAAAATGAGAATGGAGAGGTAACACAAAATAAAGCTAGATTGGTATGTAAAGGATATGCACAGGAGGAAGGAATTGAATATGGTGAAACATTTGCACCTGTTGCTAGATTAGGAGTAAGAACGTTACTTGCATATGTTGCACACAAAAAGTTTAAGGTTTACCAAATGGATGTCAAGTCAGCATTTTTGAATGGAATGCTTGAAGAAGAAGTCTACATAGAACAACCTGAAGGGTTTGTTGATCCAGAAAATAGAGATATGGTATGTAGATTACATAAAGCTTTATATGGTTTGAAGCAAGCACCGAGAGCTTGGTATGAGAGGCTGCATACTTATTTGTTAAGTATTGGATTTGTTAGAATCAAGTGAGAACATCAATTTGTATATGAAAGGAGATACTGATGATACTATTCTTATTGCTGAAATATTTGTGGATGACATTATATTTGGAGGACAAGATCAAATATGTAAGTCATTTTCTGATGAAATGAGAAGTGAATTTGAAATTTCTATGTTCAGAGAGATTAAGTTCTTTCTAGGACTATAAGTGATTTAGCAAAATGATGGTATATTCATCACACAATCTAAATATATCAAGGAAGTATTAAAGACATTTGGCATGGAAGATACTAAACCTGTGGGAACACCGATGGCTATTGGATGTAAACTGACTAAGGAAGATGAAACTATAGAGGTGAACCAAACACTTTACCGATCAATGATTGGTAAGTTAATGTATGTAGTGCATAGTAGACCAGACATAGCACATGTTGTGGGAATTGTTGCAAGATTTTCTGCAAACCCTAGAGAGTCACACATGGTTGTTACAAAGAGAATCCTAAGATACCTGAAGAAAATAGAAGATTATGGATTAAGGTATCCTAAGGAAGGCAAATTTGAACTCAGAGTTTATACCGACGCTGATTGGGCTGGAAATGTGGATGATAGAAAAAGTACCACTAGAGGAGCAGTTTTCTTTGGTGAAAGACTTGTTACATGGACAAGTAAGAAGCAGGCTTGCATTTCTCAGTCTACAGCCAAAGCAGAGTATGTTGTTGCTGCTACAAACTCTTCAAATATTGCATATATTAAGCAAGTATTGGAAGGAATGAATGAGATAATCACTGAGCCAATGATTATATATTGTGATAACATAAGTGCAATAAACATTTCAAAGAATCCAGTGATGCACTCTAAAACAAATCATATATCTATTAAGTATCACTACTTAAGAGAACAAGTACAAGAGAAGCAAGTTAAGCTAGATTTTGTTACATCAAAAGAATAACTTGCAGACATATTTACAAAGCCCCTACCAAAGGATACATTTGAGTACTTGAGGACTAGACTTGGGGTTCGTCCCCTATCTACTGGTCACTAATGTGATTTGGATGTTGCATCAGCCTAATCTTATTAGAAGATCATTTATGTTGATACAGCATAGTTCACACTTTGGATCATGTCTAAGGTTGTGAAAAGTTTGGAGAACTGGAACAGATTGGCATATTAGTATACAAAGATACAGAGAATACACTGGACAACAAAGAGTTACATGGCTACTATAGAGCTGTATGTTTATTTGTTTCTTTGGCATTGTTGTCAAAGGGAGAGATAAACCATATGAAACAATATGCACCGATGAGAATACTAAAACATCTATCTAAGGGAGAGACAAACTGAAAGAAAGGGAGAGCACTAAAGATCAGTTACTGAGAATAGAAGAATGAATCCGAGAGCTGAAAAGATCATATTTGCAGAATGTCAAAGCTGCATTGGTAATGTTGTTGAGTAACGTAGTGATTAAACATATTAAGCTAGGGAGAGCTTGTACAACATTTGTTCACAGAGTTGTAGAATACATCTTTGGTATGTGTATGGTATATTTCATATTACTTGAGTTGCCATCAATGCCAAAGGGAGAGATTGATGAACTACAATTGATTTAGAACCTAATTGAAGATCTGTGATTAGAGATCACTGAGTTGTTGATTAGATATGACATATGATTAAATCAGTAATATGTTGTCATTGATGTCAACTAGTTTGACAACACTTATTTTTTAAGTTACAATAACTAAACATCTGTAGAAAAGGAGTAAAAGAGATGAAGAACATAAATATCTACATGAGGAACATGTATATGACAGATGAGGATAAGGAATACATTGTGTAACTTGCTGATGAGTCTATGACATTGTGTTATTGACTTGATTATGTTTCATTCATCTATGATGAGGAAAAGAACTGAAAGACACAAAGCAGTGTGGTCGGTTGATGAAGCATCACAGTATACACTGAGAAGTGTAGTGTATACCGAGCACAGTGTAAACTAAGCTTGTGTTCACCGACGCATTTCTTTGTTAACCAAGCAGGAGAAAGGAACTAAATGATTAGTTTAGCCATTAAGGATTGATGAGTTGTAAAGTACATCGAAATCAGTGATGGAGATAATGCTTGTTAAGAAGATCAATGACTAGCATAATTCAAGGAAGATCTAAAGGATGAAATCAAAACATTTTACTGGCACATCAGCCGAGGAAGGTTTAAGCGGCAAAATGGACAAAGGAGAATAAGCGACAAAATCTTATGGAGGAGAAGAAAACAATTTACTTGTCTATTCAAGAGACTAAGGTTTCATTATGAAACTAATGTCGAAAGAAGAAGGAGACTGCATAACTATCACATGAACAAGCTTCATGTATGCCTAATCAAACTGGTTAAGAAGAACCGAACTGCAGAGTTTACCGAGCATCAAAAAGCTATTATCGAGCGACAATAAGTCATTGATTATTGTGATACAGAATTGATAAAATGATCAGAGGATTTGAATGAGCTTAAAATAGATCTAATAATCTGCAATTGAAGTTGTATTGTATTCAAATCAACTGCTGTTACATTTTAACCATTGTAAACAGAGAAATCTCTTAACAGAGTGGACTTGAAATTCTTTTATGTTTCATTCATAGAATGAACATTGTTATCATGTCAACCCCATAGTGAATGCTGGTTGGACGATAATGGTTGGTCTAAAATCCTCTAACAAGGTCACACCTAACAGTGTGTTTGTAACCTTTAATAGGGTTGGGTCTTCACCAACCTCACTTCTGAAGAGTGAACATTTTTGGGTTGTTGGTCCCAGGTAGTTTTTCCCTTCACAGGGTTTCCACGTTAAATCTTTTGTGTTATGTTTTTATTGTGATGATTGTTTGTTATCATACTTTACATATTACATGTTGGATTTGGTCGGTAATCATTAGTTTGTTATTGACTGGTAATCGGTAAAAGCACAAATAGTATAGTATTTTGTGTTACCGAGCTGCAAAAGTTTAAGTAAATTATTTTGGTTTATACATTTTGATTTGGGTCTGTGGATAACTGATTCACCCCCCTCTCAATTATTCTAACATCATCATCAGACTCCTCCTCAATGCCCAAAACTCTCTCAGCAGGATCAGTAAATCTTAGAAATGGGTTCCAAGCAAACCACTCGGTGTAATCATATGTCATACCTCCATCTATGATATGATCTCTCATGTCCCATGCAAGGTGGGGCAACTGTATCAACTCATGATGAGATGTCTGATAATCTATCTGTGGGCCCCATAGAGACCGCTCAACCTGTACCTAGACGTATAATGCCAATCCCTGTGGCATGTCTTGTATCCGCCCATACTGTCGTAGAACCCTTAGAAAACAAAACCGCTCAATAATCAGAGGTGTGCGCCCTGTCATCCATTGCGACATGTACATGTATGGTAACTCAGCCGCATCCTTAGGCCATGCCTCAAACCTAATGTATGGCCGCCAAACGACCTGATTAATATCATCAATGATACGTCTCTAGTAGTCTAACTTTCCCAAATGGGCCTACACCACCATGCCCTCATACATCCAAGCGAAGGGCCAGCCTGGATCAGGGTGACGAACATAAATGAGATGAGTGAGAGGGATGTGCTCCCATGTCCACAACTAAAGAAGGACCACCTCGATAGAAAGAGTAGCCCCGCGACAGTACACTACATTGTGCAACTCGTGATACAACTGAGCAAGCATGTAGGTCCCCTAGTCGAATCTATGTGGTTGCACAATCATATCCTCTAAGATACGACCCCAACCAACAACAAAGCCATGACCTCACCGATCAGGTATGAGGAATCCACCAACTAGTGCACCCAGGACAATATGAAGAATAGGAAAAGAGGCCAGGAAACTATGCCTACTGAATGGAATCATCACAAATGGTCAAATCAATAAATACTCACCTATAGGCGGTCCCATCATAGACCTGGTCGTAATAAATAAGCTCCCCACGAGTTGGTATGTGCAGGAGCCGGTACACATCCTCAAGAGTGATGGTCATCTCCCCCATCGGCAAATGAAAGGTGTTATGGTCAGAGTGCCATCGCTTTGCCATAGCTGAGGAGACTCCAATTCATGCGGAACCAAGGGAGAGATAGAAGGAATGACAAGCCACATCTACCAATGACTCGGTGCTTAGGACCGCTCAAGTCATTGATCATACTAAATGGCAACGGGTACAAACCATAAACTCTGAGTGATTTAAGGTCGGCCTACAAAAAGCAAGTCAAACACATCAGAAATCAAAATCATTACATGTTGGATCATCTAAAGTCAATCGAACAATCAAAATCTAAATCAAACCATAATCAATTTTCCTGATTCTATTTAGAGAGGATGGAAAATTTATCATCATCCACTATCAAAATCAAGATTACAATCAAACATTCAATATGACATGACTCAAACTAACATCATATGACTCTCTATCAAATCAGACTTGATACCTAAGCCAATCAATTGATTAACAACACCAAACTGTTCAGAAAACTGACTTAGAAATTTGCACATTTGACCAAAAAGGGTGTACACGCCATTAAAATACTCAAAAGCGCTGAAATGCAAAAGCGCAGTTCAAAATAGTGAATGCGCTGGAGAAATTATTAAAAGCACTATTACAAAGTGTACATGCTATAGAACTTAGTACATGCTACAGAAAACTCCTCTACGCACTGCAAAAATACTTAAATGCGCAATCAAATTTGTATGCACAACAAAAAAAGGCAAATGCAAATTGTGCCCTAGTTCTATTGTTTGTACGCACTACTAAAACTTGTAGATGTGTTGCGGAAAACCACGGATGCACTGGTGAACAATTGTATGCGCTGGTAAAAGCATTGTATGCACTGTTTAATTTGAAAAATACAAAAAAAAGGGTTTTTCCTATAAAAATTTAGAATTTTTTAACTTGAATGCATTAAATTGACGAAGCGAGTTGTCAGAGTACATACCAAAGGTTTGTAGCTAGGTGGACACATGTATCGGCAGCCTCACTTGAATTTGTGCTTGCAAATAGGGATCACCATCATCAGAAAGGCAAAAGGGGCTCAGAGCAAAAAGACAAATGGAGAGGTAAAAATGAATAGGACCAAAAATGACTTTTACCCCTATATATAGCCCATTTTGACCTTAAAAAGGGCATCTTTGACTAGAAAATGACCAGGGACCCAAAATTTTCACCCATTTTGCCAAATTAGGGGCATTTGTCATCACACAATCGCGAATACATTATCGGAAATGAAATTGAAATTCATTATTAATTGACCTAATTCACGCAACTTGACCTAAAACGTCATATTTTTCAACTGCACTCAGATTTCATTTCATTTTCGAGGGGGCATACACTTAGATAATCAGGACCGACATCATAATCAGCGAATCAGGGGCACGACCATCAAATCAAAGCATAATCTTTTATCAGAAATTTTTTTGTTTATCAATCAGAAGGGGCATCGAACATCAAATCATATCGAATCAAACATCATAACATGAAACTTATCATCAGAATGATCATCAAGGACTTCAAATCAATCAAAACTACATTAGTTTATCATCAGAATCTATATCTTTTATCACATCATCAGATATCAGTTGATCAGGACTTCACATCAGAAATGATCAGGGCATTCTTTGAATCGATACGCTTCGTGCATCGATTTAAAGAGGGACATTTGTAATCACCTAAAAATGGACAAGAACAATCAAGTGAGCAATCGAGGCAAAAAATCAAGACAATAAAATCAAATCAAGCTAAAATCAAAGTAAAATTGCAATCAAGCCATAATTCAAATTTAATTAAAAATCAAAAGCCATAAAATCAATTAAAATCAAATAAATGAAATGAAATCAATTAATTGTGCAATTAATCTAAGTAATTGCATAGTTCATTTAAAACAAATCAACCCATTCAAGGGGTGGACATGGCTAAACATATTAATTAAATTCAATTAAATAAATCCTATTTTCCCTCAACCACCAAATGGGAGGAAAATGCATTAACCAATAGGATTTGAGAACCAAGCTCACATGGATCAAGCTCACATAAAATCTCTATCACCCATAAGGAGAAAGAATCTTGTCCACCCATTTTGTCCTCTTGTCCCAAGCTTTAAGGATAAAATATTTAAATGGTCTTCAAAGGTGGAACCATGGACTTGACCCGAACCTAACCTTGATCAACTTGACTCCACCCCCTACCCTTGCCAAAATCTATAAAAGCAAGGCATAATTGAAGAACAAATCATCCACAAATATGAGAATAACATCAAACCTCTTGCAATTTTAAGCTAGAAAGATAAATCTAGGAGCTAATTAGTCTATTGCTTTTGGAATTAATTTTTTTTAGCTTGTGTTATCACACTTTCTCATATTAGGATTGTCACTGGTGAGAGCTCTTCATTAGCATCCCTAATTAGAGAGCCATAGAGTGCTCATTTGTCTTTTAAATAGCTTAATTGGATTGCTTTTGTGGTAATTTAGTTCTTATTTTGATTTATTTGACAAAGCTAACCCTATGAAGGTACTAATCCTAGTACACATTAACCATATATATCGAGAAGGCAACCAAAGGGCATATGAATTAGCAAACCTAGGAATAGAAGAAGGCCTAAAAAAGGAAAACTATAATTGGAGGATATATTATCCACATAATGGGTAAGGTCTATGGTGACTATCAGGAAATAAGATATATATAGAAGTGTCAAGCCCCTTGTTTCATAGGCAGAGTAAAATTGCTATGAACATCCCAATTAAATTAATAGGTAAATAAAGGAAGTTGGAAAATATGGAAATTATGTCAAAGTATAGATAAGTAGGCATTATGAATCAACAACATCAGCTGACCGGGGCTAGTCTTTAAAATCTTAGGACATGAATTTATCTCTATGATCTCCTCAACTTGATATGTCTACAATTTTGAGTTCATTCTTATTTCCAATAGGTGTTACAGTTAAAAACCTTAGTTTCAAAACTCTCAAAAATTTCGAATCCGAAATCATTTTTCTAAAGACTAACAAATGATGCATCACACGTGACACGTGTCACTTTTTCAGAACGTTCTTGAAGACTTTTTATAAATTATTATTAATTACAATTTGCATCGTATTTATGAAGACTGACAAATGACACGTCACACATGACACATGTCACTTTTCCAGAATGTTCTTGAAGACTTTTTAATCCTTTACAACTATTTCCCAAAATAGAGCTTTCAGCTTAATAGCTTATTACACTTAATAAAATGTTTATTATGATTAATTAGATGTTTCACCAAATTTAGATTTTAACTATACTTAAAGTCTTAATTAAATGTTTACCATTTATTGTCCATCACACATGTTGCTATTCCAAAATGTTATTAAAACTTTAATTATTCACAATCTCTCCCCAGAACATAGTTAATTATAATTAATTAAATGTTTATCAATGACACGTGTTTCATTTCTAGAAGAATTTTGGAAAACATGTGTATCGTGCCCACATTTTGCCCATAATACAACATACATCGTCGATCTATTATAATCCAATAGACAACTCGACAATAATAGATATTCGTTGGTGTTTGTTGTAGGTCCCTCAACGTTGACACACAAATGTTCATGTGACACATGTCACTTTTCTGGATGATGGCTGCCAAATTTTGTAAACCTCACAACTTCGGTCCTAAATGGATCTTAAGCTATCGATCTTTGATCATCTTGATCGAACATTAATATAATGTAATTAGTAAGTATTTATAAAAAACATAGTCTTCTTTGACACTTAATTAAAACATAAGTCGAGAGATGCCACGTGTCTTCATTTCGTTGCACATTCTCAAAGCAGAAGGTGTTTTCCAAAATTCATCCCAAACTGCATTGTGGGTCGTGGATCTCATGTTTCATCTTGCGGTGGTCGTTAGTTGGTGACAAACGTTGAGTGCCCCATTCTAGACATGCATCCTATTTCTGGAGGTCATTTCCAAAAGGAGGAGGTCCTTTCTCAAATCGGCCCGAAAAGCTCTATGGGCCCTTGATTTGAACTTCATCCAATGACTATTAATAGTTGATGATGGGTGTCATGAACCCTGCTACTTTTTTTGTATTGATGAAAAGGCAAATTAAGTGGGACCCTCGACACTGACAATGACTACTAACAGATGAACATTAGATCAATGGCCCACAATGTATTTCAGGCTGATTCGAGGAATGACCACCTCTTTTTGGAAATGCTCTTCGGAAGGAAGACACATGTCATGATAACTCTCAACTAAGTTCTATTAGATAGATTTAACTTTTAAACTTTTAATCATCCCAACCTTTCTGTGTGACCTTACCCTTGTGTATTTCGTATTAAATGCAGAGTGTGTGACTATGAAATTGGAAATAGCGTCACAGTGTAACAATACCCAATTGGAGATTTTGAAGTCGTACAGGCCGAGTGGATTGCAGTTAGAGAATGACGGTGATAAGACATTCACTCTACAACATTATCCACCATCCACATAAACAACTAACCAGTTGTAATCGATGATCATGGTTATGGTGGAGGTTACACTTTGATACGTGTCATCATTCTGGTGGCTTCTTGGAGAACTCTATTTCCTTCAAGAAATTGGGGTTCAAATTAAACTTCATCCATTGATATAGGATCATCAAACGGTCTCAAATAATATATTTAACATTATAAAATGATGGATGTTAGGTTACGTGTCGATGTGACTAGCCGCACTTATCGATACCAACATGTTGAGTCTGCAAACAAGTTGGAAACAAATAAAGGTGATATTCGTTGGTCATGATATTGCATTAATTAAATCTCTGACAAATTTGGCATTAACATTGGCAATGGCATTAGCCCACATGACGAATCCCTACTCTTGAAAATCACCAATAAAATATTTATTTTTCCCATAAATAATGAATTATTAGCCAATAAAATAAATAAATTTTCAAACAGTAGATAAAATTGGCCAATACAATTATTTTTTTCCCTTCAAAAGAAAATCATAAGGTAAATGTAAATATTAGAATGTTGGAGTCTTGGTAAGAATTAGTTTTAAGGATATTTCGAGTATTATATATGTGATCTCTAACCATTAACAAAAGAGATATTTGGAAAATGGTTTTGGTATTGGTTTTTACTCTGTGCACAGGCTAGGGTGTTCTTTTGGCTAAAGGACTTTGGGGCAAGAGGGAGAGTCCTGGAAATAGTTGATTGTTTCGACATGGATGTCATGGATTTATCTCATTACTTGGTTGATAAAGGATGTAAAAGGACTAACTAGGTGGTGGTTTGTATTTGGTTAAATTAGGACAATTGTAAAGATGTACTCTAAGTTATTATTTGCTCTCGATAGGACATTTGTCCTAACAACATTTTCTCTAGACCATATGGTCCCAAGCCAGACCGAAGGTTTTATTCTCCATTCTTTCCTACCAGTGCCCACACAAAACATAGTTTTTGTACTTGTTATAATTTATATTTTATTAATAAAATCATTTGGCTATGAGCGTTTACCTCTATAAAAAAAATCAAAGACAAAATTAAAAAAATAATAAGTTTTAAAATTAAACAAAATTAGGGTACAATTGTGCTATATTTTTATCAATATTATTTTTTAAGTCATCACATAATCTTGGACTAAATCTATTAAGGAAGATATTGTGACTACAAATGACCATGTGGAGAAGTTCATGATTAGAGTAGCCAAACTTGAGGCATTGCTTGAAAATGAGAACACTATGATTAGACTTGTGAAGGGAGAAAGTTCTAAATCTGGTCAAGACAAGCTTAAAACCAAAAGACAAAGGAAGAAAACTAAGAAGACTTCAACAAGACTACCTAAAATTCATAAATTTAGAGGCAAGTGCTATGTTTGTGGTAAAGTTGGTCATAAAGATACGAATTGTAGAAAGAAAAAACATTTATGTAGTTGTAAAGGGTATAATCATGTCTTAAGTGCGAGTAGTAGTGATAGAAAGAATAATAATATTGACAAAAAGAAAAAAGGTTAGACAACAATGTGCTATAAAGAAGGATGAAAAGAGTGGACAAGAGATTTTTATAGGGTTCAGATGCAACATATCTGAACACATTGTTAAATAGTGCAGAAATAAGGAAGTGAAGAAATGTGGTTTGATAGGAAAGGACAACAAGGTGCAAAATAATGATCAGACTAAGAAGAAGAAAGAGGATAAGAAAGGTGAGAATGAAAAATGAATACATGAAGCTAACAAAAGAAAAGAGAAATTTGACAAAGGAAAGGAGAAGATGAGAATGGATAAAGGAAAGAACCATATGAAGAAGTCAAAGAGAAAGAAGAATAAGGAAAAAATGGAAAATGAATCTACACTTGCACATCTCAAATGCAAGTTAGGGGTAATTGCCCCTCCTAATCATAACTAAAGATGCAGAAGGTTGCATCAATCTAGTGCATTTCATGGAGATATCATACTACTGGATTGATGTTTTTTATGCCACTACTCAAGGGGAGTAGTTAGCATGGTAAGTTAGGAATTTAGTTTTGGTGTGTTTTGATCAAATGTTGTGTTGTGTTAATGGCTCAGAACATGATTGATTGGAGCTGAGGGAGAGGCCTTTTCCATTGATGTCAAAGGGGGAGAAGAGCGTGTGAAAAAAAAGTTATATACTTGTACATAAGAAATATCTTTAGCTAAGGAGAAGCATGCACATCTAAGGGGGACTAACTAAAGAGAGAAGAGTGTGTAATCAGATTAGAACCAAGAGAAGCTTACTTCCAGGGGGAGCAAAGATAGAGAGATCCCGAAGGAAGATGAGTTAGAGAGAAACTCTAAAAGATAATGTTATATATTGTGGATACTATTGGTAGTATTGTTGGTTTTCCTTCTAGGATGGATATTGTGTTGGTTTCTGATTGCATTATATGTTTTTCACATCACATATTTGTATTAATTCCAAAGGGAGGATGTGTTGGCATTACTGTCAACATGTATGTTAAACAATTTTTCTAAAGGAACAACATGTTCAAAGGTATGGCAAGGAAAGGTTACTAAAGATGAGGGGTCGTGCACCTCAGGAGATGATGTAGAAGTTGTTTACTAGGTCCATGTCAAGGCACAAATGTTGACATGATGATTTGAGTAAGTTATGCGATCATAGTTGGTTACTAACTACTTTGTTGTCTGCTAGTGTATCAGAGTTGCAAAGATTGGCTCTGCTCATGTACATAGGTTGAGATCTTTGGTTGCACAGATGGGAATATGTTTAAGACATGGTGTTGTGTTTTCCATTCAAAGGGTTCACAACTCCGAAGGTTCGCAAGGCATTTACAAGTGTTATAGAGGAAGGTGAAATGTTCTTGAGGTTTGTAAAGAACAATACTGGTGAATCTAATGATTGAGGTGATCTTGGATGTTTGTGTGTTATTCATGATCATGTCTCAAGTGTGATATGATCTTCAGAATGGTTTAGCCTCACATACCTTGGTGTCTTCTACCTTATCGTAGGTCTTTGTGCTCCCTCTTCTCTACTTGTATAGGCATCATCATTTACATTAACTGTGATACTAGGAGCTTGGGTTTGAGCTTGTTGCTGAACTTGATTACTATTATAATTCTAATCATTAGTATCATATCCGCAAGATCTAGATATACTCTCAAACCTTTCATCCACCTTGAATTTGGTACTCTCTACTAGCTTCTTCAACCTCTTGTTGTAGAACCTATATGCCTTTCTCTTTTTAGAGTAGCCAAGGAATATACCTTCATCACTTATTGTATTAAATTTGCCTATGTTCTCATTTGTCTTGATGTAACATTTACTACCAAAAATTATAAAATACTTGATAGTAAGGAATGTTTCCATACCAAAGTTCATAAGGTGTCTTACCAGTGTTTCCTTTAATCTGTACTCGGTTAAGAGTATACACTGTAGTATTGACCACTTTTCTCCAAAACATGTGCAAAACATTTCCTTCAAGCATCATGGTTCTAGAAGTTTCTAGAATGGGCCCATTCTTCTACTCAACCACACCATTCCACTGCGGGGTCCATAGAGCATAAAACTCTCTTCTTATTCCATGCTTCTCACAAAAAGTATTGAATTCACCTAATGTGAATTCACCTCCTCTATCTGATCTCAAGCAGTTAAGCTTTAGTCTTGTCTTATTCTTTGTCATGGACTTAAATATCTTAAGCTTGTGAAAAGCTTCTAACTTCTCCTTCAAAAAGGTCACTCGTACCATCCTTGAGTAGCCATCAATAAGCAACATAAAGTTCCTATCACCTTGTAAACTTCTTGTCCTTGGGGGACCACACAAATTAGTATGAACAACATCTAGCAATCCAATATAATTTTTAGATTTGGAATGAAAAGTGACTCTTGTTTGCTTACCCAATTAGCACTTTTTGCATACAACATTAGCAGGCTTCTTTACTCTAGGAATATCTCTAACAACAAAAGTAGAACTTATAGCCATAATATTATCAAAGTTCACATGACATAACCTCTTATGTCATGAGTAGCTTACAACTACTTGAAAAATCAAGCAACTTCTCAGACTAGTATTCAAGCGAAATAAGTTACCTCTTGTCTTGGCTCATGTTGCTATCTCTATCCTAGAGTTATTCAAGATTTTGCATGCATTATCCTTGAATTGTAGGTTATAACCTTTGTTCATCATCTATCCAACACTAAGAAGATTATGTTTCAAACCTTCAACATACAACACATCTACATTATTCTTACCATCTAAAGAAATAGAAAATCTACCTTTGATCATACAATCAGTGGTGTCTTCCCATCTTACCATACCACCATCATACTTCTCAAGACTTACAAATTTACTCTTGTCACTAGTCATATGGTGAGAGCATCCACTATCTATAACCCATTCATCCTTTTTGACAACTTGAGCAACAAGGGCTTTCTCTTCAAAAACTCAATTAGTAGAACTAGAAGGCATACAATCTTCAGATTTGGGATCATCTACTTTAATAGAAATGAAATAACTAGTAGACTTAAGATCATCAAATTTAGTACCTTATTTCTTCACAACAATAAATGAACTGGTAGGCATAGAATCTACAGGCTCAATCCTAATCATCATAATTATTATCCTCATCTTCAGAGTCAATATCCTCATCTTTGGCAATAATGAATGTGAACTCATCGTCATTCTTTGAAGAACCACCAGACTCATCATTTGTAACTCCTCCATCATCACTAAGAGCAAGGTAGTATTTCTTCATAACAACAGGTCTGATTTTCCATTTAGCAATTCTATATGGACATCTAGAATCAAAGTGCCCTATCTTATTGCATGTAAAACATTTGAGAGGTGCTTTCCCTTTGTACTTACTAGTAGGAGCTTTTGGTAGTATCCTTGTAATCAATGCCTCCAACTCTTGAAGATCTCTTTCTTCTTCTTCCATTTCCTTCATCTCCTTCTCATACCTTGACATCCTTCTTGAAGATCCTTCACTCTGATTTGATCTTTGCATGTCCTTCATAGATACACTTGCCTTGAATGCAGTCTCAAACTTAGGCAAAGCTCTACCCAATTCACTAAGCTCAAATACAATAAGCTTACCAACCAATTTATCTCTTGTCACATATGTTATTGTCTGAATATCCTCAATGGCTACAACATTGTGACTATAGGCAGGGGCTAGTGATCTCAACTCTTTTGCAACAATCTCATCTTTATATAAAATACCTCTAGCACATCTAATAGCAGTCACAACCTCATTTATCCTAAGCATGTATGAGGTGATATTTTCATCTTAATTCATTTTCAATCTTTCATACTTATGTTTCAAACTCTACAACTTGACAACCTTCACTTCTCTGTCTCCTTCGTGTAGGGTCCTCAACTTCTCCATATCTCATTAGCTATCTCCAATTCCATGACATTAATCATTTCATCACTAGTCAATGTGCTCAACAAAGATTCCTTTGTCCTAATATTGCATTTGGCATCATCGATCTCTTGTGGTGTTGTAGGGTTTGCAGGAGGATTGTAACTTGCTTTTGTAATCTTCCAACAATCTTTATTAATACATCTTAGATGCACTATCATGCGATTATTTCACAAGTTGTAGTGGGATCCATCAAACTTTGGACTATTTTTCTTATACACTAACATCTTCAGATCTCCCTCAAGCTGTTAGGCTTCCTTCAAGGGACCAAGCTCTGATACCAATTGTAGGAAATAAGGCAACAAGCAACTAAGGGGAGGGGGTGAATTAGTTGCTTCTAAAACACTAGATCTTCAAACCCTTAAACCCTTAAACCTTGAAAACCTTAATCTTAAAACCCTTTTTAATGATTTAGAATGCAATATGTAGATATAAACAAATAAGAAAATATCCACAACTCATAACACACATATTTTTATCATGGAAACCCAAATTAGGGTGAAAACCACGGTGGGGTTTGAACCCACAATAAGACTAATATTTTGTTAGAAGTACAAGCTTATTACAAATATGGAATGCACATGCATTCAAACACACTACCTAGAGATCACTGCTCAAAATGCCTTCGACTACAATCCTAAGGAATAATTTCTCCTTACAAGACCACTACAATGGTCAATTTGACTACAATAAAAAAATTATGACCTGTATAGCAACATCTATCTCATGCCAAAGTCAATTCCAATGAAATACAACACAAATATCTGATCAACACCTTCTTTGAATCCTCTAGAAAAATTCTCTAATCACCAACATATTTGTCACTCTTTCTCCACACATTGTCAAGCATCTGCACCAAAATATTTTGCCCTAAAATTATTTATAATTCATCAACCCTAGGTTGACAAACCCTGGAACTTTCAATTTTCAACTCAGCACCAAAATCGATAACCTTGATAAAAAATGATTTGATCCAAAATGCTTTGATCCTTCATTATCATCTTGAGATCATATTTCTTCCATAAACATTTTACTGATCACCCATAAAACATTTTCCAATCATGTCAACCAAGAATATAAGAAAATATAACCATTGACTAAAAAATCTTCCATTCCGATCATTATGATTGATGCGAACTGCCAACTCAATAGACACATAATCCTAGAACTTCCTCAAACATAATGAATAACACACAAACATCCAAGACCACTCCAATCATTGGATTCACCAACATTGTTCTTTCCAAACCTCAAGAACATTGTCACCTTGCTCTATAACACTTGTAAATAATCTGCAGACCTTCAGAATCATGAACCCTTTGAATGGAAGACACAACACCATGTCTTAAACATATTCCAAACTACGCAACCAAAGATCTCAACTTGTGTATGTGTGTGAAGCCAATCTTTGCAACTTTGATACATTGGCATACAACAAAGTAGCCAGTCACCAACTGTGATCTCATAACTTACTAAAAATCATCATGTCAACACCTGTGCCTTGACATGGACCTAGCAAACAACCTCTACATCATCCCCTGAGTTGTGCAACCCCTCATCTTCATTAACCTTTCCTCGCCATACTTCTGAATATATTGTTGCTATGGCAAAATTGTATAATAGACATGTTAACAACAATGCCAACACATCCAACTTGCCAACATATTACTCGAAGGTAATTGTTATAGTTCATAATGTTTAAGTATAATGTGATGATTTAAAAAATAAATTTTCCAAAAATGTATAACATCAAAAAGAAAATTATTTAAATCAATAAACTTTTATTTCTTATAATTTAAAGATAAAATAACAAAATAATAAGTTTTAAAATTAAATAAAATTAGGGTACAACTATATTATATTTTTTATCAATTTCTTTTTCTTTTAAAATCTAAAGAAAAAGCAACGATCATTATATGCAACAATCCATCACTTATTAAAATAATTAAGAATTATCTAATTGAGTTAAAAATATGAATACAAATAAAAATGTTTAAAAGAGAAAAATAGGGGAAATAAAGTATGTTCATTTTCTCTACTTAATGTAGGTATTTTTATAATTAAAGAAGAATTATGTAGTTGAGTTAAAAATATGAATACAAATAAAAATGTTTAAAATAGAAAAATAGGGGAAATAAAGTATCTTCATTCTCTTGATTAATGTAGGTATTTTGACAATTAAAGAAGATAAATAAAAAGATGAGACCTTTATAATCATATTATGACTTCTTTATTTTGCCATTGTTCTATTTGGAACAAAAGCTCATGATCATCTTCGATTACATGTATTTTTGTTTGTATAAGCATGATTCTATCTATTAGGTGCATCAATGTTCTCTTGACATTTTAGAGTTATGTATAAGTGCAATAAATTTTTGTACATAATCTTGATATCATTTTCACTTTTCCCATAAAGACCTTCAAAGTATTAATAGATTTTTTTACATTTTTTCTTAAACTTAAAATGCCTAAGAGTGGATAAAGGATCATAGAAGGCACATTGGAGTTTTCTTTAGTGAAATCCCTAGGTTAATACAATAGTTGGATGATAGAATGAGCTTGATTGTATGAAACGAATCCTAAGTGCAAGTTGTAGATGATTGCAATAATGGTAGACTATATATAATCTAAATGATGAGGACCCTTTGTCCCTAGATGTTCAAAAGTATGCCCTATATCCCATGGAATTAATGTGCAATGCTCTTTTTCATTCCCTTAGTTTCTTCTTTTATAAGCTAACCCTAACTCTTTTTGGTTGTTAGAGGCTTAACAAAATCTTAGAGATATGAAAATGCAAGTATTTAGAGGAGAAAATTATTTTTTGAACTTGATGGATGCTGGCACATGTGTTTCTATTTAGAAGACATGAGTGTGATGCACTAGCATGTGTGATCTTATCGAAAAGATAAATATGTGACACACTAGTGTCTTAGATGGAGTATTACAAACAATGGGAAAAAGTTCAAGTGTGATAAGGGTCATGTTCACAAAAAAATATGTAGGTTGAACAAGGACAATGTATGCTCTAATCGATTAACATACTTAAAATTTTAAAATTATGTTTATTGATTAAAGGCATTAAAACAAGTGCAAAATAAGTAGAAAGTGCTAATACACACTTTTCATCTTTATAGTTTTTAAATTATTTTTATTTCTAATCAATTTCTCTAATCTAAAACATAATTTAATATATAATTAAAAGGATTATGTGGATTTAAATTTTAAATTAAAGAAGTTAGAAGAGGTTGACATAGAAAATAGACAAGATAATATGGTTCAAAATGTGTATGTCTATTTGACATTTGATGTAAGTTTGTTATTCTAATTTTGTAATGTTGGCTAAATTATGCTTCTATCTATTTGCTCCTTAATTTTGAATTAGGGAGATGAATCCACACCTATTATTGTTTGATTTGATGGAGTACACAATATAATTGATTGTGGTAACATTCTATTCTTGTGAATGTGTCTAGTAAAATTGCAATAATATTCGTGTAAATGTATTTATTAAAATTGTGAGACAAAAGCTTCATTGATGATAGTTAAATCCATAAAAAATTGACAATATATAGATAATAAAAACTTTTTGAAATATAGCAAATCAACTAAAAAGATATAATAATAATCTCTAGTTCATATTGTACATTAATAATGATTCTTTAATATATTATTCTTTATTTTTTTATATTACTTAAATCAAACTATTTAATTAAATTTTATTTTAATTTTAACAATTTTTTACAAATCATATAGATGTTTATTTTATGCATCTGGATTCGATTGTGTAAAATAATTTTATACCATCAATATTTCACACTATTAGAATAAAATAAAGTTCATAGAATAAAAAATAAAAGTACAAATTAAAGTGAAGAGAAATACATGAAAATGACAAAATTAATTTCTAATCTAAAATAAACTAAGGATAATTTGTGCGGCAAAGAATTATAACAAATTACTATTGTGCATAAAATAAATAATAACAATTTTTTTTGTGTGGTTATTACGAAGGAAACACAAATGACTATCAAACTAGGAAACAAATTGTCTGTCATCTATATGATTTGAATGAAGGATTTTAAGGGATCACAAAATCACAATCTCAAGCTAACTCCATATTCCTTTCCATGCCTGGCCTCCTGCTATGGATCTTAACAATCAAACTAGTAGTCTGGTTGATATTATCCTCCTCAAATAAATCGTGCATTTTGTCAGCCTTCAAGATGATCTCATACAGAGCTCGAATGTCTTCATACGTTGTGCTCTCTATGAGGAAGTGCCATTCAATCTCAATCGCACTTGTCTCGCAAAACATTCAAATCCTCTCTTCCAACTCCTCTTTGGACCTTTTCTATCTACTTGTCTCCCATCTAAAATGATGCGAACCCATCCTCAATGTGCCGCTAACAACCTAGCTTTCCTTCTAACAACTGCCCCTAAATAAGCTTTTTCACCATGTTCTTAGATTAGATTGAAAATGATTGCCTTTTTTGTTTGGTGTCTTAAAATTCCTTAAGTGGATATCTAAAATAAAAACATGAATAATTTGTGGGGCAAGCAATTATAACAAATTACTACTGTACACAAAACAAATAATAAAAAAACTAATAATTTTGTAGTTATTACGAAGGAAACAAAAATGACTGTCAAACTAGGAAGCAAATTGTCTGTCATCTCTATGCAGACGGAAAACGATTGCCTATTTTTTGCGTCTTGAGATTCGTTCAAGTCGATATGATTTAAATGTTTTGGTTTCGGAAATTTGTTGGCCAGCACTGCGATTGGCATTGCAGGCGATACACTAAGCAACAGTGCAATGATCGATTTGGCCATCTCCCTCCCCCGTGCTCTTCTTCCTAAATTTCTCCAAATAGATCATCCGTGCAAAGATAAGGTTACCATTTGGGGAATTCTCTACATCCTTTAATTTTTTTAATCTCAATTACAGTAACTAGCTTCTGACATAACTAATAAATTTCATGTATTAGGCTCCAAACTTGCGTGGGCTATCATCTTCAATTTATGGGAACCCTTGCACGGTTCAGGTCCATCGGCACTCTTCAAGGTCTCGGAAATTAACACGGCTAGAAGCTGCAAAACTAAGTACAGGTATCTTGTGGTAGCTTATCTTTTAACATATGGGGCAATATTAGTATTTTGTGTTTATGGTCTGTAACTTGTTTTATGCTATGTGGGTATCTGCAGTGAAACCTGCTTCTGACCGAGAGCTTCGAGCAGTGCTTGAGCTGGCCAGTGATGACGAGCTTTCTGAGGTTTTGGATAGTTTATATGGTCAAAGGTCAATTTTACAGCCCTTTTCTCTTTTTGTAGTTATCATAAACCAATTATGGCTGTATTACGTTTTCTGTTAAAGGCCTTATAGGCGACTCTTCTGGTTTTTGAAAGTGTGGATGGATTGCATAAAGATTGTTTAATGCGTTGTGCTTAGTTTAATTCAATTGCAAGTATCCAAGTGAATGCTCCACTGTAAATGGCTATAGAAGGTAAAGGTGGTTTTAAGGTCGCAGCCACGCCACCATACACAGGAGACTTCTCTTGTGAGAAGAAGGGGGCTTTTTCATTTTACCTACTTTACAGTGATCAAATTTTACACCTCTTAAATTTGGACCTTATAGAAAGAAGTACTTTAAGCCCAAGATTCAACGAAGTGGATTTGTAAAACATTTTAAGCTTCAACTTGTAAAGACTTACCTTGAGTAACTGACATTTGTTGAAAATTAATGAAGATGCTCGAAAGCTGAGAACCTTTCAACCTGTACCGATTATTGAATTTAGAAAAGGAAATCAATTTACCGCAACAAAGCTCTAGTGGGACATGGTTCCCTTGGTTCATCCATTTCAATAAGACCGTTTTCTTATGTTTTGTTTTTAATCTTGGCAAAACTAATGCAGAGAATCTCTTATGTTTTCTTATCTGGGATGATTTCTGCAAGTTCTATTTTTAAATCTTTCCCATTACGTGGATGTTTACGATCCATAAATGTGCATTCCTTGCGGATGTAATCTCCTTCATTATTTTCTAGCCAGTATTCCCATCCAGCGTCCTTGTCCCAGGCACATTTTAGCTCAGCTGGAGGTAGTGTCAAGCAAGCTGGAGCTGTCAATGGTGATTGAGACCCAGGAAAACTTCTGGCATATGGTCCTGTCTTTAATGTGCAAGAGAAATGATTGATGCACTGTTTCGTTCTTGCCAATGACTTACTTATAAACTGAATTGTATTATGTACAGAGTTTATAACAGTGTAAAAAAATATTTTGGTCATGAATATTTATAAAATATGCAAAACTGAAATCTTTTATTTAAAAAAAATATCATGCTGGTGTGGAGTATCATTTACATGTACAAGTCCCTAGCTTGCAAGTTGCATAGCCATTACCTCTGCAGATGAAGGCTGCTCATTGGCTTGCATAACGATTATCTAAAGTATGCCCTGCTTTATGACCTTTTGATGACTTCTGAATGTTGAAGCGTTTCACTATTGGTTCAGCCACTCGGAATGTGCACCAGTGAATGATTTGGTTGGTTATGTGCTGTCAATAATGCACCTGAATTCTGTTCTTAAAACCTTGGAAAAACTTACCAATAACTTTGCATGTTATTCATGATTGGCGAAGTTTTGTTGGTTTATGCCACAAAAAACTGTGCCTCCCGTTGGTCTGATTTTTTATTTATGCCAGGCATTGATCATTCAAACTTCTGCCGCTTTTTAACTGTCTTAAGTACAGTTCACTAATGGCTGAGCCATACAAAAAGAATGTCACACCTTTTTAAGATTGGCAATTTCTTCTCTACCATGTGCCAAAATCTACCTAACCTTTTTCTTGGGTGGAGTTTTCCTTGGTTTGAACCACTTAAATGTGTGTTAGTTAAATGAAAGTACAATAAGCAACAAGTTGGTTAAATCGTATAATTGCGACTATTCCAAATACAAAGGTAAAATTAAGGATAATTGGAAAGCAAATAAAACCAACAGTATTGTGCAAAAAGAGGATAAAAAAGAATGCAGAGAATCATTGTAGTGACTGTAAGCTGGACATATACATTTTTAGTGTTGGAAGCTTTGTATATAACATCCAAAAATATGAATAAGGGGAAAGAAAAAGATTAAACAAAAAAGTTCTATGCTAACCAGCAAGACGATGGTATTGAAATAAAGGATAGTTCGAATATAGGTGACGAACCTGGTGCACAAAGAGGATAAGGACAAGGAAGCATTGTAGTCATTGTAAGATAGATTGAGATGTAAATTCAAAGTGTTGGAAGCTTCATTTAAAACTGCATTCAAAAGGAATAAAGGGAAAGAAAAAGATGGAACAAAGACTTCTATGGAAACCATTCAAGATGAAGGTATTGAAAGAGGATAGTTTGTATATAGACAATAAACTTGGATGCATGACCGCTAAGGAGAAAAGATAAACTTGAGGACATAAACAAACTTTTTGTTTCTAATTTAAAATTAAGAAAATTGGAGTAAATGTATTGGTGGATCTTGGTTCACAATGCAATCTCATTTCAGAAAATATGTTTATAACTATAAGACTTGGTATGAAGACACAAGAATATCTGCATATACCCACTGGGATAAATGAAAAGGGTGTAGATATACAAGTAACAAAAAAATTGAAGCTGATGCAATTCCTTTTGATACTTTTAATATTGTTCTTGATAGTCCTTATATTCATGTTAGGGATGCTATTTTTATGGGAAGGGCTTAGAAGTACATATGGATCAGGGATGGAATCGTTTACATAATCAGGGGGCACCAAAACAAGGCTAACGTAGCTATGGTATGTTCCGATCAATCCATTAAATTAATTCAAGATAACAAACAATTTTGTTTACTTTTGCTTGAAGATAGGGGAGAAGATGGACTAGAGATCTCTACCACAACTAACTTTAAATTGAAAGGCTTGGATGAGTTCTTATCAAAGGAACTGTTCACAAAGCCAAGAGGGTTGCAACGAGGAAGGGAGATTGAGCATAAGAATAAATTCCTGTTGGAATCTCCTCTACCTAACATTGGATTGTATTAGCGATCAGAGTAGACAACAATGAGGTAAAGAAGCAAACTTCAATAACTATTGGAGCAATGGGTTATTTGCCTTAGCACTTCACCTTGTGAGTCACCCATAGTCGTGCTGTAAAAGAAAGATGGTTCTTGGAGAATGTGTATTGCTTATAGAGCTCTTAATAAACCAGTAAATCACCTTTACGATTATGTATCCTCTTCTAAAGATAGATAATTTGTTAGACCAACTAGCATGCAAGTATTTTACTAAGTTGGATATTAAGTTTGTTTATCATCAAGTGTGAATGAAAGAAGAAAAAACTTGGAAGATTGCTTTCAAGATGAAACAAGGCCTCTATGAATGGTTAACACTTTTGGTTTGAGTAATGCTGCTGCAACTTTATGAGATTGATGATTGATGTTTTAAAGGATTTCATTGATAGTTTTGTGATGGTATATTTAGATAACATCCTAATTTTTATTGCAACTTGGGAAGAACATATTAAAGATATAAGATTTCCACAATCCATGATTTAAATTTTTGATATCGCTTTTGGATTTGGTTGTGTTTCTGTTTTTTCATCAACGTTTCAGATCACACTCCATGATCCATCATTAGGATGTAAAAGAGTGCCAGGAGATGTAGAATGTAGAATCTTCTGTCACTCTTTTACATCCTGATGATGGATCACTGAGTGTGACCTGAAACGTTGATGAAAAAACTGAAACACAATCAAATCCATAAACAATTTAAAAATTTAAGAACATATCATGCATATCAAACATGTCTTGCAAAGATTGAATGAAAAATAACTACTTTGCAATCTCAAGAAATGGATTTTTTGGCAAAGAATCATTCTTTTATTTACGGAATGTGCTAGGAGGAGACGATATAAGCATAGATTCATCTCAAATTTAAGAAAGAGTGCTACTAAAACTAGGCGTTTTGTCATAGCTGAAAAATTTATGAGGAAGTTTATTCCTTCTTTTTACTCCATAGCTGCACCATTAATCAAGTTGCATTGAATTGACTTTCATATGGGAAAAGAACACGATAATGAATTCAAAACACTAAAGTATAAGATAAGTCATGCTCCATGCTTGCACTTCCTAACATACAAAAGCCATTTGAGGTAGAAATAGATGTGAGTGAATATGCTATGGGTGGCATCTTGCTTCGAGCTGGTAAACTTGTTTGTCATCATTAAGAGGATTTCACTTCAGTAGTTAGAGAATATCCATTGTATAATAAAGAATTGTATGCACTAGTTTAGGCAATACAAAAATGGAAACATTATTTGCTTGGTAAACTATTTTGCACACTTACCACCAACCTCTAGGTTATTTACGGGCACTAGCAAACTACAAGAAGCAAGGCATTATAAATGGATGGGATTTCTCCAACAATTTCATTTGGTGATTAAATAAAAGAAAAGAACTAATAATATTGTGGTAGATATGTTGTTTAGGGCTCTTGTTTCAGCTATGGCTATAGTATTGCACTTGGAGCCATTCCTATATAGAATAGCATACACATGATGAGGACTTTGGTAATAAGTATGAGGAACTTCTCTCATTAGTAATTGAAAAAAGGCATAAGACAATCTTCTAAACCAAATATTTGCATGAATGAAAGACCTAATCCATTCATCGTAATTGTTTTTAACAAGTTTATTGCTAGTAGTTACGATACCTACCATCTTACAACCACTTGCTTGAAGATGCTATTTGTCTTTTTTAAGATATATGATGTTAGGAATACTAATTTCTCTTATATTTTATGTAATGTCCCCTTCTAAATTTGCCCTAGAATCACAATTGCAACAAGTTAGAGTTAGGGTTACATCTTTGCCAAGTAAAATATTTCCTTAAACAATACGGTCCTGGATTTGGATCGGGCTACCATAACCGAGGGAATATATACTTCCAACTATTAGGGTTGGATAATAACACATAATATTCATTTAATATCTATATTATCATTCAAGCATGTTAGGGTTTGCAGGAAGAAGCATGATAGTTCCGCCTGAAGCAATCTCCACACTAAGTCCAAGAATGGACACTCACCCTCTTGGCCCCAGTGGGCAAGCAACATGGTTAACCACCAAGGTTGCCTACTCAGTGGGATGCTTGTACCCGCTCTCCCTATCTATGCCTCATCCCCATAAGGTCAATAGCCATCGGTGTATAGTTGGAGAGGAGGTTGATAGTTGGTGAGGAGGTTGCAAAGGGGGTTTCTTGATTGTCCCATCTAAGCCCAAGAGAAGATCTTTGCCCTTTTGGCCCCAGAGGCAGGCAAGATGGACATCCCTAGGGTGGCCTACTTAGATAGCAATATTATAATTCCCCTCTTACACCTCCTACCTTCCATACAAGATGGGGGTTTCAAATAGTTTCATTATCAGACATATCCATTTTACATTCAATTATATGAATATACATATATATGAAATAGTTATTGACTAACAATGCATAAGCTAAATATATACTGCAAGAGCAGTTGTTAAGATTCTTAAATGCTGGGTAAAACAGATCTGAAATGAGTATAAGTCTGTTGCTCTCAATTCTGATCTGAATGTTATCCACCACTGGAAAGACTTTCTTTATTTGCTGATGGAATTATGGACATTCTATCTGAAGTCTGATTGCTTCCTTAAGTTGGAGTGCTTTCTTTTTCGCTGTGTTCTTGAATGATTGATAGTTGTATGAACAATTGATTGATTGAATGAATTCTTTTGATTGTATTATTTGAGGTATCGGTGTAATAATGAGTGGCTTGCTGATTAGATGAGTGGTGATTAAGAGATTGTTGATTAGATGATTGATGTAATGAGTGCTGGTTTGATATATTGGTGAATTGAATGTATGCTGATTTGTTTTTTGATTGATTGTGTTGGAGCTCTAAATTTTTGGCAAAATTTGGAGTTCCATATGGTGATAAATCCCTAAAAATGGCCTCCTAAACTCCATGCCCAATAGTTGATGAGATGATAGATCACATGACATGGGATAAAACATTATATCATCTTCAATTCAAATCTGAAGGATTAAGGAAAGAAGCTTTGTGGTATAAATAGTCAGAATTTTGTGAGCGAAGGCTTTAGAGATGTTGGAATTTCGACCCACTGCAAAAATGGTATCGACAGAGGATGATAACGATCGAAAATTGAAAATAGAAAAACGACCCAGTTCAAAAAATCAAATTTCCAAGCACTAGTTAAAATCTCAGCTTTTCATAAGGTGTTTTGGGTTGCCGACCAAACCCAAATCCGAAAGATAGGTAGTTGTTATTTGATTAGTTGATTAGTTTTTTTCAAAAAAGTTTTTAATAGGGTGGTGTCTTTTCACCCTAAAGGGGTGTGAAAACTATTTAACCACATATATGTGTGGTGTAAAATGTAAAGAGAGGGAAGCATTCAGATTTTAATCAATATCAATCAACAATGTAAATATTTTATTTTCTACTGCACTTTCTACAAGTGATTTATTGTACATAAGACTTTTTGAAGCATTAATATAAATTAGTATTTTCTCTAATTTGGAGTTGTGGATTTGATTGTTTTGGATTGATCAGTCCTTTGTGATTTTATCTCCAGAAGATAAAGTTGCTTTAAAATTTCGTGTTTGGAAATTATTCCCGTTATTCTGCAATTTGATCATTAGGATTATTAGGCACTAGTAATATTATCTCATTGGTCTCATTAAGTTTGGGTTAAATTCAATAAGACTAATTGTGGTGTAATAGAATATTCGAAGACATTGAAGAGGAGCATTTAGGTGGTGTTCTCTGTCTCACTTAGTCATACATAGGATTAAAGAAGGAACTATCTTTATTGCCCAATAGAAGAAGGCACTGGTCTAATATCCTTAATTGAAGTCTTTGTCTGAAAGATTGCAAGCAGGAATTAGTAATATATATTCAAAATAAACAAGATATCACTACATAAAAGCATTTAACATATTCTCAATACAACAATCAAAAGATAAGTTTAGTGATTTATAAATTGTAAAGGATACAATTCGATCTACCTCAAGACCCAATTGCCATCTTGAGAGATCACCCTAATTCAAAGTACAACTACAGATTTGTTATAAAAATCTTTAAGCCCGAAGTTGGGTTAAGGAATAGGTACGCCCGTCTTGGTCTTGCAAAGCTTAAAGTGTAGGGGAAGAGGATCATAATCGATCATTCTCGTTCGTTGGCCAAGTTAGTTGGAAAGTCCAAGCATTGAGTTAGGCAAGCTCATAGGATTTCCATTCTGTTGATTTGGGAAACAATAGATTGACGACTTTGCTGGGTAGTTTTTTTTAAAATTCAAATTCCAGAATCTCTGTAAAAGTACACTCTGTTGGAAGGAAGAATCTAGAAGAAAATAAACAATATTTTCCTCAAAAAGAGGTGGCGACTCTATTATTCAAAAAACATTTCAGTCAGTGTCTTTACTGAGGGAGAAGATCCTAAAGGAGATGAGAATTTTCCTTTTTGAAAGAAATAACAATTCTATTTCAGAATGTATCAAAATAAACAACTGTTTCAAAGGAAACCATTTATTCCAGATGGCATTAGGCCATTGGATCTCAGGAGATTTCAATGCATCCCTAATAAGTTATTCCCTAAGCTTTCACGACTTGTACCAAAGTTTCATGGAGAATGTGACAAATCAACACTTTAGCATTTGGATGCATTTTACACATTCATAAAGGATTATGAGATTTGTACAGAAGATTACGTGATGAAACTATTTGTCAGGACATTAAAGGATTATGCAAGAGAAGCTTATGAATTACTACCTACACAGAGCATCTCATCATGGAGGGAGTTTGAGCAATGGTTTCTTGATGTGTTCCATGATGTAGGTGAGGAGGAAGAAAACATGTGCTATGAATAGGACTAGAACCATGATTACATTATCGAGTCAGGATCCTATATGTCTCCTTTGGATGAATTCTACAACATAAAAAGATATAAAGATGACTCTGCAGTACATCTGTTCATAAGGATGTTTGAAATTTATCAAGAAATACCTTTAAATATCAAGCCTCTGCTATCCAATAAAATGTACGAGTTAGGAATCTTGCGTGATCCTCAGGTGAGACTTATGGTCAAAATTGTACACGAAGATATGATGGCAGAAGATGATGAATAATGTACAAAAGTGAAACAAAAACCTAATGATGTTTCAGATTTGAATAAAGAACAAATTTTGGATCAGTTTGAGGAAGAATCTGTACATGTCGAGACTTATGTTGAAACAAATATCAATGAGTTTAATAATGACGAAAAGGATCTTCTCAGTACGGAAGAAATTTCAGATTTATTGGACATGGAATATCAGAAACATGTTAAGAGAAGTGGTCCAAATTTTTTCTCAATTTACCAGAATAAACATATTAATGAATCAATGCATATGCAAGGTGTATTTGGTGAAATGGAAAATGAATCTCGGGAGGATAAAACATGTGATTATGATGAAGACAATATATCTGAAAATGGCTTCAAATTTTTTTGAAATCCCTTTTACAGTGAAGTACTAGAGGAACCTTACAAAATATTTTGTGGAGATATATGCACACATAATTTTTCTACAATTTTAAATCCACCGTTTGAAGAGGATGGGGCATTTTCAGAACATAAGGACATAGCATCACATGACTCATATAATGTTGGGGCAAATTCACATACATTATGTGAGAAGGAAATAAATATTGTCTTGGGTCATAAGTTAAAGGATACCTTTACATGTTCGGGTGATCAAATTGATGAAGAAATTAGAATTTGTAAAAGTGATGACTTGAAACATTATAGTGAAAATCATCTTGGAGATATGGTGGAGCCTGTACACACAAAAGTAGTGCACTTCTCTAAATCATTACATCAAAGGAAATCCATGAAAGGGAAACCTTCAATAGCGACCTAGAGCTCTCTATGTATGGAGTTGCAAGATTGTAAAATTGCTCTCAGCTAGAGCTAATAGGCTTAATGACCTTGCTAGTCAACCACACAATGAGAGATTCCAAAATTGAAGACAAGGGCAAGAGTGCCAATATCCCCAAAGAATCACTATGAAATGCAAATGCAAACTAGATTAAGATGAATATGCAAGCTAGAAATGAGAGATGCAAGCTAAGCTATGGAAATGAAAGTACAAGCTATGCTATGAAAAGCAAAGTACAATCTAAACTATGAAATGGAAATAACAAGTGTTACAATCCTTCCTATTAAACTAGATGAGTTATTCTAAAGCATGAAAGGAAATCTAAACTATGAAAGCATGAAATTTGAAGCTACTATGCAAGAATGAAAACTAAACTATGAAGCAATGAAGAAAGCCAAGATGTGATGCAACAATGATCTCCAAAAAGCTTCAAAGTCTTCAAGAATTCCTGTAGCATAAATTTAGTATAAAAGTGAATGACCTAGAATGAGGAAGAGATCTCTTTTTTTATAGGAAATGAGGAGAAATGGACCATGGAGATTAAGAGGCAAAAGATTTAATCAATGGTGGAGCATCAAAGAGGAGCAATCCATGCGCACAAGTATCCTCCAATAGGAAAATAAGAGTTGACTTTTGTGCCCCATATGAGACAAAAAATACTTTTTCTTTTTTTATAAAATAAGAATAGTACTTTATTTGTGCAACTTAGGATAAGATGAAAAGTGGGGGCTTTTTATTTATTAAAAGGGGAGGAAATATTCTTTTTAAATAAATAAAGACTTAGGATAAAATGGTTAGCCCAAGGAAAATAATCGAAAATGATAAAATAGGATTTGATCAAGGAAATTGATATAATTGATAAAATGCTGATTTTTGAAAATATTGATTCAAGGATTTGATAAATTGCTGAATGGGGGCCCAAAGTCTAGGCGACCATTTTAGGATGCATACAGAGCCCACTTGGAATTCCTAAGTTGAGGGAAATTGGTTTTCAAAAGTAAAAGAAAAGAAATATGGGGAGACTTTAGGGTTGTTGGTAAAAGGTGAATCAAATAGTCGAAGAGGTAATCAAATTTATGGAAATTTCAGACATTACCGAGAAAATCATCATAAGAGAGATTTAACATATAGCACTAAAGTTGATGTACAAGTGAGAAATAAATGAAAAGGTTATATTTTCATTTTGCATAAATCATGGTGGAGGAATATAAGAAACCCTAAAGGCGATACACATTATAAACTAAAAAATGTAAGCTATCATTCAAGTCAAATAAAGAGACCTTTGGAGGGACATTAAAGGAGAAGATTTCATGATGTGAACATCCAGGGAGATGATGAGGACATTTTCAGAATTGTGATGTTATGTGGAGATGAAAACAAAATCTGTGACAAAGGGAAACTTTAATTTTCATTTTGGGGGGCCTAGGGCCACTGAATAAAGTTTTGACAATAAGCTACAAAGGAGGGGTGATCAGTATATGGTTTGCTTCTCCTAGAGATAACTGGAATCCCGCTATGCTCACAGGGAGCATACATCCCTAGAAAGAGCCTGTTGAAGCTCTAAATTTCTGGAAAAATTTGGAGTTCCATATAGTGATAACCCCTAAAAATGGCCTCCTAAACTCCATGTCCAATAGTTGATGAGATGATAGATTACATGACATGATATAAAACATTATATTTCTTTCAATTCAAATCTGAAAGATTAAGGAAAGAAGCTTTGTGACAGGAACAATCAGAATTTTGTGAGTGAAGGTTTCAGAGATGCTGGAATTTCAACCTGCTGCAAAAATGGTATTGATAGAGGATGATAACGATTGGAAATTGAAAATATAAAAACGTCCCAGTTTAGAATATCAAATTTCTAGGCTCTAGTTAAAATCTTAGCTTTTCACAAGGTGTTTTAGGTTGCCGACCAAACCCAAATTTGAAAGATAGGTAGTTATTATTTAATTAGTTGATTAGTTTTTCAAAAAAGTTTTTAATAGGGTGGGGTCTTTTCCCCCTAAAGGGGTGTGAAAACTATTCAACCACATATTTATGTGTGGTGTAAAATGTAAAGAGAGGGAAGCATTCAGATTTTAATCAATATCAATCAACAATGTAAATATTTTATTTTCTACTGCACTTTTTGCAAGTGATTTATTGTACATAAGACTTTTTGAAGCATTAACATAAATCAACATTTTCACTAATTTGGAGTTGTGGATTTGATCGTTTCGGATTGATCAGTCCTTTGCGATTTTATCCCAAAAAGATAAAGCTTCTTTAAAACTTTGTGTTTGGAAATTATTCCCGTTATTTTGCAATTTGATCATTAGGATTATTAGGCACTGATAATTCTATCTTATTGGTCTCATTAAGCTTGGGTTAAATTCAATAAGACTGATTGCGGTGTAATAGAATAATCGAAGACATTGAAGAGGAGCAGTTGATAGGAGCATTTAGGTGGTGTTCTCTGTCTCTCTTAGTCGTACATAGGATTAAAGAAGGAACTGTCTCTGTTGCCCAATAGAAGAAGGGCACTGGTCTATCATCTTTAATTGAAGTCTTTGTCTGAAAGCTTACAAGTAGGAAGCAGTAATACATATTCAAAATAAACAAGATATCACTACATAAAAGCATTCAACATATTCTCAATACAACAATCAAAATATAAGTATAGTGATTTATAAATTGTAAAGGATACAATTCGATCTACCTCAAAACCCAATTGCCATCTTGAGAGATCACCCTAATTCAAAGTATAGCTACAAATCTGCTATAAAAAGCCTTAAGCTCGGAGTTTGGGTTAAGGAATAGGTACACCCGCCTTGGTCCTGCAGAGCCTAAAGTGTAGGGGAAGAGGATCATAATTGATCATTCCTGTTCATTGGCCAAGTTAGTTGGAAAGTCTGAGCATTGAGTTAGGCAAGCTCATAGGATTTCCAATTTGTTGATTTGGGAACCAACATATTGTTTGTTTGATTTGATAAATAATGATTGCTTTTGTCGATTCATGAGTGATGATTCATAAGTGGTCCTTGAATGATTCGGATGATCTCTTTTATACTTCATTAGTAATAGGGTCACCACCTTTCATAAGACTTGAGTCACCACCCTCCATTGCTGCCCTTTGAGAGTAATAAATTTATTTCCCTATTTATATCCCTTGGATGTCCTCTTCAAATGAAACCTTCTCCCCTCTATATCTTCTAATGTGGGGGAGAGTCACACCTCTTCATCATGTCTTCCCTTTGCAATGGTAACAACCATTTACAATTATCACACTTGGACGAGTCATAATCCTTCATAACTTTTGCCTTTTGAAGGAGTCACTTCCCTATTTTCTTCTCCATTAAATTTTTCTTGAGTTACACCTTCAAGCTATATCTTCGCTTTAAACTTCTCCCTTAAGTCTGCATACACTTTCCTTCTCAATTTGCATCAGCTTATTCTTCTATCTCTGCATATGCTACTCTACTATATCTGCATATATTCCTCTTTTATATCTACATATATTCCTCTTTAATATCTGCATTTAATATATATCCTTCTTATGATTCTGTTATAAACTCTTCTTACAATTATCTTCCCTTCTATCTTCTCATCTGTAGATCTTAAAATGTAAGTCTGATATAAACTCTTGCTCCCCTCAAATGCACTTAACAACTCATTATATCTTCCCAAGAGTGGTGTCCCTTCCACTTTCTTAGTCGCTCCTTAACTAATCTTTATTACCATTATTTATTTCTAATTTGTGGTTTGGGGGATGCGTCTCCCCCAAAAAACTCGCGTCTCCTATAGGGGGATGTTTCTGAGACTTGGGGACTTGCGTAAAACATCCTCTCATAGCACCAACACCTCTGCCAAGGATACTGCTGGGTTGCCATTACATACTGATTGCAACCATAAACTTCTTGAAAACTATATTGCCTTTCATGTGCACTTGTGGAGATGTTATATTGTAGATTTTGCCTTGAAGAGTTCATTCACCTCAATTCATATATCAACACCGCCGCCCACCACTGCTCTGTCGCCACCCCCCGTCGTCCCCAAACATAGGCCCTTGGTCCCCTCGTCCCCAAAACCCCTCTCCATGTCCCTGCGTCCGCCCTTCAAGAAACTCCTGTAGAACACAATTCTTCTACTGAGGGGGGGGGAATCAATACAAGACATAAATCTTTGATTCTTAATCAATTAAAACTTTTGAAGAACTTAAAAATGTTAAACTAAAATCTGAAAGGAATGAAAGGCATAAAAATAGAAATGAAAGGAGAGAGCAATCACATATAGACGGTTCAACACTTGATGTACGTGGAAAACCTAGGATGGGTGGAAAACCGCGGTGATAAATGCTGCTAGGATCTACTGTCCTAATCTAGCCTCACGAATGAATTTGATTACAATTTATATGGACACCAATCCCAAAAAGTCACCAAACCCCTACTTTAAGAGTACCAATTATTTCTATTTTGAGCATGCACTCAATATTCAAAAGCACCAACTTTAAGAATATACAAATCACAATTCTTTTCAATGAACCTTACACTTCATGAACATTACTAATGCTTTCTTTTCTTTGGTCGGTAATAATTGGTATTTTATTTATCTTATGTCAAATTTACATATCATATTTTCATATACATGCAATATAGTATTCAACTTCATCACCCCTCTCATCACTTCACTACAGAGTCCAGCATAGTTGCAGAGATTTTTCTAGCAACCGTTTATCAAGACATAACCCCATTCACCAGTATACTTTTCCCTACACTTTTGTAGATTTGACACTTCAAAAAAAGTTACCCTTTTTTGTCTACGCTACTACCCAGGTAGCCATTGATGATTGCAAACATTACAAAAATCAGAGTCTACCCTGTTACAGTATAGCATTAACGCCTGATACCAACATCATTTACAGATCAAATTCACAAAAAAAGATTTTTACACAATATTTCGGTGCCGCATACTAAGGCACTTGGACGCTTAAAGCCAAAACAAAGCTTTCACTGTCAAAATGAAAACACACAAAAACCACTACACCCTGCCCTACCCACTAACCACCTGGAATTGCTGCTTTGCTAGACTTTGCCACGATCCTTTTGCAGTCCTCTGTCTTCCAGGTACCCGCTGTTGATCCTCCATCATTATGAGTTTATGGTTCACCTCAAAATCTTGTCTGCGCAGCGCCAATTTAAGCTCTTCCCATGTTGCGCGTACTTTGATTTTGTACTCCTTGTCAACCCTACCCGGCCATCACACAAACGGTACAATTCCAAACTCCTTTGCCTCTTCTAGAACCTCAATTCCCTCAGAGACATCAAATCCCACTCTTGGAATGGCCCATTCGAAGACCGGCTCCATTTCAACAGAAGATCTTCATTGAATAGAGAATTCACCACCCACTTTATGGTTTCAACATCCTCTGCTAGCTCCAGCCCTCATGCTATAACCATGGATATGATATCAACTTTCAGGCGATATTGATGTTTTGCCTCCATGAAGTGTTTCCCCAACAGCTCCATCACAGCATTAACCACATCCGAATGCTTACATTTCAAAAACCTTTTGAGAGGCTGTGCTTTCACTGGCCCATAAAAACCCTGTTGCTGTCGGTTTGTGACCTTTTACTAATGCTTTCTTAAAATAGTATGCTGCCCTCTTCTATTTACAGTGATTCTGCACAAACATAATTAAATCAGTCAAAGATATATCACTGTTAACGAACTTTTTAAACCTTTCAGCATGGATCCTTGCAAATATTCTTCACAGAATCATGGCTCTATTTCATATTGGAACATCTCTCCATCATGTTTATAATCTGCACAACATGTCTCTGCTCAGTGATCCTCATTCACGGAAGTGTATTGCTGCAATCCACTCACAACTCTTTCATTGGACTTATAATAATAATGTCTCCATTGAACTTTATATTAGCAACCACACACAGATTTTTAAACTCAGATATTTTCACAATACAAAGCACAACAGTCTCCTTTATATTTTGTCAGGCTTTTACACTTCTAATTGCTGATACACATCCTCGCGATTTTTTCATCTTTTTATTGAGTGATACCACTTTACGTACATTTTCATCAAGCCTCCACATCACAATTTTCATCGGTCCTTTATTCTTATACATATAAAATATTGACTTCTATCAGGTGGCCAGTTAGAGGATAGTTATAACTTCTTACAACCGAACAGAATAGTTATAACTAAATAACCACAGAACAACCAAACAGCGAACTTGTGAGCATCAAATGGAATCAACATGTGTTTATATGAGTCTCAACTCCTATACACAGGATGCACATCTATAAACCTTTCACCAGGAGTGCCTTTGCTTATATTCCTTTCTGCTACTTGTGTATGGATCACAACCACGATAATACAATGCCTTTGCTTTGTATTCAAATCTGTCATTCTTGCATTTGGAGTCACTACCAGAAATACTTTTTACAACTAAGCAATGATATATACACAATTTGTTATTCTGATCATGTTTATTCATACTGTGAAGATAAAGTTCTTGGTCCATATGAAAATAGAAATAAACAGTGATTTTGTATTTTCCCAATATCGGGAATATCTCTTCCGCTTCACACTTTGGTGCCGACCACTATCAAAAATCTTGAATCCAATGATTAAGCCGGCTTTGCAATTCAGATTCCTGTGCTCAGATGATACTTTGCGTAGTGAGGGATAACACACCAGGAAATGCCGCTCAACAACCTCTTCCTGTCTTCATGTTCTAATGACACTTCAATCGCCTGATTACTCGGTGCATATTCCTTGTTGCCAGTTAATAAATGAGAATGGAGGATTCGTTGTAGTTGCCAGGGCAATCATTCTATTGCTCTCATTTGCATTTGTATGTGATCTTATGAATCTGTTTGACATCTATTGATTTGTTTAACAAATTTGCTCTTTTTGACATCAATGACAAAACTGCCAAATCTGTCTAACAATCTCCCCCTTTGTCATTGGTAGTAAAACTCCAATTTGCAACATAAAATCTGAAACAATTCAAAACCTCAATCTGCAACACAAACTTCAACATGATCAACACAAAAATCTTAACAATAATTTGTGAAACACTCTGAACCCCTGAAAATATCTCAACAATGTGAAACAATAAAGCATCTGCAAACCAAAATTCGAAACAATCTGAAATAAACTTTCAACAATTTCTCCCCCTTTGACATCAGTGACAAAGGGTTAGGGATAGTAAATATTACAATAATAATATATTCCTCCTAAGCGGATGCTTGTACATGAACTAATGTAGAGAGAAGGCAAAACCCCACGCTTCTGTCTACGCCAAAGCCAATTCTCATCAATTTTCCCAAACAAACAACTTCTTTTACCTTTCACTTCTCCGAGATCATAGACATTACTTTCTGTTCTTTTCCCCTTAGCAATTAATTTTCCTGATTTAACCTTTCTAGTTTCACAACCTTGAGCATTAATGATTATAAAATTAAAAATACCCATTGTCACATATCTGACTAACACTTCGCAAATTATACTTCAATCCTTCAACATACCAAACATTATGTGTTTTTAAAGTACCATTAATGCTCAAAGAACCTTTACCATGAATTTGAACTGATGATCTGTCACCGAATTTCATTGCACCACCATTCCAATTAGTAAAGGTAGTGAACTTACCTTTTATCATTAGTCATGTGATTTGAGCAACTGCTATCTATTACGCAAAGATGCTGCCTTTTCGCATGCAAAGCAGTTTGAACAATCATGGATTTCCTTTCTTTCTTCTTCCATACTTTTTCTGCCTCTTTCTTGAAACTTTCAAGACCATTCAAGAATTTGATCCCAATCCTTTTCTGTTGTGCAAAACTCATGTTACAGTGTCTTGCAATGTAACCAATATTTTGACATTTAAAACAAATCACATTGAAATCTTTCAAAGAATCATAAGAATTTCGACTAACAAAATTAGTTTTCCTTCTTGACATAACTCTACAATCAATTGCTTTATGACCAAAGTAATTACAGAAGGTACAATAACCATAAAAAAGGATAAAACCTGTTTGTTTTCGCTTTCTTGTAGGAGGATGCCATTGTGGATACCTTTTCTACCTTTGAACCTTAACAAACCTATCATTACTATCCTTCTTATTGAATGAGTTATTTGAACTAGAACTTTGGCCTTTATCAAAACCCAAACTAGATTTGTTCTTGTTGAACCTTTGTTTGGCTAACATTTCTTCTAACAAATGAGAACTCTTCTCGAACTTATTTTTTCTATTAGACACAATCTTCAATTGTTTAAGTTCATTTCTAAAAGCTACTAATTCACTTTATAACTTTAAACAATTTTTCAGATTTTAACATAACTTCAGAACTGATTACGCTTCTTGACTTTTATCTTTTTTAATTTCAATCTTTAGATTGATGATCATTTGGTTCCCTTCTTGAGGGCTAGGGCTTCATTTTCCTTCAATGTTGAAATCTTTAGTTGAGAGTTCTCTTTCTTCAATCCCCCGATTTCTTCTAGGGCACACAATAGTTTTCCTTCAAAATCTATTTCACCCTCTATATCTTGCAAGTCTTCATCACTCTAATCTGTAGTGAGTGACCCAACTATCATGAACAAAATCTCACAATTTTCATCATTAGACTCATCATTATCTTTTGAATTTGTACTTTCTTCTTTTATGTGCAAGCTTTTCTTCTTCTTTGAAGAAGTTCTTTTCTTGTAAGGAAACTGGCCTTAGTACTTCTTATTGAAATCTTCTTCATCATCTTTATCGTTTTTGGCATAGGGACTCTCAGTAGCAAAGTGTCCAATTTTCCCACAATTGAATCATTTGAAGTGTAGCTTTCCTTTGTACTTGCTAAAACCTTCTTTGAGTTTCTTTACAAGGTTTGCAAGTTCTTTGTCCATATCATTGTTTGACTCTAAACTTTCTTCCTTTGCTGTCTTTGTTGCTTTAAAAACCAACCTCTCTTTTAGAATCATCGTCACTGACAATCCTTATTTCATATGTTGTTAGGATGCCATGTAAGTCATCAATTGTAATCTTGCTAAGATCTCTTGTTTCTTCTATGGCAGAAATTGTAGCATTATATCTAGAAGGTAAAGATCTTAAAACCTTTTGAACAACCACAGAGTCTTTTTGTAATGTCTCCATCCTCCAATCACTTTCATTAAACATGAGATAGCATAAGATTGGCAAGGGGTGGCAGTTCTTGCCCAATTATCAGTAGTAGTTAATGAAGTTGTATATATATTCAGATAATAAGGAAACCATGTAGCCTTATAAATAAAATGGTATCCTTGAACAAAGATGGTCCGTGAACTAAGACAATCATCATAGCATCGATTCTAATCATGTAGCCAACACCAGTATTAAATAAGATTAAACTTAAATGGCATCGATTCATTACAAGAGATATTGACAATATAAAGAATTGATTATATGGTGATTGGCTAAGTCCATGCCAGTAAGCGTTTACACATCATTTGTTATGTCATTAACAAATGGTTATGTAATAACCATAACTGAAGAGACATCATTAAGCCACAGAGATATTCACAAAGATGGGAGGCATCCCAACCACGGGACCATTCACTCTCAAGTGCAGGTATTCGAAGACATCTGCAGCATCATTCCAAGGCATCGAATACATATTGCCTTTTCTTTTTATTCTCTTGGATATGCTCTGTTTAGAGCCAACCACTTAATTGGCCTTACAGGCGCAAGTACAAATAGATGATATCATAGATGGCATCTAAGGGATCACATATTTCAGACTGCTCATCAGATACAACATCAATTACAGTGCAGATTCTCATTGTTGATTAGACACAGCACTAATCACTTCAAGTGATTACTTTTTCTACTGCATAACATCCATTGATATATTCAGACATCGCAGCATTAGATATCCATTGCATGTTTCTTTTGTAAATCAGAGATAGCATTATCAATCTATCATAATGAGTGATATAATCCTCCTTACACTTTGTATAAATCCATTGCATATCAGACATTACAATCATCAAATAATTGTCATTGTACATAAGAAGAAGAGATTAGAGTGATTGTCTCAACATCCCTTCATAACCAAAAAGGGGACATTACAATTGGTATTAGAGCCACCAATCCTGCTGTTGATGAGCTAGAAGGAACTCAAAACTTCCACAAAAGATTTGAACAAAATCTAGAAGACAAACAAACAATGGGCGAAGAAGGAGATTTGAACAAAAGAATGGATCCGTTTTTTACTGAACAAAGGGAGACCCAAAATAGACTAGTACAACTATTGGACTTATTAACTAACACAGTGATAAACATCTCAAACAATAACAATGGGGGAAAAATGGATAGGAAGGACAATCTCGAAACAACAGTCCAAAAAGTAAAGCAACAACATTAAATTCAAGACTAGGAATTCCCACGTTTACTACCCAAATTGGTCAATCAGAAGAAACAAAACCCACTTTTGTAGAACTAAAAGATCAATTCAGATAGGATTGGGTAGACAACAATTTTCAATCATAAATGACATTAAAAGAATACATGGATCTAAGGATGAAACACCTTCCATATAAGGATACAAAGATGGACATTTAGAACTCAAAAGAAAGGTGGGCAAGTTAAGCATTCCATATTTTGATGGATCAGAAAAGACTACGCAAGGGCATGGGTGCAAAAACTAGACACATACTTTCAATTAAAGTCAATGACAAAAGAGGAAGGCATCCCTTTCTTTTTTTCAATGCACGCATGTCTGAATTCTAGCCTCTCATCTTATGAACACACACATTCCTTTATCATTTTCAATTTAACCATCTTGGATTAGTAAGTTCTTATTTACATGTAATAAAACTCAGAGCCATCACATATTTGTCATTGTTCACAATGTTGATAAAATTCTCCAGATTGTCCCTACTGCTACTGGTAAGCAGTTATAAATGTACATACTGCTTATCTATAAATTGTATTTCTAGTTTCATTATGTTTATGTAATTGTTATCTTTGAATTATTTTGGAAAATGATTTCTCACATTAAGTTTGTGGTTTGCAGCATTTTAAGCCCATGGTTGAAGTCCATCACATACAACGATTATCCTCAAGATGCATTATTACAAACAGGTGATCCAGAAGCAAGACAAGCATTGATGGAATGCCTCGAGTCTCGGTTTTTGTTCTTGGCTGCAGATGCCAAAGACACACTAACGTAAGGGTGGGGGTTGTCCCTCAAGAGTTTTGAAAAATAATTTTGAAGGAAGACTTATCACTAGACTCTAGAAAATGAGGGTTAAAATTTGACTTGCTTGCTTTTTGTCCCATTCTGAGTTATCTTGTGCCAATTTCATATCAAATCATACTTGAAACTCTAGGTTTGAAGGTTATTTTGTGAATCATGCTTTACCTTGCTGTATATTTAGACTTCAAATATTGGCAATAGCAAGGAGCACAATTTGTGATTTTGAAAGAAACTATTAACTTGAATTGAGTGTGTAGCTAGCAGTCCAAGGTATTATTTATTTGGCTCTTTTGGTAGCTTTTAGTCCAAGACTTTCTTGTGGGAATTCCTGACAGTGGTCGTAGGCCATCTTATCGAAATGTGTTACTTCAAGTGAGGAAGAAACTGAAAGTTCCATGCTCAACAAAATTATCAACAGAGGATATAGAGGCAGAGATATTTCTTCACCTACTACAAGAATATTCAAGGTATGGATTAACATTCTATCTAAAACTTTGCTTCTTTGAGAAGTTTGTTTTTGCAATTCCTAAAATGATCTTCAGCAACTTGTATTCCTTGTCAGTTATTTTCTCAATTTATTCTTGATAGACATAATGGAAAATATATGGTAGTGATACTGATATTCATCATACAGAGATAGGGTTGACATAATCTTGTCGCTTGTGAATTTTAAGACTGATACTGTATAAATGTTCCACAGTAAAGAATAAACATTATGATAAGATGGGTTTCATTCCATTGCAAGCACTTAAGTCTCATGTTCATTTTGATTAACTATTTGTCTATGTTTCCAAATTCTTCCTTGGCAATCCCAAAGTGTGATCCGGTTCTTGCAAAAGTCTGGTCCTTATCATATTCTTTCAAAAGTCTGCCACAGACCTTCAAAGTCTGCCCAAATTTTGTTAGATGAACCCGGCACGAATTTTGCCATTTTTATGGCGAATTTGCAAATCTGCGGCAGGACCCAGGCCGATTTTGGCCAAAAAATGGATTTTTTTTTACTTATTTTAAAGTTTTTATTTGGTTTATTTTAGTCAATCCAACCCTCCAACCTTAAAAGAGACCACTAAAAAGGCCAAAAAGGTAAAACATATGTCATTTGGACTAAAACATTAATATACATGGTGGTGTATTTTGCTATGTTGTTTTACTATTAGCATAGTGGTGTAGGAACTTATTTGCTGCTGCATAAACATACATACACATATGCATATGCATATATATAAAATATGTTTTTGCACAGACAAACCCAAAACGAATTTGAACCCACCCCCAAAAAAAATTGAATGAATTTCGAACCTGCATCCGAACCGGCAACTTAGCTATTTGGCTCTAATAAATCACCTAGTGAACCTACAGCATCCTTAGACTATTAACACAGTAAATGAGATGCAATGCTATTATTGGCACAATAATACCATGAAGTTGAAATCATTCTAAGATATCCTGAGAGACTTCTGACAGTGTGTTAAAAGTATTTGTTCTAGTTATACGTGAATGTGCAAAATACTGCCAATAGGTTACTTTTGTTAATCCTTGGCTGGAAGAAAAACTATGCTTCTATGTCAGGTTCTGTAACCTCTTAAGAATCTTGGATCTATCAGATATAATTAGATTCCATTGCAATGCATATTTCAACAACTAACTATGCATACAAGCCTATCTTTGAGATGTTTATTATCATGTGGACACAAACCAATCTATGGAGTCTAGACTCTTAAATGTAACCTTAACATCATCATGAAAACTTAAGGGACATCAAACCATTATACCATCTATATCTTGATTATATCCATGCTTGAATTAGACTCTTATGTGCCCTGGGGATGCGTCCCCTACAAAATGGACCTATCCCCCATAAGGGATGTTTCAGGGATGGGTTGAAAATGCCTCCCAGCCCATCATCATATTTTCAAAATTTCTGGAAATATTTTGGGGACTTGGAAAAACTAGCAGGGGATGGCAGGAAATGCTAGGGAATTTCTATTGATCCTCAATGGCCTCCTGCTGAAATGTTTTCATTGAAAAAAATACAAAATTAATAAAAAATAAAGGAAACCGAAACCTAATATAGAGACAATAACTTCTAAAATTAAAAAAGGAACTCATTTTTGATATTTCACAAATTGTGAAGAGAAAAAGAAAGAAAGAGCATGGCCGTGAAGAAAGAATCAAAGAAGGGAACAGCAGTGAGAAGACATTTAGGAGACAAAAAAGTACAAGGAGGCACCTGTTTGTCATCTTCAGCTCTGGAAATGCATGAATTGAGTGCCTAGGTTTGTAAGTTCAGCCAAGTGTCAGTGGCAGACATGAGAAATAAGAACCTAGAGCAGCCTTGGAGAGTTTATGTGACAAGATGATGTTTGGGCATGGATGCAAAGGGAAGGTTGGCTGTTGGATGAGAAGAGCAGTATAATGATGCACCTCACTAAGTTTTGTCTTGGGTTAAGTGGCAAAGAGTGCAAGAAATTGTGCCTAAAGGAGATATATGAGAATGCCTCATTGGGATTTGTATCCTAAGTTGTTAGGACATGTGAAATAGGTCCCTTTAAGTGTTTAGAATAAACTCAAGTGACAATTTCAGCCTAGATGCATGCCTAGAGGTGATCAGTTATGTTTCAAATGGTTCTGACAATAGAACTAGGTGCTTGGGTGTGAGAGGTTACTGCCAAATGGCAAGTGTATCCAAAAGGCATGTGTAAGACTTGTTTGACAACCTTTACATGACAAGTAGCAGGAAATGGTGCACCTGAGTGGAAATATTAGTCTATCAGGTGAGAAATCATCACAAAAATATGTACCTATGTGTCCTTAAGTGGTAAAGCATCTAATATGCCAACCTGAGTGCATCAATTGAAGGTTTTAGTTGCAGCAATGACATAGGGAGTGCCTGATAAGTATCTTTAGTGGCAAACATGACAGAATGGTGCACTTATGTGCAAACAACAGTTATTCAAGTGACAACATTGGTAAAAAGGGTGCCTAGTTGAGAAAAGGGTGAAGTTAAGTGTTAATATCAGGAAAGAAGTTTAAATTGTCATGGATGATTGGATGAAGTGCCTATATACAAAGACCATGTAATTTAGCGGCAGATCTGATTAAAAAAGATGCCAGGAGTCTTTTAAAATAGCACATTGATCAAAGGAGGCACCTGCCAAGTGGAATCATGGTTTATGATTAGATTGAGGGTCAAATGAACTCAAAAAGGGTGACTAGAAGTAGGTTGAAGTGGCAACAGTGCTTGTAGTATGCATCTGGGTCTTAAAAATATGTTTTAAGTGACATATATTGACTTGGTGGTCAGCACCTCCTTGGAGATTCGTGACATGGCTTAACCGCCTCCCGTGGATTGGGTTAAATTTGACATTTGTATCGGGCATTGACAGTTCGAGCTTTTGGTGCAATGGCAAATGATTCCAACAATTGGTATCAGAGCCTTGGGTCATGGGTTCAAGTCTCCCTTCAGTAGGTGCTGAAGGCTCAATCGGTGCTGAGGGGGAGATTGTTGACTTGGTGGTCAGCACCTCCTTGGAGATTCGTGACATGGCTTAACCGCCTCCCGTGGATCGGGTTAAATCTGACATTTGTATCGGGCATTGACAGTTCGAGCTTTTGGTGCAACGACAAATGATTCCAACAACATAAATGTTGTGAAGGGCTGCCTAGCATACCCTTGTGTAATATATGTACAAATAATTGGTTCCTGGTACGGATTCCGGTATATTCTAGCCATTGAGAAAAGTTTCTAGCTTCCTGTAGCAGCATGACAATTTTCCAGTAGCATTTTAAAGCAGTTCTTCGACTATGCACGAGAACAGTTTACATTCCCTAGAATTCAAACATTTACCATAAGTAGATGTTCAAACCATAGTTCAAAATATCGTTATCAACAACTTATTGTCGAGGGGAAAAAAATTATCGGCAAATATCGGAGATAAGTCGGGAACTTGTTGGGAAAATATCGGGAACTTAAAAAATTGCTTAAATTTAATTAGAAATGCGTTTTTTTTGCAAAATTCAATAAGGAGATGCATCAAATGAGTCAATAAATGAGTAAACAAACCAAACAAGCTGATCTAGATATATATAAATGCAAATAGGATACAAAATCACATCCTCATGTGGAATGCTGACGGCTCATAGCCGTAGTTGGATAGTCTAAACTTTGAAGCAAACTAAAAATAGCAAATTGTCTTTGTAAAACTAAAAGCAAATACAAGTGTCAAGTGCAATATCAAAATAGTCTACATCTTCCTCTTCCCCCTCCTAGCAACTCTATTAAAAATTGGTGGAATGGGACGGGGTCTAGCCATAGAGAAATATACAAAAAAAAAGAGAAATATACATAATTGTAAAATTAAATCATTTCATAGTATGAATCTATGATGCTTGATCATTGATCAATGCCAAATGTTAAAGTCTTCATAACTAGGTCTTAGGTAGTCTTTGTTGGTGGCTGTTTTCAAGTCCCTAGGTTCGGCAAATGAGGTTTGAGTGATTTTGGCCTGTTGGGAAGCTAAGTTGCTGAATCGTCCATTTTAATTGCCGATTCTGGGTACGGTACGTACCGGAATTGGGTACTTCATGGAATCCTTGCAGAATCTTAGTAATTTATTATTAAAGTTGTATTTATTTATTTTTCAATTCGAATTGTTATATATTTTAATAGTAACATTATATAGTACATAATTGTTTAATTATGTTTATTATTTCTTGTTATAATATTAATTTGTTAAATTGTATATGAAATAATTAATATTACAAGTATACTATTATTTAATTCTTGTTTTAAGGCTGCAAAATATGTATATATTTACGATTTTTATATATATTCTTGTACGGACGTGTCTAAACGTACCCAACCCCTTAAAAAAATTATGCTATATCCGCGTACCGTATCCACGTACTTGTACTTGTATCTGTACCAGATTCAACAACTTAGTTGGGAAGTCATGTCTGTTAGGGATTTGGGCGAGAGCTAAGCTAAGTCTGTTATAGAGATGCGGTCGAAACCAAGTGATTTGTGATAAAATGAGTTAAAATCCTTCGAGAATCCTTTTGCCAGCTTCAGTTTGACCTTAGAAAGCCATGATGGATTGTGGGAGGTAACCCTGCTGAAGGCTTGCTGAATCCTGAAATTTGGCTAAGTCTGGAATTTTTCGAAAACCCCCAAAATCTAGAATCTGCATCTTAACTCCTATGAAGCTGGAACCTATCTCAAACATCCTGAAAGTATTTATACAAATATAACTTAAAGTATAAGAAATTAAATTAATCAAACTTATACTTAAATGTTATATTTTGTATAAATCCTCCCACCCCTGAACTGGAAAATCGGAAACTGACATCAGTAGGACCCTGTTCGGATTCAGAACAGACCGGTAAAAAAATCAATTTTGTACTTTTTTGGTCACTGTTTTAATTGGGCGCACGGGCAAGATAAGTATTCAACTTATTGTGATAAGTTGCCGATATATTGGCGATAAGTTGGAACTTATCGGCGATAAGTTTCAACTTATAGGTCGGCGATATCTATACATAGTCTATCGCCGGCTGAAACTTATCGCGATAAGTCAGCTTATTGGTGATATTTTAATCTATGGTTCAAACATCATTGACAACTTTTAACTATGTACACGTGTCACAGATTTCCTTTAAGTTCCCAAGCATGTACAACATTGCATCCTTATTTGATATTCATTTATAACTTAAAAAAGTGCATTCATATGGTTGTCCTTTGCACCAGATCATATTTTAGGGGTTTAGGCATATCTTGGTGGCAGTTTTGTCTCAAGAGGTGGTTTTCACAAAATCATTGACAATGGAACAGAGGATTTGTACTGTCTTACTTCCACAGAAGACATTAGTGTCAAGCCACCAAGTTGGATTGGTGAGGTCATCAATGGCTTGGTAGTGAGGGTTTTAGAATGCATTAGAGAATTGGCATGTTTCAGGGCAAAACGTTGCTTTTGAAGGGCATTCATGCATCAAAGTGCAATTTTTAGCAAGGGCTATATCTGGTGGCTCTATTTTTGGACAGAGAGTTGAGGGTCTATTATCAGGTCCCTTTGGTTGGTATTATTTTATTTTTTGTTGAGGATTAGTTTTTTCTTTAAAGTTTCTTTCTTTCCTTCTTTTTTAGGAGCTTTAAGTATTTTTGCATTAAAACATTGATTTCTGGGATAATTAAATTATTATCCTAAGTCCCCAAATTGGGTATGTTTTAGCCTATAAATAAGTGCTTTGGGCACAAATTTTTTTTAATGACAGTTGATGCTATGCTTATGTTGCTGAAATATTGTTCCATGTGTTAGCTTGGTGTTTGTTTTACTGTATTTGTGAGTCCATTAGTTATGTTGAAACTGGATAACAACATTGGGCTTTGTACTGAGGTTATTCATCTGTCTAGGTTTTGTCTTTGCATGCAGCTTAGCTATTTGGTTCATGGATTTTCTTGTGTCATGCTGAAGTAACTCTTATTAACTATCAAATCTTGTTTGCATTAGATTTCTGGTTTCTGTTTTGGCCAGCAGGAAGTTGTGTTTATGTATAATCCAGTTGCTTTCATTTTTATGTTTAATATCTTGCTTGTCGGACAAGAGCTGTTACCAGTCTTGCACACATACTCAAGGGAACAAGATAAGTGGATGGTTAGTTATTTCATTTGTGCAAACCCCTTAAGAGAAACATTGCTTTGTGTTTATAAGTTACTAATATTATATGTTGTTGATAGCTTAGTGTGTAGGTCATTTCAGATTTCAAGGACCTTCCCCTTATAATTTTAAGAGAGGTTTTACTTCACATATTTCTCTGATTTGAATTGTCTTAGAAGAGAAAAATTAAAAGGATAATAGGCTTTCTCATGTCCCTCATATTGGTGGATAATCCATGGGTTGATCGTATGGATGCAATTGTTAACCTTGTGCCCAAAGGGACTAAGGTTGTTTTCATGCTCATCATTGTTGGTTAACAGTTTTGTCACTGAAAATTACCTGACTTGCTCAACAGGCAGCAACAAAATGCACCAACAATAGGAGAAATCATTATGGAGTTACGAATTCTCCTCTGGGTTTGAGAAGGCCAACTCCCTTGTATGATGTGATTTTCGATTTTCTATGAGATTCCTTACTGGAATGATGCCAAGACATATTACAAACATAATTTTCCTTGCATAGGAATTTGGTCAAATAACTGCATGATAATCAAAATCTGATATAATTACTTGTATTTCAAAGTCATAAACCCAACACTTAGCAGCCAAGCTAAACATTACCAGATCAAATGTCCTTTTGTATCAGCATTTCAACAAACACCAGAAAACTGAATAAAAACTCTACCCACAATGTCCACAACTTCATAAGCAAACATTTATACAAACACTTGGCTACCATGTATTCTGAAAGTGTTCTAGACTTCACAATGACATTTTGTCATACAATTTGCATACAATCCAGAGACAATGAAGTATTTTCTGCAACAGAATTAAAAGGGAACACTTGACAAAACATACACAATCCTTACTTTCTCAACTGGTAATTTTATCAGTGCCAAGTTAAGAATGTTCCAGCTTACAACATAAGATGTGCGATGCCCTAGTTGTTGCTGACAGTCACTTTCAGACCTGGTGCTTGGATATACTCAGACTGCAATCAGAAATATGGTTCAAAACCTTACATTACAGCCCAGTTCGATCATCTATGAAAATGTACAGTCCATCTTATATACTTGGTAACACTTAGACCTCCAAATGTCCAATGCAAGTCTAAAAAATGCTGATAAAAGTAGAGATTCAAAGCTTATGGTACTGGGAAGTCTGCCTGTAGCATGAATTTGCTTCTTCAATCATTCATTAAACTGTGGAAACCAGAATGGACGTCTCCTCTGAATGGTACCTGCTCTTCTAGTGTCTGCAATCTCTGCTATTCGAGAATCCAACTTAAACATTGATTTCAATGGTAGACTCTGAAATAAATCTACTCACAAGAAGGTCTGGGTTTGCATCCAACCTTCAGCTTCCTAAGGGTTTTCGTCCTTAGAAATTAGTTACTGACTTTAAGAAACAAGAAGAAATGGCTTCCATATAAAATTCTCATAACATGCTCCAAACAAGAGTACACCTTGTTTATAAAGCCTCTTTAGGCGGCTGAAACATATCTGGAAGCAATGTGGGATAAAAGTTATTATTTTTTTTCCCCAAAAGCAACTTTATATTATAATTTAAAGTTGACATTATAATAAAGTAACTTTATTAATTTAAACTCCCCCATGGCTCCAAACTTGACCTTTTCATTAAAATAATGATAATTTGACACACAAGGTCCCTGTTTCATGCGTCCAAAATTTAAAACTTCTCATCCTGGTTCCAACAAGCTATAAATTATAGCCAATAGTACACCCAACTTGCGAAAATGACCGAAATGCATCAGAATCAAAATCTGACAGCGCAGGAGTGGTCCTGATGATGAAAGATGATAAATGAACCTAATTGGGTGACTTTCCAAAAATAGATGCTCCCTCCATGAATCTTGAAGCCCAAACTAGAAGTCAAAAATAACATCTAAAAGTGTCATTTAAGTCCTCTAAACCATCCAAGCTCATTGGAAATATCAAAACACCCCTAGAATCGCTGACCCAAATTCATAATGCTTGCAACAATTGCACTACTAGAGGACCTGAAAATGGGGACATTACATTTTCAAGTACTTTTAACTAGAAAGTACCAAAAATTTAACTAGATAGTACCAAAAAGCAAACAAGGAAAAGAAAAGAAAAGAAAAGAAGAGAAAAGAAATCCAACTATTAACATAACAACACAACAAAGATTTCTTGAACAATACACAAAGGACAGATTACACCAAATACAAAAGCGTAAAGACTTCCAAATTATCTACAAGCGAAGACTGAGGAGAGAGGAAATGAATATAACGAAAACTAAACAAACATAAGAATAATCGATTTTTAGATAAATGTTGACATTAGAACAAAAAATCTAAATTAAAATCAAAAGGAGCATAAAGACTCTGGTGTCCTCTTGTATGAAGCTCTTTTGTTTTTAGAGACCAAAATTTTTCCCTCCTGAAAAATTGAACCTGTATTTATAAGCACTCTGGATGGGAATACGAAAGAATTTTGTAACAATTAGATTCAAATAACAACAATTAAAGAACTAAATACATTAACTAGGAACTAGAAGAAAACTATCATATCAGTTCTAATATTTGAATAACAATGGTACCATTTTGTTTTTAAAACAACTAGGAATAAATTGATCTTTAACTGAAAGAAGGAACATAAAAGAAGTACAATAAAGAGTCTAAACTATGATACATGAAATTTATTTAAATACAATTGAATTACAGGATAGGGTTAGGGAATCTTACTACATCCAAGTAATTGAGTTTTCGTTTTGTCTCTCTTTTGCTCCCATGCATCTTGGGAGGGAAAACATCATCAGGGCGTTTTTACCACCCATCCACGGATCTACTGATCCCCCTTGCTCACTTCCTACTCGAAGTGGGCTTGACCCTTTGTAGGGGTGTATATATGATCATGAGGTAAGGTCAACTTACTTTTGGTGGTTGGCCCTACACAATAAGCCGGTCACACACTGTAAGCACTCCTAACTAGCATGACCTATGACTCGATTGTGTATCTAGTACCAACAAATTAACTACCACTACATATAGTGTACCTTGGCCAAGATTTTACTAGTGTAGCACGACTATTCGCAATCAATTCTACACCCTGGTCAGGTTGGTTTCACAGCTCGTGGTGAAATAGGAATAATTCTCATCCTCTTAAGATTGATCTTAGACTTACTAGCCATAGGGTATCCTTTCTTTGCTATCACAACACTGGTGAAATTGGAGCTACAAGCTCTCATTCTTTTCAGCCTAGTCAATATAGCGAATTGGATTCCACCCCAATTATATAGTTAATTCATGCTTTTCACGGTTAAATGGGGTATAATTTGTATAAACATCCATTGTTGGTTACGATTAATACTCAGTTAGTACGGCGAATGCAACATTAATAACACTCTTTACTAGAGTATGTCCCAGAAGCACTGTAGCTATCAAGGGCGACAACATCTCTTCTTGTACCCGGAACTAGGATTTTAAAAGCTAGTTCATAGTCATAAAAGTGCTGCTAACGAAAGATTTCTCCTTCCTAAGGCTGAATGAGACTCGTGATAACAATAACAACTCAACAATAAATACGAAATAAGTTTTGGTATAAAACATTGTTTTCCAACAAGAATTCAACTGTTCCAACATTTCCTATGAGCTGAAATGGTTACTAAAAGCATTATTTAAGGTGCTGGTAACAATAGCATAATCTTGATCCTGGGTTTGATTCATAATGTGTTATACTATTTCCATAATCATATAAATTTCATAAAACTACATCAGGAAACCCTCTTCCACAACATCAAGTGCATTTTAATGTAATTATGACAATAAGATTAGTAGCTGATTTTATACCCAAAATTTCTTTAGCATTTGACTAGAGCTCAACCCAGATTTGAAATAAATTCCTAGTCGTATTAGTAGAGGATATAACCCTTGAATTCTTCCTTCTATTTACAAAGGAAAGACCCTCAATATTTTGTACTAAATTTATGTGAAATGTTACTGTTAAAAGCTGGTGTGAAATATCTGATTACTCTCTAAATTCAAATGAAAATCCTATTACAAGCTGCAAAAGTCTTACATAAGATTGCAGCCTTTCCAACAAATATGTTACACCCTATTTTATTTTATTTTTCTAAGAATTTAGAAGAACAACTCCTTGAGTCAAGAAGGAAAAACTCTTTATCTGATTCATCCTTATTTCCTATGAATTCCTCAGATTTCTATCAATAACACATAGCCTGAAACTCCAATGTAAAAGCAAGGGAAATCTGGAAACTTAGACATTGAAAATGAAATTTTAAAAATGGAAACCCCAAAATCTGGTAACACTTCCATTAAACAATTACATAGCTGACCCTACATGCCTGGTGTAGTGCATTCATCCTAGAGAAGCCTTCCAGAAGCTTGTGACTGCCTTCTTTATGGCCATGCTCCTATCCATCGCACTGTGCGTGAGCCCTCCTCCTGCCGTGAATGCTTAAGGATGCATTAAAATGATAAGTTCTTCTTTCCTCTACTGCCGTTGATGAGAGAGCTTCTGCGTTTTTTCTTCTTGTGAATGAATGTGGAAAAGCCTCTTTTAAAAGTCACGCCCATTCCCTTCCTACTCACATTATTTTTGTTTCCTCCAAGCCCACGCTATTTTCCATTCAACCAAAATTCTTCCTTGCCAAAAGCATGGCTTGTGTTTTTAGTGTGATTCTCCTTATGGAAATCGCACAGTTGGTTCTCTTATTAGGTAGACCAATATACATCTTTTAATTTCAGCCCCCTTATAGGATACTAAGTTTGTGACCAATTCGAATCTTAGGAAGAATTAAAGTGAAATAAACTATTAAGGAAGACTCCATAATTAATTAATAAATTCAATGTTAATGATCTGTCAAGAATTCATTTCAATTAAAAGGAATAAAGTTTATAATTTAACATGTTAAAAAAAGAAATCGTAATTATTAAATAGGTTAAATATTTAAATACGAATGCAAGAACAAGCATATACTTGATTATAAATTAATATAAATATATATATATATATACTTATATATATAACTAGTAATATATTAGTAATAATTATATATCTGCATTTATTATAATTATATATATAATTGTGCGTCATCTTTCGACGACCCCCAATTATACATATACGTATAATTATACGTATATTATCCAATAGTTATATATACTTATATATATATTTATAATTTCAAGTGAGATTGAATAAAGCACATTTAAACAACGCAAGAGAGATAAGGCTTATCCAATGAGAAGAGTGCAAGGGTGACCACCGTCGATACCTAGGTACAAGATCCCATCTACAAGGTCTAAGGTAGAGTGACAATTGACGAAATCCTCTAAGGTTACCTCCTATACTTCAGATAAGGTCAATGGCCAGCCCTAGTATGTAAAACTTACCACTCAGAGTTCAACTGGCTCGACGTTCATGATCATGTTTACATCCACTCCTAGTGATGTTTTCCCTCCTTTCTTGGAGGGCGAATCTTTCTTGCACCCACTCAAACAAGAAATGTAGTTAGTCCATTATTATCAAAATGATTACATTGCATAAATGATAATCAATAATTTCAAGATAACTATACAATATATACTCAATACATTCTGAATCACTGTTTAAAGAAACGGGAACACATTAAGCATAACATTATTCAAAACCATTGTTTCATTAAAGCAAGTAAATACTATCTAGGGCATAAAATCAATAAAATTATAAACCGTTGTTTCATTAAAGCATATTCGTAACATCTAGGGCATCAGATAATTAAAACCACTGTTTCATGAAAGACTAGTTTAAACCTCTAGGACATCAAACTCCATAAACAACTGTTTCATTAAAACAAGCATGTCTAATCTAGGGCATCAAGTTAGTTCCAAAACCACTGTTTTAAGAAAACCACAAAGTATCATCTAGGGCATCAATAATCAGGAGGGGTGTGACAATTTTTTCCTCCAAACCATAAATTATAAATTGGCAAAAATTGAAGATTCACAAGGCTGCCTCTTCAAATTCAACTCCTTTCAAGAGACCTTCTAACCGATCTTGTAAGTCACATTATCTTTTCATGCTCCTCACTTGAATATAATTTTCATAGCACCACTGTGTTGAAAAGTTTGTTTCCTTCCATGAATAATACACCTTTTGCAACACTATATGATCTACATTTCTAGGGTGGAGGTTCATTCTGGCATTATCTGCATGCACTTATCCTTTGGACGATAAAATATTGAGTTTCCCACTGATAGCATGGCAGCAATCGTAATGATCTCTTCTGAACATTTATATTTATCCAACAAAACTATGACTTTGGATAGCAATGGATCTAGGGAAATTTCTACCATCGGCCATCCTAAGTTTGCTAACTCACCCTTGTCATTCAGGGCAATAAGAACATAATTATGCTCGAGCTCTCTTATAAATGTTTATGCTAGAGGGAGATTCATGAAATGAAAATTCATAAGATCATGAATACCTAAACTTCTGAGCATAAGCAAAACATTGGATAGATTTGTCCCCCGCATTTCCTGATTTGCATTTTCCTCCATTTCATTTAGTATGACCAAGCAGTGTACAATAAAAGCATTTACCTAGCCCTGTTCTTCCCGCTCTTCCTGATCTGCAAGGGTAGATGCCTTTGAAATTGGAGTCAAAATCAATGATTCCATTCCCAAATGAGGACTATATGATTTCTGTTTACAAAATTTAGGATCAATGATATAATTTAGTCCATCTATAATCAAAGAAGTTTCTACTATATTTGTTGCCAGTATAACTTTGCATACTCCTTCTGTGTTGGTGCAAAAATTTTCACTTGCGATATTTGATGGGAGATTGGCATATATGGGACATATAAGATCATTTTTGATATTTTTATGCCTAGATCCGCAGACTTGTGTTTTGAGATTTCTTCTGCTGCTTCAATTTTTTCTTCCCTATAAAAAAATTATGAGAACATCCCTGTAGTTGGCATAAAATACCTATTGTTATGTTTGATTATATTGGTTATTTGTCAAGGTATTAATTGTTGACAATGTATTAATTGTCCGTTGGTTGTCACTCTTGGGGAAGTTGTAAGCGCCGGTTGGTTGACAGTTGTTTCTCTTGGCAATGATCGGGTCCTTAAAATCTGTTGTGTACCGCCAAGGAAGGGAGTAGTGTATAGTGTGTGATGAATTGTAATCCTTGGTCGACCATCTCTGGTCTTCTCTACAATGAATTCATGAGCTAATAAAGATATATTTTACTCCTATATTTGGTATGCACTACCATTTGTATAATTATTCCATGTATGTAATTTACTAGGCACAGTTGTAAACATTTGGAGCTGTTGCCTTAAAAAAAATTGGGTCAGCATTGCGTGATTCATGCCCTTGGATCCCAATAAAGGCAAGAAGAGGCCATAAAGACCAAGTGATTAGGTGATCTTTAAGAATTGTAGAACAAAGAGAACGAAGGAGAAGATTACGAGAAACATTTGAGGTCCGGTCGAACGATTCTTAAGTCAGAGCCCTTCCATAAAGTCTATGTCAAACGAGTGTAAAGAAAGAAATCTTGAATTGACAAACATATTGCATGACATTGAGAATCTATCCATCTTAGGAGAACCTATAATTAGAGGTTCTGGATCAAAGACCCTCAGACATAGGGAGTGCAAGTACGAGTCAAAGCCTGAAAGTACCTGAGGTGCTGGGGATGCTAGAGGTAGACATGTAGAGGAAGTGCACGTGGCCAAGAGTGTAGGGAAAGTATTGTAAAGTAGCGGTCATAATAGTCCGCCCAGGTTTGACGCACAAGGGAGTAAGCAGGCGAGAAAGATGTTGATTCCTCTGACAAGTTCAGATGTAGATCGATAGAAATTGTCGAAGTTCATGGGGGACAGGTTAGAAGACCCTACGAGGCATTAGAAGATGTGTGAGACTATTTGGGCAGCAAATTGTCAGGTTGACAATGACTATTAGCTAATAGCGTTTTGAGCAACGCTACTAGGTACAACTATTGAATGGTTCATAGAACTAGATTCTTCATCCATAGCCTCTTGGGACGCGCTGAGGAGAGCGTTTGAGTCCAAGTTTAAATTGGTACAAGACGACAATGAAATTGTTGCCGAAATTTATAATACCAAACAAGGGAAGAATGAGTGTATGAGCTTACAATCGTAGGCTCAAGGAATTGTTGGGCAAGTTGGAGAATTAGCTAGCCGATGGGTTGAAGAAGAGGTGGTTCATTGAGGGGTTGATTCCCTCCTTGCGCAAGAAGTTGAAAGTGGTGCCTCCACTCTCATACGCCAATGCCTACAATCGGCCGATGGACATCAAGAGTGAAAACAAGACATCGTCTCAAGAGAAAAGGAAAATGCATGATGACGATAGCATTGAGGGTAGCAGCGATGACGAATAAACAATAGTCCAGGCCCTACGGTGAGATACGAGAATTGAAGGCTGAGAAAGGAACCGATAAAGAAAGTAATGAACTATGGTGTACTGAGTGCAAAATTGAAGGGCACATGAAAGGTAATTGTCTAAAATGATTTGTTGTGAAATTTGTCTAGTGATGGGTCATTCAATAAAGGAGTGTCCCTATAATTTAAAGACTAGATTTACACAAGTACTCTTCACAGAGGGAGAGTCCACTCCATTGAAACCCCAAAATGTATTGCTAGACAACTATAGAAATCAACAACATAATCAAATACAATACGACTCCAAAGGAAGTCCTATTATATAGTGTGGAAGGTGTAATGCGTGGGGTCACTTTGTACAAGATTGTCAGAGCGGGCAAAGCAACGAGAGTTTTCAGTGCAAGTGGTGTGGTCTTGGGAACCATGAAGACACTGACTACCCAAAACAGAAGGGAGTGAACATGTCGGACGCAAAGGAGCCAGATGAGGAAGTACTAGCAATCACCAAACTCCAAACTAAGAAGACAGTATATCTCGACCCCCGTATACAAAAGGAAAGACTTTGGGAAGCAAAGGTTGATGTTGAATGAGCAATGGTAGAGGAGAGAAGGGCCTCAAATGATACTGCTAGTACTCCACTGCGGTTGAACTTGGAGAAAATTGTCACGAGATAGATGTTGCAAACCACCATTCGCGTACAGGTATCTAACCTTTTACAAGCCATGCCACAATTAAAGATGACCATTACCAACGTAGTGGGTGACGATGCAAACAACTAGGAGATAAGCTCACGAAGAAGTCAACAAACAACTTAGGCATTGATCCAATGTTGTTGACAATGGGCATTGGAAGGAAGTTGACCGTCATTGAGATGGAGATAATGGAACGGGAGTTGACAAACACAATCTTCGATGAAGGCTCGGGCGTGAGTGTACTACTAGAGGAGACATGGAATGTGCTTTAACAAGTCGACACTTTGGCCACTAACCTTCCATCTGGTAGGTGCCAACCAACACATCAAACCATTTGGGAGGCTCATGGCACATAAGGTCGCTATTGGCACTCATCATTTCTTTTGGAATTTTGTCGTCGTCCCACAGGAAAAGAAGGCGTACGATGCCCTCCTCAAAAAGGGGTTAGCTGATCACATCGAAGGCAAACCACAATTGGAAGAAAAATACACTTTGCATTGAGAGTGATGAAAGAATATGTCATAGACCTATAGAACTAGGTGGTCAACTAGGAGTTGGCATCGAACTCAAATTTTGAGGGCGGAGACTTTGAGATGGAGGAAAGAAGAGTAGTGGAAGCCAACGACGAAGGGGTGTTAGAACTTGAAAGTTGCTTGGAGGATCAGATGAGTTCCCTGAATGAACTATTCTATTGGCAAATGGAGGACTATGAGGTATTTTTGCCAACCTGTAATTTTCTTGAAGCTAGAACTTTGTATAAAGAGCAACAAATGAAAGTGTAAAGTTATGGACAACAATTTTGATAGTACCAAGATGGAAAATGGAAAGAAAAAGAAAAGAGAGATAGATAACCATAGCTTGGTATGAACATCCACCATATAGTTTGACAATTTATGTTTTGTACGAAAGAAAAATAACATAGAAACACTCTCTTGTATGGATGTACTTAATGAGACATCATTTCATACGATTGGGCTCAACATGACACCATTCCGTACGTCTTAACTTAGTGCAACACTTTTCGTACAATGGGACTGTGCGGGTATGCGTTCCCTTACAGAAATACTTTTACCAACCCTTGGAAAATGTACAAGCACATGGTGTGCGACGTGATCCACCCTTGCGGCATACAACTATACAAAAATTTGTGTTTTGGCTCCATGTACAGGGCGCTCATTAGCCCATACTTGTATGGCTCTCTTTAGAGTGATCCTTTTGGTGGCTGTCTGGCATAGGGAAATCATACAAGATAGGGGTCTTGCAAATTTATTACCGTATGACATGACTGTGATTCCATTGTACAATCTTCCAAATTTATTACCGTATGACATGATTCCATTGTACAATCTTCCAAATTTATTACCGTATGACATGACTGTGATTCCATTGTACAATCTTCCAAATTTATTACCGTATGACATGACTGTGATTCCATTGTACAATCTTCCAAATTTATTACCGTATGACATGACTGTGATTCCGTTGTACAATCTTCCAAATTTATTACCGTACAACACAAGTGCTCTTCCACCGTACATCTTCCAAAGTAATTATTGTACAACACAAATGCACATTCATCATATAGTGTAAAAGTTGTTTCAAAGTAATTACTGTATGGCATATGGGCTATTCAAACTTATGTATAGACTTTGGTGTCATTGCTGTTGTATGGCAGCGTATGGCTTAGACATGCCCCACGACATCGTCCAACCCTGTCGTATGGTGTACGAGATTCCTCAGCCCTGTTCTCATCAGCTTTGTCGTACAAGATTGAGAGGTTGAATTCAGTGTTCTTGTACAATGTTTGGCAGCTTTGCATCAACTGGTTCGTACAAGTAATGGGTCTGGTACATTGGGTGAGTTACTTGGCAGTAGCGCGACATTACCTTGGCAGGAGTGTGGTAGTGCATGAAATCTCTATTTTTTGGCTTCAAGATTATTCTTGGCACCTTGAAAAGTCACAAAAATGATATGCACCATGGAGTTCTGTGTGATTCTGAAGGTGTTAAATTGGCCTTGGTAGTGGGGGCGTTGCACCTCGACCCTGCTGGGAGCACTGCCCCTTGATCCCCATTTGATTTTTGAAGTACAATACATGATCGAGTTTGCACAATACAAGTCATTGTCTACACTCTTTCTAGTAGGCTTCCCAAATATTGCTTGATGTATGCTTGTCGTTTGGAAGACTTTTTCTTTTGGGGGGGATGATGTAGTCGGCGTAAGATGCCTATTGTTATGTTTGATAATATTGGTTATCCATCAAGGTATTAATTGTCGTCAATGTATTAATTGTCCATTGGTTGTCACTCTCAAGGTAGTTGTAAGTGTCGGTTGGTTGATGATTGTGTCTCTCTTGGCAACCATTGGGTCCTTTAAATATGTTTTGTACCTCCTAGGAACAAAGTAGTATATAGTGGGATGAATTCTAATCTTTGGCTGATCATCTCTGGTCTTCTCTGTCATGAATTCATGAGCTAATAAAGATATATTTTACTCCTATATCTGGTATGCACTGCCATTTGTATTATTATTTTATGTATGCAATTTACCAGGTATAGCAGTAAACAATCCCTTTCTTGCTGTGTTACATGTATTTGTAACAGACACAATTGCAACATTTAAGTGGTCTGCTTCAGGGTATATGTGTTGTCTTCCCCAATTCAGTCTCCCCAACAATGACAAGAACCTGGTGATCATTTACAACCTGAATCAACTCCTCTCTTTAGGAAGAGATTGGCAAAAGCTTCCTTTCATCCTGGAGTTTTAGTGAAATTGTTTTTTGCCCTAGAATTCTTTTCAAGATCGTCATGCTCAGCCTTGTCTCCATCAAGTACAGATTCCCTGATAAAATAAACTTAGTCTTCAAATAAATACTCATAGTCCTTTTGAGATTTTGTCTTATCCAATGCTCCAAATTTTAGTATTGCCTTTCCAGTACCATGAATATGCATTCTTCTTAAGATCCGAGATCTTCGCTGTAGACACTGCACATCACTGCAAGGACCCAAGCAACTTTTGGTCGGCTCCATTGTAACTGTTAAGTATGTTGGCCAAACAAGCTCAAAAGATAGTGTGGTCCTCCAAAATCATTACAGATGCAAAACATACTATCACCTAATCATAACATATTCATATTATCAAGTTGCAACATCAAAACATCTGGCAGAGAGGAATGCAAAGCATTCCTGTACACTGTATACTCTATTTTCTGACAGACCGATACACCAATCATTATAGCTTCAATTTTTTAACAAATGAGACCACAACACTTGTGATGTAGCATCCTTTGTCATCCATCTACATCATTCGCCAACTCTAAGCTAAAATACATCGATATGCCAAGATGTGGAGCAAAATGCCAAAACACAGACTATCAGACTGTTCACCGGAATAATCATACTTAGTTATTTACAAGTGGAGGCAATCAAAAACAACTCCAAACTTCCAAACAAGATCTGAAATATCTAGAAATACTTCATAAAATCAACTCTAACTTCAATTATCTATGTCATTATACCCATATACAACCAATACTATTCATCTCAGGATACTGTATGACTTAACTGAATATAGACTCCACTGTGACTGAACCACTCCGGAGAACTGCTGAACACAATGAGTATCTTGAACATACCTTCCAAATCTTTGTATGCAACCGTCAGACTGTTGTAGGCAATCACCCCATAACTGATCATAACTTCCAGTCCTCTGTATACAACTTAACTTTTGTATGCAACTTCCAGACCATAGACAATCATTAAGGACAACAAGTTTGACATCAATGACAACAAAACATTCATATGTGCAACAGATAAGCCATGCCTCAATTGTCTAGCATATATACAGTTGTATAGTATTTGCAATTGAATCAGTAGAATATTCTTTCATTTAATCCAAAAGAAGGTCTTCATTGATGTTTTTGTTATAAATTACAAGCTCTATAGGTAATTATTGCCATTCACCTTCATAGGTTCTGATATTTTATAATTGAACCTATTTCTCTCTCTACACACAGAGACACAAATAAAGGTATAGGAAATCCCATATAGCAGTGTTTCCATCGGGGAAGGATTAAGACAATTCACAAGTTCAATGGAGTTTGTATTGATCGAACCACACAAAGTAGGATTGTAGAGCCTGTCAACCTTGCAGCAACTGGCCATAAAATACTGCATAAATATATTAAAAGGCTGGTCTTTTTAGTTTTCAGTGACAAATGCATTTATAAATTGGGGATAAGTTTGCTGTTAGAAACTAACCAGCACGTACTTTTAGTATTAACATTTCTGTCAACATAACTTATGAGTAAATTATCCAACTCATAAATTTAAAGGCTATAATGTTTTTAGACAGCATTTCCCAGCAACCTTTGGCTACCTATGTCAATCATAGAAACATTAAGCTACTTGGTTTCTCTTGTCATCAAACATCCTTCTCACATGTCATTTCCAGAACCTTGATTTGAAATGGTCATTTATACTAGGACGGCGTTATCCTTTCCTGCATAGCTTTTCCAACTTTCATGGGTTTATTTATCTTGGGTTTACTTCTAGTTATCCCTTATCATTGTTTTAAGTGTTTGCTACTTTTTCAGTTTTCTGGAGTTCTTTGAATACCTCTACTTGCTATTGTAACTTGGTGTACTTTGAAGTTCCAAAGAACTTTTTTTTGTTCATTCATGGACATTAATATAATTATTTTTTGTCATTCTTTTTTCTAAACATCAGGCTTCACACAGAACCAAAAACACTAGTTTGCTATGTTCAATTTTTAAATTTTTTGTTAACTTCAATTGACAGGTTTAAAATGCATGATACAGGCCAAGATATGCCAATTCCCCCATAGATTACGGCAGTTCTCTTGGACCTGATCAAAGTCAAGGATATATTCTTGCTGCAGCTAAGCTTGGTGCTGAGGACCTCTTATCAGTAATTTTGAAGGTGAAGTTGGTTCGAATGTGTTCTTTTTTGAAGTACATTCTAGTTGCTGTTTCTATACAAATGCCTTTATTTCCTTACATTTACTTGATTAACTCTTGCTCAATTAAAACCTTTAATCTTCCTTGCCAGGGGGGCAGTGCATTGACTATCGCAAAACTTCAGCATTTGGTGAGAAGCATGGACCTTTTTCAAGAGTGTCAGTGGAGATAATTTACAATTCTCTGTTAATTTATAGCACCTAATCTCTATTATAATAAGTTTGTTTTATGATAGCTAGCGAAGAGACTGTCTGGAAAAATGGTATTGGAAGCTGCAAAATGCCAGCTTGCAAAGCAGACGATGAAAATGGTAAGCAAAATCTTTTGGAATTTTTTTCTCTGAATTTTAAGGGGTTCAAATTTGCCTTGTGTGCTAAAGGGAATTGAGTACTGCATATTGGTATTATTTGACTGGAAGGACTACATACAACTATATAGTGTCATGCATGTTTACTTTGAATTATTGCTTTCAGTGAGCCTTTATTTAGTTTAAAAGAGTTCAATATCATTTTAAATCCAGGCATGCATTTGGTTTTAAGAAAATATCAGTTTTATCAATATTGAGATTCATTCTTCTGACGTTTAGGGTGGACAGGCTGTAGCTACAAAATTAGAGACACATGTAGCCTGCCTTGCTGCAAGACAGGTACTTGTTTCATGTAATACTTTGATACAGAATCCTTTACATGGATATGTGTACTTGCTTGGCATCTGAAGAATACAAAACACTTCTAAAATCTATGCATGTCTCCTTGAATAGACATCTTATTATTGCACAGGGCATTAAGACATCACAACTAGCTTTAAATTTTTGTGGACCTTGCAAATGGTTCTCAAATGCAAATTTTGAGTAGGATTCTCTCTTGAAATCCAGGGGTTTGCCGGTGCTGCATCACGTTATGTTGCTTTCCGAAGCATGACAATGTTTCTTGGTCCATTGTATGTATTTCTTCTATCATGTTATTTTTTCATATGGTATTTTAAATATTTTTCCTAACATTCCATTTGAAAGAAATTGTACAAAATTTTTAAAACGAGTTCCAATGTTCTTTCCAATGCTCTTAATTCTAGAAATTCTAATCTCAAATTATAGCTGAAATATAAAGCTTATATTTTTGAATCAGTATGCATCTCTTATATTAGAAAAAAACTGTCATAGTTAGAAATGTTGTGTATGCAGGGGTAGACTTGGTTAATTCCTACTTCTCAAAGATGCAATACCCCTATAATAGACATATTCTAACTTCAGGATTATTCAATTTCTAATGAAAGGGCCGTATAAATAAATGAGAAAATGTCATGTCCCCACCAAATGAGAAGTCGCAGCAGTCTTAATTACATCAAATGCAGCCCCTAAACTGTATTCTAACAGCAGTTTAAACTTAAACAAAGAAAGTCATTTAATATTAAATTAAGGGAAATCATCATTGAAAATAAATAAAGAAATTACTTTAAAGTTTAAGATAACAATTTCCTAGAATAAAAGATAATTAAATTTTAATTAAGAGTCAAGAGTTGTGACTCTTTCAAAAGGGCAAACTAATGAAAAGGCACAAGTGTTCCCTTATATGGGAATATGTAAAAGGGACAAGGATCCATTTGAAATGTGCATCCAAAAAGGATCAAAGGAAATAAGTGTTTGTTTTGTAATCAGAAAAGGAGGAATCAGAAGTACAGATCTGATTGTAAACGGCTGTGTCCCTTTCAAAGGGAAAAAATAATAAAGAGTTGCACTCTTTCATGGGTGCTAATGGTGAAAGGTTGTGTCTCTTGCCTGTTAATATATTCAGATCTTGTAAGGAAAAATACAATCTATAAATAGCTTTTAAGACTGAAAGTAAAATTGACAGAAATAAACAAGGAAGGAGAAGATAGTACCCAGTTTGTAGCAATTAGTTTTCCTTCATCTTGAGCCTAATGTTCCTTCATCTCCACCTGCATATCCTTTTCAGATGTATGAGATAATGACTGATTTATTACTGCTGCAAAACATCAGATTAGGTACTGCTGTAGGTGCGAATTATCTTCCATATGTTATGTCTTCTATATGTTAGATAATCCGCACCTTAAGTCTCATTTATATGAGAGAAGACATGATTTAATTGCAATGAAGGAGCCGACCAGGATCGACATTAATTAATGTCTCAAGGACACTCAACACAAGTCCCCCTTATCCAAGGGTGATGAATTGGCCCAAACTGCGAGTGATGGGTGCTCATCTAAAATTTCTGGTACCTCACTCAGTCTGGATGATATCTCGGGTTATGATTGTCTGCAGACGTCTCCAAGTACTGTCAGCAAGAGAGGTAAGTCCTCTGCAAATAAGGTTAAAGGCAAAGATAAAGTTCTTTCGTCTAGCACTAAAGGTAAAAGAAAAAATAAGCTTAATGCTAGCTATGTGAACAAGGGTATTGTCATTAAAGAGGATAGTGAAAAGAAGGTGAATGTTGATGTTACGCATGATACCAATGTCAATATGGAGAATAGAAAGAATGACAAGGATGGGATAATTAATATGATAACCCAAACTCTTGATACGGGTTGTGCTGAGAACACCCCTGTTAATGAAGCCTTGCTCCTCAATCCAATGATTTCTATAGCTAATGATACTTTGCCTAAGTGTAGTCAAGAAGATAAAAAATCCTTGTATTGATAATGAGCCCAAAACCCAAAATCTAGACTACAAGGATATGCTGGAAAAAGAAAAAAATCAAGAGATTGCAGATTCTGTGGAAATTCAAGATCTGAAGGGAGATGAAAATATTCTGGAATTTCTAAATAAAACAAAAGATAGAGCTAATCTTGGGATGGTTATGGATAACTGGGTGTATAATGAGATTATTAAAAAATTACACATTACTTTATCTTCCTTGAAGGATAAGACCCTTATTTTATAGGATAAGCTGGAAGAGGAAAGTAAGAAGCGGAGGGAGTTGGAAACTTTGGTTGGGAACATTCCAACCAAACTTCAGGATTATGAAGCTAGTCTTAAAAAATTGATTAAGGATAGTGAGATGGGCATGCAGGGCGTTACTTCGTCTTTCCTGGCTGTTGCTGCTTCAATTGGTAAAGTTTCTTCTGATGAAGCTAACTCGACTGGTCATGTTCCTTTGATTGGCTGGTGGTCCAAGCAGAAGAACCAGACAAAGTACTAAGAAAGCTGACCTCCAGTTTACTGCTAAGAATATTCAAGATTCTGTTAATGAGGTTGCTGTCTTAGGCACTTCTATTTCTAGTGCTATTAAGGATCTGGTTTAATTAGTTGTGTTCTTCTGTTTCTTGTTGCTTTACACTGGCTATTATCTGGACTTTTGGTCCTTGTTCAACTTTTTTATGTTGGATTATGTTGGTTGCTGGTCCTTGTAAAGCCAGTTTCACTTGGTTGTTGGTCCCTGTAAAACCAGCCTTCGAATTGTTTTTTGATACTCTGGGTTGCTGGTCCCTGTAAAACCAGTTTTTGACTTTGGTTATTTTTTGTTTGGGGTTTCGTGTCCCCTTAAAACCTTCTTTTACCTAATCAAAACACAAGTCCCCCTTGAGGCAATATAAAATCGACTTACAAGATAAATAAGAAGTCGTCCCTTTGGGACAATACCAAGTTGTTATCACCTTTATTCAAAGATTATTAAAACAATATATGAAGTGTATGTTAAGATGAATAATAAATAAGATTATTTATTATTCACCTTAGCGTACACATCATTGATCTTTTCAAAAAGGCCACAAATATCAACATTGCCAAACAACATTTATAATAAAAAGGTATGACCTCTCCCTCACATTGAGAGATATAAAGGGAAGAAGGTTCATTTGAGGAAAGAGGGCGGATTGGATTAAATAAGAAATGGAATACACAGCAGATTCAAATACATATATTGTGGTCCTGAAATATATGCATAATACTAGAATTCAGATTTATATGACAATCGTGCTTAATTTCACTTGTATGCATGCACATTCGTAATACATAAAAGATCAATATAATTAGTGGCTTAGTCGTTAGTCTTCCGCTAATGCCTTTGTAAGGATAGGGGGTTTGTGTAGGGAGAGGCTGGGTAATTTCTCACAAGATGTGTAAGTCCCAATATGGGTTAAGGACATGTATCTCTAAAACCTTGAGGGAGAAGTCCCGAGTGTTGATATTTGTGGCCTTTTCGGAAAGATCAACATACATCTCATAATGTATTGTATTAAACTCTAAATAAAAGATTATAATCATCCTTGTATTGTCCTAGAGGGACGACTACATGTTGTCCTAGAGGGACGACTTCACATTATACACAAGGGACGACTTGTGTTAAATTCTATGCAAAATATTTTTTTGCCGATTCTGGTCGACACCCTTCCATTGAAGTTGTGATGTCTTCACACACATATAAAGGAGACTTGTGGTGTGAATTATCCAAGGCATAGAAGACATAACATGCTAAGCAAAATTCGCACCTACATTTGACCCGAATCTGATTTGCAACAGTCATATGAACTTAATCATTTCACATTTATTTAGAAGGAAATCTGGAGCAGTCTACTGGGTGATCATTGAGGCCAAATTCATGGAGAATTTGATAGCATAAACCAGGTACTATCTCTTCATGTCTTTACCTTATTATGTTTTGGTTTTGAAAGAATTCCTATAGATTGCAAACCCTAGGTAGAAATCTGAAAATATTAACACCGAGATGGGTATGAACACGTGTTCTTGAAACCTTGAGGGAGCTTGCTTGTAGATGGTTTCCAAGCACCCTCGCACAATAATTCTACTGTCCTCCATTAGGGTAAGGGAAGTAGTGAATAATAGTGAAATTAGTTAATAATAGTGAAATCAGAATTACATATATATCAGTTGTATTTTATTTATAATACATGAGATATTAGAATATTCATAGCCTAATCCTTAATTACTCGCTATTGTCCCCTTAAGAGGATAGGTTGGTTTTGTTAGGAAGAGGCGGAGTAATTCTTCACAAGGTAGGTGAATCCCAAGATGGAATATGGACAGGGTCTTGAAGCCTTGAGGGAGCCTATTTGTAGATTGGTTTCCAAGCGGCCTATGACAACTGATTCCCCATCCTCTATAGTGTTGATGATTAGGAGAGAAGTAAGGAATTGGAGCTTAAGTGTGTTAACTGCCAAATGTATTATGAGTCATTAATTGTTTCTTAATTTAATCTGATTTAAATGGATAGTGATGTATGTTATTCAATTGGAAATTGGTAGCCTCCTACTAAGGGGCATTATAAAGACTGTTAAATTTCCATTTCGTAGCGCAATCCCAACCCTAATTGGGAATTGTAGGGTAAATCAAGTAAAGTTCCAGCAGGGGACATTGCAATTGGTATTAGAGCATTGATCCTGCTATCCTGCAGGGTAAAGATAAAACAATTGTATACTTTTATTCTCAGAAAACTGATAACATCAAATACTTGGGAAAACTTATGCTTGTAATGGACCCATCCTAATTTGATAACCTTATCAGAATTCAGATAAATGGCACCTCCAACACCAAATAGAGGGGATAAGTGAGCCATAACACACCCCATCAAAGTATCCCCAAGCATGAGTCTATTCAATGATAGGATAAATCAAAATCCTAGGTACTTAAGCTTCAGAATATGTTTAAAATGCTCATAAGTAGAACAAACCTACAAGAAACTTCATAAACAATTTGTTGACCATACTCCTAGTGATGCGAATTGATATCAAGGAGGGACTCAAATGTCAAAAGTGGTGATAACCAGTTTGACTAAAGAAATTGACAGCGATAACAAACAGATGAACATGTGATTCTATGTAACAAATGGGTTGTTCAAAGCCAACGATTTTACAATGGAAAGCCATGATAATGACCAATGATACAAATTAGCAAACCAATTCATTAAAAGAAGAAACGTAAGGTGGTCGACTTTTATCATAATCCAAAACAGTGTTGGATATTGGTGCAAGGGCATCTAGCTTTACATAGCAAATATGGTCCAATGAAGAGTTTTTGATGTTTTGAGTCATATTGGATGTAATAAGGTCTTATTAGACCATTTCTTGTTATTAGGCATCTAGGTTGGCTCATTTGTGTTAGTATTTTGAGATTCTAGCAAGGAATATATCAATCTATAGAAATCTAACAAAACTAAGCACGGGATATGATAAAGAACAAGGAGAGATAATACTCGGATTATATCTCTGAATCAGTCCTTGAAGACTTCAAATTTGAACCTTGAGATCTTCAATCTTGCCCTTCAATATTGGTCTGATCTGTATAAGTAATGTTGCCCACCTAGGGCTTCTTTAATTCTGATCCAATATTGCTCAGATCTGAATATAACCAATTGATTCCGATCTGCATGTATGCTATCAAGGTTTGCTCACAATATGTCGCCAATTTGCCCTGATTTGGCCTTCTATTAGATCTGCCATAATTCTCTGATCTAAGGCTGCAAGATCGACCCTTATATTGTTCTTCAAGGGCTGCACAATACTACCCTAATTTGCTCCTCTATGGCTGCAGAATTCTGCCCTTGCCCTAATTCGCTCCCCTAGGGCTGCACAATTCTGCCCTAATTCGCTCCTCTAGGGCTGCAAGATCTCTGCCCTAGTTCACTCCTATAGGGCTGCAACTAAGTGCATGAATTCGCTCAATACATTCACTTAATGAATTCGCTCCAACATTTTGACAAATTCGCTCAAGTAAATCGTAGCTATTGAGAATGGAGGGAAGATCAATGTTATGTCTTGGGTTGTCTTTCCCATCCTCAAGAGCTTTATTATATATGAGCAATTTTACTAAATTCGCAACCCACAAGTTGGCCAACTTTGGGCCACTAAATAATAATAATAGTTGTTTTATATTTATATTTAATTTGCATAATTGATCCTTATATAATAAATATACCCCTTATATTTATTATATATTGTTAAATCAATTTAGCCATAATTAAATATAATATCTAAACAACATATTATTATTGCGAATTTAATTGTCAATATGTTGATCTTTACCGTAAAGGCCAAAATATCAACAATTTGGTCATTGGGATGTAGTGATGTGCAAAATTGTCAAAATTGCTCACATTGTCAAATTGATATAATGGGGGTCTAGTGTGAGGATTTTCATGTTGGATCATGTTGTGGCATGGAATAAGGTCAAGGAAGACCATTTGTCATATTTTGGGTCCTCTTAGGGTCATATAGCAAGTTTTACAAAAAGTTGTCATTTTTGTCAAAAGTTGTCATTGCAACATTTTTTTGCAAAAAACTGTCACCTTGTGAACAAGTTGTTTTGTTGGTTACAACTCAAATTTTGGTTTGTAACTGTTGGGGATGCTGGGAAGACATGTAAATATGCTATTTCCATCAACCAAAGGTCGGTTTTGATGTAATGAGTGTTGACTTGGTGGTCAGCACCTCCTTGGAGATTCGTGACATGGCTTAACGGCCTCCCGTGGATCGGGTTAAATCTGACATTTGTATCGGGCATTGATAGTTCGATTTTTTGGTGCAACGGCAAATGATTCCAACAATTGGTATCAGAGCATTGGGTCACGGGTTCAAGTCTCCCTTCAGTGGGTGCTGAAGGCTCAGTCGGTGTTGAGGGGGAGATTGTTGACTTGGTGGTTAGCACCTCCTTGGAGATTCGTGACATGGCTTAACCGCCTCCCATGGATCGGGTTAAATCTGGCATTTGTATCGGGCATTGATAGTTCGAGCTTTTGGTGCAATGACAAATGATTCCAACAATGAGAAGGTGAAATCAATAAAAATCTACACTGTTTCTTGCACTTTCTGTGTTCAGTCACTGTTGCAGACTCGTTTATGGCTCTGTACGACTTGCATATCTGCTAATTCGTGTTGGAATTGATAGAGGAATGAACTAGCTCCATTTTGGTGGTGGTTTGAGTTAAATCCATTCAGTTTTGAAGGAGATATTTATTGTGGTAAAATAATGAATGTGTTATTAAACAATGATCATGAATGATCTATATATACAAGATACAAGAGAATGTTTCTATAATGAACATGAGAGAGGAAATAGAAACATTCTTGTAGAGTGAAAGAGAAAGTTTCCATAACGAACAAAAGGAGTTTATGGAAACATTACAAAAAGAGTGACCATTAGAAATAGACGAAAGAGAGATAAAATTAGAAATTATCTATTATCGTAATACCCTCCCTTAATGGTCAATCTATCTTAAAAAAAATAGAAATTTGCATGTCCTTAGAAAGCGTAAAAGGCAGCCTCAGGTTGATGAGAGAGGTCTGCATGTTCTGCAATTTTGGCTTGTGGCTGGGTCCCACTCTGCTTCCACTGATCAAAAGCAATGTGAGCCCTACAGTCTCGAAGCATATGACCAAATTTGTGGCAGTAGTTGCACCGAATGTTCTTCTTCTTGGAGCTATCCTGAGACGGAGTTGATGAATGAGATGGGCCTTTGTCCTTGTGAAAGGATTGGGCTGAAAATGCTTGTTCAGAGGAGGACGAAGGAGCACTGCTACCAAACTGTTGTTTCCAACGATCCTGCTACAAAAGTTTGGTGCACAGATTTGAGAACTTTAGGTCAATATTAGTTGCAATAATGTTGAGCGTCTCAATAAAGTGCTGATAGGATGGTGTTAGGCTTTTTAGAGTAATGACCACCATGTCCTCTTCCTCCATTGTACGACCAATGGCCTCAAGCTGATCCTTGATGTCCTTAATCTTCAGAAGATGTTCTTGTAAGGACAATTCTCATTCATAATAATGGAGAATAGCTGATTCTTCAAAAAGAAGGCTCTGCTTTTATTTGATGTCTCATGGAGATCCTTCAATACTGCCCAGATCTTTGCAGCTGTCTTGCTAGACGAGATTTGAGGCAACTGATCATCAATAACTGAAAGCTTAATGAGCATAACCGCTTCACGATTACGTTCATTAAACCTGTCTTGAGTCGCATTGGCTATGGTAGGACGAGTCGTGGTACCTTGAACAAGCGCCTCAAGGCGATGGTACTCGAAAATCGTCAACATGCGCTGCTTCTACGTGTTGTAGTTCTTTCCGTTGAAACGCTGACTGCCTTCCAGCATAAGACTGGTGAGAGATGCCATAGCACGTGAAAAATCAGAAAAGGGCATTAACTTCAAGGCAGATTAATAGAAGACCCAAAAAATTTGAAGAGACACCTAGTGAAGAGCTCAAAAAATCCAGATAGAATCTACCGTTAGATTCTGAATCCGCCGGCTTGAAAATTGAGGCACGGAAAACGATGTACCCCAAAAAAGTGAGACTGGTCCAGTTGAGATTTGCAAAAACCCAACAGGAATATGCTGACAGATTTTGGATGCGTTGGCTCAAAAATTGAGGCACCTAGAAAAAATGGACAACAACCTAGTTGAGCTCTCGAAAAACCCACAAGGAATCTGCAATCAAAAAGAAAATTCCGACTTGAATTGAAGGGTCAAAACCCTAGTCGAAAATGCAGAAACCCTAGACGAGTGGGTGAGGAAAAAAAATGCAAATTTTGAACACGCTTGGAGCAAAAATGCTTCGAAAATCTTGAACTAATAATTTCAAAAAATAAATTAAAATTTTTCAAAGAGGTCAGGAATTTGCTTTGATACCATATTGTGGTAAAATAATGAATGTGTTATTAAACAAAGATCATGAATGATCTATATATACAAGATACAAGAGAATGTTTCTATAACGAACAAGAGAGAGGAAATAGAAACATTCTTGTAGAGTGAAAGAGAAAGTTTCCATAATGAACAAAAGGAGTTTATGGAAACATTACAAAAAGAGTGACCATTAGAAATAGACAAAAGAGAGATAAAATTATAAACTATCTATTATCGTAATACTATTGGCATTTTTTGAAACGTATCCATGAGCCTAGGGTTACAAGTGTTTGAGGACAAAACCATGCATTATAGCCCATTCTACTGGTGAAAAATTCTCCAAATCGGTGGAATGGAAGTTCCTTGTGTACTCGTAATGATTCTAGAGTTTTAGAGGCAAGGGATGTAGTTTGGGTGGTTTTTGTTGATGCCCTAGTCAATATTTTCATGTATTAGGCTTAGGATTGACTAGATGGACTGAGTGTTTTGTGAAATGGAGAGTGGATGATCATGCCTATTGATGGAGATTGTTTATTCTGACGCAGCCATGGTTGGAGAATCCCCATAGGAGATGTCCAAACATGCAGTGAACAAAGTCACACAACGGAAAACCCAACACATAATAATCTTTGATAGAAAATTCAAATTTTATTCATCAATAACCGAGCTTACAAGCAACATGCCGGGCTGTAAGGCCTTCCTGGTTATGGCCAATTACATCAAAAAATACAACAAGATCAACAATGATCCAACTCTCCCCTAGCTAGTCCGGATCTGTACCAAAATAGCAATTGGTTGGCCTACAAAGGCAGATCCAAACTTGAGCTCGGAAGCCTCCAAGCAATCTCCTTGTTCCAAAACAATCCTAGCTCTACTACACTTAGAACAATTGACTGAATTATGTTCTCAGATCAGAATATCCTATGCTACTACCTCCTCTGCTACCCCTCTAAACACTACCCAAACTATCCTTATATAGTACTCAGCCACAAGTTGGCTTTACAACATAAATTAATTACAAAACATTAGTCGGCTCTCACATAGCCTTACAAATAAACAATTCTTCATGTCGGCCTTTAGATGGTCATCAGATCCACATAGAAGAATGTAACATGCCAGATTTTGGTCCCCACACGTCCAACAGTCAATCCATAACTTGAGGAGCGCGACCCAAATTATATGCACCAATCGGCCAAGCTGATTCATCCAAACAAGCTAGTCGGTTAGCAAGCGTACCGAGCGCTAGTACCAGTCGATAACATAACACCGAGACCCAGTCGGTAACCGAACACCGAACTCTTCAATTGAGCAACCAGAACACTGAGACCCAATCGGTAACCGAGCACTGAACTCTACCACTGAGCAACAAATACACCGATTCATCGAGTCCGTCGGTGAAGCCAAGCAAACTCCCAATCGAGAACAACCACCGAGTGACCACCAACCACCGAGCTCCATCGTTGAAGCCAAACAAGCTTACAACCGAGAACTAACACAAAGAGACCGAGAATCTCAGGTCTCCAATCGAGATCACAATAGAAATCCAAAATCAAACACAAATATTTTTGGTTGATACAGGATTGCCAACTACCCTAGGATGCTCCTGCATCAGACACCCCATGTGCGAAAAGATGTTCTAGCAGCTCAACAAACATCTTTCAAGATTTAGCACGTAAATCTCGAATTGGTTCTTCACATACAAGTCCTCCGAGTTCACAACGCTCTTACCCCGGATCCACTTCTTCTTTCTTTGCCTTTTGAAATCCTTCCTCGACAATCCACAAGTCTGTTCTCCACACTAATCTCTAACCCTTTTGGAATCCTTCAACTTGGTCCTCCTATCGATACCTAGGTTCAGTTCACCGAGTCTTGCATTCTGCAAAGGCATCAAGGAAAACTTTTTGCCATGCTTCTCGACAGTAAATACATTCTTGACACAATCATGTACAACCTTACAATCATACTGCCAAGGTCTACCAAGCAATATGTGACAAGAACTCATGTCCACAATATCACATAACACCTGATCAACATATTGTCCAATTTGAAAATCAACAAAACGCTGTTCCTTTACTTCCAAAGCATGTTCATCTTGCACCCAAGTAATCTTATAAGGATAAGGATGTCTCACCCTCTGCAAACCAAGTTTCTGAATCATCTCCTTAGCAACAAGGTTATCAGTACTACCACTATCTACAATCACATTACAAATTTTACCTCTAGACTTGCACCAAGTTCTGAACAAGTTCCTCCTCTGACAAGCTTCCACCTTAGTATCGAGCAATGTTCTCCGAACCTACAAGTTTTCTGACTCTACCTCAGGTTCATTCTGTATGTTCTCATTCACCATAGCATTCCTACTACTACCGAGCTTCTTATGAGAACATTCAAATGATCGATGTCCTTCACCACAATTATAAAAAGTACCCTTGAATCCACCTCTACATGTCCTCAGTTTAACAAGTTTTGGGCCATCTTCAGCTTTCAGTTTGTCCTTCACCAACTATTCTTGCTTTTCCTTCCCTCGGGAATTACCATGATTTCTTCTCTTCTGCCTTCGGGGCATATTGATAAGCATCTTCTACTGATTCAATCTTCAACATACCAATCTCATCCTTGATATTGAATTTCAAACCATTAACATGCCTTGCTACCTTTTCTTTAGAAAGTTCTCTATGTCCAGACCGAATTGTTAACTTATAAAACTCCTCGGTATAATCTTCCACAGTCATTTCCTTCTGTTTCAGATTCTGCAATTTCTTAAACAACTCAAGTTCATAGTCGGCAAGGACGAACTTAGCTTTCAATTTCGCCACCACTAATCTCCACCGATTGATCTTCATTTCACCTTCATCTTCTCTGTTTCTCTGCAATTCTTTCCACCATGATGCAGCATGCCCTTTCAATTTTGTTTGTGTCAACCTCACTCTAAGAGGATCTCCAATGTCTTCTAGCTCAAAGTAATCTTCCAACTCACCGATCCAATCAATTAGGTCCTCAGGTTTCAATGTACCTGAGAAATTAGAAACCTCCATTCAGTAAGATGTACTCAATCGAGCTCTAGATCTTTGTAACCGATCAGTTCTATCCCCACCAGATCTATCCATTTGGTTAGCTCTGTCATCACCACTAGATCCAGTAGCTTCAAAATCTTCAGCAGCTTCCTCATAACCATCATCAGTTCCAAGATTCCTCGGCATACCAGCAATAGCCCTCATAATCTCGGTGACCATTTCATTTTTCATCAACATCATCTCAGATCTGACATTTGATTTCAATTTCTCTGTTATCTTCGTTTCCATAGCATGACAAAGATCTTCAATCGCCCTAGGGTCCAATCTTCTTGGAGGCATCTCCAAAGATTTTCAAAATCCCTTTGCAACAAACCCTAAACCGACCACCTTGTGACAACCTCCGAATTGTCTGCATGTCAGATCACAACTTGCTACCTTGCATGAACAACCAAAACAGATTTCACAAGTCCAGGGACACAGATCTGCAACACAGATCTTTGAAGGAAACTCAACTTTTGCACGGATCAACCCAACCAAGCTTCGGCTTAACAAGGTCAACTTCTCCTTAACAATATCAAACTTGGCTTTGATACCGCCTGACGCAACCATGGTCGGAGAATCCCCATAGGAGATGTCCAAACATGCAGCGAACAAAGTCACACAGCAGAAAACCCAACACACAATAATATTTGATAGAAAATTCAACTTTTATTCATCAATAAACGAGTTTACAAGCAACATGCGGGGCTGTAAGGCCTTCCTGGTTATGGCCAATTACATCAGAAAATACAACAAGATCAACAATGATCCAACTCTACCCTAGCTAGTCCGAATCTGTACCAAAACAGCAATTGGTTGGACTACAAAGGCAGATCCAAACTTGAGCTCGGAAGCCTCCAAGCAATCTCCTTGTTCCAAAACAATACTAGCTCTGCTACACTTAGAATAATTGATTGAATTATGTTCTCAGATCAGAATATCCTCTGCTACTACCTCCTCGGCTGCCCCTCTAAACACTACCCAAACTATCCGTATATACTACTCATCCACAAGTCGGCTTTACAACAAAAATTAATTACAAAACATCAGTCGGCTCTCACATAGCCTTACAAATAACTAATTCTTCATGTCGGCCTTCAGACGGTCATCAGATCCACATAGAAGAATGCAACACACCAGATTTAGGTCCCCACACGTCCAACAGTCAATCCATAACTCGAGGTGCGTGACCCAAATTAAATGCACTAGTTGGGACAAGCCGATTCATCCAAACAAGCAAGTCGGTCAACAAGAGTACCGAGTGCCAGTACCAGTTGGTAACATAACACCGAGACCTAGTCGATAACCGAACACCGAACTCTTCAACTGAGCAACTAGAACACAGAGACCCAGTCGATAACCAAGCACCGAACTCTACCACCGAGCAACAAATACACCGAGTCATCGAGTCCGTCGGTGAAGCCAAGTAGACTCCCAACCGAGAACAACCACCAACCACTGAGCTCCATCGGTGAAGCCAAAGAAGCTTACAACCGAGAACTAACACAAAGAGACCGAGAATCTCAGGTCTCCAACCGAGATCACAACAAAAATCCAAAACCAAACACAAATATATTTTTGGTTGATACAAGATTGCCAACTACCCTAGGATGCTCCTGCATCATATTCAGACACTATGAGCCTTGTTCAAACCCTAGGAGTGCAGATTGGAGATTGGGAGTCAAGAGTGTTGTTAGTGGCTTTGTAAAAGTGGCCTAATTAGGCCTTAGAGCAGCATTACCAGTCAATTACAGAAGACCATGTTCCAAAGTTACTCCTCCCAAGTTTTCGATATGTTGAAGGGGGCCCAAAAGGGTATTTGAATGTGATTAGTTTGTGGATATCTGCTCTGTCTTGAAAGTTGTGCCCAGTTTTGTCATTTGTAAGCGCTACTAGGAAATGAGCCTGATTGTGGGGTGTGCCAAGGGGTTTGTGGATTCAGAGTTCTTGTGGGTCAATTGTGGGATGAATATGCTGCTTCCACATGGTCTAGATTGTCTCCTGAGTTGGGGAAAGGTCTTGAAGCACTAAAGCCTCATTGGGGATTTGTGACCTTGTATAGTAGTTGGCCCATTTTGGGAGAGTTTTGAGTTATAAGAGGAAGGAGTGGAGTTTTGTTGGGGAACCCAAATTAAGATGAGTTCATGTCCATCTGAAGTCCTGAAATGCCTAAGGATCACCCTTGTGATGAAGTCTCCCCAAATGTGAATGCTTTTGAGTCTTGAAGAAGGAATTAATCCTTTAGTTGTGAAATATGGCATCAATAGTCTGATTGTCATGCCCTGCTCTGCATCAGATATACAGTCAACAATATTTTAAACATGGTCGGCTTCTTAATCAGCGATCTTCTAATACACATTATTGTTTATGAAGTCAGCAATAATTTAAGAGACAGATCAGCCACGTAACTTACTAATAAAAAAAGTTGCGATTCCATTAAAGAATAAACTAGCCTATGATTTTGAAAAAGTCACCAACCAAGAGTTGTGACTTGAAGGGTGCATTGGGAATTCAGAGGCTCATTAAGAAGAGCCACGATGTTATTTAATTAAAGAGAATTTTGCTAATTAAAGGTGCAAGTTATATTAAAGAACAATTAGATTGTATCAAATAAAATGATGCAAGAAGTATGTTTGCTTGTAGACTTAAGTTGAATAGGTTCGATTTCTTAAGTAAATTATTTTATAAAACATGTCTTTATGGAAGGTTCTCTTCTAAGGAATTTATCCCTTCATGCAAGGGCATAAAGAAAACAGGATATAAAACCAAGTTTATATGAAGGAGATATAAATGTGTGTTGGAATCAAAGAGTATATCAGACTTACACCTACAGATCTGCACATGAAGATATAGAAACGAAGATCATTGAAAAGGAGTTATCCAGCAGTTTTGTAAGAAGAGTATATGCAGATTTAAAGAAGAAAAGTATATAAAGTACATTGCATTAATTTTTTTACAGATAGGATTTGTATATAAAAACTGTGCAAGGGTTGCGCACACCAAAATAGTTTCTTGCAGATGCAGTTGATACAAAAGAGAAAATTAATTGTTGGATTGATGTTACCATCATTTGATTTCAAACTTATGCTACTGCAAGACTTCTTTTCTTTCTTCTCTCCGAGGATGAGAGAAAACTTATCTTAAGATACTAACCTTGCCAATTACCAACTCATTGTTTTGCTATTGAGAATTATTAGGAAATACAAATACATAAGCCCGGAGAATGTTAGGCAATAAATTGTCCTCACACTTTAAGGATGGTGTTGACCTTGTGATATTAAAAGACTCTAATGGCAGTGTGAGGAATGCTTTAACAACTCTTCAGGACAGTTCAGGGTTGGTCATACCTAGGATAATAAAAAAATATCACTTGGTGTAAAATCTTCAATTCTTAACTACGTCACAAGGAGGATCTAGGGATTACAAATCTCTAAAGTTGATTTGGGATCTTGCTATTGTCAAAATGAGTCAGTCGGTAGATCAAAACTGACATTGCTCTAGGACAAGCAATCTTGGGGAGGGCAGACCGTCATGTCCCCACCAAAATGAGAAGTCGCAGCAGTCTTGACTACATCAAGTTGCAGCCCATAAGATGCATTCTAACAGCAGTTTAAATAAGAAAGTCATTTAATATTAATTTAAGAGAAATCATCATTAAAAATAAATAAAGAAAATACTTTAATATAACAATTTCCTAGAATAAAAGATAATTAAATTTTAATTAAGGGTCAAGAGTTGTGACTTTTTCAAAAGGACAAAATAATGAAAAGGCAGGACTCTTCCCTCATATGGGATGATATAAAAGGGACAAGGATCCATTTGAAAATTGAAATGGGCATCCAAAAAGGATCAAAGCAAATAAAAAGGAAATAAGTGTTTGTTCTGTAATCATAAAAGGAGGAATCGGAAGTACAGATCTGATTTAAATAAAAAGTGCAGATCTGATTGTGAAAGCTTGTGTCCCTTTCAAAGGGCTGAAATAATAAGGAGTAGCACTCTTTCAAGGATGCTAATGGTGAAAGGTTGTGTCTCTTACCAAAAGGCATTTATGATAAAAATGTGTGACCTCTCCCTCACATTGAGAGATATAAAGGGAAGAAGGTTCATTTGAGGAAGAGGGGCAGATGGGATTAAATAAGAAATGGTATACACAACAGATTCAAATACATATATTGTGGTCTTGGAATATATGCATGATAGTGGAATTCCGATTTATATGATAGTCATGCTTAATTTCACTTATATGCATATACATTCGTAATATATGAAAGACCAATATAATTAATGGCCTAGTCCTTAGTCTTCTGCTAATGCCTTCATAAGGATAGGGGATTTGTTTAGGGAGAGGCGGAGTAGTTCCTCTTAAGACGGGTAAGTCCCAAGATGGGTTAAGGACATGTATTCTTGAAACCTTGAGGGAGATGTCCTGAGATGGGTATGAACATGTGTTCCTGAAACCTTGATGGAGCCTGCTTGTAGAGGGTTTCCAAGCACCCTAGAACAATAATTCCACAATCCTCCTCTAGGGTAAGGGAAGTAGTAAATAATAGTGAAATCGGAATTATATATGTCAGTTATATTTTATTCATAATACATGAGATATTAGTATATTCATAGCCTAATCCTTAATCACTTGCTATTGCCCCTTATGAAGATAGGTTGGTTTTGTTAGGGAGAGGCAGAGTGATTCCTCCAAAGGTAGGTGAATCCCAAGATGAGATATGAACAGGGTCTTGAAGTGTTGAGGGAGCCTACTTGTAGATTGGTTTCCAAGTGCCCTATGACAAGTAATACCCCATCCTCCTTAGGGTTGATGATTAGGAGAGAATTAAGGAATTGGGGCTTAAGTAGTGATCATACGAACATCAAATATCCCATTGGGATACTATTTGATTGGTGAACACTGCTTGCTTCATTGTTATTCCTGTTTACTGCTACAGTTGATAAATTAAATACATTAAGTAATAATAAAGATGACAGTGCATAACAGATACAGGAGTAATATATGTCTTTATTGTCATCTCCCCACTGTGATGGAGACATCAACAGGAAAAATTGTCTTGTGGCCTTGCCTCAAGACTTCACGATTTTTTTGGAGTGATCAGAAATCAGAACTAATGAACAGCAACTGGATTATTATTAGTCAGTGATGTAATTGCATATGTTAACAGCAATCATTACCAATGTCTGTAGCAGCGACTCCTATATAACAGCAATTATTATTATAGCATAACCAAGGAACTGATGATTAGTTTGAAATAAATAAAGATGAATATCAATAGAAGGCAGCAATTATGAGAGTTTACAACTCATGAAAGGTTGTGTTCGTCTATGGAAAGGCAGTTGTTTTCAAAGGATGCCTTCATAAATGATTAAGGTGTATATATGGAGGGAACCACAATGGGAGAAAGGACAGCATGTGAGACACATTGAAGGGGATCAGCACTTCAGCGATCAGAATTAGATCTATTGTAAATTAACAAGCAATAACATTTCTATATACAGCTATTGTGCATTGCATCAGTAATTTGGTATGAAGTCTAAGTATTTAATGTAATCAATCTGCCTATATACAATTGTAGATATTGATTTCTAAGTATTTAATACAATCAAATCTTATTACATGCAGTAATAGACATTGATTACAACAAGATCAACACTTACGTTATATATATGTATGTATTTATCTCATAATCAATCAAATGAAAAGTTGGAGGAAGTAGGTTAGGGAGATGTGGTTTACTGGCTCCCTCGAACTAAGTAGACCACCCCAAGGGATGGAACTAGTCATAGTCGGACGTTCCTGTCACCTGCCTCTTGTAGGTTAAGAGGCGAGTTGATTATCCCAAGGGATGGAATTGGTCATAGTTGGATGCTCCTCCGCTTGTGGGATGAGAAGCAAGTTGCAATGATTCAGATGTTGTGCGCTCTTGGGCTTAGCTGGGTTGGGTAGTTTACAAGCACTCTTTTGAGTTTCCTACTGAACTAAGCAATGATAGGTAATAAGATAGTTAGCTAGTCGTAATGCTTATCATAATCTTCTTATTCACTAATTGATATATTTGCTCTTTATTTCTTAAATTGTTAATGATTAATTAAGTTCATTTTAGTATGTTATTGTTGGAATTGTTGTTTTTGTGCACAAACATGTTGATTTCAATTTGGGGACATTACATTTATTCGCTTATGAAATTATTACAGAGAAGAAGATTAGAGATGGTCTGCCAAGGATTATTGTTAATCCCACTACATCTTACCACCTTCCTTGATGATACACAACATATTTAAAGGATTCAATGGTTGCTAAAATGAATGCAACTATTAATCAATCAACTTGTATAACTACCCGAGAATGACCAATAACTTAATACAAACAATTAATACATTCTCATATAACCAATTTAATCAAACATAAAAATAGGCATTGTAGGTTGACTACATCTCCCCCACCCCCCCAAAAAAGAAAGAGTCGTCTTCTAGACGACAAGTTAACATCAAGTAATATTTAGGAAGACTTTGAGACTTCGACAAGAGAAGATCTAAGGGCATGAATCACTCAAATCTGACCTCATTTCTTTATTTGCTCATGAAATTATTATAGAGGAAGGATTATTAGAATATTCTAATGTTTCTTTAATGGTCATCTTAGTTTGTCTTTAGTTTATTAGGTAGTTTCTATTTCCGTCTTTAGTTCACGATTGTTTCTTTTAGAAACATCGTCTTTGTAAATGTATATAAGGAGCTTTCATCTCCTTTGTTTAATACAACACATTCATTATTTTACCATAATATGGTATTAGAGGCGATGAGATTTTTTAGAATTTGGCAATTTTTTTAAAATTAAATTCGTGGCCTCTTGTTTTTTGCGTGAGTTTTTTTTTTTGTGATTTTTTTTCTCAACAATCCGTTGAGGGTTTTTGCATCCTCGTTGACTCCATTTTCTGCAAATCTCTTGTTCGAGCTTCTTTTTCTGTGTGTCGTTTTTTGTTTGAAAGACCTGCCGCTGGTTTTTTGACCATTTTTGTGGTTGTTTTTGATCTTCCACTGATCCCGTTTTTGGCTGCATTTGTAAAAACGACAGCTTTTTTAGATCCTCAGCTTGTTTTTCTTAAAAAATGACAGTCTTTTGTTTTTATGATAAAAATGACCCTTTATGTTGTCATTTTTCTGCTCCTACAAAGGTTATCTGCCATTTTTTTGTAGTCGGACATTAATCTGCCATTTTTATTTCAGATTTTTTCTCATTTCCTAGTCGGCTAGGGTTTCTTTTGGAACTCTTTTTTTCCATGCCGATTCAAAAATTTAATTATAGATTCTTGGTGGGTTTTTTGAGATCTCAATTGGGTCATTATCAGATTTTTCTGGGTACCTCGGTTTCGTGCCTCAAATTCCGCACTAGTCGGAATTTTATTTTGATTTCAAAATTTTTTGGGTTTTTTAAGATTTCTTTTGGGTCTTCGTCGGATTTTTCTGGGTCAATTGGAATTTTTCCTCAAAATCTGTGCCAATCGTACTTCATTGTTTTTGAAGTTTGTATTTGCATTTGCCTCTGTTTTTCTGCATTAGGATTCTTGTTTCAGTTTTCGTGCCTCTTCTTTGTTTTTAGTTTTCCGTGCATTGGGAAATGTGCAAGATGGCATCATTGACCAACTTAATGATGGAAGGGAATTAGAGATTCAACAATTGTTAAGGTTTTAGGATCGCTGCAAATGTAATAGCACTGCCTGTATAGTATGTGTGTTCCAAATGCAACAATCTCTTGCATTTATATTGAGAATGAGCCAAGAAAAGACATGTCCCTTCATGGGACATGCCTATTCATTATTATGTAATTAATATAATGACAATTATGATTATATATATATATATATATATATATATATATATATATACATAATATCTCTTGAGTTATTATTATATTAATTTCTCTAATATTTACATAATATATATATATATATCTCATATATACTAAATATATATGTACATATTTTTATTAGTATTGACTCATAGTGTTTATCCGACTGAAGCTACAAAACATCAACACTCCCTCTTAGCTAGGGAGGATAAACACATGGTTAGATATTACCTCAATGTTATATCAAGTTGGCATGATTAAGGATATCTTTGATCATAAGATACCCACCAATTAGATATCATCTCATGATATCAGGAGTAATGGCCTCAGAATATCAAGTCACATGATATTCACCAAGTACTCTGAGTAATTTGGCCTCAGAATATCAAGTCTCATGATACTCACCAAATACTCAAAATGTTCATAAGGTATGTGCACACGTATCCTCAATGATACTTACCATAGGAACATTCATGGTCTGTTTAAGGAACTTAATCCACCATGCAAGTTATCATCTATCATGATCTGCTTAGACATCATAAGGTGTCCATCACAATAGAAGGCCATGGTCTGTTTAAGGAACTTAATCCACTATGCAAGTTATCATCTATCATGATCTGCTTAGACATCATAGGATGTCCATCATAATAGAAGATTAAGTTATTGTAAGATCATCACCTTTCAATAACTATTGCAAATACAAGTGATAATCATTTGGAAGTTGTCACCTCCTCATGATGTGCACAGGGGGTAGGCCCATTAAAAAAACATGGAGTCACACACATGACATCCATCATGCCTCAATGCAAAGGGTGGAAACAAGGGATTTCACCTCAAACTTCTCTCACAGACAAGAACTAATTGAGCAGATATCAATCTGTTGATCTTTTCTTTCAAGATTGCTTAAGATGAACTACCAGACTCCCTCTGAGTCTAATATCAATCTTCTGAGCTCCTCGCCTAAAGTTACCTCGGAAGAGTCAGACTCCCTTTGAATCTGATATCTATCATCTTTTTCCTACAAGAGCATCCCTAGAAAAGATCAAGGCAAATAGCTCTTACAGTATGTACAAAAATACAAATAAGAGAGAGATTACAATGAGTTGATAAAGTAATAGTCAAGGATAATAAATACTTGTCTGCGCATCAACATCCTTGATACAAGTTGCTCCAATGAAATTTGATTTATCAGGACAATATCACTGTAGATAGATATAATAATCCTTGTTCGGATGATTACCTATATAGTCGCTGACACCCGTTCTCTTGAGAGAGATACCCGACATAGGGTTTCCTTCATAATATAATTTGGTCAACTTCTTGAATTAGAGAAGATTGAAGATGACTTTCCATTTCAATTATCCCGACATATCAAATGCCATTATCGAACGTATATAACATTCCCTTGGTCAATATCCATAGCATCGATTCAAATCCATGATGACAGATTTCTAACGATATTGAAAGAGCATTGGTGGAAAAATCCACCATGATGCAGCAATTAGAAAGGGAAAAATGAGTTGCATCGTGCCTACAGATTAATACATTGAGAAGTGCAATTTGAACGCAATTCTCAGCTTGTTAAGTTGCACAAGAAGCTCAACAAGGTTCCATTCAATGTTGTAGTCATCCAGCGAGACAGGCAGTGACAAAGGCCCGACCCCTCTATGAGTTTAAGCGGTCTCTTTGCATGGCTTAGCTATGAAGGTGGAGACTATCAATTCAGATCCCATCTAAGTTCATGTACAAAAAGAAGGCAGCCCACAACAACAGATAATCCTCTTGGATCTGCTCAAGCCGAGGACGCAGCCAAAACGAAGGTGAAGCTCACATAAAAGCCACTGTATGCAGATAGAATAGATCCACCTAGAAGCGGTGAAAATAAAACTCACAGTGGCCTCAATCTTGTGCCTCGCACATCTGTGTTCTGCTCATAGTGAGCGCACTCCTCATCTGCATTGGGAGATCATAGTCATCGATCCAAGGGAGGAACTCAACATGGGCATCAAAGTGTATCAGTCTTTCAACACTGCTTAATGACACACACCAGTGATTTCATATTTACCAATCTAAATCCAACCAATTATAATAGCTTATTTCATCCTCCCGATCAATCCATTTCATTATTAATTCTTTCATTCCTTTCTCTACATTTGCAGCTTGACTCTGATACCATGTTAAGGTTTTAGGATCGCTGCAAATGTAATAGCATTGCCTGTATAGTATGTGTTTTCCAAATGCAACAATCTCTTGCATTTATATTGAGAATGAGCCAAGAAGAGACATGTCCCTTCATGGGACATGTCTATTCATTATTATGTAATTAATATAATGACAATTATGATTACACACACACACACACACACATATATACATAATATCTCTTGAGTTATTATTATATATTAATTTCTCTAATATTTACATAATAATAATATTTATATATATATATTTAAGTATATATATACATCTCATATATACTAAATATATATACATATCTTTACTAGTATTGACTCAGTGTTTATTCGACTGAAGCTACAAAACATCAACGACAAATATTATTTGGAGGGTTTATAATTTTTTCCCCAAAAATTATCTGTGTTTGGTTTTGATTGTTTTTTCACCTCAAAAATCATGTTTTGTTTTGGTTGATTTTGCGCCTCAAAAATCGTTTTTGGTTTTTTTAATACGCGAAGTTCACGTGGGATGTTATTTTAGGGTTTTTACTGTTTTTCCGAAAAAATGATGTTTTGTACTCTTCAAATCATAGTATTTTGCAATCAATTTTGGGGCATCTTGCTCATCCATAGTAGTTTGGAGGGTTCCGCAACTGTTCTCAGTGTATCTCTGTTTCCAAGGAAGGACAGTTCAGTTATCCAACATCAGGTTGGATGTTTTTGTGATTATTTATGGTCACCTATTTTGCAAATTCAGGGAGGGTCAGTGGAAGAGTCTGTGACAGGCTCTACTCTCGTTGCAGATCATTCTGAAGAAGAGGACCAAATTCTTCGTTTTTTTTGGCTTCTTGGTCATTAACATTTTGCAGATCCAGGGAGGGTCTCAGCAATGACATAATGTTTTGAAGAATTTGTGACCAAAAGACAGCAGTTAGACAATGACCATTAAGGGAGGGTATTAGAATATTGTAATGTTTCTTTGATGGTCATCTTAGTTAGTCTTTAGTTTATTAGGTAGTTTCTATTTCCGTTTTTAGTTCACGATTGTTTCTTGTAGAAACACTGTCTTTGTAAATCTATATAAGGAGCTTTCATCTCCTCTGTTTAATACAACACATTCATTATTTTACCATAATAAGAATTACAATTGATCCCACTACCTTCTGACGATACACAATATATGTAAAGGACTTGACAGTTGCTAAGAGGAACACAACCATCAACCAACCGATGCTTATAAATACCCAATACCCAAGAATGACAAACAACTTAATACAAACAATTAATACATTGTCGGATAACCAATATTATCAAACATAACAATAGACATTGTATGCTTACTACAATTCCCATGTTACATTTCAGGGTCATGATTGATGACTCAACATCTTCCATAAGTATATAAATTTATATTCTATGAGGTTACAACCTTTGGGAAACAATCCAATCAATAATAAATTAATAATCAAAAGGATACAACTGAAATAATTTGCAAATCACAATACTAAATGACATTATTACATATCCAAGATTCATAATGGATAGCAAGTTGTGGGTGAAAGAACTACTGGATTAACTAAATAAGAAAAAGTCAGAAACAAAAAAAAAATTCTTCTAAATATGTGTTCACTAGATAAAGACGGATGCACCCCTAGTTGGTGAGTAGCATACTAGTGTTCCCTCTATTTTTGGGACAAAGCATTAGGTATAAAACATCCTCACGTTGTTCCTTAGACATCAAGATTGAAATCCTACCATCTCTTAGCCTTTCCTGCACCTTTGGTCTATACATAACTCATTTTAGGTTGAGAAATGATAAAGAACCGTCCTCAAGATGGCTTGGGGACATTTGGATGGCTCCCAAGATGTTTCAGGGATCATCTTGCTGGTTGCCACTAATGACATTGAACACAACAAATTGAAAAGAAAAGTAGTTCTTTTTATTTACAAAATCTACATTCCTAATTCTTTTCTTTACACTTTTGAGCTGTTTGAGGAAAATTAAGGACCTTCCAAAACTACATCTGAGGAAAGAAGGGGAACAACCATTAAGAGGAATAAGTGAAGCTTGTGAGTAGATTGCAAAATGTAGATTGAGTAAATTCTTACACTTTATTTTCTTTCAAATTTTAATTGTATCAAGTTTTAACTATACAACAAGAAAAAGTTGAAGGTTAGACAGGTTTTTAGGTCACTGGTCATGTCAGATGCCAATTAGTGGACGAGAACTCCATTGTGGAATCTGCAATATTGATTTTGAAGGGAGTTATGCCAGGGATGTGCTCACATATTACACAAACCTAGATAAGGGATTAGAGGTAGTAGAACCCTTGATGAGAGGGCTTCAGGACTAGGTTATTCCAGAGCATGCAAATAAATTGAGGATGTGTAGAATGGACTGCAAGTTCACAACCCTTAAATATGACTGTTTTAAAATTAGTTGATTAATATCAATGGCATTATTATTTCTTAATGAGTTGGGGATATTCATCAGCCATTTTCTTGTAAAGTCTTGTGATCTTGATGCAGAGTGTCCAACATGGAGTCTGATTTTGATTCATAATGTGTTAAGTTAGCATTTGCAACCCTTATGACCCTTGGGATTCCTTAGGTTAATCTTAGAATTCTTTAGGGGACTCTTTTAACTTCTGTGGGACACATTATTCTTTGAAATTTATCTTAATGATTCCTGGATTTCTGCTGGATGTCTGATTAAATTTGTTCATTATTATCTTGGGACAGCCTCAACATTATCAACACATTAGTCTTGCTCAGATGAGACAATTGGGATGATTCTTAAACCTTCTTGTCCCTTTGGCCCCTTCTCGAGAATACTTGCCCTATCAATCCTAGATTTGCAAAAACAATAAAAAAAAAAAACCGGTCACAGGGTAAATGCCAAAAGACTTCCAATTTTGTGAGACCCATGAATGAAGATCTAGCAAACTAGACCATAAATTATTAAAAATACAAATCAATCCCTTCTGTTCATAATGGGCTTCTTCATTCAAAACATTATTATCTAAAGGCTGAAGCCAACACAGGGATTTCCTTGGATAGGAAAGATTTGATCTGTTTTGTACGTTGTCCTACAAGAAGGGGCTTCAGGATCCTACAAAACATGATCAGCACCCTTTCTCTCCACAGCTGAACCAAAAACAATTTTAAAAGAATGGTGCTTGGGAGACAAATCCGGAATGAAGATCTAGCAAATCAAGCCCTTATATGCATAATGAGCTTCTTCATTCAAAACATCATTACATAAGGCTAAAACCGACACAGGGATTTCCTGTGGAATAGGAAAGAGTACAGATCTGTTTTCCAGATTGGCCTACAACATTCACAGATGCCTTAGGATCCAACAAAACAATAAACACCCTTTCTCTCCATAGCTGAGCCAACAACAATTGTAAAAGAATGACACTTGGGAGACGATCCCAATACCAGGACACTTTCTCAGATAGCCAAACCAGCCACTGTTGCCAAAGCAGGGCCCTTACCAACCACCAAGGACTTGTTAGATGCTAAATCCCTGGGAAAGCATGATTCCATCCAGGGATATGAAGAAACCAACGCATGGGAGCAGTCAGCAATCCTAGGCAAAGCAACCATGTCCACCTTCCACTGGGCAAGAGGGGCAAATGGGAAACATACAGAGCTGCACCCTTCTCCCCTCTTACTTCACATAAAGGACGATTCACTCATCACCATACAGAGCTGAGAGCACAGTGGAAACATGAGCAGCAATGAGAGAATTGGTCTGCAATGAAACCAGCTGGCCAAAACCAAATCTGCCATTCCCCTCAATCACCAGAACCATTTCAGGTAACACTGCTGTTACTTGAAGCGTGGAAGCAGAAATAATTCCATCTGAAGTAATTTCAAACAAAACCCCAGGGCTGGGACTAGAAGCAGCCTCCGTTTTCTCTGTTTTCGGTTTTGCTTTATTGCGTTTTTGAGTCTTTTGTTCTTTGAGCTTTTGTTCTGTTTTAGTTTGTGGTACAAATATAACTTCAACGTTTAATGTTTGCTGCACCCTCTTGGAATGGAAGATATGTGGTGGGAAGGGCTTGAAATTGACCAGCTAATGATTCTTCTCTCAACTTTTGAATATACTTGAGATTAGTTTCTTTTATTGTTTTGTTTTCTAAATACATTGCTAAAATAATTTCCGTCCTATTTTGTGTAGTCTTTAGTTGCAATCTTAATGCAGTCTCTGAGCATTTTGAAGTCAGCGATCTTCTCAGTGGGATATAATCGGTATGAGCACTTTTCCTGTAAACTTGTTGCAACAATAAGCCATCTTTTTTCCTTTTTATAAGTACTTCCAGGAGGTATTAAATCATTTAAAGAATTTAAGAATGTTGTTGTTACTCACTTTTGAGTTTCTTGGAACATTTTTTACAGAACTGTGATGCATCAAGCTCTCTTGTTTTGTTCAACAGAAAAACCTCCTCCCTTTCTGAAACTGCGACTTATCTATGTTTCTATTCCATTTTATGCCTTTCTTGAGGAAACATATGTTAGAAAAGAAAAGTGGGAAGAAATTGAATATGAGATGCGATTGTAATTCCTATTTACTATTATATTAATGTTTTGTTCGAGTCTTGACTATGCTCCAAAAATTTTCTTGTATTTCGTTTCTCTATGAAATTCTCATTGGCAATCCAGGATTGCAGAGCTTTTCTTGGATTCTAGTGCACTGAATCTTTTGTATGCATTTGCCAAACTTTTAAGGCTTAAATATTTATATAAAAATATTGATAAACCTGTGGAGCACTACGAATGTCTATCTGGATTTAGCGTTCCCATTCCTCACAAGAAAAGCAATTAGCTTTCTCTATTTTATAACTCTTGCCGTGCATGGTGAACCTGCTGCAGATTAAAATAAAGTTCTCAACAAGCAAGAAACAAAAATACAGAACTATCAGTAAAGACTATACTGACTATTCCAATCTGAAATTTGATATTTCTTAACTTGAGCAGTAGACTTTCAGACCTGTGATTTTTTCAGTTAGAATGATACCATTGTTTATGAGCAGGTTATGGGGTACTTTTCTGGCAGATATTGTAATCAGAGCATCTGATACAGACTATGCTAGAATTGTTCGAGCAATTTATGCCTTTGCCCAGGTATCAATCTTCATATTAAGAGCTTCTTGTCATGAGCAATTATTGGCATTTACAATACATTAAATTAATCTTGCTAGGCAAGATTATTGACCATAGAAGCTGAACATTATTTCTTTTGTTTCAAGATCCGACTGACACGTACATATGGATGGTCATCTTCTGAACATCAACTTGGTGATCATGATGTGGAAACCTAAAAAATTGTTCACTTGTGTAAATCCTAAGGTTTAAGGTGAAGGAGATAGGCCCTGTCTCAGACATGCTTCTATTTTGTATAGGTAATGGTGCAACTCTGCTTGTAAACAGATCTCGAGGAAGAGTGACATGGCACTATGAAAGTAATGTTCTAGTTAGCTTCGCACTGCCGTTAATCAACATACCCTGATTATCGGTGTTTGGAATATTTTTTCTTGTCTTCATTATTGACAGTTGGCTTGCAAGTTGCTAGCAGTGCATGAGGACGTGAAATATCTCCTCGACCAACATCCTTGCATTGTTGATTGTCAGCTATTCAAGTCGCTCCATATTATGTTAGTTGACTAATGAGTACCTGCTGGATTTGAACCTTGCACCTATGTTCTAGAAGTCCCAATGTCACTGGTACACCAAACCCCAGAGGGTGCTTGTGTGCAGTTCAAATGTTTCAAGTATTATTCTATGATAATTTTTTATATCAATTAAGGAAATTATTGTGATGGCAACTTGTGAAAGTTCCTCATTATATAAGTATCATATTTCTTGCAGTCAAATGCAGAATGATTTTATTTATAAAATTTAAATATGCTATGTAAAATGGACTTCGTATCAATCAGGAAATGCACATCATCTTAACTTCCTTGGCTATATGTTTTCATTCTTTGTTTAGCTATAATTAGTTGTGGGTGGTTGTGAAATGAGATATTGATTTTGCGAGCTATCCCAGCAGACAGTTACTGGAGTTGTAATGTGTCCTATCATTTGATTTTTTGTTGGTATGTTCTTGTTAATGATAATCTATTGAGTTAATCTGAGAAGAGATCTTGGAAGTTTGGTTGAGTTAATCTGTGTTTTTGATGTAGTATTTCACTTAACTCTAATCCTTCTGGAGATCTGACCTTGGCTCCACTTTTGCAGTCCATTTGCTTTTACTAGTTGAGCTTATCCCCTTTGACATAATGTATACATTATTGTCAATCTTACTTTATTTTCTCTAAGAGGATCATAGTTGAACCTAAATATTCACTTACATTTAATTAAGGTTTGAAACTAGATTCATTCACAGAAATAGTCTATCTATAAGACCAAAAATGGCTTTCATTTCTCTGGTTATCTTAATGTCTTTGTGGTGAGATGGTTTAAATTGCTGAATTATGGGGTGTTTGGAGTCTGGACACTCCAAATCAGGTCAACGAATGACCCTTTACGTCTGATTTGTTCAAAATCATAATAGGTCTTAAGGTTAAAATAGCTCCTTGATGGCTCAAGGACACTAAAAGAGGGTGGTTTGAAGTTTTAAAATCTGAATATTAAAGGTGGTTTTATGGTGATATGCATTTTACTAGAGTCCATTTCAAAGAAAAATTAACCATGTTGCAATTGAGAGAATTCAGGATTAATAATCATGCACAACCAATCAAATCTGGTATAAATGTTTTCAAATCCAATATTCACACAGTATCAACAAGCATACACCCTATATAACTCCCAGGCAAGTCTTTGAGAATCCCACCTCATCTAATAGTTTTATAGGATTCTAGTGAACAATAGTTGTATGAGGTGTGGTGACTTAAAGCATTAAGTAAACTTTCAACCAGTGAATACATATTACTGATATTCATTGGGGTTTCTTCATCCCCATTTTAATATTTACAATATTTATTAGCAGACAACATGGAGCTGCCATAAGTAAGGTGACATAAAGGTTTCTCAGCATATCAAAGTGCAACCATATACAAACTAGAAGTGGTAAAATGACTTAAATGTCGAGTGTGGAGGAGACACAATTGATAGCATTACATGTTCTAAAGACCAATGACCACTCAAATGAGATCGTAGTAGCTGCAGAAAAGATCATGCATCTTAGGGGTTGGTCATATGAAATTGTATGATACAAGTAATTAGTACAGTGTAAGAAGAGCTATGCAGTCTTAGGATAGAAGGCACAAGAAATAAGCATGGTGCATCATCTCAAATAAAGTATATTCCAATAAAAATAAGATTTTAAAATCTAAGTCGTAGTTACATTGTGCAACTGCAACCTATGCAATAATAGAACAATCTCACATGTAATAATTATAAAATTGTTAGTATGCATATCCACCATACCAAAAAAACAATAAAATGCAAAATGAACCATGTTCAAGGCATTGAATAACAAATAAAGCGTGTTTATTGATGAATCAGCGAAAGATCCTCTTCTCCCCATCCTTGAAGAACGTGTTTCTGGCTGCATTCCCAAAAAAGTAGACCCTGGAGACAACAAATACCTTGACCACCTTCTTTCCATTGAAGAGATTGATGAAGCATTGCAATGTCTGGCCGTGGGAAAAAGCCCAAAAATTGATGGTTTACCAGTTGAATTCTATAAACCTCTTTGGCCTCATTCGAGAGGATTTTTACAATGTCTATATTGAAGGCATTTGTTAAATGATGTCAAACTTATTATTCAAATTTCAATTTAATCTTTTATATATATATATGTAAATGCAAACAGAATTTATATTAAATTTTATCTGTCAGAAATTACCTAAGAAATCTGACGATATAATTCTTTGTTGAATCTGAGATTTACGTTTTTCTTTTGCTATAATACATATACTGATGAACTGATATTTACGATTTCTATATCTTTCATCATTTTGATTTGCAGCCCTTTATATGCTGCAGTGACAATGTAGAGTCACGTATAGACTCCTCAGGGAGTCACGCCTATCATAGGTGTGATTGTTCATAGCAGTCGCGCCTCTTTTTTTTTTTGATCGATAAGGGGCCGAGGCCGAGATATATATTAAAATATTAAAATGTACAGGCATTAAAAGTTTAAAGCTCTTCGAGAGAGCAACAAAAAGCTTAAAAGCAAGAGAATCCTCACAATGAGAACTAGTAGTACTATACTGGAGTCGGAAGAGTCTAAAATATGAGCTTAGCTAAGAAAAACTATTAAAACTTCAACAAGAATAGCTAGCATAGCTGAGATAGCAAAATCTTGGCATGACCTGTTCCATCCTTAATCTGAAATCGGTGACAGTGTCACTTCTTCCCTGCCAAGCACTGCCACATGACACTAAGGCATCAATGCTGGAAATCCAAGACTTCAAGTACGCAGCAAACAAACAGATTTTTGTACTTGAATGAGTCAGGGGGAGTAATTTTGATAATTTCATATCCGTTGAGGCTTAAAATTTAAAAAAATATTTTTTAAATGAGTCCCCTTGGATGCCATGTCAGCCAACTCATCTGCCAGTGTGTTACTTTCTCGGAAAATGTGATTTAGAGTTATTGAGTCAAATATGCAGATTGATTGAAGGATGGCGTCCAGTAGTGCTTGAAGGCGCCAATTTTGAGTTGTTGCTGATTTAGCAGCATTAATCGTTATCATTGAGTCCCCTTCAATTTCCAATTTCCTTGCTCCAATTTCATGTGCTAAAGCAAGACCATGCAAGAGGGCTTTAAATTCAGCCATATTGTTAGTGTCTTGTTCCAATGGTTTTGCTAGCTTAGCTATTACCTTACCCTCTGAGGAATGAATTATACAACCTGCCCTCGAGGGACCTAGATTGCCTTTTGAGGCCCCGTCAAAGTTTAATTTGAACCAGCCATGAGTAGGGGGTCGCCACATGCAAGATGCTCTCAAAGCTTGATTAATTTTGCATCCTCTGCCCAAGGATAGGGGGATCTTGAGACTGAACCAAGACTTGAACATTTGATCATCCTAGCTTGTATAAAATTTGTGTTGAGCTGATTGGATTTGAAGGCGAGAGTTCATCACCTCTACAATTCCAGCTTCAATCTTGTTGAGGATGGATGCCAATTCTATGGAATTATTTTCAAATAATCTTTTGTTCCTCTCCTTCCATAATTCCCATAATAAGATTGATGGGGATATAATCCAAAGGTTGCCACAGAGGCTGTTGACATATAGTTTAGGCCATGAAACTAACAATTGCAACAACTCTTTTGGCATCGCTGACAGCTAGCCTAATTTAGAACATAACTAGTTCTAACATTCTGTTGCAAAGGGACATGTTAAAAGCAAATGGTTCACATCCTCTTCATTACATTTGCACAAGGTGCATCTGGAGGGACCATGGTATCCCATTATTAGAAATTTGTTTGCTATTAGAATTCTGCCCTGAGAAGCAGCCCAAGTGAAGATGCCCGCTTTCGGTAGGCAAGCACTGTGCCAACATAACTGCAAGGGAATTTCTTGTTTATTGAGGTTGGAGCCTTCTGATAGGATAGTGTATCTGTCTTTGACATTATAAGTCCCTGACTTAGCACCATTTCAGATGATTTCATCAAGGCCTTGTTTGATGAAGAATGATCTGTCCTTAATCACCTCTAGTAATCTTGCCAACTCTGTCAGATCTGGGTTTAGAGTTGAAAAATCCTTCCATGACCATGAACCGTCCACTAGAAATGAGGGTGAAGGAATAATATAGTCTTTGAGGTATGGTCCCCATGCTGTAAGACAAATTTGACTAATCTCATTTTGGCCTATCACAAAGCTAATACTAGGAAATCCTCCCCATGAATCCTCCCAAAATCTAGTAGCATTGCCTTCTTTAATATTCCATGTGATGTTATCAATCACATGCCTAGATTTCATGATAAAGTTCCAAATCCTAGAGCCTCTTGGCAGATTTTGCAAGCGAAACATTTCTTATTCTGAATAATTCCCAAGATATTTGTCTTTTAAGATTCTGACCCACTTTAAGTTTTGGTTTTTCATAATCTTCCAATAGAGCTTTGCCCCAAGGGCTTGGTTTTGCCATAGCTGGTTCTTTATGCTTGTTCCCCCATAAGTTTATGATTTGCAGATCTTGTCCCAAGAGATAAGAGCAACTTTCTTATTAGTGTCAGTCCCTTGCCAAAAAAATTTCCTTAGTCTCTTAACCATGTCCATGTAACCAGTCGAAGATAGAGAAAGACAAGACACTAAATAAATGAGAATTGTTGACAGAGTTGCTTTGATCATTACTAGTCTTCCTACCCAAGAGAGCCATTTGGATTTCCAAGACTCCATTTTTTATCAAGTCTTTCATTTACTGATTTCCACAATTGAGAAGATCTCAAGGATTTGTCTATAGGGATGCCCAAATAAGAGCAGGGTAGGGATCCTGGTTTGAAATCCAAAGCTTTTGCAATTTGCTCTTGGAGTTTCATCTTTGTGTGAAAGAAGAATATAACTGATTTTTCTTTGTTTACACTTTGACCCGAAGCACTGGCATACTTTTGTAGTAGTAGCTGAATTTGTTTTGCCTCTTGAATACATCCCTTTCCCAGTAGGAGAGTGTCATCAGCAAACTGCTGATGAGTTACTGCTGTGACAGAGGAAGTGATTTGTACACCCTTGAGAAGGTCCTGTTCCTGCAATCTGATCAAACTCCTCCCTAGAGCTTGTGCCATAATGATGAAAAGGAAGGGAGACAGGGGATCTCCTTGTCTGATGCGTTGGAACTTTCAAAAAACCCCTAAGGGGAACCATTCACTAAAATAGAGAATTTAGGAGTGGATAGTCGTGCCTCTTGATATATGCGACTTCCTTTGTATTATCCCGTCAAGCCCTTAGTCGACGGTAATAATCATATTCCACGATGTATAGCATTCAAACAACATTCGACGGTGTGGAATAGCATTTGATATGATATAATATTAATATAAATAACTAATAATAATGATATTAATATAAGAATATTAATATTATTATTATTATTATCTATTTGTTCTATCATTGTATTAAATATTATATAAGATATAACCAATATATATATATATATATATATATATATATATATATATATATATATATATATATATATATATATATATATATATATATGATATATTATGGTAATATTAATAATAATGATATCAATATAATTATATTGATATTATTGTTATATATATATATATATATATATATATATATATATATATATATATATATATATAAATAATGTTATATTGATTTTCTATCTGATTGAAGCTACTATAATTAACAATATATGTGGTGCTGATTATATATATAAATCTCTATTTTAACAATATCAATGTTATTTGTAGGTGAAGAGGAATTGAAAGTATATGCTTGAAATGAACTTATAAGTTCAGTTATGATTCAAATTATAATGAAAGAAATATATGTATTGATCGATGTTCAATATACTTCACACTTATCAATTTCGGTGTTTGTATTTGAACAACCGATCAATATATATATGTGTTTGCTGGCAGTGATAAGTCATGTCTATGATAGACGTGACTCCTTGAGGAGTCACAACCTATCATAGGCGTGACTAATAGTCATACCTTATGGTAATACATACTGCTTCAATATATATTAACTATCGGTTATATTGTTTCAATCCACAACGATTCATTAATGATAATCGGTTTAATACCAATTTCAATATCATATGCAATATATGACTAATGATATCGGATTGATACCGATTCACTAAGGATGAATATTGGGATTAATACCTATTCATGATAATCGGGTTTAATACCGATCCATGCCTATCGGTTTTAATACTGATCCAAGTTTAATTATAATTCAATACTTATATATATCAATTCAATTCGATCATAAAGAGAATAATAATAATAATAATAATAATAATAATTGTTATTATATATATATATATATATATATATATATATATATATATATATATATATATATATATATATATATATATATATATATATATATATATATATCATTGTTATTATCATATTATATATATATAATAATTGTTATTATTATTAATATATTTAATAATTGTTATTATCATAATTTATATATATATTAATATATATTATGATAATAACAATTATTATATATATATGTTCTTTAATCTGATCGAACGTATATATGAATTTTTCTAATCGTGGCTATATGCAATAACACTCCCTCTTAGCTAGGGAAGATAAATCAATATAAATATATAATATATATATATATATATATATATATATATATAATTTATATATATATATATCACATTTCTCATGATAAGAAGTCTCACATATCTCTTGAAGACAAACATCACATAACACGTGATGATAAGTATCACATGACTCATGATAAGAAGTCTCACATATCTCGTGAAGACAAACATCACATAACACATGATGATAAGTATCACATAACTCGTGACACTTAAAGGATGATATGCTTGATAATATTATATTCTCCTTATACATCCTAGCTATGGTGTGTGCACTGACATTACGTCACATAATGTCCACCATAACAGATCATGGCACATCCATGAATGATATCAAGTCAACATGATATCAATATTACAAGGTCGTCATCTTATAATACTTGAATACAAATGTTCATTTCCAAATGATCATCACGTTTTAGAGATGAACACAAGGGGTAGAGCCCATAAAGTCATATATCAACTCATATGACAAAAGAAGTTTACACATTAAACATCTTATTTATATAGATATCAGTAAAGATTACAATGCAAATTACAATTCAATCATACCAAGACCTTTTTTGAAGTGCTCAACTTTTATTCTAGCAAGTGGCTTGGTGAGTATGTCTGCTGTCTAATCTCTTGTACTGATATATTCCAACTGAATCACATTCCTATCCGCCATGTCTCCTCACATATTGATAAGGAATTTCTATGTGCCTTGGATCTATTGTGAAATACCGGATTCACAGAAAGCTTATGCAATTTTGATTATCACAATGAATAATTGTAGGTTTCAAGGGCTCACCGAATAATCCCATAGGCAATTCTCTGAGCCATACTGCTTCTCTTGTTGCCATAAAGGATGCAATGCATTCGGTGATGAACTACAAATGATTTAGAACCTGATTGAAGAATTTGTGATTAGAGATCACCGAGCTGATTGATTAGATATGTAAGATGATTAAATCAATATTATATTGTCATTGATGTTAACTAGTTTGACAACACTTATCTTGTAAGTTACTATACCGAAACATTTGTAGAAAAGGAGTGAAAGAGATGAAGAACATAAATATCTACATGAGGAAGATGGATATGACAAATGAGGATAGATAATTCATTGAATAACTTGTTGATGAGTCTATGACCTTATGATATTGACTTGATTATGTTGCATTCATCTATGATGAGGAAAATAGTTGAAATGCACAAAACAGTGTTGTTGGTTAATGAAGCATTTTAGTATACACTGACGGAGTGTAGTGTATACCGAGCACAGTGTAAACCAAGCTGGTGTTCACCGACACATTTCTTTATTAACCGAGAAGAACAAAATGAATTAAATGACTAATTTAACCGATAAGAATTGATGAGCTAGAAAGTGTATGATTTCGAGGTAACAGATAAAGTTTGTTACATAGATCGATGACTAACAAAATTCAGGATAGATCTAATGGATGAGAATCAAATGTGTTATTGACACAAGTGCCGAGGTATTGTTTTAAGAGGCAAAATCAGTGGATGTGATTAAGCGGCAAAATCTAATGGAGCAGAAGAAAACGGTTTACATGTCTATATAAGAGACTGGAGATTTCACAAGTGAGTGTGATGCCGGAAGAAAAGGAAACTGCAGAATCATTGCGTGAACAAGTTTTCATGCATTCTGATCATACTAGTTAAGGAGAACCCTACTGCAGAGCATTACCGAGTGACAGGGAGTAATTACCGACGAACAGTAAGTTGATATATTGTTGAATTAGAAATGTTACATTGATCAAAAAAATTTGTATGAGCTGAATATTGATCTGTATATTTGCAATTGAAGTTGTAATAGATCAGATCACCTACTGTTACATATTTAACCATTGTACACAGTCAAATCTCTTAACCGAGTGGACTAAGAAAGTCTTATCATGTATCATTCATAGAATGAACATTGTTATCCTGTCAACCCCAGAGTGATTATTGGTTGGACGATAACGGGTTGGTTTTAAATCCTCTAACAAGGTCACACCTAACAGTGGTGTTTGTAACCTTTAACAGGGTTGGGTCTTCACCGACCTCACTTCAGAAGAGGTGAATATTTTTGGGTTACCGGGTCCCAGGTGGTTTTTCCCTTCACAGAGTTTTCACGTTAAATCTCTTGTGTTGTGTTGATTGTGATATTTGTTTGATGTCATATTTGCATGTTGCATATTTGATTTGATTGGTAACTACTATATGTTTTAGACTGGTAATCGGTAAATGGCACATACAGTAAAATATTTTAAGTTACCAAGCAACAGAAGTTAAAGTATTGATTTTTGGATTTTACATTTTGAATTGGGACAGTGATTAACTGATTCACCCCCCTCTCAATTATTCTAACAATTGGTATCAGAGCGTTGGTTGTTTAGAATAGAGTTTTAAGGACTTTAGTACAAAGAATCTCAAAATGTATAAGAGGGAAGTGCCAAGACTGAACAAAGAAAACTTTGTAGTATGGCAAAGCCGGATGAAGTTGCACATATCTAGAATTGAGAATTCTGCACTAGAACTGTTGGAGAATGGCTATATAGAACCGACCACTGGTCCCTTGACTATTGATCAACTGAAAGACATACATGAAACACAATGTTACTATGATGGAGATTGTTGCTGCCTGTATCGATGCTGAATTTGAAGATATTAAGAGCTGCACTACTGCTAAAGTCATGTGGGATAAAATTTCTCAAGTTTACAGTGGAGATGTGCATGTCAAAAGAGGTAGAGTAGAAAGCTTAAGGGGTAGATTGAAGATATGAAGATGAAGGAAGGTGAGAATATTGTGCAATACACAAATAGACTGAAAGAGTAATACATGCTATTAGAGCATCTGATGGAATTATTAGTGAAGAGACAGTTGTAAGCAAAGTACTTCGAACCTTATTGCCGGTTTACGCAATCAGAATATCCGCTATTCATGAACAAGGTCTGCAACTGGTAATGTCCTTACTCTTGACAATCTGATTGGTAAACTTACAACCTTTGAATTGAATAACTTTGATAACAGTATTGTATCGTATGTTGAGTCTTTTTTCATGTCTTCTCTGAAGATTAGTAAGTCTAGTAGGAAACAATAAGAATAATGATAGTGATAGCAATATCGATGATGAGCTTGATGAACTTGAAGCTCTTATGGCCAGAAGGTTACCTAAAGGTAAAGGAAGGTATAGAAGTAAGTTACCTTTAGCATGCTTTAACTGTAAAGAGGTTGGCCACATTGCTGCTAGATGTCCACATAAGAAAGATGATGAAAGATTCAAAGACCAATCTAAAGGAAGCTATGGCAGGAGAGTCAATAGAGGCTACCGACACAATAGAGATAACCGAGACAGTAATGACAAAGGAAAAAATGTATGTTACATAGCTGAAGATAATGAATCTGAATCTGATTCTGATGATGATTAGAAGTTGTATTTGTTGCTATGAAAGATGACTCCAAGGAAGAAGAAAAACATGTTGAAACATCACTGATCTCTAGAGTTAACAAACATAATACATGGATCATAGACAACTGTACACATCACATGACTGGTGATGAAGAGAAATTTGATCAATTTGAAGAATACGATGGAGGATTAGTTAAGATGGGTAATGATACACCCTATATGGTAAGAGGTAAAGGATCCTTGATGATAAATGATAGGATAAAATGTGATAATGTTTATTGGGTAGATGGATTGAACTATAACTTGTTAAGTGTGGCACAACTGAACAATTCAGGTCACCGAGTTGCTTTTGAGAGCAAGAAAGTGAAAATCTTTGATGATGGAGGAAGACTAGTTGGAACTGGAGCACAATCAAGAGGTAATCTATTTTATCTTGATACTGACAAGTCTTCTTGCTTGATGATGAAAAATGAAGATGCTTGGTTGTGGCATAAAAGGTTATGCCATGTGAACTTTGATAACATGATTAAGATCAGTAAAAGGAAAAGAGTTAGAGGCTTGCCTAACTTGTCAAAACTCGATCATCTTATGTGTCATGAATGTCAGAAAGGGAAAATGACTAAATCTAGTTTCAAAAGCAATGATTATTCAACAAAGAAGATACTTGAGTTGGTTCATACCGACCTATGTGGTCTTATGAGAACTTAGAGTTATTATGGTGATAAATACTTTATTCTTTTTGTTGATGACTATACTAGATTGATGACTGTTATGTTCTTAAAAGAAAAATATGAAGTATTTAAGATGTTTAAGTGATATAAAGCTAAGGTAGAAAAAAAGACCGGTAAGGAATTGAAATGCCTAAGATTCGATAGAGGAGGTGAATTTATCTTTGATGAATTTACTAATTTCTGTAATGAGCATGGTATTAAAAGACAGGTCTCTGCACCGAGGACACCTTAGCAAAATGGCATTGCTGAAAGAAGGAATAGGTCAATAGTTGACTATGCTAGGACACTGATGATGCAAAAGAATGTTGCCCAGACATACTGGAGAGAAGCTGTCAGCACTGCAGTAAATGTTCTTAACCGAGTTCAACTGAAGGACACCAACAAGACACCCTATGAGTTGTGGTTTGGACACAAACCTACTGTAAGTTATTTCAAAATTTTTGGAAGTAAACGCTTTATTCTGAAGGATGAGAAAAATGGTAAATTTGACTCAAAAGGTGATGAAGGGATATTTCTGGGATATTCCACTAAAAGTAAAGCATATAAATGTCTTAACAAGGTTACAAATAAAATGATTGAAAATACTAATGTCCGAGTTGATGAGTTTTGATGAAAAGAACATAGAGGAAAGTACAAAGGAACTGAAAGACTACGGTAGATTCACTTACATTGAACAACCAAAGTATCTACCGAAGCTGCAGCCTGTGATAACCGGTCAATAGGAAAACAATACCGAACAACACGAAAGAGAAACCGATGAGCAGGATAGACCTACTGAGCAAGCAAATGAGCCTGCACAGGATGAACAAGAAAGAAGAGACAGAGTACTGGTGAGATTTGTCAGGAGACATCATCCTGAGACACATTATTGGAGACAAACAAGCTGGCATGCAAATAAGGAGCAAAGCAAGACAAGGTACATGTCTAGTTTGTGATTATGAACCGAAAAATGTAAAAGTTGCACTAGAAAATGATGAATGGACTAATGCAATGAAAGAAGAAATATAGTAGATAGAGAAGAACAAAACCTAGAGTTTAGTACCTCGACCTAAAGGTAAGAATGTTATCGGTACTAAATGGATATTCAAGAACAAGCTGAATGAAAATGGTGAAGTAACAAGAAATAAAGCTAGATTGGTATGCAAAGGATATGCACAGGAGGAAGGCATTGATTATGGTGAAACATTTTCACCTGTTGCTAGATTGGAAGGTGTTAGAATGCTACTTGCATATGCTACACACAAGAAATTCAAAGTTTATCAAATGGATGTTAAGTCAACATTTCTGAATGGAATACTTGAAGAAGAAGTCTACATAGAACAACATGAAGGGTTCGATGATCCAGACAACAAAGACATGGTATGTAGATTACATAAAAATTTATATGGTTTGAAGCAAGCACCGAGAGCCTGGTATGAAAGGTTGCATACTTATTTGTTAAGTATAGGATTTGTAAGAACAAGTGCGAACAACAATTTGTACACAAAAGGAGATACTGATGATACTATTCTTATTGCTGAGATATTTGTGGATGATATTATTTTTGGAGGACAAGATCACATATGTAAAGCCTTTGCTGATGAAATGATGAATGAATTTGAAATGTCTATGTTCGGAGAGATTAAGTTCTTTCTAGGACTACAAGTGATTCAGTAGAGTGATGGGATATTCATCACACAATCTAAATACATAAAAGAAGTATTGAAAACATTTGGCATGGAAGATGCTAAACCCATGGGAACACCGATGGCTACTAGATGTAAACTGACTAAGGAAGATGAAACTACAGAGGTAAATCCGACACTGTACCGATCTATGATTGGTAAGTTAATGTATGTAGTTCACATTAGACCAAATATAGCACATGTTGTGGGAATAGTTGCTAGATTTTCTGCTAATCCTAGAGAATCACACATGATTGCTACTAAAAGAATCTTAAGATACCTGAAGAAAACAGAGGATTATGGATTGTGGTATCCTAAGGAAGGCAAGTTTGAACTAAAGGTATACACCGATGCTGATTGGGCTGGAAATGTGGATGACAGAAAAAATACCATCGGAGGAGCATTTTTCTTTGGTGAAAGACTTGTTACTTAGACAAGTAAGAAACAAGCTTGCATTTCTCAGTCTACAGCTGAAGCAGAGTATGTTGCTGTTGTTACAAACTATTCAATTATTGCATATATTAAGCAAGTTTTGGAAGGTATGAATGAGATAATCACTGAGCCGGTGATTATATACTATGATAACACAAGTGCAATTAACATTTCAAAAAATCTAGTGATGCACTCTAAGACAAAGCATATATCAATTAAGTATCACTACTTGAAAGAACAAGTATAGGAGAAGCAATTAAGCTAGAGTTTGTTACATCAAAAGAACAACTTGCAGATATATTTACAAAAGCTCTACCGAAGGACACATTTGAGTACTTAAGGACTAGACTTGGGGTCCGTCCCCTGTCTACCAGTCACTAAGGTGAATTCAGATGTTGCATCAGCCTAATCTTATTAGAAGATCATACATGTTGATGCAGCATAGTTCACACTTTGGATCATGTCTAAAGTTGTGAAAAGTACTGGAACAGATTGGCATATTAGTAGACAGAGATACAAAGAATGCATTGGACAACAGAGAGCTACTTGGCTATTGAAGAGTTGTTTGTTTATTTGTTTCTTTGGCATTGTTGTCAAAGGGAGAGATAAACAATATGAAACAATATGCACCGATGAGAACTAGCTGAGGGAGAGACAAATTGAAGACAAGGAGAGCACTGAAGATCAGTCACTGAGAACAGAAGAAGGAATCTGAAAGCTGAAAAGATCATATTTGCAGATTGACAAAGCTGTATTTTGTAATGCTGTTGAGTAACATAGTGATTAAACATATTAAGCTAGGGAGAGCTTGTACAACATTTGTTCACAGAGTTGTAGAATACATGTTTGGTATGGGTATGGTATATTTCATATTATTTGAGTTGCCATCAATGCCAAAGGGAGAGATTGATGAACTACAACTGATTTAGAACCTGATTGAAGAATCTGTGATTAGAGATCACTGAGCTGATTGATTAGATATGTAAGATGATTAAATCAGTATTATATTGTCATTGATGTCAACTAGTTTGATAACACTTATCTTGTAAGTTACTATATTGAAACATTTGTAGAAAAGGAGTGAAAGAGATGAAGAACAAAAATATCTACATGAGGAAGATGGATATGACAAATAAGGATAGATAATTCATTGATTAACTTGTTGATGAGTCTATGACCTTATGATATTGACTTGATTATGTTGCATTCATTTGTGATGAGGAAAAGAGCTGAAAGACACAAAGCAGTGTTGTCGGTTAATGAAGCATTTCAGTATACACCGATGGAGTGTAGTGTATACTGAGCACAGTGTAAACCGAGCTTATGTTTACCGACACATTTCTTTGTTAACCGAGAAGAACATAATGAATTAAATGACTAGTTTAGCCGATAAGAATTGATGAGCTAGAAAGTGTATGATTTCGAGGTAATAGATAAAGTTTGTTACACAGATCGGCGGCTAACAAAATTTAAGAAAGATCTAATGGATTGAGAATCAAACGTATTATTGACACAAGTGCCGAGGTATGTTTAAGAGGCAAAATCAATGGATGTGATTAAGCGGCAAAATCTGATGGAGCAGAAGAAAATGGTTTATATGTCTATATAAGAGACTGGAGATTTCACAAGTGAGTGTGATGCCGGAAGAAAAGAAAACTGCAGAATCATCTCGTGAACAAGTTTTCATGAATTCTAATCATACTGGTTAAGGAGAACCCTACTGCAGAGCATTACCGAGCGACAAAGAGTAATTACAGACAGACAGTAAGTTGATATATTGTTGAATCAGAAATGTTACATTGATCAGAAAAATTTGTATGAGATGAATATTGATCTGTATATCTGCAATTGAAGTTGTAATAGATCAGATCACCTACTGTTACATATTTAACCATTGTACACAGTCAAATCTCTTAACCGAGTGGACTAAGAAAGTATTATTATGTATCATTCATAGAATGAACATTGTTATCCTGTCAACCTCAGAGTGACTGCTGGTTGGACGATAACGGTTGGTTTTAAATCCTCTAACAAGGTCACACCTAACAGTGTGTTTGTAACCTTTAACAAGGTTGGGTCTTCACCGACCTCACTTCAGAAGAGTGAATATTTTTGGGTTGCCGGTCCCAGGTGGTTTTTCCCTTCACAGGGTTTCCACATTAAATCTCTTGTGTTATGTGTTGATTGTGATATTTGTTTGATGTCATATTTGCATGTTGCATATTTGATTTGATTGGTAACTACTATATGTTTTAGATTGGTAATCGGTAAATGCACATATAGTAAATTATTTTAAGTTATTGAGCAGCAGAAGTTAAAGTATTGGTTTTTGGATTATACATTTTGAATTGGGACAGTGATTAACTGATTCACCCCCCTCTCAGGTATTCTAACATTCAGACTCTATAGAACTCTAAGCCACTGAAGACTATTTTCTGCACATCCAAGCTATCATAGTAGATTTGAGACTAAAGCAACAACTTGAGGTGCTTTTTCTATCAGTTACACTTCTGGCCCAATCAGAATATGTGAATCCATGTAGATTCAAGTTGACTTTCTCATATTTGGGTCCATAATGTAGAGTACCTTGAAGGTATCTCATAATATGCTTCACAACCATAAGATGTATCTCCTTAGGCTCACACATAAATTGACTTAATGCATTTACTACATAATAGATATCTGGTCTAGTATTAACTAGGTACATCAAGGATCCAATTATCTGCCTGTAGAGAGAAAGATTTGCAAGTGGCCCAAAATGGTGTTTTCTTATGATTCTTTTGAGGTAAGTTTGGTACTTCATCTTCATCCTCTTCAAGATACTCCCTTTGAGGCTCGAGAGCAATATCCTCTTCTAGGTTTGAAGGTGGAGTGGTACTTTCAGCTCAAAGGAATTTCTAGCCCTTTTAAAAGCTAAGTCTTCCTCAAATGTTTTTGATTAAGGAAAACAGGTTTTGAAGGGTGCCTGAAACCCTTTACAAATCATAAGATATTCAATAAGTACTGATCAAAAGATACAACAAACCAAGGCGTAACAGGTCACAACCCAAGAAAAAGAGGGATGACCATGGTGACAGAAAAGATCACCACCAACTCAAAAAACCAGCTAGGCCACCAAGATCCCATACAACGGGATCATCAACCTGATAAGCCACCCACAACAAGGGAAATTACAATTTACATTTAGAAGTAGAGCCACCCTTGTTGGACTTGAGATTCATATCCAAAGGAGGAACAAAGGACTTAGATTTCTTTCCTTTTACAGTTGTCCATCTATCTTCCACCTTACCTGCATCAAACTGCCAATCCCCTAACGACACAGAGGAACCCTCAAAGCGCACTGGAGGAGCATCAACAACCGACAAAGCTTTCTCACTAGGAGAATTCAAAAGGAGCGGGCTCGAAACCACATCTGAGTGAACAACGGAAGCAAGGATAGGAGCCAGGACAACCGGTCGGACAACATCAACAACCCCTAGAGTGGTAGTAGAAGCCACCAAGGAAGAGCCACCCACCAGCTCCTGAACCCCCTCCAGAGATTTATGCACAGTGTAGTGCTTAGAAGAAGCCCCCAACCACCAGGATGGTGATCGCTTCGGTTTTGTCTTAACAGAAGAGCATTGAGCCGCAATATGACCTATCAAGTGACATTTCTTGCAGCAAAAAGGAATGCCCTCATAATCCAGAATTAGTGTCCAAGAGCCCCGCGGAGATGCCAAACAAATCTTCTCAAGAAGACCTTTGGAGATATCCATCTCAACAAGGATCCATGCAAAAGTCGAATGAAGAATATCTATGGTAGCCGAATCCACAAATTGGAAATCCCCAATAGCATCCCCCACATATTTGAATATAGAATCCAGCCAGAGATGCAAAGGAAGATTCAGAAGCCGGATCCAAACAAGGATCTTATTAAATGACTCCGTGAGCGAATCAAAATCCATATGCCAGGGTTTTCCCATAAGAGGGAATGGATTGTCCCAAGAGAAACTGTTATTACACAAGATAGTCCTCCTATCTTCAACATTTCCGAACTTGACAATAAAGAAACCCTTAGCAACCGGGAAAAGCTGAACCCCATTTTCTAAGATTGGTTCCCAATGCTTGGAGATCCAAGCATGAAGATCAGTAAGGGAAGACCAAAAACCTCGAAATCGAAAGATAGCAGCCTGGGACAAGAACTCCTTAGCCGTAGTATAAATCTCATCAACTATATCTGCACTTAAATCCACCTTTACAGGTTTAGTCACACATAGCGGAGAAACCTCCCGGGGACGTAGAGGCCCAGTCGAAATACCAGTAGAAGGGGCAACACCATGGATACCTGCCTCGAAAATAGCCACATCCGCATATGAAATAACTCGAGCCATAGGAGGACCAGTCGAAGCGGAGGCACCAGCATCACCAGGACCAACCTCGACCACCTTAACCCTACCCATGGAACCACGTGAAACAATGTCTGCAGCCGAAGAAACCTTGGACACATCCAGGACAGGAGCCATAGTGGGCTCCAAAGCAGTAGGACACTTCGCAGACACTAGAGAGCTGCTACTGACGGTAGAGGCAACATCAGCAAAGGCGGCGACAACGGGAGCAGCCAAAACCCTAGGCGCAGCATGGGCAGGAGCATCTTGGACGGAAGTGCTCATAATGTTTCTATCCCTAGGCGCAGCATAAGTCTTCCTCAAATGTTACATCTCTAATGAGTTCAATGTTTTAATGTCCAGGTATAAATACTCTATAGGCTTTAGAAGTTTCACTATATCCAACAAAGATTCCTTTTCTTCTAGAAGGTTCTAGTTTTGTTCTTTTCTCTTTAGGTACATGAAAATAGACAGGGCATCCAAATATCTTAAGTGAGTGATATCTGGTTTTACACCTATAAAAACTTCTTCAGGAGTTTTGTCTTCAATATGTGAGTGAGGACATCTATTTTGTATGTATACAATAGTGTTGGAGGCTTTTGCCCAAAGATAGGTTTCTAGATTTTGATCAAGGAGCATGGCTTTAGCTGCTTCTACAATAATTCTATTTTTCATTTTAGCAACCCCATTTTGTTGAGGATTGTAAGGAACAATGAACTCCCTCTTAATGCCCTCCCATTATCAGTTCTTAGAGTTTTTATTTTCTTTCCAGAGGAGTTTTCAGTAAGGGATTTGAATTCCTTAAATCTCCTTAGAATCTTTTCTGATTCTTTACATTTGAGGAAGTAGATCCAAGTTTTTCTGGAGAAGTCATCAACAAATACTACATAATATAGAAACCCTCCCACAGAAGATACAGACATGGGTCCACATAGGTCAGAGTGAACTGGTTCTAAAACATTACTCTTTTTACTAGAACTACTTGAAAAGAACCCTTAGTATTTTTTCCTAGGGCACACGCCTTACATGTACTTGAATGATATTGTTTTAACTTAGGTAAGCGAGTGACTAATTTTTCCATGGAGGATAAGGCACAAAATTTTAAATGTCCTAATCTTCTATGCTATATCTCATTAGAGTCTGCAATTTCATGAATTAGAGCATGATTAGGTTCAGTACATACCTCATACAAGTAACCATTTCTATGCCCTAGAGTTACAACCTTCTTGATGGAAGAATTCTTTGGCCATGCCAACACCTTGCTATCCATAAAGGTTACTCTATACCCATTATCCTCTAATGCAGATATGGAGACTAGGTTCCTCTTGATGCCTGGAATGAAAAAAAACTCCGGTGAGTTGGATAGACATTCTTGACTTCAACTTAATGGTGCAGGTTCTGACACCTTTTATTGGATGTGTTGAGTACATTCTAAAGCCTCTCTTGCACACATTTATACAAACATAAGGTAAACCTAACAAACATTATAGACAAGGTCGTAGCTCTTTTAAAAAGAAATAATATACATTTGAATTGAATGATTGAGAACACATGAAAAGCTGGATAGAAATTTTTTTAATTATCTGAATTAAAAAATCTACTTATCCCATAAAAAATAAACATCATAAACAAATATACAAAAGCTACACATTGAAAAAATAAATCTATTTACAAGATCAAATGCAAAAGCTACACATTATAAAATTCTACTTATAAAAAACAAACATTATAGACCAAAAAAAAACAAAAAAAAAACTAGGCATTGAGAAGTTCACAGCAAATGAAAAATTCTATGAAAAAGTTCTAATCAGACCTGAAATTTGAGGGTCATATGAATTTCTTAAAAAATCTAATTTACAAATAATATAATACATTCTTTTAAATTTAAATATTATATACAATATTATATTTTTTAAAATTATATAGAAATTTTTATTTGTGATAAAAATAATATAAAATCCAAAAATAATTATAAATTAGTAATATATGAAAAATATAAATTAATTAATCAAGTTTCTAAAATTCATATATTCTGTTTTAAAAAGATTCTAAATTAATTAATATGTCAATAAAATATTGTATTATCTATAACAAATTTTGTCACTTTTGTTGCTGCTGCTGGTGTGTTGGCTGCTGAGGGTTCTGGAGCTCCTTTCCCACTTGCTGGGACAAATTCTGGCCCTGTGCCAGAAGTCATGGATAGAGTTTGTTGCTATAGTCTTTGGACTGTTATTTCTCTCAGTGTTCTTGGTTTGAAGTCTGGGCGTCAAAATATTTTCCTCCTCTCATATTATACAATTGAAAAGTGAAAAAACCGACTAACATGACCATCAAATTTCAGACTGGTTCTAATTTTCTTCTCTCTGAAATCCACTTATCTGATAAAAAAATAAAAAATAAACATCATATACAAATATAAAAAACTACACATTACAAAAATCTACTTACCTGATAAAAAAACAAACATAATAGACAAAAATATAAAAACTAGACATTGAAAACAAATGTAAAGTTAGATGAAAAAAGTTCTAATTAACTTCTCATTAAATAAAAAATCTACTTATCTGATAAAAACAAACATCATACACAAATATACAAAAGCTACACATTACAAAAATCTAATTCGAAAACAAGCATTATAAACAGAAATACAAAAACTCAGAATTATATTAAGCAGATTGCAACATTAGATAGATAGAACTCTACTGTTCTTTTCTCATTGTTGTTGTACAAAAACTAGGCATTACATTTTTTTATGTTTTGCATTGTTACAACTGTCATCATCGTCTTAAAGATCCTGAGTCCATCATTGATTATATCGATAAAAAGAAGCTTGTAGTCCTATAAATTTAGAGTTACATGGATGCCAATGCTAATATGGCTTTAAAAAGTCAACAAATAAACAAGACAAATATATTCTGAGAGTGAAAGGCTTGTTGGTTTTAACTTCCTTCTTGGTTGCTTCTTCTTCATCATTCTTGCATTTTTAGAGTTTAAATAAATTGCTTTGTCAATGCTAATTGATTTTAACATATCTCTTGGTTGATTCCTTTAGCATTCTTCTTTCTTTTTTTCTTTTTTTTTCTCTTATTTTAATTCATGGACCATTTTTTATTTTGCTCTATTTTTTGTATTCAGGTTGAATAGTGATATTATTTATATTTTCTAAAATTGAATTGGTCATTTAAAGAAGTTTTGAATAGTATTATTTGTTTTTTATATGACAAGAATTTATATATAGAAGCTATTGATATTGATTTTGTTTGTCAAGTAAAATATCAAATTGTATTTTATAATGTAAGTTGAATGATGATATTATTTATAATATCTTTCAAATTGAATTGGTCAATTAAAGAAGTTTTTAATTGTATTATTTGTCTTTTATCATATGATAAAGATTTATATTTATAAATTATTAATATTAATTATTACTTGTTAAGTAAAATATCAAATTAGTTTTTTGACTTTTCTTTTATGTTTCTAGGTTACATTTGTTTTTTATTACTCTATACCTTTATTTTTAGCTACAAAAGTGATTTGGTATTTGAAAAAGTTAAAAAAAAAATATCAGTTAATAGAAAGAAGGGTGAGGTGAAAGTTAAGCTAAAAAATAAGTGTATGTCTGCAAAACATAATATTTTTTTTGGAACTTTACATATAAGTAGATGACACATGAGTGGTTTGTCACACATTTTTTTATATTTTTTTGCAAGTTAATAATTAATTATGAATTTTTTATTATAATTTTTTAGTCTATTAAAAATAGTTTGCCTATAAACCATAACTTGGTTAAGACTTCATGAAATTCATTTTTTTATTCTATAATATGTGAAGCATAAAATGTGTAGCATCTTTGGTTTCAAAAAATGTGTCACCGTGTGAAAGTTATTGAATAAAAAAAGTCATGAGCCACATGGGTGAAGTCTAGAAAACCAAGGAGATATTGAGAACACAATTTTTGTGTTGAGTTTCTAGGTTGGGCATACCCAAACCATATCCTAAAGAAATGATGAGGGAAATCCCAAGGCTATAGATTTTGTAAGAAAACATAGATATCCATTTGGAACAGATATCTCTTCCAGATGGATATCTTTTTAGGTCAACATTTTTTTGTTATATAGGCTACATATTAATATCTAATTAGTTTGTTAAACTATAATATATTATTATCTATAATATAATATAATATTAATGATAATACAATATTTAATATTGATATATTACTAATATTATATATATAGTACTAATATTGATATATTGATATAATTTATAATATTTTGATATATAATATATAATAAAATTATAAATGATTGATATAACATTTAATATTATAAATGTCTCCTTCTATTTCTCTCATACTCCCCCTCTTAGACACCCTCTCCCTCTCTTGGACAAGTGTACTTCTCCCTATATCTCTTCTTCACACTTACATCTCTACCCACCTCTCTCATCCCTCTATATTTAAGCCTTCTCTCTCTCTTCCTCTCTACATAGTACCTCTATCTCAAGCTCCCCCCTAAGCCCAACATCACCCCTCTCTTACTATCAGGTACCCTCCCTTTCTCTCTACCTCCCCCACCTTCCTTTTTCTCAACAAATAATTGATCTACCAACAAGTCAAATCCATATCTTTGGGATTTACTGGCCCATTTTGATTATTATGGAAGGAAAACAACATTTAAGAGAGTTAAAAATAAATTTACAATTTAAATGAAATGAAGACCTTTGAGTCAAAATATTATCCGATTAGAAATATATAGGCTTTTCTTTTTAATCATTTGAAATAAAATTCTACATAGACTCATTCAAAACCATTCAAAATCATCACCAGTATACAAAAATTAAAAATCCTCCTATATATATAAGATCCCAAATCTAAACACCGTTAAATAATTGAATAATGGGAGGGGGGAGGAAAAAGAAAAATTAGGATTCAAATTGTTGCAAGCTGTGAACTTAATAGATTGATAAGTTTAACGTAGTGCTAATTACAGAAGTAGCTTAAATGTTTGCACAACAATCACACAATTTTAAATTGATGTATCAGACAAGATTATCCATTTAACATTTAACTTCAAAGCTTTTCCATCGTTCTAATTGTTCTATTTCTCTAGTGCAAACTATTTAACATTCCAAGCCTTGGCTGATTAAGGGTACAGGAATTCATGATCTTATGTTCATTCCATATGAATGACACTTTTTTTTCCCTTTTTCATCCTTCTGAAAATGGAGATACCATTCTTGAACATCAAGCAAAAAGTTTGTTCAGAGTTTCAAGCATTCATTCACGAATATAAGTGAATGCCTTTACTGGACAATGTACAACACCGCCAAAAGCAGAATAATATCATTAATCAAACCCAACAATTACATATTACAGTTCAGCAGGAATAATATCATAGAGCAAAATTAACTGTTGTGTCCTCAGAGTTTAGGGCAGAGATTTTAATGTAGAAGAGAACTCCAGAAGCTACTGCAAGCAACGTTGAAAATGCTCCTCCAGCAAACATCCCAGGAGTCACACCATAACAATAATATTCCTCATGACCGTTCAGAGCAATTCCAGCTACATACAAGTTACTCGCAATGACAAAGAAAACCCTGCACAAATGCAACAATCACACTTAACATTCTTTCAATCAACTTTATTTGGGTCTCTAGAATTTCTTTTGCCTTCTCTAAATCAATAGAATGTGATTGTAGATATAAAAGAAATATAAAATTGAAATACATATAAGTTTATTCGAGAGATTATAAGAGTTTCTTGATTAATTGAACTGATAATGAATGAATGTAATTCTCTCATTATATCATTCAAAAGTTTCGAGAAACTTATTATGCAAAACTTTCATTGTTAGAAATAAAGCAGAAAAACTAAAACTAAAAAGGTGAAAAAACTAAAAACTAAAAGCAAAAAACAGTTAAAGTAGGAGAAATTACTAAATATTCCAACATAATGGTCTGTTATGTCATCTACTAAGATAAAGTAAGAAGATCAATTTTCGCAACTCTAAGAAATTGGACTGTAAATATAGTTAGATTTCTGAATTTTTGATTGTGTAACTTTTTTCAACATTAATCTTTGGGATCATACTCCACGATCATTCCATTTTCTGATCTAACTCATTATAATGATGAATCATTGAATATGGTTCAAAATATTCATGTAAAACATCATTACAATAAAAAATCCAAAAATCTTACCATATTGATATTATGAGCTATGAAAATTTTATAATTTTGAAATAGGCTGTGAAAAATTTAATCATCTATATAACTCAGTTGTACTCATTAACAGTAGCGGGTCAATCGTTCAATGACTCCAAGAAAATGGACAGTCAATATAACTAGATTTCTGGATATTGACTATGTAACATTTATGTTGTGGATCATGTAATATGATTCAAAACATTGATGTAAAAAATATTACAATCAAAATTCACAAATCTTACCATACTGATCTATATACTATTAAAATTTCATAATTAGTCCAATATACCATTCTGTAAGAGTACGAGGGTCAATCTCTGGTGACTCTAAGAAAATAGACCGTCAATATAGTTAGACTGTGTGACATTTTTCAACATTCTGAACCATATCCTATGATTATTCTAATTTCTGATCTAATTCATCTTAATAATAGATAATGAAATATAATCTAAAATACCACAATCAAAATTCAAAAACAGTAAAACAGTACCATATTAATATCATAGACTATGAAAACTTCATAATTTTTAAAGATTGTCACAATTTAGTCATCTATATAACTCATATTCATTATTAAAAAGTAACTATAGTTAACCATGTCCAGCAAAAGATACAAGAAAAAGTATATACCAGCAAAGAACAAGGAAACCCAGAGGTACGGCCCAGTTATTATTTTTGCCAAGGGCAGCACTGCATATAAAACCACCTGCAACATTTATTATGATTTGAGCCAAGATAAGCATAATTATAGCCAGAGCACCAATTTGTGCCAATTTTGGCTTCTGCTCCCAATGTACGCAATAACCATCTTTGTCGTTAGTTACGTTGCTATTCTGCAGGTTCATATTAGATTTCCTCAAGTTAGACCAATATACCATTCTGTAACTTAATCAAGAAAAAAAAAAAATTCATCTAGTTTTTAACACAGGGAAGAATGATTTCAGCAATAATAACTTACTGCCACGGCCTGCTTGATTTCTGCAAAGATGGCTATTACAACAGAGAGGAGACCAAACAATACCACCAAAGCAGATATTACTTTCTGCATTTTATTCATCTTCGCTACTATCTTCAATCTTTCCAATACAACTAATCTTGCAAGCTTTTGATACTTGGAAACTATGAATACATTCTAAAGCCCCCCTTGCACACATTATATAAACATTATATAAACATTGGAAGGAAAAAGTAACAAACATTACAGACAAGGTTGTAGCTCTTTTAAAAAGAAATAATATACCTTTGAATTGAATGATTGAGAATAATGAAAAGCCCGATGGAAATTATTCTAATTATCCTCTTATTGAATTGAATATTCTACTTAATCCCATTAAAAACAAACATCATAGACAAATATACAAAAGCTAAACATTGCAAATAATACAAAAGGACACATGGCTAAAATCTACTGATAAAAAACAAAACATTATAGACAAAATATATATATAAAAACTAGGCATTGAGAAGTTAGAATAAATGAAAAATTCGATGGAAAAAGTTCTAATCAGGCCTGGAATTTGACGGTCACCCCTATGTGTCATATGTTTTTTTATGATGGTTTGGTCATTTTAATGCCTTTCATTTTACATTTTAAGAAAATAATTGATTGTCAAAAAAAATTAATTTACAAATAATTTAATAAATTCTTTTAAATTTAAATATTATATACAATATTATATTTTTTAGACTATATAGAAACTTGTAATATATGTTAAATATAAATTAATTAATCTAGTTTCTAAAATTCATATATTTTATTTTAAAAAAATTCTAAATTAGTTTGAATATATAATAAACAATAGAAACATATATTATAAAATAACATATATTTTATTGAAAAAATAACATATATTTATATTATTCAATAAAATATTGTATTACCTATAACAAATTTTGATACTTTATTAATAAATATAAATCTCATATTTACCATGTTATAAAATTATATCAATTGAAAGAAGCTTGTATTTCTAATATGGCTTGGAAAAGTCAACAAATAAACAATACAAATATATTCTAAGAGTGAAAGGCTTGTTGGTTTTAACTTCCTTCTTGGTTGCTTCTTCTTCATCATTCTTGCATTTTTAGAATTTAAATAATTTGCATTGTAAATGCTAATTGATTTTAACATATCTCTTGTTTGCTTCCTTTAATATTCTTCTTTCTTTTCTTTTTTTTTTTTCTTTTTTTTTTATTTTATAATTTCATTTTTTAATTCTTGTATTTTAATTTCTGACCATTTTTTATTTTATTTTACTTTTGTATTCAGGTTGAATAGTGATATTATTTAGAATCTCTTAAATTGAATTGGTCATTTAAAGAAGTTTTGAATTGTATTTTTTTTTTTATTATATGACAAGAATTTATATTTAAAAGCTATTGATATTTTTTTTTGTTAAATAAAATATCAAATTGTATTTAATAGTTCATGTTGAATAGTAATATTATTTATAATATCTGTCAAATTGAATTGGTCAATTAAAGAAGTTTTTAATTGTATTATTTGTCTTTTATCATATGATGAAAATTTATATTTATAAATTATTAATTTTAATTATTGCTTAAGTTAAATAAAATATCAAATTAATTTTTAATGTTATTTGATGTGTTGACTTTTCTTTTATGTTTCTAGGTTACATTTGTTTTTTATGAGTCTATGTCTTTATTTTTAGCTACAAAAGTGATTTGGTGTTTGAAAAAGTTTTTTTAAAAAATCAATTAATAGAAAGAAGGGTGGGGTGAAAGTTAAACTAACTTCAATTTTCAATAATGTAACTATTTTTTTTGACATTTATGTCTAAATAAAAAAAAACATGTTTTCTATCATGTCTGCAAAACATAAGTATAAGTAAAACATAATGTTTTTTGGAACTTTAGATATAAGTAGATGACACTTGAGTGGTTGTGCCACACATTTATTTTTATTTTTTTGCAAGTTAATAACTAATTATGAATTTTTTATTATTATACCCAAGCCAAATCCTAAATAAATCATGAGGAAAATCCCAAGGCTACATATTTTGTAAGAAAAAATAGATTTTGTTATATCAGCTACATATTAATATCTAATTAGTTTGTTAGCATATAATATAATATAATATTATAATATAATATAATATAATATAATATAATATGATATAATATAATATTATAATATAATATAATATAATATGATATAATATAATAATATAATATAATAATATAATATAATATAATATGATATAATATAATAATATAATATGATATAATATAATAATATAATATGATATAATATAATAATATAATATAATATAATATAATATAATATAAAATAATATAATATAATATAATATAATACAATATAATATAATATAATATAATACAATATAATATAATATAATATAATACAATATAATATAATATAATATAATACAATATAATATAATATAATATAATATAATATTTAATATTGATATATTCCTAATATTTTATATAGTACTAATATTGATATATTGATATAATTTATAATATTTTAATATATAATATATAATAATATTATAAATGATTGATATAACATTCAATATTATAAATGTCTCCTGCTATTTCTCTCATATTCCCCTTCTTAGACACCCTCTCCCTCTCTTTGGACAAGTGTACCTCTCCCTATATCTCTCCTTCACACTTAGCTCTCTACCCACCTCTCTCATCCCTCTATATTTAAGCCCCCCCCCCCCCTCTCTCTCTCTCTCTACATATTACCTCTATCTCAAGCTCCCTCCTAAGCCCAACATCACCCCTCTCTTACTATTAGGTATTCTCCCACCTTCCTTTTCTATTTAGATCTTCATATCCCCTCATACCCTCTCTATCTAGATATATTATCACTTTATCCCTCTCACCTTTCTTATCTCTCTCTCCCCTCCCCTCCATACAAAACTGTCTCTCTTAGGTCTCAATCAACCTCCCTTTTTTTGCCTTGATTCTTATTTCTTTCTTAGGTTCTTCTAGTCTCCACATGGTACAAATAATAACTTGCATTCACTTTTTTGATAGAAATTCATCCAAGAACCCTATACATTGTTATGCTTCACTCATACTCCCTTCCTCCTTCACTACTTAAGGCATGGCTGCTTAGTTCTTGGCCACCCTTTCTACAACTTTCTTCAAATTTATGCTTGTATATCATTTGCAAAGAAATTGGTAAGTTTTATTGAAATTTCTCACATGTCCCTAGGACCTCAATCTCCAACATGTGTTTCACTATTCATAAATGAGAAAGATGATCATATGGTTTTGTTAGGCCCAAGTGGGTAGGAGTCACATCTCTCTCTCTCTCTCTCTCTCTCTCTCTAATACACACACACACACACACACCACACTCATACTCCCTTCCTCCTTCACTACTTAAGGCATGGTTTCTTAGTTCTTGGCCACCCTTTATACAACTTTCTTCAAAGTTATGCTTGTATATAATTTGCAAAGAAATTGGTAAGTTTTATTGTAAGTTCTCACATGTCCCTAGGACCTCAATCTCCAACATGTATTTCACTGTTCATAAATGAGAAAGATGATCATATGGTGTTGTTAAGCCCAAGTGGGTAGGAGTCAGATCTCTCTCTCTCTCTCATAGATATATATATATATATATATATATATATATATATATATATATATATATATATATATATATATATATATATATATATATATATATATATATATATATAGAGAGAGAGAGAGAGAGAGAGAGAGAGAGAGAGAGACGCACACTCCCTTCCTCCTTCACTACTTAAGGCATGGCTACTTAGTTCTTGGCCACCCTTTCTACAACTTTCTTCAAAGTTATGCTTGTATATATAATTTGCAAAGAAATTGGTAAGTTTTATTGTAAGTTCTCACATGTCCCTAGGACCTCAATCTCCAACATGTATTTCACTGTTCATAAATGAGAAAGATGATCATGTGGTGTTGTTAGGCCCAAGTGGGTAGGAGTCATCTCTCTCTCTCTCTCTCTCTCTCTCTCTCTCTCTCTCTCTCCTTAGAAATAGTTGGAAAGAATTTTTCAATTATCACAACTTGTAGTTGGGATAGTTTTGTGTGTTCAACTAGATGGGAAAGTTGTCCTTTGAGGTTCATATGTTTGGAAGATCTAGATATTTAAAAAATATCATCTCTCTCTCTCTCTCTCTTATGAATTAATAATATAAAATATTTACACTTGGTTACTTCACTATATTATTTTTTAAGCATGTAAAAAATGGTTAATAGTTTGAAATGGATATCTATCTCAAACTGATATCTATTATTTGTTTTCATGCACAAAGAAAAAACATAGGGGCTTCACTTAGCGAACCTAAATTATAGCACATGCATTCCTCGCATACTAAAGAATCCCCCTATTTTCAAAAAATATTGCCCCAAATTTCTTTTTTGTCACCCCCTCCATTACCCACCCAATACTCCCTACACCCATTTTCCTATATAAATCCCCAACCCCCGCCCTAAACAAACCCCCTTCCCCCCTATTTAAGCAATATAGTGCCCCCTTATTTTGCCCACTTTAAACCCCCCCAATATGAATGCATATGGTATTGTATTACCTCTTTAGTGAAGACCCTATGAGAAAAAAGAGGTCATGGTTTTGGGCTTTGGCATGCTATGTTTCCATCACAAATATTAATTTGAAACAAATATCCATTTCAAATTGATATTTATTATATTTTTCCAAATACAAACCAAAAAGAGGCCATAGAGTTTAGGCTTTGATGTCCTTTCTGTCCATAATGGTTACCAATTCCAAATAGATACCCATTTGGAAAACCATACAAAAAAGAATAAAGGATTTTTTGTGCATTCCAATGGTCCCCGTATTCATAATTTGTTGAGAATCTTGTGTTTTTTGTCTGATGTAGAAAAAATTCATATTCTTGTGTACTCTTTCCCACAAAACTTAATCTATGAATCATTTTTGTCCATCTTTTTGCTATTATAATGGGGGATGATTGTCATCATAAATGAAAAGGAAAGAGGAAACCTACAATAGAGAGAATTGAATCTTATAGAGAAAAATATGGCAACAAACATATAAAGAAAAGACTGTAAGGTATACCAAGCACTCATCAAGGTGCTCACACTTCACCTCCACTCATAAATGTTATTTCAAATGAAGATAAAATTAAACTTGAAAATGTGGAGAATGATATCAATAAAATGTTGAGTTTGAAAATGAAAATCTTGAGAATTCCAATGAAAATGTTGAGATAGGAAATAAAAATGTTAAGATTAAAAATAAGACATCAAAAATGAAAATTTTGATAACATTGAAATTGAAAACATTGAATGTTATGTATTGCCAAATTATATGAGAAGAGAGGAACATTGTGTAGAAGAAAGAGGCATTCCAAGTTGAAGACATTCAAGAACCCCACAATGGTTACATGAAATTGATAAGAACATAATTGAAATTATTGGTAGAAAAAGGTCTACACAAACTATCTAGTTTTAGGCTACAATTCTTTCAATGAATATCTTAGTAATAACTAGACATCGAACAGACAATGCCAACTTCTAGTACAATTGCTAAAGACACACAAAATGAGATATTCTCTAGCCAAATTGAAGACTCATATGAACAAAAAATCACACAAAGATTCTATTATTATCAAACATAATTTTAATGCTCTTAATTCTATTTGAAAGACTAATAAGGAAAAATATAAGAGAGTTGCTTGTAGATGTTGGGAAAAGTGTCTCTCAACCTTGCATTTACACGAGTTTGCTATTTTAGTAAATTTTCATTTGAACACAAATTCTCCCTACTCTTTGCCAGAAGGTTCAAAATAGTTAGATAAGTATTCTAATAATTTTTGGTTGCAAGATCATGTCTAATTTTGAAGATATTAAAGTTTCTGTTTTATATATAAATTTTTAGAAAAAAGTCAGAAATGCAATTACAGAGACTTTAGAGGCATCAAAATGGGCTAAAAATGTGGCTAAATGTTGTAGTAATTTAGGATTTTATAGAACATATTGCAATATTTTCAACACTTCAAACAGTTCATCAATCAGTCTGCCCTCCAAAAGTTGGGTCTCCCAAAATAGGATATGTAAAAGTGTGTCAAACATATAATGAGTTGTAAATAAGAGTTACATGTGTTGGTGTGTGTATTGACACATCATAGGGCATCCTTGATTGGAGATAAGGGGGAAACCCTTTATAAGTGGTTTTTAGCCCATGGTTTTATAATACCATTTGATGGTTTCTTGTATTGTACCTCCTATATATTAGGTGTGTGAGATGAATGTTATGTATAAGAGCCTTATAGATTTTTAGTTACCATTGGATCTCTAGTTAGTGATACTCTTGAGAGAAGCTTGCTCTGCAAGTATATTGTAATCTGTTATTGATTGCTAAATAACATATTGGGCTGATTTTTGGAGTGTGGGGGTTTTCTTCCAAAAGGGTTTTCCCCATATAAATAATTGTGTTGTGGTATGCATTTTGTTTTATATTATTTCTATTAAGTTTTTGTTATTGTTTTAAAGATCTAAGATGGTTTTTACATTACCATTCCCTCAATATTAGTGTAGGAAGTTGTTTCCTTACTTAACTTTCTTACAAGTGGTATCTAAGCATGTTCACATTTGGTTTTTCTTGTGTGTTGTTGTGTTTTATGAACTAATCAAGATTTGAGTGGGAGATTGTGTATTAGATACTCTATGATATTTTTATAATAATTTTTAGATGATGATTTTGTCAAGGAGAATAGAGGTGGAGAAATTTTCTAGAAATAATTTTGAAATGTGGAAGTTGAAGATGGAGGATCTTCTAATAGATCAAGATATGTGGGATGTTATTGATGAGAATGTCATGAAACCTACAGATCTAGACAAGGCTACTAAATATGTTGTTATGGACCATAAATCCAAGGGTCTAATTAGATTGTGCCTCGGAGACTCAATTTTAATCAATGTCCATGAAGAGTCCTCTACAAAGAATCTATGGAAGAAGCTTGGAGAGATGTATTAAGTGAAATATTTGGTAAATATGATTTTGTTTTGGAAGAAGCTATATTTCTTGAGAGTGGAAGAGGATGGATGAATTACAGAGCACCTAAAAATATTGAATACTTTAGTTCCTTAATTGAAATCTATTGGTGTCAAGATGGATGAGGAGGAATTTCATATTGTCCTTTGTTCTTTGCCCGATTTGTGGGATTTTCTTGTTTTGGCTATTGGCAGTACTTTTGTTGTTTTGACGATGGAAGATGTAGTGGGGTATTTTATTTCTAGAGAGATAAGGAGGAAGGTATCCACCAGTTCCAAGGAAGCTCTAGTTTCTCATAGAAGACCTAAGGAAAAAAGGAAAGAAGAATAGTAAGCGTAAAAATCCAAATCTAGAGGGATATCCAAAACTTCTGAAAATTCCAAAGTTATTTTCTAGAATTGTGATACACCTGGACATATCTATAAGGACTACAAAGAATAAACAAAGAAGAAAATGAATAAATTTGATACTAATTTTGAGCCTGAGAAGGAATATGGGGATGTGTTCATTATAACTTTGGCCTCTCATGCATGTGATGATGCATGGTTAAAGGGCTCAGGTGCATCTTGTCACATGACCTCTAATAGAGATTTATTTTTTTAATATGAAATTTTTCGTGGAGGTAAGGTGTACTTGGGTGATAATTCTCATTTAATTATTGTTGGTCATGGTAAAGTTAAAATTAGATTTCTTGATGGTAGGATAGAAAAGATTAATGGTGTGTTGAATCATCCTGGTATTAGACAAAAAAATTTATATGTGAGAAAAATAATAGATTTGAGTATGCATGTAGTATATTTTATGATGTAAGATGCAAAATGGTGAGAGGTGCTATGGTTTTGTGTTAGGATTGATACTTTGTATCAGTTGGATGCATGCACTGCTGAGTGTAATATTACTTTTGTGAAGACCAAATATGTGGACACATCATTGGAAAAGGTGAGGGTTTCACCCGCAACATAAAATTATCCATATTTTCTAAATCTACTGATCAACAAAGTCTAGGGATATATGCTAATCCTCTCACCAATGTCCCTCTGATGTTTACCCAGACTTTGTCTATAGATTCCTTTCTATCCATATTTTCCAAATCTACTGGTAAATCCTACATATCTAATTTTTATTTTCTCCTATATGTGAAAGATTATCATTTTATCATACTTTTCCCTAGCTTTTGTATTCTTCTTTCATAATCATATAACAATTTTCAACTCCCAACGAAGGATATTGAATCGACTTTGTGCCTAAAAAAACTTGAGCCAAGTGGATCATTCTCCTTCCTATGTAAAAGTGAAATAGGCCCGAGATTCCTAGATTGGGTGCATAGACCAACAAACCCCTTTTCACCACATTACATTTTGGTGAACATGATGCATCTTACAACCACCTTGCTTTTGATTTGGATCTATAGATATGATTTTAATGCTTAATTATTTTATTTTATACATTTAGAGATCTTTGTTAGTTCAAAATTATAATTATATTTCATATTAGGGTAAGTGCACCAAGATGGTGTGCAAAAAGGGGGGTATAAGTGGCCACCTTTTTTTTTTTCCTGAAATCGGGTGAACCTGAACTTCAAAGAGAAATTGGAGGGTCTTGCACTCAAAATTAGAAGATGTGTAAAGAATAATAATTGTAGTACTCTAAATCTAGTTTCTAAAATACTAAAGTTTTTTAAAAATGGATAAGATTAAGAGGGTCAAACCCTCCACGCACGAAAAATTATTCTTTATTTTTTCAGAAAAATATAACATAGTTTTTCTATGCATTCAACAACAGATATAGTTACATTTAATATTTTGAAAAATTGTTTGGTAGGATGGTAGGTAAGAGTGAGATCTAGAAGTTGTGTATTTTTTCATAATTTTATGTGAAGAGTAATTTTTTTTAATGATTTTTTGAAGTCATCGCATCTTGAAAATATGGTACATGTTTGTGCGCTGGGCATAACTTGCATCAAAATAATAAAAAATGCAATCTTCTTTCTTTTAAAGTGTATAGATTCAATTTATAATAGTAATATGTAATTTTTTTCGGAATTGGTTTAGTAGATCAAAAGTTATTAAAAAAATGGTAGACATATGTTTGTGAGGCCTGTCAAGACACGGGTAAAGAAAATTAAATTTCACTATGTTAATGTTGTCCAAAAATTGAAAAATTTATATGGTTAGAAAGATGAGAAGATGTGTAAGATAATGGTGGTAATTTTAGAGATACCCACTTGATCATTTGTAAACCTGATGAAGATGAAGTCGAGAATTCATGTTGGAAGAGGAAAAAATGTGTAAAGGGACTAAAATGGAGGGAAATGGGCTTTCAAGCCTTAGGGTTGTTTACTAACCCTTTTTCCAAGCCTAAAACGTGTATGGTTTTTTGTGTCCATCATAACCCGCTCAGGTTTTTAAAAGCAAAAGGTACATTTCAAAATTTTCAAAACCCATACATGTTTTGGAGATGTAAAGACATGTAATTTATGTTTTATAGAACATGTACGGGTTATGAATACATCAAAACACATGGTCCTAAATTAATAATACACTACATTTATGTATATAATATATTTCTATATTTGTAGATATGCATATCTATAGTTTTATATACAAATATTTATATAGATAAATGCATATATATTTGTATAAATGTGTGCCTCTCTCTCTCTCTCTCTCTCCCCCCTTATCCTATCTTTCTCCTTCCCTTCCCTCTCTCTCCCCTCCCTTCCTTCCTGGGTTCCTATTTTACAAAACCCATACAAGCTATTGAAAAGTAGAGTTGAACCTCTAATTTTTCATAACATATATGAGTTATGAGGAAAATGTTAACGTTAGTTTTAGGTTTCCATAATCCGTACAGGTTATGAGAAAATATATATAATATATTCCTAACGGCCTAGAAACTAGCACTACAAGTTGTTTGAAGGTCCCACTGCACTATTTGGCATTAGTTTTCAGGACAATAACAACCATATTTACATTTTTATGTCAAATTTTCTTTGAAATGATTGATTTTTTTTTTTGGTTTGCTACTTTAGATTATAATAAAATGATTCTCATTTGTTATTTTCTTGCTATTTCATCATGATGTTATGTGTATGAAAATCAATATTAATGTAATGGGAAATAACAAGAGAGGAACAAATCATCAATGAGAGGCAAAAAAGTAAGACAAAGGGAGAGTATGGGGAGGTTACATGGAGGTACATCATATAATGCAGCTAATGACAGTGATGAACATGAAACAATCTAAATTGACATGATAAATTTACCTAATTCACCAAATCAAAATGACCAACATGCACCAATTCAAATGCATGTGACAAATGCACCTAATGAATGCAATGACCATACTCCATTTCAAATCAATGTGATGAATGCACCTAATGAATTTGAAGAATATACACCACTTTAATTTGATGAGATTAATGCACCTAATGAAAATCAAGAGCATGCACATATCTTAACACCTCCTAGAATAATTCGTAGAAAACCAAAGTTTCTAATGACATTGATGAAAATATTGTGAGGCCAATGCATGATAAAATTTCTGAGAGAACTTGTAGAAGAATGGTTAAAATAATATGGAATAACTATTTTGAAAATTTTAACCAAAGTGGAAGATCCCAATTAGTTGTTGAAATGATTAAAAATCTGAAATGTAGAGAGGCAATGAAATTTTTTGGGGTTAAGAACAACCGAAAATAGTAGTGAAAGAACTATTGTGAGAAATCTATTTGATGCATACCAAGCCATTGGTACGAAGACATGTACAAAAGATGCTAATGTTACTGAAAGTGTCTTCACATCAACCATAATGGAAAGGAAATGAAAAATTCTTGTTTAATAAGAAAAACAAGAAAGTCATTAAGGATATCATAGAACAACATTATGCAATGCCTTAGAGAGGTGAGAGAAAATTAGGGATCCTAACAATAATTCTCTTTAGGCATTCTCGGGTAGAATCCCACGCAAGGACAAGGTTGTTGTTGATGCACTAAGAATGTTAATTGACAAATTTTGGTATGACAACACAAGGGTTTCACCTAACCAAAGAGATGTTGTTAGAAGGCAACTTGGAATAAGAAATCGTGAGCCACATCCAAAACACAATTTAGACATGACTCAAACACAATTTTATGAAAGGTTTCTTCAAAGCTTCCCTCAGATTAAAATTAGCCAAAGATTTTTTGAGATGACAAAACCATTTTATGTTAAGATTAATCATGCACGTACTACGTGTTTTTGTAGGGTCCATGTTGAATTTTCCATGCATTATGATATTTATCATTATATATGTCGTACTTTGCACACTAACGATGTTTTGCAGGAATATGGTCTACAAGAACCTCCTAAGTCACCGAGAGAATTTATTTCAAGTATACTATGTAGATGAGATGATGGGTGCATTTACAATAAGACTATGTGTTTGAAAGGATCTTGTCCTGCATGTGGTGGTTTGCAATAGTTTCGTAGATGCCTACATCTAGATAGCACACATGAAATTGGTAAGACACTAGTTTCTATTGGAAAATACAAGTCAGTCACATATGGTGTTAAAGATGGAAAATAATTAAAGAGGTGTGAGTTAGTGAAAAGGGATATATGCGTAGGTGATTTTATGAAGATGTTTTTAGAGAAACTAGTTTATGAGTACATAGGTCGCACACATAGAGCTAGGTGGCTAGATGAGAAATTAGTTTATGAATACATAGGTCACCTTTGGATGTTGTTGCTACTTGCTCATCAATATTGTTGGATGAATTATTGATTTTGATGAATTTCTTGGGTTACTAAACCTTTTTATTGGATTGATATGTGGCATCAATCTTATCAATCAGAGCCATTGGAGTGGTGCTCTCAAACTGACTCACTTGATGCGGATAATTATGAAGCACTACACACAATTGAGTAAAAGAAGAAAATTTAGAAATAAGGATCTTATCTCTAACATCTTTTTGTAAATTAGAAATGAAAATACATTGCACATCAATATCAGACATAGGATAAGAAATCTAAGCATGTAAATTATTAAATATACCATTAAAATCAATCACTTTTTCTTTAATACCTTGTTCATAATGTACTAAATCAGTTAAATAAATATTAAGACCAATAATTTTTTAAAATTTGTTGGATAGAAGCATTAACATGATTTTAAAAGGATTCAATAGAATAAGGAGGCAAAGAAAAATACCATTTCAAGGATTTATCTAGAAAGGTTCTAGTAAACATTTTAGCCATGAATCTATGATCATGAAAGAAATCACTACACAATGTTAGAAAGATTTTGACAAGGGTCAAAGGATCACCTTTACCATTATAAGTCTCTAGGTTAGAAATTTTCATGAATTGAGGAATGAGAACATGGATGATATTCAAGGACAAAGGACTATCAATATCACAAGTAGGAATTTTGAACTTGGATTGGTTCATGGAAGCAATTTATTATTGCAAGGAAGACAAGGTTTGAGGCAAGCTACTAATAGTAGAGTTGGTAGAAAGAGTGGTAGGAGATATGTATGAAATGCGTGGACCATTATGAGAAATGGAAGAAACGCTAGAGTATGAAAAAATAAAACTTTTATAAGTAGGCATTGATGTAGGTAAAGAAACACATGGAAAAATTCAAGGAATAGTGGGAACAATAGGATTAGAAGATAATAACATGTGTAGGATTGAGATTTTGGATGGAAGTAGTGATAATGGGTGGAGCATAAGTGGACACACTAGGAAGGGAGATAGAAATATGCATAGAGCTAGTTTCAACACTAGTAGTAGGTGGAATGAAACCTAGCTCTTGAGAAAAATCTCTAATAGGCTTGACATTTTTATCAATGAGATGAGAGATAATATGCAAGATATTAACACCATATTCATCATTATGAATTATCTTCCTCAAACCTTCTACAATGGAAATGACCCCAGGATTAGATTTTTCTTGTCCTAACCATTGCTCAAATTTGTCAAAGTCATGGGAAATTTTTTGAGCTTGCATAGGAGGGACTCTTAAGGCCTTATATTCATCATGACAATAATGGGAATAGTTTTTCTCAATAATAGGATTAATTTCATTGGTAAGCATGATGGTCTCATCAATATTCCTAAGGAAAATAGAGAGCCCAAGATAAAAAGGAACCCACAAGTGTATGGATTCTCCTAATTAGAAAGTTATAAGTAGGACTCGAGGTAATAACACTCATGCACAAGAGAATAAAAGAGAGAGATATCTAATGAAAATATAAGATTTGAAAGAGATACAATTCAACTAAAGAAAATAACATTTTTTTTAATGAAAAGAACATCTAACTATCAAATGTAAAGGTCTAATGTAAAGAATAAAAAGTAGATATAGACATGAAAATAGGATCTAACTACCAAAATTATATGTATGTAAGAAGAGCTTGGTTCACCAAAAATAATCATAAAGAAAAGGGGAGCACAAAAAATAAGTAAATCACTTCTCCTTTTCATGAATTGCACTTTTCAGAAGGATGATGCCCCACTAGGTTCAAGAGGTGACTCAAATGCTAAGTGGGATAGTGATCCTTATCTAAACTATGTAACAGTAAAAATAAAAATGATGAAATTACTGGAAAATTAGAAATAATAGACTAATAGAGACTGACGTAGTAGAAATGTATAGAAACAAAACCAGAGAACATATCTAACCTCTGTGTGAAATTTGAGCTGAAAATTCAAGGGATAGGGTAGGAAATCACCTTGTACCTGAGGATAGGATGTCAATGGCATTATGTACCTAGTGATTTTAGCTAAAAAAATTTGGGGTCATCTGACTATATTCAATCTTTTTAAATTTCATTCATCAACTCTATAACCTGTTCCTGCAAATAGAAATATAGGGAAAAGGTTATCTAAAGGGGTTTTCCTTGGTCAAACTCCTTTTTAGGAATCAACCTTGAAAATGGAATGAAGTTGCACAAAGGAAGGTATGTAGAAAGGTAAATGTTAGATTCACCTTGCATAAACCCTCTTGGATCGATATGGAAATCACTCATACCCATGAAGATGCTTGAATGTAATTGAAATCCAAAGAGTTGACCTTGGAATACGATGTAGAATCAAGGATGCCTTAAAAATTGAATAAATTTATGAATGCCACTCCTAGATCTTGAATGTAGATATGCTTGACAATCACTTGCAATGAAGGAGACATAATATGAATGGGAGGATCTTCTTTCTTGGTTGAGAACTCCTCTACTTGGACATCATGGGAGAGAAAATTTCTTGAATTGGAGAAGATTTCCTTTGACTTGAATGATCTTGAAGAATTGGAGACTTGAGAAACTTGATCTTAGATTCTTGCCTTTAAATCTTGAATCCAATTGCTTAATTGCTCTTGATTGCTTGAAAATCTTGATAGTAAATGCTTGCACTTGATAATGGATGTCAAAATGAGGAGAGATAGGAGTTTTTTATACTCAATCCATCATTTCAGGAATAAAAAATTATCCAGGCTGACCACAAGATTCAATTTCCCAAAAATACCCTAACATAGGGCCCTAGGCCAAATTTGGGCCCCGATCCTTGAGTATAGGATTCCAATAGCATTTTGTCAAAGGGATATTTGGGCCCTGATCCTCGGGGACAAGACACCATTAGCATTATGTCCAAGGGATAAGATGCCATTAGCATATTGTAACCAAGAGAATGAGACAAAATTTGAATGGGATGTCAGGATAGGTGAAAATATGCAGGGGGAAGAAGAACAAGTTGCTAGGATCAAGCATAACATGAATAAAAACCTTGAAATAACCAAAATGAGGGCTAATAGGTCCTAATAAAGAATCTAGGGTGAACCCACAATAGTGGGTTACACTTTTTTGCCTGAACGGACACTGAACTCTACATTTTGAAAAAAACTTTTTGATTCGAATGCATATTGTCATTGAACCATTTGAAATCAGAGGATGAAGTAAATTAGAGTCTTTTAGGATTTTCTGTCTATATATATATATATATATATATATATATATATATATATATATATATATATATATATATATATATATATATATATATATATATATATATATATATATATATATATATATATATTGAAATGATTTGAATAGTTTTTTCTTTCTCTCTCGAAAACTGGTATGGTGCTGAAAACATCATTTTCAAAGAGTAACATTGTTTTCATAGAGCATAATTTTTTTATAAAATAGATATGAATGTGATTCTTTCGAATTTAGTTTTGTAACATCCATACGGAGGGCATGAAATTGGTTTGATGAAATTATCATGATTATTGCATATTTTATTAACGTTTGAAGTTGACTAAACTGTAATTTTGACATACCTTAACTACATAGCTTATAACTTATTGTGTATTTATCTAATTTCAATTATTATTATTTTGATAGAAAGTAGACTCGAAGACGGAGGGAACTATTATTTTTCTATTTTTTTCTCTTTTCTACTATTTTTCATTGAACATCAAACTCGGAGGTTTATATTTGATAAAAAACCTACATTCGATTAAGGTAAAAAAACATATACATAATAAATTCAAAAATTATCAAATATATAATCATTAGAAAGCTCGTTCTGAATACTTGTGCTATGCTAAAGGACATCTCCTTATTGTTCCATTTGATCCTTGCGCTTGAGCCCCAAAGCCACGAAATTCTTAGAATTTCTTGAAACCTTGCAAAAAGGACCTAATCGGGGACTTTCGATAGAAAGTACTTTACTTAAAACAATGCAAATTACCCATGCTCGGGGACTTTTGATATAAATTACTTTCCATAGAAAGTAATTTCTATCGAAAGTACTTAGTTTCGATAGAAACTATTTTCTATCTAAAGTATTTGAGTAAATCTGCGCTCTCATGACTTTTGGGATGAATTCCTTCCTCCAAAAAAATGCACATAACCCACTATTGTTAGTTCACCCTCCAATTATGGGTGCTAACTTTAATTTAGGATGGTACAATAAGTAATTCCATAAGAAACATACCTTATTATAAGGTCAACAATAGTATCGATTTGTAATGCTCTTTGATCTCCTCATGACATCGGTTAGGGAATTAACCTCTTTGTTCTTAACTGGATTCTTCACCAAAACAATGCCAATGCCACAAAGACCTATAATAGATAATATAGCTTCCTTCTTAATTTGATAGGGTTTGTTTGAAATCATACAATCGCCTTGGATAAAACATAAAACAAACTTAATAGAGTCTTCATAAAAAACTCATGAAAATTCCAAATATCCAAACCTACATGTCCTAAATTTTTTATTTTCTAAGATTCTTCAACCATGAAACCATTTTTAAGTAATTTGATCTTCATGTGATAGTATTCATCCAATTGCACCTTAAAAAGCTTCCATCTTCTTCTAAACACACCTTCGACCATCATCTTCGATTCAATTGGTGACATATACTCTTTTTGCATTAAGAAATTGTACTTGATTCTTCCTTTCACTCTTCAAATTCTCTTGCATAAAGATCTCTTCTACTTATGATGCAAAATGATCATAAAAAAAATGATATCTAAGTAGCTTGTTACAATTAGGATTTTTCCACTAAATCTATTTTTTCAATCTCATATAATGCATTGATAATTTATCAGAACATACCTTTTATGCTATCAATACTTGTCATGTTGCAACTATGACATGCAACACCTCAAGGAAGGGGGAAAAATGATTTTTTTGTGAAGCTTCCCCTAAGCTTGAGCTACTAGATCAATTTTCGGATAAAGGGGTACTTGTACTAGAATCCAGTACAACCATCACATTTATTTCCTTCTCTCTCCAAAACATTACATCCATCTTCTTAGGCTCTTCAACTTTTAGCAGAGCAATCATATTCTTACAACGGATAGAAAAATGTCTAAACTCTTTGCAATTGTAACACTTGATGTTTTTGTTGGAAACTGCAATTGAAACAATTGTTGTATTGTCATTAATGTCAAACCTTAATAGGTAAGACTATTTCTATCTAAGAAAGTACTATATCTATTTGATTGTTGAGAAGGATTAGGGCAAGGTGATAACAATAGCACCTAAGGAAAGGTTGAGTTATCTTGATACTTCAATGGGTACTTGATTATGTGGCACAATGACAAGATAATGTATTTTTTATCTAAGTGAGAATCAAGACTAAACAAGTAGGCTTAACCAAGCAAAAGTGAAGAAATCTAGTTTAAGTCAAGCGATGTTAGTGTCGACTGAGCCAGTATATGTCGACTAAAATTAGTGTTGACCGAACATTAGTTTATTGCAGAGGAAGACAATATTAGCCGAGGAAATCATTTCAGTGGTGATCGGGCTACGTAGTGATGACCGAGGAGTTGAACACAGTATTGACCGAGTGTCAGTAATTTATATTTGAGGAAGAATTCAGATTGCTAGCCGACATAGTTGAATTCTTGGATTATGTAAATTGTGTTGACTTTATTTATTGAATGTATGGAAGCATTTAATGCACTGTAAACCATTTTATTGTAATTCCATAAAGAGATTAGAGATGTTTCTAGAAGGATGGATGAAGAATATAATGTTGGAAGGATTCGATGAATCTGACCTAATCCTAAGATGTACGAAGGAGATTAAGTGGCAAAAGTTGGATTGACCTATTGAAGAGGTATTAAGGAAACCTAAGTGAGAGGTTGAAACAGTATGTTGGAGTTGTTATTGTTATTGACTGAATAAGCAAAAAAGGCTAAAGGAGAAGGAGTTGTGATTGCTTGAAGGGATTTCCAAGCAGATTAGTGATGGAGATGGAAATGGATCTCAATCAGTAAGCCATCATATATTTGTAAGATTTGGATCTATTATTTGCAAAGTGAGTTGTATGTTTTCAGATCAAACACTGTTGTTACTTTCTAACCATTGTATCAGTTTAAATCCTTTAATCAAGGTTGACCTAATAGTCATTGTATAAATCATTTAATCAAGGTTGCATTCTAATGGAATGTACTTAAGTCCTTTAACAAGGTGCACACCTAATAGGGTGGTTGAAATCCTTTAACCAGGTCACACCTAGCAGTGTGTTTGTAAACCTTTGATAGGGTTGGCTTTTCATAGAGCTCACTTTAGAAGAGTGAAAATATCAGTAGCATGTTACAAAGTGGTTTTTCCCAAATTGGGTTTCCATTATAAATCCTGGTGTCAATACTTGTGTGAATGTTTTGGTTTGAACATTTCTGTGTTTTGCAAGTTAAATATTGTTGGATAGTGGACTGCACTATTTTATGTTTCCGATATACATTTTGTAATGAAAGAGTAGCTGTTGGTTGTTAGATCTAAGTTGTTGAATAGTTTGAAAGTTTATTTTATACATCTGGACCTAAGAACAACTGATTCACCCCCCCTCTCTATTGTTCTAAATCATACTAACAATTGGTATCAGAGTTGTTGGTGCTTACAAAGAACAAGTTTAAAGGTACTTGAAGTAAATGATCAGGATGTATAAGAAGGAGGTGCTGAAGTTGAATAAGGAGAACTTCCCTGCATGGTAGAGTATGATGAAACTGCATCTAGCTAGTATTGGTGACTCAGTGAAGTATTATATTGAACATGACTATGTCACATGTGCTGCACCCTTGACTGTCGAGGAGATGAGAGATAAACAAGAGCACAATCAAGCAATGTTGGAGATTGCATCTGCCTTAAGCTATCCTGAATTTGAAGACATCAAAGATTGCACAAATGCAAAGCAAATGTGGGACACTCTTTCAAACATCTATGGTGGTGACATAAATGTACTAAGGGCAAAAGCTGAAAGCCTGAGAGGTAAATTTGATGAAATGAAAATGCAAGAAGGTGAGAATATTGCTCAATATTGTGGTGGGATAAAAGTTGTAAATGTTATTAGAGGAGCTAATGGAACTATTAATAATGAGACTGTTATTGGAAAAATATTGAGAACTTTTCATCCTATTTATGCAATCAAAATTTCAACAATTCAAGAATCTAGATGTAACCTTGGTAATGCTCTTACTTTGGAAAGTCTTGTTGATAAGCTTATTGTCTTTGAACTTTCTAATTATGATAACTTCACTATTGCTAATGTTGAATCTGCATTCAAGTCACAAATGGCTCTGAATAAGTCTAAGAAAGAAAAAGAAAGATGCATCAGTGAGAGTGAAAGTGATAGTGACACTTCTGATGAAGAACTAGAGGATCTTGAAGCTCTTATGGCTAGAAGATTGAAAAGAGGAAAAGGCAAGTATAAAGGTAAACTCCCTATCATATGTTTCTCATGTAACAAAGTTGGTTATATAGCTGCAAGATGTCCTGACAGGGATGACAAGGATGAGGAAAGCGATAGCAAGCACAAAAAGAAAAAAGAAAACAAAGGTTACCAAAGGTACAAGGACTACAAAGATAAAGGTAAGAAATCCTACTATATTACTGAAGAAGAAACTGACACTGATAGTGATGATTTTGAAATTGAAGTAGTTTATGTTTCTATGTAAGATGAGTGTGATGAGGATGAGAAAACTGCACTTGTATCCTATGTGAACAAAAATGATTAGTGGATTATTGATAGTGGTTGCTCACACCACATGACTAGTGACAAAAGTAAGTTTGATACCCTAGATCATTACAAAGGTAGAAGTGTTAAGTTTGGTAATGATGCACCATGTCATGTTAAGGGTAAAGGATTGATTAAGCTAATTGATAAAATCACTTGTGAAAATGCTTATTGGGTTGAAGGTCTTAACTATAATATGCTAAGTGTTGCACAGCTTAACAACATTGGCTACCGAGTGGAATTTCATCATAGGAAGGCTAAAATATTTGATGCCACTGGTGAACTGATTGGAAGTGGAGAACAAACAAGAGGTAATTTGTTCTATCTAGACCTATCTGAAGAGACATGTTTGATTGCACAACTTGATGATATATGGTTATGGCATAAGCAGCTATGTCATGTTAACTTTGATAATTTGGTAGATATTAGTAAAAAGAAGAAAGTAAGAGGACTACCAAGATTGAAGAAACCTAATAATGTAATGTGCAAACAATGTCAGTTGGGTAAGATGACAAAGTCTAGTTTCAAGAGCAAGACTTTTACTTCTGAAAATGCTTTAGATTTGGTTCATACTAACCTTTGTGGACCTATGGGTGTACAAAGCTATTGTGGTGCTAGATATTTTATTATGTTTGTTGATGATTACACCAGAATGATGATTGTAATTTTTTTAAAAGAAAAATCTGATGCATTTCAATTTTTGGTATTTGGCTAAGGTTGAAAAGGAGACATGTAGGAACTTGAAGTGTCTGAGATCTGACTGAGGTGGATAATTCATATCAAATGCGTTCAATTTGTTCTGCAATGATAGATGAATCAAGAGACAGATGTCTTCACCTAGAACACCTCCACAGAATAGTATAGCAGAGAGAAGGAATAGATCTATCATGGATTGTGCAAGAACACTAATGATCGAGAAGAATGTTGCACAAAAGTACTAGAGAGAAGATGTAAGTACAACTATTTATACCCTAAACCAAGTACAGATAAAAAAAGGTACAAATGTTACACCTTATGAGTTATGGCACAGGTATGCACCTAATGTAAAGTACTTTAGAGTTTTTGGGAGAAAATGCTATATACTAAAAGACAATAGGAATGGAATGTTTGATGCTAAAAGTGATGAGGGCATATTCCTAGGTTATTCCACAAAGAGTAAAGCTTACAAGTGTTTGAACTCTAACACTAACAAAATTGTGGAAAGTGTAAATGTGAAGGTTGATGAATATGCAGAGAAAAATGAACAGGAAAGTAAGAGAGAACCAGAAGATTATAGATCTTTTGTCTATGTAGAAGAAGGAGAGGCAAGTGACACACTTGCGCCTGATGTAGAGTCTTGGGTAAGCAATGCTGAGCATCAGGAAAATAATGCCGAGTGACAGGAGGATGCTGCCGAGTATCAGGAAGAGGTTGTCGAGCATTCAAAAGCTGAATTTGACAATCTTATTGGTGAACCTAAAGAGCAAGGAGAAAAGAAAGCAGAACCTATTTTGGCACAATATGTAAGGAGACATCACAAGCCTGAACAAATCATTGGAGACAAAGAAACTGGAGTTCTAACCAGAAGCAAGTTAAGAGACCCTACATGGGTATGTGCAAGATCATGAGGGGCCAAACTATGCCCTTAAGTGGAAATGAAAAATTAGCAAATCAGAGTTAGTCAACTTGACGTGAAAATTTTAACTAGCTATCAACCTAATATCAAAAAGTTGTAAGAATAGAATCTATAGAAAATTGAATGGAGTTTCTAAACTACTAGGCTTTTTTTGAAAAAAAAATAGTATGATTGGTGAAAAGTATAGATTTCAATGCAACAGTACAAAAATTTTTGGAAAAAAATAAGAAGTAGGTGTATGTCTGACCACCTTAATCATAATCAAATGATAATATTTTATTATAAGATTTTATATATAAGTAGTAGACTCATGCCCAGATGTGACACATTTTTTTGTAATTTTATTCCAAAAAAATAATTAATTATGAATTTTTTGCTACAACATTTTCAAAATTAAAAAACTCCCGTGTCTGACCACCTTAACTCATTCAAAACGTTACAAAATTCAAAAAAAATAAAATTCCTTATAGTAGGCGAAGCATAGAATGTGACACATTTTTTGGATTTCAAAAATGTTATACCGTCTAAAAGTTATAGTCATTTTTCAATCAGTATATAAATCAGCACTTTAGAGGTAACTCAATTAGAAAATAATTAATAATTACATACTGAATTCAAAATTTGACAGCAATTATATCGATAGAAAGTTGATAATCTCCTTAAGATGCCCTTTTTGTTTCATCAAATTCAGGTGAAAAAAAAGTCATTAGCTACATGGTCAAAGTTTGGAACTCAGAGAAATAGGGGAAAAACATGTTTTTGAGGCATTTCAATAGTTGACATGTAGGTTTGGTGCACAAAGCAATACCGAGCCTAATCGGGTACCCGATATTTTTGGGTACCTGAAAATACCGACATAATTTTGATTTTTAACTTTTCCCTCCCCTTTCTCTCTCTTAATTTCTCCAACCCCTTTCTCCCTCCCATTTCTCCATCCTTCATATGATATATTATATATCAAAAACTATATATTAGATATATATTAGATTATATATTATATATATATTAAAGATTATATAATATCAATTATATATTGATATTAAATGTTACATTTATATAATATATTATATATTATTTTATATGTATAATATATTAATATGTATTTTACAACTATGTACAAAAGGTTGGAAGATTGCAGAAAAATCATGGATGGCTATTGAAAGAAGCAAAGGAAATCAATTAGCCATTTAAAAAATTCATGGGTGGCCATTGAGGAAGAGAGAGAGTGAGAAGGTGGCGGGGGCTGAGAGAGGAAGAGAGATAGTGAGAAGGAGAGAGAGAGAGAGAGAGAGAGAGAGAGAGAGAGAAAGAGAGAGAGAGAGAGCGTTCTCTCTCTCTCTCTCTCTCTCTCTCTCTCTCTCTCTCTCTCTCTCTCTCTCTCTCTCTCTCTCTCCTTCCCCTTCTCTCTCTCTCCCCTTCTCTCTCTCCTACTCTATCCCCTTCCCATTCCCATTCTCTCTCTCTCTCTCCTACTCTCTCCCCTTCTCTCTCTCTCTCTCTCTCTCTCTCTCTCTCTCTCTCTCTCTCTCTCTCTCTCTCTCTCTCTCTCTCTCTCTCTCTCTCTCTCTCTCTCTCCCTCCTACTCTCTCTCCTTCCCCTTCTCTCTGTCTCCTACTCTCTCCCCTTCCCCTTCTCTCTATCTCTCCTACTCTCTCCCCTTTCCCTTCTCTCTCTACTACTCTCTCCCCATCCCCTTCTCTCTCTCTCTCTCTCTCTCTCTCTCTCTCCTACTCTCTCCCCATCCCCTTCTCTCTCTCTCCTACTCTCTCTCCTTCCCCTTCTCTCTATCCTACTCTCTCTCTCTCTCTCTCTCTCTCTCTCTCTCTCTCTCTCTCTCTCTCTCTCTCTCTCTCTCTCTCTCTCTCTCCCCCCCTTCCCCTTCTCTCTCTTTCCTACTCTCTTCCCTTCCCCTTCTCTCTCTCTCTCTCTCTCTCTCTCTCTCTCTCTCTCTCTCCTCTCTCTCTCTCTCTCTCTCTCCCCTTCCCCTTCTCTCTCTTTCCTACTCTCTCCCCTTCCTCTACTCTCTTCCTTTCCCCCCCTCTCTCTCTCTCTCTCTCTCTCTCTCTCTCCCCTTCTCTCTCCCCTTCCCCTTTTTTCTCTCTCCTACTCTCTCCCCTTCCCCTTCTCTCTCTCCTTCCCCCTCTCTCTCTCCTACTCTCTCCCCTTACCCTTCTCTCTATCTCTCCTATTCTCTCCCCTTCCCCTCTCTCTCTCTCTCCTATTATAGTATATATATAATACATATATATATATATATAATATAATACATGATATATATATTATATATATACAATAAATTAGTATATAATACATTAGTATATATATTATATAATACATTAGTATATATAGTATATACATTAATATATATATATATATAATACATATTTAAACCTCTTTTTATATATAAAAGTTCAATTTTTTTATTTACTCCTGCCGTTTTTTCATGTACCCAAAAATATTGGGTACTCGATTAAATTGGGTACTTGATTATGGATTGGTGTAACTTTGACCAAAATATTCCCTATCCCCACAAACCAGAGAAGCACGGGATTTTAGACTTTTTTCACAAGTTGCAGAAAAAAAAAAGTGATTTGGGGGCCATTTTTTGTTTTTTGTGAACTTGTGGTCTCATCATGGGAAGCAACAGTTGTCGAAAGAATAAATAGAAGAGGAAGGTGATGAATGAAGAAATTCAAGCATATAGGGAAAAAGATAGGGAAAATCACTGAAGAAGGAGAGAAGGTATGTTAAACATTAATCAAGGTGAGCCCGTAAATGTAGTTGCACGCAAGTGAAGAGGATGTTGAATTTGAAAATAATATGGAAATTAATTTTGTGAATAACAATGTATGGAGTGAAGATGAAAATTTAGAGATGGAGAATAAAAATGTAGACTTGGGGAATGAAAATGTAGATTTGGGGAATGACAATGAATGGAATGAAGATGAAAATATACAGATGGAGATTGAAAATGTAGACTTGGGGAATGAAAATGTTGCACAAGAGCCACATGAACATTACACATCTCCAAATTATATGCAAAATGAAGTCCCTTGCAATAAAGATAATCAATCTTCAAATTCGGGGCTTTCAAGAACACCTAAATGGTTAATTGAAATTGAGGAGAACATTATGAATAATTGGGAAGGAAAGAGGTCACATAGAACCGTTAGGTTGTGGGCTTCAAGACTTTATGATCATTTTTTTGGAAACAAGACATTTCTTGAGCAATGTCAAATTTTTGTGCAGTTGTTAAAGATGCAAAAGATGAGACCTGTGCTTGTGAAATTGAAGATTCGTCTGAACAATAAAATCAAGAGAAATACCATTTTTGTGAAGAATCTTTTCAATGCTCTCAATAGTATTGGGAAGACTAGTAGAGAAAAAGACAAGAGATTTGCTTAGAGGGTTATTACAACCTCCTTAGTAAGTCATCAATTGAGAAAGGCTCATTTGATGAGACAAACTTGTGTTGATTTCAATATAGACCATAAAACTTTGGGTAGAGCACTTGCAAGAAGAGAAAGACTTGATGATCCGCTTCAAATTGATACATGGGCTTATGGTGGGAGACTTCCACATTTTGATAAGAAGCTAACAAATGTTGTCAAGGATGAAATTCAACAATTTTGGGATGCTAACTCAAGAGTGTCACCAAATGTGAAGGATGTCTTGAAGTTGAGAGTTGGCAATCGGGACCACACTCCACATCCTAAACATTATGTGGAGGTAAGTCAAACAATGTTATATAAAATAATTTGTGAGACACATCCAACAATAACCTCTCTCAATTTTGGGCGATTCGACTTCGTTTGCATTTGGCAAGGTGATCTCAGTCGATGCCAAAACTTGCAGTGAGGGTCAATTGAAAGTAGCTCTGCAGTGTATCTTTCAAACCATCTATCTTGACATCGAACCGTCTGCTCTATCAGCTCTGGTTGGCTGGGTAAATGCTAGTGACAACCCTATTCTGCCCATGAAGTCACTGGAATGCTCGCAACTGCGCTCAACCCAAGTGACCCTAAGGTGCACTAAACACAATTAGGTAGTGATCTTCTGATGCTCATAGCTTGGACCTCATGAGAGTTATCGACAAACCATTAGGAGATATGATATTGTGATTCTGAGGTCTACAATAACCTCTCTTGGTTTTGGGCGATTCGACTTCGTTTGCATTTGGCAAGGTGATCTCAATCGATGCCAAAACTTGCAATGAGAGTTAGTTGAAAGTATCTCTGCAGTGTATCTTTCAAACTGTCCATCTTGACATCAAACCGTCTACTCCATTGGCTCCGGTTGGTCGAGTAAATGCTAGTGACAACCCCATTCCACCCACGGAGTCACTGGAACGCTCACAATCATGCTTGACCCAAGTGACCCCAAGGTGCACTAAGCACGATTAGGCAGTGATCTTCTGATGCTCGTATCTCAAACCTCATGAGAGGTATCAAAAAACCATCAAGGGCTATGGGATTGTGTTTCCGAGGTCTACAATAACCTCTCTCAATTTTGAGCGATTTGACTTCGTTTGCATTTGGCACGGTGATCTCAGTGGATGCCAAAAATTACAGCGAGGGTCAGTTGAAAGTAGCTTTGTAGTGTATCTTTCAAACCGTCTGTCCTGGCATTGAACTGTCTGATCCATCAGCTCTGGTTAAACACTAGTGACAACCCTATTCTGCCCACGAAGTTAGTGGAACACTTGCAACCATGCTCGACCCAAGTGACCCCAAGGTGCACTAAGCATGATTAGGTAGTGATCTTCTGATGCTCGTATCTCAGACCTCGTGAGAGGTATAGAAAAACCATCAGGGGATACAGGATCATGATTTTGAGGTCTACAATAACCTCTCTTAGTTTTGGGCGATTCAACTTCATTTGCATTTGGCAAGGTGATCTTAGTCGATGCCAAAACTTGTAGTGAGGGTCAGTTGAAAGTAGCTCCATAGTGTATCTTTCAAACTATCCGTCCTAGCATCGAACCATCTTCTTCATCAACTCTGGTTGGCTGGGTAAACACCAATAACAACCTCATTCCACCCACGGAGCTCGCAACCACGCTCGACCCAAGTAACCCCAAGGTGCACTAAGCACGATTGGGTAGTGATCTTTCGAGGCTCGTATCTCAGACCTCGCAAGAGGTATCAAAAAACTATCAAGGGCTACAGGATCATGTTTCTGAGGTCTACAATAACCTCTCTCAGTTTTGGGTGATTCGACTTTGTTTGCATTTGGCAAGGCGATCTCAGTCGATGCCAAAACTTGCAGTGAGGGTCCGTTGAAAGTAGCACTGCAGTGTATCTTTCAAACTGTTTGTCCTGGCATCGAACCGTCTGCTCCATCGGCTATGGTTGGCCGGATTAATGCCAATGACAACCCCATTCCACCCACAGAGTCACTGGAATGCTCGTGACCACGCTCAACCCAAGTGACCCAAGGTATGTGACTAAGGACAACAAATTCATTACATCTATTAATTTATTACACCTGCGTAAATTATTACATCTGGGTAATTTATTACTTGTATTATAAAAAAATTCAAACAAATTGACATATAACTTCAACAAGATATAATTTCAATCATAATGATAATCATAGTCAAGATATAACTTCACCATTCAATTCCATAAACATGAATAATAAATATGTATACAAAAGATGACGCAAATATAACATAAAAATGAACATGTTCTATATATAGAAAGTATCAAATGTATCAAAAGTATCTCCATATACAAATATGGCACATGTCATTTCAAAATGTCTACAAAATCAATGTTTCAAGGTGTACAATGTGGCATATATGCCATCTCAAAATGTGCCAAGTGGCATCTCTAAATGACCACAAAACTAAAACTACATCCTATGCCGTAGGGGGATAATCAAAATGTAGCCTCTTTGAAGAAGTGTTTGGCTCTGATTGATCCTGCATCAAAAAATGAGTTCAAACCCAAGTTAGATTGCTTAGTTTATATGATATATATATATATATATATATATATATATATATATATATATATATATATATATATATATATATATATATATATATAATTCATAATTCAAACACTAATTTAATTAAAATTATAACTGAATACAAACATATGTACCTGGCCTCTCCATCGCCTACCACGATCAGGTGTCCTAGCATAAGTCTTTGGTAGCAAAGGGACATACCACCAATACCAACTTCGACCTATAAATATATATTTGCAATAATGAGATTAGTAGAGTGGTGCAACATAGAGTAATAAATCTACAAAATAGGATGATAGCATAATAAAATTACAAATTGATTGAACTAAAATTAAAACTTACATTCGTTGATCCCTCCTCTAGAATAGTGGGCTGGGTCAACAAAGATATGAAAGATTCTCGTGGGCCGTCCCTCACACTGGGAGTAACCTATGAGAGTAAAAAGATTGTCAATTATATATAAATGTACTTCATCATAACAACCTTGGTTACAAAATACAAATAACAATATGTAAAAGTCTACGTACAATCAGGCTATCACTCTGAGTCAAGATGCCTATCAGCCTAGGCTTTGGAACCTGTGTTAGGACATCATCAAGAGCCACACCCTATACAATAAAGTGCAAGTAAAATATTTATTACTACACACAAGTGGCATACATGTGCATGCATAATTAATCTTAAACAATTAATTACCTTTCCTTTGTTGACACATGAAGAAGGAACCCCCTCATGCCCCCCACTGACATCAGTTGTAGCCTGCAAGAGTACAATAATATGACAATATATTAGTAAATGTATGAATTTTATTGCTCTAATTGATAGAGATTTAAGCATGTACACCAAATGATATAAAAAAAACTAATGGGTACATAATTTATAAAATACCGTATAGGTGTCAAGGCCAAATGAAATGGCCAAAAGTGTGGAGTCATCCACCTGGCTCAACTCCTCCTCTGTCATCAATCGAACATAAATGGAAAAAATATATATACATAAGTGCATGCAATCATTAAAACTAATCTAAATAAATAAATTATTTTTAAATTAAATAAGTCATGTGACAAATTTATTTATAATGTTTACTCTTACCGTATCAACAGGAGTCCATGGCTCTGCATACCCCTCCTGAGCACTCTCATGAGATGTAGATGCTCCATGAGGTGTTGCAGCCTTTATAGTTGCCTCTCCTATATCCTCCTCACCAATAACATACTGATATGTATCAGCATCAGTAAGTGGTCTGAAGCACAAATTCTTGCATATAATGCAAGTATGGGGCACACATACATGTGAACTGTTGCCATATGTTCATGCGCCAGCATCATCCACACCAGGAGGCAACAATGACCTGGTCTGCATGATCAACTAATCACTCAGCAAATGAATGGCCCTAATACTCTGTGAGGCAGCCTCTACAATGATATCAGGATGCTGCACTGGAGGAGGGGGTGCAACATCAGTGGGGGGGACAAAGGTAGTGGCCTTTTTGCACTGGGCAAATGGCCTAGTATGAGGAGCTCCTCCGCCTATGCCCATGTTGGGCCTCATGCTCCAATAATTAACATTGTGACCGAGCACAAACTCAGCATACAATTTTTTTATGAAATAGAAAGGGAGCTCCAAATTGCTATGGGGTGGTTTATCAAAAACCATCCACCAGCGATCCCAAAAGTGTGTGCGCATTGCTTCATTTGTGCACCATTTTATTGATAATTTGAGTTTTTTGGGGTCAACTTTTAATCCAATTTTAGGATTAACAAAAAGGGAGGCTATATCTTCCTTAGTTATATTAAGGGCCGCAACTCCATCATGGTCAAGCCCATCATCAAATTGGGCGTGCATATCATGATGCCAATGAAGAGCAGCATTATGTTGCTGTGTAAGGGTGTCAATGTTTTCAACAATGGTATTTAGGGTGGCAAGCATAGGAGCTAACATAGGTATATTCTGATACGTGTTTTTGAAGCCCCGTATAGTGCTCAAGTTTTCCTGTATCAAATCCTCTAAAGATTGAGGGTTTTGAAGTGGTTCTGGATTGTTTTGGGGATCGTTATTTGGTGGGGGAGGGTTATTATCTTCACTATTGTCAGCCATGCCTGATTAAATAATAAAAAAATATAAATTTCAAATTGATTTCATATATTATTAAAAAAATCAATACAAAACCCCATTTTAACCAAAAAAACTACATTTAACATGAAAATGAAAGAAATTAATCAAGATATATCAAGAATTTACTTACCGGATAAACTATGGAGTCAAATTTATTGTTGGAGCAATCAGGTACCCAAAAATATCATGTATAGGATATGTGGAGCCATTTTCCAAACCCAAAACGTGGAGAGAAATGAGGAAAATGGCTCACGGGTTTTTATTTATGCCACAGGTTTCGAGTACCTGATATTTTTGAGTACCCAAAAAAATCGGGTACTCAAAAAAATTGGGTACCCGATTATGCTTGTGCTTTGGTGTCAGGTTTTCCCAGGTGTACTGACACCCAGGCCTACTAAAAATTCAACATACATTTTCATGTGCTTTTGGACGACTGAAAAGTGAATTTTTTTACATCGCCACTTTTTGGCCCCTCATGATCTTACACATACCCACATGTTTATTGTGTGAATTTGAGCCTAAGACAACAAGGGAGGCACTAGAAAATGAAGATTGGATCCAAGCCATGAATGAGGAGATAGACCAAATAGAGAAGAATGATACTTGGACCTTGTTTTTTGAGACCAGAAAACAAAAATGTCATTGGAACAAAATGGGTATTCAGAAACAAGCTGAATGAACATGGACAAATCACAAGGAACAAAGCAAGGCTGGTATGAAAAGGCTATGCACAAGAAGAAGGAATAGACTATGGGGAGACATTTGCCCCTATAACAAGATTAGAAGGAGTGAGAACTCTACTTGCATATGCTGCCTACAAAGATTTTAAGGTATACCAAATGAATGTCAAGTTTGCATTTTTAAATGGTATATTAGAAGAAGTGTACATTGAACAACCTGAAGGATTTGTTGATCCAAACAAGAGACACATGGTTTTCAAACTAAATAAGGTGTTGTATGGACTAAAGCAAGGCCCTAGAGCATGGTATGAGAGGCTGCACAATTACTTGATACAGATTGGGTTCTCAAGGACAAATGACACCAGCAATCTGTACATGAAAGATGAAGGTAAAGGAATCTTGTTAGCTAAGATTTTTGTAGATGATATCATATTTGGTGGACAAGATGCCCTTTGTAAGAAATTTTCAAATGAGATGCAAACTGAATTTGAAATGTCAATGTTTGGAGAGATAAAATTCTTTGTTGGTTTACAAGTATATCAAATGGAGAAAGGTATTTTCATCACCCGGTCTAAATATGTCAAAGGGATATTGAAAATCTTTGGTATGGAGGATTCAAGGCCAGTAAGTACTCCCATGGCTACCAAACAAAAATTGTTTTAAAATGATGATGATGCTGAAGTAAACTAGACTTTGTATAGGTCCATGATTGGAAAATTGTAGTATGTTGTTCACAGTAGACCAGATATTTCTCTAGTAGTTGGGATTGTGGAAAGATTCTTTTCCAATCCTAAGGAAACTCACATAAAGGTTGTGAAGAGGATAATGAGATATTTGAAAGGGACTGCAAATTATGGATTGTACTATAAGAAGCATGAAATATTTGAATTGAGAGTCTATACTGATGCAAATTAGGCAGGAAATGTGGATGATAGAAAGAGTACTAGTGGTGGAGCTTTCTTTCTTGGATAGAGATTAGTTTCCTAGACAAGTAAAAAACAAAATTGTATTTCCCAATCTACAACTGAAGCCGAGTATGTAGCTACTATAGTGAACTATTCAAACTTGGTATGGATAAAGAAATTGTTGATAGGCATGAAAGAAGAGATCACTGAACCAGTTGTCATCTATTGTAACAACACAAGTGCTATCAACATATCTAAGAACCCAGTGATGCACACAAAGACCAAACATATCGCCATCAAGTATCATTACTTGAGGGAATTGGTACAAGATAAAGAGGTCAGAATGGAATATGTGAATACAAAGAAACAACTAGCAAACATATTCACTAAAACCTTACCTAAAGAAGTTCATGAATATCTAAGAGGAAAATTAGGGGTTCTTTCCCTCACTGAGGCTACCTATTCAAGCTAGGAGCACTGCATCAAATGTGCTGCAAAGAGTATCTAAAAATTTGATGTAGAAAAAGGTCACACTTTAGGAGCAGCCTACAGTTGTGAAAAGTACAAGAAAGTTGATAATCAGTCATAAGCAAAGATGACAAAGGGAGAAATATTGTTACTGAATTGACAAGATGACATCTACATCTAAAAGATGCATATTTTAGTTGCTGCTTTGGCATTATTGTCAAAGAGGGAGATGAATAAGATGAAAACACATGGTGAGATTTCATGGAAGATCAAGTAAGAGGAAGAGATTCAGAGGAAAGGAACACATAAGAGATTAAGTGGAAGTTATGGTGTGGACGGTCATGCAAGGCTAATTGATTCAGAATCAAAACGAAGCTAAAGATATTATAAATATTTCTGATGCAAAGACAAGTTTTGGATTGGTTGGTGAATCATGTGTTATTCATATGGTGTTTCCATCAATGCCAAAGAGGGAGATTGTTAGAAACTGCAATTGAAGCAATTGTTGTATTGTCATTGATGTCAAACCTTAAATGGTAAGACTATTTCTATCTAAGAAAGTACTATATCTATTTGATTGTTGAGAAGGATTAGGGCAAGGTGATAACAATAGCATCTAAGGAAAGGTTGAGTTATCTTGATACTTCAATGGGTAATTGATTATGTGGCACAATGATAAGATAATGTATTGTTTATCTAAGTGAGAAGCAAGAATAAACATGTAGGCTTAACCGAGCAAAAGTGAAGAAATATAGTTTAAGCTGAGTGATGTTAGTGTCGACTGAGCCAGTATGTGCCGAGTAAATTTAGTGTTGACCGAACATCAGTTTATTGCCAAGGAAGATAGTATTAGCCCAAAAAACAATTTCAATGGTGACCAGGCTACACAGTGATGACTGAGGAGTTGAACACAGTATTGACCGAGTGTTAGTAATTTATATTTGAGGAAGAATTCAGATTCCTAACCGACATAGTTGAATTCTTGGATTATGTAAATCGTGTTGACTTTATTTATTGAATGTATGGAAGCATTTAATGCATTGTAAACATTTTATTGTAATTCCATAAAGAGATTAGAGATATTTCTATATGGATGGATGAAGAACATAATGTTGGAAGGATTCAATGAATCTGACCTAACCCTAAGATCTACAGAGGAGATTAAGCGACAAAAGTTGGATCGACCTATCAAAGAGGTATTAAGGAAACCTAAGTGAGAGGTTGAAACCGTATGCTGGAGTTGTTATTGTTATTAACTGAATAAGAAGAAAAGGCTAAAGGAGAAGGAGTTGTGATTGCTTGAAGGGATTTCCAAGTAGATCGGTGATGGAGATGGAAATGGATCTCAGTGAGTAAGCCAACATATATTTCTAAGAATTGGATCTATTATTTGCAAAGTGAGTTGTATGTTTTTAGATCAAACACTATTGTTACTTTCTAACCATTGTATCAGTTTAAATCCTTTAATCAAGTTTGACCTAACAGTCATTGTATAAATCATTTAATCAAGGTTGAATTCTAATGGAATGTACTTAAGCCCTTTAACAAGGCACACTCCTAACAGGGTGGTTGAAATCCTTTAAACGGGTCACACCTAGTAGTGTGTTTGTAAACCTTTGACAAGGTTGGCTTTTCACAGAGCTCACTTCAGAAGAGTGAAAATATCAGTAGCATGTTACAAAGTGGTTTTTCCCAAATTGGGTTTCCACTATAAATCCCAGTGTGAATACTTGTGTGAATGTTTTGGTTTGAACATTTATGTGTTTTGCAAGTTAAATACTGTTGGATAGTGGACTGCACTGTTTTATGTTTCTGATATACATTTTGTAATGACCGAATAGCTGTTGGTTGTTAGATCTGATTTTTTGAAGAGTTTGAAATTTTATTTTATACATTTGGACCTGAGAATAACTGATTCAGCCCCCCTCTTTGTTGTTCTAAATTATATTAACAATTTTCTATTCTAATTTTGCTGAAGTTGTTCTAGATCTGCACTGATTGGATTTACAACCATAACCATAGCATATATGATAATATCCATGAAACAATTTGTACCCATAAGTGATTTATTAATTCTATCAAAGCTTTTATTCATTCTTCAGAAACTTGCTTTGTGACCAAAATTCTTACAAATAAAGCATAGAGTATTTTGATTCAATTTTTGTCTAAATTAAATTGCATTATGTCTAAATTTATTGCACGAAAATTATTAACCATGAAATGATGGGTACCTTTGACCATTGGGTTGTAAAACCAAAGGCCTTCTTGTAGGATCTTTTTTATTCCAAACCAAGTTTGCATCTACAAGTATCTTTTCAACTTCTACCTCACCTTTATCTTTATTATATAATTGACTAATCCACTTTTGTTTACTAATGATTTCTTCTCTTTCAATAATTCACCCAGTACTTGATGTAGCACACAACTCTCAAAACTCAATTACAAGAGAAGGAAACACAGATTTTCGAACCTTCAATATTTTACATTCATCCTTCATTGCCTCTACAATTCTCTGCAAACTCTTAAGTAACCCAAAAAACCAAAAAAACAAGAAAACCAAAAATTACCTTTTTTAGCAGTTTTTCATAAAACTATTTTTTGCCATTTTTGATAATTTTTGAAACAACACCTAAAAAAATGAGTTTTTTCCTAAACATGCCTTTGACTAAGTTAGAAAGAATTGCCAACTAATATCCGAGATTAGAAACATAATTTCAGATTTATTGCAAAATAGAACTTTCTAAAAAACTAAAGAAAAACACTAAAAGCTGATTTTGGAGCCCTAAATGAAACTTTCAGCTCTTAGAAATGTACTAAAACAGACCCCGATCAATCTAAGATCATCAAGGCAAAACATATGCCACCTCCCGAGGCATGCACCTGAAAAAATTGAGCAAAAACCCATAACTGAGTCAAAAGTTATGACCTCCGGAAGTTTCTGCATTAGTACTTCACTACTTTTGTTGACTTTTGTGTCTGATTCAATTTTCACAATCTCGTGTTTCAACTTATCACATTATTTTGTTTTCTAATTTAATGCATTCCTTAAACATTCCTCCACTTTCTTTCTTTCTTCAACTTTAAGCACTTGATACCCAATAGTAGTTTTTTCCTCTTTCAACTCTTTACTAACTTCCTTAAATCTCATCTTGAACTTTTGAATCTGATCTCTTAGTTTCTTGACACAATCATTTTCTTCATTGATAATTTCTTTTAATTCTTCATTCTCTTACTCCACACTCTCTAGATCTACATAGGTGGTCTTTAAATCTTTGAATCTAAGTAGTACCCTCCTATCATATCCTTATATATCATTTGTTCAACTAGCTATGATCTCCCTCAAGTAGTTAAGCTATTAATAAGGGACCAATCTCTAATACCAATTTTTGAATGTCCCAAACAAATGAGAGTGGGGGTGAATCAGTTGTAACTTAAACCTTTAATCAATTTCACATATCAGCTAGTTCAAATCCAATCTTTAACCACTTAACTAAAATAGGTCTAAACCTGAATACATGCACACATGAAACATACATAATGAACACCAAATTTTTACTTGGAAACCCAAGATGGGAAAAAACATAGACAATATAGATTTTCAAATATAAAACACTGGTTAAGGTGATTTTTACAAAAGGTGGCTCACTACCAACATATTCATTGCAAGTGGGCTCACTATTGGTATTACAACAAGGGATTTATAGTCAAAAGGCTCACTACCAAGAATAATAAAATATGAAATGAGAAGATTGCATCTACATATATGCATGGATTTAGTTCTAGTTAGGCTCAAAACCTAACACAATGTTTTTACAACAGATCCAGTTAGTTATATATGCACCTTTCTCACAACCTACCTATTCCAAATAACACATACCAAAACTTCCTACACTTATATTTTCTCACACACTATCACAATCATATCTATCTTGTCAATGTGTTTCCGTCCAACAGTTTGTAAGTAGGCCTCAAAACACTTTTTCCAAGAGCATTTATATCAGTACATTTCCTTCCAATGGCCATAATCACATGCTATATAATCACTCGAACATGCTACAATCACCAAAGAAAACACAACAACCAGGACCAACAACTCAATCCCATAAATAAATTTAGAACATGGACAATAAGGAATCATTACAACAAAATTATGGAGCACATACTCATCATTGCCGTATTCATAAAAATTATTTGAACTGCATATACACCTGGACCATTAAATATTTTTCATCTGCATGTCTTTACCTTTTCATTTCAATTGCGTACACACCCAAACTATTAAACATTCTTCAACTACATATCTTTTTTACTTGAAAGAGAAGGGTATAGTAATCCTCAAATTTTTAATTATCATTATCACCTTTGCATAACTATTTGGAGAAGCTGAAGCACAAAATTATCTATTACATACAAACCAATAACTTAGACACCCAGAGAATCAACTCATACAATCATCATTAGTTTCCAGAGAAAGGATCTTCTAGAAAGATGCTTGTAAATACTATCACACTACAAAACTTATGCAATACTTAGGTTCCATTGTCTTATTTTCATTTTTCATTCATACTAATATGCCATACCTTTATCCAATTATATCTAGAACACCAAGACTGAAAACAACTTCTCTGTACAACAACTCAATACACTATGATTTATGACAACCAAACATCGAGCCACTAGGAATGACATCAATTGCCCTGTCTATCTAGATCACCAAGTTTGACATTAATGAAAACCGAACACATGAGATCAACACACACACACACACACACATTTGAAGGTTTCAAAAAAATTATTTGTAAATTTAAGAAGTCATTATATGGCCTAAACCAATCAGTTAGACAATGGTACAAGAAGTTTGATTTCTTTATGGTGAGCCAAAGATTTACAAAATGTATGACCATTGTGTTTACTCTAAAAATTTGAAAATAGTTTATTCATTATCTTTGTGTTATGTTGATGACATTCTAGTAGAGAAAAAAATAGAATTATAATTATAATTTTAAGTCTTAAATGGCTAGAACATTTGATATGAAGGATTTAGGAGCAACAAAAAAAAATTTGAGCATACGAATACACAAAGACAAGGGATGTGGTAAGCTTTCGTTATCGCAAGAGAAATATGTAGAGAAGATTCTCATAAGATTCACCATGAAGAATGTGAAACGAAAAAGCATCCCTTTAGCTTTCCATTTTAAAGATTTCTTTAATTTTATATCCTATTAATAAAGAAGAAAATGATCATATGTATAGTGTGCCTTATGCTTATAGAGTAAGAAGTTTAATATATATGATGTTATGCACAAAAATAGATATTTCACATGCCATTTGTGTTGTTAGTAGATGCATCGTCAATCTAGGTAAAGAGAATTACGTGATAGTGAAATGGGTGCTTGAGAAATACATAATAGTGAAATGGGTGCTTGAGCATCCTAGAGGCACAAGTGATAATTGTATCACCTATAATGGTTGTAGTGATTCAATTTGTGGTTATGTTGACTTAGATTTTGCAAGGATTTGGACAAAAGGACATTTACTTTAGGTTATCTCTTTACTCTCGTAGAGAACCTATTTGTTGGATGTCAAAGCTTCAAGGAACATTCAAATGCTTTAACCACTATTGAGGGAGAGTATATGAGTGTCTCACATGCATGTAAATAAACAATTTGGTTAAAGGGTTTATTAGGCGAGTTTGAAAAAGAACTATACAAAATGATTTATTTTGTGATAGTCAAAGTGCTATCCATTTGGCTAAAATTCTAGCTTATCATATTAGGAGCAAACAAATTGCATATAATTAGAATTTGTAAGATAGACTATTGATGGTCATGAAATAACTCTTAATAAAGTTTATACACCAAAAAATATATGTTTACAAAATCCGCACTGTTAGAGAAGATGAGGTGGATTTTGACTTCTCTTGCCTTTGAAGAAAAATAAAATTATAATAGAAATAGTTGTATAGGGATTGTAGTTTATTGTAAGCTATAAGACTCGTGATACTGCCCATGGATGTTCCCTAGCATGTTGCCAAGGTTTTACTATATAAATCTTGTCTTTTTTGTTACTTTGTTTTATCTTTTTCATTATTTCTTGAGAACTAAAATTTTTGTTGCTATATTATCTAATTCTTGTGTTTGGCAAAAGTCAATCTTGTCAATACCTTTGGGATTTACTGGCCCATTTTGATTAAATTGAAGGAAAACAACATTGAGGAAATTTAAAAAAGGAAAACAATATTTAGGACATTCAAAAATAAATTTGCAATAGAAATGTATATGCTTTTTTAGTCATTTGAGGTAAAATTCTAGCTTTATCTTTTATTTTATCTTTTATTGTATTGGGAGGCTTGTACTTTGAAAGATATAATTTATGATAGACTCATTCTGAACCATTCAACCTCATCATCAATGACCACCATATAATTTCTGATTTTATATTTTTTTAAACACAATTGAATAATTGAATGAAATGGAAACGAAAAAAAAATAATTTAAACTTACTGGTTGCACAATAATCATATAATTTTAAATTAATGTATCAGACAAAATATCCATTTAACATTTAACTTCAAACCTTTTACATCGTTTTAATTGTTCTGTTCCTCTAGTGCAAATTATTTAACATTTCCAAGCCTTGGCTGATTAAGGGTACAGGAATTCATGATCTTATGTTCATTTCATATGCCTAGTATTCTTTTTACCCTATTTCAACCCTCTGAGAATGGGAATACCATTCATGAACATCAAGTAAAAAGTTTGTTCAGAGTTTTTAGCATTCATTCATGGAATATAAGTGAATACTTTTACTAGACGATGTACAAAACCGCCAAAAGCAGAATAATATCATTAATCAAAACCAAAAATTGCATACAGTTGTTTGCCAAAAGAAGGAATAATATCATAGATCAAAATTAACTGTTTTGTCCTCAGAGTTTAGGGCAGAGACTTTAATGTAGTAGAGAACCCCAGAAGCTACTGTAAGCAACGATGAAAATGCTCCTCCTGCAAACAGCCCAGGAGCTACACCAAAACAATAATATTCCTCCTTGCTGTTAAGAGCAATTCCAGCTACATACAAGATAGTCGCAAAGACAAAGAAAACCCTGCACAAATGCCCAACAATCACACTTAGCATTCTTTCAATCAACTTCATTTGGGTCTCTACAATTTCTTTTGCCTTGTCTAAATCAATAGAATGTCATTGTCGAAGGGGTTGCAAAGGATGGTGTGAGTGAAATATGAAATTGAAATATATAAATTGTTCTATTGAGGTTATTGATCAATAATCAGATTAACTGATAATAGTCTGTCATGCCATCTTTCAAGATAAGAATGTAAAGGGTCGATCTCTCATGAGTAAGAAAATGGATAGTAAATGTGGTTAGATTCTAGATTTTTTGTTGTGTAATATATTTTAATATTAACATTTGGGATCACCCTCTATATTCATTTTCTTTTGTGATTTAATTCATCAAAAAATGAATCATAGAATACGATTCAAAATTTTGATGTTAAAAAAAATTACAATCAAAATTTGAAAATCTTACCATAATAATATCATGGACTACTAAAATTTCATAAAATTAAGATGAATAATGACAACTTAATCATCTATATAATTCAGTTGTATTCATCAAGAGTAAGTGGGTCAATCTTTCAATGAATATAAGAAAGTGCACTGTCAATATAGTTAGATTTCTGAAGTTTTTACTGTACAACATTTTTCAACATTAACTTTTTGGATCGTACTCCATGACTATTCTCTTTTCTGATCTAAATCATCATAATGATGAATGATAAAATATGATCCAAAACAATGATATTAAAAGAATATTATAATCAAAATACAAAAAACCTTCATATACTAGACTATGAACATCTCATAATTTTGAAATGGGCTGTGACAATTTAATCATCTGATAACTCACTTGTACTCATTAAGACTAGAGAGTCAATCTTTCAATGACATTGAGAAAATAGAAAGTCAATATAGTTATATTTCTGAATATTTGACTGTGATTTTTTTCAATATTCACGTTTTGAATTATATTTTAGGAGCATTCTCTTTTCTGATTTAACATATCGTAATGACACATGATAGAATATGATTCAAATTATTAATGTTAAAAAATAATCACAACTAAAATTTAAGAATCTCATTATATTGATATCATAGACTATGAAAAATTGATAGAATTTTAAATAACTGTAACAATTTAATCATAACTTATATAACTAGATTGTGTTCATTAAAAGTGAGTAACTAAAAGAGAATTTTGTCCAGCAAAAGATAAAAGTAAAAGTATATACCAGCAAAGAACAAGGAAACCATGGCTAGGACCCAGTTATCATTTTTGCCAATGGGAACACAGCATATCCAACCGCCTGCAACATTTATTATGATTTGAGCCAAAACAAGCATAACTATAGCCAAAGCTCCAATTTGTGCCACTCGTTTGTTCAGCTCCCAAACGTTGCATTGAAGACTCTGCAGATTCATATTAGATTTCCTCAAATTAGACCAATATACCATTCTGTAACTTAATCAAGAAAACTCCTATATTCCTCTAGTTTTTAACACAGGGAAGAATGATTTCAGCAATAATAACTTACTGCCATGTTCTGCCTGACTTCAGCAACGATGGCCATAGAAGCAGAGAGGAAACCTAACAATACCACCAAAGCAGATATTGCATTCTGCATTGTCTTCATTTTCACTACTGTCTTCAATTTTTGTAACACAACTAATCTTGCAAGCTTTTGATACTTAGAAACTATGAATACATTCTAAAATCTTCCTTGCACACATTTATACAAACTTTCAAAGGAAAAGTATCAAATATTACAGACAAATTTGTAGCTCCTTTAAAAGGAAATAATATGCATTTGAATTGAATGATTGAGAATAAATGAAAAGCTGGACGGAAAAAGTTATGATTATCTTCTCATTGAATTCAAAAATCTATTATCTGTTTATAAACAAACACCATAGACAAAAATACAAAAGCTTTGCTACGTTAGATAGATAGGAACTCTACTGTTTTTTCTCATTGTTGTTATTAATTTGTATTGTATTTTTTATGTTTTGCATTGTAATATACAATGTTACAATTGTAATCATTGTGTTAAAGATCCTGAGTCCATCATTGATTTTATCGACAATAAGAAGCATTTAGTCCTACATGTTTAGGGTTACATAGATGTCAATGCTCATCCCACCACGGCTTAAAAGAGTAACAAATAAATAAAGAAAAAGAGATTCTCCCCACCATGATTTTATATTTCTAGTTTCACTCTTATGTTCTTGTATTTATTTCTTCTATTCTTGTATTTTATAGTTCAAGTTGAGTGGTGACAATTGGTCATTTAAAAACTTTCAACAATTAGTCATTTAAAAGAAGTTTTTAAGTGCATTGTTTGTCTTTTATCATATGATGGGGTTTATATTTCTAAATTATTAATATTAGTTTTTTATTTGTTAAGTAAAATAGCAAATTATATTTTTAATGTTATTTAATGGATTGATTTTGTTTTATATTTCTAATTTATATTTATTTTTTATTAGTTTCTATTTTTATCTTTATCTACAAAAGTGATTAATTTCTATTTTTATTTTTATTATTAATATTTAATGTTGATTTCAATTTTGTTGGCTTGAATGTCATTGAAATAAATGATATCAAATTGAAGAATACAACTGTACCTAAGAATCAACATTAGTAATTGTCCTTAAAAAGAATAGTAAGTGGGAGTATGTGTGGATTATACACAATTGAACAAAACCACTAAGAAGGATTATTTCTCGCCATTTATTGATCAAGTTCTTGATATCCTGGCTGGTAGTAGATACTACTCTTTTCTTGATGGTTTTAGTGGGTACAATTAAATCCAAGTAGCTTGAAGGACCGGGACAAAATAACTTTTTACATGTCCTTGGGGTACATATGCTTATAGAGTCCTCCCACTTGGACCTTATAATGGACCTACAACATTTTAGAGAGTTGTACTTTGCATACTTAACTACCACATGTGTGGATGTATATATGGATGACTTTATTGTTTATTAAAGAATGTTTGATGAAGCATTTGATAGTCTGAATAGAGTTTTAAAGTGGTGTAAGGATCATAGGTTGTCTTTAAATCATGAAAAATTGCAATTAATGATGAGTGGGGGGGGGTTATTTTGGGTTGTCATATTCTAAAAGAAGGCATCAAAGTAGACCCTGAAAAGGTTGAAATTATCCAGCAAATTTCAATCCTAAAAACTTAAAATGATATTAGAAGTTTTCTTAGACATGCATCCTATTATAGAAGATTCATTGAGGGACTTAGTAAAATGGTTGGACCAATGTTCACACCTCTCAAAAGACATAGAATATGTATGGAGGAGGATGATTGTTAAAACTAGCATCGACTACTTCACCTATTATTAGAGGACATGTTTGGGGAGAACCTTTTAACATCCATGTTAATGCATCAAACTTATGAATTGGAGAAATATTGAGCTAGAAAGATGAATAGAGCTATGCATCCAATTAACTATATCAGCAAGAATTTGAGCCCAGTAAAGAGAAATTACAATATAACTAAAAAGGATTTTTTTAAATTGTTGTGTATGTAATTAACAAGTTTAGATATTATATTATTGTCTATAAAAAAAATTCCATACTAATCATGCAACCATTAGGTATTTGCTGAATAAATTTGTAGTAAATAGATAAATTGTCAAATAGTTGCTCTTATTGCAAGAATTTGACCATAGTGACCTAAGGAGATTTTGAGACATGTTTTAGAAAGCCTTAATGGGCATTTGAAACCCTATTTGGTTTGAGTTGGCTATGAAAATTTATGCACAACTTTGTCATTAGCTAGGGCTACTAGAGGTTTAGGCCTAATTGGTTGGAGGGCATAACTATGAATGAAATTGAGGGTTTTGAGAGCCACCAAGGGTATATAAATGATGCATTTGATTGATCCAAGATATTTCTAAAATAGATCGAGTCGTGTGAACAATAAAGCCCTTATTTGCTACTTGTAGCCTATAAGGAAAGGTTTCTTTATGAAAGAAAAATTATTTGTTAAAGAATTTATAATGTTTGGAGGGTATTGTGGGATTGAGTTTGTCAAAGAAATATTGTGTGAAGTTTGCATATTCATAGTGAATTTTTTTCATGTTTTGTGGATGGCTAAGAAGTGCCAAAATGGAATAATTTATAAGTTCATTCCTAAAAGTGTAATTGTGTGATTGAGAATGAGTTGTGTTTGACCCCACACCTTTGCAATGGCCATTGTGTTATAGTGGTGCCTCTATGCAATTGGATAAGAACTCTTTTGTGATGCCTAGTTTTGGCTATGGATGTTGAACATTGTTGCTTTATGTGATTAGTTGAGCTCGCCTTATACTTCAATGGATATATGCTTGTATATTATGATCATGTTAGACTCGACAGCCGTTGGTGCCTTTTGGGTTATTTGGATTATGTTATTGCATTAATAAGTTTCTTATTTTCCTATGCTCAGTTGTGAGGACCATTGTGTTGTGGCTTGTTGCATGTACTTGGTTTGGGATGTTGGACCTTTCAAGGTTAAACTATTGTGAGTTATGTGGACTTAATATGTTTTTGGTGATTTATATATGCGCTTGATTCTATTATAATGATCTCTGATTGTATTTATGTATGATTTTGTATTGGCATTGTGAGATGCTCTTGGTTCAGTTCAATTTGCGGTCCTTACCAATATCACTGCTAATGTTAAATGATGATCTACCTCATTCATTTATATTCAATAACATTTTGATTATGCTTATCTTGAGATATTATTATTGGTTCACTGATGTATGTGACGGTGGTCACTGAGATATTAAACTTTACCATGTTTAGTTATTATCTATGAAATTCTATTTAATTCTTTAAATTTAAATGAAATATTTATTTATGATGTATATTGAGGATTAAATATGAAAAGAATGGTTTCATAACATTAAAATACATATGAACGAGTGCGAAAAGGGTCGATCTCTCATGAGTAAGAAAATGGATAGTAAATGTGGTTAGATTCTGGATTTTTTGTTGTGTAATATATTTTAATACTAACATTTGGGATCACCCTCTATATTCATTTTCTTTTGTGATTTAATTCATCAAAAAATGAATCATAGAATATGATCCAAAATTTTGATGTTAAAAAAAATTACAATCAAAATTCAAAAATCTTACCATAATAATATCATGGACTACTAAAATTTCATAAAATTAAGATGAATAATGACAACTTAATCATCTATATAATTCAGTTGTATTCATCAAGAGTAAGTGGGTCAATCTTTCAATGAATATAAGAAAGTGGACTGTCAATATAGTTAGATTTCTGAAGTTTTTACTGTACAACATTTTTCAACATTAACTTTTTGGATCGTACTCCATGACTATTCTCTTTTCTGATCTAAATCATCATAATGATGAATGATAGAATATGATCCAAAACAATGATATTAAAATAATATTATAATCAAAATACAAAAAACCTTCATATACTAGACTATGAACATCTCATATTTTTGAAATGGGCTGTGACAATTTAATCATCTAATAACTCACTTGTACTCATTAAGACTAGAGAGTCAATCTTTCAATGACATTGAGAAAATGGAAAGTCAATATAGTTATATTTCTAAATATTTGACTATGATTTTTTTCAGTATTCACGTTTTGAATTATATTTTAGGAGCATTCTCTTTTCTGATTTAACATATCATAATGACACATGATAGAATATGATTCAAATTATTAATGTTAAAAAATAATCACAACTAAAATTTAAGAATCTCATTATATTGATATCATAGACTATGAAAAATTGATAGAATTTTTTTTTTTTTTTAATGGATGAAGGGCCGAAGCTGAGATTTATATATATATAAGTACAAACATAAATTAACAAAGTATCTATCATCAGTTCAAGCCCACTGTTGCAGGGCCTAATGTTCAAAATGAAATCATTTCAACTTTTAGCAACAATAATCGGCTGATACCGATATTTACTTCTAACACCCTCAATTTTGGTACTTCCTGTCATAAAAACCATCTGCAAATTTAAAATTGAAAAAACTACGATCATATCTTGGTGCTTGTAGGGAATCGACGGCTCATATTCAAACTGAGACCAGCTTTAAGTCTCGACCGTAGACCCTCTTATTTTTCCCAGGCTTCGCGACTTAACCTTTAACTTTAGTCACGCAACTACGATCATAGCCCACTCAGAAGTCTCTGGCCACATCACCAGTCAACAACCAACCAGAATCGAGCAACACGACAACACTGGCACCGTGGACCTGCCTTAACTCTGCAACGGCGACATTCCACAATTGTCGCATGATCGCATAGTCAAGAAATGGTCTATGCGAACATGCGACACACCTCCACGTCACCCTTCTACCTTTCCGCATAACCACCACCACTAACACACAGGGTTTGTCGCATGATCGCATAGCATGAAACTGGCTCATGTGAACATGCAACAAATCGTCAGTACTTGCCACCGTCAACTTCCAACCAGGAACCACCATGTCAGCGAGGTCAAACAACTAGCACCACATCAAACATGTTACAACCTTAGCTCTGCTGACAACTTTCCACAATACCGCTCCCTGACCAATGAAAATCACGCACACCAGCATCTCCATAGCACGTTGGACCCACTAAAAACAAGCCCCTTTAATCGGACGACCAGCATATGATCTCAAGGGGGAAGAATATTCCTTGAGATCATACACCAACCGTAAATCTTGACACACGCTGGCCAACCCACAAACCCCTCTGATAACAGCCCCATCGATAACTTCCATGTCACTGCCACCTCGACCAATCAGAAAATGCCACATCACCACCTACCACCGGGCTGAGGAACAGGTGTCAACCAATCGCATGATCACATGTCAAAAAACTCTGACATGCGATCATGTGACAGCCAACCACAGGATGCCACATAACCGCTAGCGGGACCACTGCCCTCCCCTCCAACGGGCCCAGCACAAGAAGTAACCAGTTGCATGGTCGCATGTCAAAAATTTCTGACATGCGATCATGCAACAACTAATCATTTTAAAGCCCTTGAAGACCCGGGCCCACCAACTGGTCGGACTTGCGCAGTTAGGGAATGCCAACAAATAGAGCAGACAGGGATAGCCATGAAAGCCAATACAAATCACTGCCTGCAAAAAGCTTCTTGAGCTCAACAACCTACTCCACCAGGTACAAAACATCACTGTGAACGGTCACTGAGCCCCTCGGATTAGTCGGCAATAACTGCACCACCAAACCAGTTGAAAACCGCTTCTAAAGCTATCAATTTTGGTACTTCCTGACGCGAAACTCCTCTGCAAATTTGAACTTGGAATGCAAAGGTCATCCTCAGGGTGCCAACAGTCTATCAACGGTCATCATCTGAACTGAGATCTACTTTATATCACCACCGTTAGATCATCATGTTTCGCAGGCTTGGCAACTTTAACTCCGCAACGCCGACATTCCCTTAATGGTTGTCGCATGATCGCATAGTTTGAAAATGGCTTATGTGAACATGTGACACCCCATAAACCTTCACCACCGTTACCTGCCCTTGGCTATGGGACCCATGATGCATATCCATCTCAGTGCTTGCTAGTCAATTAGAAAGGGACACGTCGGCAAGACCCGACACACGGACCCACTTTTAATTCCGCAACGTCTTTCAATAGTTGTCGCATGATCGTATAGCCAGGAAAAGGGCTATGCGAACATGCGACACACCATAGCCCTTTACCACTGTTAACCACCACCGCATAAAGTTACCACAAAGGGCTTGTCGCATGATCGCGTAACTCAAAACTAGCTCATGTGAACATGCGACAAGCCACCAGCCCTCACCACAAACCTTAGTGCCCACTTTATCCATGAACTGGCGAGAACTTTGACTGGGCCCACATCCAGAAGATCGACGGTCGTCGCATCTTCACGTATACCTCCAAGACTCAACCAGAACATGCACCCACCATTAGATCATCCATGCTGTGACCCCACTGAAAAGTCTGGGCCCCCCGATGTGTCAACATTCCCTTACTAGCTCAGCCAATCCCAACCTGACACCTCGACGGTGAATCATCATGAGGTCCCACTGCAGACAAACCAACGGCATCTAATCGGATGGTGGGCACATGATCGCATGGGGAGAGAATATTCCATGCGATCACACGCCGACCGTCGATCAAAATCTCTAACCCCAACCCCGCTGACAACACTCCACCTCATATTTTCCTTATCGGATGGTGGGCACGACATTCCCTTACCATCTCAGCCAATCCCAATCTGACACCTCGACGGTGAATCATCACATGGTCCCACTGCAGACAAACCAACGGCATCTAATCGAACGATGGGCGCATGATCGCATGGGGAGAGAATATTCCATGCGATCACATGCCAACCGTCGATCAAAATCTCTAACATAAGCCCCGCTGACAACACTCCACCTCTTTATTTCCTTCAGCCAATAGGGGGTGCCATTTATGCATACATGTCACCATGGACCCACAGTTTGAAACCCTACACCGCACAGAAGAATCAACGGCCGGCGTGATTTCACATAGCTCTGACAAATCCCTTGTGCTTTAGCGACCACTGTTGATGCTCTGACATGTGAAGACTGTCTGACTTATCCAAAAACCAGGCCCCACCCTTGAGCTTTAGCAATAAAGGCAAACTCCCATTCGCTGGATAGACTTTCTTCATTCCATGACCTAGCGATGACTAACATGATAAAGAATTGGGCCCCACACAATCGCAGCAGCGAACATAGGAAATGCTGGTGTGAGAGATTTAACTGCATAGAGGTGAATGACTGAAAACAACCAAGGTTTTCGATGCTAGAAGATAACTCATGTCCGGATGCTGTCACTCTTCGATGTACAATAGGTATCTGCTCCTCTTGTCCTAATCCAACTCCTCATTTAATGTTCTAAACTCCTACGCACTATGCGCTATGAGAGAAGACGTCCGTCTTATCACCACAGGGAGCTGTTCTGTCAACTTCTGAGGCAAAAATATATCAAAACCTGATTTGACCATTTTGATTTAGTGGTTAGATTCAATGAGCTCCGTTGAAACTCTGCTGACATCGGATAGAATTTTCAAATTTGTTCCTCTAGTTGCCAGGTCAGCCAGCTCATTCGCTTCAGTGTTTCCTTCTCTGAAAGTATGGTAAATGGTTTTCGATTCAAAATTATCCATTAACTATAAGATTACCTCTAAAATTGCCATAAGATGCCAATTTGGGGTTGATCTGACTTTGATTGCATTGATGGTAATCAGCGAGTCCCTCAATTTCAAGCTTTGAGATCCCTACTTCCCGAGCTAGTATCAGTCCAGACAATAGTGCTTTAAATTCTGCCATATTGTTGGTATCTTTGGGTAATGGTATGGCTTGTTTTGCAATCACATTCCCAGTTGTAGAGCGTACGATGCATCCTGCTCCTGAGGGGCCTGGGTTACCTTTAGAAGCTCCATCAAAATTTAATTTGTACCATCCAATTGGAGGGGGTTTCCAGACACATGCCTTCCTTAGTTCTTGATTTCTTCTATATCCTCTGCCTATGGTGATTGGAGTTTTTAACCCAAACCAATTTTTTGTCATCTGATCATCCCAACTGGTAAAGAATTTGTGTTGTGCTAATTGAGTTTGGATCCAGGAATTCATTACCTCAACTATGGCTGCCTCCAATTTGTTAATTATAGTTTCAAATTTCAAAAATTTATCCTGGAATAATCTTCTATTCCTTTCTTTCCAAATCTCCCAAATCAAAATTGATGGAGAGATCATCCATAGATTACTGAATAAACTTCCTCCCATGATTTGTGGCCATGATATCAAAAGCTGGAGTAAATTATTTGGGGGGGCTGATGACCATCCTAATCTTGAATAAAGCTACTACCAACAATCTTTAGCAAAGGGACAGGATAATAATAGATGATTTGCGTCCTCTTCATTCTTAAAACACATAATGCATCTGGATGGACCCTGATATCCCATCTTAATAAATTTATCTGCAGTTAAAATTCTACCCTGGGATGCCGCCCACATAAATAACCCAGCTTTTGGGAGTCCAACCTTGTTCCAACATAATTGTGCTGGGATCTCTTCTATTTTGGATGTGGATGATTTGGCTATAAGATTGTAACCCTCTTTGACACTGTAGGATCCTGATTTTGCCCCATTCCAAATGATTTCATCTTTTCCTTGTTTGAGAAGAAAGGGCCTATCTTTGATCAATGTTTTGAGCTTATCTACCTCTCTTGTATCTAATTGAAGTAATGAGAAGTCTTTCCACTCCCAAGAACCATCTATAGCAGCAAAAGATGAAGGGATGATATAGTCACTGAGATATGGTCCCCAGGATGAAGTACAAATATGACTGATCTGATTGGGGCCTAACTATGAATTGATGGTTGGATGTCCATCCGAAGAGTCTTCCCAGAATCTCGCTTCCTTTCCATCTTTGATATTCCAAGATATGTTATTGTCAATAATATGTCTTGACTTAGCTATGAAGTTCCATATTCTCGAGCCTTTTGGGAACTCTTTAATTCTGACTATATCTTCCTTCTTAAAGTTGCCTAAATATTTAGCTCTGAGAATTCTAATCCATTTGAAATCCTGATTATTCACTATTTTCCAATAAAGCTTTGCACCTAGAGCTTGGTTCTGCCATAATTTATTTTTAATGCCAGTGCCACTAGAAGATTTCAGTTTACATATTTTATCCCATGAGATTAATGCAAATTTCCTCTTAGTATATGTACCCTGCCAAAAGAATTTTCTAAGTTTCTTCACCATATCCATATATCCCTCTGTGGTAAGTGAAAGGCAAGACATTAGATATATTGGTATTGCTGATAATGTTGCTTTGATCATGACTAATCTCCTAGCCCAAGATAGCCATCTGGTTTTCCAATTATCCATCTTCCTGTCCATCTTTTCATTGAGAGGTTTCCAAACTGATGCTGTTCTGAGGGATTTGTCAATCGGGATGCCTAGGTATGGATATGGGAGAGAACCTGATTTACATTCCAGAATTTTTACAATTTTCTGTTGGATTTTCTTTTTTGTGTGGAATAAGAAGACCACTGATTTCTCTTTATTGACTAGTTGCCCTAAAGCTTGTCCATAGTGATCTAGTATCTTGGAAATCTGCTTCGCTTCCTGGATACTCCCCTGACCCATGAGAATAATGTCATCTACAAATTGTTGATGAGTAACTAGTCGAATGGATGAGGATATTGTAATGTCATTGATTAGGTTTTGATCCTGCATACTGATCATACTTCTCCCTAATGCCTCAACCATAATTATGTATAAAAATGGCCATAATGGATCTCCTTGTCTGATGCCATTAGAGCCTTCAAAGAAGCCTTGTGGCGATCCATTCACCAAGACAGAGAATTTAGGAGTTGAAATACAAAAATATCAAATTGATCCATGCTTTGGAAAACCCAAATCGCTCCATACATTTAATCAAGAATCTCCAATTGACCTTGTCATAGGCTTTCTTGATATCCAATTTTATAATCATGCTGGATTGCTTATTATGCTGGATAGAATGTATCGCTTCCTGGGCTATGATTATCCCATCTAGAATTGATCTACCCGAGACAAAACCAGTCTGTTCCTCCCCAATTAGTTTAACTAAGACCTTTTTTAGTCTATTTGCTAGAGCTTTAGAGAGAATTTTGTAAATTGTGTTACAGAGAGCAATTGGTCTGAATTCATCCAAATTAATGACTTGTTCTTTTTTAGGTATTAACACTATGAAAGTATTGTTGATTTCAGTTAGAAATCTACTTGAAGCTCTTGTGGCCTCCAAAGCATCAGTGAGGTCTTTGCCCAAAATGCTCCAGCAATGAAGGAAGAAGCTTGGAGGAAAGCCATCCGGTCTTGGAGCTTTGTCTGGAGCCATTTGGGAGATAGTATGCCAAATTTCTTCTTCCTGAAAGGGTTTAGATAGCATCTGATTATCTGCATCAGTAATGATATTTGGGATGTTTTCCAATAACCCTTGTTGAATCCTGAAGGGAGATGAGATAGAACAATTGAGAAGCTGAGAGTGGTATCTGGTGATTTCTTTGATGATCTCCTTCTGATCCTCCATTATAGAGCCAGCAGCATCCTTGAGTTGAGAAATCCTATTAATGCCTCTCCTCTGTTTTGTACTTGAGTGAAAAAAATTTGTATTCTTGTCTCCTTCAGCTAGCCAAGACTCTCTAGATTTTTATTTCCAGTATATTTCTTCTTTAGCTAGGATATCTTCCCAATCCCTTAAGAGAGATTTTTCTTCTAAGTAACTATCATGGTCCAATCCCGATTGCATTATTTTTAGATTCAGATTCTCCAATTTTTGTTCAATCTCCAATTTTGATGCAAAGATGTCGTTAAAATGAGTTCTATTCCATATGAGAAGGTTTTTCTTGATGTATTTCAGTTTGGAGACAAAGCAGAATAACTTAGAACCTTCAACTTTGAAATCCTTCCACCATTCATCTATGAGCTCCAAGAAATTCTCCTCTTTAAGCCACATATTTTCAAATTTAAAAGGACATCCCAAGGGTCTGTTGGCCTCGAGAATGTTAAGTTGAATACGGAAGTGATCAAACCCTAAAATTGGGGTGATAGAGGCTTTTAAGTTAAAAGGGAATTATATAAGGTCTCCTTTAAATAGAAAATGATCTAGTTTTTCTGAGATGTTGAATATGCCCATTCTTCGGTTTGACCATGTGAAGGAGCCATTTTGCAGCTCCACCTCTATAAGACTCTCTTTTTGTAACCAATCCCTGAAATCATTTTGTGACTGAGAGGTTCTTAGAGATCCCCCTAATTTATCTGATGCATGAACTATAGCATTGAAATCACCCCCCACTATAAAGTTGTCCTTTGGCCATTGAGCAAAGCAATTAGAGATTTCTGTCCATAATTCTGCCTTCTTCTTGTGTGAAATGGGGCCATATACATTCACTGTATGAATATTTAAATTGGATTTGGTGCTAATTAGGTTCCCAGTTATCCAATTTGGTCCATGATCCATTGGAATGAAAGAAGAAAACCTGGGATTCCATAGAACCGATAAGCCACCTGAGGATCCTATTGCATCTACACTATGAACCTTCCAATCTCCTAAATTCTTGGCAAAGATTTCCAATTGCTCTTTATCCATCTTTGTTTCCTGTAGTAGAACTAATTCTGCTTTAGATGTTATGATACAACATTTGACCAAACACTGTTTGTTAGGGGCATTGAGGCCCCTAACATTCCAGGAGATGATTCTCATTGCAACTTGGGAAGGAACTTCCCCTTCCCTACATTAATGTATGATGTTATTTTGGTTTGATCTGATTCCTCACCAACTTCCTTCCTGAGTGATGCATTAGATTTCCTTCCTCTCCCCTGCTTTTTGATCTTTCCACAATCCATGTGACAGTCTAGAATAGATTGCACTAGTCCTAGGTTGTTGCGTTTTGGTGAAAAATCTTGTCGGTGATCTTCCTTTGATTCTTCTTGGGTGAGCATTGAGATGTCTATTAGTCTTTCTTCATCCTCAATAAAATCCTCATCTAGAAGCCTTTCCACATATGCTAACTTCTGAGTATCCCCGGTTGGTTGTACTAATGTTGTATCACCAAAAAATCATAAACTGCCTGAAGTTTAGGGGAGATCTGTGTTTCCTCATACTCTTGAGAAAGTACGCCTCTATCCGATTGTAGATTATTAATTCTAAGGTGATCCATATTTTCTTCTAATGGTTTGAGATTAATTAACCCTCCTTCGACTCTAAATGTGGATGAGGTTTTCTCCATTTGAGGGGCTAGCAACTTAGTCATCTCTTTTTGTTCTTTGAGTCTCAGTCTGTAAGATGTTCTCCTTCCTGAGTAAGAAGAAGATGGTGAATCAGGAGTTTGAAGGTTAACCCCTTGAAAGGTTGGTGAAGAAGATGTTGTGGCCGGACTTTTTGTTTTGGTTGAGGCTTTGAGGTCACATAACTTAATCTTAAGAATGTCATCTTCTTCTGTTACTTCTTCTGCATATAAGTTTTCCTTTTCCAAATCAATTGAGGATGCCGGCTTCTCCAACAACATCTCCATTGGCTGCAGGGGTCGATCTGAAGATTCCTCCTTGCTCATTACTTGATATGCTATTTCCTTTATCAAATCCAATTGGACTTCTGATACCCATTGAAGAATGATTTGCTATAAAGTTAAAGGATTGAACTTGAAAGGCTTTAAGAAAATGATCTTATGCAAGGGAAAAGGTGAAGATGCTTCGGGAAAACATCGAAAACCTAGAATCAAGGGAGAAATATGAGGCAGCGCTGGGTCCTGAAGACTCTTGAACGAAAGAGTATCCTAGCAACTATTGGAAGCCTTGTCTGGGTAAGTTATTGCAAGACCATGTTGATGGGGTTGTTTTACAAACCTGTGCATGACCCAACCTAACACTCGGATAAAAGACTCCAAGACCGTTGACTCTTCCCAGCTTGAATGGCCTCCTCGAGCATTGTGGTTCCGCAACTGTTCTGAAACTTCTGTAACTTCTGAATGTAAGTCTCCGGCCATCTCCATTTCTTGATGAGAAAATGAGAGATTGGTATAAGCTTCTTGATCTCTTGCCAAACCTGAATGGAGCTCCCTGATTATTTTATCCACCTCCATCTCCTGGTGTCTTTTCTCAGATATGGGAAGATTCTCAACCCCTTGGGTAATGAGTTGAATCCAATTGCCTTGTTTTGAAATAATTTTAATTGAAGCAGGGAATTCCCGTTCTAGACTTGCAAGCAAACATATCTTCACAGAAGCAGAAGAGCAGTCTATGTGATGGTCGAGATAAATTCCTATTTTATTAGCCAGGATATGAATGATCTCTTTTCCTCTGTATTCCATAGGTAAGTTTTGTAGTGTGATCCACTTGGGTATGAACCTGATGACATTATCCTTGCTATTGAAGTTGGTCATCCAGTATTGCATATGTAGACCCTGCGATTTGTAGAACCATTTTTTATTTCGAAAAACCTTGTCTCGAGACAATTTATCCTCAAAAATGACCAGAAAATATCCTAGTTCATTATCTAAAGAGTAAATCTGGACAGAATTCGACCAGTTTGTAGATACCCAACTATGGAATACACCATATTCCATGTTGATTTCCCAAAATTTGCAAATGATTGCGTATTTGAAGAGGTATGCCTTCCTCTCAGCTAGCATTTCCTCCGGAAAGGTGATCGAAGGAGTTTGGTCCCTTGTTGATACTGGCTTCTCCATTGCAATATGTAAAGAATCTACCTTATTGCCTTCCCCATCCTAGTCCAATGGAGCTTCATTGAATCCCTTTCGGGTATCTTCCTTGTGGATTGGTCTCCAAATCTGAAACCGTTTTTTAGAAGTTCCCCAACTCTGGAGATTCCGGTTGAGGTTCCCTAATAGGGCAAGTCTTCTTCTATGAATCTTCCAATAAGTGTCCGTCCAAGCTTTTTTTGGCAGAGGAGGATTGATCGGAATGCCCCTTGAAGATGTTGGGAATATGGGTATTAAGTTGGGATTTAGAGTATTGTCTCTCCCTAATGCAAGGTTGAACCCATTTTTTGAAAACTTAAAAAAAGACCCATTTTTATTATGGGATCCCCTATGCAGATGGAACTCCGTTTTATTATGTTGGAACGGTTGAGTTTTGATGTATTGATGAGAGTGACGTACCTGGGAGATTCCCTGCTTGTCGCGGTCTGCATTCCAATTCTTCTCCCGGGTGTGAGGCCATCGACTTCTCTGGTATGTTTCCTTCTTCCTTTCTGAGGGCCATTTTCCCTTCCATCTCTGGTATCTTTTCTCCTCATGGAAACCGTTAGTGTATTTGCGAAAGCTTGCAACGGTCGCCATTGACATCTTTAACATCATGTATGCACTTAAAATAAATATACAGGCAGTCAGCCATGCCAAACAAACAATAATCTGCTTATATTGATAGAATTTTAAATAACTGTAACAATTTAATCATAACTTATATAACTAGATTGTGTTCATTAAAAGTGAGTAACTATAGAGAATTTTGTCCAGCAAAAGATAAAAGTAAAAGTATATACCAGCAAAGAACAAGGAAAACCATGGCTAGGACCCAGTTATCATTTTTGCCAATGGGAACACAGCATATCCAACCGCCTGCAACATTTATTATGATTTGAGCCAAAACAAGCATAACTATAGCCAAAGCTCCAATTTGTGCCACTCGTTTGTTCAGCTCCCAAACGTTGCATTGAAGACTCTGCAGATTCATATTAGATTTCCTCAAATTAGACCAATATACCATTCTGTAACTTAATCAAGAAAACTCCTATATTCCTCTAGTTTTTAACACAGGGAAGAATGATTTCAGCAATAATAACTTACTGCCATGTTCTGCCTGACTTCAGCAACCATGGCCATAGAAGCAGAGAGGAAACCTAACAATACCACCAAAGCAGATATTGCTTTCTGCATTGTCTTCATTTTCACTACTGTCTTCAATTTTTGTAACACAACTAATCTTGCAAGCTTTTGATACTTGGAAACTATGAATACATTCTAAAACCTCCCTTGCACACATTTATACAAACTTTCACTTTCAAAGGAAAAGTATCAAACATTACAGACAAATTTGTAGCTCCTTTAAAAGGAAATAATATGGATTTGAATTGAATGGTTGAGAATAAATGAAAAGCTGGATGGAAAAAGTTATGATTATCTTCTCATTGAATTGAAAAATCTATTTATCCATTTAAAAACAAACACCATAGACAAAAATACAAAAGCTACACATTGTATAAGCAGATTGCTACGTTAGATAGATAGGAACTCTACTGTTTTTTCTCATTGTTGTTATTCATTTGTATTGTATTTTTTATGTTTTGCATTGTAATATCCAATGTTACAACTGTAATCATTGTGTTAAAGATCCTGAGTCCATCATTGATTTTATCGATAAAAAGAAGCATTTAGTCCTATATGTTTAGGGTTACATGGATGCCAATGCTCATCCCACCATGGCTTAAAAGAGTCAACAAATAAATAAAGAAAAATATATTGCGAGAATGAAAGGTTTATTGATCTTAACTTGCTTCTTGGTTGCTGCTCCTCCATCTATTATTGCATTTTTGGGGTTAAATTATTTGCATTGTGAATGCTCATTTGTTTTAACACGATTCTTGGTTGCTTCTTTCATATTTATATTTCTAGTTTCACTCTTTTGTTCTTGTATTTATTTCTATTTTTTCTCTTCTATTCTTGTATTTTATAGTTCAAGTTGAATGGTGACAATTGGTCATTTAAAAACATTCAACAATTGATCATTTAAAAGAAGTTTTTAAGTGTATTGTTTGTCTTTTATCATATAATGGGTATATATTTCTAAATTATTAATATTAATTTTTTATTTGTTAAGTAAAATATCAAATTATTTTTTAATATTATTTAATGGATTGATTTTGTTTTATATTTCTAATTTATTTTTATTTTTATTAGTATCTATCTTCATGTTTATCTACAAAAGTGATTAGTTTCTATTTTTATTTTTATTATTAGTATTTAATGTTGATTTTAATTTTGTTGGCTTGAATGTCATTGAAATAAATGATATCAAATTGAAGAATACAACCGTACCTAAGAATCAACATTAGTAATTGTCCTTAAAAAGAATAGTAAGTGGGAGTATGTGTGGATTATACACAACTGAACAAAACCACTAAGAAGGATTATTTTTCCTTGCCATTTATTGATCAAGTTCTTGATAACCTTGGCTGGTAGTAGTTACTACTCTTTTCTGGATGGTTTTAGTGGGTACAATTAAATCCAAGTAGCTTGAAGGATGAGGACAAAATAACTTTTTGCATGTCCTTGGGGTACATATGTTTATAGAGATCTCCCACTTGGACCCTATAATGTACCTACAACATTTTAGAGAGTTGTACTTTGCAGACTTAACTACCACATATGTGGATGTATATATGGATGACTTTATTGCTTATTAAAGAATGTCTGATGAAGCATTTGATAGTCTGAATAGAATTTTGACGTGGTGTAAGAATCATAGGTTGTCTTTAAATCATGAAAAATTGAAATTAATGATGAGTGGGGGGTTGTTTTGGGTCGTCATATTCTAAAAGAAGGCATCAAAGTAGACCCTGAAAAGGTTGAAATTATCCAGCAAATTTCAATCCTAAAAACTTAAAATGATGTTAGAAGTTTTCTTAGACATGCATGCTATTATAGAAGATTCATTGAGGGATTTAATAAAATGGTTGGACCAATGTTTACACTTCTCAAAAGACAGAATCTGTATGGAGGAGGATGATTATTAAAATTATTATGAAGCTATCAAACAGGTGTCAACTATTTCACCTATTATTAGAGGACATGTTTGGGGAGAACCTTTTAACATCCATGTTAATGCATCAAACTTATGAATTGGAGAAATATTGAGCTAGAAAGATGAATAGAGCTATGCATGCAATTAACTATATCAGCAAGAATTTGAGCCCAATAAAGAGAAATTACACTATAGCTAAAAAGGATTTTTTTTAATTGTTGCGTATGTAATTAACAAGTTTAGATATTATACTAGGGTGACCCCACAATAGTGGGTTACAATTTTTTAGAGATGCTGATTTTTGTTGAAATAACACATTTTTAATAAAATATGATGATTTAAGCCTTGAGAGGTTCCATTTGAATGAATTAATTACAAATAGTTAGCTCAAAGCCTCTTAAATTAAAAAAATATTGATATAACATTTATACTCCTCATTAGTACCTACAATGGAGTCTCCCTCGCACCTATTAAAATATTGACAAAAAATCACTTTGACCTTATCTTTTGGTAGATCAAATGAATCCATTTGAAAACCCTATCTATGTAGTAAGGTACTACTAAGAAAAATCTTTCCAATGATTATAATGTTAATATATATTAAGTTTATTATGACTTTGTATTTTTAGTTTTACTAAACATAGATAATTCACTGTATGTCTACCTCTATGTTTGACACTTAAAGAAAAATAAAAAATGAGAGAGAAAAAATTCTAAAAAAAATCTATGCCCTAGGTATTGAAGTTCTCTTTCTATCAAAAAAAAATGAAATTGGACAAATACACGATATAAGTTATAAGCTATGTAGTCAAGGTATGTCAAAATTACAATTTGGTCAACTTCAAACATTAATTAAATATGAAATAATTATGATAATGTCATAAAACTAATTGCATGCCCTCTGTATAGATGTTATAAAACTAAATTCAAAATAATCACATTGATATCTATTTTAGAAAAAATAAATTATGCTTTATGAAAATAATGTAACTCTTTGAAAATGACATTTTCGGCAACATACCAGTTTTTGTGGGAGAAAGAAAAAACCATTCAAATCAATTCAAAAAAAAAAATTAAAAAAAAAATTTATAATCTAGATAGAAAATCCTAAAAGACTCTAATTTACTTCATCTTCTAATTTCAAATGGTTTAACAATAATATGCATCTGAATCTAAATTCTGTTTTCAAAATATAGAGTTCAGTGTCCATTCAGGCAAAAAAGTGTAACCCACTATTGTGGGTTCACCCACTATTGTCTATAAAAAAAATTCCATACTAATCATGCAACCATTAGGTATTTGCTAAATAAAGTTGTAGTAAATAGATAAATTGTCAGATAGTTTCTCTTATTGCAAGAATTTGACCAAAGTGACCTAAGGAGATTTTGAGACATGTTTTAGAAAGCCTTATGTTAGAATGATTTTATAATAATTGAGAGGGGGGTGAATCAGTTATCCTCAGGTCCAGATGTACCAATTTAACTTTCTAGCTCTTCAACAAACTTAGATCTAATCAATAATTCACTCGGTCTCTATAGCATATATCAGTTACATAAAACTTGCAGTCCACTGTCCAAAAGTAATTAACTTGCAAAATATAAAACCATTAACAACATTCACATCAAATAACACTCATGCAAGTATAACACCTGGATTTAACATGGAAACCCAATTTGAGAAAAACCACTTGTAACATGTTGTACTGATTTTCACTCTTTTGAAGTGAGCTATGTGAGAATCCAACCCAGTTAAAAGTTTACAATACACACTATTAGGTGTGACCCTATTAAAGGATTTAATCACCCTATTAAGAGTGGTCTGGTTAGAGGGCTTAAGAACATTCCATCAGAATGTCACCTTGATTAAAAGGTTTACACAATGACTTTTAGGTCAAACTTGATTAAAGTATTTAGACTGATACAATGGTTAGAAAGTAACAGTAGGTTCTAATCTAAAATATACAACTCACTTTGCAAATACAGATCCAATTCGCTCATATGTTGATTTACTGACTGACCTCCATTTCCATCTCCATCTTTGAACTTCTCATAATTCTCTTCAAGCAATCACCACAACTTTGTTCATCTCTTTGCAACTTCACCTTATCCTTCTGCTTAGATTCATCAATCAATAACATCAACCTCTTCCACTCTCTCTATTTAACCTCATAATTAGGTCATCCTTATACCTCCTTGATTAGGTAGATTAATCTTTTGTTGCTTAATCTCTTTCATAGATCTTAGGTTTAGGTCAGATTCATTGAATCTTTCCATCATTTTGTTTTCCTACTTTCCTTCTAGATACATCTTCAAAATTCTCTTTGAATCCATAAGAAAATATTTTACCATGCATTAAATGCTCCATTTCATTCATTAATAATTTCAATATGTTTTACATATCCCAAGAATTCAACTATGTCAGCTGGGATTCTCAATTCTTTCACAAACTATAAATTACTGACACTCGGTCAATACTGTATTCATCTCCTCGGTCATTACTAGATATCTTGGTCATCACTAAAATAATCCTCTCAACAAACATTGTCTTTGCTCGATTAATTATCTGTCGCTCAGTAATTACTGATGCTTGGTCAACACTAGATTTTCTCAGCATATACTAACGCTCGGTCAACACTAGCATCACTTGGCTTAAACTAGATTTCTTCACTTTTGCTCGGTTAAGCCTATGTTTCCGGTCTTTCTTCTTCATTTGGTGTAAAAGATAAACAACACATTACCTCATCAATGTGCCAACTAATCAAGTACCCATTGAAGTATCACATAGCTCAACCTTTCATTAGGTCCTCTTGTTATCTCCTCTTTTCAAATCCTCTTCATCAATTAAAATATATGGCACTTTACTAGATAGCAATTGTCTTACCAATTAAGGTTTGACATCAATGACAATATAACAATTGTTTCAATTGTAGTTTCCAACAATTTCTTTCTTTGGCATTGATGGCAACACCACATGAACACCACATGATTTACTATACAATCCAAAATATTTGTGCATCAAATCTTCATTAATATCCTTAGCTTCATTCTAATTCACATCCAAGTACCAGCTCCCTCTTGGATAAATTTTTCTTTGACTATTCACTAAATCTCTTTCATGTATCTCTCCCTCAGGTTATTGAATCTCTCCCTCAATATTGTATCTCTCATCTGTATCTCTCCCTCTTTAACAACAATGCCAAAGAAACTTGTATCTGTCACTTACATCTTTACCATGTAGATGTCTTCATGTCAGTTCTATATGTTTTATACTCCCTCTTTCATCTTTCTTATGACTGATTAACATCTTTTGCTTTACTTCTCACAACTCTAGGCAACTCCTAAAGTGTGACCTCTTCTGCATCAATTTGTCAGATATTCTGATTAGCACATTTGATTTAGTGCTCCTATATGTTTCTAAGTAGCCTCAGTTAGGGGATTCACCCATAATTTACCTCTAAGGTATTCATGAACATCTTTAGGTAATGCATTTGTGAATATATCTGCTAATTTTTTCTTTGTATTCACATATTCCAATCTCACTTCTTTGTCTTGAACTAACTCTCTCAAGTAATGATACTTGATAGAAATATGTTTAGTCTTAGTGTGCATAACATGACTTTTTGATATGTTAATAGCACTTGTGTTATCACATAAAATAACAACTGGCTCAGTGATTTCCTCCTTCATACCTTTTAACAATTGTTTGATCCACACTAAATTTGAACAATTCACTACTCCTACTACATATTCAGCTTATGTTGTAAATTTGGAAATGCAGTTTTTTTTCTTACTTGTCCAAGAGACTAATCTCTTTCCTAGAAAGAATGTGCCACCACTTGTACTCTTTATGTCATCCACATTTCCTTCTCAATCTGCATCAATGTAAACTTTTAGTTCAAACTTATCATTCTTCTTGTAATACAATCCATAGTCCTTTGTTCCTTTTAGATATCTCAATATCCTTTTCACTGCCATCATGTCACTCTCTTTAGGATTTACAAAAAATCTTGAAATAATCCCAACTGCTAGGGAAATATTTGGTCTTCTATGATCAACATATTGTAGCTTTCCAATCATAGATCTATACAGGGTTTGATTGACTTTAGTTGTATCATTAATTTTTTATTTTTTTTGTCCAATAGCCATAGATGTACTTACTAGTCTAGAATCTTCCATATTAAAAGTTTTTACTATCTACTTGGCATACTTAGATTGAGTAATATAGATACCTTTCTTCATCTAATAAACTTGAAAACTTACAAAGAATTTGATCTCACCAAACATAGACATTTCAAATTCATTTTGCATCTCATTTGAAAAGGTTTGACATAGAGTATCTTGTCCTCCAAATATTATATCATCAACAAAGATTTTAGCTAACAAAATCCCTTTACCTTTTTCAATCTTCAAATAAATATTTCTATTGTTATTTGTCCTTACAAATCCAATCTTTATCGGATAATTATGCAATCTCTCATACCATCCTCTAGGGGCTTGCTTTAATCCATACAATGCCTTATGTAGTTTACAAACCATATTCTTCTTTCTTGGGTCAAAAAATCCTTCTAAATGTTCAATGTATACTTCTTCTTCCAATATCTCATTCAGAAATGCAAATTTGACATCCATTTGATATACTTTGAATCAAGTTTATATGCTTCATATGCAAGTAGAGTCCTCACTCCTTTCCAATCTTGCAACTAGGGAAAATGTCTCCCCATAGTCAATGTCTTCTTCTTGTGCATATCCTTTGTATACCAATCTGGCTTTGGTCCTAGTGACTTATCCATGTTCATTTAGCTTATTTCTGAATACCCATTTTGTTCCAATAACATTCTTGTCTTCTAGTCTCGGCACTAGTGTCCAGGTTTTGTTCTTTTCTATCTTCTTTATTTCTTCATTCATGGCTTGTATCCAATCTTTATTTTCTAAAGTATCTTTTATTGTCTTAGGCTCAAATTCACATAGTAAGCATGTATGATCTTTCAACTTACTTCTTGTCATAGCTCCAGATTCTTTATCTCCAATGATTTTTTTAGGCTTACGATGTCTTCTTACATATTGTGTCAATGTACGTTCAGATTTCCTTTCTACTTGATCTTGATCTTCAAGTTCATCTTGTAAATTCTTTGACTCTTTTGATTTCTTGGCAGCATCCTCCTGATGCTCGGCATTTTCTTTTTGTGTCTCGGTAGATTCATGTTGTTCCTCGGCATCTGGTTTTGGTACATTACTAGCTTCTCCTTCTTCCATGTATACAAAAGATCTGTAATCTTCAGGTTCTTTCTTGCACTCAACTTCATTCTTTTTTGCATATTCATCAACTCTAACATTTGCACTTTCCATAATTTTTTTAGTGTTAGAATTCAAACACTTGTAAGCTTTGCTCTTAGTGGAATATCCTAAGAATATTCCTTCATCACTTTTAGCATCAAGTTTTTCATTCCTATTATCTTTCAGTATATAACATCTACTTCCAAAGACTTTAAAATATTTCACATTAGGTGCATATCCATACCATAACTCAAAAGGTGTAGCATTTGTAGCTTTCTTGATTTTTACTTGGTTCAAGGTATAAACAACTATATTTATAGCTTCTCTCCAGTACTTTTGTGCAACATTCTTCTCTATCATTAGTGTTCTAGCACAATCCATAATTGATCTATTTCTTCTTTCTGCTATACCATTTTGTGGAGGTGTCCTAGGTGTAGACATCTGTCTCTTTATTCCTCTATCATTGTAGCATAAATTGAACTCATTTGATATAAAGTCTCCTCCTCGATCAGATCTCATACATTTTAAGTTTTTACCTATTTCTTTTTCAAATTTTGTCAAATACCACTTAAACAACTGAAATGCATCAGATTTCTCTTTTAGAAACATCACAGTCATCATTCTATAATAGTCATCAACAAACAGAATGAAATATGAATCACCATAGTAACTTTACACACCCATAGGTCCACAATGGTCAGTATGAACCAATTCCAAAATATTGTCAAAAGTATAGGTCTTGCCCTTAAAACTAGACTTTGTCATTTTTCCCAATTGACACTATTTACACATCACATTATTAGGTTTCTTCAATCTTGGAAAACCTCTAACTTTCTTCATCTTACTAATATTTACCAAATTGTCAAATTTTACATGACACAACCTCTTATGCCATAACCATACATCATCGAATTATGCAAACAGACAAGTTTCTTTAGATAGGTCTAGATAGAACAAATTACCTCTTGTCTATTCTCCACTTCCAATTAGTTCACTAGTGGCATCAAATATTTTATCCTTTCTGTGATGAAATTCAACTTGTTAACCAGTATTGTTCAACTATGCAACATTCAACAAATTATAGTTAAGACCTTCAACCCAATAAGCATTATCACATGTGATCTTATCAGTTAATCTTATTGATCCTTTTTCTTTCACAACACATGGTGCATCATTACCAAACTTAACACTTCTACCTTTGTAATGATTTAGGGTCTCAAACTTACTTTTATCACCAGTCATGTGATGTGAGCAACAACTATCAATAATCCATTTATCACCTTTACTCACATATGAAATAAGTGTAGTTTTCTCATCTTCATCAGAATCATCTTTCATAGCAACATAAACAAATTCTATATCACAATAATCAGATTCACTAGTTTCACTATCAGTTTCCCCTTTAGCAATATAGAAATATTTCTTACCTTTTTCTTTGTAGTCTTTGTACCTTTGGTGATATCTATCATTTCTTTTGTCTTTGTACTTTCTTTCCCTTTGTTCATCCTTGTCAATCCTTTCAGGGCATCTTGCTACAATATGGCTAACTTTATTACATGAAAAATAGATTATAGGAAGTTTACCTTTGTATTTTCCTTTTGGACTCTCTATAGCCTTCTAGCCATAAGTGCATCAAGATCATCTAGATCATCATCAAAAGTGTCACTATCACTGTCAATGTTACTGTCACTGCTCACACATCTTTATTTTCCCTTCGTAGGCTTATGAAGAACCATTTGAGACTTGAATGCAAATTCAATATTGTGAATAGTGAAATTATCAAAATTAGATAGCTCAAAAGCAATAAGATTGCCAACAAGACTTTCCAAAGTTAGGACATTACCAGGATTACGTCTTGATTCTTGTATTGTAGAAACTCTAACAGCATAGATAGGAAGAAAAGTTCTCAACACTTTACTGATAACAGTTTCATCATCAATGTTTCCATTAGCTTCTCTAATAGCATTTACTACCTCCTTAATTCTACCACAATACTGAGCAACATTTTCACCTTCTTGCATTTTCATTTCATCAAACTTACCTCTCAAACTTTCAAATTTGGCTCTTAGTACATTTTTGTCCCCACCATAGATAGATGCTAGAGTGTCCCACATTTGCTTTGCATTAGTACATTCCTTGATGTCTTCAAATTCAGGATAGCTTAGGGTATATGCAATCTCCAACATTGCCTGATTGTGTTCTTGTTTTGGTTTTATCTCCTCGGCAGTCAAAGGTGCAATAGGTGTTACATATTCATTTTCCACATAGTATTTTTTTGAATCACCAATACCAGTTAGGTGCAATTTCATCAAACTCTTCCATACAAGGAAGTTCTCCTTGTTCAGCTTTGGTACCTCCTTTTTGTACATCTTGATCATTAGCTTCAAGTACCTTTAAAAAATTTCTCTACAAGCACCAACAGCTCTGATACCAATTGTTAGAATGATTTTAGAATAACTGAGGGGGGGGTGAATCAGTTATCCTCGGGTCTAGAGGTACCAATTCAATTTTCTAGCTCTTCAACAAACTTAGATCTAATAAACAATTCACTCGGTCTCTATAGCATATATCAGTTACATAAAACTTGCAGTCCACTGTCCAAAAGTAATTAACTTGTAGAATATAAAACTATCAACAACATTCACATCAAATAACATTCACACAAGTATAACACCAAGATTTAACATGGAAACCCAATTTGGGAAAAACCACTTGTAACATGCTACTGATTTTCACTCTTCTGAAGTGAGCTCTATGAGAAGCCAACCCGGTTAAAGGTTTACAAGACACATTGTTAGGTGTGACCCTGTTAAAGGATTTAATCACCCTATTAAGAGTGGTCTGGTTAAAGGGCTTAAGAACATTCCATCAGAATGTCACCTTGATTAACGAGTTTATACAGTGACTGTTAGGTCAACCTTGATTAAAGTATTTAGACCGATACAATGGTTAGAAAGTAACAGTAGGTTCTGATCTGAAATATATAACTCACTTTGCAAATATAGTTCCAATTCTCTCATATGTTTATTTACTGACTGACCTCCATTTCCATCTCCATCTCTTATCTACTTGAAATTTTTTTCAAACAATCAACACAACTCTATTCATCTCTTCACAGCTTCACCTTAGCCTTCTGCTTAGATTCATCAATAAATAACATCAACCTATTCCACTCTCTCTATTTAACCTCATAATTAGGTCATCCTTATACCTCCTTGATTAGGTAGATTAATCTTTTGCCACTTAATCTCTTCCGTAGATCTTAGGTTTAGGTCAGATTCATCGAATCCTTCCATCATTTTGTTTTGCTACTTTCCTTCTAGATACATCTTCAAACTTCTCTTTGAATCTATAAGAAAATGGTTTACCATGCATTAAATGCTCCATATCATTCATTAATAATTTCAACACATTTTACATATCCTGAGAATTCAACTATGTCGACTGGGATTCTCAATTCTTTCACAAACTATAAATTACTGACACTCGGTCAATACTATGTTCATCTCCTTGGTCATTACTGGATATCTTGAACATCAGTAAAAATTTCCTCTCGGCAAACATTGTCTTTTCTTGGTTAATTATAATTTTTCTCGGTAATTACTAATGCTCAGTCAACACTATATTTTCTCAGAATATACTGGCGTTCGGTCGACACTAGCATCACTCAGCTTAAACTATATTTATTCACTTTTGCTTGGTTAAGCCAATGTTTCCAGTCTTTCTTCTTCACTTGGTGTTAAAGATAAACAACACATTACCTTGTCAATGTGCCTACTAATCAAGTACCCTTTGAAGTATCACATAACTCAACCTTTCCATAGGCTCTCTTGTTATCTCCTCTTTTCAAATCCTCTTCATAAATCAAAAGATACGGTACTCTACTAGATACCAATTGTCTTACCAGTTAAGGTTTGACATCAATGACAATATAACAATTATTTCAATTATAGTTTCCAACACCTTAATGGGTATCTGAAACCCTATTTGGTTTGTAGATTTGAGTTGTCTATGAAAAGTTATGCACAACTTTGTCATTGGCCAGGGCTACTAGAGGTTTAGGCATGATTGGTTGAAGGGCATAACAGTTAATGAAATTGAGGGTTTTGAGATCCACCAACGGTATATAAATGATGCATTTGATTGATCCAAGATATTTATGAAATAGATCGAGTCTTGTGAATAGTAAAGCCCTTATTTGCTACTTTTAGCCTATAAGGAAAGGTGTCTTTATGAAGGAAAATTTATTTGTTAAAGAATTTATAATGTTTGGAGGGTATTGTGGGATTGATTTTGTCAAAGAAACATTGTGTGAAGTTTGCATATTGATAGTGAATTTGTTTCATATTTTGTGGATGGCCAAGAAGTGCCAAAAGGGAATAATTTATAAGTTCATTCCTAAACTTGTGTAATTGTACGATTGAGAATGAGTTGTGTTTGACCCCACACCTCTATAATAGGCATTGTGTTATGGTGGTGCCTCTATGCAATTAGATGAGAACTCTTTTGTGATGCCTAGTTTTGGCTATGGATGCTTCATTGTTTCTTTATGTGATAAGTTGAGTTCACCTAGTTATACTTCAATGGATATATGCTTGTATTTTATGATCATGTTGGACCTGACAGTCAATGGTGCCTTTTGGGTGATTTGGATTATTTTTTGATTAAGTAAAAATAGGATTTGAAAGGTCTTGAAACCTTGTATAAAAGCATCAAAAGATAAAGCATTGAAAGTCCATAATACAACTGTGGTGCCCCACCAAACAAGCCAAAGGATCCAACCATAGATCCTACCAAAAAGAACAACCCAAATGGTCACCGCAAAGGGCAGTCAAGATTTACATTTTTTCCCATCCTTATGTGAACGTAGGTTCATATCAAAAGGAGTGGAGGATTTAGATATCTTTCCCTTAATTTTTGTCCATCCATCCTCCATCTTACCGATAGCCTTCTGCCAAACCACATAAGAGCTAAAAGAGCCCACTAAAGGGCAAGTCACATCAGAAACCACTGAAGGGACAAGAATAGCACCATGACCATTCCCCATAACCCTCCTAGAAGAATAATTGATAATAGGATGCACAACTCCAGCAACCAAGACTGTATCAGAATCAGAGATAGCATGAAGAACATCCAAACCAGAGATAGCACCATGGGCAACAAAAACTATAGCACTAGAAGACAAGATCACTGAACCAGAAATAGCATCAATGATCTAGTCAGGGACAACAGTAGTCATAACCAAGGCTGCATTAGAGACAACATCAGGAGCTTCAGGGACATCATCAAAAGAAATAGAAGCAGCAACAGAAGCTCTAGCCAAAGCTTGATCAGTCTGAGGAGGGCAAGCATATGAACCCCCATCCTTAGAGACTTTACGAAGCGTATAGTGGTGGTCAGAAGCCCCCAACCACCAAGTAGGTGATTTCTTCAGTTTAACCTTATCAGATGAACACCGCGCAGCAAGATGGCCAGTATTGTGGCATTTCCTACACCTAAATAGAATTCCCTCATAATCAAGATTCTAAGTCCAAGAGCCCAAAGAAGAAGCCAAAGTGATCTTCTCAGGAAGATCCTTGGAAACATCAACCTCCACAAGAATACGAGCATATGTCATATTAAAATTTTTAGAGTCAAAATCCATCATTTGGAAATCCCCAATAGCCTCTCCCATAGATTCCAAAATAGAATCTAGCCAAAGATGAAGAGGAAGATTCAACAATCTTACCCATAAGGATATTTTATTAAAGGACTCTGAAAGAGGGTCAAACCCCTTATACTAGGGTTTGGCCATTAGGGGGAAGTGCTTCTCCCAGGTGAAACAACTATTACATAGAATAGTTTTCCTATCTTCAGCATTTTCAAACTTTACAATAAAGAAACCCCAAGCCACAAGGTATATCTGAACAACATCGGTTAAGATGGGTTCCCAATGCTTGGAAATTCAAGCATGCAAGTTAGAAAGAGAGGGCTAGAAACCCCTAAAATGAAAGATAGCAGCATTGGAAGAGAAGTCTTCCACATTTTTTAAAATCTCATATACCGTATCAAGATTAACTAGAATGGGTTTACTTACAAAAATAGGTTGCATAAGAGAAGAGGACCAGTATCCCCTCCACCTAGAAGAGGTAGGACCAGGGATACCCACTTCAAAGGTAGCCATATCAGCATAGGAAATTGTAGAACTAGCATATGCAAAGGCAGCAAACCCCTGAACCGCCAGAGCTCCAAACCCACCCGTCTGAGAAGGCCCAGGCACAAACGAACCCCTAGGTGCTATCAAAGCATGACCAGTGACAACACCAGCAGAATGAGCAGATGTGAGAGGATCACCAATGATAGCATGAGCGCCAGAACCGGATGCATTAGCAGAAGTTTTTTCAAAAAAATCCTAAGCGGGAGTGGGAGCGAGAGCGACCATGATTTAAATTATGTTATTGCATTAATAAGTTTCTTATTTTCCTATGCCCAGTTGTGAGGACCATTGTGTTGTGGCTTTTTGCATTTACTTGGTTTGGGATGTTGGACCTTTCGAGGTTATTATTGTGAGTTATGTGGACTTACTATATTTTTGGTGATTTAGATCTCCGCTCGATTCTATTATGATGTTCTATGATTATTTTCATGTATGATTTTGTATTGCCATAGTGAGATGCTCTTGGTTCAGTTCATTTTGTGGTCCTTACCAATATCATTGCTAATGTTAAATGATGATCTACCTCATTCATTTATATTCAATGACATTTTGATTATGCTTATCTTGAGATATTATTATTGTTTCACTAATGTATGTGTCGGTGGTCACTCAAATATTACACTTTACCATGTTTGGTTATTATCTATTAAATTCTATTAAATTCTTTAAATTTAAATGAAATATTTATTTATGATGTATATTGAGGATTAAATATGAAAAGAATGGTTTCGGAACATTAAAATACATACGAATGATTATGCCACTAAAACATCATCTCATTGGGTGCATTTTGGATTATTATATATGTTCTTTGGCTATTTATACTATGAGAAACTAGACTTGATGTGTGCATGTTTTAGTGAATGGGTACCAAACATCATATCCACATTGCTTCACAGGTTTTTGCATGTCTTTATCCTTGATATTGGCACTGGAGATATTTACATTGGTTGCCCCTCATATTTTAGCCAATATCATTCTTGTATCGGTGATTGCATTATTATATGTCTAGTTTTATATTAAGGAAAAAATAGGTTATGAAGGGAACCAAAACCCTTTACAAAGCATTTACAAAAGATATCTCCATGAAGCTCCACAAGATGAGATGTACCAAAAAGACAATAGGACTAAAAATAGATAGAAAAAGACAGACACATCCCCAACCAAGCAAAAAACCAACCAAAAGTCAGTGCAAAATAACTTACATAACAAATAGAGCTAACCTAGATATTTTTAAGGGTCTCAGCGACCTCCTCTTCCATCGGTTCCATCCTTTGAGTGAAACCTTTTTCAGATCAATGATATCTTGAGGTATGGTGGAGGTTTTCTTCTTAGTACTAGCTCTCTTCCTCTAACTAGGACCCATTATTTCCTCACACCCAACCTCCTTATCCTACTCAAGATCCAAAATGGACATATCCTGATGAAGTTTCTCTAGAAGAGCCACCAAAATTTTTATATTATCATCTAAGGACTTAACCACCTTGTGACTTTATTTCATTATCTTTCGTAGGGTGGGATCACACTAAGAAATCCTCTGGTTCATGTCTTCAATATTTTTGTTGAATTTTTCCCCGGTCTTTTCAATGACCTCTGCATTCTTAGTTAAACAATTGGTGATCACATCCTTCTCTTTCTTCGTCCAAAGATCACAAACTGAGGGATCAACGAAAATATTCTTAGGATCAACAAGCATGAAAAAAACCTCATGAACACCACCATCATTTACCTGCATATCCTCAAAATTTGAGGACATGGAATGATAATTCAAAGAGAGAGCTTTGATTTCATGGAACACCCACCTCACCAACATGAAAAAATTCACCGAACTCTTCTTTGTCATCTCCAAAACACCAAAATTTATCTCCATATTGGGATCAAAATCTTAGGGGTCAAACTCCTCAGAAGTAGCATTGGAGACACAATATTTATACTTCAAGGAATGATTCCTTTCAGACCCAATAGGTGAGAGGGAACCATCATGCTCTTGAGAGCTACCATAACCCACGAGAACTAGAACTTATCATTCCCTTTCTAAACATCTATATAGAATTATTTTCCCCAATAGAAAGAAACCTTTTCTCCTTGCTATAAATACTAATCACACTCTTGGCCAGGATAGGAGAAAAAAAATCTTTCTTAATAGTTCCCTTCCCTTTCTAAGCATCAACAAAACCTTTCCTTTAACTTCCAGTTAAAATATTTTTGGTAGGGAGGGGGGAAGCAAAATTCTTATCCACCAAGCCTTTCCCTTTATTCCACACCACTGACCCCTTCCTGGGATTAGTTTTAGGTTTTTTTCTAGCAGGAAGGGGCATTATCCTTGTCCTCTTCTATCTTCCAACCCTTGTTAGAAAAACCACCACTTCCTTCCACAATCTCCTTAACCATAGAGGGAGCCCTATGGGGACCATCAACATCCCTAGATTTGAAATACTCATAAATAAGAAACAGTATGCCTTGGTGTAATACAGGGTACTTCAGAGGGTTTTTCTTATGAGAAATTATACTATTATTAAGAGAGAAGGGAAAATAAAATGGGAAAGAGATAAGAATATTGTGTCTGAAGTGATTCAACATTACCACGTGATAGATGTAAACCTTGGTAAATCTCCCATCCAAAGTGAAATACTCCATGATAGCCTTGAGTAGCTCATGCCAAATTTCCTTAATCTTCTCTAGTTCAAAGTAAGAATTGTTACCCTTAACCAGAGCTTCCTCTTCCTCCTCGGTTTTGCGAAATTTCTTCACTGCTTCATCTAACAACTTTTTATCTTTAAAAAACTTAATACCCTTTGAAGAGTGACCAGTAATCTCGATCACCAAACTCTTATCAACCACCACATTATTTCTAAATAGACTAACCTTCCCATTCCTCCACTCCTAGACAAAAATCCTCATAACTTTTTCATCGTAACCATGGATTCTTTCAAGGTACTGAGTCACGCCACCTTTTTATAGCCGATACCAAATAATAGCATTTATCCTCCAAACATCACAACTCACAGGATCCATTGTTCTCAAATTGGCACTCGTATTTACAACAAAATGGAAGTGAAAACCAATATTGAGAAATAAACGACTAGTAAACAAAAATCCAACAATCCTAATTTTAAAAAAATCACCCAAAAATCATGTGAGTACATGAAGGCATTAATGACACCTAGGTTGCTCAATCAGTTTCCACATCTAGAAATAATAACATCTTTATTAATTGTTATCTTCATGATTAATAGACAAGTTTCTCATTCTCCTATGTATGCGATAAAATCTAAGGAGAGAAGTAACATCATTTCCCAAAGTTTTTCCCCTTCTCATATTTTAATTTCCTTAGTTGTGACCCCAAGGTTAGCCAAACAGTCAACCACAATGTTTCTTTCTCTATAGGCATGAGAAATATAGCACTTCTCAAAAGATCAATTAATATCTTTAGACTCCTTAATAATATTGTCAATATTCTAGAAACCAACATTTTTCCTTTTTAAATAATTTATAATATTATTCTAGTCTCCCTCAATTTAGACCTTTCTGCAATTTAGATGCCTAGAAACCTTCAAATTTTGGTAAGCACCTATGGATTCGACAAGGTGATTAGACTAAGTTCCCAAGGGAAGTTCCACCACCACAATATGTTTCCATACTCATCTCTGATCACTCCCCCACACCCATCTGACCTCGAGTTCCCCTTAGCCACCCCATAAAAATTAATCTTCACCCAACCACAAGGAGGATAAAGAAAAATCAAACCCTCTCTATTCTTCTTTGCTTTACTCATAGGTTTGTAAATATAAATTTTAATATGCCACTCCTTATAAATTATGAGATCCCCATCATTGCACTAGATCCTTGGCTTCAAACTAAGTTTCTCAACTAAAACATTAGTATTCTCCATAATATCCCTACCAATTTTCTCAGAGACCACCCTCGGGAGTAGAGCAGCATCCTTGAAAATCTTGTTATTCCACTCCTTCTACACATCCCTTGAATCAAATGTGGGAAAATAAAAGACCACAACACCTTAATGACAAAATTAGAAGAGGGAAAACACCATTGGTCAAAGAAGTCTTGGATTGACTCAAGGAACACCCAAATAAGATTCCACCTCTACATTATTATGACCCATATATTGTTATGAATAATAGTCCACAATACAACTAAGAGGGGGGGTGAATCAGTTGTATAACAGAGTATTAAACTTTAAACTTTAAGCTCCACAATATCAGATCCAATGAACACAATGAATGCCATCACAATAACACAATATTTTGGTTTCGGGGAAACCCTATTAAAGGTAAAAACCTCGGTGGGAATTAGCACCCACAAATGATGTACTGTGAGTATAGTTATCCTTGTTAGAAGATATAGCCTTGTTAGGATATTATTGAAACATTACAGTACATAGTCCTTGTTAGAGGACAAACCCTATTAGGATTCAAGAACAAAAAAGAGGGCTCACTACCCAAGCCTCATGGCCCAAAGAAGGTTAAAGCCACTTTCAGAACTCACTAGTTCACAACATGTGTATATAAAGAAATACATAATCTTTTGAATTATTTGCCAGCAACTATCTTTTCTTGATCAGTTCCAATGAAGTCCACCAGTAAACCTTTTCTCTACATACAACAGACACAAGCTCGCAGCTTTTCCAACTTCTTTATATTACCTATATTACATCCATATCTTTTCCAAAGAAAAGACTACATATATACCTTATTACAATTTACCATGATCAGGTCGGCCCATGAGGCTTTCCTAATTACAAACTATTACATAAACCCTTTCTAAGATACACACGGTATCTAAGACAAGTCTACAATCATTACATTACAACAATTAAGGACTGACATCATTAATTTGTGTTCACCAAACAAAACACACACTTCATTTCCTGAGTCATCTTCACAGTAAGTCATCGCCAGAATACATGCCATAGATGACATCACCAATCATTCCATACCTTGCACTGACCAATGAACATTCTTTAGTACCCTGTCTAACATCCTTCAAGCTCGCATACCTTGAATCCAAATCCTCTAAAAGATATACCAAAAACCCAGAGATTCACTTTGTCAATTCTCACTGTCACAGTCCAGTGACCAGTCTTCATTAAAACATTTGTACCTCTCTCAATATGAAACATCTAATGATGTGATCTTAGATATAAGATCACAACATCCACCTGAACTCTCATCTGACTTCACAACATTTGAAACATTCGTACAGTATCTGTACATTGTGATTACCAGTTTGGTTCCTTCATAGAAACATATGTTGACATCAATGAAAAAACACAAATGACAATAGTATGAGTTCTCATTCAGTAACGTACTGATTAAACATATTAAATGTCTTAATCACCTCCCATACATTAGCAATATCCAACAATCTCCCCCTTTGGCATTGATGTCAACATATGGGAAAATCTTATCCCAAAGTTATATCAATCCAAAGTCCTGTAACCAAACAATCTTCTCATACAGTAGATATTTTCTCATAGCAACACTCCCCCTTTGACAACAATGGCAAATGGTTCCATGAGGATTTTGGCTACCTTTACAGATAAACTTTCTTATGTGATCACTCCCCTTGAGGAGTAGATCCCTACATCCAGTCTAGATAGTGATAAGGCTCTGAATACCTATGGATTGATGCACCTTTGCATCATTTAGTTCTGACTAGGAGAGGCTTGAACCCCTAGCATACCTCTGATATATTCAAAGGTATCTTTTGGTAGTGTCTTTGTGAAGATGTTTGCAATCGGTTCTTTTGTACTAATATATTCTAGTTTGATTTCCTTTTCGGCCACCTTGTCTCTCAAGAAGTGATACTTGATAGAAATGTGTTTATTTTTAGAATGCATCACCGAATTCTTTGACATATTTACTGTACTAGGTGTTATTACAATGGATAAACATAGGCTCATCAAAATTTATTCCAATGTCTATCAGCATTGTTTCATCCAAACAATCTGAGTGCACTGTATAGCAACAACAACATATTCTGATTAGGTAGTAGATTGTCCTATACAATCTTGTTTCTTACTTAGCCAAGAAACCAGCTTTTTCCCAAGGAAAAATGCACCACCACTAGTACTTTTTTTGTCATCAATATTTCCTGCCCAATCAGCATCAGTATAAGCATGAAGTTTAAAGCTATCATTTCTTTCATACCATAAGCCATAATCTATGGTTCCTCTTAGATACCTTAGTATCCTTTTCACAATAGCTAGATGTGTTTCTTTAGGTTCTGCTTGATATCTAGCCACAATTCCAACAACATTAGCAATATCTAGTCTGGTGTGAGTCAAATATTGTAATCCTCCAACCATTGATCTATACAAAAGTCTGAAAAACACACTTTGAGTCATCATCAATTGTTAGCTTATTGCCAGTCACCATAGGTGTTCCTACTCGTTTACAATCTTCCATTCCAAATTTCTTAAGCAATTCTTTGAGATATTTAGTCTAAGAAATAAAAATACCATTCTCATTCTGAGTTATTTGTAGTCCAAGAAAAAATTTCATTTCACCTATCATGGACATCTCAAATTCACTTTCCATTTCTTTAGCAAATTTCTTACATAGATCATCATTACCTCCAAAGATAATGTCATCCACAAACACTTCTACTATCAGGATTCCATCTTCGGTAGTTCTTAAATACAAATTATTGTTTGCATTACCTTTTTTGAATCCAATTCCAAGTAGATACTTGTCTAACCTTGCATAGGAGCTTGCTTTAGCCCATACAGGGCTCTCTTCAATTTGCACACCATGTCTTTATCTTTGCATAAAGGAAATCCATCTGGTTGTTCTATATAAACTTCTTCAAGATCTCCATTCAGAAATGCAGATTTAACATCCATCTAATATACTTTGAAGTTTTTATGTGCAACATAAGATAGGAACAATCTTACTGCTTCTATTCTAGCAATAGGAGCAAATGTTTCTTTAAAGTCTATGCCTTCTTGTTGTGAGTATCCCTTACACACTAGTCTTGCTTTGTTCCTTACAACAGTTGCTTCTTCATCCATTTTGTTTCTAAAAACCCATTTTTTCCTATTATATTTTTATTTTTAGGTCTAGGAACTAGTTCCCAAGTATTATTCTTCTTTATCTGATCCAATTCTTCTTTCATAGCATTTATCCAAGATTCATCTTTAAGGGCTTCATCTATAGTTTTTGGCTCAACTTGAGAAATCAAACAAATTTCTTCTCTAACTTTTGATCTGGTTAGCACTCCCTGACTGGTATTGCCAATAATTTGATTTTCAAGATGGTTATTTTTTACATGCCTTGGAGTTTTAGGAGTCTCGGTAGTCTTTCTTGTACCAGCATCACAAGCCTCTTTTTCACTTTCTTCCTCAACAAGTTATTCTTCTTCTGCAGCAGTAGTAGTTTCTTTTATCTCTAAAATATGATTATTGTCATACATTCTTTCTTGTATCTGAAACTTCTCATCTATTCTTACATTTTTACTTTCAATCATCTTCCTCAATCTCAGATTGAAACATTTGTAAGCCTTACTTTTAATAGAGTAACCAAGGAAGATCCCTTCATCACTTCTAGCATCAAACTTCCCTATCTCATCATCCCTCTTGATATAACATTTAATACCAAATATTCTGAAATATTTTATAGTAGGAGTATGATCAAACTATAGTTCATAGGGAGTTGTACTTGTACCTTCTCTGATTTGAATTTTGTTCAATGTGTATAATGTCGTTCCAATAGCCTCTCTCCAATGTACATACATTTCCTTCAATCAACATTGTCCTAGCAGCATCAAGTATAGTCATGTTTCTTCGCTCTGCTATCTCATTCTGTTGTGGAGTCCTAGGAGCAGATGTTTGTCTCTTTATCCCATGCTCTTCGCAATATGAATTGAATAAGTCTAAATTAAATTATCCACCTCTATTTGACCTTAAACACTTGATCTTTAAACCTGATTTATTTTCTACTTTTGCTTTGAATGACTTGAATTTATCAAATGCTTCAGATTTTTCTCTTAAATAAGTAACCCACATCATTCTAGAAAAGTCATCAACAAAGAGTATAAAATACCTTTCACCATAGTATGACTTTGTTCTTGTAGGTCCACATAGATTTGTATGTACCAGATCCAACTTTCCCTTTGATGTATATGATTTTCTTTTATGACTGCTTCTAGTCTACTTTCCAATAACACATTCTCTGCATATAGTGTTAGATGGTTTCACAATCTTCAGTAGATCTCTTACTGCATTGGCCATACTTGCCTTCACAATGTTATCAAAATTAACATGATAGAATCACCTATGCTATAACCAACTATCAACTACCTTCACAACAAAACAAGAGGCTCTAGATGTGTTTAGTTCAAATACATTACCTCTAGATTTTGAACTGATAGCAATCAATTTTCCTTCCTTTCTTCTGATAAAACATTTACCATTAACAAAACTTAACTGAAAATCTTTATCCATTAACTGTCTGACACTCAACAAATTATGTTTCAATCCTTCAACAAGTAGTACATTGTCTGTATTAGTTTTTTCATCCAGAGTAATGGATCCTACTCCTATGATGGATTTAGGGAGATTGTCCCCAAACCTCACAACACCTCCATCATAATTTACTAATTTAACAAACTTGTTCTTATCACCAATCATGTGATGAGAACAACCACTGTCAATTATCCATTTAGTTTTCTTGTCAACATGAGATACTAAGGATTTTTCTTCATGTACTGGTTCATCTTTGATAGCAACAAATCCAATCTCTTCATAGTCTAAATCATCATCATCAAAGATTCCTTCACTAGAATAATAACATTCTTTGTCTCTTTTATTTTTTTCATAATCAGGTTTGTACTTAGAAACTCTTGTAGGACATCTAGATGCAAAATGACCTACCTTATTACATGAAAAACATTTCAGGGGTAACTTGCCTTCAAACTTTCCCTTACCTCTTTTTTCTCTTCTAGAAATCAGTGCAACAAGTTCATCCATGTTTCTTTCTTCTTCCATTATCTTTTCCCATTCCTCAGCATACTCACCAAGCTCTTCTTTTAGGTCTTCTTTGCTTGTGCTCGAAAGTGCAGATAATTTCTTGTGTGTGGATGCCTTAAATGCAGATTCAACTTTAGGTACAACTTCTCCTAATTTTTCAGCTTCAAAAGTAGTTAGTTTAGCAATCAACATCTCTCTGCTAAAGTTCAGAGTTAGAGGTATAGTTTGTTCAATAGACATAGCCTTGAACTTGTAAGCGGGAGTTAGAGATCTGAGAATCTTTGCAATAACTTCATCTTCATCATAAGTGCCTCCATAATTCTTGATTCTGACTACATCTTTTGTAACCCTTTGAACATAGGCCCTAGTGCTTTCATCTTCATTCATTTGTAGCTTCTCCATCTTTGTCTTCTAGTTTTGTAACTTCGCTTGTTTGGTATACTTGTCTCCTTCATAAAGTGCCTCTAATCTATTACAAATATCATGTGTCGAATCCAAATCTTTAATTTCAGTAAACTCACCCTCAGATAGTGTGTTGATCAATGCTTCTCTTGCGACCATGTTGCATGAGAATAACTTCTTTTCATCATCAGTGGCTGACTCCAAATCATTCTCAGCCTTTAGATATTCATTTTTCTTTACAATCATCCAGTAGTCTGTGCCCAAACATAGCAGATGTGTTCGCATCTTGTTTTTCCAACTGTCAAAGTTTTCAGGATCAAATTTAGCACCATCCTTCCTATAGAATGCCATCTCCAAGATCACCTCAAGTTGCTAAGCTTTCTCTCTGAGGACCACAAGCTATGATACCAATTGTTAGGAATAAAAATCCACAATACAACTAAGAGGGAGGGTGAATCAGTTGTATATTAGAATATTAAACTTTAAGCTCCGCAATATCAGATCTAATGAACACAATGAATGCCAACACAATAACACAATATTTTGGTTTCAGGGAAACCTTGTTAAAGGTAAAAACCCCAGTGGGAATTAGCACCCACAAATGATGTACTGTGAGTATAGTTATCCTTGTTAGAAGATATAGCCATCTTAGGAGCTTATTGAAACATTACAGTACATAGTCCTTGTTAGAGGACAGACCCTGTTAGGAGTCAAGAACAAAAGAGGGCTCACTGCCCAAGGCTAATGGTCCAAAGAAGGTTAAAGCCACCTTCAGAACTCACTAGTTCGCAATAGGTGTATATAAAGAAATACACAATCTTTTGAACTATTTGCCAGCAATTGTCTTTGCTTGATCAGTTCCAATGAAGTCCACCAGTAAACCTCTACTCTACATATAGTAGACACAAGCTCGTAGCTTTTCCAACTTCTTTATATTACCTATATTCCATCCATATCTTTTCCAAATAAAAGACTCTACATATATACCTTATTATAATTTACCATGATCAGGTCAGCCCATGAGGCTTTCCTAATTAAAAACCATTACATAAACCCTTGCTAAGATACACACGGTATCTAAGACAAGTCTAAAATGATTACATTACAACAATTAAGGACCGACATCCTTAATTTGTGTTCGCCAAACAAAACACATGCTTCATTTCCTAAGTCGGCTTCACAGTAAGTCATCGCCAGAATACATGCCATAGATGATGTTGCCAATCATTCCATACCTTGTGCTGACCAATGAACATTCTTTAGTACCCTTTCTAACATCCTTTAAGCTCGCATACCTTGAATCCAAATCCTCTGAAAGATATACCAAAAACCCAGAGACTCACTCTATCACTTCTCACTGTCACATTCCAGTGACCAGTCTTCATTAAAACATATGTATCTCTCTCAATATCCACCTGAAACATCCATACAGTATTTGTACACTGTGATTACTAGTTTGGTTCCTTCATAGAAACATATGTTGACATCAATGACAAAACACAAATGAAAATAGTATGAGTGCTCATTCAGTAACGTAGTGATTAAACATATTAAATTTCTTAATCACCTCCCATGCATTATCAATATCCAACATATATCCTTGGTGAACTTAGAGTGAATCAGCAGATGAGGGGCATAATCTTTTTCTTTTTTACATTAGTAGCACCTATTAGGAATCATAAAACCTCTTCTACAAAGATTGGCATTTGTTAAAACCTTATTTTGCAGGAAGAGCCAAAAAAAATATTAACCTTAGGGATAAGATCTTTCACCCAAGCCTTAGCCCAAAAGGGATGGGGTAAAGGGGAAAGAGATAGAAAATATATGGTTGAGGCAACATAGAAACTTCTTGAGGAAGTTTTGAACCAGATGAGGTAATCTTCAAAATCCAGGTTAATAGTCCAAGCATTGAGAGAAATATGGATAGGCTTAAGAGATTCATTCAACTCAGATAAGTTGACCCACTTCTAATCATGCCATTAATCCATCACAAACACATAAAGTTATCCTCGCATCTATCTACGAAAGGGAAGAAGAAAGGAATACTAGTCAAGGCTTCTCTAGGAGCCATCTATCTTCCCAAAACAAGATGACACTATCATTTCCCACTTTCCATATCATGCCTAAAGCAACAATATTTATGACTTTCAAAATGTCATTCCATATCTGGGAGTCCTAGGGGACCATAGGAGATTTGATAAGAGTATCCAACAAGGAGATCGTGTATAAATACTTACTTTTCTAGATCGTATTCCACTCCCTTTTCTCATCAAAAGTTGTCCAAATTTGTTTAGCCAAAAGAGCCTATTAAAGATTTTGATATTCCTAATACCAAGACCACCCAAATTTTTAGGCTTGCAAACATAATCCCAGGCTAGAAAAGGAAATCATTTTTTCTCCTCAACTCTTGACCAAAGGAAATGTTTATGAATCTTCTCAATAATATCCATAAATTTTGAGGGGATCCTAAAAATACTTAAAGCATAGACAATAATATTATGAAGAGATGAATTCAATAATTTAATTTTACCTTCCTAACTTAGAAGTGTTCCTTTCCATCTAGCAAGTTTCTTATTGAACCTATCAATCAATGAATTCCAAAAAGAACCTAATGGTTTTGAGCACAAAAGCAACCCCAGATAAGTAGAGGGAAGAAGAGTGATCTCACAACCAAGATTTTTAGAGATTATCTTTGTTTATCCTCCAGAGTGTTGATGAAGACTCAAAGCCAGTTGGTACACCTATGGTAACCAGATGCAAGCTGACCAAGGATGACAAGTCAACAAAGGTAAATCAAACCTTATACAGATCAATGATTGGCAAGTTGATGTATGTTGTGCACAGTAGACCAGATATTGCACATGTTATTGGCATTGTAACTAAATTTTTTGCTAATCCTAAAGAGTCACACATGACTGTTGTGAAAAGAATTTTGAGATATTTGAAGAACACTAAGAACTATGGATTATGGTACAAGAAAGAAGGCAAATTTGAACTTAAAGTTTACATTGATGTTGATTGAGCTGGAAATATTGATGATAGAAAAAGCAATATAGGTGGAGCATTCTTTTTAGGTGAAAGATTAGTAACATGGATAAGCAAGAAGCAAGGATGCATTTCTCAGTCCACTACTGAAGCTGAATATGTAGTTGTTGCTACTAATTGTTCAAATATTGCATGGATAAAGCAATTTTTGGAAGGTATGAATGAGGAGATCACTAATCCAGTGATAATCTATTGTGACAGTACAAGTGCTATTAACATTTCAAAGAATCTAGTGATGTATGCAAAGACAAATCACATATCTATTAAGTATCACTAAATGAGGGAGCAAGTTCAAGAAAAATAAGTCAAATTGAAATATGTGAAGTCACAAGAGAAACTTGTTGATATATTCACAAAACCCTTACCGAAGGATACATTTGAATACTTGAGAAGTAGACTAGGGGTCCATCCCCTGTCTAAGAGTCACTAAGGTGATATGAGGTTGCATCAACTTGTATTTTATCAAAAGATCTAATCATGTTGATGCATGATATTCACACTTTGGGATTCCTAAGGTTGTGAAGAAGATTAAGAAGGTGGAAGACAAGCTGACATAGAGAACATTTGTACATGAAAGGTACAAGAATCTGAAATGAACAATAGAGATACTTATTTGGCTATGAAAGAGTTGATTTCTTTTGGCATTGCTTTCAAAGGGAAAGAATGATCATGAAATATTAAAGAATGATTTGTAGGGAGAGATAGTTACATGACAATATGGAGAGAGGATCATGAAATATCAGTTAGAAATGAAGCTAACTGAAAGGGAGATTCTATGCATTGATGTTGTGTAGAGATTAAACATATTAAATGCATAAGCTAAGGGAGAGCTTACTAAGTCATAGCACATAGATAGAGTTGTCGACACTTAAGATGTTTGGTATTCTATTGCATATTTCATATTGTGTTTCCATTATTGCCAAAGGGAGAGATTGTTAGACTAAAACTGATTGATTACTTGAAGAACAGAATGTGAAGATGATCACCAAGCTACAAAGGTATATGTGAGACATTAGATTAGTTATTATATTGTCATTGATGTCAACTAGTTTTGACTATACTTTCATGATAGTTGCAAACATCTAAAGAAGGTAATACTAGTGAAGGAATGAGATATTAACATGAAAATGAGATGTATGATTAAATTATGAATATGGTATTCATTGGGTAACTTCTTGATGAGTCTATGATAGAATGATAGTGATAATTTGATTGTATTGCATGATTCTATTATGAATTGAAGATCAAGAATGTAAAAGTTTATGTGATCGGTACATGAATAACTTAGTATGCATCAAGTAGATATAGTGTACACCAAGAAAGTGTAGTGTATACCGAGCGCGATATTAACCGAGCTAGAAGTCACTGACACATCACAGTATTGGCCGAGTGAAAGAAATAAGATGGAACATGTGATTGCCGACATGAGATGATGAGTTGGATGAATTGGGATGACTTCGAGGTTAAAGACTAAGTTTGTTATGAAGATCTGCGGCTGAAAAAATTCAAGATTAATCAGATGATGAAGATTGAAACGTGTTTAAGGCACAAGTTCTGAGGAAGGTTGAAGCGGCAAAATCAATGATCGAGATTAAGTGGAAAAATCTATGGTTGAGAAGAAAATGGCTTATCATGTCTATATAAGGAGAAAATAGATTCATAATGAAGAATGTGCGTGAGGAGAAGATTTTATTCATGTGAAGTTGGTCAGACAGGTTGAAGTGAGAACCGAGCAATTTTGCAGACTACACCGAGCATCAGAAAGAAGTTTAACCGAGAAGAATAGAGTTAGAGATATAATGAAATTAAAGAGATTATGATGGCCAGAGGTATATGAGCTTAGCATAGATCTGAATATCTACAAAAGAAGTTATATTTTAATCAGATCATTTACTGTTGCATTCTAACCATTGCTACTATCAAAATTTCTTAACCAAGTGGGACTTAACAGTCTTTATTTATTTTCTTTATGGCATTCAATGAATGTTGATTATTTTCTTGTTGACCCAAGTCATGTATGGTCATGGAGAAGGGTGAACCCACAATAGTGGGTTACACTTTTTACCCTGAATGGACACTGAACTCTACATTTTCAGAAAAACTTTTAGATTCGGATGCATATTGCCGTTGAACCGCTTGAAATCGGAGCATGAAGTAAATTAGAGTTTTTTAGGATTTTCTGTCTAGATTCTAAATATATATTTTTTTATTTTTTTTGAATTTATTTGAATACCTTTTTTCTTTCTCCCACGAAAACTTGTATGGTGTTGAAAACGTCATTTTCAAATAGTAACATTGTTTTCATAGAGCATAACTTTTTTTGTAAAATAGATATGGATGTAATTCTTTTGAATTTAGTTTTGTAACATCCATACGGAAGGCATGCAATTGGTTTGATGACATTATCACTATTATTGCATATTTTATTAACGTTTGAAGTTGACTAAACTAAAATTTTGACCTACCTTGACTACATAGCTTATAACTTATTGTGTATTTATCGAATTTCAATTATTATTTTTTAATAGAAAGTAGACTCAAATACGGAGGGCACTGTTATTTTTCAGAATATTTTTTCCTTGTTTTACTATTTTTTGTTGAACCTCAAACTCAGAGGTTTATATTTGATAAAAAACCTACATTCATTTAACGTCAAAAATCATACACATAATAAATTTAAAAATAGTCAAATATATAATCATTAGAAAGCTAATTCTGAGTACTTGTTGTCTACAAAAGGACATCTTTTTATTCATCCATTTGATCAGTGCGCTTGAGGCCCGAAGCCATGAAATTCTTAGAATTTCTTGAAAACTTGAAACCAACTCCCATTTTAGGCACTTTCGATAGAAAGTACTTTTGATTGAAAGTAATGAATTTTGATAGAAAGTACTTTCTATCAAAAGTACTTTCGATCGAAAGTAATGACTTTCGATAGAAAGTACTTTCTATCAAAAGTACTTTCTATCAAAAGTACTTTTGCAGAAAATGCAAAATTTAGTTAATACTAAAGGACTTTCGATCGAAAGTCCTTTAGTTTCTATCGAAAGTCAAGTTTGAATTTTGATAAAAAATCAAACTTGACTTTAAAATGCAACATTTAGTCAATAATAAGGTACTTTCGATCGAAACCAATGTCGGCCTTTTTGGTGGCATTTCCGGGTAATAAGAATTGGGTATAAATAAATGTATATTTTTTTCATTTCATAAATTCGAAAGCAATAAAATAATTCACAAATTTAGGAAGAAGGAAGATATTTTGGCACAGAATAATTTTGTAAGTTGTGATGGGAAATAAAAAGACAAGGCTAAACAAAAGTACATGACATTATTCAGAAGAGACTGAACAAAGACTACGTGAAGAATCACGAAAAATATATCATTGTCAGAATCAAGGTATGTCTAAGATGTCTCTAGATAGATATTTTGAGTTGATGGTCAAGACTTGTCTTAATGTTCATGTAAATGTGATATTGTACAGGTCTATTAGACTTAACTAGACCTAATTGTAGACCTATTTTGACTAATATGACATATTAGGACTAATTAGGACCTATTCTAGGACTATTAGGACCCAATTAGAATCAATGAGAACCAATTAGCACCTAATTAGACTCAATTAGGACTAATTAGGACTTAATAGGACCTATTAGAACCTAATTAGGACCTACTATGACTAATTAGGACCTAATATGACCTATTAGAACATATTATGACTAATTAAGACCTATTAGGACCTATTAGAACCTAATTATGACTAATTAGCACCTATTAGAACCTAATTAGAACCTATATGAATCTAATAGGACCTAATATGACCTATTAGGACTAATTAGGACCTAATAGGACCTATCAGGACCTATTAGGACTAATTAGGACCTAATAGGACCTATCAGGACCTATTAGGACCTATTAGGACTAAGTAGGACCTAATAGGACCTATTAGGACCTATTAGGACCTAATAGGACCTATTAGGACCTATTAGGACCTAATAGGACCTATTAGGACCTAATAGGACCTATTAGGACCTATTACGACCTATTAGGACTAATTAGGACCTATTAGGACTAATTAGGACCTATTAGGACCTATTAAGTCTAATTAGAACCTATTAAAACCTATATGTTCACCTAATTAGAACCTATATGAACCTAATACTACCTAATATGACCTATTAGGACCTATTAGGACTAATTAGGACCAATTAGGACCTAACATGACCTACTAAACTTAATTAGGACCAATTAGGACCTAACATGACCTACTAAACTCAATTAGGACTAATTAGACTCAATTAGGACCTAATATGGACCAACTAGACTAAATTAAGACCAACTAGATACAATTATGATCAATTAGGACCTAATTCAGACCAATTAGATTCAATTATGAAATATTAGATCTAATTAAACTCAATTAGAACCAATTAGGACCTATTAGACTCAATTATGAACAATTAGGAACAATTAGGACCAATTAGGACCTATTAGATTCAATTATGACCAATTAGATTCAATTAGGGCCACTTACATTCAATTATGACCAATTAGGACCTAACATGACCTATTAAGACCCATTAGGACTAATTAGGACCAATTAGGACCTAAAACATGACTTATTATCTACTCAATTAGGACCTATTAGATCCAATTATAGTCAATTAGGACTAATTAGGACCTAATATGACTTATTCTAGACTCAATTAGGACCAATTAGACTCAATTATGACCAATTAGGACCTAACATGACCTACTAAACTCAATTAGGACTAATTAGACTCAATTAGGACCTAATATGGACCAACTAGACTCAATTAAGACCAACTAGATACAATTATGATCAATTAGGACCTAATTCGAACCAATTAGATTCAATTATCACCTATTAGATCTAATTAAACTCAATTAGAACCAATTAGGACCTATTAGACTTAATTATGAGCAATTAGGAACAATTAGGACATATTAGATTCAATTAGGACCAATTAGGACCTATTAGATTCAATTATGACCAATTAGATTCAATTAGGGCCACTTACATTCAATTATGACCAATTAGGACCTAACACATGACTTATTATTTACTCAATTAGGACCTATTAGATCCAATTATAGTCAATTAGGACTAATTAGGACCTAATATGACTTATTCTAGCATCAATTAGGACCAATTAGGACCTAACATGACCTACTAAACTCAATTAGGACTAATTAGGACCAACTAGACACAATTATGACCAACTAGACTCAATTAGGACCAATATGGACCAACTAGACACAATTATGACCAATTAAGACCTAATTAGGACCTAACATGACCTACTAAACTCAATTAGGACCTAATATGACCTATTAGACTCAATTAGGACCAATTAGACTCAATTGGGACCAATTAGGACCTAATATGGACCAATTAGGACCTAACATGACCTATTAGACTCAATTAGGACTAACTACACTCAATTATGACCAATTAGGAACAATTACGACCTATTACATTCAATTATGACCAATTAGGACCTGACATGACCTATTACTTGACCTATTAGGACTAATTAGGACCAATTAGGACCTAACACATGACTTATTATCTACTCAATTAGGACCTATTAGATCCAATTATAGTCAATTAGGACTAATTAGGACCTAATATGACTTATTCTAGCATCAATTAGGACCAATTAGACTCAATTATGACCAATTAGGACCTAATATGGACCAATTAGGACCTAACATGACCTACTAAACTTAGTTAGGACTAATTAGGACCAACTAGACACAATTATGACCAACTAGACTCAATTAGGACCAATATGGACCAACTAGACTCAATTAGGACCAACTAGACATAATTATGACCAATTAAGACCTAATTAGCACCTATTAGGACCTAACATGACCTACTAAACTCAATTAGGACCTAATATGACCTATTAGACTCAATTAGGACCAATTAGACTCAATTGGGACCAATTAGGACCTAATATGGACCAATTAGGACCTAACATGACCTATTAGACTCAATTAGGACTAACTACACTCAATTAGGAACAATTAGGAACAATTACGACCTATTACATTCAATTATGACCTATTAGATCTAATTAGACTCAATTAGAACCAATTATATGACCTATTAGAACCAATTAGGACTAATTAGACGAGAAATGAACTATGACTAATTTATACTTCATACATGTGTAGGAAATGCTCAAGAATCACAAGCTCAACAAGCTACCCAACCTTCAGAAGTTGGACAAGGGTCATCACAAGCTCAACAAGCCCAACCTTTAGAAGTTGGAGAAGGGTCATTACAAGCTCAACAAGCCCAACCTTCAGAAGTTGGAGAAGGGTCATCACAAGCTCAACAAGCACAAGTCTCAGAATATCAAATAAGTACACATCTCTCTCTTTCTCTCACAGACTCTCTCGATTTAGTCTCTTATTGGTGAATATATATTTTGGGTCTTTCCCCTAAGAATCTAAGTTATTGTTTTTGTTGGACGTACATGCAGCCTTTGATGATGAAAATGTTGGACAAGGGGCATCCCAAGTTGAATCAACCCAAGGTCAAACAAGTATGTGTTTCTCTTGAATTAATGTATAAATTATTATAGGTAGAACATGTTCTAGAGCTTGTAAATACTTATTTCATGAAGGTCCCCTTAAGATGAGATAATAAGATTTTTTATTTTATTTTATTTGCAGTGGAAGTGTAAGAAACATATGTGAATGATAATCCACTCCAACAGTTGAAGAGAAAAATTAATCGTAAAAGCATAAATCATTTAATTGAAATGGACGTGGAAAAATTGAGAGATTATGCTAAACAACCCATAAATATTACGAAGAGGGCATTGAATAAAAAGTCTAAGCAAATAATGAAACAATTTGAGAATCTTGGTACACTTGAAAAAACTCAACTGTTATCAATTACACTTCTTAAAGATGAGTTAAAAGAGCCATTAAAATTATTGGGTGTAGATGCAAGTTTGAAAAAGTTAAAATCAAGTAACGTACAAAAAAATATTGTTGACAGTGTTAAGGAAGGTTTGCATTCCATTGGGAAAATAACTACATGTACAAATAGGTCCATTTCAAGAAGAGTGATACTGACATCTATTTTAAATAAAAACATGTCCCAAAGAAGACAAATTTCTTCACTTTCATCTCAGATCAGGTACAGTAGGAAGACAATGATGAACTATTTGAAAAGAAGAATCAATTTGGATGATATTGCATTGGAAGGTAATTGGGCACTAATGTGTAGAGCTCCTTGGTCTGATAGAATTAATGAAATAGTTAGGAACTTAGTTATGTCATTTTGGACTGATCATTCTCATCCTTCACCAAATACAAGAGACGTTATCAAGAAGAGGACTGGGCCTAAGGAATATTTCCAGCACACAAAACATTGGTTGGACACCACACAACATGAATTGTATCTCTCATTTTGTAACTCAAATCCTGACATTAAGATTGGACAAACAATGTTTGAAAGATTAAAACCATTTTTGTAAAGATAAATAAATCTTTTGAAACTTGTTGTTGTCGATATCACATTGAATTCGATCTCTACTACCAAGGGTTTAGAAAGATGATAGAAGAAAGTGGTGGTTCTCAAAATGATTTTCCTAAACGTCCAAGTCAATTCATAACATCAATCTTATGTAACAAATCAATTGATCATGAAATACCTGAAATAGATTGCATAAGAGGAACTTGTCAAACATGTGGGGATTTGGCTAAATTTCCTTTAAGAATTGAAGATACTGACATGGCGAGGATGATAAAATGCAAGAGATACAAGTACATAAAGTCTAAAACAAAAGTCGAGAAAGAATCAACAAGGTTGGAATATGTAGAAGATGAGATACCTGTTGCAACATTTATGGAGAATTTTTGTAAATTGATTCAACCATACATACGACATGTTTTTTTCGCTAAATGGCAGGCAGAACAATTCTAAATACAAAAAGAATCTTTTCCAGTTGGAACGATTTTATCGGTTGTTGATTTTGCAGAGAACTACTCCTTTGTATCTCAAAAACAACTTCAAGCAGAATACTACTATACAGAGCAGGTGACTATCATGGTACATGTGTCTTATCGACATGCATAATTAGATTTGGATGGTGTTGAAAGTACATATGAAGCACGAGTCATAAAGAAAGAATATCACTTTTACATAAGTGATGATAAAGAGCATGACATACATTTTGTCGAGCATTGCTTTAAGACATTTTTTGGATATTTGGAAAACAAAGGCATCAAAATTGAAAAGCATTTTGTTTGGTTGAATAGATGTGCAGCACAATTTAAATTAGCAAGGCCATTTTACGCACTATGTAGATATCATCGATACCAAAAGATACCACATATTTGGAGTTTCTTTGAGAGTGGACATGGAAAGGGAGAGCATGATGGTGCAGGAGCTTGTATCAAACGTGCTTTAAGAAAGTATCAACTGGGCTATTAGGGATATCGTATAAATAATGCTCATGATGTAGTTGAGTGGTGCAAGATGCATTTTATGGTGCCAAATCGTGATAACACATCATCACGATCAGATCGAGTCATACCCTTTCGAGTATTCTGGGAGATAACAGGTACTAATTTTAAATTTATTGATCATTGTTTGAGTTAACTTATATATATGTCTTTAATTTTTACATGTGACCTCTCTATTGTTCAGGTGTTGACAGAAGATCAATCCATGGATGCAAGAGAGTAGACAAAACAAGATCCCTACATTCAGTTATGAGTACGGATAGTAATGTGTGGTCATTGTACACTAGAGATTATTCATGCTTTTGTTATGACTGCATTTTTGAAAACTATGATGAATGTATCAACCAAAAATGTGGATATGTTAGTGAATGGAATTTGGTTCCACTAGATGTTACAAACACAAATGATGTTCAAGATGAAAGCTTTGACGACATTCCATTGATTTCTACAAATTATGACCATATTTCAGGTTTGATCAAAATAGGTATGTGTGTGTTTATATGTACATGTTTTTAAAAAGGACTCATAAGTTCTCAATTCATTTAAATAAAGTTTGTTTAATTTATATTTACAAGTTCCTAAAATTAAAAGTTCACTTTAAATGCAGGACATATTTTTGCAGTAGTAGCAGAGCCTGGAAATGTGGAAGGTGTTAGTTACTATTTATTACATCGTTGTAAGGAGAGGATGAAGCTAACACAGAGTGAAACAAGTGATGGAATTATGTTTCCCATAGGTTCTAGTACTGTATTTAAGTTTGTTTATGTGGTTAGTATTTATCACATATATATATTTAACATTGAGGAACACATTGTGCAGGTTCACTTGTCGTGCAAGGAACATATTTGAAGCAAACCAAAATACTTAAACAAGAGATTCATTTTATTGATTATCAACCTAACAATAAGGTTTATTAGTATAGTCATCTTGTAATTTCCACCATCCTATCTCTTGTTCCTGTGACGGGACGTAGCATTCATAAGTGGAGACTTGATACTGACGACCATGAGAGAATATTAAATGTTATTCAAGAGAGAGATGAACCTGAAGATGTGGACTAAATCATGCATGAAATATGATTTGAACTAAATTTTTCACGGGTGAGACCAGAGGTTTTCTTAGCTCCATTCTTTCCTACTGGTGCCCATAGTGAATGGAGCTTGAATTAAATTAAAAATTAAGAATATATAGATCTCAAATTTATGTCTTACAAGTGGATATCTTATAATTATCATGTATGTACTTCAAATTTATGTCTTACATGTATGTATTGAATTTGCATGTGTTACATTAGGACGTGCATGTTTTAAATATAAAATCTACTTGAAGTACAACAACATTAAATTAAAAGTACATGCACACAACTATTATCGAATGTACATTTAAATCTTGAACATGTGTACAATAAAACATCATTCATGTATGTAATTTATATTGAATTCAAACATGATTCATGTATGTTTAATCTATTGAAATCAAGTTCATCAAATTTAAATTAAACATGTACATGTGTATGTAATCTATAATTGAAAGTATTGAAAATTGACAAGTTCATCACACACATGCACATGTATCTAGAGTGAAAGTATATATATATAATGTACATGCATGAAACATCAATCATGTATGTAGATCAAGTACTATAAATATGAAACATATGAATCAATCATGTGTCAAACATTATATCAAAAGCTCGTCTAGAAATAAAATATAACATCAAACACATCAATCAGTCATGTAGAGTCTAGAAATGAAATATAGTTCATCAAACACATGTGAATATATATATAATATGAAATATGTCTCTAATCAAATATGAATGTGCCTATGACTCATCATGTCAACTCTTCACTAAGCGGTCACACCCAGAGTGACTATCATGCTCTGAAGGATGTGCAAATCCCTACAAAGAAAGATATATATAAATTAAAATATATAAACATTGTATAAGAAAATATGTTATAAAGTGTGTGGAACATAGATAATAAATTAAAAACTCACCTGTCCACTATTGATGTCATCATCGAGTGAGTCCCAACGACATACACGATCAGTACCCAAAGAAGGAGTAACAAGAGGCATATCCTGGTAGACAAAAAATAAATCAATTGATTGAAATTTTGAAAATAAATTTAAGTTTAAAATTGTAACATTAAATACATGTATATAATCTGATTTATACCTATGTAGGTGGTGGAAGCTGATAGTACTCGGATTCACTGGCCTCAATCCTATCAACCAAGGTATCAAGATTTTGTTGTGCCTGGTCCAAGCTCTAATCTGCATCTACAACATGAGTAGACTGCACATGCCTCTCTAATGATGAATGCAATGGACTAACCAAATGAGATGGCATGGAAGTCGTATCATCACTAGTCAACAAATCTAGATAACCTGTAGTGGTTATGCTAAACTCAACATCGTCAAGACCAACATCAAAGAACTGATGGCCTGCACTGACTGAAGGGTCTGTACGTTGTGCCTCTCCCTGTGCAGCAATAGAGTGGTCAGTAGGTGGATCCTCATGAGCACTGCCACTATGGCCACGGTCTAGGTGAGAAGGATGTGACTGAGCATATCTAACAATACCCACACGAGATCTAACCTCTGATATGGGGATATCATGCTCTGCTGCTATAAATACATATGCATCCAATAGATCCTCAGCCAAGCTAGTCAGTGTCACTCGTGTCATCTCCCCTATAAGTCCCTCCAGGCTAGAAAGTGAAGGGATGCCTGCTACAGTGTACATGTCATCTGCGGTCTTGCTAGTGGATGCTCCACCTGATGATCTGGAGTGTCATTGAGACATCAGGTACTGACCAACTTGATCACTAGATATGGATGTGGTAGCTGCTGCAATGTCCCCCACACTATCAATCGCAGCTCAAAGCTGGTTGCTATGAATAACATCATCTGCAGTAGGGCCCAATGAAGGAGCTATAGCAGTTGCCCTCTAACCAACAATGGCCCTATGTACTGGTCTCTATCGATCAGCTTGATGATAAGCATCCCTATTAGCAAGCCTGCCACACCCCTGTCCTAGATGTGCTGGAAAATCAATGTAATTAATAGCATGACCTAAACAAACCTCAGCAAAAATCTGTTATGCAAAGTATAGTGGAATCTGGTCATTATTCGGATAACAACCATGGGTAGCTAAAAATCTAGGGTATATCAATGTTGATATAGCAGGATCTGCACACCTGGTAACCTGATATCCCTTCACATAATTTTTATCTGCATAAGAGGGGAAAACTTCCCCTTTCAGGGTCGCTTTAGGCACTAAAGCCTGTACCTCCTTAAGAGAAAGACCAGAGCCAACCTCTTGTCTTTTCTTCTCAAGTATGGACTCTATAATATCTAGGGCATCTGGAGTGGTACCATGAATGCCATCCCTAATGCTAATCGAGCTATTAAGGATGGACTGACACGTGCTCTTATAGACAGTAGAGCTAGATAGATTATTTATAGATTCTTGCAGTCGTTGAATCTCTCTATTAGTGCGTGAAAATAGTTCTGCAGGGGGAATCGGTGCATCTACCATGTGTGATGTGTAATAATGTCTGATAGAGAGAGAATATGTATGTACCTAAAATATTTTATTTACTACATCAAATAAAGTCTACATATATACATACATACGTTTTCCTAATTTAAATACAAATAAAATTAAATACTATGCATGCATTTCACTACATTATTTGAAAGTAAAATCAATTACATAAATTACATGTTTAAATGTAAATTACATTTTAATACCTATCTAATGGAGTCTTAAAGGGTCATATAACCTATCATAGGTCCTAATAGGTCCAATTACTTGTATGTTTATAGGTTAAATTAGGTATAATTAGGTCTAATTGGGGTGTGATTAGGTCCCAATTGATCTAATTGGGTCTAATTAGGTGAAGCACTAATAAGTCTTAAGGGGGACATAACACTCATAGTGGGTCTAATTCGGTATTAAAGGGGTCATATAACAAGGATTATAGGTCCTAATAGGTCTAATTAGGTCATAACAACTAATTGGGTCTAATTAGGTACTAATAGGTCTAATTAGGTGTTTTAATATAGGTCTTAAGGGGTCTTGTTACTCATAGTGGGTCTAATGGGGTCATATAACCTGTCATAGGTCCTAATAGGTTTAATTAGGACATAATTGGTTTAATTGGACCTATTAAATTAGGTCCTAATAGGTCTAATTTGGTCAAATTAGGTCCTAATAGGTCTAATTGGGTCTATTTAGGTGCTAATTAGGTTGTAATACATCTAATTGGGTCTAATTAGGTGAACTAATAGGTCTACTTTGGTCTTAAGAGCTCATAAATTAAGCATGTATTAAGTCTAATTAGGTCTTAAAGGGTCATGTAGTACTCGAGTATATTAGGTTTTAATTAGTCTTTAAATTCGATCTAATTATGTTGAAAGGTTAGAAGGGGTGGACTATTACTCATATTGTATGTATAGATAATTAGGGCAAGCTATTATGACTAATTTGGTCTAAGGGGTCCTATTAAGTTCATAAATATGTCCCTAAGTAGGCATTATTACTATTCAAAATTAATTCCTATTACTTATATTAGGAATGTATTACTCACATGTATTTAAAGGTAAATTAAATAGTATAAAATTAGGTATAATTTAAAGGTCTTGTTACATGGGTTAATTAGTCTAATTATGCCTAAGGGATCATATTGCTCATATTAGGTGTACTAGTAGGTCCTATTACTCATGATATTAGGTGTTAATTAGTCTTAATTAAAGGTCTAATTAGGTCTAATTAAATGTCTAATTAGGTCTTAAGGGGTCCTCAAACTCATATTAGGTATACTTGAGACTAGTTACACATGTCTTATTAGGTGTTAATTGGTCAAGTATTAGGTCTAATTATGTCTTTAAAGCCCATCTTATTAATGATATTAGGTCCTAATTTGGGTCTTATTACTCATATTAGGTCAGGTAATAGGTTAAAATTTAGGTCTTAATGGGTCACAATTTACTCAAGGGGTCTAATTTTAAGTATATTTAATTATGTCTTCTTAGTCAAGTATTAGGTCTAATTAGTCTTAATTAGTCTTATCTCTAGGTCTTATTAGGTACATAATTAGTCTTATCTAGGTCTTATGTACATACACAATGTATACATAAAAATCTATCTATAACATGCATGTACATGTATGTATACATACATATATACATGCACACATACATGCACATGTATATATATATATATACACACATGTGCATACACATGCACATGTACATATATATATATATATATATATATATATATATATATATATATATATATATATATATATATATATATATATATATATATATATATATATATATATATATATATATACATGTGCATACACATGCACATGTACATATATATACATACATATACATGCACATGCACACATGCACATGCATACATGCACATATATATATACACATGTGCATGTATATATACATACATATTTGCACATGTATATATATATACATGCACACATATATATATATATATATATATATATGCACATGCACATATATATATATATATATATGCACATGCACATATATATATATATATATGCACATGCACATATATATATATATATATATATATATATATATATATATATATATATATATGCACATGCACATATATATATAATAATGAAAAATCTATATATTTAATCAATACATGTACATGTATGTATATCACAAACTTTAAATAAAGAAAAATCTATATAATTATATATACACATGTGCATATATATACACATATACATGTGTATATATATGCATATATACATGTGTATATATGTATATATATACACAACATGTATGTACACATGTATATATATATATACATTTGTATATATATATGTATATATACACATGTATACATACATACATACATATATATATATACACACATGTATACATGTGTATATATACATATATATGCATATATACATATATACTATTTATGCATCTATCAAAAACTGAAAATAATAAAAACAAACAATAAAAATACCTCAAAAATGTGTTTGATATTTCGGAAGCCGTCTCACTGTTCCACTATTTCACTGTCGCCGAAAGTGACAGTGAAACAGTGGAACTTTCGGAGGATATAAACTTCCGCCAAAACAAACCCTAAATACATGACTTTCAATCGAAAGTCATCACTAAAGGACTTTCGATCGAAAGTCCCTTAGTAACTTCCAATCGAAAGTTACTTACGATCGAAAGTCCTTTGTTTGAGGACTTTCGATCGTAAGTTTAGTACTTACGATCGAAAGTTGAAGCTAGTTTCTATCGAAAGTGGATAAATATTATTTTGCTGAAAATGCTTTTTCAGACGGATTCCTTCCTCCGAAAAATTGTAACCCATTATTTTGGGTTCACCCAGAACTATTAGTGATAAAGCCTCTAACAAGGTCACACCTTACAGTGTGTTTTGTAACCTTTAACAGGGTTGGCTCTTAACGAGCTCACTTCAAAAGAGTGAAATTATTTTAGGTATTGATCCCAAGTGGTTTTTCCCTTAATAGGATTTCCACATTAAAAATCAAGTGTTATATGTGTATGGATGTGATGATTTATTATTTTACTTTAGACATTACAATTATGGGTTTGATCGGTATATACTAGATGATTTAACTGGCATTCGGTAAATGAATAAAAAAGACACACTCAAGTGTTACCGAGCTATTTAAGTTTATATGTTGGATTTTTTTTATACATCTGAGAGTATTTGGGACTGTAGGATAACTTGACTTAACTGATTCACCCCCCTCTCAAATATCTAACACTCATGCCTAGCTCTAACAATCTTGCCTTGTTGCAAGGACAAGGAAAATGACAAGGAGCAAGCTAAAACAAAAGAAGGGTGGTCCCTCGCAAATTCCAACCCCTACTTTGTTGATGTATGGGGTCCCAAGGGAGATAGAAATCCTCCTTTGTTGCCCATGGCCAATGCTCTATATGCTTAGCAACTTTTTTTGTGTTTTCTTTTGTATGAGCTCTACCTGTGATTCGGGTTCCAAGCATTATTTGTGTGTGTTTTGTTGATCTTAAGGCTCTACCCATTTGACTCCTAAGGGGTGATCATGTCTCCCCCTATTTTTTGTAAACTTTAATCTAAATTAATGGAAATGGCTACTATTCATAAAAAAATAAATATATTTTTGTTTTAAATAAAATATCATAACTATCCACTATAAGTGTGTTATTTATAAAATAAGATACCCATTTAAACAAGTATTTTTGTCATAGCAAAAAAATATTATTCCTATGTGTAAAATTATTTAGGTGCAAATGTACATGCATTACAAGTATTGTTGTCATATAGTAAAAAAATATTATTCCATGTGTAAAATTATTTAGGTGCCAATGTACATGCATTGGAGTGTTTCACATTAATAATTTGTCCTACCATAAAGATAAAAGGTGAACATAACAAACACCTTGTATTTTCCTATGAAATGTAAAGGATTGTTGAAAAGTTTTAATGTTCAACTGTTGGTCCATTTGTACTAGATATAAGTTGTGTTTTTTATAATAATGTGTGTTTTTTTAACAAATAGTTGTTGTATTCAACTATTGGTCCATTTGAAATTACACTAACATCATGAAATTTTACACAAACAGTGGGAGTCGCTATGGAGCTGTCTGTTGGGAATCCGCTAGTCGTTGGTGCTTTCCTGGCTGCTGGTGCCATGCCAGTTGATTCGACTAGGATTTTGTCTCCTATTGGAGGCTTTCCTAGGAAGTTGTAGGCCTCGAAGGTTGTTGGAGATTCTAGGGTTTTGTCAGTTGCTGGTGCTTTTCCATCTGTTGGGGTGTCGCAGGTTGCTAGTTATAGGGTTTTGTCTTCTGTTGGAGGTCAATCATCGGTGGGAAATTTGTAGGTGTCACTAGATGCAGGAAACTCTAATTTTTCGCATGTTGTTTCTCATGTGCGTGAGGGTGGGGTGAAGGGCCCTCAGGTGTTCTTTGTTGAGTCCTTCGCTACGTCTAGGGATGTTGCTTTGTTGAATCTAGGGGTTTCTCGTGGGCCTATCCTTGTCTCTTCTCATTTATCTATAGTGGTGGATTCAGATGTTGAGGAGGATATGGCTCACAACATCTCTATTTTCTCTTCCCATGCCTTGATTTGTAGGTTTAGGGGTTTTTGGCCTAGCTTTTCGAAGCTTCATGATTGGATCTCTCATCACTGGGAGCCTATCCTTGAGGATACGGTGCATATCTTCCCCTTGGCTAAGGGGTATTTTATTGCAAAGTTTGAATATTCCTCGGATAGGAATAAAATGTTGTGCGATCATTTCTTCATCTGGGAGGATCATTTTATGCTCATGGTTAAACCTTGGCATATCAATTTTAACCCCATCTCAAATTCCTTCACTTGGTTCCCCATCTGGGTTTGTCTTCCTTACTTACCTTTGCATCTCTGGATTGATTCTCTTTATGAAGAGATTGGTAATGCTCTTGGGGAATTTTTTTTGGTAGATAGTGCCTCTTCTAATATGTTCCACTCTACTTATGCTCGCATTCTTGTTGATATTGATCCTTCTAAGGGTCTTCCTGCGGAGACAGTGATCAACTCCTCCAAAGGAAACTGGACGCAGATGCTTTAATACTGGGCATATGGTTGCTCAGTGTGGTTTGGGTAAAAATAAATATGTTGTGTCATGGTGGAAGGGTGCCTTGGCTCATCACTATTTGGTGGAGAAGAAACCTATTTGGAAGAAAAGCTTCTCCCAAGTGGCAGCACAGGTGCCCCCTCCCTCTTTTGTTGGTCAGGATTCTACTCCTGGGAGTCTATCGGTAGTTGATGCTTTGGCTAGGCTTTTGTCTCCCGCTGGAGGTCTTTCTGGGAATTTGATGGCATCGCAAGTTGCTAGTGATGTTATTGTTGGTGTGTTCCTAGCTGCTGGTGTGTCACCAATTGCTTCGGCTAAGGTTTTGTCTCCTGCTGGATTTTTTTCTGGGAAGTTGCAGGCTTCGAAGGTTGTTGGAGTTTCTAGCATTTTTTTAGTTGTTGGATCATCGTTGTTTGTTGAGCCGTCACTGGTTGCTTTGGCTAGGGTTTCATCTTCTATTAGAGGTTTGTCATCGGCAGGGAATTTGCAGGTCTCACTAGATGATGGAGATTGTCCTCCCATCTCTCCGGTTGTTTCATTTTCTGGTTTGGATGGGGAGGCGATGCTTTTGTCTTCTCCTAGTGGTATGGAGGTCATGGCTCCTGTTCAGTCAACTAGTTTTTTGGCTACCTCTGTTGGTAGCCAGGATTGCTCTAGCTCGGCTAATGATACTCTGCTTTGGTAGGTTGAGGTGGCTAGAGTTGAAGAGGGTTGGATCACTATCAAAGGAAAAAAAACTTAAGAAGGCCTCCTCTTCATTTGATATGACTCTTTGTTCCCATCAGAAGGGTGCTCCAGGAAAATCTTAGTGTTGGATTTCTTTTTAGTTTTGGGTTGCATGTCGGTTGTTTCATGCTTGAATCATCCAGGTTGTGGGAGCCTGTTGTAAAACCCTCTCTTTGGTCTTGACCTGTTTTGTTTAGTGGGCTTTTGTTGAATATCTTTAGTGACCTTAATGTACAGGGTTTTGGGGCCCCTTCAAAACCTGCTTTTACCTTTATCAAAAGCTATTGGTCCATTTGTGTTGGATGTAGAAGTTAGAGATAACAAAGATTGATGGTTACTAATAGGTATTCCATCCACTTGAACTACATATAAGTTATGTTTGAAATAAAAATATAATATTCCACTAACAACAAATGATATATTTTTATTCAATTACTACAAATTTTTAGACTAAGTTTTGGCCAAATCTTTAAAATATCATTTTTAGGACACTTTTCACTATAGATCATATTTTAATGAGATGCATGACAAGTCACACCTCCAAACCTTAGTTTTCATTATATAAGTATGCATTTTAGATTTCTTAATAAAAATAGGTGTCTTACAATATTCCATATAACATCTACATGTTGAAAAAGTTCACTTTCACAATTATTAGTCCTTCCTATAGTGTTTAATCCATATATAAGTCATCATGTGATAAAATGGGGGAAGAAAGGACAAGACGATAATACCTAGACTAGAAAATGTAGTGATCGATGAATGAGAGTATGTAGGTCAAATATGAGGAAGATGATTGGAAGGTATTAGACGAGTATGTGAGATGTAAGGAATAACAAAGGTGACATGACTTGAGAAAGAGGGGTAGAAGAAATAAGGCTTAGATCATCTTGTTGGAGTTCACAATAACGCATTTAGGAAATGGTCTAGTGATGGTTTCTTGTTTGCAATGTATTCATTGGAGCGATTTTCCTCACTTGAAGGAAGATAAAAGGGGAAAGGAGAAATGTGTGATAGATATTCGCTAAGAAGCAAGGGAGGTTCATAGGGAAGATATTCATGTCAAAAAGAACATGAAACTTGTCTTCACTATGGGAAAAATCACTGTTGGAGAATAGGTTGCACAAAGAGAAGAAGAGGATGAAGTATTTTGATTATCCTTGGAATAAAATGATTTGATGAGGGTAAAGTTACTATCATATACCTGAGAGTAAGTATCTGTAAAGGTGGTAAAGGTGTTGAGAGAGGAGGAAAATGCACCATAGTTTAACATTTCAAACAAAGATAAAAAGATAAATTAACAAACACAATAAAATTTTGGGCATTTTTTTGATATTTTGTTTAGTTATTTTTGTTTTTGGAAGGAAGAAGATTTTGTTTATGCTAGGATGCAAGGTTCATTGAATGTAACATGAAATAACTTGAAGTAAACTACTATATACTCAAGGTCTTACTTTTAATTACTGATATTATGTATATACATTGAATAATCTAATTTTAGTAATAAACAACAGTTATCAAATTTCGGACTTGATTAAAAAGACAAGTACCATGTAGTTATGCCTTTCATTTTACAAGGGTGATGAGGAATCTTAACAACAATAATTTTTAATAACAATTATGATACTTCGAATTTTAGCTATAATTATTATAATACATACTTGATCAATTGATTAAAGCAAGTTCTTCATAATTTTGATTATCATCAACTCTATAATTCTATTGTAATATCCAATAGTATTCAAAAAAGGCAATTAGAATTTTATTAGTCTATTAAAATATTCATAAATGTATTAGGAAAAAAATATTTTGATATTAATTTATTTTTTCAATATGTATATTTAATTATTTGTTGTATTTCATTGTCATAAGTAATTTTAATTTTGCAATTTATAAGTATCATTTACTTATAATGAAAGTTGGTAAATGTAACTACTATAATTTGCATTATAGATAGTTGTTGGATTAAAAATAACAAAGAGCTCAGAGAAAACATACTTTAAAAGTGATTTTGTTGTAGAGAGATTAGCAGTTACATTTAGCCACCAAATGTTGAAGTCTCTTTAATTTTTTATTTGCCTTACAAAACAAGTGTTACATTATAATATAGTATTTTGTAAGAAAACTATTTCATTAATTTCAAGAGGCATCTTGTTGTGTGATCACATATCAAGATAATATTAAAATAAAGATATTTTAAAAATAATAATCTATTATGCAAATATTTTTTATTTGAAGAAAAATTTTATATTAAGAAAAGAAAACAATGTAGATACAACAAAATTTAAATTTCATTACTAGTTTTATAATGTTATAGTACTAGAATGAGAATTACAATATTTCATTTTACAAAATAAATGAAAAAAATGATTTAACAAGGAGACAATTTACATTGACTTACCAAAATATTTTAAATAGATTGACGTGTTAACCAAACTTTCTTAATTAATTCGACATATATTACTAGCTTATGATTTTATGTTATTCTATCACAAATAAAAGTTTTTATATAATTTATTATATATTATTTTTATGGATTTAATTTTTTTTCAAAATAAAACATATGAATTTAGGAAGTTTTTTACAACATTTGAGATTTTTGTAAATATTACTAATTTATACTAATATTATATTGACAACATATTTAAATTTAAAAGAATTATTTGACTATTCGTAAATTAGAAAAAAAAATTGACAATCAATATACATCTTAAAACGTAGAATGAAAGACATTAAAATGACCAAACGGTCATCAAAATTTGATATGACAAGTAGCGGCGACCGTCAAATTCCAGGCCTGCTATCATATAATGTCCAAAAGTGGAAATTAAAGAAAAGCATTGTTATCCACAAAGTAAACTTCCAAAAAGTAGACTCCACAAAAATAGAATATCCATTAAAAAGGAGTCTTATAAGACATATTCATTTGAACCAATGATATTGAATACAAATAAGTTTTTTAAATTTTAGAAAAATAAAGAAATATAAATTTTAACTTTGGTAGAAGTATGTTCTGATTAAGTAAAAATGGGATTTGGAAGGTCCCAAAACCTTATACAAAAACATCAAAAGATAGGGCATTGACCAAAATACAACTATGGTGCACCACCAATCAAACCAAAGGAACTAACCATAGTTCCTACCAGTTGGAATATTTTGGTAGAAGTATGTTCTGATTAAGTAAAAAACAAATATATTTTTGTTTTAAATAAAATATCATAACAATCCACTATAAGTGTGTTGTTTATAAAATAAGATACCCATTTAAACAAGTATTGTTGTCATAGCAAAAAAATATTATTCTTATGTGTAAAATTATTTAGGTGTCAATGTACATGCATTACGAGTATTGTTGTCATAGTGAAAAAATATTATTCTATGTAAGATTATTTAGGTGTCAATGTACATGCATTGAAAGACCAAAATACAACTGTGGTGCACCACCAATCAAACCAAAGGAACTAACCATAGTTCTGACCAGTTGGAATGCTTTGGTAGAAATATGTTTATTTTGAAAAAAATAATAAAAAATTGTTATAATTGGTAGAAATAAATTAACTAATACAACACAAGTGAATACAATAGTATACCTTAGAACAAGTACTAACTAATATGCAAGTCAAACAAATTGCTTGCGCAAATAGAGAACTATCATTTTGTGTTAAGTAGGGAAGATGCAAGGCTAGAAAACTATCACATCCGAGGTTGAATAAATTGTTTTTTTCTTAATTTACATAGATAGCAAGAAATTAATAATCCCAAATTTTCCAAGCACGCAAATCAATGAAAGGTATACCAACAGTGTAAATAAAGGAAAAAGAAAACAGATTATGGGCATCCTTTAACTATACAGAAAATATATGCCAAAAGAAAACTTTAACCAACCCCATGGAACAACCAGCAAGGACAAGGACAATGACAAGGAGGAAGCTAAAACAAAAGAAGGGTGGTCCCTCCCAAATGCCAACTCCTACCTTGTTGATGTATGGGCCCCAAGGGCAATAGAAATCCTCCTTTTCCACCCATGGCTAGTGCTCTAGCCACTTAGCGGCTTTTTTGTGTTTTCTGCTCTCTAAGCTCTGCCTGTGATTCTAGTTTCAAGTGTTGTCTATGTGGTTTTTCTTGATCTTCAGGCTCTACCTGTTTGACTCCTAAGGGGTGATCATATATCCCCTTTTTTTTTAATAAGTGTGCTTTAATCTAAATTATTGGAAATGGCTAATATTCATCAAAAAACAAATATATTTTTGTTTTAAATAAAATATCATAACAATCCACTATAAGTGTGTTGTTTATAAAATAAGATACCCATTTAAACAAGTATTGTTGTCATAGCAAAAAAATATTATTCCTATGTGAAAAATTATTTAGGTGCCAATGTACATGCATTACAAATATTGTTGTCATAGTGAAAAAATATTATTCTATGTAAGATTATTTAGGTGTCAATGTACATGCATTGGAATGTTTCACATTAATAATTTGTCCTGCCACAAAGATAAAAGGTGAGAGCAACAAACACCTTGTATTTTCCTATGAAATGTAAAGGATTGTCGAAAAGTTTTAATGTTCAACTGTTGGTCCATTTGTACTAGATATAAGTTGTATTTTTTATACTAATGTGTATTTTTTTTAACAAATAGTTGTTGTATTCAACTATTGGTCCATTTGTGTTGGATGTAGAAGTTAGAGATAACAAAGATTGATGGTTACTAATAGGTATTCCATCCACTTGAGTTTTTGATTATGTTAAAAACAGGTTTTGAATGGGCCCCGAAACCATATACATTCAATTTTTGAAGGGAACTGTAACCCTCGGAAAATAGGAAGAATTAGCTTAGATCTAAGTGAAACGGCTGGGGGAAAAAGAATAACCTTACAACGCCCCCCACCCCCCCCCCCCCCAATCACAAAATGTCAGTAGAACTACCAACAGCACAATTCCAGCAAAACAATAGTAGCCAAACGAAAGATACACAGAAAGACTCAAACTGCTGAAGCCAAACGTGTAAAGCCAACGCTTTACAACAACATCAAGTATCTAGGGTAAACAGGCACCCTAAACAATCCTAGGATTTTCCTTTGCCTCACTTCTTCTGGTAGCGGAGAGTCATGTCAAAATGTAGAGGGGACTTTTTATTATGTTTACCTATAACAGTAGTCCATCCCTCCTCTACCAAAGAAGCTTTCTCCTGCCAGTCAGAGGCAAGAGAAGAGCCAACCACAATAGAACCAGCATGAGAAGTCTGGACAGAACCTACAGCAGCCACACAGCCAATGCCAGACTTCCCAGCACTACCAGGAGCTTCCGAAATAGAATTGGCTGGAAGGGGGCCAGCAGCCTCAGCAGATAATCCAACACCTGTACTACCAGCAAAAGGAACAGTACACCCAGCAAAACCAGATATAACAAGAGGAACACCAACTACAGAAGTATTACTTCTAGCAAGAACACCAGCAGACACAAAGACCCCGGCAAGAACAGAACCAGCTGGAGAAACCCCAACATCAAAAGAATTGATGGCAGACAAACCAGTTGTTCCAGCAGAAGAAACACCAGCAAACAAAGTAGAAGAAGGAATAGGAACAACCATAGGACTAGAAACAAGGCCAGCAACCTGCTCAACCACATGCGCGGAGCTCCGAACCTTCTCCACCGTATAGTGCTGAGAAGAGGCCCCCTTCCACCACGAAGCAGGCTTATTATGTCTCTGAAGATCAAATTGAGAGGCAACATGACCAGTCTTAAAGCATCTTCTACATCTGAAGGGGAGGCCTTCATAGTCCAATAGTTGAATCCAACTTCTACCCATGGGAGAAAAAAGTTCAATCTCCGAAGGCAAACCTTTAGAGGTATCAATATCCACCAGGATACGAGCATAAGTAGAATGGAATAAATCCGAAGATTTCTCATCTACCATTAACATTTCCCCAATAGCATCCCCCACAGTCTCCAGAACAAAGTCAATCCAAAGATGGAGGGGAAGATTAGGAAGCCTAACCTAGATAGGTTGCAAATCAAACAATTCGGAAGATGGAGAAAAATCAGAATGCCATGACTTCAGCAATAGCATAAAACGATCCTCCCAGCTAAAGAAGTTTTCACACAAAATAACATTTCTATCCTCAGCATTATCAAATTTAGCCACAAAAAAACTTTTTGCCATAGGGAAGATATGGATTGTATCAGAGATTAGAGGTTCCCAATGACTAGAAATTCAGGTATGAAGATCAGGCAAAGAGGACCAGAAACCCTTCACTCTGCAAATCAACCCATGCTCAGAAAAAATAGAGGCTGTTGCATCAATCTCAGAGAGAGTATCCTCATCCAGCTCAACAGAAATATGGGGGCTGACTGGAAAAGCACTACAAGGAACAGTAGCCTTCCGAGCAGCAGCAGCCCCCCGAACATTGACTATCACAAAATCCCTAGCCAGAACAACCAACGTCGCCCCAACAACACCAGCGAATTACGAACCCCCAGCAGAAAAACCAGCAACCGGCAATCCCCCAGTGACCAGCATCGCCTTAGCATCCAGCAAAACCCTAGAACCTTCAGCGACCTTCAGGGCCTGCAACTTCCTAGGAACACCTCTAGCAGGAGACGGAACCCTAGCCGAGACAACCGGCGTCCCATTAGCAGTTAGCAAAGCACCAGCAACCTGCGAACCCCCAGCAAAAGCACCAGCGCCCGGCGAACCTCTAGCGACCAGCATCGCCCCAACACCAGCGACCTTCAAACCCCCAGCAGAAACACCAATGACCTGCAAACCCCCAGCAAAAATACCAGCGACCGACGAACCCCGAGCAACCAGCGTCGCCCCAACACCAGTAGAAACTCTAGCGACCTTCGGATCTCCTACAGAAGCACCAGCGACCGGCGAACCCCCAACGACTAGTGTCGCCCCAACACCCAAGGCCATTGAGATTTTCCATCCACTTGAGTTACATATTAGTTATGTTTGAAATAAAAATATAATATTTCACTAACAACAAATGATATTATTTTGTTCAATAACTATGGATTTTGACACAATTTTGGCCAAATCTTTAAAATGTTACTTTTAAGACTCTTTTCACTATAGATCATATTTTGATGAGTTGCAATATCCCATATAACAGCTACAAGTTCGCAAAGTTCACTTGCACAGTTATTAGTCCCTCCCGTAGTTTTAATCCACATAAGCCATCATGTGCTAAAATGGTAAAAAAAAAAGGACGAGAAGGTAATACCTGGACTGGAAAATGCAATGATGAACGAATGAGAGTATATAGGAGAGATATGAGGAAGTTGATTGGAAGGTATTATACACGTACGTGAGATGTAAGGAATAACAAAGGTGACATGACTTGAGAAAGGAGGAGTAGAAGAAATGGTACTTAGATCATCTTGTTGGAGTTTACACTAAGGCATTTAGGAAATGATCTAGTGATGGTTTCTTGTTTGCAATGTATTCATTGGAGCTATTTTCCTCACTTGAAGGAAGAAAGGGGAAAGGAGAAAGGTGTGATAGATATTCAGTAAGCAGCAGAGGAGGTTCATAGGGAAGATATTCATCAAAAAGAACGTGAAACCTGTCTTCACTATAGGAAAACTCACTGTTGGAGAATAAGGTTGCACAAGGAAAGGAAGAGGATGCAGTATTTTGATTATCCTTAGAATAAAATGATGTGAGGAGGGTAAAGTCACTATCATATATCTGAGAGTATCTGTAGAAGCGGTAAAGGTGTTGAGAAAGGAGATAAATGCACCATAGTTAAAGATTTAAAACAAAGATAAAAAGATAAACATTAACACAATAAAATTTTGGACATTTTTTTTATATTTTGTTTAGTTGTTATTGTTTTTGGAAAGAAGAAGACTTTGTTTCTGCTAGAATGCAAATGTTCATTGAATGTAACTTAGTAAACCACCATATACTCGAGGTCTTACTTTTAATTACTGATATTATGCATATACATTGAATAATCTAATTTTAGCAATAAACAACAGTTATCAAATTTCAAATCTGATTAAAAAGATAAACATGGAGTTAAGTGCTAATCTGACCGTTAAGTGCTAATAAAAGTGAGTCAAAATTAATCCAAGTCATGCTTACTGTAAATGGGCGTTAAACCAAGTACAAAACGAGGTGCACATCTTCACAACCTGCTATGGAATTTGCTCCAAATGGTGCAAAAGAATATGCAGGTCAGACAAATTGCTTGTGCAAATAGAGAACTATCATTTTGTGCCAAGTAGGGAAGTTGCAGGGCTTGAAAACTATCACAGCCATCCTACTTAAAGAGTAGGAGGTTGAATAAATTGTTTTTTTCTTAATTTACATAGATAGCAATAAATGATATAATAATCCCAAATTAATATGATTTCTCCGCACATTTGAAAAGATAGCCCAAAATTTCCAGGCACGCAAATCAATGGAAGGTATACCAACAGTGTAAATAAAGGAAAAAGAAAGCAGATTATGGGCATCCTTTAACTATCCAGAAAATATATGCCAAAAGAAAACTTTAGCCAAACCCATGGAACAACAAGCAGATATTTTACCCCCACAAATTTTCTCACGCAAACTAATAATAGCATGAAGGAACTCCGGAAAAACTTAGTTTGATTTAGCATTGGGATTAATGTAGAGAAATTATTGATATATCATTGAATACTTTAAGCACCCACAAACTTACAGTCTGTAACAAAAATACAAATCAACCCAGGGAATGTAGGCCAAATTTACCCACACATATTAGAGCACCAAATTTAAAAAATAATGTCAAGTTATTAGTTTTCTTTTGACATTTATTGCCAAAGGTGAAAACATGTTTAAGTAGTGTAATCATAAAACAAAGAAAGTGGATGTAAAATCTAGAAGCATGTTTGGCAAGAACAGATAAAGACAGCTGACCAACGTATATACAGTATACACCAAATGATACTGAGGCGCACTGATCAGGAAAAGAGCAATGCTTATGATACAGGTAGCTACTGCAAAATCTCATTATCCATTTCAAAAACTCTACCATTTATCTCCAGGTTGGCCTTTGGTTATTGTCTCTCGGTCCTGAAGGCTGCTGGAATCCACGAGAGTATTGAGGATACTGACCATATTGATCATATTGTTCAGGCACAAAAACAGGTTGCATATTGGATCGTCCATACTGTGGTTCAGCCATAGCAATATTGGGATTCTGAGGACTACATTCAGAAGAGCTCTTTGCAGCAGATGCTGTAATAAAGTACATAATGCCAAGAGTTACAGTAGCCAAGGCTAGAACTGCCCCTCCTGCAAACACCCCCGACTTTACAACATAGCAATAATCACCAAAGGTCCTTAAATCTGCATTGTGTTTGTCATTAAGAGCAGCCCCAGCCATGAGCAAAATAAATGCAATTGAAAAAGTAATCCTGTAAAAGCACAAATAACAAAGTGTTATCTTCCCAGTTTGCATGAAAATATATTTCATTATTGCGGTAAAAGTCTCTAAATGGAATTGTCCATAGCATGCCTGGCACTACTTCAAAATCCTCCATTTAGTGACTGCAAGAAACTATAGAAGGTTAATGCAACACTTAATTGCATAAGAAAAATGATAGATAGAAGTAAAATTTAAAATGTCTCAAACACAGCTTGGCCTTTAAGATATTATCGCTCAAGAAAGGATGCAATGTTGCTGAAGAGACAATACGAAGAATCAGATTTAACACTAGAAGACACAAAAGTTATTGCAAATATTAATGGGAACAAAGACTAGCTCATATTGCCAATAGTGGCATGGTGTGATCATGATGGTGAGTTGTGGTGGTGTTGTTCTTGCAGTCAAGGTTCAAATCCCACTGAGGTGGTATTGTTGAGTGTCTAAGTGGGGATGAGGTCCACCAAATGTTTAAATTAATGTTATAGTAAACTGCAATTGAAATTGGAAAAGAAGACTGGCTCATAAAAATAGTCTTTCATGTTTTCTGCTTTTGTAAAGCTTATATATAATACTAGAGATTAAATACAGTGCAGAAATCATAAGAAATGATAGTCCTTTGTGTTTACTGTTTTAGCAAAGCTTAAAATTAAATACTAGAGATTGAATACTGTGCAGAAATCACAAGTAACACGGTTATAATGAAAAATCAGTGGGCAGCGAATCCCATACAAAACCATAGACAATTAAGTTCAACAGAACAACAGCGATTCTTGGAAGGTATATAAAAACAATCTAGCCCAATCCATCCAACTCCTGTGAAATGTGCACAACTAATTCAAAACCAAGATTCAATTCTAAATTGCAGTAACCAGTTTTGATATGAAACTGAAAGAAATCCCCATTAGAAGTCATCCGAACACATCATAACAGATAGACAAACATTCTACATATAATTTTACCATGCATATAGCACATGAACTAGTGTTTCCACAGAACAGCTTCTCGTTATGCATCATCACTTCATTATATTAATCCTATGCTAAAGTAGACTTCTAAAGCATACTACAAGTGCAAGAATCTGGAAGCTCTCAAACACAGAGTATGCCTGAAGATCACATGAAGATATTTCCAGGTAGTCAAGACTGCAGATTCGTCCAGCTAATATAAGCAAGAGGTCGAAGATCAAAACCTTTATTCACCATAGCCAGACCTATTGTGTCGAAATCATGACTTACTATTTTGAGGATGAAACATAAGATTCTACTTATGAAATATTCTAAATCTTTGTTTGATAGTAGCAGTAGGATTTTCACCTGTAGTTGCTATGCATGAATTGAAATGTAAACTAAGATCAATTCACAGAGATGGAACTACTACTAAATTACTAATATTTAATGAAAGGCATACATGGGCGGAAATCTAAACCAAGATTAGGTCACGGAGATAGCATTAATCCAAGGTACTCTTGTCCCATTGGATGAAATAAAAAATTTAAAATAGGCCTAAGCTAAAACTGTTGGAACACTCTTTGTTTGACTAATGATACACCTAAATACAGAAAACAATGGCTTCCTATATTACGTAGTCAAAAGCTTAAAGAGTCCAAAGCCGTGTAAGGTTGAATATTAATAGAAATACATTTGCCCGTTGCAAACTAAATGAAAGAAGTCTACCATAGCTCGAGTGCATATTCCAAAATCAAGAAACGGAAAGAATTCTTACATCTAATATGAAACAAAGCTTAGGTATATTCAGTTATAAAGTATTGTATGGCACCTAGACATGGAAAGGTTGGCTGAAGAATTTCTACCTTGATAAGAATTCTACAAGGGTGCATCCACCAGATGTTACAGAATGTTAAAAGCTGTTTGACAATCCAATAGGTTTCTAACTGTAGAAAATCATTTGAGAAGCATTGCTAGTAGGAACAATCCCCATCCAACACTAGAATGTGTACAGCAACAAAATTCTCTGCAATTGAAAAGCTACCGTAGAGAAAATGTTAAGAATGAGCAAAACATAAGTTTTGCAGAGTTCAAATATAATTATATAAACAGAATAATAGGTATTTTCCACAGGAGCTCAACTGCAGGGTACCCAATAAGACCATCAAAACCCAGTTTTCTCGTACCATGATTTCCAGCTGGAAAGAAGATGCCCATTCCTGGGCACGTGTTTTTCATTTTCGTATCATTAGGTGTGAATTTATGAGTTTGTTTTCCAAGCAGCTATGTTAGCATAGACTGTTTAAAATAGCATGTTTATTTGGTCACATTTCAAGCTGTTCTCATGTTTTAAGCAGTGGTTTAAGTGAGGTAAAGAAAAGTTGTGCTTTCCTGAATTTATATCTGAATCAAGTCCTCAGCCAAATTCAGCCTCTGTAATTACTCTTAACTGTCTTAAGATCATAAGGGACTGAGATGATAACTGCACCTGCTCCGTGGGTATTCTAAGATGTATGTGCTTTCCATTAGCCTTAAAAATATTCAGATTTCACTTGATAAAGAAAAAATCAAACTTGAGGTCTCATTTCAGGGCAAAAGCGCAATATTCAAACCAGGAATATTTCAGTGATCATAAAATGAAGAATACGCCACTGCAAGAGTACTTGAAAGGAAAATCATTGCAGCTGGGAAACCCCAATGTAGTAGTACACTGTACATGCATGCAGGAAAATGTAGAGAAGCAGCCAGCTTTTTGCCTTGGAATTGCTTCAATAAATATTATTGTTGCTTTTCGTAAAGGGTAGGTTTTCCTTTTTGGGCTCAAAAACTAATAATGAGGCTGAACGCACTGTGCCAGTATAAGGGTTCAGTTTAACTATTTTGGTGGGCTGTAAGAATGTGATTGCAGAGTAATCTTATGGTAGCTATTAATGGTCTAGAATCTAGATAATGGGGAAACTCGGAAGCTATGGAGTTTCCTAGCAGAAGTTCACAAGCTTTGTCAAAGTTTTGAACATAATCTTTTTAAAATGTTGTTATAGATAATGTAATAAATTGGCATATTTTTTGTTGAATACAGGGATTGAGCAGTTTACCTTCTTGGCAGGAGTTAGTGCCAGGCAAGAAGAATGAGGTGGTTTGGCTCTGCACTTGTTAGTTTGGAAGATTCTTTTATTTTCTTCAAGCCTTGCGCCCCTTTTCATTTTTATGTTTTCAATAATTTGTCTGATTATTTCACCATTTTTGGCTAAGGTAGTTAAGGCCATTATCGTTCTCCATCAAGGTATCAATTAAGGTTTGTTCAGGCATTATCTCCCAAAGCATACAACTAATCTCTCTCTCAGGTGTATTATTGGATCGGTTTAAATTAGCCCCTTTTTCATCTATGGAGCTGCATGGAAAATGCTTCCTTTTGTGACCATTAGGGATAATGTTCTGTCCTTTTCAGCTTGCAGTCTGCAGAGAGGTGTTCAATGATGGTGAAGAATTGTTCAATCAAGCCTGGCGATGGAGTGCAGGACAGCTTTTGCTGAAGTGTCGAACCCTCTTTATAGAGGTGCCAATTCTGACAAAATTTCAAAAATGTCATCTTCTGCCATGATGTTGAGAGTTCACAATTCATTAAAATTAAAATTCTTGGCCCTGATAGGATTGATAATACAGGGGTTTTTCCTTCAACGTCTTATATTGTAGCAAATTTCACAAATGGATATGCCATATGTTTCTTCCAGTCTATGATCTGGGGATGATTGCAGAATCTTCTAGGCCAGTAGCAAAGGAAGCTACAAGCTGTTAAATTTAAGGATGAAAATTTAAACTATTTCTTAGAAAAGGGAGAATCGAAATCCTTTTCCAAGGATTCGGCCATGGTTACCAATACTCTTAGGATTACCCATACAAATGGCAAGCTGGAAATTTCCACCCAGTGCTTGATGCCTCTTCTGTTGGATGGTGTTCTGCAAAGTGTGTCATAAGTTTTCGGAAAGCAATCCAAATGTAGTTTTGGTATCAGGAGGACCATGCTGAGATGAAGCTGTAAGAGAGAGACAAGAGCTCTGCTAGCACTATTGTGGCTGCTCTGAGGATGCTGGAACTGGCAGTCCAGTTGGGGCTTCTCCAAACTCTTTTGAATGTAAGGAGGGGACAGCATTGTTGTCCATTGACTGATTTTTGGTGGGTCTGTGCTTTTGGCTATCCAGTTGGACTCTGACTTTCTTTTCATCTAGTTTGTCTTTGGTTGGTGACAAAAATGGGTGGATTAACTTTGTATACAACTTTGTTGCTAGGGAAGAGGACACAGTAGTTAAGCACCCTAACTTTGCGCTCCCCGAAATCCTGGGGAAATTTCAGCTCACTCCCAAGCTTTTACAGCAGCTTACTTGGCAAGTCTGCTTATAACTAAGGTTTCAAAGCCACATCATCAAATATGATGCCACATCAGCATTTCCAAGGTGTCCAAAAAGGTCCCAAAGACCTACACTTATGCACTAAGTCATCTTTTATTGGTGTGCTGATGTGGCATCACATAATTTGTTGCTTTTTAGATCTAAGGAATACATTTCATTCAATTATGGGTAGTCATCATCGACAATAACAACTTCGAAGTCACAACTATTGGTGCAATATTGTCAAAAATATTGGACGTTAAATCAACAAGTGCTATCACAACTATTGGAATGCTCTCAACTACTGGGTCCTCTCCCCTAATGATCTTATGGTTAGAAGCTATTTTTGTTTCAATAGCCCTCTTTTGTAATTTGTACGTGTTTTCTTTTGATATTCATTGCTGAGGGCTTGAAAACAAACCTCATTTACTGATCAAAATAAATATTATAGTTGTTCCTAATTTATCCTATTAGCAGAAGGTAACAGCCATACACCTCCAAGGTCAGATATCCATACCAATATACTATGATTGAATTGCATAGCCTTGCCCATATATATGTCCAGGGCAACATATTCTTCTTGTTTTCTTCTTTACTGCAGACAAATTCTTGGACTGACAACAGAAGCAAGGAGAAGATCCTTAAGCATTCTCTTTCCAAACGAGAGCAGCTTAAACCATAATCAACTCACTCAAGTCCTACAGCCTGCTGAAAAGCATTTAACAGAAAGAAAGAAGCTTCTACTGCAACAAAAATAGTAGCAGAAATCGTTTCCAAATCATGATATATTGGCACTCATTCAGGTAGCCAGTTTTTTTAGATAATATTTTTTCATTAAATTAGTTTTCTGATGTTTTCCCCTGATTTCTTTTCTGATGTCTGCAGCAATTTTGAAATTTTATTTTATTAGTCCTAAAAAATCTTATCTTTTGATTTACCAGAGTTTTGATACTATGCCACGATCTATTCACTCAAATTCTACAATCTACTGAAAACTATTTGAAAGCCAAGTACAAAGAGGGTTTGGATGTAATTATCTTCCATAACAGTCGAACAAGGTCCATGGCAACTCTAGCATTTTATGAACTATAACTTAAACTACCGATTGAAATGGAAAATACTATTTTATTGCAAAGGAAAATACTGCAAACTGAAGATTCAAGAAACATGAAACAGTGTTTTCATAGCATATGTATGTAATTTGATACTTCATTACATGTAAAGGAATAGTTTAATCCAAGATGAAAATTAAAATAGGGGATAAACACTTTCTATCCTTGAAATCCATTAAGGCTGCCTTAATTTAAGGTTTTCGACTAAGTTACCGATTCGGGTGCGGATGCGAGAATCGGGTGCGTGGATGCGCAAAAAATTTTTGGGGGTGATGCGGATGCATTTGGATGCATTATATATATATATATATACAAAGAAAAGAAAGAAATATACAAAATTAAAACATTTGGTAGTATGATACTTCACCAATACATATTCAAATTGAAATTCAAATAAGTTATAACTAATAACTGAATAATAATTAAATGTCAGTTGATAGTTGTCATCACCAAATCCATCGCCAACAATTCAATCATAAAACTATTATGGCCAGTAACCTATGATATGTGATAAAATCATAAAACTATAAACAATTTAAGACTGTATGAACCTAAACAGACAGCAATTGAACTTGACAACATTAAGAAACTTTTGTGTAAAATAGTGTTTAGGTGTAATGAGTTTGGCATCTCACAGATCCTTTCAGGTTGGCCAGATAATTTACAAGCAGCATTCCTTGCCAAGATCTCAACTTCTAAACTTGACGCTACATGCAGATCAGAGACAAAGAATTTACACAAACTTTCAAACTTGTATGTTGTTCCATAATGATTCTTGCCTTCGCCCTATAAATTTCAAGCACTTCCAACCAAAGAAATAATTGTAAAGAATTGAACCCTAATTTATGGCCTCGAAAAATAATTATATTGAGATTTCATAATAATACTAATCCATAACCTTCTTTTTATCTGGATGCCTGGGATGCGCTTCCGGCAGGCACCCACATGGCAGCCACCTCCGGATCCGCATCCACAGGCATCCGCATCCGGATCCAGGCTATACCAGGGCGCATTGGTATCTTAGGTTTTCCACCAACAAATCAAACAAATACAAGCACAATCCAGCAAGTTTTTGATTCATAAGCCACTACTGAAGATACTAGGCCAAAAACCTGAAGCTGGAGAACTTAAGATTTCTTAATGGAGATATCAACTAACAAACATAACTTCCCCATTGAGAAAATAACAACCAAAGTTGTTGAATAATAGTGTCCTTAATATCTATTAATTATTCTCTTTTATCTTCTTCAAGAAGCATTGGCTCTGCACCAACAATCAGTGTAGAAAAGTTCAACCATAATTAAAAATCATAAAAAATACTAACTTCCAGATAGAATCTAGATACATACAATAACTCGACTACAAGATAACCATTATAACCATGAAAACTAAAATATGCCGGACTATAAATAACCAAATGACAATATCGCTTAGATTAAAAAGTCATAAAGGTAACTAATAATGATCCTTCAGCTCATAGCTAAGCATAAGCCAATTTAAGGGTGCATTATCTTAGTCAAAACGTCTATTCTTTATCATTGCATACTAACCTGCCCAATATTATGTTAGCTTTGACTCGAGTAACTGAAAAATCTTAACAATAGCCCAAGAAGCAACACAACTATATGACAGATAGAATCATAGTGTGAAGTTTCCAGACAAACAAGAGAAGAGTAAAAAGATTTGAAAATCAAAACTCATCGCAACGCTAATTCAGAACACTTTGCTACTGTGATTTAATAATGCAGAGATTTATAGATTAACTCACCATGAAACAACAAGACAGATGATGGCAATTGTCCTGTTGGGGCTTGGAGGATAACGATTAGCATGTGAACAACAAATACAGCCAACTACAGAGTTTACAATAATTTGAGCCAAAAGTAGGGCAACCGCAGCAGTTATGCCCAATGCCAGCGCAGGACTTCTGGGATATAAGCACCTCCTACTTGGTGTCATTTCAACTTCCCCAGCCTGTAAAACAAAATGTTTATTAATTATTTCCTGGGGATATAAGAATATGTTTTATCAAATGACAAAAACAATTACTTGCTACTTCCATCCAGTGCTAAGTGAAGATACGAAAAAGTAGCAATTAAAGCACAAATAAGCCTACAAGAATCTGTGTAATCAAGGGCTACAAATCTTTTGTAGTAGGAAAAATAAACATGGGCCAAAACCTCGAGGGAAGTTGTAAATTACATTACAGTTTAAATTCAAGTCCAGTGACATTAATTTTGCAATTTTAACATTTTTTGAAGAAAAGCAGAAACAGAATCATCAAATACTAAGTGGCACGTAGTGTTACTCTCCAAGCATTGCAAGTGATCCTGACCTCCAAATTAGATTTCTTGACAGGAGATGGACCTATATAGAATAGAGACATAATACGGCTGGAAGGGAATAAAACAAGGAGAAAGACAACCAGTGAAAAGTCCAGTGGACCTTTGAATACTGATTATTTCCTAATATTCCAGGTAAGGACTTCGACACTTTTCTGAGAATCATTTATAAGGAAAAGATCCCCTGAAAACACTATACTCCCTCCTTCTGCAACCTTTGTTATGGCAAATCATCTTCCCATACATTTACGAGACCTTAACATTAATTTTAGTACTCAAAAGTGGTATACTCTGTCTTGGAAACGGTCTTGCTCAACCCATTTAAACAAATACAAAGGCACACAAGATCTTTTGCCCGTGATGGGTTCCGTGCTTGTGCTATTAGGGTAATCAATATAATAGTTCCACAGTCGCCAAAATGTGATGAAAGACAAGCTGATCTACTTGGCTTTGTGCTTATGCTGCGAGGGTACCGTAGCTCAGAAGACCCCCAAATGTGATGAAAGGCGAGGTGATCTGCCACAACTTCACTACCTTTCTTATCCTGTAAACCCAAATAACAGCTACTACTCATACTTGGGTATCATAAAGACTACAAAAAGCTTAATAATACAAATTGGGTATCCCCATCCTTACTTGGTGCATCGTCAGCACACAAGAAGAGATTGAAATTTACAAAACCTGAGCTAAACAAGCCTTGCCAATATAAGGCTCTTTCAGCTAACCAGACACCCACTAAGAACAGAAGAAGCACAGAGAAGAAGAAAAGTACAAAAAATCCCAGAAAGATAAAATATGCAGGTCACACCCAATTGGTAAAAAGAAATAAGATGAAAGATATGGCATACAGAAACAATGAAAGCTTGAGAGAATGACATTTACCCGGACATGCTTGGCCTCTGCAACGAAGCCCAAAATGGCAGCAATCAACCCCAAAAAACCCACCAGTGAACAGATTGCTGTTCCTGACTTGCTCATCTTCGTCCACATTTCTGACGCCTTAGCCACACAGCTCTCTGCCTATTGCTTCTGCCTTTTAAAAGTTGGATACCCACTGCTTGCTCACTTCTTTGCAAGATTAATATTACATGTTTGATGGGACTGCGGATATATTCTCTCGCTCTATTTTGGCACCCTCTTTATAAATTCCATCACCACTTCCAAAAAGATGAAACAAAACAAGGAATTCCCTGGCGCTTTTAACTGTGTGTCATACAAAAGGCACTTGGGGGGATTGAATATTGTTGTAGTGCGTCAGATATCTTTTGTGGCCAAGCAAGCATGGGAATTACCGATCATTGAGCGTTGAATAGGTAATGAAATCTGGTCTAATACAGTTGAAGGCAATAAAACGGCCCTTTAAAATATTTGAATGTATTGAATGTTTAGATAAATAAAATTAATTATAAGTATTTTTAGATTTAATTTTGTTGTGGGATTGAGTTGGTTGGATTGGTAGAGCTTCTTAGGGTAGGTATGAGGTAGCAAGATTAGATTCTACTTAGTCCACCTAGTACCAAAGGACATGTCGTGTAGTCTATTTATGTGGAGATAATGTAGCTGGGATACAAAATTAATTTGTCAACATTTTTAAAATTAATTTTGTTGTGGGATTGAGCTGGTTGGATTGGGAGAGCTTCCTATGGTAGGTATGAGGTAGTAAGACTAGATTCTACTTAGTCCACCTAGTACTAAAGGACATGTCGTGTAGTCTATTTATATGGAGATAATGTAGTTGGTATACAAAATTAATTTGTCAACATTTTTAAAATATATCATTTATAATAAATATCTCATAATCTAAATATGAAAAGAAAACTTTAAAGGTTAATCTCAATTACCACAAGTTTGATCCTAATCATTATAGATTTGATCTTTGATGTTTGGATCTAAATTAGCTAATGTCAACTTCTAAAATCTATTTGTCATACTCCTCACATCCAAAAAGCTTAAAAGGACCATAGTGTTTATAAATAGCTTAAAGGAATTGATCAAATCGTATGGTTCAAGCTCTCCTAGGTTAGAATCCTACATCAAATCATTTTGTCACTTTGAATAAATATCTAAAGATAACATATATAAGCATCTATGTGGTTTATATGTAATGCCCCACCAGGAACCCAGGAGAAATTAACCTAAAACATGTTAATAAGTTTACTGAATAATTTTTTTCTTAAGATTTTACAATCAATAATGAATAACAATGTGGAAGCATTATAATATAAGACAATACATAGTCCTAAATGTAACTCATTTATAGATTACAAGTCTCAAGGGTTCCATGACGTAGAACTACGTAAATATAAATTAATCTATTAAGTACAATCCCAACACATAATCACATGATGCATCTTAGGTTCATTTAAAACCTAAATTGAAATATTCCTAATCCTTTACTTAATCATAATGAAGAGAAATCAAATCATTAAGTACACTAACATATTCATTTCAACTAAATAGTAAGATACATGTACATTACATCAATGCAATCAAATATACAATCTATAGAGTACAACTAATACATCATGGCATACATAATAATACCACTTCCACTGCACAGGCATGGGGATAACAACAATACAATACAAACTTACATATACATTTTTTGAAATCAATGTCACTAATCAATACATAAAATGGAATACAAGATATACATCTCATGATAAAGTCTTCAAGCAAAGAACAAGAAGATAGAAGCAGCATCAAGAATCATCCAAGCACAAAGTCATGAACATCGGATCTCAATGGTAATAGAATCACTACCATCCGACCACGTGGAACCAAGAAGTCCACTCCCACCGTGCTGAGGAGATAACACCAGGCCTCACTCAAGGAAACAACCAAACAAGCAAGACTAATGCAATGGTACACTGGATAAAATGGTAGTAAAGGATATAAGGTTATCAAGTAAAAATGATCATGAAAAAAATCAGGTGTACCCAAATGCAACGTAGGAACCTAGGACACATATAGGGAAGTGTCATCACATGAGTAAACTCTAAGATCACCTGATACTCTCTATGGACCCCGACCCCTAGTGACTCTATGCGATATCAGTAGTCCTTTCGTACAGAAAAGGAAAACCAACTATGTCAGACCTCTCTATCTCTCTAGACGGGCAAGCATCTTCTCCCACTCTCATCCTAGCCTGTATTAGCACTCAAGACATGGGTGAGGCACAATTATCTTTTTTATGTTTCTATCATAATAAATTTATTAAATTGTCACTTATTAAGTCAACTTACAAAGGATATCCAGGTAGCCACTTTAGGGTTCTGACGCCTCCAAAGTAAGCCACTTCCCTTCTATGCTCCTAGATAACCTACCCTGATGCTCCCAGCGAAATAACCAAAGAGAAAGCAAAACCAAAATCATAAAAGACTTCCATAAATCAGTAAGTCGTGAATGTCATCAAAGACAAGTGTTGGAGCATAACAAACAAAATATCATCCTAACCAAGGATCCAAACTTTCCATCCCATACTGGACATAACAATCACCAATCCACATGGTTACCATAACACAAGATAAATCAAATTCAAGAATAAGTCATCAATGACTTCACTCTCCAACATAGAGTAATAACATAATCAAAGATCATCACTTCAAGTATAGATCAATCACAATAGAAGAAAAGAGGTGACCAAGTAGTTAAAATCTCAACATCATAATGGTCGTCACCTCCTCAAGGTCAAAATAGAGTAATGGTTGAGACTTAATAGAAACATGACATCGTGCATCTTAGATATACCCAAAATAACACTCACATAATCGCGACATCAAAATGGTTATAATTTTTTTACCATATAAACCTAAAGTGTAAAAAAGTATATAAAAAAAATATATATATATACCAAGTCTCAAGAACAAAATCCCACCCACGACATTACTCTACCCATACCGACAATTAATCAAAACAAAATCCCAATACAGAAAAATACAACATATAAATTCATCAAGTAATCACTTAATTATAATTCAACTAATTATAAATAAATAAATAAATTACCTAAATTAAATATAATCATTTCAATTAATTAATTATAATCTAAATTAAATTAAATTATAAGTTAATTAATTATCATCTCAAAATAAATCAAATCATAAATTAATTAAGTATAATTTAAAACAAGTCAACTGTAAATTAATTAAAAATAATTAAAATAAACTAATTTATATTAATTCCTTAATAATTAACAATATTAATACCAGGCACGAAAAAGACAATCTTTTTGAATGAAAAATTGCTTAAGGATATAAAACTCTACCTCAAATCCAAGAGCGATCTGAGAAGAAAAGAAGGACACATTCCACAATCCAAAGTTCTAGCTTTTAATCAATTTCCTTCAAAACCAAAACCATAGCCAAAACACAAATCCAAAACTTCCAAGATCCCGAGCTTGACCAAAATTCTTTGAATTCCAATCCAGAGCCAAACCTATAAAACCTCCCTAAAACTTGAATAGTGGCCAAAAGGGACTCTAGTAAAGAAAACTCAACAAACCGAACTTTAAACATGCAACTCACAATCAGGAATAAGAACTTAATTGTTAAAAGCAATAAAAGAGTTAACTCAAAATCACAAAAATAAAATAGTTAACTCGATGGTGATGATGGTGATGATGATGATGAGGTATGTGATTAGTATATTATCTATTTAATATTGATTTCTTGATAGAAATTCATTTGACAAATATGGTTACATAATTAATTCATTATGTTTTGAATTATAGTGTCATTACATGATTAATTCATGATGTAGTTTTTAATATTTTTAATTCATGTTCCACCTCTAGCAGGTCCTAAATATAGTAGAACTATGCCATCTTGAGGAGATGGAGATAGAGAGAGTGTCTATTTATATGACTTTTTTTTAGCTTTGTGTTTATTTATTGTTTCTCAAATTACAAATGTAATGCTTATGATGCTCAATTGTTGGTGTTGATTTCATGTATATATTTTGAGTGATGTTACCACCCTTAGTGGAAATTGTAATGTCCCTACCAGGGAACCCAAGAGATATTAACCTAAAACATGTTACTAAGTTTGCAGAATAATTTTTTTTTAAATGTTTACAAACAATGATGAATAAACAAGTTGAAGTAAAACATAAAGTCCATAAGAACATAAACATACATCATAAATATAATCTCCAATGGTAGATTACACATCTCAAGGGTTCCTTGATGTAGAAACTACAAATACAATAACAACTAAGAATTTACATAATACATCATAAGTTACATCTGAATAATAAAATACACATACTCATCAAACATCCATTGCACATGTCGCAGGGTATGTGATTACAATAAATCACAAATACAAAGGAGAAATGTATGATCAAGAATAGAACTCCAAGAAGATAGGAAAGGAATTAACTACAACCAGGATCATCCAACACTGATACAAGGAAGTCAAAGTCTCAAATGGTAAAAGAATCACTACCACCTAACCTCATAGAAACTTGTGGTTCCACACCCACTGTGTTGAGGAGATAACATCAAATCTCAAATGGATAACAATATCAAACAATCGGGTAGACTAAGCAAGGATCCTAGAAGCTCCTATCTCAAGGTACAACTCATAAGTACAAGGTACACATAATAATCCCAGAGGCAACCAACACATGTAGGAAACATAGAATGAAACCAGGGAAGTGTCATCACATGAGTCAACTCTAAGGTCACCTGGTAGCCTCACTAGACTCCGGCCCCTAGTGACTCTATGTGGATCAGTAGTCCTCTCATGTAGACAACGAATGACTAATTATGCTAGACTCGCCATCACTACTGGATGGGCAAGCATCTTCTCCCACTCTCATCCTTAGCCTATACTAGCACTCAAGGCATGGGCGAGGAACCATTATCTTATTAATTCATTTAAACCTCATTTAATTTAATGTTATCACTTGATTAAGTAACCTACTAAGAATACCTAGGTAGCCACTTTCGGGCTCCGATGCCTCCAAAGTAAGTCACTTCCCTTCTAACACCTAGATAACCTACCCTAGGTCTAACAGTCTCAACTCTAAGTCAACAAAGTCTCGAAAGCTCAAAAGTTGGTTCCAAGAAGTGATAGGAACACAAATATTCAAAATCCATCATAATATAAATCTCCACAAATGTTGGGTTTCACTGATCAATTCCATCCAAGTATGCAAAACAAACATATAGAAAACAGTAATTTCTAATCCTGCCTCTGGTAACAGTCCTACTGGGTTGACATACTAAACCCTCTAAACCCCAAATCACATAAGGCAATAAAAGGCAATAATAGATTTTAATTTGATAAACTAATTTGTAATATCTATCACGAAAATTAATTGATTCGATAATTACTAATAGACTATAATTATATAAAAGACAATTAAATTCTAACCCTACAAATCAATTTATAATATCCACGAAATTAATTGATTCTAGGCATTAAAATTACTAACTCAATATAATTTTATAGTCTAAGATACACCAAATTGAGTTACTAAGATACACCAAATTGAGTTAATTCAAATAACAACCACAATATAAAAATCTCTCAAATTCAGCCAATAAATTTAATTAAATAATCAATATTTTTACATGACTAAATCTCTCAACCAAATTCCATTCAAATTAAAGCATAATTATTTTCCCCAATAACACATGCAGAAATATATTTTTCCTAATAAAACATGCAAAAATATAAATATCTCATCTTAATATATATCAAATCAAATGCATGTAAACTTATTATATTCACATGAAAAAATTAAATTATGTAAAGAACATATTAAATCTCCAATTGAAATCAACATAAATATCTTTTTTTTAAAATAACAACAAAATAAAACTATACTCAACTTTTAAATAAAATATTTATTTTATTTTATTTTTTTAAACTAAATTTAATTTTAAATAAAATAAATAAATTACTGATGTGGTGGGGGGCACTATACCCCTTCCCCCACCTGCCCTACCCAAGGGTACTGTCATGGCAGTCCCTTTTGGGGCTACGCACAATAATCCTTGGGTTGCCATGGCAGTCCCTATAAGGGACTACACACGACAGTCCTTTGGGCTGTCGTGGCAATCCCTTAGGGGCTGCTCATGGTAGACCCTTGTGTTGTCGTGCCAGTCCCCTTGGGGGCTATGCACGATAGACCCAAGGGTATCGTGTCCTAGTCCCCACCGGACTACACATGGCCCTAGAGCTGCTTGATATATATATATATATATATATATATATATATATATATATATATATATATATATATATATATATATATATATATATATATATATATATATATATATATATATATATATATATATATATATATATATATATATATATATATATAATTAAAAATAGAAAAAAAGGAAAAATCAATATATTATTATTTTTTTAATAAATAAATATACTGATTTACAATAGAATCTTTTTAAATAAAACACCAGCAAATTATCTTATTGTGTAAAAACAAACAAGGTGGAGAAATAAATAAATTATATATATATATATATATATATATATATATATATATATATATATATATTAAGGAATACCATAATTAATTTCCATAAGCAAACTGGAAACCCTATTTAATTAACTGCGTATTCTAATCAAACGTGCTTTAGGGTTTGAATGGATTTTCTTTTCAATTTACATACCAATCTAAATTTCTAACAAATAAATCCATAATTTTCCAATCCTAGGGTTTTTCCAGACAAACAACTAATTTTCACATAATATCATTAATTTTCACCAGAATTCAACAATTCAAACCCTAATGAAATTTATTCAAAAATCAGAAAACAAGGATTGCATGCAACATGGGTCTCCTTAAGACCAATTTCAGAATCTCAGAAAAAGAGAAAATACATAATACAAAATTTCAGATATGCAAATCTGACAGGCACAAAGGATACAATTCCTTCAAAATTGTAAAACACAATCACAAAGATAATCGAATCCTACCTCAAACACCAAAGAATAAAACTGACAATGACCAGAAACGAAGGCAAATCCAAGCTATTAGAAAATTGCTCCCAATTGAAAACCTTCACCCAAAATTCTCCAAAAACCTTTGTGTTGAGAATAATGATCAAACCCTCAACATATAGGAAATTCAATTCCACATGCAAGGGTTAGAACTCAACTCCACAAAAGATTTTCTTTAATCAATTCCTAATTTCAGTTGAACTAAAGTCCATTTTCTAATTTGCTCTTGTTGAAAACACTTTACTCAAAATTAACTAATTCCTTTAATTTAATTTACTCAATTTTGATTGTGCAACTTAATGTATTCTAATTAATTTAAAATAAAATATTTAGTCTACTATAATTTCCACATGCTAAATAAACTTCTAAATTAATAAATACATTTTAACTGAAAAGGTTAAATTTAAAATTAAATAATTCTAAGGTAAATGTATTTAATTAATTCTCATTAATTAAATAAGAATTAATTAAATAATTCTACCCTACAATAAACCTTTTAAATAATACATTAAATTTAATAATTGCGTTTAATTAATTTTCAATTAATTAAATAATTTCATGTATAAATAGCTAAAAATATCAAAAATCTAATTTATTTAAATTACGGAATTTAATCTAAATAAATTATCTAATTATAGAAATCACATCAATAACCAAAATCAAATGAATCTAAAGAACCACATCCATACTCAAGGAAAGGGTTATAAACTCACATCAACTGGATGAGTTTAAAAAGGGTAGAATATCATAATCTTGTCCACTATTTTAGGACAATGGTATGGCTTAGGTTCGGATTTGGATCTGAATATTATCTGTCCTCTTTTACCATTGAGACTAGTGATAGGGCACTCTCATCCTAACAATTGAGGGAAGTCGATGCCCAGTACCTGCAAACTTGCATACAAGACCCACATGTACATACATACATATATATATAGCAAGAAATGGTGGGGATCAGGACATCATGTGGATCCCACAAGCAGGTAACTACGACTATGTCCCTCAACCATATCAAGCACATCATACAGGAAGATAAAAGAATACATGAACGTCATACACATGCAAGTATGGGGTAAGTATAATCATAATCATAAGCATCATTTCCAAATATGTAAAACATCATCATAACTAATATCATATAACTGCATCAATATAACTACTATAATCATCCATTTATTAGAATTCACCATGTAGTGTCATACATCCAAAATCATAATAAAACTGAAATATCAACGCACACATAAAAGTGGCCTAAAAGAGTTTGGAAATATAAAATTGAAAAGAAAACTATGGGTGGCCACTACATCCACCCCCTAGAATTAGGCTTACTCTTGGAAGCCTATAAACAAATAGGGACATAATTCTCGTAATCTTGGTGCATCCTCCCAAGTCGTTGATGACTCATTAGTAGGGTCCCATTAGACCCTTGCCCGCTTGATGGTGTGATCCCTGAGGGTTAAATTTCACTGTTGAAGAATGCGAATGGGCTCCAAAGCCAGTTGCTCATCCTCTACCTACAAAGCGTTCCAATCAAGTACATGTGCAACATCTGGTATATATTGTCTAAGAACTAAAACATGAAAAACATCATGGATGTGAGACAAGCTAGGTGGCAAAGCAAGACGGTAAGCAATTGGTCATATCCTCTCATGAATCTCAAAAGGTCCAACAAAATGACGTGCTAACTTGGAACTCTTTCCATAATGAATTGGACTCTTCCATGGACGCACTCTCAAGAACACGTTAACACTAAGAACAAATTGCTTGTCCACTCGGTGAGCATCTGCATACTTCTTCTACCTATCCTGAGCTATGGCCACATGCTCACGAATGCACTCCACTTGTTACTCCATATCTTGAAGCATCTCAGGACCTAACAGAATACAATCCTCAAGCCTATCCCAACTCAAAGGTGTATGACAAGGACGGCCATACAAAGCCTAAAAAGGAGACATGCCAATAGAGGTGTGATAACCATTATTGGAGGAAAACTCGAGAAAATACAAATAGTCATCCCAATGATTTTGTTTATCCATAACATACATCCTAAGAATATCCTCAAGCACTTGATTAATCCTCTCTGTCTAACCTTCGGTCTCGGGGTGATAAGTTGAACTGAAATTCAATTGTTCCCCAAGATCATGTTGCAAGGAGGTCCAAAATCTAGATGTGAATATCATATCCCTATCTAATATAATCCTGTGGGGGATACCATGTAACCTCACAATATCCCGCATAAGGACCCTAGCTACTGAAGTTGTTGTATAGGATGCTCTCATAGGAGAGAAGTGTACCACCTTGGTCAATCGATCAATGGTGACCATAATGTTATCATGTGTGTGGGATGTCATAGGCAAACCCATGATGAAATCCATCAAAATGATATCCCACTTCCATGAAGGAATGAGATTGGGTTGTAAAAGACTCGTATGTTGGTGATCTTCCTTAACCCTTTGACACTCTAGAGATCTGGCTAGGAAATCTGCAATATCACGCTTCATACCGAACCAATATTACAACTATTGAAGGTTCACATGCATCTTCTTGACACCTGGATGTGTCAAGTAAGGTGCACGATGAGCCTCAAATAAGATCAAGGAATGAAGATCATCTGATGGGGGTACATATATTTGGCTCATGTATCACAAAAGGTCATCTAATTCCAAAACATACCCTAAAAACCTTCCCTCCAAAGGTCTCTTTGACTCAATCTCAATGCTCACTTCCTTGTACCAAGTATCTGAAGGAAGTGCTTGGAGTATATGACTCTGCAAATCTACACCAAGAGTCAATGCTGATATCTCATGTCTCCTATGACTCAAGGTGTCGACTACCACATTTTCCTTACCCTAGATGTACTTGACCTCAAAGTCATATTCACATAGAAATTCCATCCATCTCCTTTGTCTGGTATTCAAATTAGGCTGAGTAAAGATATATTGAAGACTATGATGATCACTATGAAGCTCAAAATGGTGTCCTAATAGAAAATGTCTCCATCGAACCAATGCATGGACCGTCACTGCCAACACAAGGTCATGTCTAGGATAATTCAACTCATGCTCCTTGAGTTTGTGAGATTTATAAGTGATCACCCATCCTTCCTACATAAGCATTGCACTTAAACCTTCCAAAGAAGCATCAACACATGCCATAAAATCACCCATAGGATCTGGAATTGCTAAAATAGGTGTGTTGGTTAGAGACTTATTGAGGTTCTGGAAAGCCTCCTCACACTTCTTTGTCCAGACATACTTCTTCCCTTTCTTCTGGAGAGAGGTAATCTGGTAAGTAACTCTAGAGAAGTCCTTGACAAACCTGCGCTAGTATCCTGCCAAGCCGATGAAGCAACGAACTTTGGATACATTGGTGGGGGTTGTCCAATCAACTATAGCCTAAATCTTGAAAGAATCCACTAAAATATCCTAACCTAAGATAACATGACCCAAATATAGAACCTCTAACTGAAAGAAGTCACACTTCATTGCATTAGCATACAACGGGTTGTCACGAAGACACTGCAAAACTAGTCATAGATGTTCCTCATGTTCTTCCATATTTTTAGAATATATTAATATGTCATTTAGGAAGACAAGAACAAAATGGTCAAGGTAAGAATGAAATACTCCATTCATTAAGCACATGAATACAAATGGAGCATTTTTCAAACCAAAAGGAACAATTGTGAACTCATAATGTCCATATCAAGTATAGAATGTTGTCTTTTGAATATCTGTAGCATGAATGTGCAACTGATGGTATCCTGACTGAAGATAAATCTTGGAGAATACCTTAGCTCTTTTAATATGATCAAAGAGATCATCAATCCTTGGTAAAGGGTACATGTTCTTGATCATTACCTTTTTCAACTGTCTGTAGTGAATACACAAGCGTAAGGATCCATCTTTCTTCTTAATGAAGAGTACAGGTGCTCCCAAGGAGAAACACTCGGACAAATCTTTCCCTTTATCAAAAGATCCTCTAACTAAAGCTTAAGCTCGCTCAACTCCTGATTGGTCATCTGGTAAGGAGCTCTAGATATAGGTTTTTCTCCTAGAATAATGTGAAAGTCTATGTCACACTTGGGTGGGATACCTAGAATCTCACTAGGAAAGATATCAATGAATTCTTGAAGTATGGGATGATCAAGAGTCTTCTCCTCTGTTTCCACTTCATCCAACTCATTCATAGTTACTACAAATATCTGGCATCCCTTTCGCATGCTTCGCTTGAGTTGCATAGCGGAAATCATACGAAGGGATATAGGGCACTAAATTCCCACTATCTCACAATCATTGCCAACATCGTCTTTGCATCTGATTAACTTTTGTCTTTAATCAATGTTGGCTCTATGAGAACTTAACCAATCCATCCTAAGAACAATATCATATGATCCTAAAGGAATCACACGAAGGGCAATTGTGGTGGTTAATGGACCTAGGTCTAATTCACACTTATGGACTAGAGATTCTTTTGAAATTCTTGCCCCAAAGGCCAACTCTACTTGCTAACCAATGTCTTGCTTTACTGCCACTAGCCTGCATCTCTCTACTATAAAAGGAGATATAAAAGAATTTGTTGCTCCTGAGTCAAATAAAATAGAAATAGAAAGAAGTCTCTACCATGGTACTCCAATACTCTGATCGATTATGGTCCACTATTGCAAATACCTTGTGAGATCTGTCGGCATCTCCTATAGTAGGCTCAAAAGCTGCAAGTTTCTATCCTTAAAACTGTGATGCATGCTGAGGATAATTTACTGCAATGTGACCATGCTTCCCACATGAGAGGAAACCACTTCCTCTATGTGACCTCTCCCAGTGGAGGGTCCACTAGACTGTTGATAGCTACCTCTTCTCACAACTGAATGTGTGCTCTATGTAGGCCGGTTGTTCTGATTATGCTTGTTGTGTGAAAAGCTATGGGAGTTCTTTGAATGAGAACTACCGTTATGAGTTGGAGGATTAGTGCCCTTCTGCTGCTGATTGCAAAAATATGGAATGGGTTTCTTTAAGTTTCTTGCACCTTGATTCTGATTTCCTTTAAAGTCTAAAGATGAAGGAACTTCTATCTCAACCCCTATCTGTCCACCATGTCCTAAGGCCAAATTTCCCTCTATCAAGTAGCCTTAATCACCGCTTCCTTGAGAGTCTTGGGTTCAAAAACCAAAACTCCTCTGATAATATGACAATTAAGTCCTCTCATAAAATGCTACAACAAGAGTGGTGACTGATCATTGACTGATCATTGTACCCTACATAGGGCTTAAGCTCAAAGAAATGTCACTTGTACTCCTAGACAGACATAGACATTTGTTGTAGATTATGGAACTCATATGCACGTTGTCGCTGCCACTGCTTTGATAGAAATTGTTCACAAAAATTTTCAAGGAAAAGTTCCCAAGTAACAGTCTCCATAGTGAGTCCAATTTTATGCTCCTCTATTTTCCACCAAGAATTTGCAAATCCCTCAAGGCTCATAACAAAACATCTTGCCTTAACATTAGTGTCAAACTATTACATGGCAAAACAACGATCCAAAGAAATGAGCCAAGTCTATGCCTCAAAACCAGTACCAAGACCATTAAATGGAGGTGGTCATGCTCTTAGAAGGTCTCTCATCTGATTAGCCTTTATGACTCCCCGACTGAGGTTAGTGTCTCTCTTTTTTGGGCTCTGAGATCTCTTTCTCTCCTCATTATCTAAATGATGGGATACTTCTTGTTTGACCCTGATGTGCACAGGTAGGTGCTCTAAAATGGTCTGGAGAATCTGTATGGCATTAAGTTCTCCTTAGTCACCATGTTGTTCTCTACCACTCTCTTCCATGCTCTCCTCATCTCTCTAACTAACATGAGGGCTAGGAAGTCTGCTCCTTCCATGTCCCCTGCTATGACCCCCACTTCAGCCTCGTCATGGATCTAGTATCAATGACCATCCTTCCTACAACATAAAATCAAGACGGACAAGATAAATCAAACATAATAAGATTGCAAAAACAATAGTTTGAAATACAAGCGTGTTATGTGTCTGAGTTTTATTTTCAAGTTTTTATCACTAGACACAAATGGGCATACAAAATTTCAAAATTTCCTAGTGTTTGAAACATGGGCTCTGATAGCAAGTGTAATGCCCCCGCCAGGGCACCCAGGAGATATTAACCTAAAACATGTTACTAGGTTTGCAGATTTTTTTAAAAAAAATGTTTACAAAGAATGATGAATAAACAAGTGGAAGTAAAACATAAAGTCCATAAGAACATAAACATACATCATAAATATAATCTCCAATGGTAGATTACACATCTCAAGGGTTCCTTGACATAGAAACTACGAATACAATAACAACTAAGGATTTACATAATACATCATAATTTACATCTGAATAATAAAATACACATACTCATCAAACATCCAATGCACATGTCATAGGGTATGTGATTACAATAAATTATGAATAAAAATGAGAAATGTAAGATCAAGAATAGAACTCCAAGAAGATAGTAAAGGAAGTAACTGGAACCAGGATCATCCAGCACTGGTACAAGGAAGTTAGAGTCTCAAATGGTAAAAGAATCACTACCACCTAACCTCATGGAAACCTATAGTTCTGGTATTCATTATATATTTAATGAATACTAGAATTAATTCCCATAAGCAAATTGGAAACCCTATTTAATTAACTAGGTATTCTAATCAAACATGCTCTAGAGTTTGAATGGATTTTCTTTTCAATTTACATACCAATCCAAATTTCTAACAAATAAATCCATAATATTCCAAGCCTAGGGTTTTTCCAGACAAATAACCAATTTCTAGATAATATCATTAATTTTCACCAGAGTTCAACAATTCAAACACTAATAAAAAAATTTCAAAATTTAGAAAACAAGGATTGCATGCAACATGGGTTTCCTTAAGACCAATTTTAGAATCTCAAAAGAAGAGAAAATACATAATACAAAATTCCAGATATGCAAATTTGGCAGGCACAAAGAATACAATTCCTTCAAAATTGCAAAACACAATCACAAGGATAATTGAATCTTACCTTAAACACCAAAGAATAAAACTGGCAATGACCATAAACGAAGGCAAATCCAAGCTATTAGAAAATTGCTCCCAATTGAAAACCTTCACCCAAAATTCTCCAAAAACCTGTGTGTTGAGAATAATGGCCAAACCCTCAACATATAGGAAATTCAATTCCACATGCAAGGGTTGGAACTCAACTCCATAAAAGCTTTTCTTTAATCAATTCCTAATTTCAGTTGAGCTAAAGTCCATTTTCTAATTTGCTCTTGTTGAAAACACTTAGCTCAAAATTAACTAATTCCTTTAATTTAATTTACTCAATTTTGATTGTGCAACTTAATGCATTCTAATTAATTTTGATTGTCAACAGTTGGTTGGCCTAGTGGTGAAGCTCAATGGTTCTCATTGAGCCCACTAGAGTTCAAATCTCGCTGAGCGCATGCCCAACGAGAAGATGTCTTTAAAAGGGATGAGGTCAGGATCGTGCCCTGAGTGACTTTGGTAGAATGGATACCCGTCAGACCTTGGCTCTAAGCTAAAGAGAAGTGATTTATAAATGATTCTCAATAAATTTAAAAAAATATTAATTTAAAATAAAACATTTAATCTAATATAGTTTCCACATGCTAAATAAACTCCTAAATTAATAAATACATTTTAATTGAAAAGATTAAATTTATAATTAAATAATTCTAAGGTAAATATATTTCATTAATTCTCATTAATTAAATAATTCTACCATACAATCAACCACATCCATACACAAGGAAAGGGTTATAAACTCACATCAACTGGATGAGTTTAAAAAGTGTAGAATATCATAATCTTGTCCACTATTTCAGGACAATAGTATGGCTTAGGTTAGGATTTAGATTTGAATATTATATGTCCTCTTTTACCATTGAGACTAGTGATAGGACACACTCATCCTGACAATTTAGGGAAGTCGATGCCCAGTACCTGCAAACCTGCATACAAGACCCGTATGTATATATATATATATATATATATATATATATATATATATATATATATATATATATATATATATATATATATATATATATATATATATATATATATATATATATATATATATATATAAGCAAGCAATGGTGGGGATTGGGACATCGTGTTGATCTCGCAAGCAGGTAACTACGACTTCATCCCTCAACCATATCAAGCACATAATACAAGAAGATAAAAGCATACACGAACGCCATACACATGCAAGTATGGGGTAAGTATAATCATAATCATAAGCATCATTTCAAAATATGTAAAACATTATCATAACTAACATCATATAATTGCATCAATATAACCACCATAATCATCCATTTATTAAAATTTACAATATGTGTCATACATCCACAACCATAATAAAATTGAAATATCAACACACACATAAAAGTGGCCTAAAAGAGTTTGGAAATATAAAATTGAAAAGAAAACTATGGGTGGCCACTACATCCACCCCCCTAGAATTAAGCTTACTCCTGGAAGCCTACAAACAAATAGGGATATAATTCTTGTAATCTTGGTGCGTCCTCCCAAGTAGTTGATGACTCATTAGTAGGATCCCATTGGACCCTTGCCTACTCGATGGTGTGATCCCTGAGGGTCAAATTTCACTAGTGAAGAATGCGAACGGGCTCCAAAGCCAGCTACCCGTCCTCTACCTACAAAGTGTTCCAATCAAGTACATGTGCAACATCTGGTATATATTGTCTAAGAATTGAAACATGAAAAACATCATGGATGCGAGACAAGATGGGTGGCAAAGCAAGATGGTAAGCAACTAGTCCTATCCTCTCAAGAATCTTAAAAGGTCCAACAAAACGAGGTGCCAACTTGGAACCCTTTCCATAATGGATCAAACTCTTATGTGGATGCACCCTCAAGAACACCTTAACACCAACAACAAACTGCTTATACACTTGGTGAGCATCTGCATACTTCTTCTACCTATCCTAAGCTATGGTCACATGTTCGTGGATGCGCTCCACCTATTGCTCTATATCTCGAAGCATCTCAAGACCTAACAAAATACAATGCTCAAGCCTATCCCAACTCAAAGGTGTACGATAGGGACGACCATACAAAGCCTAAAAATGCAACATGCTAATAGAGCTGTGATAACCATTATTGTAGGCAAACTTGACCAAATACAAATAGTCTTCCCAATGAGTCTGTCTATCCATGACATACATCCTAAGCATATCCTCAAGCACCAGATTAACCCTCTTTATCTAACCATCGATCTAGGGGTGATAAGTTGAACTAAAATTACACTATGCTCCAAGATCATGTTGCAAGGAGGTCCAAAATGTAAATGTGAATATTGGATCCCTATCTGATATAATCTTGTGAGGGATACCATCTAACCTCACAATATCCTGCATAAAGACCCTAGTTACTTAAGCTATTGTATAGGATGCTCTCATAGGAGAGAAGTGTTCCACCTTGGTCAACCGATCAACGGTAACCATAATGGTATCATGTATGTGGGGTGTCATAGGCAAACCCACGATGATATCCATCAAAATGGTATCCCACTTCCATGAAGGAATGAGATTGGGTTGTAAAAGACTCGCTGGATGCCAGTGATCTACCTTAACCCTTTGACACTCTAGACATTTGGAAAGAAACCTACAATATCACGCTTCATACCAAACTAATAGTAAAACTGTTGTAGGTCTGAATGCATCTTCTTGACACTTGGATGTGTCAAGTAGGGTGCACAATGAGCCTTAGATACGATCAAGGAATGAAGATCATCTAATGGAGGTACATATATCTGGATCATGTATCGCAAAAGGCCATTTGACTCCAAAACATACCCTAAAAATCTTCCCTCCAAAGGTCTCTCTAACTCAATCTCAGCGCTCACTTCCTTCTACCAAGTATCTGAAGGAAGTGTCTGGAGTATACAACTCTGCAAATCTACACCAAGAGTCAATGTTGATATCTCATGTCTCCAACAACTCAAGGTGTTGACTACAAAATTTTCCTTACCCTATATGTACTTGACCTCAAAGTCATATTCCAAAAGAAATTCCATCCATCTCCTTTGTATGGCATTCAAATTAGGTTGAGTAAAGATATACTAAAGACTACGATGATCACTATGAAGCTCAAATTAGTGTCCTAATAGAAAATGTCTCCATCGAACTAATGCATGGACCACCGCTGCAAACTTAAGGTCATGTGTAGGATAATTCAACTTGTTCTCCTTGAGTTTGTGAGATTCATAAGTGATCACCCATCCTACCTGCATAAGAACCACACCTAAACCTTCCAAAGAAGCATTAGCACACACCATAAAATCACCTTTAGGATCTAGAATCACTAAAATAGGTGCGCTAGTCAGACACTTCTTGAGGTTCTGGAAAGCCTCCTCACACTTCTTTGTCCAGACATACTTCTCCCCTTTCCTCTGGAGAGAAGTAATTTGGTAAAAAACTCTAGAGAAGTCCTTGACAAACCTGCGATAGTATCCTACCAAGCCCATGAAGCTATGGACTTCGGATACATTGGTGGGGGTTGGCCAATTAACTATAGCTTGAATCTTAGAAGAATTTGCTAAAATAATCTCACCTAAGATAACATGACCCAAATATTGTACCTCTAACTAAAAGAAGGCACATTTCACTGCATTAGCATACAACTAGTTGTCACGAAGACAGTGCAAAACCAGTCATAGATGTTCCTCACGTTCTTCCATATTTTTAGAATATATCAATATGGTGTTTAGGAAGACAAGAAAAAAATGGTAAAGGTAAGAACAAAATAATCCTTTCATTAATCACATGAACACACATGGAGTATTTGTCAAACCAAAAGGAACAATTGTGAACTCATAATGTCCATAGCAAGTACGAAATGATATCTTCTGAATATTTGCAACATGAATGCATGACTGATGGTATCCTGATTTAAGATCAATCTTGGAGAACACCTTAGCTCCTTTAATTTGATCAAAGAGATCATCGATCCTTGGTAAAGGGTACATGTTCTTGATCGTTACCATGTTCAACTGTATGTAGTCAATACACAAGCGAAAGGATCCATCTTTCTTCTTAATGAAGACTATAGGTTCTCCCCAAGGAGAAACACTCAGATGACTATTTTCCTTTATCAAAAGATCCTCTAACTGAAGCTTAAGATCACTCAACTCCTGAGTGATCATTTGGTAAGGAGCTCCAGATATAGGTTGTGCTCCTAGAACAAGATCAATGTGAAAGTCTATGTCACACTTGGGTGGCATACCCAAAATCTCACTAGGAAAGATATCAATGAATTCTTGCAGTATGAGATGATAAAGAGTCTTCTCCTCTATTTCCACTTCATCCAACTCATTCATAGTTACTGCAAATACCTGGCATCCCTTTCACATGCTTCGCTTGAGTTTCATAGCGAAAATCATATGAAGGGATATAGGGCATTGAATTCCCACTATCTCACAATCATTGCCAACATCATCTTTGCATCTGATTAACCTTTGTCTACAATCAATGTTGGATCTATGAGAACTTAACCAATCCATCCCAATAACAATATCATATGATCCTAAAGGAATCACACAAAGGTCAACCATGGTGGTGAATGGACCTAGGTTTAATTCACACTTATGGACTAGAGAGTCTGTTGAAATTCTTTCCCTAGAGGCCAACTCTACTTGCCAACCAATGTCTTGCTTTACTGCCACTAGCCCACATCTCTCTAATATAAAAGAAGATATAAAAGAATATGTTGCTCCCAAGTTAAATAAAACAAAAAGATAAATACCTCTAGTGGCTCCAGAAGTCTCTACCACAGTACCCTAATGCTTTTCCTGACGATGGTCCACTAGTGCAAATACCCTGTGAGATCTGTTGGCATCTCCCACAGTAGGCTCAGAAGCTGCAGATCTCTGTCTTGAAAATTGTGATGCATGTTGAGGATAATTTATTGCAATGTGACCATGATTCCCACATGAGAAGCAACCATTGCATCTATTGTGACCTCTCCCAGCGGAGGGTGCACTAGATTGTTGATAGCTTCCTCTGCTTGCAACTGAATGTGTTCTCTTTGTAGGCTAGTTGTTCTAATTGTGCCTATTACACGAAAAGCTATAGGAGTTATTTGAATGAGAACCACTATTCTGAGCTGGAGGATTAGTGCCCTTCTGCTGTTGATTGCGAAAATAGGGAGGGGGTTTCTTGAAGTTTCCTGCACCTTAATTCTTATTTCCTTTAAAGCCTGAAGATGAAGGAACTCCTTTCTGAACCCCTATTTGTCCACCATGTCTTTAGGCCAAATTTGTCTCTATTAAAGTAGTCTTAATAATGGCTTCCTTGAGAGTCTTGGTTTTGAAAACCAAAACTCCTATAATAATACAACCATTAAGTCCCCTGATAAAATGCTACAAAAAGAGTCGTGACTTATCACTGTACCTTGTATAGGGCTTAAGCTCAAAGAAACATCGCCCATACTCTTGGATAGACATAGACATCTACTATAGATTATGGAACTCATTTGCATGTTGTCGCTACCACTGCTCTGATAGAAACTGTTCATGAAATTTTTCAAGGAAAAGCTCCCAAGTAACAGTCTCCATAGTGAGTCCAAGTTTCTACTCCTCTATTTTCCACCATGAAGCTGCAAAGCCCTCAAGGCTCATAATGACACATCTTGCCTTAACATTAGCATCAAACTATTGGATGGCGAAACAACAATCCAAAGAAATGAGCCAAGTCTATGCCTCAAAACCAGTGCCAAACCCATTAACTGGAGGTGGTTGTGCTCTCATAAGGTCTCTCATCTGATTAGCCTTTATGACCCTCTGGCTGAGGTTAGTGTCTCTATTTTTTGGGCTCTAAGATCTTTGTCTCTCCACATTATCTGAATGATGGGATACTTCCCATTTGACCTTGATCTGCATAGGTAGGTGCTCTAAAATGGTCTAGAGAATCTGCATGGCATTAAGTTCTTCTTAGTCACCTTGTTGTTCTCTACCACTCTCTTCCACACTCTCATCATCTCTCTAACTAACAGGAGGGCTAGGAAGTTTTCTCCTTCTATGTCCCCTGCTATGGCCCCCACTTCGGCCTCTAGTCACGGATCTAATCTCATTGACCATCCTTCCTACAACATAAAATCAAGATAGGCAAGATAAATAAAACATGATAAGATTGCAAAAACAATAGTCTGAAATACAAGCGTGTTATATGTCTAAGTTTTGTTTTTCAAGTTTTGACCACTAGACACAAATGGGCGTACAAAATTCTTAAAGTTCCCAATGTTTGAAACATGGGATCTGATACCAAGTGTAATTCCCCCACCAGGGAACCCAAGAGATATTAACCTAAAACATGTTACTAAGTTTGCAGAATATTTTCTTTTTAAATGTTTACAAACAATGATGAATAAACAAGCAGAAGTAAAACATAAAGTCCATAAGAACATAAACATACATCATAAATATAATCTCCAATGGTAGATTACACATCTCAAGGGTTCCTTGACATAGAAACTATGAATACAATAACAACTAAGAATTTACATAATACATCATAATTTACATCTGAATAATAAAATACACATACTCATCAAACATCCACTGCACATGTCGCAAGGTATGTGATTACAAAAAATTATGAATACTAAGGAGAAATGCAAGATCAAGAATAGAAATCCAAGAAGATAGGAAAGGAAGTAAATACAACCAAGATCATCCAACACTGGTACAAGGAAGTCAAAGTCTCAAATGGTAAAAGAATCACTACCACCCGACCTCATGGAAACTTGTGGTTCCACACCCATCGTGTCAAGGAGATAACATCAAATCCCAAACATATAACAATACCGAACAATCAGGTAGACTAAGAAAGGATCCTAGAAGCTCTTATATCAAGGTACAACTCATAAGTACAAGGTACACATAATAATCCTAGAAGCAACCAATACAGGTAGGAAACCTAGAATGAGATCAGGGAAGTGTCATCACATGAGTCAAATCTAAGGTCACCTGGTAGCCTCACTGGACTTTGGCCCCTAGTGACTTTTTGTAGATCATTAGTCCTCTCATGTATACAAGGAACAACTAACTATTCCAGAATCACCATCACTACTGGACGGGCAAGCATCTTCTCCCACTCCCATCATCAACTTATACTAGCACTCAAGGCATGGGTATGGAACCATTATCCTATTAATTTATTTAAACCCCATTTAATTTAATGTTATCACTTGATTAAGTAACCTACTAAGGATACCTAGGTAGCCACTTCCTTGCTCAGGGGCCTCCAAAGTAAGTCACTTCCCTTCTAATACCTAGATAACCTACCCTAGGTTTAACAATCTCAAATCATGACTCTGAGTCAAAAAAGTCTCAAAAGCTCAACAACTGGTTCCAAGAAGTGATAGGAACACAAATATACAAAATCCATCATAATATAAATCTCCACAAAGGTTGGTTTTCATGATCAATTTCATCCAAGTATGCAAAACAAACAAACAAAAAATAATAATTTCTAATCCCACCTCTGGTAACAATCCTACTAGGCTGACATACTAAATCCCTCTAAACCCCAAATCACATAAGGCAATAAAAGACAATAATTTAATTTAATTTGATAAACTAATTTGTAATATCCATCACGAAAATTAATTTATCCGATAATTACTAATAGACTATAATTATACAAAAGACAATTAAATTCTAACCCTACAAATTAATTTATAACATCCACGAAATTAATTGATTCTAGGCATTAAAATTACTAACTCAATATAATTTTATAGTCTAAGATACACCAAATTGATTTAATTCAAATAACAACCACAATATAAAAATCCCTCAAATTCAACCAATAAATTTAATTAAATAATCAATATCTTTTAATGACTAAATCTCCCAACCAAATTCCATTCAAATTAAAGAATAATTATTTTCCCCAATAACACATGCAAAAATATAATTTTCCTAATAAAACATGTAAAAAATATAAATATCCCATCTTAATATATATCAAATCAAATGCATGTAAACTTATTATATTCACATGACAAAATTAAATAATGTAAACAACATATTCAATTTCCAATTGAAATCAACATAAATATCTTTTTTCTTTTAATTAATAAAACTATATTCAACTTTTAAATAAAATAAATTTAATTAAAAAAAAACTAAATTTAATTTTTAAACAAAAAAGTAAATTACTAATGTGTGGGGGGTGGGGGGGCACTATACCCCTTCCTCCACCTGCCCTAGCATACCCAAGGGTACTGTCATGGCAGTCCCTTTTGGGGCTATGCACGACAGTCCCTTTAAGGGGCTACGCACGACAATCCTTTGGGTTGCCCTGGCAATCCCTTAGGGGCTGCCCACAATTGACCATTGGGCTGCTATGCCAGTCCCCTTAGGGGCTGCGCACGTTAGACCGAAGGGCACTGTGCGCATTCCCCATGGGACTGCGCACAACCCTAGGGCTATGTGATTTAATTTTTTTTTAAATTTTTTTTTTATAATATAATAATTTTTTTAAAAAATAACAAAAATGGAAAAATCAATATATTATATATATTTTTAATAAATATATATACTAATTTACAATAGAATCTTTTATTATAAAACACCAGCAAACTATCTTATTGTGTAGAAACAAATAAGGTGGAGAAATAAATAAATTATATATATATATAAGGAATACCAGAATTAATTTCCATAAGCAAATTGGAAACCCTATTTAATTAACTAGGCATTCTAATCAAACATGCTCTAGGGTTTGAATGGATTTTCTTTTCAATTTACATACCAATCCAAATTTCTAACAAATAAATCCATAATTTTCCAAGCCTAGGGTCTTTCTAGACAAACAACCAATTTCCACATGATATCATTAATTTTCACCAGAATTCAACAATTCAAACCCTAATGAAATTTATTCGAAAATCAAAAAATAAGGATTGCATGCAACATGGTTTTCCTTAAGACCAATTTCAGAATCTCAGAAGAAGAGAAAATACATAATACAAAATTCCAGATATGCAAATCTGACAAGTACAAAGAATACAATTCCTTCAAAATTACAAAACACAATCACAAGGATAATCGAATCCTACCTCAAACACCAAAGAATAAAACTAACAATGACCAAAAACAAAGGCATCTCCAAGCTATTAGAAAATTGCTCCCAATTGAAAACCTTCACCCAAAATTCTCTAAAAACCTGTGTGTTGAGAATAATGGCCAAACCCTCAACATATAGGAAATTCAATTCCACATGCAAGGGTTGGAACTCAACTCCACAAAAGCTTTGCTTTAATCAATTCCTAATTTGAGTTTAATTTCAGTTGAACTAAAGTCCATTTCTAATTTGCTCTTGTTGAAAACACTTAACTCATAATTAAGTAATTCCTTTAATTTAATTTCCTCAATTTTGATTTTGCAACTTAATGCATTCTAATTAATTTAAAATAAAACATTTAGTCTACTATAATTTCCACATGCTAAATAAACTCCTAAATTAATAAATACATTTTAATTGAAAAGGTTAAATTTACAATTAAATAATTCTAAGATAAATGTATTTAATTGATTCTCATTAATTAAATAATTCTACCATACAATAAACCTTTTAAATAATACATTAAATTTAATAATTTCACTTAATTAATTTTCAATTAATTAAATAATCTCACGTATAAATAGCTAAAAATAGCAAAAATCTAATTTATTTAGATTTTTATTTAAATTACACAATTTAATATAAATAAATTATCTAATTATAGAAATCACATCAATAACCAAAATCAAATGAATCTAAAGAACCACATCCATACTCAAGAAGAGGGTTATAAACTCACATTAACTAGATGAGTTTAAAAATGGTAGAATATCAGAATCTTGTCTACTATTTCAAGACAATAGTATGGCTTAGGTTAGGATTTGGATCTAAATATATTATTTGTCCTCTTTTACCATTGAGACTAGTGATAGGGTACACTCATTCGGACAATTCAGGGAAGTTGATGCCCAGTACCTGCATACAAGACTTGTATGTACATACATATATATATATAGAGTTAGCAATGGTGGGGATTAGGACATCGTGTGGATCCCGCAAGAAGGTAACTATGACTTTGTCCCTCAACCATATCAAGCACATCATACAAGATGATAAAAGCATACATGAACGCCATACACATGCAAGGATGAGGTAAGTATAATCATAATCATAAGCATCATTTTGAAATATGTAAAACATCATCATAACTAACATCATATAACTGCATCAATATAACCATCGTAATCATCCATTTATTAAAATTCACCATGTAATGTCATACATCCAAAACCATAATAAAACTAAAATATCAACGCACACATAAAAGTGGCCTAAAAGAGTTTGGCAATATAAAACTAAAAAGAAAACTATGGGTGAACACTACAGAAACAGGTAATTGACTATAGACATCATCAACCCTTTTGTTAAGGATCCTGCACAATCTACATAAAGTAAAGGTAAGGAATAAAAAAATATACAATGATTATGATGATTGCATATTGTTCATGTTGCCTAATATGTAATTTTTAGTATATGTATCATGTAATTTTTAGCTAACATAAGATAATTTAATTACATATGCAGGAACCTAAACCCCTTTCATGAGGATCCTACATAGTCTCATGAATCGACAGGCATAAGTCATTACACCATATATAAAAAAATTATTTAATATAGTTATCAACACTTGAGGCCCTGATCAGTTGGAATTATTCAAATTTTAATCTCAACATCAACTTTAGGGCTAACTTCTTCATCAACATTACCCTCATTTGCAAAATATCTCTCATTACCAACTATCTCTCTCATTTTATGGAGTGTAGGTACTGCCAAATAGGTATTTGTCAGATGTGTCTTCCTCGAGTGAGGGAAATATAGCAATAGAAGATGAGAGCGAGACATGTAGTAGGTCTAAAATAGGGAGATCAACTAGAGGTCAAAAGATAAGACTAAAATTCTATAAAAATGCATGGAATCCTCCCTTTCTCGAGGGAGTTCATGTTCTTATGATGATGATACCAAAGGAGACATTGAGGTTCCCTTGAGGTACAAACATCTACACAAACAATGGGCACCCAAGGAAATTCCTCCAATAAACACTAATTTTTGTGTTAATGAGAGGATATATCACATAACACCATCATCATTACATGGTTTGGGCCTATTTTTCATGAATGGTATAAAGGTTTGTTACAACAAAGTTGATGAATTGATGGAGTATGTTGGACCTTGTTACAATTATAAAAATTGGATGCAAATTGTTCGATATATAAAAAGTATGTGTAGGTACGCACTCTCAGCAAATTGTATACAATAGAAAGAGTATGATAAAAGTAAAAGAGTGGCTATATACATTGACGAAAGGCCAAAAGAAAAAAGGAATATTGCAGGTTTTATAAATATTACGTGACCTGGGTCAACTAATAAGCAACCCAATTGCATATTTGAGGCACATGAGGGAAGTCATGTATTCGTATGTGCGATAAAATCAACAAGTGTAGGGGAAGAATTTCTAATCGATTACAATGTGAACCACATAGATACAGACAACATTAGTATTATAGGGGTGGTACATACTATATACCATTTAAACCAACCTCCAATTAATGACTCCAATATACCATTTTATTATTACATTTTTTTTCTAAGTATTAGTTTCATTTCACTAACATTTTTATATTTGATCTTTGTCATAGGGCCACATGGATCTATCACATAGCACGAACATGGATGTTACTCCTGACCCTTCTACTGAGCAAGTAAACCTCATTTTAATTGTACAAATGACATAGAAGAAAAATGTTATATTATTATATTCTTTTCTTGAGTGTTTTGGAGTAATTTTGATAGTTTTAATAATATTCTTGTCATAGACGGATATTCAGGGAAAGGGAAAGGTACCTAGAATACCTCGGGACATCTTAACAGAGCTGGAGTCAGTATTCTATGATGATGAAGTCACACTTTCCACAAACCCAGTCCAAATGATTAAAAAGTTAATTAGAAAAATTAATATAGAAATTATTGGTTTGTCATGCATAGACCCTCAAACTAATGAGATAAAAGAGAGGATGCAAAAATTGATGCGACAAGCACAAAACTTGGAAGTAAGCAGTAATGAAATATTTAATTATAACAAAAGTTCAATAATGCTTTATATTTTATACTCTTTTATGTCATTAACTAAAATATGTATGTGTTGTTTTTACAGAGTTTTATGCATCCTCATGTACCTGGTGGCCATGATCAGGGTACCACGGGTAGTTCAAGTGATGACCATGTTCTATACATTATTAATACTCCTTTGAACTTGTGAACTTTCTTTTTTAATGCTAGTGTTATTTCTCATACATTTATTATTTATTTGATGCAGAGGATCTAGTTGATTCTCTTCATGAATTATCATTCATAGCTTAGGAAAATGCTCATACCCATCTCAAACAATGCTTCCACTCCTTGACTCCTTGCACCCCTCTCTGATCATTTTGAATATGTGCTTTACTGACAATTTAGACTCCCATCAATCTTGTTACTAACCAATGTCCTATTCCCTTTGATATTACACATTTAATAATTCTCTGATTCATCATACCCTTACCTAAAGTTGGAATCTTATCCTTTCTTTAGACACTTCTAGGATTTTCCCATACAAACTCAACTCATGATACTCTAACCACAATCACTTTTACAATTAGGATCTAAACTTAAGACCCCACTACCCAACCTAAGACATTAACTTGTATCTCTGCAAACTCTTATCAACTCACTCTCTCTTATGATCCATATCCTTCTCCAGCTATTTTTCCTTTCTCTAGACTCTCTAAGGTCTTCTTATTACCCTCTGAAATAAACAACAACCTACTTTTAAATGGACAAAGCCCTAATCACCTTGTCACTACTTTGTGACAATTTCTATCATCTTTTATTGTCCCAAACACATGCCAAGACATTACCTGATCTCCTAAAATATAGAGGATGGGTAGTTTACATCATCCTCCATCTCCCTACCAAACATGGGGACTTATCACACGCGGAAGAAAGAAAAAACTATATTTTAATTCCCTCGGGATACCCTAAACAAGGGTTAAGAATAGTCTTTAATCATACAACAATATCTTCCTTGGTACCCAATGAAATTAGATACCTCCAAAGCCCTAAAACTTACATACATCCTTGGAGAGAAAGGGGTGATTGATGCAGAGGCATTAGAAGTGTTCTCAATAGGATCCAAATTGATCCTTCAACCTTTCTTAGGCGGTTCTTCTTGAGGTAATCTTGATCATAATTTATTGCTTCTCCCCAAATAACCTTAAAGGTTAGACCCACATCCTTTAGGGATACTAAAAACTCACTCATGAAAAGTTCTAACCACTCACTAGGTATCTTCCCTACCAACTAATCTCATCTAAGTTTGATTACGACTTCAACATAAACTGATTCCACTCTATCTATGATCACATGGACTTTTTAACTGATTGCATACTTTGTATCTGAGCTAATTTGTACATATTTAGAGGCTAAATTTTGTATATAAGTGGTAATGAGTTGTCATGTGCATATTTAGATGCCAATTTTTGTATATATAAGGGGCCATGAGCTGATTTATACATATTTAGAGGCCAAATTTTGTATATCTTGAATATAAATGCATAAATGAATTTTGTAGATGAGTTTATATTCCAAAGTTGAGCTTGAGCTAATGAAATTTTAAGTGACATATCATGTTAAAGTAGACATATTGGAAAATATACTAATTGTTTACATAGTCTCCATTACTTGATAATATCTATCTATATCGGTATGCATGTTTATAATCCTACCACTCATTCACATGACTTTACAACCTTATCAAACATCTTCTTTCACTTATTTCCATGAGCGCAATGTGCATTAATATTGAGTCAATTTTTTATTATCATGAGACTAGTTTATCATGGAAACATGGTACCTAGCATGTTGAAGAGTCTCTCTACCCATTTCTAGAGGAAGGACTTATAATAGGTTATCACAAAACATGGCAAGGTATCTCTTCAAACTCCAACTTGGCTTGATTCAAAGACTTGTTCTTTAGTACTTGTCTTAAATTTGTTTTGAGAATTTTTTAACACATGGCATTTGTCTTTTCTAAATGACATAGGGAAAGGCTTGTGATGCAATCAAATGACAAGGGAACAACTTGGTGCAGGGGCACTCTTGTTCCTATGAGATACATTTTTTGGGTTTTGTATTGTTTTGAGTTATTTGATATAAATAAGGTCAGTTTTGACCATTAGTGAGAATATATGACCATTCTTGAAGTTTTTGGGTCATTTGGTGAAAATATGTAAAAGTTGCTTAAAAGTTGTCATTTTGTCATGACAACTTTTTCAATTGTAATGACAACTTTTTGCAAATTGGTTACAAGTTGTTTTTGGTCAATTTGGAGGTTAATGAATGATTATACATACATAAATAGGCCTTATAAACATGGCCCAAGGGTTGGGGTTATTTGTAATGAAGATATATTTAATTTACTCATCAAATTCCATACATTGTATAATATTACAATCTGGAAATCGACTTGGTATATGGATTGTATCTTTCATTTGAAGACCAAAGATCAATTGGAAATGAAAGATAATTGAATACAATCCATTTTGATTTTTTTTTTCATTTTTAATCCATTAAGTATCAAGGGATATATAGTAATTCCTTTCCAGACTGGTAGAAACCCTACCTAGGGTAACTAGTGGCTCTAAAAAAAATGTGTAAATGAGTTTTCCCATGGTGGAAATTTTTTATATGGATGAATAAGCCTTTAATAAAATCATGAATCATATCTCAAACTTTCAAGGGTTGATGAGAGGGTTTGCACATGTTTTGAGGCATAGAAGGGTCTAATTTCCCTATGTAGCAGACTTCAATTGACAACAAATTGGAAGAAATCACCTTATATAAGAGCAAAAAAAAAAGGTTGATCCATTTTGTGTGTGGTAGTAGAGGGATGTGTAGGGTATTTAGGAGTCCAAATAAATTTAATGGAGGTCATTTTAGTAATTTCATTAATTATTTTTTTGATTGTCCTAAAAGGACAAATTGTAATACTCATAACTCACAAAGATTTTGTATACAAAGATGATGTCTTCATGGGATGTTTGGGTGATAAATGCTTAGATTAAAAGTCATAGGTATTGGGAAGATTCCTCATTTCAAGTTTAAAAAGGTTGGAGTCATGTATGTGTTTCTTTAACCCTAAGACACGAAAGTTGATATTCCTAATTGCAGAGGATTAATGTTACAATATCTTAGATGTAGAGAACCATTACTAAGGATTGAACATAAGTCTAAAATTCCCCAAAACTAGTGTTCTATGTGTCTTTGTTGCCTTCATAATTTTGGTTCAACCCCTATAGGATTCCTAATCTTAGAGGCCAAGGAAAGTACCCAAGAGCACTTGAAAGCAAGATGAATGAAACCATTGTCCTTATGTGTGTAAACCCCATATAAGTGTTCTTCCTTTGCATCACAACTCCTACTTGATGATCCACAATCATGCATTTATGTTCAATGGTTCTTCTTACCTTGGTATTTTTGAATCTTAAGATGACACATCAATGGGTAAAGGCAAACCAAAACCTTTCATAGACCTATCACAACCAAGGTATGTGGGTGATCCTTCACCAATTTTTCATCAAATCAATATAAAGTCCTCACAAGGAGAGGTTAATGCATCACAACTCATTACCACTTATATATAGAATTTATCCTCTAAATATGATCAATTATCACTAATCCTTCCATTTTTATGTGTTAAGATTCCTATTGTAATGTGATTGATATTTTAATTTTTATTTAAATCATACTGTGATAATGACTATGTTATGATACACAATACATATTGTAATGTAATACCCCAAAAATGGGCTATAAGTTCATTAACCTCTATATCGACACATCGAACGAAATCGACATAGAAGTCCTAACCTAAGGCACATCTGCACATCATCAAATCTAATTAATTATCTTAAATTCTGCATCAGAGAATATTCCTAGCAATATTCTTAATTATCTTAATTACCTTTAATTTAATGATTATTTGGCGATAAATCACATTTATCCTAAAGTCTGATTAATTGAATATTTTCATATTTAATTAATTAGATTTAATACTGCCACTTAATTATTTAATTAAATTTAATTATATTTATTCCTAAGTATTATTATTTAAATTTGACAATACATCAAGATTCCTATCATTAATTGATAAAATTCTTATTTAATTAATTAAAGCAAGTTGTCATATTTGATGATATTATTTTTGAATAAAAGTTTGATTAAATGATTGATTAACCCATAAATCAATTGTTTTATTTTTAAAAAATCAATTAAGTTGAGAATAAATCACTTTATTTATTTATTAATTCATAATTATCCATGTGCACAATCAAAGAGCAGTTAAACTCCAAATCAGAAAATCAATGCAAGTTATTGACTTTTTGGAACTCAACATCATTTTTGAGTTTTAAAGTTGATCTAAACTTCTAATTTGAGTTAAAAATCTATTTTTGCATGATTTGCATGTTTTTGTGAATTAAATTATCTTTATTTTCAGATAACTCAAAAATCAAGTTGAGTTTATTTGAGTGATTTATGGCTTTCTTTCATGCATCCTCAAAGCCTTGGATTTCTATAAATCAAGGCTTTAGCTCTTCACAAATCATCTCTCAAATCCATAGAATCTCATAATTTGCAAACTCATGCTGGTGAATTGCTATCTGGAGAATCAAAGCTTATTGCGAATCAAGGCTATTGTGAGATCAATTTGGTTTTTACATTCATTTAGATTCATTTTCATATCGTTGTTAGATCAATTTATTGCATATCAATTTCATCTTAGATTCTAGATTCATATCAAGTTTTCATCATATCATTTTTTATTATTGCATCTAAATATATATATATATATATATATTAATTGCATTCATATTCCATATCCATCTTTTTCATTCAAATCCTTCATTTAGGTTTCATCAAGGTCACTGATCTCGATACAATCTGAGAACGTCATACTCACACCTATTAGAAGGCAGTAAATCGTCTGGTTAGTTTAGCTTTCAATTCATTGCACGATTTCATTTTTGCTAACCTCTAATGTTTTACTGAAGTGTTGTGTCTACAGATTAGGTATAATTTTTACACACACATGTAACACCCAAGTGTTATAGTACATATTACATATCGTAACATAACAGTGTTACAATGCATGTTATGTATCATAACACTGTGTTATAATACCATAACACATGCTGCACAATGAATATTGTGATCTCCAAATGAATATTTGATCATCGGTCGATAACTCAATTAATATTAAGAATTATCATTATTAATATATATATATAATTAAGTCCCATATATAACAGATGCACTTAATTATTTATTTAGAGATGATTCAAGTAATTGATTAATTTATTGACCGACGCTATAGCATTAACACTCCCTCTTAGCTAGGGAATACACAATATGAATAAGCTATTACCACAAAGTAATATTATAAATGATATTATCTCATAATATTAGAGTAATGGCCTACTAATATCAACTCAATGATATTCACCAAGTACTCAGAGTAATGGCCTTCTAACATCAAGTTTCATGATGTTCACCAAGTACTCATTAGGGTCATGAAGATATTATCTTGTAATATCAAGAGTAATAGCCTGCTAATACCTGTTATGGAACACTGGATTCAAGGATAGTTTGATGCAACTTTGATTGTCGCAATGAATAGTGATGGTTGGCTTTAGTGATTGTCCAAACAATCCAACTAGAATTTCTCTCAACCAGAATACTTCTCATGCTCCCATCGATGTTGCAATATATTCTACTTTAGTGGAACTCTAAGCTACTAAGGATTGCTTTCTGTTGAACCAAGAGATCATATTTGGACCTAAGCTAAAGAAACATCTAGAGGTGCTTTTTGGATCTACTATGTTTTCGGCCCAATCTGAATCAATGTAACCATGCAAGTTCAAGTCCGCATCTTTGTATCTCACCCCATATCTAATTGTACCTCAAAGATATATGACAATGTGCTTAGTTTCTACTAGGTGTATTTTCTTTGTTTCACTAATGAACTGGCTAAGTGCATTCACTACATAGCAAATATCAGGTCTAGTGTTTACTAAGTACATCAGGGACCCAATTATCTATCTATAAAGAGTAGGGTATTTGGGCTCTGAGTCTGTAGTTTCTTCCTTGAGTTTGAGGAGGTTTTTCTCCATTGGAGTAGACATAGGCTTGCAATCCATCATTTTGAATCTCTTAAGGACATCCACCGTGTACTTTCCTTGATTCAAAAATATGTTATTCTTATGTTTCCACACTTCCAATCTGAGAAAGTAATGAAGAATTCCTAAGTCTTTCATATCAAATCCAGATGGCAAGTCTTTTTTGCATTTGATATGAGGTTCTCTTCTCCTATGATAAATATCATCAACATAAAGAATCAAAATAAACATGTCTCCATCTATTATTTTGAAGTAGCGATTTGGGTCTACATCATTTTTCAAAAAGTTGAGTTTTTTATAGGTATTGGTTGATCCTTTCATACCAAGCTCTGGGAGCTTGTTTGAGACCATATAATGCTTTCTTTAGTTTGTAGACATGTGAATTTTTATGGTGAATTATGAATCCTTCAAGTTTCTCTAAATATACTTTATCTTCAATGACCCCATTTAGGAAAGTAGTCTTTACATCCATCTGACATATTTTCCATCCTTTAGATGTTGCAATGGCAATTACAGTTTGGATAGAGGTATATCTAGAAACTGGAGAAAATGTTTCTTCATATTCTATGCCTTCTTTGTGAGAGAAGACTTTGGCAATAAACCTTACTTTTCATTTTTATATACTTCCATCTGTTGCATGTTTGATCTTGAATAATGACTTGGAAGAAACCATTGATTTATTTTTGGGTCTGGGCACAATATCCTAGACATCATTCTTAATGATAGAATTGTATTCTTCTATCATGGCATCCTTCCAAGTAAGATGTTGAAGAGATTCCTCAACATTAAAAGTTTTTGATTTTATTAATTCACTCATTAGTACAACATAGCTAGAAAATATATTTTGTCTTTCTCAGGATGTACCAGAAGGAGCTACATATTTTCCTACCTCCTCAATCATCTTTCTGGCCCATAATGGTCTTTTCTTGTTTGTTTTGATTTCTTCAGTAGTATCCATGTGATCACTAAAATTATTGTCCTCAGTTATTTATTGTATATCCCTCTCAATATCAGGAGAGAGATCTTTTTGACTATTGTCATCCATCTTAGTTTCATCTTTGGATCTTTTTAATGCAATATCTTCCATGAAGATCACATCCCTTCTTAGCTCAATATTTCTTTGCCCTGAAATGTAAATTCTATATGCTTTGGATGTTTCACTATATCCAACTAGGATCCCTTTCTTCCCAGAGGGTTCTAACTTGGTTCTTTTCTCTTAATGAATATGAATATAGACGGGACATCCAAATATCCTAAGATGACTTATTTTAGGTTTAGTTCTAGTGAATACTTCTTTAGAAGTCTTGTTTTCTAAATGAGAATGAGGACATCTATTTTGAATATATAAAATAGTATTAGAAGTTTCTTCCCAAAGATGAGTTTCTATATTTTGATCATGCATCATAGCTAAAGCACATTCAACAATAGTTTTTTTCTTCCTTTCTACAACTCCATTTTGTTGAGGGTTGTAAGGAACAGTGTACTCCTTAATCCTAGTAGTTTTACAAAAATTCTGAAAGGTTTCTCAAATGTATTCCTTCCTATTGTCATTTCTCAATGTTTTAATACTCTTTCTAGATACATTTTCTACTAGAGCTTTAAATTCTTTAAACTTTAAGATAATTTCTTCATACTCTTTACACTTAATAAAATATATCTATGTTTTCCTAGAGTAGTCATCTACAAAGATGATGTATTATAGGAATCCTCCAATGGAAGGAACAGACATAGGTCCACACAAATCAGAGTGAATAAGTTATAGTACTTCTTTAGATTTTCTTTTGCTATTATGAAAAGTGCTTTTGATATTATTCCCTAGTGCACAACCTTTGCAAGTCCCTACATGTTTAGTTCTGAGTTTTGGCAGATTAGTGACCATTTTCTCTAAACTGGGTAAACCACGAAAGTGATAATGCCCCAGTCTTCTATGCCAAATTTCATTCTCATTTGTGGATTCATGAATTAGGGCTTGAGAAGAAGTAGATAGTTTATAAAGACACCCTTGTCCTACACCAATAGTATGAGCATTTTTAATTGTATAGTTCTTGGGCTAGGATAATACTTTTCCTTCCATAAATGTGATATTGTAACCTTTGTCTTCAAGAGTTGAGATAAAAAATAGGTTTCTTTTGATCCCAGGTACATATAGAGTTCATGTGAGTTGGAGAGATACACCAAATTTGAGTTGAATTTTACAGGACCCAATTCCTTTAACTGGGTAGTCAATATTATCTCCAATAGTTACTTCCTCATCAATATTTTCCTCAAGGGTTTCTAAGTGATCTTTGAATCATGTTATGTGTCTGGAAGCCCCACTGTCTATCACCCAGGTGTTCTTATAGTTTGTAACTTGACTATATAGGATGGAGTAAAATACAAGTTTCTCTAAATTTGTATCCATAGTTTTAACCTCAACGAAGGAGGCTTGAGGTTTTGTTCTATCAGGGCACTTCATCACAATATGACCATATTCATCACATCTAAAGCATTGAACTTTAGATAGGTCTCTTGTTTTCTTAGATGTGTGTTTCCCGTTAGTGTTTTTACCTCTTTTCCTTTTATTGAACTTCTTTCATTTTGTGTGAGATTGAGTGTGAAGGATTTGAATTTCCTCTTTTGGAGCATTTGTGATGATCCCTCTGGATATCAACCTAGATTCTTCTTGAATGCAATCTATTTTTAGTCTTTCGAATTTAGGAAGTTTAGGTCAAGCACTGATGCCTTGAATGAATGATTCTTAGGAGATAGGTAGTACATCTAGGGCTATCATTGATAATTCCTTACTATCATAGTTGTGACCAATTACAGAGAGTTGATTTCTCAAATTGATTATTCTCATAAAATATGAGGTAATAGTCTCTCCTTGGTTCATCGTCATTTGACTGAGTTGATTTTTGAGAGTAAGGATTCTACTAGAGTTATTTATCTTGAACATTTCTTTGAGATCTTTGAACATAGCATATGTTGAATCTAGTCTGATAATTATAGGTACTAGATGATCATTCACTCCATCTACTAGCAATTTCATTGCTTTTGTATTATTATTTTTCCATTAAATCTTTTCATCTTTCTCACTTTGTTCAGGTTCCTTTTATTTCACCAGTGTGATTAGTTCATTCTCTTTTAATGTAAGTAACATTCACAATTTCCAAGCTACAAAATTTGAGGTACCTTCAAGTCTATCCTCAAGTCTAACTCTATCCACCATTTTGAAGGGTCTAATTTATCTCAAGATATTTATATAATATTTGGTATATAAATAAATATCAATATAAGAATCTGATCTAGATCTTATTCCAAACGTGGCTCTGATACCATGTTAAGATTCCTATTATAATGTGATTGATATTTTTATTTTTATTTAAATTAGACTGTAAACTTTAATATATGTATATATATATATATATATTGTACTAAATATATAAATCTTCACTTGGAAAAACACTCCTTTTTATTTCTATGTTTTCCAAATGCAGATTTCTTCCATTATAAATATCCAAATGAAGAGGACATGTCTCATGGAGAGACATGCCTCTTCAATCGTAGAGACATGTCTCTACATGAGACATGCCCTTTCGTATTAACAAATGACACTGCTGATACTTGGTGGAAAATGATAATCATTGAAGTTTGTTTGTTGTGATAATGACTATGTTACAATACATAATACGTATCATAACACCCAAGTGTTATGATACATATTATGTATTGTAACACAATAGTGTTACAATGCATGTTATGTATCGTAACACTATGTTACAATACCATAACACATGTTGCACGATGAATATTGTGATCTCCAAATGAATATTTGATCATCGGTCGATAACTCAATTAATATTAAGAATTATCATTATTAATATATATATATATATATATATATATATATATATATATATATATATATATATATATATATATATATATATATATATATATATATATATATATATATATATATATATATATATATATATATATATATATATATATATATATATATATATATAAAATGTACTTAATTATTTATTTAGATATGATTCTTAATTGATTAATTTACTGACCAACGCTATAACATTACTAGTGTGTATCAAAAAATTCTTCATCGGAATATATTGTCACTGTCTTATTATCAAAATATACTTCTTGTCTTAACTTGACAACTAGATCTCTCTCCTTTCCAAATTCATCAACACCTTTCCTTATAAAAGGTTCATTCAATTCCTTCACTAACAATCACCATTGTATCAATGATTGGTCCACAAGTGCTTCTTAGACTCTTTTCACACCATTAAAAGACTCTAGTGGAGTCATTACATGTCCATTATCTTCCCAAGGTTGACTAACCCACACAAACATAACCTTGGCTTGACTCTCCAATTTTTTTTACCTTGACCAGTACATGTCTTCATAAACCTTTCAACCATAACCAAACAATTCATTCACCTACTGATCAACCTAGAGACATTATTAGACCCTTATAACATTCTTTCAATCACTTGACAATGTTTTTTAGCACTGATCCATTATGGAAATCAAGACAATAATGACTGCCCCATATTATCCTCACACAACTACCATGTATCCATTCACCATACCTTGGACAACCTTGTACACAAAAAAGGAAACTATTTTTTTTACACTCTTGGAGACTCCTTTCACAACCATTCACTTGGTCCCTAATCATACACAACACAAATTTTTAACCAAACTAATAACATTTATCCACTGTTACCACTGCCACTTTAGGACAATCTTCCATACCTCTAAGACAGTCACTTTTTAAAGACCTTCCTCTGATCACTTGGCCTCAACTACATTTGGAATGGATGGACCCATGTTCCCTACACTTGTCCATTCCCTTGGTACACCTTCCAATGATTTAGTATGATCTGTACTCTCAGAACTTGCAAGGTTATTGTTGTTTAATGTATTATTTCTCCTGCACCATTATTGCTAAAATATTTAATGTATTATTCTTTAGGTAATGTCAGAAATCCTATGCAAACTCTGCCTCATCTGAGTTCAACCACACCTATATTGCCGAATGCAATGTCGGCAACATGCAGCATGCAGACATCCTCTATTGCACATCATATTGGTAGATCCCTCTTTTTCTTTCTCTTTTGTTATGTGTTTATTTCCCTTAAGTGTTCTTTCTTGGGGGCATTTCATAGTGGATTCATTTTTTGTAGTAGAAGATGCACATAAGGATGCACCAAAGTCAACTACTGGTGATAACATACCATCATTTCTTGGATCCTCCCATATTGCTAGTATGGGAATGTTGCAAGCCACATTGGTGGTGAGCAATGAAGAATTGATTCCCTTAAAGATACAAAAGGTTCTAGGTACTTTAAAATCATTATTATATATAGTCTAATTGTAATTTACTTATTGATCACTCATTTTGGACTAATGATCCCATGATTTTTTTGCAAGAAATGATATTTTTTATAAAAATCTTAATGACATTGCATTGTAGATATTCAAGCCCATTGTACATAAAAGGTGGAACATCATATGTGAACTAACCCTAATCCACTATTTTGATTTCATATCATTGCTAAAATAGTTTTATTTTAATCCATTTCTTGAACTATATTAAAGGTACTTTAGTTCATTTATGAATCTAATAGGTTTGTTTTTTCTTAAAAGGTGGAATGACCAAGAAAAAAGGTTAAAATATGAACTCATAAACTATATGGTTGGGTTGTTCAGAGCTGACACATTCAACAAAACCAAGCTCCTTGATAAAGCTAACACATATCTATAGAATGTGAGGGACCAATATAGGATACATTTAGAGAAGAATGTAAAGTACAAGCATTCCCCCATGACTCTAGAGGAGTGGAAGGACTTGATTTTGGATGCGAATGAGAGAATTGAAAGGAAAAAAGGAAATACACCATTACATTCTAGAAGAAGGTATGTGATACTATTAAGAATGTAAATATGTACTAATTGCTCTTTATATTTATATAATCTAACATATTTCAAAATTTTCATAGACTAAGTGACACATCAAAGGCAACCAAGGCAAGACAAGAAAAACATGGGCAACACAATCTCGACTCTAGTGGTTATATGAAACTTGCTGCATGAATTGTAAGTATTAGTAAATGAAATATCACATCAAAATATTTATAAATTAGAAAAAAAATTATGAAACAATACAAGCAAAATTCATGATACTAAGTAAAAATGAAGTGCTCTAAGCTCAATAGAGCACCTATAGAAGATGACAAGAGAATTGTCTACCATCAAGGCTATATAGCTGTGGTTGAATGGCTATGAGAATTGAGTGGGCAAACCTGGTGCATCCGTCACAATGGTAAATAAGCTAAATGAAAATTATTTCAAAGTCAATACTTTACTAATAATCTATTTGATGTTAAGTTCCAACATAAAGTGACTATATATGTTTTAAATAAGCAAGCAATGATAACAATGTGCATGAAATTGGAATGTAACATGTTAATCATAGAACACAACCTGCACATGATGAAGGTCCAAATGTGCATCCCAGTAGTGAAAGTATTCATTTTCTATTCAATTTTTTTAATGTAATTATTAATAAAATTAAACATCTTAAATTGAAATTGGTGTAGTAACTAATGTAACCTTTTTTGTTAATATTTTAGAGCATGTATTCAGTGGTGACCAAGTGGAGCATGATCGGGGTAGACAATATCAAGAGCTTGATGTTCTCCCATCAGGTAAAGAGGACCACTATTATTCCTTTAAACAAATTTAATTGCAATTGGTGTATTGCTTAATGCAACCTTTCATATTTCAACTCCAGAGGATCTAGAGGGTATTCCACATGTTGAGGTTGAGGCTAGAAAAAATGATCTAGAAGATGATGTGGCCCCATCAGGTAAAGAGCGCCATAGTTATGTTCTTTAAATTAATAAAATACTTGTAAGCATAATAAAAATGTTTTGAATTTAACCCATTTCTTTGTTATTGTAGAGGACCCCCCTTTGCATCAGTTTCCTCATCCTTAGTATAGGTCTAGGCATACATTGAGATCACGAGCAGAGGGAAGAACAAATGAAGAGGGGGGAAATGATGAAGAAAAGGATGCTCCACTTAGTATTTACATAGATTAAAAAAAATGATTGTAATCTACCTTATTTGAGAATGACTGAATTTTATATGTTAATGAATGTAATTATGTGCTAATGAATGTTCATGAACAACATGTGTTAATGAATATTGATGAATGTTGCGTGTTATTGAATGTTCATGAACAACATGTGTTAATGAATATTGATGAATGTTGCGTGTTATTGAATGTTAATGAATTGTATGTGTTAATGAATGTTATGTGATAATGAATGAAGTTTATATTTTATTAATGGATGAAAGAATGAATGAATGTTAGATGTTAACAGGTAATTTAGAGTGATGTTAGGGGGGAGGGGCCAAATGAGATTCCACCTTCACGTGGTTGGCCCTAATAAGTAGAGAATATTAAAATATTCTCAAAACAAAGCGAAGCTCAATAAGATAACACACTTTTCAATATTTCATTATGTTTCACAATTAATTTTATTGAATATTAATTGCAAAGTACAATAGAGCCAACATGAACAACAACACCACAAGTTGTTGGGTATAAAGAACTCCCATATTGTCTTGTATGTATACTAACACTCTGAGTTTCTTCTGGTGCTGATATCCATGGCGTGACTACAAAAGTTGTGAATATGCCTCATCCTTGTAAGCTTTTTTATTAGTTGACATTTTCTTTAGCATTTTTTAATTTGGTGCTCTAATTTTTTGGAGACTTTTGAAGTTTCATTATGAAGATCACATGAATGTTTTGAAGCTATTTTACTAGTATATCTACAAGATAGTCTCCTCTTTACTGGTAAGCTTGTCTCTTCTTGTCTTTGAGATATTAAAATTTGGAAAGCTTGTCTCTTCTTTATACACCACAAAACTATGGTTTTGTGTGAAAAAGATCTGTATACTTTGAAGCTTTGTTGAAAATTTAAATGATATGAATATTCTAAGACCTTTGCATGAGCGAGGTTTTTCTTATATCTCATTCTTAAACTACATATCATTACACCATAGAGTTGTGGGTTTCTATGATTATTTCATAGGTTATCTGATCTCTTACATTATGTGAGTCATATTAGGTCATTTTGAGGGTGTTGACTTCATATTGAAAATCCAAATTTTGTTTCCTTGATATTGGAGCTTTCATAATGGATTTGGAATGTGAGATTTCTTGAGGGTTCCATGAACATGCACAAAAATAATCAATATACTTCTGTATTATTTCTTTGTATAATAAAAATGACTTATCCTTTGTTTCAAAATATGGCCTAAAGGTTTTACTTAAAAAAATATCATGGCTTAGTTTATATCAAAGCCTTATCTCATGTTACACTACCAAAGTGATCATTCATTGGCATGGATGAAACAACAATACTTGAAATGATGATTTACAATTACCATTAACTCATTTGTTCCAACATATATACACCCTTCTACCAATTTCCTTGTAATCATTGTGTTGATTATATCACTCATTGTCTTGAAGATCATGCTACTACACTCATAGTTATCAATGACCTTCATTCATTGTTCTAACTACTATAAAGATCATCAATGTAGCATTTGGATATCTCCCTTTTATTATATTTTATGGATAGTTATATATATATCTCATCTTGTATTTTGTTATTAAGAATGATTTTCTTTTATAACATCAAGAATACCGATCCATTTTTCTCATTGTAGAAGAAACTTGTAACCGTTTTGTAGATTTATTTGGGTTGCTCATACCTTGGTTGTACTTCATTGATACAAAGAATTGTCCTTCCATTGTAATGTTGCAAATATCTTTGTCTAGGATAGTAACTTGAGTGCTCATTTTATCGTATCAACATCATATTTTTCTTACATTAAAAGTTGATCTCTCTCTCTCTCTCTCTCATGCTGGAGATGATATTTTTATGGCATATTGTCTTCAAAATTATAACAATGGTAATAAGGTCCTTTATTTGTAGCAAATGTCTAATCATCAAAAATGGATTGTACCTCTTTGTTATTTTCTAAAATGTTATGTAGCTTTTCATTATCTTCTCATACTAGAACTTTATTTTATAGTTACTTAATATCAAACATCTCTTATAACATATATCTTATTTCCATAACCTCCTTTAATCTCATGTTGTAACTAGATTAAGATGTTTTTTTCTTAAGTTCATGCTCTTCTAGTTACACATTCCTGGGATGAATGGATTCTATCTATGTATATGGAAAGTGAAGCATTTGAATACAAGGTATGGGTGTTTGATAAAGTCTGCACTCACAGTTATATATAATATATATATATATATATATATATATATATATATATATATATATATATATATATATATATATATATATATATATATATATATATATATATATATATATATATATATATATATATATATATATATATATATATATATATATATATATGTATGTATGTATGTATTAGTTTCGATGTCTTATTATTCATTAAAGTATATGGGGTTATAAAATTTTGAAGATGACATTGATCTGACACTTACATATAATTTTATGATTTATTGGACATGTCTAGTAAAGATTGAACAAATCACACAAATTTGCACTATTCATTATCTTAAAACTTATGTATAAACTAACTAGGACTCTAGGACTAACTTTGTGTAGAAATTGGATATATAAATAATAAAGTTACTGTATTTGACTTGCAATGTCAACCCTTATTTGTGATTATATTAGCACCAAATTGACTTATGTGCTTTATAAATCTTGAACAGGATACTTTTTAACCTAATTGTTCACAACCTGGCATATCCCTAATGAGGCATATCGATAGTAATGATTAGTACAACATATCAAATCATATGGATTCTTTAAAATGGATTTGGTCTACATCCTTCACCTATGATAGCTCTTGGTTGGATCATGTCCCAAGCAACATCAAATCTTGACCTTTATGCTCTTGTCCAAACTATTGTGGACTAAATTACCTCATGTATGGTCCACCTCCAATCAACACCTTCTAATTTTATCTTACCATGCAAACCCTCTTCTATTGTTACACATTTCTCTTGTCCTTGTAATATTGTAAATATGTTGTCCTTACTCCATGCTATTATCTAATCCTTTCTAACAATTTGTGATGTTTTACAAATCTTACAACTCTATATTTATCTACCCAATGGATACTCACTCAGTACCCCCTTCATAGTTTTGGCTTCTTTAATCATTTGAACTTATTAAATTTCAATAGGAAAACTTAGTTAAATTACAAAGACACTTCTTAAATCTCAAAGACAATTAACACTCCAAGATGTATATAAAACTTAGATTGAACTAACGCCATCAATGAGAACTAGGATCAACTCAAAACTATTTTTTAACCTTGCTTTGTCTAGACTATCTTCATCCATGGTGCGATAGATCATCATATAAGAACACTAATGTGGATCCTCGGGGCCCAAAAGGATCATGCACCATTAAAGGTTTCTTCCCTCACTTAACTCACCCTAAATCCTTCATTTGTTGATTCACTTTTTGTATGACTGGTCTACATGACTAACTATGATTGCATCTCCTTCTTAGGACTGATTCCTATCCATTTACAAACTCTTTGCCTTCTACTTGTTCCACTGTGACAATCACTCTTTTATCTCATTCTAGTATCATTCTAAGACTTCTTAACACATCCTTAGCTCTATTCAAGTATGTTCTTTGTGATGGATTTGAATGGGAACAAAATTAGGGTCTAATGGTGACAAGGTGAAACTTACAACAATTTGACATAAAATTGTTGTGAAAAATCCAAAACTCACTTTTAACCTTGGACTAGTGAAAGGAAGTGAATGTAAACTGAAGTACCAATCCACTAAAACTCCAATGGTTTATAATCAAAGGTTAAAAAATGATAATTACATTATTCCGAACTATCTACAACAACTGGCAATGATAGTGAGTAATAAGAACTACACTTTGGACAATGTGGGACTTGTTAAATAGTTTCTAGAAAAGGAATATCCTTGAGGAGTGAATGGAGTACCTAGGACAATTAGCACCCAATAATGATATCCAAAAAAAGTGTATACAAACCCCAATGAAAAAAAATATCTCTATTATAAGGATTAAACAATTACCTGACTTTGATCAATACAAATAGACTACAAGAATCATCTAACATCCCTTTCCAAATAAAAATTGGAACTATTTACAACCATTTTTAACCAACTTAGTCATTGGTCTTCAATTAGGCCATATAGTAATGCAAATGTTGTAAAGTTGTCATTGACAACTTTTGCAATATTGATGCAACATTGACATTTTTACATCTTTTGACCTTAGAAACCTTGCAAACATGATTTAAAAAACCTATAAACACTATTCCAATTCCATATTAACCTACTTAGACACTATTTCAATACCCTATTCACCTACCCCTATTTGACCAATTTGACTATTTTGACTAGTCTAGGGCCTTAGAGGACAAATGATTACATTGTTGGATTAATTATGGAAAGTTAAGTACTGAGAGGGGAGGGGTGAATCAGTACCACAAAAACATTCATCACCTTATTCTGAACATTTACTAAGTTATAAACTTTGCATGAAACATTAACAAAAATTAGAAATCAATGCTTGAAAACATAACTCATAACACCATGATTTTTGGTCTCATAGAAATCCTTAGTTAGAGGGAAAAAATGCAGTGGGGATGGTACCCACAATCCTTCACTACTGCAGTAAAAAGGGTTGCTCGGTTAGAGCTACAATATTAGCTACTTTTGATAGCTTACCATGTTAAGAGTATTTACCCTATTAGGAGTACATAGACTTATTCAGTCTACCTTGCTAAAGGATTTTATAACTCTAATTGAAGAGATGTACCATGTTAAAGGATTTACAAATTAAGACCTATTAGGGCCTACCCGATCAAGGGATTTTACAATTATAATTACACTATAAACCAGTACTAAAAATTTCTATAGTAATGCATCACCAAATGCTTGTCAGACTCAATATGCTCAATATCATATTACCTCATTCTACATTTCACTGACAATTCAACTTATGTACTCGATATCTTCAACTTTGATTCACATTCACAATCTTCTCTAACTGTTTTGTTACTCGGTAGCTTCTCTTCTCATCATCACCTTCACACTTATCTATGACTAATCATCACTTTCTCTTTGTACTCTCTCTGACTCTCTCTCTTTCTCTCTCTGATCTACATACATTGATCCTTTTATACTTGATCTAGAAATGGTGGAAATGTTCTAGATTCTTCTCCTTAAATAGTGCTAGCATTAGTTACATCTCCAATGTATATATTCCACTTAATTTCCATTGGTGGATCTTACCTCTTAATCATGCATAATCATTGTTTTTTATATCTAAAATGTTTTACCAAACAATCTTTTCAAAATTTGTAAAACATTTTATGTTCAATGTCTAGATTCAATGTACCTAATATAATCTGTTATGTCAGTCTCTGTTACTCAGTAACACATATTATTCTTACTCGGTAACATGTGTACATGACTCAGTAACTGTCTTTCTCTTCTACTGGGTAACTACTCTAACTCGGTAACTATTCGGTGCCTTCCTTGCTTTGCTCAGTACCTGTCTCTCATTTCCCTTTACCGAAACTTTTTTTTCCTTTACCGACTGGCTTATTTTCTTTACCGACGGAGTCCTATGATTCCTTCTTCATTCATCAACTAACATTGATAATGAATATGACTTTAACAAAACTAATGACAATAAAATAACTCTTTAGGAGTATCAATCTCCCCCTTTGGCACTAGTTTGACATCATTGTTAAAAACATTAAAGTCATCAAAATTTAACCATGTATAAACTCTCGGTATAACTTTTAACTCCATAGCTTCATATTTCCTTATAAATCTTATAACTACCCCTATGGAAATACTCCCTATATACATATCTCCTTATGATTGATATTATATCCCCCTTTATATACATATAACTATCCCCCTTTTTGACAAATATGTCAAAACAAAATTACTTACTTGGATTTGGTGGTGGAATCTTATAAAAAATGTATTGATATCTTTTCTTTGCTTCTCCTAGGGGTGACTCCCATGATTCCTTCAGTGTTTGATCACCAATGTCATCTGCTAATCCAATCATACTATCCATAGCACTTATGTTAGGGGTATTCACTAATCCTTTTGCCTTGTGAATATGCTTCTGCAATGATTCAATCTGGGGTATCAAAATTGCTTGCAGCTCTAGAAGTTCCATTTTGATCTTGTTCTCTTCTTTTCTTATCTCATGCTACATTCCCATTAAGTGTTTCATCCTTTGATAATAGACTTGAAATGTTCTAGGCTTGGTTGTGACCTTTATCAGCTGCTCGGTCAACTCTTTTTCAATAGACTCATATTTCTCTTTGATATCATTAGTAAAATTTGAAATTAAACAAATATTTTAAAATAATGAAAGAATATTTGTTAACTCATTCTCTAACTCTGCAACCAATTCAGAAAGTGATACCTTATCCAATGCAATAGATTGAAGTAAACATTCAATAATCTTATTATCCATATTCTTCTTGTGTACTTGCATTAGATACTCAGTGGCCTATGTACTAGGTTCTTTTATCTATTTTACCAATTCTTCCAATTGACTTAATAGGATACCTTTCTCATTTATAGTAGCAATAGGAATAATTTCCTACAGTATATCTTTAACACTCTCTAGCACATCTATCTTTTGTTTCTTAGCTGGCATTTTATCTTGGGCTTCTTTCTTTTTAAGGAGATCTCCAAATTCAAAGAGCTCTTTAGGGATTAGTGAGGAGATATCTACCTTTGGAATTTCTATTGGTTGGCTTAAGTCAACATTTTCTTTCTCTGTTTTCTTTTCTTTGACTTTTTCTTTTCAACTTGTTTTTCTTCTTTCTTTTCTTCTCATTTCCTCTCTTTCTTCTCTTCATGTTTTTCTTCTTTCTTCTCTTCTTCTTTATTTTCTTCCTTCTCCTTTGCTTGCTCTTGTGGTTGTTTTCCTGAGGTCTCAGTAGAAGTAACCTACTTGGTATTCTAACCTATGGTAGTCTTGGTCTCTTTAGTGTCCTTGATTTCCTTTTATTTGGTCTCCTTTACTTGTTTGGTGGACTTCTCTACATCAGTAGGTATATCTTTGACAAATTCTGAGATGACCTCATGAATCTCAGGAAAATCAAGTACTTGTTATAGAATTGGATCATTATCCATCAATTTTGTAGTAGCAACATCGTCAATTTTTATTTCTTCAGTGTCTTTGTCCTTGGTGACCATGACATCTTCTCCATGTGTTATTTCTTTTGTTGGGTCCTTTTCAATAATATCCTCAATAATCACTTCATCTTTTTCTAGGGTCAAGTCAATAGGATCTAACTTACCTTATTGTTCATCAGTCTCTATTGAATAGTTAGGAAAGAAAATCTTTCTCCATACATCATCAACTTTCTTTTTCACTGCTTCTAGTTTACTAATCATGATCCAAGTAATGATCTACTCTCCACAAGAAATCTCTTTGAGTGCTCATTTAATGCTTCTTTAATCCCATGTACCAAAAAATAAGGTACAATGATAGCTAGATATCTTTCACTCATTTTTTTTTGAAGTCATAGCATACTTCCATCTAGCATCAATATTCTTGTATAGATCATCACGTATTCGGTTGGCAACTTCAACCAGAATAGTTCTGAATTTGTGCAATGTAAACACAAATGCCTCCTCAAAATTTTATTTCTCTTCATCACCCTTCATTTCATATTTTTCATAATGATTCCTATAAAACCTCCTTAATTATTGAGACTTTCAATAAATGCTTCTAAGTTTTTAGGTTTTGAGGGCTAGTTTTGCACAACTTTAAATTTACTTAAATCTTCTAATTTTGTCTCACTATCTTCTTGCAACTTCAAATTTCTCCTTGGTCATCCTATTGTTCTCTTTTCCCTCACACATGTCTTAGGCTTTGGTTGTTCTAACTCATTTTTCCTCTTCTCCCTCAGTGTAGAGGTAGACCTTGTCAATGGTCTTGATCCCTTAGGGCTAGGTGTCTCCTTTTTTACTCTTGTTTTCTTGCCCTTGATCTCACAAGGACCTGCCTCATCTTCTTCTATAGTAACACTCAGATTTATGAAAAATTAATGATCATTCTACTTGGTTTTCTCTGAGCCTTAGGTATCAATATACCTAGTTTTATCTTTCCCTTCACCTCTTCATATGTCCCATACTGATTAGCTCTCTTATCAATAAGTTTAGCTAATATGACTTCAATCTACAGTGATGCAAAATCAATGTCAATTTCATAGCCCATTGGTTGTATCTAGGTAGTCCTTGGCTCCACAAATTTCACAATACATGTGTCAGTATCCATTTCAAAATAAATAGTCTCATGGTGCTTTTCCACTAACTGGGGTGGAATTCTAAATTTCTTGTGCATCCTAGTTTGGAACTTAGTGAAATAGTCATTCATTACAATATCAAAGTTGTCTCCTAGACTCTAAATGAATTTATTTATTTGATATATAATCAATTTCTTCACACTCCATACTGCGTTACCGATTGATGGGAAGAAGTTCTGGAAGTAGAAAAATATACATATCAACAATGAACCAAACTTCAAGATGTTGGTCTTTGCTTTTTGAATAGTGTTCATATTATCATCAAATTTTTTCAGTAGGATCTCACATAGATCAATCTCCATGTCCTTCTTGACTATCTTATAGGCTAAATCCACAATTCCACATGGTACATTATCCACTCGGGAGGACTGGAATATTCTATAAGATATAACATTATATGTGAATATCAGCTTAGCACCTTTGACAAGTGATAATTTAAGACCTCTTCCATCCCATTTAGCTTGTGTTAACTCACACAACTTGTTCTTGTCAGTCTTCTTGTTATCCTTTGGTCTATCACCGATTGGATATCCAGTCACAAAATGTAAAAAATCTTTTATGATTTTGACCAGTGCATTAAGCCACATAAATTGGTCGTGAACTTGGCTCAATACAATTCTCATCCACTCTGATTTGAATACACTAGGTACATGAAGGGCATGCATTAAACACTTAGTCTCCAAATGGATATGTTAATCCTTCAACTTCCCATTCATAAAAATATTCTGGAATGATGTGTCAATATCAACTTGACATATTTCTTTCATCTTACAATGAATGAAGGCATCGATGTCTTCAATCAAAACTAATCTTGGAGGAATTGAGGATAGATCTCCCATCTTTTTGAGTTCAAAATATTTAGCTCTAGAGGTAGCTTGTACTTCAGATTGATCAAATCAACCTTTTCAACGACAATTGGTTTCTAAACTTTAGGTGTCATCTATTCAAATCTATAATTTCTTGAGTGAAGTAGGGTTTCATTTGAAAATCAAATCGGTCACACTTTCACAACTCATGAAAACACCAGTAATCACTTGAATATCCTTGATAGTGCTTAGATATGTTTAATCAATTGCTCAAATTCTCTCAGAATACTCATCTCTTTAATGTGCTCAAATGCTCTTGAAAATGTAAGGTAAAAAATGAAATAGAAAAGTGGTCTATTTATACCTTTCCCTCGATTAGGATTTCCAAAGGCTATAATATTAGCATTTAATGTTGTCACTAACTCCATATTCACTGATTACCAAATTACTCTTCCTTACACCAAATGAAACAAAATAACATAGACTTTCATTGATCAAAATATGAAATGTTAACTTTACAACATATATCTAGATGCATCTTAGTATGCTTATATGGATCTTTGCACAAATGTTAGGAATTGATTTAAGATTGAAATTTAGCTCACAGTTCCCACACATACCTTTAATTGATTAGGTGAAGATAGGTGCACCTAATCTTTGGCTAGGTGACCAACCTTATGATAGTGAAAACATACCATCCTAGGATTTCTCCATGACCTTCTATTGTTTCTTTCATGCATCAAAATGAAATTTGTTGCAATGTGTCCAAATATCACATATGTTATACACCAAATTCTTATATTATAGTCCCATGGTATTATTGAGCCTTGTCGATTGTTTACAATATTCTGTCGGTTAGGTTCCCATTTGACATTATTTCTTTGCGATCTACAATCTTCAAACTTGTGACCATATCTATTGAAAGTATTGATGTAACCATTGAATTTTGGCTTACTCGTATTGTTAGAAATCCTTGATCTACATTAAAATTATTTATGACCACACCTATTGCAGTTATAATAATATCCATCAAATTTAGGAATGCTCGGTGGTTTACCTCTTTTACTCTTGTAGACATTAGCTATATGACCAGGTTTCCCACAATGATAACAAATAGGCATTTTTTTCTTAGGTGGGTAGAAGTATATCGATTGGCTGCTTGATTTGAGGACTCTCCCTTCTCAATGGTGTTGTTTTCATTAAACCCAATTCCATTTGTATATCTCAATTGTCTCTGACCTCTAAGTTGTTCATCCAATATTCTTAATGTTTCTTCATTCCTTTTCAATACTTCATTTACATCCTTTTTAGATTTTAGCTCATTCTTCAAATGTTCATTTTCTGATCTCAGTCCAACAATCTCTTCAACTTTCCTTGAAATCTCCTAATTGATATTGATTAATGGATTTGTCATATTATAGTGATTTTGTGTCAACCTTTGTACTTCTACATCTTTCTCATTCAGTCTTGCACTCATTTGTCTTCTCTCATCTTCTATCACTCTCCTATCATCTTAAACTTTTCTCTTTTGTTCCAGGACTTCACACATTCTTACCGATTGAGTTTCTTGTTCCCTCTTCAATGATTTTACCTTCTCTGCAAGGATTTTGTTCTTTTTAGTTAGCTCTAATATGGCAGCTTCAGATTCATCAGAAAAACTTCCCTCTGATTATTCTTCAATTCTTCAACCCGATCTTGAGTATCTTTCAGTTGATGAGATAACTCATTTCTCGTGTTTAGTGAATGCTTTAAATTTCTTATTAGTTCATCAATCTGGTCATTTACAAATTTCAATTCCACATTAATATTCACAATTACCTTTTCATACCTATAGCTTTCAATCTCTTCAGATCTTTCCTTTCAGGTGGTTAAACTTCTAAATAAGAGACTCAACTCTAATACCAATTGTTGGATTAATTATGGAAAGTTAAGTACTTAGAGGATAGGGGTGAATGAGTATAACAAAAACATTTATCACCTTATTTTGAACATTTGCTAAATTATAAACTTTACATTAAATATTAACAAAATTATAAATCAATACTTGAAAACATAATTCATAACACCATGATTTTTTATTTCGTAGAAACCCTTGGTCAAAGGAAAAAATTGCGGTTGGGATGGTGCCCACAATCCTTCACTATTGCAGTAAAAAAGGTTGCTCAGTTAAAGCTACAATATTAGCTAATTTTGATAGCTTACCCTGTTAAGAGTATTTACCTTGTTAGGAGTACATAGACTTATTCAGTCTACCTTGCTAAAGGATTTTACAACTCTAATCTAAGAGATGTACCCTATTAAGGGATTTACAAATTAAGTCCTATTAGGGCCTACCCAGTCAAGGGATTTTACAATTATAATTACACTATAAACTAGTACTAAAAATGTATGTAGTAATGCATCACCAAATGCTTGTCAGACTCAATATGCTCAATATCATATTACCTCATTCTGGATTTCACTCACAATTCAAATTCTGTACTCAGTAGCTTCAACTCTGATTTACATTCACAATCGTATCTAATTGTTTTATTACTCGTAGCTTCTCTTTTCATCATCACCTTGACACTTATCTTTGACTGATCATCACCTTCTCTTTGTACTCTCTCTTTGAATCTCTCTCTCTTTCTCTCTTTGATCTACATACACTGATCCTTTTATACTTGATCTAGAAACGGTGGAAATGTTCTAGATTATTCTCCTTACATGGTGCTAGAATTGTTTACATCTCCAATGCATATATTCCACTTAATTTCCATTGGTGAATCTTACCTCATAATCATGTATAATCATTATTGTTTATATCTCCAATATTTTACCAAACAATCTTCTCAAAATTTGTAAAATGTTTTATGCTTAGTGTCCAGATTCAATGTATCTATTATAATATGTTATGTCAGCATATGTTACTTGATGAGTTAAGTTTATGGGATGTTTTGTAAATGATTTTTCTAAAGTTCAGACTTAAATATCTTATGGTTTTTCATAAACATTATACAACCTTTTATGTTTCTAAGCTTTAGCCATATGTATATTTGATACTTTTGAAACTTAAGGACAAGACTAACTATATATATAGATTAATGAATGTTATGATAAAATCTGGTATTTTTCTTCTCTAGCTTTAATGGGTAGACCTCCTACAGCCGTGTGACAAGGCTATGTTAAAATAGGAAAACTTATTATAATCTCTGCCTTGGATTCATGTTGTGGATTTTGTTATGTTAACCTTTTGCAGGAGAAGAATAAGTCAGCAAGGAGCGCAGACTCAAGGATGAGTGGGTCTTTTAAGGCAAATAACTATTTCAGATTTCATCATAGCTCCACTCCTTCCATAACTTTGCGGTTGCTGATTCAGACCAAGTCAATCTAGTTACCAAGCGTTCCTATATTTTTGAAGCACTAAATATGGCTTATCTTCTTGCATAAATGATGTTGCTGTTCTTGTAACTGAAGTTGTTATGCTATGTAATGAAAGACCTAGTTTGTAGGTGTTCTATTTTTCTTAGTTGCTTTTAAATAAGCTGGAACTTATGATTCTAGGCTAGTTATATGTTTTGAGGAATTCATATTGTAATCCAGCAATAGAGTGAAATAATTTGATATCTTATATTGTATCTATGTTTTGTTAAATGAATATATGACAATTTCATATTTCAATCTCTAAGTTATAATTCATTCATACTTTTGCGGGGGCACTGTTGCTCCTGTAGCCACTAGTAGTAGAACCATTGACTGTTTCCTGCAACATAGGTTTACTTCTAAAGCATTATCTATTTACTGTTAAGTTTTTCCTTCAAGATGAGAGTTAATATGTAGTTTCAATTTCTAGTATAAATCTCCTATAGCAATAGCTTTTACTTTAGTAGTGATGACTCTTGAGGAGAACTAAAGAATAAACTTTGTAGCCATCATCTCAAGTTCACATTCCTGGATTGATACATTTAATGAAGTCTAGCATGATGTTCTAAGTAGATACATGATGATTTTTAGCAATGAATCACTGTTAAAGGATGTCCAATCCTTGAGTTACTAGGATATTATTCTAACTAGTCATTTTTGGTGCCACTGCCAAGGATGGTGTCAATTTAGTTCGACCCAAAAGTCATTAAGTTAGTTTTCATTCTACATTATTTTGCATGCATAGACGTAGGGATCATCTTGGGTGATTCCTACCTAACCTTAATTAGGGAGAACCATTTGAGGTTTTCAATCCAACGTTTGAGGAACCCCAATTAGAGAACCCACAAGAAGAAGAACCGTTTGAGAACTTGTTTACTGATGCTTATGATCACTTGCCTTCACCACCATCATCTAAATAGTCTCTCCTTTTAAATGCCCTCTTTGCTTGCCTAGAATATCTAGATAATGTAATGGCTCATCCTACTTTCCCTTTTCCTATTCCTACTCAGCAAGGTAACCAAAATTTGAAGAACATTCCTACAGTCACACTTCCTAAATTCTATGGACTCATCACAGAGGATCCAGAGACTTTCCTCTTTGAATTTGATGTCCTCTATAAAAGCTATGACTACACCACTGATGGCCATAAGCTCAAACTATTTCCTTCCACTTTAAAAGAGGCCGCTCTACGGTGGTTTATGAGTTTGGGTGTTGATGCTGTAGCAGATTGGAATTCAATGTCCACCATGTTTCTTGATAAGTATAAAGATTATTGCAGAGGAGGAGACTTAAAAGGAGATGACATATTCAAAATGTCACAGAAGGAAGATGAAACCTTGGAAGACTATGTCTCCAGGTTTATGTTCAGCCTGCAGCATAACACACAACATGAGCTGAATTAAGAATCTCAAAAGCATTTGTTTTTGAGAGGTGTGAATGATGGGAGCATAGAGGCCCTTGAACTTATGGCAGGGGGAGACATTACTCAGAAGACATGGGATGACATAAAGAGCATATGTCTGAACTATTCTAGAGCTACTGTCAAGAAAGGAAGAGGCTTGAGAGCCTTGCCTCACAAGTCCAATGGTGCAGGGGTGTCCAAAATGGAACTATCCAATCTATTATTAGATTTCAAGCAAGACATAATTAATTATGTCGCTACTCAGTTGGACCCAATGCAAGAAAGGAGAAAGAAAGATGAAGCTGATGCAATGTTAGCAGAGTACTATCCACACTGTAGGGAGAAGAAAAATAATGGTTAGTGTAAGTCTATTGCAAGCTTGGAGTCCCAACCTATGCCTATCAAGTTCAAAGCCATTGATGAGAATGAAAAGGTGCTCTATGTTGCCCAGTGAAGGCCATGGGCTCAGAGACCAGGTATTCCCCAAGATCCTCTTCAAAATTTTAATAATAATAATGCATGGCAAAATCAACAACATAGTGGATTTAGTGGGTATAATAGTTGGCAGCATCCTTAGCAAGGTTGGCAACAACCTCAGCAAGGCTGGCAGCAACATCAACCAAATTGGCAACAACCTCAGCAAGGTTGGCAGCAACATCAGCTAGGATGGAAGCAATCTCAACAGGGTTGGTCACAACCTCGGCAACCCTAGTAGCAGCCCCAACAAGAGTGGCAACAACCACATAATTGGATGAACCAATCAAACTAGCAAGCTTTGATGCCACCACCTTAGCAGCAAGCTTGGATGCCTTCTCCTGTAGCCAACACTACTTCCCCTAAATAGACTCAATTTCCTGCTCAGCTTACTCCTAATCCCAACAATGCTAAAACCACAACACAGTAGTAGAGCTATGCAATTTCCTTGAATAATGTCCATTTAAGGTCTGGCACAACTCTTCCTCCTCCACAGTAGCCTATCATTATCGAAGTTGAGGATGCCTCACCAGAACCAACTGAGTTACCAGTCAAACTTGCTGCTCCTGCTGCTCTTGCAGCACAAGAACCCCCATTTTCTCATAGGTTGGAGGAATAAGTTAAGCCAATGGAAAATCAAGTAGTGTTGGATTTTCTTGCCCAACTAAAGAAAATGACAGTAAAGATTCCCCTATTAGATGCCATAAAGGAAGTACCTACATATACTAAAGCTAATAAGGAAGCATGTATCAAGCAGCCTGGGAGAAAGAAAAAGGATCCTAAAACCATACACATCCTAGGCTAATTATCTAATCTAATGTTGGAGAAATTGATAGTTCCAAAGTATTCTAATCTTGGTAGCCCTGTGGTTACAGTCATTATTCAAGGAATGCAAGTCCAAAATGCTCTAGTTGACTTAGGTGCATCCATAAATGTCATGACCAAGGAAGTAATGTCTCAGTTGCATATAATTAGTCTTAGGGAAACCCCAACCATCCTTTAGTTTGCTGATAGTTCCACCATTACACCTGATGGGATGGTCGAGGATGTAATAGTCACCTTGAATTCTTGGGAATATTCAGTTGACTTTGTTGTCCTTTCTCCAAAGGCTAATATGGGAGGATATCCAATAATTTTAGGTAGGCCTTGGCTGGCTACTGTAGATGCCTATATAGCTTTCCGGTTAGGAAAAATGATTATATCCAATGGAGTCAACACTAAAAATCTGACTCTGTATTCCCCAACTCAACCTCTGTTGCAAGATGATCGGATAATCTAGCCAAATTTGGATGATACTGAACCTGAGGTTAATTCCATTTGCCATTTAATGATGATATCTAGGGAACCTTTTGTAGCTTCTAGGGGAGAAGATGAAATCATTTCCTCCATTATTCTAAATGAGTATGGAGTGCAAGCCCCAGTGTGTTCCCAAGAGGACTGTGTTCTTGAAACTTTGTTACCACCTATCGATGCTCTGCAGTATTCAGAAACTTCCAAATTTCTTCATACATTACTGCCTCATGAAATGGAGTCTTCCCCAATTGCTCATCTATCCATGGCAGAAAAGGTCACTAAGCTAGAGGTTAGATCAGGAAGGGAGTTAAATGTAAACAACACTTTGACTCCCTCTCAGCAGACAAATGTCTTGCAGCTTCTAAAAGAACATCAATCAACCTTTGCTTGGGATTATACTAATATGAAAGGCCTAGACCCTAAGCTCTGCACTCACAAAATTTATATCAGCCCTGAATTCAGACCTATTCAGCAACCTCAGCGAAGGGTTAACCCAGCTCTAAGGGATATAGTAAAGAATGAGCTGTATAAGTTGTTAAATGCTGGCTTCATCTATCCCATTTCTGATAGTCTGTGGGTCTCCCCTCTTGTTATAGTACCTAAAAAAGGAGGGAAATGGAGAGTTTGTGTCAACTATAGAGAGCTTAACATAGCCACTAAGAAGGACCGCTTTCCATTGCCAGTCATAGATCAAGTCCTTGATAACCTAGCTGGAAAGAAATACTTCTCTTTTCTGGATAGATTCAATGGTTATAATCAGATACAAATAGCCCCTAAAGACCAAGAGAAGACAACATTCACCTGCCCATGGGGCACATTTGCCTATTTAGTGTTTCCTTTTGGGTTATGTAATGCCCCTGCTACTTTCTAGCGAGCTGTGATCAATATATTCTCAGATATCTCTGCTGATTGCATGGAGATTTACATGGATAACTTTACCACCTATGGGCATACTTTTGATGAGGCCAAGGCAAATTTGGAGAAATTTCTTCATAGATGTCATGATTATAACCTCTCTCTCAATAGTGAAAAGTGCTTCATGATGATGGAAGAAGGGGTTGTCTTAGGACATTTCATTTCTTTAAAAGGTATTCAAGTGGACCCTGCCAAGATTGAAGTGATTAGCACATTACCTACTCTAGCAAAACAAAAAGATGTGCAAAGTTTTCTTGGACATGTCAGATATTATAGAAGGTTTATAAAGGATTTTAGTCAGCTTGAAACATGACTGTATAACTTGCTCAAGAAGGATGCTGAATTTTCTTGGGATTCCGAGTGTGCAAAGTCTTTCTTGTAGCTTAAAGAAGTTCTCACTACAACACCAGTTTTGAGAGGACCTAATTGGGGCTTACCTTTTCACATCCATATTGATGCCTCAGAATATGCTATTGGAGTTGTGCTTGGTCAAAAGGTGGACTCAATTGAGCATGCAATTTACTTTATCAGTAAAAATTTGCAGGGCGCTGAGTTTAATTACACTGTCACTAAAAAAGAAATTCTTGCAGTCATTTATGCCTTGAATAAGTTCAAACACTACATTACTAGATATGAGATCTATGTGCATATTGACCATTCTGCTATTAAGTATCTCATGAACAAGCTTGCAATCTCTGGAAGATTGGCTCGCTAATTGTTGCTTATGCAGGAGTTTAACATTATCATAATAGATAAACCTAGTAAAACCAATGTGGTAGCTGATTTTCTTTCTAGGTTGCATGTACCTGATTATCCTACAGCCATTGATGATAGTTTTCCTAATGAACATCTTTTCTTGCTGACTACACACAATCCTTGGTATGCCGATATTGCCAATTATCTCACGACTGGTAAGACACCAGCTCATTTCTTTGCTAAAGAAAGAAGGCTATTAACTGAAAAGAGCTTTAATTATTCATGGATTTATGGATTCATGTTTTATACTAGTCCTGATCAAGTAACTAGAAGATGCATAAGAGAGGATGAAACCTATGATATCCTCAAGGCATTTCATGATGAACCTTGTGGTGGATATTTTGCTACCAAAAGAATAGCATTGAAAATTTTGACTACAAGTTACTATTGGCCCAGTCTACACAAAGATGCTGCTTAGTACACCAAAAAGTGTGACAAATGCCAATGCATGGGATGGCCCACAAAGATAGATGAAATGCCCCTACAGCCACATATTGAAGTTATATCACAAACCCTAGAGTAAGGATGAGTTCCTGCAACAATTCTCTTCTGTCGTTAGCGACATACTTCCTTTAGCAACTCGTAATGAGATTTTTGCTCATTTTCCTTCCTCACTCTAAAAAGATCTTTTCACTTTCATAATAAATAATTTCTTAACGAAATTCACTTCTCCGTAATAAAAATTTTCTTCATTTCTAGTCTATCACCCATCCACCTCATATTTTCTTTCATTCATGGATAGCAACAACTGCCACCTCACCAACACTTCAGGTTATCACACATTTCAAGCTATGCAATTTTAATTTGTTTTCCCCATATTTTTATCGTATGCCTTGTCATCACTGCAAGTGAGGGCCCACTTGCAACATTTTAGCTGGGGGGTGGAAGTTAGATTTTATTTTTTTTGTCATTATGTTTATGCAATCTTTATATTTATTCCTTTCTCCTATCGTACTTGTATTTTTCTGTCATGATTAGACACTTTTGAAAATTATTATGTTGCGTTGTTATTTTTCGCACGTATAAAAGTAAGGTGGCAAGTTATGTTGAGTACGAGTTTTGTGGAGAGTACTTATGAGTAATTATGAAATGATAATATAGTAATTTGCATGTATGTTACTCATAAGCTCATTTCTTGAGTTGCATTGCTAGACATTTCCAAATTTGAAATCATCCTGCAACCTGCTTCTTCAAGCTTTCTTGTTCAAAATCTTGGTTGTCTATTTTTATCTCCTACAACTCTATTTTGGGTATCTTGGAAACTAGACGATGGGGGGAGACCTCATTCAAAGAGAGCCCACTATGCATAATGTTTTGCTAGAAGACCAGAATTCTAGGCCTTATTTTCAAGCAAGGGGATGGATGGATTATATCTAGAAGCTAACTAGTTGGGATGATGAGGTTGCACTTCAATTTCTTAACTCCTTAAAAGATGGAGTGGCTACAGTCAAAGGACTGAAGGTGCCATTTTCTTAGTCAGTTTTGGTAGAGGTCATGGGATTACCACTGGAGGGTGAGGAATTTGTAGAGAATCTTGACCCAACTACTTCCAGAGCTCAATTCACTCTACATGCAGACCCACCACTTGAAGTTGATAGGAAACAAGGTACATTTAGACTATCTCTTCCTCAGCCATTTAAACAATGTGTGGTTTATATCATTAGATATTTCACCTATGAAAGGTGGCACTCATTCCTGCATGCTATTCACTTTAAATTCTTGAGCTATTTAAGACATGTAATAGGCCTATCAATGTCCCTAGTTTTGTGTTTAGCATCTTGTCAAAGCAAGCCATTCTAGTTCAAGAGTGTAAATGAAATTATGTCTCTCACCACTGTTTAATCAAATTAATAGTGGGAAAATCCTTAAGGGAGCAGTCAAAAATTTCCTGGGAGGAATTTCTGCTACAAGGGTTTAAGGAGCCTACCCCAGAACCAATTGGGCATAAAGTGGGACAGAGGATTAAAATTGCTAAAGGGGTTAGGGAAATTTTTATTAAAATTGGACAATGTTCTTCATCCAAAAAGAAATCTAGGGTTAGGACCCCTAATTCCACTAATTCCTCTACTTCAAGATCAACTCATGAAGAGGAATCAGAGACTCCTATAGAAAAGGCTGAAGTTGCTCCTGCAATGGAAACGGTTTCCCCAAAGGATAAGAAAAAGAAAATTAACCCTAGTACTAGTCGGTAGGCTAAGGAATATCCTATAGCCACAAGAACTTCCAGAAAAAGGAAAGCTCCAAAAAAGAAGGAGGAAACTCCGTTAAGGAGAAGTGCTAGGAGGAGGTAAAAAATAACTGCAGAGGTTCTAGTTGATGAGCCAAATGTAGAACAAGATTTTGGGCAGAAGGAAGAAGAGGATGAAAACATTCAACAAGAGGCTAAATTATAGCCTAAAACTTCTCAGCGGGAAGAACAATGGACTGAGGATTATGGAACAAGAAACATTTGAGGGATTTCCTAATGTTAAAACAAAGCAGGTTCCTGGTAAGCTAGTAAATGTTGAAGTCATTATAATCAGAGATGACTCCAGCTCGGAAGAGAAAGCTTATGTGTTTCAAAGGATTCTCTCTTTTTCCTCCCCTCCCCCCCCCCCCCCCCCCCCCCCCCCCCCCCCCCCCCTACATCAGGGAAGTAGATGACATAATTTTCTCTCCTACAACAGGATCTCCTACAGTAGAAAGGGATCCCTATGAAGAAAATCTAGATATTGATATAGACCTTGTAAATAAGGTAGTAGAGAAAATTTTGAATGAAGGGTTAGATACATTAGCTTCAGTGGATCAACAATGCTCTAACATCGAGAGGGCTATGATCATCTGGATAGATCCTTTGAAGAGGACAAGTGCTAACAATGGTAAGTCATCTGTTCCTCAAGCAACAAACAATTATTGCCTTAGTTTAATAACAGATCAATCTAGTTCAACATCTTTATTATCTATTATCTTCCAATTGTCTAAGTAATTAAATTTTGAAAGGGAGTAGTGGAAACAACAACAAAAAGAACTAAATAGGATAGTAGACCATCATTATCAGGAAACACTTGTTCAGGAGGAAAAGATAGAACAATTAAGTGTGAAACTTGACAAAATTACATCTTTAATTCCTAACCTGATGGGTTGTAGATCCCCATCACCTGTCTATGCCTTGTTTCTTAAAGAACAACTGTTAAACTATCAAATGACCTGTATTATGCAAGACAGGTCTTCCTCATTACAAAAGCCTACTCAGTTTTCTCAATGCAGCCATTCAAAATCTATTATGTGAATTTTATCTCGACAACGTAGTAGTCCCTAATGACTGAGTTTGGAATCCCTTGCTTTATGTTGGAGATATTCAACTCAGAGCCCTCATGTCCTGGGTATAGAATGAAACTAGTTAGGACACTCAAGCTAAAGTGTATAGGGATTTGGAGTCAAAAATTCCCCTGTTTCTAAGGCCTGAAGCCAAAGATCCTCAAACTTACTATTATAATTGGTTAAGGATTTCCCCCTCTGACTCAGGTAGCAAGATCATCTATCCAATGAGAAATGAAGCATTTAATGCATATGAATAGATGGTAGATTCTGAACTGCCTGAGGCTATAAATTTCATTCAATGGCGCTGGAACAGTTTATCTAGGGAGATGAGAAATAGAGAACCACATTCACCTCTCAATTTTTCTATGACAACCCAACGCGCACCCTGGTATATTTCCTTGGGAAGAGAGAGAGAAAGTTTCTGGATTCCACTAACCTTTCAACCTCCATTACTGATGTCTCCTTTACTTGCAAACTCAAAAAATCTGGACATTTTTTATATGTAGAGGGAAAAGGATAGGTGGAAGAAACACAGGGAAATAAAGGGATTCTATTGGAGTCTTGCAGAGGGAGGTACTGGATAGAGAACAACTATTGATTATAGATTGACAGCCAAGTTGAAGAATTTATTTACTGTAGGACTAGCAAATAGCTAAGCTAGGAGGAATGATGAGTCAAGTTTATGGGATGTTTTGTTTATGATTTTCTAAAGTTCAAACTTAAATATCTTATGGTTTTTCATAAACATTATACAACCTTTTATGTTTCTAAGCTTTAGCCATATGTATATTTGATACTTTTGAAACTTAAGGACAAGATTGAATATATATATATATAGATTAATGAATGTTATGATAAAACCTGGTATTTTTCTTCTCTAGCTTTAATGGGTAGACCTCCTACAGTCGTGTGACAAGGCTACGTTAAAATAGGAAAACTTATTATAATCTCTACATTGGATTCATGTTGTGGATTTTGTTATGTTAACCTTTTGCAGGAGAAGAATAAGTTAGCAAGGAGCATGGACTCAAGGATGAGTGGGTCTTTTAAGGTGAATAACTATTTCAGATTTCATCATAGCTCCACTCCTTCCATAAATTTGTGGTTGTTGATTTAGACCAAGTCAATCTAGTTACCAAGCGTTCCTATATTCTCGAAGCACTAAATATGGCTTGTCTTCTTGCATAAATGATGTTTTCATTCCTGTAACTGAAGTTGTTATGCTATGTAATGAAAGACCTAGTTTGTAGGTGTTCTATTTTTCTTAGCTACTTTTAAATAAGCTGGAACTTATGATTCCAGGCTAGTTAGACATTTTGAGGAATTCATACTATAATCCAGTAATAGAATGAAATACTTTGATATCTTATATTGTATCTATGTTTTGTTAAATGAATATATGACAGTTTCATATTTCAATCTCTGAGTTATAATTTATTCATACTTCCATGGGGGCCCACATGGGAGGTGAATTCCCTATTCATGTTTAAGTAGGATTCAGTTAAGTTTCTTTGAAGTTGTTAAGCATTGTTGCTCCTATAGCCACTGGTAGTAGAACCATTGAATGTTTCCTGCAGCAGAGGTTTACTTCTGAAGCATTATCTATTTATTGTTAAGTTTTTCCTTCAAGATGAGAGTTAATCTATAATTTCAGTTTCTAGTATAAATCTCCTATAGCAATAGCTTTTACTTTAGTAGTGATGACTCTTGAGGAGAACTAAAGCATAAACTTTGTAGCCATCATCTCAAGTTCATGTTCCCAGATTGATACATTTAATGAAGTCTAGCATGATGTTCTAAGTAGATATATGATCATTTTCAACAATGAATCACTGTTAAAGGATGTCCAATCCTTTAGTTACTAGGATATTATTGTAACAAGTCATTACTTGGTAACACATTTTATTATTACTTGGTAAGATGTGTACATGAATCGGTATCTATCTTTCTCTTTGACTCAGTAACTATTCAGTGCCTACCTTGCTTTTCTCAATGCATGTCTCTCATTTCCCTTTACTGAAGCTATCTTTTTCTTTACCAACTGACTTATTTGCTTAACCGATCGAGTCCTATGACTCCTTCATTCACCAACTGACTTTGACAATCAATATGACTTTAACAAAACTAATGACAAAAAAATAACTCTTTAGGAGTATCATGCATTATGCCTCATAGGCCTTACACTTGAAAATTGGCCTTTTAGCCTTCTCAAAATAGACTCAATAGGCATGTCTAGACTTAAACATTTCTTTTCATGCATTATATTTCAATTATAAGGCCCAATGAACCACTATGTAACCATTTGGCCTATTAATCCCTAGTGGTCAAGGTCAGGTTAAAATGGTCAAATAGGGTGGAGATGGCATAAAAATAATGTTTAGAACAACCTATTGCATGAATTAGCACCTTTATTTTGGGTCTCTCTTATTCCATGAATATTAGAACCTTTAGCTACTATCTTATTTGATGTGGATTTCATTTTGTATTATTTCTTTTTCTAAAATTTAATGTCATCGGATTTTTGATGACATATCAAATTCCATTGATGAGGATGTTGTATGTTTGATAGCATCGTCATCGAATGTACAGCCATAATGGTCATTAGATGTTTGATGACCTATCAAATTCCATTGACAAGGATGTTGTATGTCCAACAACATCCTTGTCGTATGTGCAACCCCTGATAGTTATCAGAATTTTGACAATCTATCAAATTCCACTAATGAGGATCTCATTGGACACACAACATCCTTGTAAGAATGACAACCCCTAGCTAGAGTCCGATTTCTGACTCATGTCAAATTCTACCAATGACGATGTCATGGGACAAATAGTATCCTCAATTCAACCTCTTGTCGGGACGCCAATGCATAATAGTGTTAGAATGTCAATGTCAGTGAGTGTCATCAATAGTTCCAATGATAAGTTTTTGATGGTCACATTTGTCAGTAGTATGATGATGTTGTGTCAGAATTACGAGGAATGGCCATCAAAAATATGCCCCAAATGTACTATTGCACACAATAGTTGATTGACAGACTTCTACATGTAGGTGTAAATGCTAGTAGGTGGGCTTGAGACATGTAGAGGGAGATAGATTATTGGTAGGGGATTATGAGTAGGTTCTACCCATTTCTCAGAGGCTTCCGAGTTACACTGCCTCTCATCGGTCTCAGTGGACACACAGATCTAAAGAAAGTGGTGTAGTGATATAGCCTGGATGACCATTACCATCAGTTATAGGTACTTGTAAAGGATAGATTGGGGAAGGTACTTCCATTTAAATACTACCTAGGCCTCATGGACCAAAGGGAGGAGGTGGTACCAATTGATTTCTATAGACACTGCTTTGCATATATTTGGTGAGCTTGCGATCTCTCCTTATGACTTTGTATCATGACACATTTTGAGATATGTGTGTGTGTGATGCATTTTTGGTAGTATTTTATGTTTATGATGCTTACTTCCTATGATGTTTATTAGGTGAAAATGTTTATGATATACTTCTATGTTATGGATGTATGCATTTTCTATATAATGTGATGTCATTCTTATGTACTTCTTCCTTTTGTAGTTTTCATATGAAATTTTTATGATGTGACTAGATGTAATGTATTTATATGATGGATGGATGTGTTATGATATCTACTATAATGCATGATTTATGCTATATGTACTAACATGTTTATGTAGGATGCAATCTTTTTGTTCTATCATGATACTTTCCCATAAGGATTTGTTAGGACTAACCAACATAATTGTTAGTAATGAAATTTTTTAGAAGACGAGAGTTAAGGGATGAAAGAATGAGAATGAACCCTTGATTGAAACCATTACTCAAATTTTAATAACCATACTTGAATTCAAACTACATCGAGCTATTTATTTTCATCATTGGGCCACTTTATTGTAGAAAAAATAGATACCATCCTATCAATATATGAACAATCTAGGTATGATTATCCCCTTGCATTCTAATAGGCACTCTAAATAGACAAGGAATGTGGATCAATCCATCTAGGTTGAGAATTTATTGTCGAGGTACATGCAGCGTATCACAACCAAAGTATCCATTGCAATTTTGTAATTGGATATTATATATGGATTTGAAGGCTCTTATTATAGATATCCAGATTGCTCTTTTAATACTTCATGGAAAACATTCCACAAATAGTAGATAAAGAAAATATGTCATGAACCATCATGATATTTCTAAATCACTTATGGACATCTCAAAGATGCATAAGAACACGACTTGCAAAAATCAAGATATAATAAGACTAACTCGACTCAACAAGTTACAGTCGTACTGATTATGTGTCTATGTTTTTGCAGTGGTTTAGAAATTGAATTTTGATGTTTTACTGATGCTATCTAGTTTGAAGAATAAGGTACCCTATATAAGACTAACCTATTTGGTTTTGAGTGTGCGTTCCCTTGTTTAAGATGATATGATTTTTGAGAAAAGACTTTTCTATGAGACTTGGTTCATAAATGAGACAGTTTGATCAGTGTGGCTAAGGACTTGTTGACTAGTTTGATTATTTTTACTTGGTTCTACTAAAGCTCAAACTTGTTGTATGACATCGTTCAATTCCTATTTTGAAATTCAAAAGGATTGGTGTATGTACAAAGCATATTTAGTGCATAGTTTTCATGATTCTTTAATTTTTTTTGTCCATCATAGGGTTCGTATGTTTGGAGTTGAGGTATATGGGACATATCACATAAGTGAAGGACCTTACCACAAAAACCCTAAACATGGTCGCCCTAGATGAATATTTTATGTTTTTTTTATATTTTTGAACTTTTCAAAGATCTTTTGTAATGTTTTTGTTATTTTCTCAAGATGTTTTCCAACTTTTAGATTTTTTCAAGATATTTTTTGATGTTTTTGGTTTTTTTAAAGAAATTTTTGTTGTGCTTTTGGTATTTTTTCATAACTTTATGGATCATGACATTGGGGTGCTCCCATTTAGGATAGAATGTGCACTTTATTGTAGAATGTACATGATGGACTGACTTGGTATGAAATGTGACAGGATGTTCTAAGAGAAAGGTAATTGAGAAATCTCAATCCATGATAGTGATGACCACTAATTTTATTATGGATAATGAGGCGTAATTACATGCGATATTAGGTTGGAGAAATGACAGATGATGGAGCAATGATCCCTACACATGGCACCAAATTTCCCAATTTTCACCATGTACTTGCCTAAGGCACCACCAAAGTGTTTATTTACCTTAGGAGGAGTTTATTTCTCTTGTATTTCTATTTTTGTGTCACCAAAGATGCTTGATTGCCAAATTTTTGCCAAGGTAACATTTTTTTGTATTTTTTATATTTCTAAAATGGGTCTACTCTGAGATTCATGAATAATACATGCACAGATGCAAGTTGTTCATGGGATCTGATAGAGGTTGTCCCTATGATGTGGATATTTGATATGCTTAAGATTCATAGACTAATGTGATGATCTAGGGACCCAATTAATTTGGTTCAAATTTCTATGTTTTTTCTCTTTCCACTTGATTTTTCTAATTTTCCATTAGTACCAAGTCACCAACTTCAAAAGGGTGTGGTATGACCTTTATGTTATAACTTCTCCTAAGACAATATTGATATGTTTGTAAGTGTGTTAGTGCATTTTGTCTCTTTTCATCTAGTAACTCTAGCTCCTTTAGTCAAGATACTTGATATTCCTTATTTGATATGATGTGTTGAAGGGATACTCACAGTGATGGGAGATCAACCTCTATTAGAAAGATTTATTTGGTACCATATACTAGTGAGTATGGAGTGGATCCTATGGGGGTAGGAAAACTAGTGTGGTATTTCCATAAGATGAGGTTGAGTTGAAGGTGCCAATCCTAACCATCTTTGTTGACTATTTTCTTTAAGATTTTTATAATGGTGTTATTTGTAGCCTCACCTTGGCCATTTCCTTGGGGAAGCAGTATGAAGAAAATTTGTGATGGATGTGGAATTTTGCATAAAGCTCTTCCATTTGTTTATTTTTGAAGGGGGAACCATTATCAGTGATAATAGTTGTTGGGACTCCATACCGACTTATGATATAGTTCAAAAGGAAATTAGAAATATGTTTACCAGTAGTATAGGTCATTGGAATTGCTTTGACCCACTTTTTAAAATAATCAATGGCCATGATGATGTACTTATGACTATCAGAGGATAATGTATGGATCTTTCCAATGAGTTCAAAGCCCCATTGTGAGAAATTAGGTCATGGTGAAGTGAGAAATTGTATCTCCTAAGCTACACCATGGATGAGGCTCCCATGAATCTAATATTTCTTTATTTATAAACAAATAAGCAAGTATATATTTCTATGGTGGGCCAATAATACTCTATTCTTAGAATCATCTTGGATAAGGTCACACCACTAGAGTGGGCACCACAAATACCTTCGTGTACTTCTAATATCATTGTTTGTGCTTCCTCTGAGTTGATACATCTTAAGAGTGTACCATCTAGACTTTGTTTGTATAGTGTATTGGCAATGATATTTTAATAGGAGGCTTTCCTTATCAAGGATTTCTTTTGGTTGTAGGAGATTTTGGGGGGGGGATGATTTGGCTATTGGAAATGATATTTTAATAGGATTCTTTCCTTATCAATGACTTATTTTGGTTGTGAGAGATTTCTGGGGGGATGATTTGGCTAGTAAGGTAGACATAGATGTCTTGGTACCTAGGGGAATTGGGAACAACAATTTTGCACACAACCTCAAACTTTGGGACTTCAGAAGCATAAACCATTAGTTGTTTGACCATGAACTCATAGTGTGTCACATCTAATGATATATACAATAAAGATTCTATGGCATCTATAGCATATGTTACTTTGTTCATGATCTTGGAGATTTATTCAAATGGTTAATGTTCAAAGTGTATCTTGATATCTTCTTCCTATTAGAATAACTAAGAGGGGAGTGAATCAGTTATCCACAATCCCAAATACAAAATGTATATCCAAAAATAATTTACTAAAACTTCTGCAGCTCGGTAACATAAAGTAGCATTTTGTTTGTGCTTTTACCGATTACTAGTTAATAACATATAATGATTACTGATCAAATCCAATATGCAACATGTAAAGTATGACAACAAACAATCATCACAGTCAACACATAACACAATATATTTAATGTGGAAACCCTGTAAAGGGAAAAACCACCTGGGACCGACAACCCAAAAATTGTTCACTCTTCTGAAGTGATGTTGGTGAAGACCCAACCCTGTTAAAGGTTACAAACACACTGTGAGGTGTGACCTTGTTAGAGGATTTTAGACCAACCGTTATTGTCCAACCAACATTCACTATGGGGTTGACAGGATAACAAATGTACACTCTATGAATGACATTACAAGACTTTCTAGTCCATTCTGTTAAGAGATTTATATATTTACAATGGTTAAAATGTAACAGCAGGTGATCTGATTACAACACAACTTCAATTGCAGATTATCAGATCTATGTTAAGCTCATTCAAATCCTCTGATCAATATATCAATTCTATTTCAATCAATATTCAGTAACTTACTGTCTCTCAGTAATAGCTTTCTGACGCTCTGTATTCTCTACAATTCGGTTCTCCTTAACTAGTCTGATCAGGCATGCATTAAACTTGTTCACACAATATCTCTGTAGTCTCCTTCTTCTAGCATAAGTTTCATAATGAAACTCTAGTCTTTTAAATAGCCAAGTAAACTGTTTTAATTCCATCCATCAAATTTTTCTACTTAATCTCCTTTGTTGATTTTGTTGCTTAAACCTTCCTCGACTGATGTGTCAGTAACACATTTTATTTCAATCTCTTAGATCTTCTTTGAATTATGTTAGCCATTGATCTTCATAACAAACAGTTTCTTCAACTTCGTAATCATAACACTTTACAACTCATCAACTTATGTTTGCTAAACTAGTCATTTAGTTCTTTTCTCTTGCTCGGTTAACAAAGAAATGCATCGGTGAACACAAGCTCAGTTTATACTATGCTTGATATACACTGCACTCTTTTGGTGTATACTGAAATGCTTCTTTAACCGACCACACTGCTTTGTGCATTTTACTCTATCCTTCATCATAGATGAATGCAACATAATCAAGTCAATAACATAAGGTCATAGAATCATTCATAAGTTACCCAATGTATTCCTTATCCTCATCTGTCATATCCATCTTCCTCATGTAGATATATCTGTTCTTCATCTCTTTTCTTCTTCTTTCTATAGATGTTTGGGTATAGTAACTTACAAGATAAGTATTGTCAAAACTAGTTGACATCAATAACAACATATTACTGATTTAATCATCTTACATATCTAATCAACAACTCAGTGATCTCAAATCATAGATCTTAAAGTCATACAATTTATTCAAATCAGTTGTAGTTCATCAATCTCCCCCTTTGGCATTGATGGCAACACAAGCAATATGAAATATGCCATACACATACCAAACATGTATTCTACAACTCTATCAACAAATGTTGTAACTCGGTACAAGCTCTCCCTAGCTTAATATGTTTAACCACTACATTACATAAAAGCATTTGCAAGTGCAGACTAACTTTTGCAGATATGATCTTTTCAACTCGCAATTTTTCTTCTATTCTTAGTAACTGATCTTCAATGCTCTCCCTTTTTTGTATCTCTCTCCCTTTGTCTTTGGTTTCTCATATTGAGATCTCTCTCCCTTTGACAACAATGCCAAAGAGAAAAAAAATAAAAACATATAACTCTGTAGTAGCCATGTAACTCTCTATTGTCTGGTGCATTCTATGTATTTTGGTATACTGAAGTGCAAATCTATTCCAGTTCTTCAACCTTTCACAACCTTAGAAAAAAGTCCAAAGTGTGAACTTTGCTACATCAACATGTATGATCTTCTGATAAGATTAGGCTGATGCAACCTCTAGATCACCTTAGTGATTGGTAGATAGGGGATAGACCCCAAGTCTAGTCCTCAAGTATTCATATGTATCCTTCGGTAGAGGCTTTGTGAAAATATCAGCAAGTTATTCTTTTGATGTAACAAATTCTAGCTTCACTTGCTTCTCCTGTACTTGTTCCCTTAAGTAGTGATACTTAATAGATATGTGCTTTGTTTTAGAGTGCATCACTGGATTCTTTGAAATATTAATTGCACTAGTTTTATCACAATATATAATCACCGGCTCAATGATTACCTCATTCATACCTTCCAACACTTGCCTAATATAAGCAATATTTGAACAGTTAGTAGTAGTAGCAACATACTCTTCTTTGGCTGTAGACTGGGAAATGCAAGACTGTTTCTTACTTGTCCATGTAACAAGTCTTTCACCAAAGAAGAATGCTCCTCCGGTGGTACTCTTTCTATCATCAACATTTCTAGCCCAATCAACATCGGTGTATACCTTAAGTTCAAACTTGCCTTTCTTAGGATACCATAGTCCATAATCTTCAGTTTTCTTTAGGTATCTTAAGATTCTCTTTGTAGAAATCATGTGTGACTCTCTAGGGTTTGTAGAAAATCTAGCAATAGGTGCAAAATTTTCACCATAATCTATTCCTTCCTCCTTTGCATATCCCTTGCATACTAACCTAGCTTTGTTCCTTGTTACCTCTCCATTCTCATTAAGCGTGTTTTTGAATATCCACTTAGTACCAATAAAATTCTTGTCCTTAGGTCTAGGTACTAAACTCCAAGTTTTGTTCTTCTCTATCTATTCTATTTCCTCTTTCATTGCATTAACCCATTCATCATTTTCTAATGAAACTTTTACATTCTTCGGTTCATATTCACAAACTAGACATGTACCTTGTCTTGCTTTATTTCTTGTTTGCATGCCAGCTTGTTTGTCTCCAATGATTTGTGTCTCAGGATGATTTATTCTAAAAAATCCTACCAATATCTGATCTCTTCTTTCTTGTTCATCTTGTGCAGGTTCATTTTCTTGCTCGATAGGTGCTTCTTGCTCATTGATATTGTTTTCTTGCTCACCAGTTGTCACTGTCTATGGCGTCGGTAGGTACTCTAGTTGTTTAATGTAGGTGAATCTACTGTAGTCTTTTGGTTCCTTTGTGCTTTCCTTTGCATTCTTATCATCAAACTCATCAACCTGAACATTAGTACTTTCAATCATTTTATTAGTTACTTTGTTAAGACACTTGTATGCTTTACTTTTAGTGGAATATCCTAGAAATATCCCTTCATCACCTTTTGAGTCAAACTTCCCATTTCTTTCATCTTTCAAAATAAAGCATTTACTTCCAAAAATCCTAAAATGACTTACAATGGGTTTGTGGCCAAACCATAACTCATAGGGTGTCTTATTAGTGTCCTTCTTTAGTTGTACTTGGTTCAAAACATAAACAACTGTGCTAACTACTTCTCTCTAGTATGTCTGAGCAACATTCTTTTGTAACATTAGTGTCCTTGCACAGTCAACAATTGACCTATTTCTCCTTTTAGCTATTCCATTTTGTTGAGGTGTCCTCGATGCAGAGACCTATCTTTTAATACCATGCTCATTACAAAAATTAGTAAATTCATCATAAATAAATTCACCACCACGGTCAGATCTTAAGCATTTCAATTCTTTACCAGTCTCTTTCTCAAATTTTTCTTTATACCATTTGAACATCTTAAATGCCTCTGATTTTTCTTTCAAGAACATGACTGTCATTAATCTAGTGTAATCATCAACAAAAAGAATAAAATATCTATCTCCATACTAACTTTGAGTTCTCATAGGACCACATAGGTCCGTATGCACTAAATCAAGTAATTTCTTTGTTGAATAATCTTTGCTTTTGAAACTAGATTTTTTCATTTTACCTTTTTGACATTCATGACACATAACATGATCAGGCTTTGATAAGTTAGGAAAACCTATAACCTTTTTCTTTTTACTAATCTTAATCATGTTATCAAAATTCACATGACATAACCTTTTATACCACAACCATGCATCTTCATCTTTCATCATTAACAAGAAGACTGCTCATTATGAAGATAAAATAAATTACCTCTCGATTGTGTTCCAGTTCCAATAAGTCTTCCTTCATCATCAAATATCTTCACTTTCTTTCTCTCAAAAGCAACTAGGTGGCCTGAATTGTTCAGTTGTACTACACTTAGCAAATTATAGTTTATTCCTTTTACCCAATAATCATTGTCACGTCTAATTTTATCATTTATCATCAAGGATCCTTTTCCTCTAACCATACAAGGTGCATCATTACCTATTCTCATAGATCCTCCATTGTGTTCTTCAAGATGATCAAATTTTTCTTCATCACCAGTCATGTGATGTGTACATCCACTATCTATGATCGATGTATCATTTTTATTAACCTTAGAGATAAGTGTTGTCTCTACATACCTTTCATCTTCCTCCAAGTCATCCTTCATTGCAACAAATACTACCTCCACATCTTCAATAGTTTTGGTATCAGTGACATCTTCTTCTGTAATGTAGCACACCTTCTTGCCTTTATCATTATTGTCTTGGTTGTCTCTGTTGTAGTGTTGGTAACTTCTATTGCCTCTTCTCCCATAGCTTCCTTCACTAGATCAGTTTTTTTTCTGTCATCATCTTTCCTGTGTGGACATCTAGTAGCAATATGACCAACCTCTTTATAGTTAAAGCATGGTAAAGGTAATTTACCTCTATATCTTCCTTTACCTTTAGGTAAGCTTCTGGCCATAAGAGCTTCAAGTTCATCAAGCTCATCATCAGTATTGCTATCACTATCATCATTCTTATTTCTGCTACCAAACTTACCATTCTTCAGAGAAGACATAAAGGTAGATTCAACAAACAATACAACACTATTATCAAAGTTTTTTAGTTCAAAGGTTGTAAGCTTACCAATCAGATTATCAAGAGTAAGGTTGTTACCAGATGCAAACCTAGTTTCATGAATTGTAGATATTCTCATTGCATAAACTGACAATAATGTTCTGATAACTTTACTTACCATAGTGTCTTCATCAATAACTCCATCAGATTCTCTAATAGCATGAACTACCTCTTTTAGTCTATTTGTGTATTGCACAATATTTTCTCCTTCCTTCATTTTCATATCATCGAATCTTCCCCTTAAGATTTCAGCTTTGGCTCTTTTGACATTCACATCACCACTATAAACTTGAGCAAGTTTATCCCACATCTACTTAGTAGTAGTACAGTCCTTGATATCTTCAAATTTGGCATCTGTACAGTCAACAGAAATCTCCATCATAGTAAGATTATGTTCATGCCTATCTCTTAGTTGATCAAGGGTCAAGGGACCAATGGGCAGTGCAAGGTATCCATTCTCCATTAGTGTGAGGGAAGAATTCCCAATTCTAGATACATCTAACTTCATTCAACTTTTCCATACTGTGAAGTTATCCTTGTTTAGCTTTGGCACTTCCCTCTTATACATTTTGAGACATTTGTGTTGAAGTCCTTAAAACTCTCTTCTAAGCAACCAACACTCTGATACCAATTGTTAGAATAACTGAGAGGGGGGTGAATCAGTTATCCATAGTCCCAAATACAAAATGTATAATCAAAAATAATTTACTAAAACTTCTACAGCTCAGTAACATAAAGTAGTATTCTATCTGTGCTTTTACTGATTACCAGTTAATAACATATAGTGATTACCGATCAAATCCACTAAGCAACATGTAAAGTATGACAACAAAAAATCATCACAGTCAACACATAATATAAGAGATTTAATGTGGAAACCCTGTAAAGGGAAAAACCACTTGGGACCGACAACCCAAAAATTGTTCGCTCTTCTGAAGTGAGTTCGGTGAAGACCCAACCCTGTTAAAGGTTACAAACACACTGTGACGTGTGACCTTGTTAAAGGATTTTATACCATCCGTTATCATCCAACCAATATTCACTATGGGGTTGATAGGATAACAAATGTACACTCTATGAATGACATTACAAGACTTTCTAGTCCACTCTGTTAAGAGATTTATCTATTTACAATGGTTAAAATGTAATAGTAGGTGATCTGATTACAACACAACTTCAATTGCATATTATCAGATCTATGTTAAGCTCATTCAAATCATCTGATCAATATATCAATTATGTTTCAATCAATATTCAGTAACTTATTGTCTCTCGATAATAGCTTTCTGACGCTCGGTATTCTTTGCAGTTTAGTTCTCCTTAACCAGTCTGATCAGGCATGCATGAAGCTTGTTCACGTGATATCTCTATAGTCTCCTTCTTCTGGCATAATTTTCATAATGAAACTCTAGTCTCTTAAATAGACAAGTAAACCATTTTAATTCCATCCATCAGATTTTGTCACTTAATCTCCTTTGTTGATTTTTCTGCTTAAACCTTCCTCGGCTGATGTGTCAGTAACACATTTTATTTCAATCCCTTAGATCTTCTTTGAATTATGTTAGTCATTGATCTTCATAAAAAACATTATCTTCAACTTTGTAATCATAACACTTTACATCTCATCAACTTCTATCGGCTAAACTAGTCATTTAGTTCTTTTCACCTGCTCGGTTAACAAAGAAATGCATCAGTGAACACAAGCTCAGTTTATACTATGCTTAGTATACACTACAATACGTCGGTGTATACTGAAATGCTTCTTTAACTGACCACATTGCTTTGTGCATTTTTCTCTATCCTTCATCATAGATGAATGCAACATAATCAAGTCAATAACATAAGGTCATAGACTCATTCATAAGTTACCCAATGTATTCCTTATCCTCATCTGTCATATCCATATTCCTCATGTAGATATATCTATTCTTCATCTCTTTTCTTCTTCTTTCTATAGATGTTTGGGTATAGTAACTTACAAGATAAGTATTGTCAAAACTAGTTGACATCAATGACAACATATTACTGATTTAATCATCTTACATATCTAATCAACAACTTAGTGATCTCAAATCATAAATCTTCAAGTCATACAATTTATGCAAATCAGTTGTAGTTCATCACTTCCATGGCTTTATATGGAACCATTTTTTCATCTTTAGTGTCATAGCTACCATTAACTTGGTTGATAATCAATTGAGATTCCCCATTAACCTATAACTGTTGGATCTTCCACTGGACATTTATTTGAGACCTATGAGTAGTGCTTCTTACTCAGCTATGTTGTTGATGCAATCAAACTTTAGTCTATAAGATCTAGGAATGGATTCATCTCGTGGAGTGATGAAGACTATGTCGATGCCTGATCCTTTCTACATGTGAGATCCATCAAAGTATAGTTTCTACTATTTTGTCTCTTCTATAGAAAATATTCCTTCATCAGGAAATTCTATCTGTATTGGATGACTAGAAGGTAAGGGCGCATCTTCCAATTGGTTAATAATTTCTTGACCTTTAATTTATTTTGTGTCCATGTAGTCTATGCCAAACTCACTTAGTATCATGACCCATTTGGATAAGCACCTTGTCAATGTTTCTTTTCTCAACAAATACTTCAAGGGGTCTATTTTAGCAATTAGGATCATATTGTGGCTCAATTAATAGTGTCTAAGTTTTTGTGAAGCAAAAACTACAGACAAACATGCACTTTCAATGGAATTATAATTTAGTTCATAGGACACAAGTGCTCGAATGATGTAGTATATGGCCCTTTCCTTTCCTTATGATTTATTTTGTTCCAGTAATGTCCCCAGTGAGTGTTATGTAGTTGAGATGTATAATAGTAAGGGAAAATCTGGAATGGGTGCTACTAAGACTGGTGCTAATAGAAAATAGCCTTTTAGTATTTTGAAGGCCTTTTGAAAATATTCAATCCATTTGAATTTTATGTCTTTGTGCAATAAGTACTAGAATGGGTGCCACTTATATGCCAGATGTGAGATAAACCTTCTTATTTACTATAATTTGCCCTGTAAGCTTCTTAAGTTCTTTAGAGTTGTTGTGGGAGGCATTACAATTATCACTTGGACCTTTTTGGGGTCAATCTCTATTCCTCTGTGGGAGATAATAAATCCCAATGACTTTCCTGATGTGACTCCAGAAATACATTTTTGGGGGTTTAGCTGGATCTTGTATTCCTAAAGCCTATTAAATAATGGCTCTAATACTGATAAATACATATTTATTTCTAGGTATTTTAAAATTATGTCATCAACATAATCATTTGTGGTGATATGCATCATGTCATGAAAAATGGTTTTCATTTCTCTTTGAGATGTAGGACCAACATTCTTTAGCCTAAAGGACATAAAACACCAACAATAAGTGCCTCATGCACAAGTGAAAGTAGTTTTTTGTTTAACCTTTGGTACAATTTTGATCTGATTATATTCAAAGAAACCATCCATGAGCAATAGAATCTTATATCTAGAAGTGAGGTCAACAATCATGTCAATGTTTAGAAAGGGAAAATTATCCTTTGGACATGCCAAATTCAGCTCCCAGAAATCAGTACAAATTCTTATAGCTCCACTAGCTTTGGATATTGGTACCAAATTGGCGATCTAGTCAGCATAGCCTATAAGTTTTATAAAGTCTACATCAAGCAACTTTTTTAATTTTGCTTTGACCAATAATGCAATTTTGGGATGCATCTTGTGGAGTTTCTACTTATATGTATTTTTCCTTAGCTTTAATGGCATATGGTGAATCACTAACTCTAGATCTAACCCAGACCTGTTAGATTATGATTAGGAAAAGTTGATTTGTCTATCTTCGAAGAATTAAATGAATTGCTATCTTTCCTTTGGTGTTAATGACTCTACCAAGTGGATCAATATTTGTGTTTCTACAGTGCCAATATTGATTGTCTAAGTTTTCTCTTCCAGAAGTGGTGATTGTTCCTCATTAATTGGAACCTTAGAGAGGTTTTCACCCTCTGATACATCTTTTCTTTTTACTATTTTGCACCTAGAAGGTGCTTTTCAGTTTTCACCCAAAAGCCTTACATTTTCTTTTTCAATTTTATGACTAGAGGATTGATATAACTCCCCAAAGTATATTGTACTATCTAATTCAATGTTGAACCCTACCTTGTGGTCTCCCATAGGTATTCTTTTTCTAAGTAAAAAAAAAATCAGCAATAGCTTCATCATTCTCAAAAATGTCTAAGTTTGGTGGATTTTGACATTCCCAATCAATAAGGTCAGGATAAACCTGGTGAATCAATTATGAAAAGTAAAGTTATGAGAGGGGAGGGGTGAACCAATACTCTAAAAACTTTTATATACTTTTCTAACCATTCACCAAATTGAAATCTTTGCATATAACAACATAAAACATATAAATCAAAATCATGAAACACAACTCATAACACCATAATTTTTGGTCTCACAAAAATCCTTGGTCAGAGAAAAAATTGTGTTGGGGATGGCACCCACAACACTTCACTGCTACATTAAAAAAAATTCTTAGTTAGAGATACACAGTTTAGCTATTTCTAATAGCTTACTTGATTAAGAGTATTTACCCTACTAAGAGTATAAATACTTATTTAGTCTACCTTGCTAGAGGATTTTGAAACTCTAATCTAAGAGATGCACCCTATCAAAGGATTTATAATTTAAGACTGTTAGGTCTTACTTAGTTAAGAGCTTTTTACAATTCTGATTACACAATAATCAATAACACAAATTGTCTATAATGCTTGCATCAGCATATGCTTATGAGACTCATTATGCTCAATATCAATTTACCTCATACAACAATCCACTCATGTACTTGATGGATTCAACTCTGAATCACATTCACAATGCTGCTCTAACTTCTTTGTTACTTGGTGGATTCTATGTTCATCACCTTCACACTTATCTTTCACTAATCATCACTTGTTCTCTCTTTCGCATACACATACACACTGATCTTCATTTTGTGATCCATTTATACTCATTCTAGAAGTGGTAGAAACATTCTAGAATCTTCTCCTTAAGTGGTACTAGCATTGGTTACATTTCCAATGCATATATTACATTTAATTTTATTTGGTGGATCTTACCTTGCAATCATGCAAAATAATCATGTTTAAATCTCCAATGCTTTATCAAACACTCTCCTTGAGATGTGTAATACATTTTATGCTCAATGTTCAGATTCTATACATCTACTATGTCATCTTGTACTACTTGGTAATACATTCCGTTCTGCTTGGTAACATGTATGTTCTTGGTTCAGTAACTATTGTAACTCGGTAACTGCTCGGTGCTTAGTACATGCCTTACCTTGCTTTTCTCAGTGTTTGTTACTTATTCCCTTTATCAAAATTGTCTCTTCCTTTACTGACTTGATTATCCTTCTTTACCGACTAACTTATTTGCTTCACCAAATGACTTTGACAATCAATATGACTTTAGCAGAACTAATGACAACAAAATAAGTCTATAGGAGTATCAATCTCCCCTTTTGGCATTAGTTTGGCATCTTTGTTAAAAACTTCAAAGTCATCAAAATTTTGTGTCCTTTAGAAAAATTTGACTATGTATTCACTTCTCGGAATAACTCCTTATATCTCCATGAATTCATAACTCAATACTCTTTACTCCCCATGTAGTAATACTCCCTATATACATATCTATATCCATTACATATATCTCCTTTTACATATATATCATATATCCCCCTTTACTCAACTCAATATATCTTCCTTTTTTGACAAAAATGCCAAAATACAAAAAATACTTATTGTTTATTTGGTGGAGGAATCTGATAAAAAATCTATTTATACCTTTCTTGTACATCTTTGAGTGATGCCTCCCATGATTCCTTAGGTGTTTGTAACACCAAAATTTGTTCTCCTATGTCTTTTGCAAGACTCATCATGTTATCCATAACACTGATATCAGGGGTGTTCACTAGCTCTTTAGCCTTATAAATATGTTTTTGTAGTGACTCAATCTGGGGTATCAAAAGTGTTTGCAACTCCATGAGTTCCATTTTTATTTCATTCTCCTCTTTTCTAAACTCATGTTGCACTCTCATGAGATGCTTAAGCCTTTGATAATAAACTTTGAATGTATTAGGCTCGGTTGTTACTTTGGCTAGCTACTCAGTCAACTCCTTCTTAAATGATTCATCTTTTTATTTTATCTCCTTATTAAAATTTAAAATCAAACAAATTTTCTAAAATAATGAAATAATGTCTTTCAATTCTTTTTCCAATGTGGTAACCAATTCAAGAAGTGTTACCTTTTCTAGTGCCACTAATTGAAGTAACTCTTCAATAATCTTAACTTCCATTTTCTTTTGGTGAACCTGCAACATATACTCAGGTGTCTCTGTACTAGGTTGGTTTATCTATTTTACCAACTCTTCTAATTGATTATGTATGTTGCCTTTCTCATTTATTTATGCATTGGGTACAATCTCCCGTAGTATCTCCTTGAAATTCTCTAGCACATCAGTTTTCTACTTCTTTGCTAGCAATTTGTCTCGTGTTTCTTTCCTCTTGCATAAATCTCCAAATTTTGATTGCTCCTTAGGACTTAGGGTGGAGATGTCAACCTTAGGAATTACAATTGGCTTACTAAAGTCAACTTTCTCTTTATCATGATTCCTCTTCTTTTACTTTTCCTTATCCATTTGCATACTCTCGCCAGTAGATAACTTAAGGGAACGGGATGCCTTCTTTTCATCATATGTTGTAGTAGTAGTATCTTCAGTTTTATCTTCTCTTTCTTCCTTTTTCTTTTCTTCCTTCTTCTCTTCTTGTTTCTTTTCCTCCTTCTCTTCATTAGTTTCATCTTTCTTTTCTTCTTCTTTAACCTTTTCCTTATCCTTTGGTTTCTCCTTTTCTTATTCATGTGACTGATGTATACCTATAGTCTCGATAGTGATAACCGGCTCTATATTTTGATCTTGTGTAGTGTTGGTCTCTATAGTTTTCTTGGTGTCCTTTTGTGTAGTCTCCTTTTCTGGTTTAGTGGACTCCTCTACATCAGTAGGATTCTCTCTTGTAGCCACTAAGATAACCTCATTTACCTCAGTAAAATCAAGTACTTTCTCAATGACTAGATCTACATCCATCAAATTAGCCTTTGCTACATCATCAGTATTCATTTCTTCAGTATCCTTGACCTTGGTTTCTATCACATCTTCATCATTTTTTATTTCATCAGTTGGATCTTTGTCAGTTATATCTTTAATGATAACCTCCTCTTTGTCTATTGTCAAATCAATGAGATCTAACTTACCTTGTTGTCCCTTGGTCTTTGTCAATTGATCATCAAAGAAAATCTTTCTCCATAGGTCATCGGTTTCATTTTGCACTTCTTCTAGTTTACTGATCATGATCCTTAATGCTCTACTCTTGACTATAAGTCTCTTTGAATATTACTTCAATTATTCATCTATTCCTCTTGTTGACAATTTAGGTATAGTGATAGCTAGGGATCTCTCCCTCATTTGTTTCTTAGATGTCATAACATATTTCCATCTTATATCTATCTTTTTGTAAAGCTCATCTGGTACTCGGTTGGCCATCTCAACTAGAGTAGTTTTAAACCAGTACAATGTATACATAACTACCTATTCAATCTTTTATTTTTCTTCATCATTTATGGTTTCATGTTTGACACATTTTATTCCATAAAAACCTCCATACTTCTTTAGGGTTTCAAGAGACTCATCTAGATTTCTTAGTTTTAGGGGTTGGTTTCGCACAACTTTGAATTGGCTTGTATCTTTTGATTCAATTTTGTTGTCTTCTTGAAGTTTCAACTTCCTCCTTGGTCTCCCAAAAGTCTTATTTTCTCTCATATATGTTTTGGGCTTTTTTTGCTCCACCTCTTGTTTCTTCTTCTCTCTTAGTGTGGAGGAAGACCTTGTCAATGGTCTTGCACCGATTGGGCTAGGGTTTTCCTTTTTCATTCTTAATTTATTTCCCTTTATCTCATAAGGAGTAGCTTCATCTTCTTTAGAAGTAACTCCTAAATCCTCAGATAAATTACTTATCATTTTGTTGGTTTTCCTCAATGCCTTAGGTATCAATATACCTAGTTTTATCTTGTTATTTACCTCTTCATAAGTACCATACCAATTGGCCCTCTTATCATCTGGTTTAGCTAACAAACCTTCAATCTATAAAGATGCAACATTAATGTCCATCTCGTATCCCATTGGTGGTAAGTAGATGGTCCTATGCTCCATAACCCTCACTATACAAGTGTCAATGTCCACTTCAAAACAAATACTATCTTTGTATTTTCCCACTAGTAGAGGTGGAATTCTAAACTTTTTGTGCATCCTTGCTTGAAACTCTAAAAAGTAGTCATTCATTATCATATCAAAATTATCTCCTAAACTTTGAATGTACTCATTTATCTGATATATAATTAGTTTATCCACACTCCATTCTACATTACCGATTGATGGGAAAAAAATTCTGAAAGTAGAAAAAGATACATGCCAACAATGATCAAACTTTAGAGTGTTAGTCTTTTCTTTCCTGATTGTATTCATGTCTTCATCAAACTGCTTTTGTAGGATCTCGTATAGATTGATCTTCATATCTTTCTTAACAATCTCGTAGGCTATATCCACAGCTCTACAAGGTACACTATCTACCTAAGATGATTGAAAGCTTTGGTGGGATATCACATTACATACAAATCTTAATTCAAGATCATCAACGGTAGATAATTTGAAACCTCTACAATCCCATTTTTCTTGTTTCAGCTTACATAGTTTATTCTTGTTCATTTTTTATGTTCTCTCAGTCTATCACCAATCTAGAAACCAGTCACTATGTGTAACACATCCTTTGTAATCTTTACTAGTGTGGCGAGCCATTTGAATTGATCATGAACTTGGCTCAGCACAATTCTCATCCATTCTAATTTAAACACACTTGGTACATGTAGTGCATGCATCAAACCCTTGGTTTCCAAATGAATATGCTCATCTTTCAATTTCCCATTTACACACAGATTCTAGTAGGATGTATCGATGTCAACTTGGAAGATCTCTTCGATCTTTCAATGGATAAAGACATGAATATATTCAATTAGAATTACTCTTGGAGGGATCGAAGATAGGGCTATCCTCTTATCTTTTTTTGTGGCTTTAGCTAGTGGTAATTTGTACTTTGGATTGACTGGATCAATCTTTTCCATGATAACAGGATCTTGAACTTTTGGTGCCATTGCCTCATAGATGTAATTGTTTGACTTGTAGGGTTACATTTGAATATTGATTCAGTTGCTCCTTGATAGCTCAGGAAAACACCAAAAATTACTCAAATGAGCTTGCATATGCTTAGATCCACTCAATTGATCACTTGAATGCTCTTGGAAGACTCATTTCTACAAAATGCTCAGTTGCTCTTGAAAATTTAAGGTAAAAATAAAATGACAAATGATCTATCTATACTTTTTCCTTGATTAGATTTTTCAACGGCTATCAATTTAGCATTAAATGCTCTTATCAACTCCCTTTTTAACCAATTACCAAATACACTTCCTTTCACCGAATGAAACAAAATAACATAGACTCTCACTGATCAAAACATGAAATATCAACTTCACAACATATATACAAATGCATCTAAATATGCTAATATGGATCTTCACATAAATGTTAGGAACCTATTTAAGATTAAATTTTAGCTCACAGTAAGTAAACATAACTTTGACCAATTAGGTGAAAATAGGTGCACCCAATCCAAAGGATGAGGTTCCATCAATTGTTCCAAGTTTAGTTCTATCATCTTGAGACTTTCTTCTCCATGTTCTATTCATTTGATCACTTATCTCATCAAAATTAAGTTGAACAATTTCACTTGGTTGTTCCTCGGTTGGAGCTTTGGCTCTGTCCCTACAGTCTTTGGGTAAGTGACCGACCTTATAAAAATGAAAACATGTCATTTCAGGATTTCTCCATGACCTCCTATTGTTCCTTCCATGCATCAAAATGTAATTTTCTGCAGTGTGTCTAAATCTCCCACATATTTTACATGAAATTATTTTATTGTAGTCCCATGGTATAGTTGGTCCTTATTGGTTGTTTGCATTATTCTATCAGTTAGGTAACCATTTTACATTCTTCCTTTGTGACCTTCATTCTTCAGATTTGTGACCATATCTATTGCAATTGTTTCAGTAACCATCAAATTTTGGCTTCCTTGTATTGTTAGCAATCCTTGATCTACACTCAAATCTTTATGACCATACTTATTGCAATTGTAACAATAACCATCAAATTTTGAAATGCTCGGTGGTTTAACTCTTTTTCTCTTGTAAACATTAGTTGTATGACCTAGTTTCCCACAATGATAACATGTAGGCTTCTTGTCTTCAGTGGGGTAGCATTATTTCGGTTGGCTTCTTGTTTTGAGGACACACCCTTCTCAGTAGTGTTGCTTTCATTGAATCCAAGTCTAGTAGTATCTCTCGATTGTCTTTGACCTCTAAGTTGTTCATCCAGAATTTTTAATGCTTCTTCATTCCTTTTCAATACTTCATTTGCATCCTTTTCATTTTTTAGTTCATTCTTCAAATATTCATTCTCTGACCTTAGTCCAATAATCTCTTCAACTTTTCTTGCAATTTATTGATTAGCACCGACTAGTTGATCTCTCATATTGTAATGATTTTGTGTCAACCTTTGTATCTCCACATCTTTCTCATTTAGTCTTGCACTCATTTGTCTTCTCTCATCTTCAACCAATATTTTATCATCTTTATCTTTTCTATTTTTTTCTAGGACTTCACACATTATTATTGATTGAACTTCTTGTTCTCTTTATAGTGTTTTTACCTGATCAGTTAGGTTTTTATTATTTTCAGTCAATTCTGATATGACAGCTTCAGATTCATCATATGTACTTTTCTCTGATTGTTCTTCAAGTTCTTCAACCTGATCTTGTGTATCTTTCAATTGATGAGCTAGCTCTTTTCTCTTGTTAAGTAAATGCTTTAATTTTCTCCTTAGTTCATCAATCTATTCATTTGCAAACTTTAGTTCTACGTTCATGTTATCATTCACCTTTTCATACCTATAACTTTCTATCTCTCTAGATCTTTCCTCTCAAGTGGTTAAACTTTTGAATAAGAGACATTGCTATGATATGAATTGTTGAATCAATTATGGAAAGTTAAGTACTAAGAGGGGAGGGGTGAATCAGTACTCCAAAAACTTTTATATACTTTTCTAACCATTCACTGAATTGAAATATTTTCATATAACAATATAAAACATATAAATCAAAATCATGAAACACAACTCATAACACCATGATTTTTGGTCTCATAGAAATCCTTGGTCAGAGGAAAAAACTGCGGTGGGGATGGTATCCACAAAAGTTCACTACTACAGTAAAAAGTTTGCTCGGTTAGAGCTACAAAGTTTAGCAATTTTTGATAGCTTACCCGATTAAGAGTATTTACCCTACTAAGAGTATAAAGACTTATTCAGTCTACCTTGCTAGAGGATTTTACAACTCTAATCTAAGAGATGCACCTTGTTAAAGGATTTAAAATTTAATATTGTTAGGTCCTACTCGGTTAAGAGCTTTTTACAATTCTAATTACACAATAATTAGTAACACAAATTGTCTATAATGCTTGCATCAACATATGATTAGAAGACTCATTATGCTCAATATCAATTTACCTTATATAGTAATCCACTCATAATTCTACTTCTGTACTTGGTGGCTTCAACTCTGAATCACATTCACAACTCTGCTCTAACTTTTATGTTACTCTGTGGCTTCTTTATTCGTCACCTTCACACTTATCTTTCATTGATCATCACATGTTCTCTCTTTCACACACATGCACACACACACACACACACACACACAAATATCCATTCTTTGATCCATTTATACTTGATCTAGAAGCAATGGAAACATTCTAGAATCTTCTCCTTAAGCAGTACTAGCATTGGTTACATCTTCAATGCATATATTACTTTTAATTTTTATTGGTAGATCTTACCTTATAATCATGCAAAATCATCATGTTTAAATCTCCAACACTTTGTCAAACAATCTCCTCGATATCTATAATACATTTTATGCTCGGTGTCTAGATTCAATGTATTTACTATGTCGGCCTGTACTACTCAGTAATACATTTTATTCTGCTTGGTAACATGTATGCTCTGGGTTCGATAACTGTTTTAACTCGGTAAGTGCTTAGTTCTCAGTACATGCCTTGTCTTTCTTTGCTTGGTGTTTGTTCCTTATTCCCTTTACCTAAATTGTCTCTTCTTTTACCACTTGATTATCCTTCTTTACAGACTAACATATTTTCTTCACTGAATGACTTTGACAATCAATATGACTTTAGCAAAACTAATGACAACAAAATAACTCTATAGGAGTATCAAAACCAGGGTTATTCTATCCTTGGTTTAGAAGGAAGGAATTTGGAGTTAGGTTAATGTATTGATATATGAATTAGTTACTGATTTATGGGTCTTATATGAGGATGAGGACAAGGATGAGGGTTCAAATATGTTCTAGAATTGTGAAATCCATGCTTTGTAATTTGTGGGTTTCTCTTAGAGGGATAGTTAGGCAATGGAAGTGTTAAGATGTAGAGTATCTATGTTTTGTGGGGTATCCAAATAATAATAATTTGAGTGTATGCATGAATGGGACTCTTCAAGTATCTCATCTCCATTGTAAACACAAGAATTAATATCAGTAGGCAATGAGATATTCAAAATTCCACCTGCAGGTGGTTTGTAACCTAAACTGTGATGCTTTGGATTTTGGGTAGGAGCAATTGTGATGCAATAGCACCTAGAAAAAAATCATAAAATGAGTCTATGTGAGGATAAAAATAAATTCATTTTTAATGTCATTTTGAGTCAATATGTAAGGCTAAAAGAGCTCATTGTAATGAGTTGTCCAGATTGTCCTAATAAGGTCTTAAATTAGTCATTTGGTAAAATTTGTATAAAAGACCCATGTAAGGGTAAGATGGTGATAAAAGGTCACTATTAGTCCATTTTAATATGTTTGGAAGGTTCTTGCAAGGTTTGGAGTCATTTGTATTAAAGATGCAATAGTTGCATAAAAGTTTGCACAATGCAACTTTTCAAAAGTTGTAAAAAGACAAAAATAGGCAGTTGTATGGTCATAAGAAGAAGTTGAGTAGTTGTAACTTCCATATGAAGATGTAAAGGATATAAAAACCTCTATAATGTGTGTTCATAGGCATGATGTAAATTTGGAGAAGGCATTGGAAAGCATTAGAAGCATCTTGGTATCATATTTCTATTGTTTCAATCTATTGTTTTATTGTCTTGAAAGTTTTCCCTCTTATTTCCAGGCCTTGTACGACCATGTACAGTCTGGAAACAAGTGTATTTCTATTATGATACTATAGCGCATAGAATAAGCTTTCCATTTATTTTTATTTTAGTTTATTTCATCCTGTTTATTTGAGAAAGTTATGAGGGTTTTGGTGAAAACTGTTTATAACTACCCAAAACCCTGATTCATGACAACTAGTCTTGGGAAAATCATCATAACTTTTGATTTAACTGTTGGATATTTCCATAATTTGGAAAAAAGTTATATAACTAAAAATTATTGAACCTGATCGGAGAGATTGGCTTGATTAGCAATATTTTAAGAGTTAGGAATGATTGTTTATGACTATATTTTCATAACCAGAATACAGTAAATTTCATAGTTGGACAATTCTTGGATTTGTTTTCCAAGTAATTAATAGATGAAAGATTTTAATTATTCATATTTCATGAATAAGAGATGGATATATAATTATAATGGTTTGATACCTATGGATAAGCTTTTTTAATGGTGATTTGTTGGATGATTATGATTGACTGTTAGTGAACATGTTATGGCTGAATATGCATGCCTCTAAGAAAGTGAAGAAACTATGTTTTTGTTTGGATCTCATGATGGACTTGGGATCCTAAGATGTTGGTTATGATGGATGTTCTACATCAAATTTGATCCACCATTCCTTGTTCATTTTTTCCTAGGCTAGAGCACCCATTATACCCTTTCTTTTGAACAATGGTGTACCCCTATCCATACTCATGCACTAGAATTTTAATCTTAGGGGGTTCTTCATCAATATACAACCAAGAAGATAATTTTTACCCTATAATATCTTCATGTATGTCACCCCATCTTACAAAATTTATGGGTGGATAGACAATTTACAGTTGTAGTTTCCTCTCTATAGTTTTCCTTGTTTTTCAATATGACTTGGGTGACATAGATAAATTTCTTGCGCATAAGAAATCTGTATATGTATATTTTCCATGTCCCTTTTCTTGTAATTATATTTTTAGCTCTAATGTGGGTTTTTCTATTGATTTTCAAGACTTGAGGGATCTATGTTTTGGGAAGAGGAAATAATTGATGCTTCTCGATTATTGGGTACATGATTAGAAAAATCTCCTTTAAGATTTGTGAAATATATAAAAGGATCTCTATCACCATGCATGGTGATTTAAACACAATTGTCTAGAAAATTAAGACACTAATGATAAGTAGATGGTAAAACCTACATGGAATGGATCCATGGTCTCCCTAAGAGAATGTTATATCCCAGCTCTAGATCAAGTACTTGGAATGTAGTGTCTTGTGTTGTTGGACCCAATATGATTAGGTGACTCATGACACCCTTGGAAGGATGCTTTTCATCATCATAGGCTCTTATTATGATATTTTTGATGATATCGACACAACTCCTAGAGTAGCCCAAAGATTGTACCAATTTTAGTGTACATATATTCAAACCTTCTCCTCCATCTATCAAGCCTCGCCTAATTTTGTAGAGATAGATGAAGACTTCTAGATGTAAAGGATCATTTTGGGATGGTTTATGTACTAGAAGATCTTTTTTGATGAAGGAAACATGATGTGGTGTGGATAGATATCTTACCATGGCTTTAAACTCATCAACTTCTAGGTCTTTTGGGATGGACGACTATTGTAGGGCTATATCTAAGACTACTTTGTGATCAAGAAAAATGTGAAGTAATTCATAGATGGAGATTTGTGCTGGGGTCTTCTTCAAATGGTCTAGAAAATTGTACTAACCTGATCCAAATTGGATGACTTATTTGGTACAATTGTTTTTTATGTGGCTCCTTTTACTATTATTCTAGAATGGTGGGTGATAACAACACAATTGGTTTCTAGACCTCAAATGGTGATGGTGTGATGTATGTCACTGACAACCCATTTGCTTCCATTTACAAATCCTTCGATGTCTTTTTGCACATCTACATATTACACTGTCTAGCTGCATATACACACCGGTTAGAGGCTCCAGCTCCACTTCACTTCACACCATTCAAGTGCTCAGACAAATTCAACTTCCTTCATAGGCCTACACATACTCAATCACTATCATTGAACAACATAATAATAAATAACTAATCAATCTCTAACACATGGATTTCAATTCTGCCATTTTGGATAGACCCACATACAGAGGTTCATAAATTTTAAACCAGAACAAAAATCCTTGATCGCTCCAGTGAAGAGGGGTGTAATTAGGCTCATAAAAACATATCCAAAGCTCATAAAAATCCAACAGTGCGTTAGGGAGATATGGCCCCCGCACTGACACTATTTTTGTCTATGCTAGTCAAGAACAAAACACAGATAACTCTCTTATTTCTGAACCAAATGCCATCATTCCAAAAACAAAATGAACATAAAAGATAACCAATCAAACTAGACTTATTAGACTATTTGAACTCTCGAACTAGATTGTAGGAGATTTAGAGAAACTTCTTAATAAAAACTGAACAGACCATTCTTCGATTTGGTAAAATACATTCCAATTAAAATTCCAAATCATTACATATTAGAATGGCTCTCTGGCCACCCATATCTTTCCACACTCTCTACTCTATCTCCCGTAATCTTTCTACTCTCCCTTTCAGTTACCATCTTCTCTCTTTTTTTTTGGCCTCTTTGTGATTACATAAAGATGTCCATTAATGACCATCTTGGATAGTTACAACCATCCATGTTTCATGCCTATTCGGTTACAATATCCTCTCTTAATAGAGATTCTAGGAAATTTATTAAAACTCCTCTTGTATCCCCATAACAGTTTTTTCTTTGATTACATAGTATTGCCTAACAATAGACAATCAAAAATGTCATAGGATCCATTTTACGTACATTATAATGCAACTTTAATGAAATGAAACATTTCATAGACATGGTTTTAGGAAATTCTAAATGACTTCAACATGGGATTATTATGAAACCTATCATAATGCTTAGGGTCGAGATGCTCCCGCATCATGGTGTTTATGGTCAAATTTGGGTTTTCTTTGGTGTAGGTGAGGTTCATCTGATTATTCATTCCTAAAGTAGAGCCCTTTCCTTTGCCATGATCCATTAGTGGTTTTAAAAAGATTATGTGGTCTTGATTGGTGGTTCCAAAATTTCCAACAACTTCTATCTCATTATAGTCAATAAAATCTTGGACAAGGTGTTTTAGTTGCATACATCTAGTTGTTTCATATCCCTTTGTTTTATGATAATTGCAATAAATATTCTCATTCTACCATGCTAGCTTACAAGATCCTTCATACTGTCTTATCTTGGGTAGGGTGATTGAATGGGATTAGACAAATTTCATTAAAATGTCTTCAAGAGGTTCTACAAGAGGTGTAAGTTCTTGACATGGAGGGGGGTTCATTCTTGCATAACTTTGTTGAAAGCCATGTTTAAATACCTGAACTTCCTTAGGAATGGCCCTAGGATTAGTGTTGTTAACTTTTTGGTTATTCTATGACGTTTGAGTTTGTTGGACATTTGTCAGGGTTTATATCTGTAGGATAGGTTGTGCCATTTTTGCATTAGCAACACCATCATTTGTTACATTCTTATTTTTTATTTAGTATTTAGTTTTTTCATAGGGTTTTGTAGTACTGGTCTCTTTCTAGATGATTCTCTTCAAGGTGAGGGATCTCTCTGCCTTTAGCCCTTGTTCGGCTAGTTCTTTGAAGAACTCAATATGTTGGGCATTTAGTTCACACATCATGTCTAGTTGATAGTTTTCAATGAACATATGGATCTTTTCTTTCATGGGTATGTAGAAAGATTCCTTTGAGGAAATATTCCTCCAACATTGTAGAAACAAGGCAAAGGTCTCACCACTTTTTTGTTTTCTAGTGAAAAGATACATTAATGTTATCTCCATGACAATGTTGTGGGAATAATGTGATATGAACTTTCCAGCTAGTTCATTCCAGCTAGAAAACAAGTCCATGAATGACCCACCAAGACTTCATGGAAAAAGACTCATCAAGTAGGTTTTTTCATATGCCAATTCTATGCAGGCCATAAAAACCTCTCGTATGTGATCGTGAGGATCACCCTTTTCCTTTTATTTGTTGAATTTAGGCATCTCAAAGTTGCACAGAAAAGGTGGCATGTGTAGCATCCTATCAAATGGATAAGGATTGATGTCTATTTTGATATTTCTGACCTATTGTTAGTGGGTTAACAACTGTTGCTCGACTTCAGTAGGTGTCAGTGTAGGCAACACTGCATCAAGATCAACAAATGGGATCCCACTACTATAGGATGATAACTAATTATAGGGGTTTTGTATCTCATGTTTGTATGTGTTGTTAGTACATGAGGTGGTGGATAAAAATGAGGTGGTGCGATAAGATGGGAAGTTTTGAACCCATTTTCTCCCTGTTGGTTAAAAAAGCCAGATAGAAATGTTGAATAGTGAGGGTTTCCTGGAGGTTTTTGTGGAGGTGTCCCTTGATTGATTTGGGGGATTCCTAGATTGGAAGGGACACTTGGATTAAGAACACTAATAGGTTTTTGTTGAGGTGCCCCCAATAAGAGTGATCTTTAATGATGGGGTAGGGTACCTGATGAGACAAATTATTATCTCAATTTTGTTATAATCTTCATACTTTGTTGCACTCTTTATGCTCTGATAGACATTTCCAAAACATTTATGTCTTTTACCTATGTGAAATTATGATAAGTACAACTAAAACCATGAAGTCTATGGGTAGCTATAATGACATGTTTTGCTGACTATTATAAATATAATGTAGTACTTCATATAGTTATTTTAAGTTGTGTTTTAATATTTGAGTAGGAGTTAAAATGTTTACTTGAGTATATATATATGTACACCAAATGCAAAAGAATCCAGCATGGTTCTGAAGGATATGCCACTACTAAGAAGGAGTTGTTGTTCCAGAGAATATAGGAAATAAGTCCTGCTATATTCCTCAGAGTTGTTATTATGTTATGTACAGTAATTGTAATATGTTGTGGTTGTTTTACCACCTCCTTATTTGGTGAGGTTTAATCAGACTTTTCTGTTATGTTTTCAATAAGCGTCAATCCTCTTTATAAAGGGATTTGATCAACTTAGTTAGGTAATGAGAAAATATAGAATGATGTATTCAGTATAGAAAAATTTTCTCTTTTCTATTCTTCAGGAGTTGTTCAATTGTTATGTAACCAGTTAAGAAGAATTTAATGGAAGAGTGATTTTGGATTATTTTATGTGCTAGTAGTTAGCAGAAGCCAACCAAGGGGGCCCACTTGGGAGGTAGATTAGATTAAGTTAGAGTATATTTGATTCCTACATTTTCCCTGTTTTCAAGTAGAGTTACTATTTTACTCCTACAGTATTACTACTGTGAATGTTCCTACATCACTTGCAGAGATAGACATAGTGAATGTTTTGGGTAGTTAGATAGGCTTAGATTCATTTCACAAGCTTTCTATCATAATTCCATTAAGTAGTTGAGTGTGTTTACTTTCTTGCAGCAATAGCATAGATTCCTTTCATACATTTTATCTTCCTGTAGCATAGGTGTTATGACTCTTAGAGGAACTTAGTGCACAAATTGTGTTATCCCATTTCAAGTCTATATCCCTAGGTTGACAATCTAAATGCATTTCATGATGGGAAAAGTAATCCTTAGCATAGATGTATTATTCCTAAGAGAGACAATGGCATGATTATTATTACCTATTGTGAGACTGTTCATTTTTGGCGTCGTTGCGGGGGATGGTGTCAAACTAGGAACCTTAATGAGTCATTTATTTTTCAAATTAGTTTCCTATTTTTAGTCAATACAGAGTATTTGTGAGCTTTCTTCACAAGTCATCAACTTACTTGCATGCATTGAAGAAGGCGAGATGTTCATGACAGATTTCTTCCAAAAGAACCTGCTAAACTGAAAGAAGAATTTGAAGAACTTGAGTTACCATTTCTCGACGAAAGTCCTAAGTTTGTTACATCATCTTCAATAGAAGAAGACACTCATGAAACATTTGACCTCCATCCTTTTGTATAAATATTAGCTAGTTTCCATAATAATCCTAATCCAAGACCACCTATTGTCCAGAACCTTCCAGTCAACAATACTTTCCAGCCACAGTTTCAATATCCAACACCTCCAATAATGGTAGCTCCTACATTTCCATTTCCTATTCCAAGTCTTATCAACAACCCTAACCTCAAAAACATACCTGCTTTAATACTTTCAAAGTTCTATGGCCTTATTACAGAATATTCTGACACCTTTTTGTTCAAGTTTGACATATTGTGTCAAATTTTTGACTATAATACTGACAGTCATAAGCTTAAGTTGTTTCCAACGACACTAAAGGATTCAGCTCTCAAATGGTTCAAGGGCTTAGGGGCAAATGTAGTAGCGAATTGGGATGGAATGAGAGATTTATTTCAAAGGAAGTATAAGGAATACTAAAAGGGAGGTGATTCAAAAGGAGATGACATCTTCTGTATGTCACAGAAAGAAGATGAGACATTGGAGGACTATATATCATGCTTTATATATAACTTGCAAAAGAACCCTCAACATGCATTGCAGGGGGATTCACAGAAGATGATTTCTCTAAGAGGAGTGAATGATAACTTCCTCGAAGCATTGGACCTCATGGCTGGAGGAGATATATCTCAATCTTCTTGGGATGACCTTTAGAAGATTTGTCTAAAATATTCTAGAGAAGCAGCGAAGAAAGGAAGGGGATTTCGCTCAACACTGGCCAAAGGAAGTGGCTCTAGTATTTCAAAGATGGAGATTTCAAACTTGTCAGATTTCAAGCAAGACATCATAAATGATGTCACTACACACCTAGACATGATGATTGCCAAGAAGAAACATGCAGATGTTGAGGCGCCGCTAGCTGAATACTATCGTCATTGCCGCAAACAAAAGAAGGATTGTCAGTTCAAATTGGTCGCAAACCTGGAGAATCAACATCTTCCAACTAAATACTTAAATATAAAAGGAGAGGAGGAGCAAGTATTATTTGTCGCTCAATGTCAGCCATGGGCCACAAGACAAGGTATGCCTCAAGACCCATTACAAATTTTAAATCCTTATAATAGTCAATGGCAAAACCAGAATGTCCAAAGTCTTCCATAGCATAATCAACCCACTTAGAATAATGCTTGGCCAAATAATCAACAGAATCAATGATATACTCCACAACAACCCCAATGACCACAATTTCCAAACCAATTGCAACAACCACAAGGGAATTGGTAGCCCACTAACCAGTGGAGAGGACCTCAGCAATGGCCTAATCCAAATCCTAGATATCCACCTTTACCACCTCCAAAAAATATACTTGCAATAATGCCACCACCTGCAAATACAGGTCCTCAAAAGAAAACATAGTTACCTACTCAACCACAATTGAATCCCAATAGTCAACAACCACAGTAGTAAATGTATGCTACTGATGCTCAGTAGTACCCTGCCTATGCACTTAACATAGCTGATATACATTTAAGATCAGGTACTACTTTGCCCACACCTGAACCACCTCTTATCACTGAAGTGCCAGACCTTCCCACAACATCAATACTGATTCCAGAGAATGCTTTGCCAAATATTGTTACCCCGGAGAATGTTTCCAACTCAGCCAATGTTCATACATTAGTTATACCACCTTTTCCTCAGAGGTTCGGCATGGACAAGCCCATACCAAAAGAAGACCAACCATTTGATATCCTTGACCAGCTAAAGAACATGCATGTCTAGATTCCCTTGTTTCAAGAAATAAAGGATGTACCCATTTATGGAAAAGCAATAAAAGAAGCTTGTCTTAAGAAGCCTGGAAGAAAAAAAAGGATCCTACAACAGTTCATGTTATAGGACAATTGACTGATATCATGTTAGGAAAATTGGTATTTCCAAAATATTCAGATCCAGGGAGTCCAGTTGTGACCATCATCATTAATGGTCAGTCTATCAAAAATGCATTAATAGACTTAGGTGCTGCCATTAATGTGATGACTAAGGATACTATGAACAAACTGAGCATTGAAGGGTTGAGAGCTACTCCAACAATATTGTAATTAGTAGATAGCTCTAATGTCACCCCTGATGGAATGATAGAAGACATAATAGTTGTCTTAGATTCTTGGGAGTACCTTGTCGATTTCATGATTCTATCACCAAAGGTCAATCTTGCTAGTTACCCTGTTATCCTAGGACATCCATGGTTGGAAAAAACTGATGCAAACATTAGTTGTAGATCAGGGAACATAACAATTTTAGATGGGCAAGCCACTAAGAAACTAGCATTGTATCCTCTAGCTCAACCGCAACCAGATTTAAGTACACCTCTATGGCCAGATTTAGGAGATGGGGAAGAAGAACTGAATTTTGTGGTTCAGCTCATGATGTTACATAGGAAATCTTTTCTAAAGTTGTAAGAAGAAGATGAAGTCATTCAGAGCATTCTTAATAATGATTGTGTTGTAATCAAAGATATATCTGAGAGTTATGTGTTAGAGTTAACTACATATGAAGACAATTTTGAGAACTGTGTATTACCTTCAGAACCCAATATTATCTATCAATTGCTACCTAGTGAAGTAAACACAAGTCCTATCCTTGAAGTGTCCATGCTTGACCTTACAACTACTGTTGAGCTTTCTAAGGGTCATAATCTCCATGTGAATAATAAGTTGCCTTCACAATAGATGGAGCAACTAACCAAACTACTACAAACACATGAGAAAGCCTTTGCATGGGACTATGGGGACATGAAAGGATTAAGCCCTACACTATGTACTCACAAGATTTATATCAATGAAGGAAGCCTACCACTCCGTCAACCCCAAAGGAGGATAAACCCAACATTAAGGGAGATAGTCAAAACTAAATTACAAAAGTTACTAGATGTTGGCTTTATATATCATATATCTAATAGTAAATGGGTATCACCTTTGGTTATAGTGCCCAAAAAGGGGGGTAAACAGAGAATCTATGTGGATTACAGGGAGTTAAACAAAGCTACCAAGAAAGATCACTTCCCATTACCATTCATTGACCAAGTACTTAATTCTTTAGCCAATAAGAAGTATTTTTCCTTTCTTGATGGATATAGTGGATAAAATCAGATAACTATTGCTCCAGAAGACCAGGAGAAGACTACATTCACATGTCCATGGGGGACATATGCATATTCAGTCCTACCTTTTGGGTTTTGCAATGCTCCAGCAACATTCCAGAGGGTTGTAATTAGTATTTTTACTGACATATCATTTGATTGTATGGAGATATATATGGATGACTTTACAACATTTGGAGTGACATTTGAAGAGGCTTTAAATAATCTTGAAAAGGTGATAATCCGATGTAAGGAACATAATCTATCCCTTAATAGTGAGAAATACTTTATGATGATGCAAGAAGGAGTGGTACTTGGGCATTTTATTTCAGCAACAGGAATTCAAGTGGACCCAGCTAAAGTTGAGGTAATACTCACATTACCTACCCCTACTAAGCAAAAAGATGTAAGATCTTTCTTAGGACATGCTGGATACTATAGATGCTTTATTCAAAATTTCAGTCAAATTGCTAGTCCTTTGTACACATTGCTTACAAAAGAAGCTAAATTTATATGGACATAAGCATGTGATGATTCCTTCCTACAGCAAAAGAAAATTCTAACAACTGCACCAGTCCTCAAAGGACCAGATTGGTCTATTCTATTCCACATCCATATAGATGCATCAGATTATGCCACAAGTGTTGTGCTACGACAAAAGCTGACTAACCTTGAGAATGTAATTTACTATTTTAGTAAAAGCCTCCATGGCCTTGAATTAAACTACACAGTTACTAAAAAGGAACTCCTAGCTGTAGTTTATGCATTGAACAAATTCCAACACTATGTCATAGGCTATCCCATTTTTGTTCACACCGATCACTCAAAAATAAAATATCTGATGAACAAACCTACTATAATAGGAAGATTGGCAAGATGCCTCTTACTATTGCAAGAATTTGATATAACAATTGTTGATAAGCCAAGGAAGGAAAATGTAGTTGCTGACTACTTGTCTAGACTACAAAATGCTGATGAAGACACCACTCAGGTTGAAGATACATTTTATGATGAACACCTATTCCACATAGCAATCAAAAACCCATGGTAAGCTGACATAGCCAATTATCTTGCAGAAAATAAGATGCCCCCACATTTTTCTTAGAAGGATAGGAAAAAGCTTGTAGAGAAAAGCTTTCAATTTTCATGGATAGATAACAATCTATTTTACATTGGTCTAGATTAGATCATGAGGATGTGTGTAAGAGAAGATGAAATATATGGTATACTCCACGCTTGTCATGATGAGCCATGTGGAGGTCACTTTGCAACAAAGAGAACAACCCTAAAAATTTTAACAATGGGATTTTATTGGCCTACATTACACAAAGATGCAACCAGCTATACAAAAAAATGTGATAAATGCGAAAGGATGGGTCGTCCAACAAAATCAGATGAGATGGCACTTAATCCACAAGTGGTGATGACACCTTTGATAAATGGGGTATGGAATTCATAGGACCAATTGATCCTCCATCAAATGGAAAATCTTACATCTTGGTATGCATAGATTATCTGACAAAGTGGGTGGAAGTGAAAGCAATGCAGAATGCCAGAGATAAAAAAGTAGCCAAATTCTTGTATGAGGACATTTTTACCTGTTATGGAGTTTCGAGAGAATCAGTAATAGACCAAGGAGCACAGTTCACTTCAAATATGATCATTGAGCTAATGAAGGAGTATAGCATAAGTCATCAAAAGTCTAGCCCTTACCATCTGCAGGGGAATGGACAGGCAGAGGTGACAAATAGAGAAATATAGGCCATATTAACAAAGATAGTGCAATTGCATCAAAGGGATTAGAGTGGCAGTTAACTGAAGTAGTCTGGGCTTATCATACAACATGGAAGACCACAACAAGGTTCACACCATTTGAATTAGTGTATGGAAAGGCAACAATTTTTCCCATAGAATTTGAACACAAAACATTGCGCATAGCTCTAGAGTTGAACATCAATCTTCCTGCAGCACAAACAAAGTGCCTACTCCACCTCAACTCCTTAGATGAAATGCAAAAATCAGCATTGGAGAGAACAAATATAATCCAGAACCAAAGAAAGAGGTGGCATGATTCACATATCAAGAATAAGCACTTTCAAGTAGGTGATTGGGCTCTATTATATTATTCTTGATTCAAGGAGATTCTAGGAAAGCTACAAACCAAATGGCTGGGACCATATGAAATTCAATATGTCTTTGATAATGGAGCATTCCAACTAACCACACTTGATCCAGTCCAATTTAAACTACTTGTCAATGGACACCGCTTACGCTTGTATCACAAACCTTAAACCAAGGAAGAATTCTTGCAGCAATTCAGCACGCAAAGTTTAACAACACCTCAGGAAACAGTTCCCATAGCAGAAGGTGAAAGCCTTCCTCTTGCAACCTCACCATAACATGCCTTCGAAAATACCCATAATAAAACTTCATTTAATATGAGGTATACTTCTTCATTCACTTTTCTCTCTTCTTCTCACCAACTCATCTCATTTCTCTTTCTACCACCCACTCAAACACCATGTCACCCATAATTTCTATTTTAATGCTTTCAATAAATACCACGTTAGCACTCTTAAGTAGCTGCTAAAATTGACACTCTCATCAGCTTGCATTAATGTGTATGGTAACTAATTGCCATGTATGACTTTTTAACTCCTTACTCACTTTTAGCACACATGTTTAAATAATTATATCTAGTACTGCATTACATGTATAATATAGGTGTTACGCCAGTTTCCCATTCTCGTTCTCAATTTATCAAGTGAGGAAACTTGTTAATATTTTGTAGGGGGCAGGGGAAGTGTAATAAATTCCAAGTATTATTCCTAAGCCACCCTAGTCACATCCTTGTCACATCAATGTTGTACTTAGGCTACATTCTATTAATTCTTTTAATCCTACACATTTGTCGTACTTTCAAAATTCTAATTTTCTGAGCTTGATATGACTTGAAAGGACCATAATTAAATTGTGAGATAACTCACACTTAAAGTTGTGATGTCCTTTGTAATCAATGTCATTATTATTGTTCATGTCAAGCATAACAGAGGTAATGTAAGCGAAAAAATCAGTATTTTCAAGAATTGCAAATGCATTTCAAGAAGAAGGTATTTGCAGAGCGTACAAAGACCAAAGATTAGCAATAAATTGGAAAGCAGAAAATTGAAGATTGGGCATTAATAAGATGGGTGGAAAACTATAGAGGCATGAACTAGTTTACCATGGTATTTTGCTGGTGGATGTTGAAGCAGTTTGCATATTTAATGCATATGGCTGGCTGGGGTATTTCCTTTAGTTGACGGAATTTAATGAGGAGGTTGCAACATAATTCATGGGCACTTTTGAAGAAGGACAAGCAACTGTGTGGGGTTTAACAATTGTTTCTACTAAGGAAAAAATTGTAGAGGTCACTAGATTACCAGTCATTGGAGAGCACTATCCTAACATACATGACGCTGGGTCATCTTGAGCTCAATTCTCCCGATCAAGTGATCCTCCACTTGAAATCACTAAGCAGGGATGCAAGAGATTGTCTCTTCCACCACCATTTCTAGAATTGGCTACCCACATTATCAGGTATTTAACTTGTCAAGGAAGATTCTCAAACCTTCATGCCCACCATTTCAAATTGCTTAGTTGTATAAGGCATAATATTCAGGTCAATGTTCCTAATTTTCTCTATAATATGTTAAGCATTAGTGCCGAGGAAACAAAAAAGGGTAATGAAAATTCCATAAGCCACCATGTCCTAATAAAGCTTTTGGTTGAAAAATCCCTTAGGGATGTCTCTCCCATGTCCTGGGTAGAATTTGTTCAGTTTAAAACCTTGCAACCCCAAGTTAACCTTGTTGCTCAACCTCTAGGGAATGAAGTAGAGTCTTCTAGGCTAGTGAAGAAACAACTAAAAAAGGAAAAGAACCAGAGTTGTCCCCAGGAAACAAGTCTTCCGAGCCCACTCCAAAGAATAATATACCTACTTCTTCCACAAAGAAAGGCAAATAAAAAGTTGAAAAAGAAATCCCTAACCTAGAAGGTGAAATTCAAAACCCTGCAATTCAAATAAATAAGAGAAAAAGGTCGAGTCCTGCAGCGTCTATTCCTGCAGCACCTACTCCTGTAGAAAAAAAGCCAAAAAGATCTTGCCAAACTAAAACTATAGTGGTTGAAGAGGAAACTGTGCATAGAAGCCCTCACATGTGAGGACAAGTGTCTCTGCCTTCCCTTGGAAATCTAAATGTTCCAGCACCAAAAACTACTCCAGAACCCTCTATTGAGTACATTCTTGATGACTCCCCCAAGCATGCAGAACCCCAAAATATGGAGGAATCTCAAAAAGTGCAAGAACCTGATAGTAGCATGCCATAGGATGATCATGGAATGCTTGAGCCAAGCCCTGATGTAGTATAAGATATCATTCATGTGAATGTTCAACCTACTCCTCCGCAGCACCCTATATATTCCAATATCTACATTGTACCCTACCGATCAACATGGTTCACTGAGTACTTTCAACAAGCTACCAAAGAAAAGAAACAGAAAGCTCCGGTGCAAGAATTTCCCTCACCAACAATTCAATTTGTACTCTTTAATCTATACAATCATTTTGTTTTTTAGAAGACTTGGTGGACACAGGAAAGAGATCAAATGAGAAAAGAGATATTTGATAAGGATGAGGAAATTGAAGCTCTTAAGGAATAGTTAAGGAAACAAAAGCAACAAATGGACAAAGCCCTAAAACTAGATGATCAGGTCATAGCTTGTAGACCGTGCCACCCAGGGTATATGCTATTTGTTTAAAAGAATGGTTTCTTTTGTTTCAACTTATGATGACAATGAAAGGTATTGATTGTGAATTCAAGTCAGCCCAATAGTTTTATGGAATATATCAAACTCTTCCCCCATGGAAGAAAAATTTATTATGTGAGCAATATTTGCATAACTTTGTTGTCCCACAAGAAACAGAGTGGAATCCTTTGCTCTATATAGGGGATATTCACTTAAGGGCTCTGATGTCATGGATGCATAATGAAGCAAACTATGATAGACAATTGAATATTTGTAGGGATCTAGAGAAATTTGAACCCTTGCCATTAAGGGCTGAATCACATAAGCCTGATGTCCTTTTGAGGGATTGGCTCAATTTGACTTATGGAAAACAAAAGCCAGAAATCAGGGAGAAAGTCTTTGCATTAAGAGACAGGGTCTACAAAGAATACTAGGGACTTCCTTACTTTTCATTTTAGGGAGGTCTTGCAGGGGTAAGAAGCCGGTGGAATAGATTACTAGAGGCCTTTAAGAAAATAGAGCCACACAGCCCAATCAACTTTGAGGTAGCAACAAACCAAGCAACCAGATATATGCAGTTGGGGTGACAGGTCATAACGGAATTATGGATGCCTTTGTCTTTCTAACCATCTACACTCCTATGGCCCCTATATGACATCAATACTACTAGGTTGGATCACTTGCAAGAGGAGCACCGAGGAGATTACTTGGAAAGAACAAGAGGATTTTACTACACTTTCAGGAGTGGAAAAAAAGGGAAGACAAATGTCAGTGACTTCAGGTCTATAGCCAAGAAATGCAATGCTTGAGGACAAACATTATGTTCAGTAGGGGGCAGATGATGAGACAAATTATTGTCTCAATTTTGTTATAATATTCATACTTTGTTGACACTCTTTATGCTCTGATAGACATTTCCAAAATATTTATGACTTTTACCTATGTGAACTTATGCTAAGTACAACTAAAGCCATGAAGTCTATGGGCAGCTAGAATGACATGTTTTGCTGACTATTATAAATATAATGCAGTACTTCATATAGTTATTTTAAGCTGTGTTTTAACATTTGAGTAGGAGTTGAAATGTTGACTTGAGTATACACACACACACACACACACACACACACCAAATGCTACTAACCTTTTAGGTAAACAAGGAGCAGTAAAAAGAGTGGTGCAACTGCATTAAAGAAGGAGCATTAGAAGATGAGCCATGGCAGAAGAATCCAGCACAGTTCTGAAAGGATATGCCACTACTAAGAAGGAGTTGTTGTTCCAGAGAATATAGGAAATAAGTCCTGCTATATTTCCTCAGAGTTGTTATTATGTTATCTACAATAATTGTAATATTTCATGGTTATTTTACCGCCTCCTTATTTGGCGAGGTTTACTCAGACTTTTTTGTTATGTTTTCAATAAGCATCAATCCTCTTTATAAAGGGATTTGATCGACTTAGTTAGGTAATGAGAAAATATAGAATGATGTATTCAGTATAGCTGAAGTTGCTATTTTCTGTTCTTCAGGAGTTGTTCAATTGTTATGTAACCAGTTAAGAAGAATTTAATGGAAGAGTGATTTTGGATTATTTTCTATGTTAGTAGTTAGCAGAAGCCAACCAAGGGGGCCCACTTGGGAGGTGGATTAGATTAAGTTAGAGTAGATTTGCTTCCTGCATTTTCCCTGCTTTCAAGTAGAGTTACTATTTTACTCCTGTAGCATTACTACTGTGAATGTTCTTGCAACACTTGCAAAGATAGATATAGTGAATGTTTTGGGTTGTTAGATAGGCTTAGATTCATTTCACAAGCTTTCTATCATAATTCCATTAAGTAGTCAAGTGTGTTTACTTTCCTACAACAATAGAATAGATTGAAAGGGACACTTGGATTAAGAACACTAATAAGTTTTTGTTGAGGTGCCCCCAACAAGAGTGATCCTTAATGATGGGGTAGGGTACCTAGTTGAATATTTCCAAGGTTGTGACCTTGGGGAATCATACTGAATGAACTTGATGCTATTTTTTGAGAAGAACCCACTAGATGGGTAAGGGTCAACATAGAAGGTACTATTTTGCTGATAGGAACACTAGAAATGGTTGTAAATTGGGCGAATGGTGGATTTTAGTACTATATCCCTAAGGTGGTGGAAGATGTAGTGACTTGGGTTGCATTCTGAGTGGTGCCACTAGATGGTAGGGTGGAAGTGATCTGAAGGGGTGTAGTTCTAGAAGTCCAATATGATGGCATGCATATGCCCTCTACTATAGTATAAGTGTTGAATCCAATGGGTAACTTGACCCTATTTTGAGAAAGCTTGTGAAAGTATAGATTTGGGTCTCTTTCTAGTATGGATCCCACAAAATTAATTACCATAGGATCATTTACACCATCTTCAACCTCTTCATTTGCACATCTAGCCCTAATATTTTCAAGTGAGAGCTCATCTTTTAGAGGAGGGATTTGTGGAACCTCAACTCTTGTTTTCTTTTGTTGTGGTATTGTCTCAAGATTCTTGAAATCTAGTGTAAAATTTCTTGGGGTGAAATAAAAGTTGCTAGTAGAAACATCATTGGGATCTTTGTTTTGGTCCATTGTATCATTCCCTTTCATGGATCATATGAATGACATGTGCAAAATCTAGGACAACTAGAAAAACTAAGGTTTCTAAATTTTTTTAATTTTTTTATTTTGAGATGCAAGAGACAATGAGGGGAATTTTTTTTAAATTTTTTTTTATTTTGAGATACTAATACAAACTAGGAATGAGAAACTAGAATGATGCCTAAGGTGTGGGTACTATACTCTTAGAGAAATTATAGAAACATTGAAGGTGAAACCCTCTAAGGAAAGACCCAAATGATTCTATGGACTATCTTGACTCCAACAAGGTAGGAGAAAAGTGACAAATTTTGGCAATAATGTATGTCTAAGACAAATGTTAACCAGAATGATAAGTTCCTAGGACAAGGCAAGTAGGTAAAGATGTGGATCAAAATTTTAACAAAGTCAAGATAATACACAAGACCACTATAGAAATGTTGTAAGAAAATGCACCCTCTAATTTGGCAAATAACTCTAGGAAATGCAATACTTTACCCTAAGTTATGCAAGCTATGTTTTTTTGGATTTTTGGACTAATATGATGACTATGCAAGAAAGAAATATTCTAAGGATGATACTAAAATGAAAGATACAGACTAATATCCAAGGGTATGTCATTCACCAGATCTAAAAATAAAGGACCAGTAGTATTTTGCAAGATCCATTTTGACTTCTCATTACTCAGAGTAGGAAAATTTTTGTAGGACAAGTGTTGATTCAGTTTTCTCTATGTAGGACAAGTTTTCGAGATGTATAAAAACTCAACAATCATGCACTTAGTGTATAGTTGCAAGACTGACTCAATGAAAGAAATGATAAGTGTATGTTCGATATCTTTTTCAAGCTGGAAGTTTTCATGAGGTCTGTCACAATGAAAAATAGAGACAAGCAATTTAATATAAGGTCAAATTGGATTCAATTGTAATATTATAGGCCCATTGCTTGGATGCTTTTAATCTCATACAAATGTGTCACACAAATAGAACATGAAATTCCTCTTGAAGTTACCTATGTTTTTTGATTTTTTCCAGGTATTTTGTTTGTGTTAATGAAGATCTCTTTTATAACACAATTCCCTGAGACACATATGATGGGGATCTTGGGGTAGATTCTTCTATCCCCATGCACTACAATAAGACAATGATTCAAAGGTGATTTGGGTGGCCTCTAATTAACAAGGTTTTTGTTAGATCTGTGGAGTCTCCCAAATGGGTTTGTACATGTGTGAGACACTTAAGTCTCTAGTTGACCATGTTAGTTTCTTAGGGATATTCATCTGATCCAAACTATCATCAACACACCTTGCTCGAGCTTATAGAAATAAGAACAAAGTTTTCTCGTAGTCTTGTTTCTATACTAACAAGAGGGATTTTTTGGTTTGAGGTTGTCCTCTATTGGGTCTTGCACACCCTGTAGACATGTCTCTCTAAAAAAAAGAAAAAATGTTTTTTAATCTAACAAAATCTGCAAGCACACCAAGAACAGAATACACTAGGTTAATCAAATTAAGCACCAAAAATCCAAATGTTATCTAATTTCAATAATCCATATAAGCATGTGAATTTTTTTTTAAGCACCAAATGAGATGAGATTTGCCTTGTTCAATTTTAGATGCACCAATATCAAATGTACTTTTCCTTGATCAATTGTTAACCATATGTCAATTTTAAGCACCAAAACAAAGTGTGAATTGTGATGTTTGAGCATGCATTATTCATTTTAAAGCACTAAAGAAAAGATGAATTGATTTTATATTAAAAAATATTAAACCTCCTTCCAAGCCACATGCTATAAAAAAAGTTAGTACAAAAAACATACCAATTAGTTTTGGAATTCCCTGAGTGAACTAAGGTTAATATCACGATAATTAATTTTTTTAGCAATTCTGAATACCTTGTCCAAATACATGTCAATTACTCCGCTGATTTCTACTTCCAAGGTGTTGATTCATTGTACACAAGTCGGTCCCTTGTTCTATTTTATCTCTTTCTCTTCTTCATTGTTCAACGAGCTCTTGAATTTTAACTTTTTTGTGTTTTGGTGGCCCGCAATTTTTTTTCATTACATCAAGTGTGTCACTCGATACAATAAGTGTGTGAAAAAATACAAAAAAGATTTATATGTGTAGACATAAGAGAAATTTTTATGCTAGTCAAATGCATCATTTTGATTGTCTGAGTGCATCGTTACAATTGGTTATCTGCATCTTTCTATTAGAGAAAGTGTGGTGATTGCATCTTTCAAGTACGATGATCTAGTCTATCAAGTGTGGTGATTTAGTCTGTTAAGTGCAACAATTTAGTCTGTCAAGTGTGACGATTCCATGTGTCAAGTGTGATGAACTATTATGTTACCTGCAAAAAATAAAAAAAGCCAGGTAGACAAATAACATTAATTTGATTAAAAAAAAATAGAGCATCAATATCCCAGGATGAAAAATAATCGGTCATTAGAATAATAAAAATAAAAATAAAAAAATATGATAACCTAGAGAGAAAAATGACATATAATAAAATAGCAACAAGTAGCAGAAATGTGTGTCGTGTTAGGGTATTGAGTGCATCGATCTATCTTAACAAGTGTGTCATTTCTAAAGGATATGTACATTGATTCAACCTGTCGACTATGACAATTTAAGGGTACGAGTGCATTGATCAAAGGTAGCATGTACATCGATTAAACCTTTATCTATGTCAGAAAAGGACTGTATATGCACCAAAATAGAGAAATGGTTAAATTTTAAAAGGCTAGTGTATTCACGTCGGGTTCACCATTTGTAATTAGGGTAATCTAGTAATCATAGGCCTGCAATAACAATAAGATCTCAACCATAAGAAGATCATTAATAGTAGTTAGTATCCCAATACCAAAAGAGGAGAGGAAATAAGAGAAAAGCATGCACAAATCAAGATATCGAAATCAAATAACACAAAAGCATATGCTAACCCTTAATTCCTCCTTTGTTGTTCTCCTTCTCAATGCAATATTGGGCTCTTAGAATTGAGCTCAATATCATGTTAGCATCAGAATTCGAAGCATGTGGTCCCTTGACTATGAGAATTAACTCTCTATTTATAAGGATTTTGGGGGTTTCAATTAGGATTCCTTGATTGATGGGTTTATTGAATATGATTAAGGAGTTGAAATCAAAGTGAGTGGGAGTTCAACTCAATTGATTGCTTTGTTTACCAGGATTGATTGATTTGTTAGTAAAATAGATTAAGAGTTGGTTGATTTGATTGAAGACTTAATTAATGAGGTGGAATAGAAGACTAAATAGATTGATTAGTTAGGAGAGAGATTGGTGGAGTTAGAAGATGTGATTGATTAGTCAGGAGAGAGATTTGTGGATTTAGGAGATGTGATTGAGAAGTTAACTCAAAGTGAGTATGAATTAGAATTTAAGAAGATTAAAAATAAATTAAAAAATTACTTGCACATGTGGAGATATAGAAATAAATAAATAATTATTTATTTATTTATGAGAGAGGAATAATTAGTTTAATTAAATATATATCATTTATTTAAATATGAGAGGAAAATTGATTTTATTACATAAATGCAATAATAATAAGAAAGAAGGAATATTAATTAAATAATCTAATTATTTAATTAATTTCAATGAGATAGAGAATAATCAAATAATGTTTAATTATTTAATTACTTTATAGTCGAATAGTTGATGAAATAACTAGGTAATTCTTTAAAATTACTTGATTATATAATTATACAAAAATGATGATTTTGAATTTTGAATATAGAATATAGTAGGACACAAATTGATTAAATAATAAAGATTATTTAGCAATTTAAGATGAATGTTATTAAACTTATTGCATTAAAATAATTGGTCATTTTTAAGTGTCTACAAGAATATGAAACCACCTCTAGACAAATCAGATTAGTACCACCTAATGGGAGGGATGCTAATGCAATATTTTTGCTTTTGACATTTATATTCCTTTGCTGCTTAAAATTGAGAAGGGAAGGGATGATATTGATACACAAAAGACTAAAAAAGAACAAATCTTATCTAATCCAATTGAAAAAACTAGTGTAAAAGAGAATGGAGAAATATTTGAATGCTCTTGGAAATGAAATAGAAGGAATAAGACTTCAAATTTGAATTCCCAACTATCACAAACTTGAAAATACCTGTAACTAAAGAACTAAGATCCTGAGACCTATATCTTTATGTGCTTGAATTTCACTGAATACTGGGAGGACGAGATGCCAATGTTGTCATGTACCCAAGGATAGAATGCCAATGTCATTTTGTACACTAGTTTTTCTACCACAAAAGTTGTGGGCAGTCTATCTTAGTCCCAAGATGGCTCTAGGGATTTGACAACTAAATATGGGGTCTTCTACACCAAAAAATTTGAGATTTGTGTGTGTGGGTAGTTATATAGGGATTTTCCTTAGTCAAACCCCTAATTTTGTGATTCCCACCTCCACAAATAGCCAAATATAAAATAGATAAAGTGTGTAGTGCTTGTAAATCTAGAGTACATCTAAATTTCTATGAGAGAAAATGCTTAAATGTAGTGCTAAGATCTACCCTAGTATGATAGATTAAACCCTAATATGAAAATGCAATCAATGTGTGATTGATAGCGTGTAAATAAACATAGATATAAAGCTTAAACATAAAGATCTAAAGATAACAAGAAATGGTACCCAATCCTAAGACAAAGAGTATCAATCAATCATCAGTTGGTAATCTCCTAGCTGTCTTCAAAATCCTTTTGTGAAATCATTATGTTGAATGGTATTTAGTACTTGAATGCTTGAAAAAGGGGTCGAGTGCTTGATAGAAAAATTGATGCAACCTTTATTCACAAGTCCACACTTCATGGGATGTCTTAAAATTGGGGCTTCAACCTTGCAATTGCGTTCATCATGCCAAAATGAAGAGTGAGGGTTACTTTTATACAAAATTGGTAGATAAAATTAAGAATGTCAACTATAAATCAAAATCCTCTACTAAAACATCGAGATGGGGCCTCAATTTGAATTTGGGTACACAAAATTAGGGTACACAACACCATTGGTGTACTATATCTAGGACATAATGCTAATGGTGTCATGTCTTAGCCTAAACATGCACAAATTTATTTTGTGGGTCCAAAAAAGTTAAGGGATGCAATATTTTATCTGACAACCAGTTTTGAGGTTGGGACAAGATACTGAGGCCACAAATGGTCAAATAGGGCCTAGGAGGTGAGATGAATTATTTGATTAGAATAAAAATAGAGGAGCACACTTAGAAATAATGGCTTAACTCGATTTGATCAAGATTGAAGGGAATAGACAACCCATATTCAAATTTAGGTGTTCATTAAGTGCAATTATGAAGTCCCATTATGCAATCTATAATGAGAACATACTAAGGTAGGTGTTAAAAAATCATGAAATTGTACATCACTTAGGTTCTTACAATTTACAATGGTACAGTTGTATTATGGGTATTGGTTTTTTAAATGGAAAATCTTGTAAAATGACTATAAATGCATTGGTGATTTATTGAAATATCTAGAGTTGGATAGTTCAAGTATTTACTTGTATATTATAATGCTATAGATTAATTGCATATGGGTTCATGATTAAATAAATGAAGTTAGTATTATTAATTTGGTGTATTATCTCTTCATGGTTTGATTTATTTAATTATTTGTTATGCATTGTTTAGTAGCAACTTTGGGGAACCTAAGAGGAAATGTGTACAATATTTTGATGTTTAACGCTTATGCATGTTAGTTGTGTATTGCATTGTTTAATTTATTTATTATGCATATCATTATGATAAGATATAATTGTTTTTGGTTAAGGAAAACAAGTTTCAATGAGGCCTTGAAACCCTTACAGCTAAAAGATGAGTATAGATAGTAACATTTTAACACAAACCAAATGAAACAGCCAAAGCAAAGCAAAGGGCCAAGCACGGCCCATCTTAAATAGCTAAACTACAGAAAGCTAGTGAAAAAGACCAGGGACTAAGAACAAAAAACCCATGCAGAAAAAGGCCAGGAGCAAATCAGGCAAACTCACTGAGAATCTCTGCCGCCCATATTTCCAGCTCAGTCGCTTTCTTAGAAACCTCCTTGAGAGCTTCCAAATCTTTGTCAGGCTCCTGGGTGTCCATCTTCCTCATGCTAGCTCTCGTTCTCTTTCTCGGCCCCTCCTCCTATGATTTTTCTTTACTGATGTTGGGAGAGTCCTCATTACGAGCTCTGTTTTCCTCAATTTTGTTAATCAGTGCTTTGATATGGTCGTTGGAAGCCTTGAGGATGCTATGGCTTTGTTCAAATTTTTTTTGAAGAGTGGCTTCCACCCCCTGGATCCTTTTCATAGCAGCTTTGATAGGGAGAGTGAGTTAGTTGAACCAATCACTAGTTCCTACTGCTTGTCTTTGGCTTGAGACTTGAGGTGCCTTCTAGGTACACCACATGGAACTTTAGGACCATTTTCTAGCCTAGATCCCCTAACCCTTAAATCCTCTCCAATATCTTCTACTGATCTACCATTTGCTTGTCAATAGTTCTGCATGCTTTGATGAGGAACTTTCAATGTTCCTAGTCCACCTTTTTAGGTCTTTATTCACCAAACCTTGCCTATTGTGCCTAGGATAGTGGAGTTGATTTCAAGGCTCTTAAAATGTTTGAAATAAGGCTTAGGTTCACCCTAGACCCTCTATCTTCCTATCAATTTAGTAGTTCCTTACCAATTTAGGGCTACTAGAAGGAGCCCCAATTAGCCCTCCTCTTCCAAGAAATTAGGCCAAAACCCTATTTTCTTCCATTAAGCACCACCTGCTCCCTCAAGAGACTCTTAATCATTTGTCAAGGCCTAATGGATTTTCCAGGTCTTGGGCCCTGGTGTGTCCGTACAGTGCCCCTTCAGACAGTGAGGGTTTTTAAGGGTTTTAAAGCCTTTTCTAGGCTTGCTTACTCTTTGCTATAGTTTATGGTCATGTGTTGTTGCCACAAACTTCTCCTTGATTTTTGGAGAGTCTTGTCTCACTCCCTTAACTCCTTCATAACACCTTGGCTCATCAACCCCACACCCTTGAACTTCTTAAGCTCTGTAACATCCAAACTCCCTAGTCAGACTGCTCCATGCTCGCCTAGGGCAAGAGCTTAAAAATACTTCTCTTTGCTTTGAAGGGCCCTGCTTCTAGAAACATAATGTAAAAAGAGCCTACTCACTACCCCCAAGTGGTCATACGGATGCTACAGTGGGATAGTGAGCTACATCTTCCCCAAGCTAAACTGCTTGGTTCAAGATAGTGAACAGGCTAAAACAAAATATTTACAAACACACTCTAAAATCAAACCAGAAACCTAAAATAACTGAAGAAAAATAACTCAAATGAATCTCAATAGTGCTAAAAAATGAAAATAGAATAGCAAGATTACAAGAATTTCTCCATTTCATTAATTGTTACTAGTTTCATATATAGAACAGGTACATCAGAACTTTGTCCATACTTCTGCAGGTCGTACTCACATATTTTAGGTTTTTGTTTGTTCATATATCTTCAATTTAGGTTGAATGGTATCAAAGTTTAGGGTTCTCCATGCTTTAGTTGAGGATTCCACCATTTTAGGACAACTTTCAAAAGTTGTCAATGCAACTTTTCAAAATTGCAAAGTTGCACTTTGTAACTTTTGCTATTTTTGAATTACTTGCTCATTAAATTTTTCATAAGGCTAATTGAGACTTTCTAAGACTCTTTAACACTCCTAAGCATGTCTAGGACACAAAACATTATATTTTCTCTCCTAATTCCTTCATACTATATACACCCTAAAATGGTCGCCTAGACTTTGGGCCCCCATTCAGCAATTTGTCAAATCCCTGAATCAATATTTTCAAATATCAACAATATCAATTATATCAATTTCCTTGATCAAATCATAATCAATTCAATATTTCCTAAGGTTTGAGCCTTATTTAATTTAAAAGAGAAAAAAAAAAAAATCTTATTTAATTAAGAGAACATGCTCTCTTTTAATTAATTAAAAATCTCTTTTAATTAAATAAAAAAATCACTTTATCCTAAGCCTTTATTTAATTAAAAGGAATTTCCTCCCCTTTTATTTAAATAAAAAATCCCCACTTTTCTTCTTATCCTATGTTGCACAAATAAAGCATTATTCTTATTTTATAAAAAGAGAAAAAGTACTTTTTGTCTCATATGGACACTAAAGTCAACTCCTAGTTTCCTATTGGAGGATATTTGTGCACAAGGATCAAGCTTCTTTTTTTCTCCACCGTTGATTAAGTCTTTTGCCTCTTAATCTCAATGGTCCATTTTCATCTCATTTCTTATAAAAGGAGAGCTCTCTTCCTCATTTGCATCTTAGGTTTTCATGCTAACATTATGCTGCAGGTTTTCTAGGTCATTTGGAGCTCTCTTTGAAGACACTCTTGCAATCCAAGCTTTGAAGACTTTGTTGCATCTCATTTCATATTTTCTTTCATAGTTGCATGATAATGGCATTCTTAGTGTATATTTCCTTTTATACAATAGATTAATCTCACATAGTCTAAATAGGAGGGATTGGTCATATTTGTTCTTTCCTTTCATAGATTAGTTGCATTGTACTTTCATTTCCATAGACTAGATTGCATTCTCATTCTTAGCTTACTTGCATTGCATTGCATACATTTGGATTTCATTAGAGATATTGGAATTGTTGCCCTTGTCTTTGATTTGGAATCTCTCATTGTGTGGTTGACTAACAAGGTCATGAGTTCATAGCTCTAGCTGAGAGCAATTTTACAAATCTTGCAACTCCATGCATAGAGAGCTATGGATTGATTTGTGAGGGCTCATTCTTGAGTTTCCTTGCATGTAAGGATTCATAGAAGTGCACTACTTTTGTGTGTACACATACTAACCCTGAACATGAATTTTTGACTTGACTGTGTACTAAACTCCTATAACTCAGTCAAGGTACAATCTAGAACTTATGAACCCTACTAACTATGCTAAGTAAAAAGTAAGGTCTATGGAGCTTTATTCTAATTACAAAAGCTCTTCAAGAGCATCACACAAACACCACACAAGCAAAATTGCAATGGTGAGGGCCCTGTTCTAGGTGCCCCTACACCATACTCCCACCTTTAGAAATCAAGTCCCTGATGAAGGTAAGAGGGAAAGGTCTATGCCCTGGAGATGAAACTAATTCTCAGGGACCCAGGTGGCTTATGAATCTGGTTTTCCTTGCCATTTGATCAAGTGTTCTTTGTAGACGCCATGTTTGGTCTTAGTGTGCACCCAAGAGTCTAAGACTTTCTCTGCTTTGGGTTTGATGTGAGGAGGCAAAGCTGTTGTTTGAGCTTCTTGGTTCCCTTCATCCACATTCTGATCTACCTCAGTGAGAGGCCCTTTATACTTGGTGAGATCTGAAACATTGAAAATGGGTGATATTGCTAGATCATCTGGTAGACCAAGTTTGTATGCATTCTGTCCATATTTGGCTAAGATGGGACAGGGGCCTATCTTCTTCATTTGTAACTTGGTAGGAACTCCTTTTGCCATCCTGGCCTTGTTCAAATGGGCCATGACTAAATCTCCTACTCCAAATTAAACCTCTCTCTTTTTGAGATCGACTTTGTCCTTGATCTTCTTGGTGTTGTCAATAAGGGACTGTTTGACTTGTTCATGGACTTCCTTCATGGATTGACTGAAATCTTTTGCATAACCACTATTAGGGACCTGATTTTCCAAATTTCTAAGTTCATATACACCCCTAGGATGTATTCCATAAACAATCTCAAAGGGACTCTTTCCAGTAGTCCAGTTGATACTATCATTATAAGCAAACTCTGCTTGGTGAAGAACCAAATCCCATGTCAAACCATATTCTTTGGTTAAGCATCTTAACAAATTGCCAAGTGTCCTATTTACCACCTCAGTTTGACCATCAATTTGAGGATGGTAGGCTGAACTAAATGCTAGATTGCTACCTAGTCTTTTCCATAAGGATCTCCAAAAATGTCCCATGAATTTGTTGTCCCTGTCAAAAACAATACTGCTTGGCAAGCCATGGATTCTTACAATTTCTTTAAAAAAAAAAAAAGTAATGTGACTTGCATCATGAGTGACTTTACATGGAATAAAATGGCTCATTTTGCTGAACCTATCCACTACAACATAAATACTATCATAGCCACTCTTTGTCCTAGGTAAACCAGCCACAAATTCCATACTTACACACTCCCATGGTCTGCTTGGAATTGGAAGAGGCTAGTAAAGCCCTGCATTCATAGAAGTTCCTTTTGCCCTTTGACAAATTATGCACTATTCAACATAAGTCCTGACATCTTTTTGCATCTTGGGCCAATAGTAGAATCTTTGGACCAATTCTAAAGTCTTATTGAGACCAAAATGGCCACTCAAACTTCCATTGTGTTTTCCTTGAATGAGGTTTTCCCTCATGGATCCTCTTGGCACACACAATTGCCCTCCTTTGAATAAGAGTCCATTCTACAATGTATACTCTGCAAACTCACCATGAAAGTTATTCAAATGTTCTCAACACACCTTGTATGCTGCTGCAAAGTCTTCATCAATTTGGTACAACTCCTTGAAGTTATCCAATCCTATGCTTTTCATTTGGACTTCTTGAATAGCGAGAAGCCTTCTACTCAAGGCATCTGCTACCTTGTTAAGCTGCCCCTTCTTGTGCTTGATGGTGAAGGTATAATATTGTAAATACTCCACCCACTTGACATGTCAGTGACTCAACTTGTCTTGGGAGTTGAGACAACTCAAAGTCTGGTTGTTTGTGAACACTACAAAATCTTTGGGAAAAAGATAATGCCTCCATTTCCTAAGGGATTGTACAAGTGCATAGAGTTCTAGATCATAAGAAGAATACTTTTGCTTTGCTGCATTAAGATTCTCACTGAAGAAAGCCACCGGTCTACTGCTTTGACTCAAAACACCTCCTACTGCTATATTACTAGCATCACATTCTATGACAAAGGGTTCATCAAAAGTTGGCAACCTTAAAATAGGCTTAGTAGCTACCTCTTTCTTTAATGTCTCAAATCCCCTATCAGCTGCAAGTGTCCACACAAATTTAGTTTTTATTCCCCCCTTGATGCTTTCCATCATTGGAGCACATATCCCACTGAAGTTCCTGATGAAATTTCTATAGTACTAAGCTGGGCCATGGAAACTCCTCACTTCACTGGCATTCTTGGGAGTTGGCCAACTTAATATTGCTACAACTTTAGTGTCATCCATCTTTAGGTATCCTTGAGAAAGAACAAAGCCTAAATAGACTAGTTCCTACTTCATAAAGTCACACTTATCCAGATTGATGGTTAGGTGTTCCTCTTTCAATTTAGACAACACAATCTTGAGATGTTTCAAATGTTATTCTTTACTCATGCTGAAAATTAATATGTCATCTAAATAGACTACCAAAAACTTACCTGTGAAGTCCTTCAACACCTCATTCATGAGCCTCATGAATGTGCTTAGAGCATTAGAGAGGCCAAATGGCATGACTAGCCATTCATAGAGTCCTTCAATGGTTTTGAAAGTTGTCTTCCACTCACCTTCCTCTTTTATTCTAATTTGATGATAACCACTTTTAAGGTCTATCTTTGTGTAATACTTAGCCCCTCCTAGACAATCCATTAAGTCTTCAATCCTAGGTATGGGAAACCTATATCAGATTGTAATCTTGTTGATGGCTCTGGAGTCTGTACATAACCTCCATGTTCCCCCTTTCTTGGGTGCCAAAATGGTTGGGATAGCACATGGGCTGATGCTCTTCCTTATTATCCCTTGATCCATCAATTCTTGTACCTACTTTGCAACTTCTCTATTCTATTCAGGAGTTAGCTTGTAGGGTGCTTTGTTCGGTAATGATGCCCCCGGGACCAAATCAATTTGGTGGCTGATTTCTCTCTTAGGTGGCAAGGTGGCAGGTGCTCCATCTGATATAATGTCTTTAAACTCTTTCAAAATCTACTACACTTCATGAGGTATGCTCTCTTTCTTGGTCTCTATGTCTTCCTTGGGTTTCACTACAATAGCATAACCCACTCCTTCTTTCTCAAGAGTCTTCATGAACTATTTCCCCTTCAACATCAGTACATTAGGTCCACTTCCTTGGCTATCTTGTTCAAGTAAAGACTAAATTTTATAGCTCACACCATCCTTCAAAAAGGTGTATGCATTTAGTTCACCATTGTGTATAGCCTTTCTATCAAACTGCCATGGTCTACCTAGTAAAAGGTGATAGGTATCCATTGGTAAAACGTCACATAGTATTTTATCTTTATAGCCTCCTATAGTGAACTCAATCTAGGCCTGCTCATTTACCAATACATGTTGCTCTTTATTCAGCCATGTGACCTTGTAAGGGGTACTGTGAGGTACTTTAGGAATCTTAAGCTTGGTGATGGCCTCTTCAAAGATTATGTTATTAGTAGATCCTGAATCTATGATAACTTTGCAGACTTTGCCCATGATTTTACACCTCACTTTGAAAAGTGACCTTCTTTATTTGGGTTCCTCCTTTATTGGTTCCCTGATTAAGACCCTTTTTAGCATCAAAGTTTCACCACTCTCGGAATCCAACTAAATATTAGGAGACTTCACACTTGAAGTATCTTCATGCACATAAGCTATCTTCTTGTCACCATGTGAAGATGAGCCCTTTTTAGGACATCTATAGGTAGGGTGCCCCAATTGCTGACAGTGGTAGCACTTCATAGTAGCAAAATAAGATGGTCCTCTTCCTCCTAGTGATCTACCTCTTCCTCCAAATCCTCTACCTCTACTTGAACCACCTCTTTGAATGGTTCCTCCACTTTGTTCAGTCAGCTTAGACTCACCTTGAGGTCTATTGGCATTGCTTCTACCCCCATAGCTTCCCCTATGTCCTCTACCATCTCTACCCCTTCCTCTATTCTTTGAGGTTTGGTCCTGCTTCCTTTTCCCTTTCTCTTCCACCTTTAAAGCAATTTGATAACATTGATGGACTATTTTAGGAGTGACAAGGCTCATTTCTTCTTGGATGGACCATTTAAGACCATTCAAATACCTTGCCAACCTAATGCTTTCATCTTCCACCACCTTGGACCTTAGGCACAGTTTTTGGAATTCTTTAGTATAAGAATGTACATCCATCTCTTTTTGTCTAAGGTTCTATCTTCTCTTATGCAGTTGTATCTCATAATCATCAGGAATATAAGCCTACCTGATTTTAGTCACCATTCCTTTCCAAGTGACTATGGGACTCTTCCTTCTTTCTCTCTTTTTGTTTGCACAAATTTCCACCAAGTTAGAGCAGAGCCTCTTAACCTTGAATTTTTTGTTTTGACCTTTTGAGCATCAAAGACACCATCACATTCAAAATGGTTCTCCATTCCATCAATCCAATCCATGATCATATCTGCATCCATCTTACCACTAAACGAGGGAATGCCTTCTAAAGCTTTTCTATTTATTGCTTTTAATGCCTTTAAGAAAGGCTCTTCTGGTATAGTAGGGTCTGGTGTTGGGGCTTCTTCCTCCAACTCAATCTCCTTCTCTTTAGCTTCTTGTTCTTCTTTTTGCTCCATCTTGTCTTTAACTCTATCTGTTGTGTCTTGGACATCATTTAACATTCTCTCCAATTGTGCTAGTCTCTCTCTCAATAACCTGTTATCCTCCTCTTGCTCTTCTAATTTCTTGGCTAATTCCACATTGGTCACCATCTTGTTTGATCCACTAGATTTAGTAGGTGAAAGCATCCACCTTGCCCTGCATTTAATTTTCCCACACCTTTTAAGGCTCTGATATCACTTGATAGGGAGAGTGAGTTAGTTGAACCAATCACTGGTTCCTGTTGCTTGTCTTTGGCTTGATACTTGAGGTGCCTTCTAGGTACACCACATGGATCTTTAGGACCAGTTTCTAGCCTAGATCCTCTAACCCTTAACTCCTCTCCAATATATTCTACTGATCTACCATTTTCTTGTCAATAGTTCTGCATGCTTTGATGAGGAACTTTCAATGTTCCTAGTCCACCTTTTTAGGTCTTTATTCACCAGACCTTGCCTATTATGCCTAGGACTATGGAGTTGATTTCAAGGCTCTTAAAATGTTTGAAATAAGGCTTAGGTTCACCCTAGACCCTCTGTCTTCCTATCAATTTAGTAGTTCCTTACCAATTTAGGGCTACTAGAAGGAACCCCAATTAGCCCTCCTCTTCTGAGAAATCAGGCCAAAACCCTATTTTCTTCCATTAAGCACCACCTTCTCCCTCAAGAGACTCTTAATCATTTGTCAAGGCCTAATGGATTTTCTAGGTCTTGGGCCCTGGTGTTTCCATACAGTGCCCCTTCAGATAGTGAGGGTTTTTAAGGGTTTTAAAGCCTTTTCTAGGCTTGCTTACTCTTTGCTATAGTTTATGGTCATGTGTTGTTGCCACAAACTTATCCTTGCTTTTTGGAGAGTCTTTTCTCACTCCCCTAACTCCTCCATAGCACCTTGGTTCATCAACCCCACACCCTTGAACTTCTTAAGCTCTGTAACATCCAAACTCCCTAGCTAGACTGCTCCATGCTCACCTAGGGCAAGAGCTTAAAAATACTTCTCTTTGCTTTGAAGGGGCCTGCTTCTGGAAACATAATGTACAAAGAGCCTACTCACTATCCCCAAGTGGTCATAGGGATGCTACAGTGGGATAATGAGCTACATCTTCCCCAAGCTAAACTGCCTGGTTCAAGACAGTGAACAGGCTAAAACAAAATATTTACAAACACACTCTAAAATCAAACCAGAAACCTAAACTAACTAAAGAAAACTAACTCAAATGAATCTCAATAGTGCTAAACAATGAAATTAGAATAGAAAGATTACAAGAATTTCTCCATTTCATTAACTGTTACTGGTTTCATATACAGAACAAGTACATCAGAACTCTGTCCATACTTCTACAGGTCGTACTCGCATATTTTAGGGTTTTTTTTTTCATATATCTTCAATTTAGGTCGAATGGTATCAAAGTTTAGGGTTCTCCATGCTTTAGTTGAGGATTCCACCATTTTAGGACAACTTTCAAAAGTTGTCAATGCAACTTTTGCTATTTTTGAATTACTTGCTCATTAACTCTTCCATAAGGCTAATTGAGCCTTTCTAAGACTCTTTAACACTCCTAAGCATGTCTAGGACACAAAAAATTATATTTTCTCTCCTAATTCCTTCATACTAACCCTAAACATGAATTTTTGACTTGACTGTGTACTGAACTCCTATAACTCAATCAAGGTACAATCTAGAACTTATGAACCCTACTAACTATGCTAAGTACAAAGGAAGGTCTATGGACCTTTATTCTAATTACAAAATCTCTTTAAGAGAATCACACACACACACCACACAACCAAAATTGCAATGGTGAGGGCCCTGTTCTAGGTGCCCCTGCACCAAGCTTCCATTTTGTTTTCACTTTCAGCAATCTCCTCATCGAGTCTGGCCTTACCGCAGTTGTTCTCCCTTTCGAGCCTGCCAACCCTAGATCTGAGATCCTATATCTCATGATAGGTCCATTTGGTGGTCCTGTAGCTGTCAATGACACTGTTCTTGGCATTATTAAGGATGTCCATCCAGGGGTTTTCCTTTGTGACATCACTAAGAATGACCAAGGCAAGGTCAATAAGATCTTCCATTTGTGTTTTTCCCTCTTTAGTTTCCTTAACCATGGTCTTCATCATCTCTCTTTTGAGACCCATTCTGACAGAGACATTGTGGAAGTTACGCTAGACCACAGTCTTCTCTATGTCCTAAATTTTGTAGGAGAAATGATCTACCTCCTGATTCCCCTCGCCCTCTTTCCCCTGATTCTCCTCTCTCTCCTCACTGATCCCCCCTTCTTCATTACCTCTCTCCTCCATGGCATCAGGGGAATTCCCCCTTTTTTTCTTCTTGTCCCCAGTAGGCAAAATAGACTCCTCCTCTTTGCCCTTGGGAATTTTGAAGGTGACTTTCCTCTTTCCCTCCAAATGAATAGGTATCCTCCTCCTCCCGAACAAATCTTTCTCTCTTTCAGAAATATCTTCCCCCATTTACATGCCCTTGGCATCCTCATCATAATCCCTATCAGAGGAAACATCCACACATTGCTTGGACTCCTGAATTTCCTTCTTCTCAATTTTTGTTCTCTTGGGTTTCTTTTTCCCTTTGGTAGAGGTGGGGGAACCAACTGCCTCCTCATCAGAATGCATATCAAAGCTCTCCTTTGTCTCAAAGGGGAAGTACTCTTCATCCCCTTTTTCAGTATCCTCATCCGAGGCACTTTTCCTACCTTTCCCCTATTTGATGGTTTTTCCTATAGTCCTAGCCTTTAGGTAATCATAAATTAAAAGTAGAAGCCCTTCATGGAAGGTGGGGTTGCTAACAAGTTTCTCCCTATAAACATTAATATTCTCATCTATTAAAGAGTACAGATAGAAAGGGATAGAGATTTTCGCATCAAACCTGAAGTGGTTGAGCAAGACAAAATGGTAGGAGTAGATGCGGTTGAAACGAGTGTCTAGCGAAATGTACTTAATGATAGCCCAAAGCACAAATCTCCATAGAGGCTTGATAGAGCACGGTTGGTAGAAGGTGCCTTTTTTACCAGAGCCATCTTTTCATCACTTCCCTTAGTAAAATCCTGAATCACCTAGGTAGAAATACTTATGTCCCTATAAAACTTCTTCCCGACTATGGGAATACTCGTCACAGTCGAGATGACCTCCTCAGTCATGGTAAAATCAACCCCATCAATTTTGACAATGCCCTCATTTGAGCTTCTGGTCATGACATTGGTGATGGAAGGCTTCCAACCATGCAGTCTCTCAATAAAAGAAGTGACGTTCCCTTTGCTTATTTCATCCAGAATTAATCCCCCATCAACCCAAATTTTCATTTCATTATTTTTCACTGCCCTGTTTGCCAGCTTGTCTACCATGTGGTTGGCCTCCCTATACTTGTGGGCCACATAAACACTTTCAAATGAATTGAGCCAGAGGATGCTCTCATTCATAATGCTTTCAGTATTCCACGTCGAAGCATTTTTCCCTTTCAGACAGTTGATGATGTTTTTTGAATCTCCCTCTAACCACAACCTCCTGACCCCAATGTCCTTGGCTAGTTTGATAGTTTGGTGGGCTACTGTGGCCTCTACATAGTGGTTGGTCTGCACTCCCAGGGGAGCCATGATGGTAGCAATTCCTTTACCATGGTCATTTCTGGTCACACCTCTGATCCTTGACTGGCCAGGGTTGCCCTTAGCGGCCCCATCAAAATTGGCTTTGCACCACCCCACTGGTGGCAGGGTCCAGATATAGTTCACCCTTTTGTTAGTGGTATTCTCATTGTTGTTGAGTAGGGGGTTGGTTCCTTTGACAACTGTATAGTTTTCAACCAAGGCATTGAGGCTTTTGTGAAACACCACCTTCAGGTTGGACTCTTTATCTCTGAAAATGTGATTATTCCGCTCCTTCCAAACCCCCCAACAGATGTGAGGGAGAGCCCAGTTCCAAAAGATCTGATTGCCCACTCTAGTAGCACTGCCCTTCCAATGTTGAAAGAGGTTAGTAATGTTCTTTGGAAAAACCCAGGTCAGTTTAAAAAAAGACAAGAAGTAGGACCAGGTGGTTCCAGTGAACTGGCAGTGAACAAAGAGGTGTTCAACACTCTCCGCCTGATTTTTGCAAAGAATGCATCTATTAGGAAACTGATGGCCTCTTTTCATAAGATTATCCACCATCAAAATATAGTTTTGGAGCATGATCTAGAAGAAGATGTTGATTTTGGGGATGAGACCAGGGAACCAAGCTTTAGCCCAAACAAGATCTTCCACACAATGTTGCAAAGAAGCATAACCCAACGCCACAGTGTACTTGCCATCATTGGTCATCCCCCAAATAGGAGAGTCCTTGGTTTGAGAGAGAGGGTTCAGCCTGATCATGTCCATCAGTGGGTTGAGATCCTGAGAGACCTCCGTCAAGTTCACCCACTCATCATTGACCCTGTAGTCTCTGACCCTACACCCATATTTTTCCATGCAAGGAAGGGCCCAACTTTTGAATTGCTGCATATTCCATATGGGTCCCACACTAAGCTAGTCATTGAGCCAGAAGTTGATGTCCTCTCCATTGCCAATTTTCCATTTAACCTTCCCAATAGCAAGCTCTTTGGTTCTCATAAGGCTATTCCAGATGTTCGAGCCCTTCGGATCCTCTTCCCTGCTGATGAACTGCTTAAAGTTATTATTGCCCAAGTATTTATCCTTTATGATTTCCTTCCATTCTCCCTTTGAATTGAAGATTCTCCAAATTTTTTTGGCTTACAATGCCCTATTGAATTGTTTCAAGTTTCTAATGCCCAGGCCTCCCTGCTTCCTAGGTTTACATATATTATCCCAAGCCACCAGCGGATACTTCTTATTTCCATCCGTACGGGCCCAGAGAAACTTCATTTGGATAGATTCCAAAGTGTTAGCCACCTTTACAGGAATGGAAAACAAACTGAGAGCGTAAGTAGGTAAGCTCTGAAGGGTGGATTTAATCAACATAACTTTCCTTGCCTGGCTCAGAACAAGACCTTTCCATCTCGCAAGTTTCCTATTGAATTTATCTATGAGATTATCCCAAAAGAGGTTAGTAGGTATAGCCCCCATTGGGAGACTGAGGTAAGTGGAAGGAAGGGACCCAATGACACAACCCAAAATACCAGCAATCTTCCTCTGCCTGCTATCAGGGGTGTTTATGAAGAAAACTAAACTCTTTCTCTAGTTTATAAGTTGGCCCGAAGCTTTGGAGTAAGTGTTGAGAATGTTCTTCACAGTCCTGGCTTCCTTCATAGTAGCCTCCCCCCCAAGGATAGTGTCATCAACAAATTACTAGTGAGAAAAGACCAGAGGACCAGAAGAGGGGTGCAGACCAACCAAATCACCATTGTTTCTTTTATCATGGATCATTCTTCCCAGGCACTCAACTAGAATAATGAAGAGGATAGGAGAAATGGGGTCTCCTTGTCTAAGTCCTCTAGAAGGTTTGAAGAAATCTGAGGGAGAGCCATTGACCATCACCGCAAAGGTTGGCGTAGAGATCAGCTAAGAGATGATTTTCCTAACAATGCTGTTGAAACCAAAAGCCTCCAACACCTAATCTGGGAACAGCCAATCAACCTGGTTGTAGGCCTTTGATAAGTCAAGTTTGAGTAGGGAGCCCTCCCTTTTACCTTCTTTTAAGGAGTGGACCACTTCATGGATGGCAATGATAGAATCCAAGCTTTTTGGACTCGAAACGAAACCCATTTGTTGTGGGGCAATTAATTCCAGAAGAATTTTGATCAATCTTATGGTTAAGACTTTGGAGAATATCTTGTAAAGGGAATTATAGAGGTTGATAGGCCTAAAATAGTCAAAAGAGTCTGCACCTAAGATTTTGGGGATGAGCACCAAAAAGGTAGCATTGATCTCCTTGAGGAGGCTCTTGGATCCAAAGAACTCCTGAACCGCTTTGACTAGATCATCCTTGAGAATTTCCCAATAAAGTTGGAAGAAAAAAGTGGGGAAGCCATCAGGGCCTGGGGCTTTCTTAGCAGGCATAGAGAAAAACACCTCCTTAATCTCTTCCAAATTAGGGATAGCCACAAGGGCTCTATTCTAGCTAGCATTGATCACATTAGGGATAGTCTTGAGGATGTCCCCCTGATTTTTCTCACTAAGCTCTTTATCCTTAGAAAGAATGGAAGAAAAATACTTGATGGCCTATTGAGAAATCTCCTTATCCTCCCTGATAGAGACATCACCTTTGTTTATGGTATTTATTCTGTTGGCGGCCCTGTGCTTCATCATGGAGAGGTGAAAGAATCTGGAATTTGTATCCCCTTCCTTAAGCCAAACAAATCTAGACCTTTGCCTCCAGAACATCTCCTCTTTGCCAACTATGTTGTGAAGGTTGGCTAAGATAGTTTTCTCCACATTTAGCCTATCCTCATCATACCCCAGGGATGGGATTTCATCTTGCACTCCCGCTAGTTCCTCCAAAATCCTCTCTTTCTTCTTGAAAATGTCACCAAAATCATTTTTGTTCCACTTTCTGATCTCTATTTTGATATTTCTAAGTTTCTTCGCCACTTTGTACATGGCAGTGCCATCAACATCAATGTTCCACCGGTCCTTGATCTTGTCAAAAAGCCCTGGGTGGGAGGACCACATCTTCTCAAATCTGAAGGGGAAGGCCTTTTTCCTGTTGCAGCATTCTATAGAAATGGTGATAGGGGAGTGGTCTGATCCCAATCTCACCAAGGAGGATAGCTTGCAGTGGTAAGAATTCATCCAATCCATCATGATCAGGGCCCTGTCTAGTCTGACTTGAATGCAATCTCTACCAACTCTCCTATTGGATCAAGTGAACTTAATCCCTTCAAGGGGGACATCAAAAAGAGCCAAATCATTGATAAAATTAGCAAGATGTTGTCTACTCTCCAATTCCAGAGGGAGACCCCCAGATTTCTCAGCAGCCAGCAAAGGGGTGTTGAAATCCCCCATGATGATGCCCTTGGTGTTATCCAAGGGGGGGATCAGCTTGCTTATTTTGTGCCAAAAATGCTTTCTACCATTCTTAGAGTTAGGGACATAAATGTTCATAACATAACAACTTTCTTGATCTTTGGTGTTCTTAAAATAGATAAGTAAGATGTTGCCTTCATCATAGATGATATCAGCCTTGAGGGAGTCTTTCCAGATCATCACGAGTCCTCTAGAAGCTCCAGAAGAGTTGGTAGTAGCTAGCTTCATCCCTTTGCTAAAACTAATACCCTCAGTTTTCACTTTCATCATCTTAGTTTCCTGAATCAAAAAAATGTCCAGTTTATGATCCTTGATCATGTTCCTCACAACCTCCTATTTGTGGGCTCCATTGAGTCCACGAATGTTCCATGAGATGATCTTCATGTTTTCTTATGGGGGTATGTCTCCTGGATGGTTTTTTGGGTTCCATCCGCTATGTTCCTTCTAGTTTCCTCCTTTCTAATTTGGTTCTTACTCCATCTACCTACGGAGTTGGATTTTCCCCCTGTGTCTACTTTCACTCTACTTCTTTTTGCCACAGGGGAGACCAGGGATGGTTCCCTGCTATTCTTTTTCTTCCTGACTGATATCCAAGGAGAAGGATTCTCATCCTTGCAGCTTTCAAACAGGGCCTCCATTCTAGAGATCTGTCATGGGGAGGAGGAGGTGACCATATCTATGATCCTGCTAACCTTTCCTGGGGATAACAAGGAGACTCTGCTAGTGCAAGTTTCCTGAGAGGGGAAGGGGTCGCAGGCCAAGGATCCCTCTGTCTCTTAAGAGTCTGGCACAAAGGACTCAACTTTGGAAGCCTCACAAGAATTCCCTAAGTTTTTAGTGCCCATTCCGCTCTCCTTTGGTGACTCAATCTCCTTGCTCACTATGTCACTCTCAGTGTCTTTGAGAGCATAGGTATGTTGATTGTTACACTGAGACTTGTTTTCCAGGTCAATCAAGCCCTCCTAGTTCCGAATAGGAGAAGCAACCTACTCCCTGAGCTCTGGTCTGCTAGAACCATCTGGATCTTTGATGCTTAGTATCTCAGGCTACTCTGTAGTTGAAGGGTTGGGCATTCCCTCCTTAACAATAGGTGGTGAGCTAGAAGCATTTTTGGGCTCGTCCCCCTGAAGAGGACCCATTTGGGCTTGGCCCATTGGGTTTTTCTCCTTCCACATCTTCTTGGGGACTTCCATTTGGTTCACACCTATTTGTTATTTCTGAGCTTCTTTCCTCTTTTCCTATTTTCTTTGGGCCTTGCGGGCTCTCTCCTTTTCTAAGAAAATAGGGCACATTTTGGCCTTGTGTCCCACCTTTTTACAATGGAAACATGCAAAAGGCACATTCTCATAGTTAATTTTTTGCATCCACTTTCCCAATCTAGATTGGAGCTCAATAGCTTGAGGTACGTCCTGACCTTCGATGACCCCCACATAGATTCTGGCATAAGTGAGTCTTTTCTTTGATGTTGTGACCGGATCAATAGATAGAAACTCTCCAAAGGAGCTAGCAATGCCATCAAAGACATCCTCATGCCAGTACTCCAAAGGCAGCTCAGGAAGTCTGATCCAAACCAGTGCTTGAGTGACAAAGTCATTGTTGAGGTCCAATTGGGAAGTCCATTTTTGGAGAATGATGGTGGATTTACCCATGGATCAGTTTCTCGTGCAAAGAATCCTAGAGAAATCTTCAAAGCAAGAGAACTCGAAAGACATGAAGCCCTTGGCCATAGCCATAACCTCAACATGACCTTTTAAATCCCCCTTTTTTTTAACAAACAGTATGACCAAATTGATATTCGGTCGAGAACCTATGAACTTGCTAACCAAGGTAGCAGCCATACTCCAAATATTGTGGTCAATAAGATTAGAAGGAACCTTAATGGAAAAGGTCCCCTGATCTTTATTGGAAATGTTACAAATCTTGGGAAAAGATGACTTATCTGATGGTTTAACCCCAAACAGGTTAGACCAGCACCCCAAAGGGCCTCGAGCTTCTCCAGCTGCACGAAGATTTAGGATTTCACCAGCATTTTTGCCTGGATCCAGATGCAAGGCCCGTGGGTCCCCATCATCTATCGTATCTTCCTTACCCTTTTCCTATCCTTGATCCTGACTCCTTTCTGATCCATCTATCCCTGCTCTACAAGATTCCCACTCTCCTTCCCATTGAAAAAGTTTCCCTCCCTTCCAGCACCTCTACACCCCCCACTATCGCTCGCCATCAACAATGCTCCCAGATATAATTGTTATAATGGTTTAAAATTTTTTTTTAAAATGTGCCATGTTCTGTAGTAAAATTGTGTTGTCCTATCAAGTTCTTTGGCAGGGCATTAAATTGTGCCTTTGATTATGAATCATGACTAAGAAACTAGCTATGTTTATGAAGCCTCACCTCTTTGAATAGCTCATTCAAGCTACCTACCTTTAAATCATTTTCAAACAATCTGTGAATATTTGCATATGTTGAACACTCTTTTATAAAATTCCATTTTGTTTCCACCACCCCTCACTGTAGTAAATGCAACTCCTTTCTTCCCATTCTTATTTGGTCACCTAAACTCTTTATTATAAATCTATTTAGTACACACAAATTTTCTCCCCATCTAGTTAATTATAAAAAAAATTTAATACATATTTAGCATATAATAAGATTCTCAATATGTAGTTCGACCACAACCATATTCTTTGGTGTGTTCTTCTCATTGTAAATCCATTTACGAATTTTCTCCTTAGCTCACTAATTTGAAATCTTCCGCAATTAATTTTTGGCAAACTTCTCTTCAACATAGAAAAAGTTGTACTCAATATGGTGGACTATAACCATACTTTTGGATGTACTTTTTAAAATGGAAATTGGGTGTACTTTGTGAGCATTAAACAGTGTACTATGATTGGTGACTATGGTAGTTTATTCTTCCATTACGTTATCAATTAAGGTTTGATTTCACATAGGTGGGATTTGGTTAGGTTTAATCTTTACACAAATTTGATGGATTAGTTCTCCTTATCCATAGGAAATTTGTTGAAGGAAGATTATGGATAAGATGTACATTTAATCACTTAAAAATGGGTGTATATGTCTATATTCAAGTAATCTAATTATTCCATATTCAAGTAATCTAATTATTCCATCAACAACAAAAATGCACCCAAAGTTTAAAAATTAAATATATTTTGTAATGTTAAAAAATTACAATTATTTTATTGAACCTAAAGACTTGAGTATTCAAAAATTTCATTAGATGGCCATAAGTTTATTTCTCAATGAATTAGTAAAATAATTGAGAAAATTAATTAACAAACTTTAGAGTAGCAAGGGTCAATTATAAAGTATGCAATTAATTGCATGCCACTATAATGTCAAGTGTTTTAGCTCAACAATGTGTGGTCTTATAAACTACACAAGATACTTCCAAGAAATTCATAGTGAATGTCATGTGTATGGTTTCTTTGAAACATTTATTACTTTCTTAAATTAGTGTTATAAAGGTTAGGTCTACTCAATATACAAGAAATTGTATGAATTTTTTATCATTACAACACATGAATACTTAAACACATAATTCAAACTAAGCTAACAAGTTTGGCTCAAAGAAACCCCAAAAAAGGAAACAATCCACCAAAAGGGAAATAAATACTCAAGAAGCCCATTATCATTTCAATTGCATGATACATTGTAGAAAATTCATGTCTCTACCAACCAATCGTTGCATCCATTTACAAGAGGTTGTACAACCTATGTAAAATGTTATCTAGTTCCAAGAAAACTACTCAATGGTAAAAAAATAATTTACAAAAGCCTTGCTTCAAGAGGAAACTATGAGTGCCAAATTCACATTTGCATTCAAATCTACTAGATATAAAACAATGCCCCTTTGGGTTTCAAGCATAAAACCAATGCTAATAAGTCAAAATAAAAAGTTAAAATCCTTCAAATTCCAATATAATTCTTGTCATCTAACAAATTAATTAGTCATTCTTAGGGGTTAATGATCACATTCACTATAGGCTTAAACAACAATTGGTGTGATTGTAAAGATAATCTCAATGTTTCCTTTGAGCATTTCCATACTATTGTGTTTAAAATTGTATGTGATAAGTTAACCGTGCATGATAATGTGTATTATGTGAAAACTTGAAAGACAATGTTTTTGTAGGTGTGCACAAAAGTATGTAGTCTTCCCTAGGATTATCTTGGTCATCTTGTAGGGACAATAAGAAATCATGTACTAAAATGGTATATGAAATTTTTCCCCAAACATGATGAAGAATGAAAAAAATAAAGGAAAAATTCCTCTCTAAGTTTTCATATCTTGAGGTTGCATCCAAGAGCATAAAAAAAGAGAGAAAATATATAGGAAGAAGTAGAAAGTAATAAATAATTTTTATGTAGATCTAAGGAAGTGTTGAGAAAATTACAAGATCTTATCATTAAAAGTGAGGAAATGTATGCATTGTGTCTAGATTGTTGTGGGTAGTGAGGACTACATTAGATGGAAAAAAATGATACCTCCTCAAGTGTGGTATAATTGGAATATAGGGTATAATCACAACCATGAAGAAGATAGAACAAAGAAAATGAAAAAGGGGGAATAGAAAGGACAAGACTATAATTAAAATAGTTGAATATCAAAAAAGACATACTAGCTAAAGATGAAACCAACGTAACATCAAAAAGTGATCAAGGTTGATGGAAGAGAGGTGCCAATAGTCATTTTTCAAACAACATGAGGGTTTTCATTACAAAGGAGGCACAAGTTACAAATGGCCTTTCAATAGGAACCTGAACAGGTTCCAAGCTCGATCAGGCACGAATCAAAATCTAAGGTCATGTAAGGCTTCAGGGAATCTAAATCGGCGATAGAAAAAGGAGTATTTTGGAAATGGTTCTCCTAGGGTACGATCAGGTGAAGGTTTCTATTGCTATCAGTTGGTGCAAACAGACAAACATGTGGATTTCAAGCAAGTACAAAATAAGTTTTGCACCTGAAAACCATTCCTGAGACAACCAAGACAGTGGAGGTAAGCCCCAGTTATGACTATAGAAGGATGACCTCTCTTTTGATTGAAAATTAAGCATGGAGTGATTTGGTTTGTCTCCTAAAAGAGAGGTATTTATTTATGAAATGGGGTAGGGCTTGGCCTACATTTTCTAAAATTTGTTCTTGGTACAACAAGCATTGGGGTTAGGTGGATATGAAAACCTTGGCTAATGGATTTTACCTAGTTATTTGTGATACCTCTCATTATAGAGATTGGATTCTCAACAGTGGCCCCCTTTCTATGGAAGGCAAGGGTTTTTTCTTTAAGGAATGGAAACCTAATTTCCTTATGAGGAAACCATTAGCATGGTTCCTATTTGGATTAAACTCTTGAATCTTCCCTGGGAATATAATGACCAGGAGACTTTAAGGTTGATTGGAAATAAGATAGGTGAGTTTTTAAAATCTGAAGAAGCCATTGATAAAACTAGTTTGAGCATGGTTACTCGGATCTGTATTAACTGGAAGATGATTCTCTCCCTCCCTAAAATGATAGAGATCCACTTAAGTGTTGGAGTTTGGAGGCAAAATATTATTGTTAGAGTAATAAAGTGTTTGATTGTTAATTAAATCATGTTTGATTTAATTACTAAGTCACTTATTATCTCTTTCTTCTTAAGCTAAACTTTAGGCATATAATAATTAATTATTTTATTAATTATTATTGTGCAACCTAGGTTTTGCCCTTTTAGGGTTTCTGATCTCCTTTTATAAGGATTGATATCTCTTGTTTTCATTAAAAAAGATAATAGATTCAAAACATTCATTTTATTGAATTGCAACTTTTGTTTTTGCACATCAAGAATGTCTCATCTTTCATGGATCCATGCGTTCAAGCCTCTCTAGCTTCTTGTGATAGGTGTTTACATGTAGGTGTTCTTGGGAGTTGTGGGTTGTTTAATCATCAACTCCAATATGGTATCAGAGCTTCAGATCTATTTTCCCATGTCCTCTTTTTGAGAGATTCAGTCATGTTCATCAAATCTACGTTTTCAGAGGGTTTTCTGTTAGATCTAGGGGGACTCTCCTTTTGGTCATCTTGGCTTCAAACGGACCTTACAACTACATTCAGAGCACCCAAGAACCCCTAGATCCATATAAAATTTGTCCAATTTGGACAAAGTTGGAATCTGTGGCAAAAAAATTTTGCAACCAGCCCTGGCATGAATCCTAAGGTGATCACTAATATTTTGGAGCATTTTTTTATCAAACGGACCTCACTATTGAGCTCGCAATGGCCAAGAACCCCCAGATCCATATAAGGCACATCTGATTTGAATGTCATTGCATTTTGAGGAAAAAATTTTTTGTGTACCAGGGTCATACGACCCTAGCAAGCATCCTAATGCAAGTACGATGATTTTGAATTTATTTATTTTATTGCGGTGATGACCATTTGGCCATCAAATTTAATCCTCTAGTGGATGTAGCCTCAACCCCTGGTCATATGGTGACCAAGGGCCCAATTTTTTAGCCCCGAGGTGGTTTTTGGCCACAACGGCCATACAATCATCAATTTTACACCAGTCATTTCTAACATCATCACTGCATCAGCCCTCTTTTGCACTTTTTTTGGGCCCTTCAGTGTAGTTGTTGGTATTTTTCTCATAACTGGAGCATACGGTGTCAAAATCAGGAAAATAGGATATCGTTGGAAAGCTAGTTCCGAGCTCTATCCAGATCTAGAGGTTTGAATTTATGATTTTACTTTTTTGATGGTGGTTTTTACTATCAAATCCATATGTTCATTTTTGCACTCCGAGATCTCTATATTGCGCATTCAAACTCCATTTTGGGAAAATGATATATCATTGGAAATCTTGTTATGAGAGCTTTCTAGTAATGTGAGTCATTTTTATAGATTCTATTTCAGGTATATTTTATTTAGATTCTTGCATTTTTGCAATCTGGTGGATACCTTGGATTTTTCAAGTAATGGGATCTCTTCCCTTTGAGGATGGCTCTTTTTAGGTTGTTCTTTTATTTGCCTTTGTTTTCCATCTAATTTTATCATGTGAGCATTCCTCCAATGACATTAGCCTCATGTATCTTTCATTGTGTTTGTACTCTCTATGCACCTTTGATGTTCCTGGTATCATGCAGTTCATATTGGATGATCTTTTCAGTTTATTTGTCATTCCTCCCTTGTCAGCATTATGGGGGGGTTTCTGTTGTTGGTTATATTACTTCCTTGGTTTGATAGTGTGAGCTATGTATTCAATATTTGATTCTATGTACTAGGCGAATGCAGTGGCTAGGTATCTATGCATTCCGGTGAGATGGATCATTTACCATATGGACACTCTTTCTTTCCTATTGTTGGACGCACTCTTCTAGCTTTGATTGATTAGATCTTCATACTTTTGGTGTTTTTATGCCATCTGTATTTTTTGAGTTCAGGTGTTTGCCTTTGTTTTCCTCATGATTCAAGTAGTGTCATTTGAGGGCACTCATGTAGATTACAGTATTATGTATCTTTGACTTCAGTTTTTTGCCTTTATTTGCCTCCTGATTTGAGTAGTGTCATTTGAGGGCACTCGTGCAGATTACAGTCTTCTCTACCTAGTCATATTTCAGTGGAGGATCTTCATATCAACAATTACTTCTTGATAGAGTTTGCAACTTCTTGCTTCAATGATGTTGTACATGTTCATCCTTATTCCTATTTTCTAGAACATTCCTAGTTTTGGAGGCTTCTTCAGTCCTTTAGACTAGTCTTTGTCTCTTTTTGGAGTAGATTTTTTACCATGTGGTTTTCTTCATTTTTCCGCTTTATAAAGACTCTCTTTTATACCTGGGTACTTGATAAGGCCTTTTGTTGTCGTGACCCATTTGCTTTTAGTAATTCTTTCTAGGTTTTTAGCTTCTCCCAAAGTTCATCTTAAGGGGGGTGTTAGAGTAATAAAGTATTTTCTTATTAATTAAATCATGTTTGATTTAATTACTAAGTCACTTATTATATCTTTTTTCTTAAGCTAAACTTTAGGCATATAATAATTAATTATTATTGTGCAACCTAAGTTTCACCCTTTTAGGGTTTATGATCTCCTTTTATAAGGATTTATCTCTCTTATTTTCATAACAAAGGATAACAAATTGAGAACATTCATTTTATTGAACTATAACTTTTATTTTTGCACATCAAGAATGTCTCCTTTTTCATGGATCCATGCGTTCAGGCCTCTCTAGCTTCTTGCTTATCTCTCTTTCTGTGATAGGTGTTTCCATGTAGGTGTTCTTGGGAGTTAGGGTTGTTTAATCATCAACTCTAATATTTATAATAGAGAATATAATAGAATCTTGCTCAAAATGCAAAGACCTAGTCCATCTAGTGGCCTCATGTAGAATAGAGAAAAAGGAGAAACAATCAGAGTAGTCCTCTCTAGAAGATGAAATTATTAAACTGACAAAAGGTAAATAATGGGAAATTCAATAGATTTATTTGGACTGGGTAGTAAAAAAGACTCCACTTAGAAATAATTTTCCCTCTTATGGAAACACTGGTTACAATTGGGGAAGAGAAAAAAGGGGTTTCATTGATGACATATTTGATAGTGATAGGAATGATTCAAATAATGGCATTGGGAAAGAAAATGATGTAACATTTGGGGGAGATATTGGAATAAGTATGTCTCTGTTTGCTAATCAACTCTGTAGTTGGGATAAGGTTAGCATGGGGGATTTTTAGGAAGATGGTAAATATTTCAATGGGGAAATGGATGAAAAGGAAGCTTTGGGTGTGGGTGACAGTTAACAGGTCTCTGTGTGGAAGGGGTTAGAGATAGAGATGCCTATCCATTGTGAAGAAGAAAATTATGGTCAGACAACCTCAGAGATGGAGTTCAATATAATTGAATTAGGCATTTTTGGGAAGGCAAATGATCTAGCAAGGAAGGACTAGAATTTATGGATACAGTGCTCCCAAGGGAACTAACAATCTTTAGAAAGTGGGGTACCTGTTATTAAGGACTTGCAAATCTCTCCTATTAGGAACTCAGAAAGCTCCTTTAAGGAAGTCAAAGATAGTAATGGGAATTCTTCAAATTATGAATCAAAGGATGAAACCCAAGAATTTTTGGAAGGGGAGGATGACTTGGGTATCCACTCTAGTCTTGGGATTATGGAGAAGAGGTCATTGGAACAATATTCCTCTCTTCAAATCAAAGGAAAGGTGGGGAAAAGGAAGAAGAGAGGTCCAAAGTCAGTTCAGGAGAAACTGGAGATGGATGTGAATATTGCTGGCCAAAGAAAATTAAGATTAAAAAAGGCTATGCCTTTTCCCAGAGGCAATGATGAGCCTTTCATGGAATGTTAGGGGCTATAATGCCCCTGATAAGAACTGCTTGATCAAATGTTTCCTTGATCAAGTGAGACTAGATATAGTTCTTTTAGAAGAAACAAAAATTAAATTAGAGGATTTTGATAGGTTTACAAAATGTTTTTTGCATTGGATTTGTAAGTTAGTGGAGGCTCTAAGAACATCTGGGGGGCTTGATGTCCTTTGGAGTGATTTTTTGGTTGACATAGATTTGGTTCAGCACACCAATAATTCCAATAACTGGCAACTTTTGAAGGTAAACTCTAAATAATTACATGCTAGCTTCTTTCTTTTAAATGTTTATGGTCCTAATAGCCTAGTTCAAAAGAAATTGGTGTGGAAAGAATTATTTTCCATCCTCTCTCAAGATGATTAGAATATTTTTCTCTTAGGGAGAGATTTCAATGCTCTTTTATGCCCTTTTGACAAATTGGGGGGTGTTGGATGAAATGGACAAAGTCATAGAGACTTTAGCATCTTTGTCCTGGATAATGGTTTGATTGAATTACCTTTTAGAATGAGATATTTCACTTGGACAAATTAGAGGAGTGGAGTTTTTTCTTGCACAAGAATGGACTACATCTCATTGGACATGTGTTGTTGAGATCCTACCAATTACAGGGTCTAATCATTATCCAATTTGTATTAGAATTCAAGAAGATTTAGCTCCTTACAGGTGCCCCTTTAAATTTGAGGCTATATGGTTGAGGGATGAAAATTACTCTCTGGTGGAGAGTTGGTGGAAAAATGCACCCAACTTTTCAGGTTATAAAGCCTTCATCTTCTTTAAAAATTTGCAATTCTTAAAAGAGAAAATTAAACAATGGAAAAGAGAGAGCTTCAAAAAAACTAGTGAAAAGTTAAGGCTCAAGGATGAACTGAAAGCTCTGCATGAAAAAATCATTTCTCGGGGTATGGATGAAGATGCTTATGTGAAGGAAAATACATTAAAAAAATAGTATTTTGAGATTTTGGAAAGGGAGGAAACTTTTTGGAGGCAAAAATCCTGAGAGACTTGGCTCAAGGAAGGGGACAAGAACAAGAACAATAAAGTTTTCCACAACTTGGTGTAAGTCCAGAGAACACATAACAAGATCTTCTCTATAAAAAATGAACAGGGTGACATGCTTTTGGAGGCTGATGCTATCAACAAAGAAGCGGTGAGGTACTTCTCAAACATTTTTAATGGGGCTGATTATAATAGAGGCAGTTCTCAGAATGTCCTCAATGTTATTCCTTCTTGTGAAACTGAATATTACAATAAGATGCTTTTGAATTCAGTCTCTTTGGAGGATGTAAAAAAATAAATTTTTGGATTGGGAGCTAATGAAGCTCCGAGACCGAATGGATTCCCAACCCTCTTCTGTCATAGATTCTGGGATATCCTGGATGGTGATGTTTTGAAGGTTGTTGAAGAGTCTAGAAGGGAATTTTTTATTCTAAAAGACTTCAATAACACTTTTGTTGCTTTGATTCCAAAGAAATCTACCATCTTGTCTTTTGATGACTTCAGGTCAATCTCCTTGTGTAACACTATTTACAAGGTGATTACCAAAGTCATCACTAATAGGCTGAAAGTTGTTTTAGACTTGGTGATATACAATGAACAAAGTGGGTTTGCACCTAGTCAGTCCATAAATGAAGGTGTTATTATTTCATGTGAGGTCATTCATTCTATTTCATTATATTTATGTTGAAAAAACTGAAAGAATGATGATCAAGGTGGACATTAAAAAAGCTTACAATAAGGTGAACTAGGGTTTCCTCCTAGAGGTTTTGATGAGATTTGGTTTTGATGCTAATTGGACATCTTGGATTAAAAGTTGCATTGCATCATCTCACCGAGATTCTCATTCCTTATCAATGGAAGCCCTCTGGGCTTTTTTGAGTCTACCAAGGGAATTAGACAAGGGGATCCTCTCTCCCCTTTCCTATTTATCATAATGGAAGAAGTGTTGGGTAGACTCATTTCTAAGAGGTGTAGGGAGGGACATTGGAGGGGTTTTCGAATCATAGATGGGGTGGATGTAGATGACACATTTTTAGCTAGCTAGGCATCGACTAGGGAATCCATGGTGATTAAGAAGGCAATAGATGATTATGAAATGGCTTCGGGACAATGAATAAACTGGCACAAATATGAGATTTTGTTTTTAATATTTCCCCCTCCAAGCAAAGATAGATCTGTAGAATCCTTGGTATGAGAATGGGTGGCCTCCCAAGTAAATATCTAGGCATCTCACCTTTTGGAGGAGAAAACAAAGCTGAGTTTTGGAAGGGTCTAGTGGACAATTGCTTGAGTAAAATGGGCAGATGGAAGAGTAGGTGGTTAACTTTAATTGGAGAATTTTTTTATTAAGGTCAGTTATATTTGTTATTATGATTTTCTCCATGATGTGTCTAAAGATTCCTAGTAAGGTTGTCAAGACTATTGCTCATCATATGAGGAATTGTTTTTGGAATGGGGCCTCTAAGTAAGATAAAATTCTTGTCCTTGGCTGGGAGAATATATGCAAATCAAAAGGTAAAGGTGGAGTGGGGCTTAGAAATAGGCACAAGATGAATGAAGCTCTTGGTGCTAAGCTTGTGTGAAATCTTTATTCTAACCCGGATTAGCTATGGGTGAGAGTGATGAAGGTTAATTTTTTGGATTCTATGGAAAAGCGTAGAATTTTCACCATTAGAAACCCTCCGAAAGGTTCTTCTATATGGAAATTTATTGTCAATTGCAGAAAAGTCATTATAGACCAGGTCTCTTGGCAGATTGGGAATGGTGGAATTTCTTCTAGGCATTTGCAGGGACATATTTCTCAGATTGTTAGTGAATTGAGGAAGTTTGACAATTTTGTAGTAAGGCATATAAGGTGAGAAGGGAATTCAGACACTGATAGACTTTCAAAATGGGGACGGGGAATAAGATATAAGAATAGAGGATTCATTTCATTTTGCAAACCTGGATTCCAGATTGACTTCATTGTAAGATTAAGAATGGTTTGAATAGAAAGACTTTTCATTATGTGGGGTTTATTTTGGTTCATGTAATAATCAAAATTTCCTTTCTATGCCATGTTACTAATTGAATTTCTTTAAATTTATCTGTCTTATAGTTATCTCATCTTGAGGGAATGCTTTTTACTACATATCCACTTCCAAAATATTTTGTAATGATGAATTAAATTTATTAAAACCGAGATTGCATGTATCTTTGGCACTGGATTCCAAACGTTCACACATGGGAAATAATTATTGTGGATGGTGGCATTGGTTTCGTAGAGGATGAAAAGACTAATGGTAGGCTTTTAGATGGAATTAATTTTGGCTCGACTCCACTATTTATTGTGATGTTATTTGCTTGTTAGTCCAGCCTATCTATAGGCTGAGACTTATGTTTTCAATTGATTTATTACTATTACTTTGCCTAAAAAATAGTGCCTGTGCAAAATATTAAACATGGTTTCCAATGTTTGAAGTGTCTTGTTTTTTATTTTGAATTTTTTGAAAAGTATTTCTTTTTTCTTATTTGCTGCTCCTATTTTTCCTAGGGGTATAATTATTTTTTCATTCTAAAAATTAGAAAAAATTGTCTAATCAATTAAAAAGTAGGAGAAAGGAATATTTATTTACTAGTACAAGTACTGATAATGTTACTATTCTTTAATATTAATTATACTTTTTATAAATGATTCCTTTACATTTAGATTAATATTTATTTATTGGTACAAGTACTAATAATGTTACTATTCTTTAATATTTATTATACTTTTTATACATGATTCATTTACATTTAATCTAATAAACCAATTTTATCTAAATATTTATTATCTTATTAAACAAATTATATATTAAACAATATTTTATTATTAATTTTATCAATTTTTAATTATTATTTTTATTGATACACATTATTGTTATTCTATTTTTATTTTTATTTTTATTTTTATTTAAATTTAAAATTATTCTAATTATTTATGTTATCACAATCATAAATAAAAGCTATTATAAATAATTTAATTTATAATTATTTTTCTTCTTTTTAAGTTTGAATTATTTATCTTGCACCCACTTGTCTTTATCGCCTTTATTATCTATCACTTATTTAAGTATTTAAAAATAATTTAATAAGCTAATGATATACTTAGATTATATTATTTATTATTAATATTATATCTTAAATTATTGTTATTTTTAACATTTACATTTTTATATTTTGACTATTTTTTTCTAGATTTTTAATCTAATATAGATCTAAAAATTACTATGACAAACAAAAGTCATTAATAGTTCAATTTACAATTATTTTGTTCCATTAAAATTTGAATTATTGTAAAATATTTATATTTTTTACTCCTTATATATATATATATATATATATAATCCCTCTTAAATACCTCTCATATATCACTTCATACATCTTTATCTTTCTATCTTTCCCTCTTTCTACCTCTTTGTCTCAGTCTCTCTCTCTTGTTCTTCCTTTCAATGTTTCACTCTATATTTTATCTCTATCCCCCCCCCCCCTCCATATCTCTATGTTTATTATTCTCTCTGAAAGAATGTATGCATATTTTTGGGTATGATGTATCAGATCTAGCAATGAAAGTTTCTTTCCCTCTAAAATATGACATGGATGGTGGAGCTCTTTTCACATGGACTAATACACCCAGGTCTCTTCCTAAAAATGTTTTACCATGTGTCAAGGAAAATTTTGCCTATGCAAAGGTGTGTTCTTCTTCCTCTTTGTATACAATGCCCATCTTTATCTCTTTCTCTAGAAATTGAGTGCTAAGTGAATTCATAGGCTTCGACCATTTCAGGAATTTGTTCATCAAGAGCTAAATATCAAGGACAACATGAAATTTGTTCATCTTGAGTTAATGATTCTAATTTTGACAATTGTGCACATGCCAAAAGAAAGAAAACTTCATTGAATGGCTAGGCCTTAATTATTCTAAATAAATAGAAATCAGGCATGTAACCATGAATTTGATTTTTGAAAAAATATAATATGTGACGTTGGATCCTTAACTCATGAATTGAGTATTAATATATTATTTCAATAGATACTTTCAACCTCAAAGACAATAGAGTAATAGGATTAAGTAAATCAAATTATAATAAGTTATTTGCATTGTAAACAATAAGTATCAAAGATTTATATTGAAAGATTTAGTAATTAGTGGAAAGTAACATTTTAACCTCTATTTCAAACTAGCCACATAATTTAACAACATTTTGTGTGATTACACAAGCTATTTTATTGTAGGTGTTAAGTTGTAAATATGCCTCTTGTTAAGTAACTCTATCTTACAACTGGTCAATTTGTCTTTTAATTTTTTTCTTAATCATGATTTTCTTTCCTATTAGGATGGACTCCTCCTATAACACAAATTTTATTTTATATATTTTGATTGAAGAGAAATGGGGTGAATTGGCATAGTTATCAAGTTTAGTGCAGTGGAGGCAACCTTCACCGTTCAGACAAGCAAGTAGCAAAAGGGGTTTTTTGGCCATGTCAAAAAACATCGACTGAAGTTGCTCCTAAAGATTAATAGTGAGAACATGGTGAAAAAAGTTTTGAAGGTGCTTAGTAATCTTTCTTCCCTATTCAAAGAAGACCTTTTAGGGGGCTTGGAATCGATTCTTGAATGGGTTGTTCCAGGCAAGGTCTTTGACATTTTCAAGTGATTTAAGATTTGGAGGATGCAAACCTATTATTCTTTGGCCTAAGGGTTTCAAGGAGGCCTATAAGAACAAGATTTTTGAAGCCTAATTGGATATGATAGCGCCAATTCACAATCATGATGCTGAGAGAGAAAATGGTTTTCTAGAAATCTCAACCGAGGTTCCACGACGAAGAAGGTTGAGGCAGGTTTTCTAGGTAAGGCTTTGTAGTGTTTGTGGTGATTGTGATGTTTTCAAAGGGTTTTCATGCAACATTTGTTCTTTTGTGGTGATTGTGAATGACTATCATGCTACATTAAAAACTGGTGTGAGAATTAACATATATATAATGTACCTTTTGTTTAGTTTTAAATATCCAGTAAAAGACATTAATTGTTTCTATTTTTTTTTCAAATGATGAAAGGATACTTGGATGGGTGACATCATATGGACCCCCTTTTTTGTGGGAAATGTAATATTTGTATATGTAATGGGGGGTTGTAGATTGACTTATGAAGATGTAGTAGGATTTTGGAGCTTACATAGTTGATGATCTGGGGTGTCCTTAAACTTTTATGGTTGTACTCTCTATACTTTAAATTAATAAAATATATATCTCATTGACTAAAAAAAAAGAAAATGATGTAACATCATTTAATCAATTGAAGAAAAGTTAGTATTGTTATTTTTCTAGGGAAACCTAACAAATGATTTTCTAGAGATAGAAGGAGAGAAAAGAGCTACAACACTCAAATTATACTTACAATCAACTCTTTAAAAGATTAAAAGTATATATGTAGAATTTGCAATGAATAGGAAGATCATGAAATAAGAAATTGTGATTCCCTCTTATTCAAACTATGAGATTCAAATGAACATGAACCATGGAGCAACCACTACTATGAAGACAATAATCCCATATATAAAGGTGTGGAAAGGGATAAATGACTAGCTAGGAGAGAATTATACGACCATGGCTATAATAGTCCAACATGGAAGAATTAGTTCACAACACTTATAAAACATAGTATACACCATTAGAGATCATAAATGGATATCCATATACAAGTTATCCATAGAGCTATAATAAGGATATTATAACAACTACATACAAGTGCATGATTTTGGAAGAAATCATGGATAAAGAAGAATGGAAGATGACGCCCTTATAGATCTTTACAGATAGATCACAATGCAAATGAATGTGAATAGGAGAAAAAGAAGAATTGTGGATTTTGTAACAACCCAAGTCATGACCTATTCACTTGTATAGGAGCTCAATAATATTTCAAGGCTGCATCACTATGGAAAAGGGTGAGGATCTCGTAGAACCTAATGCATCCAATAGATACAAGATTATAATGAGACTACCTAAACCAAATGCTCGAGGAGATAGCAATTATATAAAATTTGAGATAGATACATAATGTATAAAGGGAAATTATCATGTACAAAAAATATAATTAGAAAAAGGTATTTAGAGAGGAAGAAGGAACTAAAAAGAAATTCTCTTAAGAAACATGACAAGAAAAATAAATTTATAGCCATAACTAGAGGAATACGTGACATTGTAAAAAGAAATCATAAGAAATGATTTACTTTCTTAAAAATTGAAATATGGAAAGATAGCCAAGTGTAGGAGAAAATTGATCACAAAGGAAAAAAAAATCAAGATTTCTATTAGACTAATTTTTAAAAAAAAATTCCCAACCATCAAAAGAATTGGCATTGTAAAAGAGAAAAGTCCCCTTCAAAAAATTAATAATTTTCAAAACACTAGAACAAGACTAGAAACACCAAATTAAAAAAACAAATAAGAAGTATAAAACTAAACTAAAAGGAGATGGAAAATAAAGATGATTTTGATGAAACTACAAGTAGAGAAAAAATATTTCAAAAAAGTATTTATTAATGTAGGACTGGATGTTAGCATTTTTCCTAAAATATTTTTGGAGGTCTTTGAATATCAATGTTATATGACATGCCTTAGTACTAGAATCAACAAGAATTTCTTGCAGCTAGAGTTGTTACCTAGTGGGGAAAATAGGAGAAATTGTCAATTAGTTAGCATAAGTTGTTGTTGAAGCCACTTATGGAGTGAATCAAACTATCTCCAATGTACCTCAAAAAATGTTGTTGGGCCACTATGTTGCTTTTTTGAGAAGGGATGGAAGTTAGGGCTTCTCAAGGCTACATATTGTACTATGTTCAAAAAATGTTTCAATATGGAGCTAGTGGATTAGAGTTTAACCTAAAATTTTGATAAGCAAAATAGAAGCTTTAATGTTTATTTCAATGCTTGCAACAACCAAAGTCGGCCTTTTAATCCATTTAGTATACTTGGTTGGATCAATATTGGCACAATGTCAACCTATTCCATTAGACAAAGTCATTAGGTTTTGTGTCATGGCTTACAAAGAGCTCAAAATTTATTTTGTAGATGTTTTACATAGGCTTCTTCTGCCATTAAAAAAATGCTCATAGGCTACCCACAAATCTTCCAAAAGACAAACTACCACTACGATTTGGTTCAAAGTGCCTTCTACAAATCAAAATCATGAATATCTTAATTCTTTTGGTAAAAAATCATCCATTTACAACAAATTATGGAATCTTATTCACACAAATGATCATACTAATAATACAAACTATGTCACTTCCAAGTAAACTAGTGTACTTTCAAGATGTATGACAAGATGGAAACTATTTTTATAAATTGATTTGCATGCAACCTTGAATCTCAAAATTGAGACTATCTAACAAAAATTAAAATGAATTGAAACTGTCAGAGGAATGATCAAAATCAAGAAAATCCACCCTCTATTGAAAATGATAGAATCCTCGTAGACCACCCATGACGGATGATGAAATTCTATATAGAAGATGAATCGTGATAAACAACAACCATGATAATCACAAGGAAACCCACTAGCCTTGAAATCACCTAATAGTTCAATAAGAAATTTTCTAAATTAGTCCTAATAAGTTTGAAAACTAGGAATCTCATACTCATTTGAAATGTCAAAAGACAGTCAGAGGAATGGTCAAATGAAGAACCAACCCTTAATATAATAATGATTACAACCTACTTAGAGCACCCATGGAAACATTAATCCCATACCAAATGTGGATAGTGATAAATGATGATAATGACAATTAAAATGCGGCCAGATAACTTTGAGAACACATGACACATTGGGAATGACAAAATTCATCCTATACAAGAAATGAATAGGGATAAATGATGGTAATGATATGAGAAGAGAAATTTCTAGGTTTAAGGGTACATGATACATTAGGAAGCTATTTTCTAAATTGGTTTCATTACATATTACATCTCAGACTTGGCACCATCAAAATTAGCAAGAGGAATCAAAAGTATGAAGAAATCTGACCTCTATAAAAAATGTAAATCATAATGATGGTTACAATCCATTAAGCCTATAAATTCACCCTATCAAGAACATTCTAAGTAAGAATGATTGATGCCATCAAGACCACCTATGCCAAATAACAAAATTTGGCTTATGTAGGAAACAATAATTATAAATTAAAGAAATGATGATTACCCCACATCAAGGAGAGGATCATTTCATTTTATTTATCACTATATCTACTCTCAAAGAGGCTAGAGATAAAGAGTCTAGAGATTAAGTTTTCTCAAAGATTCTAGAGATAAAGAGGCTAGAGATTAAGTTTTCTAAGTGTTTGAAGCATTTATGGATGGAGCTAGTTAAAAAAGAAAAAACTTATCCACACCATGATAGAGAGATACTTATCATCCATTGAAAAATAGATTAATGTAACAATTACTATCCAATTAAAATCCACAAATACACATACAATGAATAATGAATTTAAGACATGGTCTCTCTACAATTTATTGCTCCATTCAAATCAAACTTAAATTGTGTTTACCTCTAAAACTTACTCCTCAACAATTTCAAATTATCATCATATAAAATACCTTGCATTGCTTTTCCAAATAAATATACCCTAAATAGATTATCTTTGTCATCCCCAAAAAACTAAAGTCTCGGGAGATAATGCCATAAAACCATCCAAATAAAAAATCTAGGGCAAAGTAATTCAACCCCTTTCTCAAAATAAACATGTAAAAGCAGAAAACTTAACAGGACATTGATTTTTTATATTTGTGGAATTTGACCCCCTTGTAGTTTTCAGTCATCTCAAGATGACCTCAATGAGTGGTAGAAGTAGGAGCGTTAAAAACATTCATCACTTTGGGCCATTTTCCCTCTAGCCTCTTTGCTTGCTGACATGGATTTTCAAACATGTAAGTATTTTATAGTTTTGTCTCATAATTCATACCAATATGGGATTAACTAATTTGAATAAAAATTGTATTCCAATTTTGAATGTCATTCATTTTCATTGTTGTTTCTTATTTATAATGACAATTCTTAGAGATTTAAGTTGTAATAAGAGTACTCACTAACATAAGCATTTGGTGTTGGGATATGAAGCCCAACAGTCACATGACCATTTGGTTTCTCCCACCTCTTCCTATCTAGAGAGATCTATCTATAAATCATTGTGGTGTAGCCATATGTTGTAATGTCTATAATGAGAAACATTGTACTAGATTGTACTATAGACTAATTAATATAATCAATTCCCTACTTCAAGTGTGGATGTAGGCATATTGTCGAACCACAATAAATATTGTGCCAATCTTGTCTATCTTCTTTGCTATGTTTAATTCTTCTTTCTCTGCATCTTTAATATTTACAATTGGTATCAGAGCCTAGTGAGGCTAAATCAGAGATGGAAGAAGATGTTGTAGTTGATTCAGTCATCGAAGAGTCTCTTGGCCATTTAGATTTGTTACAAGATAATCTTGTACAAATGAAGGATGAATGAAATGCCATGTACATTGGTGGGATGACTGGAAAGATGAGGATAATTTGGCTACTTGTGTTGATAAGAAATTAGAGAGGCCTGAAAGAGGCAAGTCTGAAAAGAAGAAAATGTTTTCATCACTGTCCCCTCATCTTGGGGGGTGTTTTAATTGTGGAGAATCCAGTCATTGGACTAGAGACTGCAAATCTAAGTATTTGAAAAATAAATGTTACCATTGTAGAGAGCGAGGCCATATTAAAAGGAATTGTCCTAAATTATACAGTCAAGCGAATAAGGCTGATGTTGAACAGATTGAAGAAATGGAAATTGATGTCATCTCGGTGGTGAAGGTCAAGCACGATGATGCCTTGATTGGGGTTGGCATTAATTGTCCATGTGCAGAGTTTGGAACTCCACTTGTTTCCCTATTATTTGGGGCAGCTAAAATGATTTCTTTAACTATTGAGTTAAAGAGGAATTTATATTTGTTCAATGAAGAGAGGGATAGTTCATTGAGGAATAAGAAGAGGAGGTTTGAAAGGCTAGAGTATGATGGAAAGGTGCTTCCTTCCATTGGCAGTGAGCTGCTCACGGAGGTAGTGAAGGTGGAGGTTGAAGAGAGAGGCCTATATATCAACCAAGAAGAAGGTCAGGAAGTTTGGCGTCTCTCTCCCACATAGCCTGCGATCAATACAACTCCATGCCAAATGAATTCCACCCCGATAAATATTGATCATACTTGTACAAAATTCATCAACAATGTCATCAAGACATGAGTTATAAAAATAGCCAAAAGATCAAAAGATAGTACTTGATTAAATATAATACAAAGCATCAAAGAAAATTAAGATAATCATCATACTTCATAAATTTATAAATTAATAGCCTAACTTTAGATGCATTATACCTCAACCATCTTCTGGAGCATTGTCATTAGCTCAAAAATTATGACTGGGATGATAACCATGGATATGACATATGATCCAATATATTTTTACATCATTCTCCAGTGGATATATCCTGATCCTAAGAAAAACTCATTCAACATATTAGTCTCTCAACATGAAATCAATCAAATTATACTAATGTACATTTAATAGTGGCTGATTTTGGTTTTACATCTCCAGTGGATATATCCTGATCCTAAGAAAAACTCATTCAAACATATTAGTCTCTAAACATGAAATCAAATAAATTATACTAATGCACATTTAATAGTGGCTGATTTTGGTCATGAAATTCTTGCAATTGTAAAGTATATAACATGAAAAACACATGTACAAACCTACCTCTTTCTCCCATCTTCCTTTTTCTTAGCCACCTTTAGGATGAACTCCTTCCAAGCCCTCGTATCCTATGAGACTATATCAAGTGAAGCAACATTTGAAACAATTACTGAACTCCATATATAATAGCTACATAATCAAAACTTAGTTGAAAAATATATTTAATAACTCCACAGTGGGGAAAATTTAAAGCACAGAAAAATATTTGGAAAGTATATCATGAATATAAAACTAATTTTGAGAAATTTAATTAGTAGGTATTCCAAAAGTTATTTATTGTGTATCATCTGAAGCACCACAATTTGCCCATAAAATCAAGCTTTGAGATGAACTCAGTTAATAATTACTAGGCTTTGGAGATTGTTTCTTAGAATAAACAGTTTAACATTAAGGCATAAATTTTTCTGCCTCAGTTCAATCAATGTCCATACATTCATTATTTCTATATGGTGTCATGATGTTTTGACAAAGGAAACTATGCACAACAGAGACCTTTGTAATGGAAATTTTTTTTCTAGAAACTACAGATTGTCGGTGCATTGTGATTGTGATTTCATCTAACAAAATAGATGACAAACACTTTGTAGCTTTTGTCAGGATGGGTTTCCTATATAGTCAAAGTGAAACTCATAGACTAATTATGAAATTTCGTAGAGTCTAAAACATGATAATTAATAGGCAATTAGTTGAATCTACTTGCTTTTCTAGATACTCTAAAGTACTCTACATGGGAAGCCGTGTACCCCCATTTCCAATCTGACAGTGAATTAACTTTAAGGACCTAAAACAAAGAAGGGTGGGGCAAATTAGATTTTTAAACACATGAATTTACAGATCCATGTTGAGTGAGGAACATCAAGGACATGGATAAAGATGATGACCTTAGGGGAATAAACTCATGGTCATACTAAGGACATATTCCACAACCTTAACAAAATTAACTAAAAATGTCAAGCCATGGAAAAAAGAAAAAATTTGGCTATTCTGAAATAATCAAATATGAAATGATCAAAGCCCTATTCTGACACAAAAAAATAAGCTACTATCTTAACAACTAAAAATCCTACTAGAAAGTGAAAACCAAACAAAAAACACAAGGAGACTGTGAAAGCTTCCCAAGGATGCATGCACCTGAGCAAATATGAAATGATCGAAGCCCTATTCTGACCAGTGAGAGAAGTAACATACCTATTGACCAATTTTTGCATGACATTGCCAAAGATGGGAAAGCTAGATGTGAGAGACGCAAAAAAAAAGCCACCGCTTGCCACTCCTCCCCTCTTCTTCCCTCTATGATTTTCTTAAAATGGTTAAATGCATGGTTACAATAGTTTCTACAATAATCATAATAAAGTAATTAATTATGGAAAGTTATAGGAACATTATGTAGCCTAATATCATCCGTCGAACAAGGGATGATGGCACACCCGCGCATGCCCTGATTTCCCTTATGTAACATTGGGTGACTAGCCTTTATGTTCTCAAGCTTCACATTAAGTGAGCTTCATGTGTGTGTGATGATATTATTCACCTTCATGAAATTAAGATCAAGTAGCAACAATTTAAGCTAAATACAAAGGAAATTTACTCTAAAATGCAACTACAATCTATAACATCTCATGGATCTCTAGAAAGAAGTGGTAAGTGAGCTCTCAGCTACAAATCCTCACTAGTGACACCTCTAAAATGAGAAGAATGCTGCTATAATGCTTCTAAATGCTTAATCTAAGAGAGATTCATGCTTAATCTAGCTCCATTTTGATAACAATGCAATGATAAAATGATAAACTCTAAATGCTCAAATGCTTCAATTGCTCTTAGAATGCTCAATTTGCTTATAGTAACAATGCTTTTGCAAATGACTTCCAAGATGGAAATGCTCTCCAAAATGCTTCATAATTATAGTAATTTCCCAAGGGTAGGGGGTAGAGTGAGTTGATCATGGTTATGCTTGGGTAAGGTCAATTGGCTTTGCTTTGTCCATAAATGGGGGGACAAGGAGGGGACAATCATTTAAATGGTTTCAAAAGGCTGGACCATTTCAACAAAAGTGAGTGATTTGTGTCCATTTTGTCTCCAATTTGCTTTGTTGAGGGAAATTATGATTTATTGATTAATTAAAGTAATTAAATTTAGCCATGAAGGGTAAGAGGTTCATTTTGATTTTTTCTTTCAACAACTATGTCATTAATTGAATTTAATCAATTTTGTAGTGTTTTTCCCCTTTTCAAGCTTTATTTAATCATTTAAAAATTTAATTGAATTTTCCTTTGATTTGAATTGCCTTTGTTCCATTTATTGATTTTTCATGCTATTTTGATGATTTGATGCACCTTTTGATTGATTTAAGCCTTTGGCCAATTTTCCATGTCTACAAATGCCCCTCTTTGAGTCGATGTGCGAAGAACATTGATTCAAAGATTCTTTATGTCCTGATTGCGATTCCCGATGTGATTGATTGCTGCCTCTTGATACAAAAAAAAAATTTATGATGCCCCACTGATTTCATGATGTATGATTGCAACTTTGATTTGATACCCTTATTGCCCCCTCAGAAATTAAAACATATTAATTTCTTGATTTCAAAAAATTTGATTTGACATTTGATATAGCCAATATGTTTTAGTTTCTAACTATTGATGATATCCCACGATGTATGATTATGCTCTGGTTTGATTTGATATGTTAAGATAAGTCAATAGCTAATTTCACCTCCAAAATTAGGTAAAAAATACCTTAAATAGGTTAAGAAACCTTCTTTTACCATTCATTTTTACTTTTTACCCTTGGTGATTTTGCTTTGATCCTCTAGCGATTTCGAGATGGTTGTGCCAATTTGGGAGCATAGATTCGAGAGGTGCTGGAGATATGCGAGATCGCTTGATTATGCACCTCTGGTAAGTCATTACGAACCTTGATTTGCATTTATAGAGCATTTATTAAGCATTTATTGCAATTTTATGTTTCATCATTACGTTGCATTTGAGAAATCACGCATAGGAAAGAATTTATTGTCGCCTAGGTTGTTCGACTGTCGCTTCTGCGGTTTTGATTCTCGCCTCCATGTAATTTGTTATCGCTTATGAAACATTTGAGTCTCGCCTAACAGGATAAAAACTATTGCATCAAACTAGGTCAAAATACCCATTTTCGAATAGGTTATCGCCTACACAAAACCTTATGATTTAACTCTCACCTAGGGCACGATTATCTATCATGTTGCCCAATTAACTGTCACGTAGTGAAAAATCTATCTCCTGGCAGAATAATAACATCACCTAGGGAAATAAAAAGTCATGCCTAAGATAAAATGTCACCTGGTATGATAAAAATCACGTCTGATGTCTTTTTTGCAAAATTTTTGTACTTTTCACACATGTGTTGATCGTATCTGATGAAAAATTTGATAACCCCCTGATGAGAAAGTTAGATAATTAGTGTAGGTCCATGATTGTCAACAAAAAAATTGGTTTAGATATTAGGATAGTAGTACTTTAAAATATGATTTGTCAATCAGATTTGAAGATTAACTGATAGGATAAATCAATCAGTGTGAAAACTGATATGATTTGATATTGTCACTTCGTTCTCAGGATACAGAGAAATGAACGATGGTACTTGGTGTGATTATTTGATACTTTTGATTGACTTGAGATAATTCCTTGGTACAATGTACTGATATTATTCCTTTACCTTGCCAATAGGATCACTATCCTACTTTATACGTCCGTTCAATTGCATCATGAGTTATTGACTTAGGTTAGAGACTCACAACAGCTGAGTTCTGAGTCATTGAGAGATGTGGTTTGAGTTTCCTCCTTGATCTCCCACGGTTCCAGCTAAACCATGGATTATTGACTGCAGTGGTGGAGCGATGGCACTCCGACCACAACACATTCCACTTGCCATACAAAGAGATGACGATCATGCCAGAGGACGTGTATCGATTATTGTGGATTCCTTGCAGGGGCGAGTTGGTCTACTATGATTCTGCATATGATTCCTCTATCTGTTGATGAGTATTCAGGGACAACACTATTGGAGATGGGGATACTATTACATGGCCTCAGTTTGCCTCTTTTCCCACATTACCGACAATTTTGGGTGCATTGATTGGTGGTCTACTTCTTCCCGACCGGCGAGGTCACAGTTTTTCAGTCGGTTGGGGCTGGATTATAGAGGATTTACTTGCTCATCCTTGACAGTTTGATTGGGGTTCCTGCATCTTGGCACAATTGTATCATGATTTACATGAGGTAGTCTATCAAGGTAGTGCATCATTGTCAGTGGGTGTTATTGTTCTGCAGTTGTGGATATGGGAGCATCTTCCCATTACTAGGCCTATTTCTGATAGGGTTTGACCTCAGGGATATCCTTATGCTTTCTTATATACAGGCATGGTCATACAGCATCATATGGGTCATTTGGATTACTGGCAACGTCAGATTGATGATCTGGATCAGGTTACATGGCGTCCTTTCCTCAGTTGTGATCATTGGAGAGAGGATGGTGATGAGTTACCATATATGTTTGTCCCTCGCTGGATGATTGGGCACACTCCTACCACTATTGAGTGATTCTGCTTTGGCAGAGTTTTGAGACAGTATGGGCAGATTCAGGATATGCCTCAGGGCAATGCATTATATGCTCAGGTATAGGCAAAGATCTCTCTATGGGGTCCATGTATTGATTACCAGTTTGCATTAGATCAGATTGTAGGTATGACTATTTGTAGATGGGAGATACTTCCTAGTATGGCTGATGTTGGGATGTCACATGAGTATGAAGATTGGTGGGCTCACAAAAGGTTTCCTCAGTTTATTGATCCAGCTGAGCCTATTCCCAGATGTCGTGATGGTGAGAGGGGTGGTAGACATCATAGAGGACAAGGACATAGACATCCTCGGGTTGTTGCAAGGGGAGGTTAGGTGAGATGAGATTAGGGTCATGATAGATAGGTTAGATCACAGGATGATGCAGCTGATAGACAGCCTAGAGCGGATAGGCAAGATAGAGTGCATAGACATTAGAGAGCTCAGAGGCATGCACAGATTGATGCAGCTAGGTAGATTCTTGGGAGATTAGATCCCTTGGTACAGTTACAGAGAGTGGCCTTAGCTCAGCATGATGATGATGCGGCTCATCAGGATCAGGCACAATAGGATGTTGCACAGCAGGATGATGGGGCTCCATAGATGCCTCTGCCAGATCCACAGCCACAGGGTGCATAGGGTGATCGCATAGATGGAGTAGAGCGAGGTTTATAGTCTATGAGGATAGAGATATCCACTATTGTGGGTCGATTGGACCAGGTTGCCTCTTTATTACAGTAGCTTGTATCAGTCATGGTTGTTCAAAGGTAGGATGGAGCAGGTACATCACAGGCTCGTCCCCCATAGGATAGTAGAGGGCCAGGTGGATCTAGTGCTACAGGCTCTTGATTGATATGATGACAGATTTACTCAGTGTTGCCGGTCCACCTTTCATGTTATTCTCATTGATCGGAACATTTGATATATCACCTTGATGATATCTTGACATATTTGATGTATTGGATCCTCCTTTTGATGATGATATATGATGATATACTTCTTGATTCTCTTTGATGAGTTGATTATAAGATTATCTTTTATGCAGCTATATGATGTTTTATTTATGCATTTACTTGGATTCATGCTGTGAATGCAATATCTTACTTTATGATATATATAGATGTATGCAAAGATGTATGAATTTGGTGATGCTCTTCTGTTGTTCATGTATGGATGTAAAATATTTAATGGAAATGCACATGTATGTTCCTATGTTTTTTATTTTTCAATGTATGCCAGTCTAGCCTTAACTATATGAGTGCACATGATATGTGGATGATTTCTCATTGTAATATGTGGATAATGAATAATGGTCAATGTATGTATGCAAAAGATAATCTCATTTTCTTTATAGTGTTTTATCAAGAATAAACATTGTTATTGAACCCCCTTTGCTTAAATGTTTTAACTAACCAAGATTATTGATGTACCCCCTCGTTCCCTTGGAAAAGTAACCATAAACACATGCATGTGATCAAACAAGACTATGAAATTAATCTAACAAGATAATGCAATTAATCTAATATGCCTTGCAATGCAACCTAAGTGTCACCAAATTTTAGCAAATAAATGCCTTGAGGATAAATTTTCATCATTGAGCATTTTGGGACCAGAAAGTCAATACAATCACCACTGCCCACTGACATGATGATATGAATACCACTTTTTATCATATTTTGGTAACCTCTTTGTTGAACCAAGTACAACCCTCACTAGTTGGATGACCAAACTATGGGAGTCTAAATACCGGTGTCAATGGATTCAATGTTGCAAGTGGATTTTTGGTATTAAGATATAGAAGATCTAAATAGCCAAGGTATCTATTTGCGTAAACAAACAAAGGTCAATCCACCCTCTTATGAGATAGTCCTCGATGGTTCTTTGATGACCATGTCGTTAGAAAAATTCTTATAAGGTGACGAATCTTCCTCCAAACAGTCACTCAAAGGCAATAAAATATCACATCTTTATCATGGCTAATCTAGTCGAACATCATCGAATAACTCCAAAGATATGATAAAAAGTCAAGTTCATCAAGATTTTAACAAAACTTTAAGTGTTTTACCATGTTTCATTACTTGGCAAAGAAAAACAACTTTTGAATGTTGTGCCATGTTTTCTCATTTTCAAAAAAAAGATTTCCAAGTATTCTGATCTTTAAGATGTGTTTGTCAATTTTTAATCCTGAATAATAAAGTCAATGAAGGTCCCGGATCATGTTGTAGAATCAAATACTTAGGCTCAAGAAAATTTTCCATCTCTTCTAAAATTCTGATAAAATCTCTCTCTCTGACGTGACTGATTGTAGCACTTATTGAATCCATTGGATGCCAAATTTACCATCTTCTTCTACCCCCAAGTGATAAATGTGATCGATTGCCAAACTTAGGAGTGATAGACAATGCGACAATGCAACTGACTGGCTTTATTATGACTAAGTACAAATGACGGATGCAATGGTGGTTGTACAAATGAGATGATGGAAATGCAATATGTACAAATGCAACCTAGGAAAGACCAACGTAAAGGAACCAAAGGCGCTTGTTTACCAAGTTTTCACCTTTAGGATGGATCAAGCTTCTTCTTTTTTTTCTTTTTTTCTTTTTGTTTTTGCAAGCTTTTTCTCTCTTTTTTTTTTGCTACCAAGGTGCCTATTTACTAGGTTTTCACCAGGGCACTTTCTTCTTTTTCAACTTTTTTGTATTTTTGTATTTTTGTATTTTTTCTTTTTTTCATATCATCAAAGCGCCTATTTACTAGGTTTTCACCAAGACAACATTTTTGAATGTTTTTCCTTTCTTCATGCTCAATTTTCTCAATGTTTTTATCTTTTTGTGCTTTTCAAATGTTTTTGGTATTTTCAAGATCTCTTTTGAACTATGTACAATAAATAGGATGCTCTCTCATCTAATACTCTTTATACTCTTTCATCTACCTCATGTATAGAACCTTTTAAGATGAATACTATTGATAGGTTCTTGGAGTTCCTCTCCGTCACAATCTGATAACTTATAGGTTCCTGTGCCAAATGAAGATATTATGATAAATGGGCCAAGCCAATTAGCCTCCCATTTTCCTTTCTTCTCCCTCTCAACCTGATTCTTTGGATTCTCTCTCAACATCAAGTCTCCTACCTGAAAAACTCTCGGTTTGATATGTTTATTATAGTTCCTTGAGATTCTATTTTGGTACACTTTCAGGTGTTCATAAGCTTGTGTTTGATGTTCTTCAAGTAACTCCAATTGTTGAAGTCTAGCAACTATGTAGTCTTCATCTGTGATCAATCCTTGTAATGACACTCGTAGAGATAGGATTTCAACCTCTAATGGTAGAATTGCTTCAGCCCCATAGACTAGTGAGAATGGCGTGGCTCCGGTGGGTGTTCTTATGCTGGTTCTATAGGCCCATAATGCTGGATTAATTTGCATATGCCAATCCCTTCCTGATTTGTTGACCGAACTTTTCAAGATCTTCAATATATTCTTATTCGTGGCTTCAGCTTGCCCATTTCCCTGAGGGTAATAAATTGATGATGAATGGTGAGTGATATGAAATGTAGCACATAGTTCATCAACATCCTTATTCTTGAACTATTTTCCATTATCTATTATTATGGCATGAGGAATACCATATCGGCAAATGATATGATTCAAGATAAACATGGAAATTTGTTTTCCTATTGCCGTTATCAAGGGAACTGCTTCAACCCACTTGGTGAAATATTCTGTTGCGGTTATGATATGTTTGTGCCCATTTGAAGAAGGTGGATTTATGACGCTAATTAAATCAAACCCCCATTGATAGAAAGGCCATGGTGTGACAAATGGATGTAATTCTTGTGCCGGTGCATGTACCATGTCGCCATGATATTGGCATTTGTTGCATATCTTCACAAAGTGGCAAGCATCTTTTTCCAATGTCTTCCAAAAATACCCTAAGTGAAGGATTTTCTTAGCTAGATTTAACCCGCTTGAGTGCAACTTGCAAATGCCTTCGTGAACCTCTCGTAAAGCTAATTTAGACTCTTCTTCCTCTAGACACCTAAGTAACATCCCGTTGAGACCCTTACAATACAATGTTTTGAAAAGGATTAAGTAACAGGAGGCTTGGCATATGAAATTGCATTTTTGAGTACGGGTTTGGTCTAATGGTAGCACTTGGTCTTTAAGGTATGTATATATAGGTCCATACCAAGGGGAGTCATGTCCATGTAAGAGGGCAACAATTTGGGTTTCGGGAAGGTCAAATGCCAGTTTCACCAACTCTTCCACCAAGAACTCATACTTCTCATTTTGATCTGGGTTTTTAACAAAGAGGCCGAGGTAGCCATGGTGTCAACTACTCTATTTTTCTCTCTAGGAATCTTTTCAAAGGTGATCAATGTAAAGTATTTCTTCCATCCATCAATCATAGTCTTATAAGGCATCAACTTTTCATCTTTAGTGTTATATTCATTGTTGACTTGATTAATGATGAGTTGAGAATATCCATAAATTTGTAGCTCTTTAATATTCCACTCTAAGGCCATTTTGATGCCTATGACTAGTGCTTCATATTCCGCTATGTTATTTGTGCATGGAAACATAAGCTTGTAGGATTTGGGAATGGTGTAACCTTGAGGAGTTACCAATAATATGTCGGCCTCGGAACCTCCTTGAGTATAGGATCCATCAAAGTATAACTTCCACGTTTTTGCCTCTATGTTGATAATGGCAGAATCTAGAAATTCCACTTGAATAGTTTGTGTAGAAGTCATGGGATTTTCAGCTAAGTGATCTGCTATCACTTGTCCTTTGATTGCCTTTCTATCAACATATTCAATGTCGAATTCACTCAATATCATCACCCATTTAGCTATTCTACCTGTTAAGGTTATTTTACTTAACAAATACTTGAGAGGGTCTATCTTGGCAATCAACTTGACCTTATGCATCAACATATAATGTGTCAACTTTTGAGATGCAAACACCACTTCTAGACAAGCTCTTTCCATAAATGTGTAATTAAGCTCATATTTTATCAATGTTCTACTCAACTAGTAGATAGCTCTTTCCTTTCCTTGTTCATCCTCTTGCACCAAAAGTACTCCTAGGGATCTTTCCATAGCAGATATGTAGAGAAGTAATGCTTTGCCCTTGATTGGTGGCATGAGAATGGGTAGATTTATCAAATAGGTCTTCAACAATGTAAAAGCTTGATCACATTCAGCATCCCATATAAATATAGTATCTTTATGTAGCAACCTGGTGAAAGAATGACATTTTTGGGCCAATTGAGAGATAAACCTTCTTATGGATTGGATTTTGCCTTGCAAGGATCTCATTTGGCTGATGTTCTTAGGTATCTCCATGTCCATTATAGCTTGTACTTTCTCAGGGTCCACTTCAATCCCTTTGGCAGAAACTATATAACCTAGTAACTTGTCGGATTGGACTCCGAAGGCACATTTCTTTGGGTTTAATCTGACCTTGAATTGCTCCAACCTAACAAATATCTTTTTCAAAATGTGGAGGTGTTCTTCTCTTTTGTGGGATTTTGCCAATATATCATCCACATAGTCTTCTAAAAATGTGTGCATCATGTCATGGAAGATAGTTGTCATGGCCCTTTGATATGTGGCTCCGACATTTTTAAGACTGAAGGGCATGACATTCCAACAAAAAGTGCCCCAAGGGAAAGTAAATGCTATCTTTTCTTGGTCTTCGAGTGTAATTTTGATCTGATTATACCCGCTAAAACCATCCATTAATGAGTACATTGAGTGTCCTTTCATCAAATCCACTATGGCATCTATGCTCGGAAGTGGGAAATCATCTTTAGGGAAAGCAAGATTTAGATCTCTAAAATCCATACACGCACGAATGGATTTACATGCTTTGTGACTGGTACAATGTTGGAGATCCATTCAGCATATGCTATTGCTCTTATGAATCCTACTTTCAACAATTTTTCCAATTCTGCCTTGACCAAAAGAGCTATGTGGGGGTGCATTTTTCTCAACTTTTGCTTAACGGGCTTAACCCATGGTCTAACATTTGGATGATGCATTATAAAGTTAGGATCTAATCCTGGCATGTCAGCATATGACCATGCAAAGTTTACTTGTTGTTCTTGGAAGAATTTGACGAAGTCTTCTCTTTCTAGAGGTGTAAGTGATGCTGCCAAGTGTATGAACCTTGGATCCACTTCTGTGCCAATGTTAACTTTTTTAGTTAGCTCTATGAGTATAGGTGACCTTTCCTCTTCATGTTTGGGCAAAGTATCCAATCTCTCTTCCTTTGGTGCCACAGTTGGGTTTTCACCAAAAGAAACATCTTTTATTTTTATTTTTTTTGGTTCTAATGGTGCCACAGTTGGGTTTTCACCAATAGAACTTTTCATTTTTTTAATTATTTTTTTCATTTTTTTCTTTTGACTAAGAGATTGGACCCCTGCTACTGTCATTATGTCCGTATTGAATTCATTGGTGAAAGAGGGTTTAACCGCATTAAGGTAGTGATTCATTTCTTGGTCATTGGGAAAGTAAAGTAGGTCATTTGGTTTGGTTTGGCCCCAATCAATAAGGTCTAGATTTATCAAAAGTAAGGGTTCATTAGGTAAAATGTCATCAATAGGCATTATGGACATGACTTCGTTTGAGGTTTCGTACATTGTATCATTTAGATCTATGACATGTGCTTCCTCAAGATGATCCATGGAAGAAGGGTCAAAGTCCCCTTCACTCAAGTCCTCGTCAACCTCTACGGGAAACAACATGGGAAAAGCCACAAGTGGGTTAAAACTAACATTTGAATCTCCCTCCTCTGAAGGCATCCAAAATGTTTCTATCCATGCTCCATTGGTAGGTACTTGCTCTATATTAGGCCTTTGAATATGAGGTTCTTCACTAATTTGAGCTTCTTGCCTTGGGATTTTTGCATAAGTATGTATAGCAATCACTTCCTTATCATGACATGATTCATTTGATAAGGTATCCCATTCATAATCCTGAGAATCATCACTATCTCCTTCAAATTCTAAGGCATTTATTTGAGGATAAAAATCATGCATTGGGCTCAAACTTTCTCCTTTGAATTGAAAACCTACTCCAGATTTTTCGTGACTTGCCCTCCAAATAGGTTCAATAGGTTCTAATAACCCCCTATTTTTTTGGCCTAAGGGTCCTCTTCCCTTGTATCCCATCTTCTGCATTATATCAAAGCCTTTCCCATATTGCTCGGTTTGTATCTTTACATGCTGAATTCTTTCCATGGGAGTGTTGGAGGTATCTTCCTCATCATGGAAAAGCCATTGAAGGATGTCATCTTCTTCCTTATCCCATGTTGCTTTGTTATCTTCCCTTACAAAATAGGAATTATACTTATGTGGAAGATGTTCTTTTGATGGTTTACCATGTGATTTTGGAGATGTGGGCATGTCAAATAGAGAAACAAAATATTCCCCTATTCCTTTTGAACTAATCTTGCATTGTTTTTCAAAGTTATTCATCATTTCACTCATGTGTTGGTAACGATCTTCCTTGGCTTTTTCCTTTTCTTCTTTGGTAGGTGTATAGACTACCGTTTCCAATTTAGGTGCTAAATATGAACTTTTTGTTGCATTTGGACCCTCGTAGCTCACTTTTTCCTTTCCCTTAGTTGATGTTGTTGAGCTAGCTTGAGGAGGGTGTTGAATAACATCTAATGTTAGTTCTTTCTTTTTAACATCTTCAATTGTGGTTCTTTGAATAATTCCCTCCTGGTTATGTGGAATGTATAACTCATGAGGAGGTTTGAGTGCATTGCAATATTGGAATGGGTTAGAGTCTCCTCCAACCATGATTTCTTCACCCATGTACAGACATTTAATGCATTGGCGGTACATGGATGGGACTGCTTGCATCTTGTGGATCCATGGTCTCCTCAACAAAATATTATAAGTTAATTTCATGTCCAGCACTTGGCAATTGGTGTCCTTCTTGACATGTCCCACTTGGATGGGCAATACAATCATGCCTTTAGAAGCTCTTTCAGCTTCATCATAAGCTTTAATGGTGATTTTCTTTGTAGGGTCAATGCAAGACTCAAATAGACCTAAGGACTTGACAAGACTTAATGTGCAAATGTTAAGACCAGCCCCTCCATCAATGAGGGCTCTTTTGACTCTATGCCTTTCGATTAAGACCTCTATATGCAATGGTAGATTTTGAGGATGGGTTATAGACATGTCATCTTGATTAGAAAATGAAAGACAATGAGGTGCTACAAGATGACCTACCATATTTTGAAACTTTTCTGCCTCTAAGTTAGTAGGAACATGTGTCTCTACTAGAGCTTTTTCCAAAATCTCCTTATGGTTTGGTGACAACTTCAATAACTCTAAGATAGAGATTTGTGCTAGAGTATGTTGCAATTGATCAACCAAACTATAAGGCCTTGCTGCTGTAGAAGGTTGTTTGACCACAATGTTGGATTGCGGGATGTTAGCGCTTTGAGGAGCTATCCCTTGTAGGGTCATTCTAGAATTCTACCCTCTTGTAATGACATTTGATGCTTCCTTTTGAGGTTGTTCATTGACTCTTATAGCATTAACAATATGATCATAAGGTGGTGCAAAGTTGAGATTATTGGCGCTTTGCTTCTTGCTATTTGATAACTCTCCCTTATCATGTTTGTAAAAAGGTTGTTTAAATATTGTATGATCTTCATTGTTTGGAGGTCCATCAATGGTTATCGTGCCATTATCAATTAAATCTTGCACTACATTCTTTAGTTGCAGACATTCATTTGTTGTGTGTCCTCGAATTCTATGATACTCAAAATGGCTATCGACACTCCACCAACTAGGCTTATTATTTGGCTCATAAGGCTGAATTTTGGGTAAAGTAATGACATTATTAGCCATGAGAGTCTTTAATGCCTTTTCAAGGGGTTCACCCAAGGGTGTGAAGTTCTTTGGAGGAGTTGGCCTCAAATATTTATCAAATTTAGTATTCCTTGAATTATCTCCTTGATTTCCATTATTGGTGTGGTTGTTGTTGGATGGTGCATTGGAACTCTGATTGGTATTATTCACTTGATTAGGTGTCCTTGTAAGAGCAAAGGGAACCACCTTCAAGTTGCTAGATTCAACTACTCCATCATTCACAATTCCCTTATTGTTGTTCTTATAATGACTATTACCATTGAACCAATTATTCTTTTGATTGTTGCCATTGTTGCCACTGTTGGAGTTGTTCTTATTATCTTTGTATAGTTTGAGGTCTCCACTTTTGACCAACACTTCCTCCGTGGTTACTCCATTTTCAATTAGATCTTGGAAGGTCTTTGGACATTGCATTTGTAAGTGGTAGTTTAACTCATTACTCAAACTATTTATGAAGATATCCATCTTCTCTTTTTCAGGCACACTTCTAGGATATCTTGCAAAAACTGTCCTCCACCTTTGTAGAAAAGTGAGGAATGCCTCTCCATCTTTTTGTTTTGTGTTGCATAACGTTATCATCGTGACCTCATGTTTAATGTTATATGAGTAATGAGCCACAAATTTTGAAGCTAACTCTTCGAAGGTCTTAATGCCGGAGGGTAACTTAGAAAACCACTCCATAGCCATGCCTGCTAAGCTTCATGGGAATAATCTCATTAAATATGTTGTATCATGCATGAACTCTAAGCTCAATGCACAAAAATCCTGTAAGTGATCTTGGGGATCCATCGTTCCTTCGTACTTGTCATATTTAGGAAACACAACATTGATTGGGAATGACACCATAACTAAGCTTTTATCAAACGGGAATGGACACAATGCTTCTATAGAGAAAGGCTTGGGAGCCCCGCTTTGCTTGATGTTTCCTAATTGCATTTGAAACACCTTGAATTTCTTGTTCATGATGTCTAAGGTACTCTCCTCAACTTCTGGTGCTTTAAGTTGGTTGACATCATAGTCATGGGGGAGCTTGAGACCTTTTTGTACTAAGTCCATAAAATGTTTTTCTCTATCTCTGTCCATTGCCTTTTCCATGAGTTTTCTGAAATAAGGACATTGGATGGCCTCACTAACTTTTTCATCCATGGCATCTTCTGTCGTTGGTTCGGTGTTAGTTTGAGTGTGAGTTTGGTCAACTCCTTGAGCATTTTGATCTACTCCTCCATTGTTGGTATTGCCTTGGTTATTAATATTGCTTTGGTTATTCGTTTCAATGCCTCCACTATTGGCATTACCTTGGTTGGTGGGATCAATACCACTATTATCCTTACCACCCAAACTACCATAATACATCATGTTGTCTTCTTTTTCTTGTTCGGGTGACTTTTGTGGTACTCTAGGAGTAGTTTCATCTCTGGGATAAGGGAGTTCTTGTCTCAAATAGGTCTCGTCAGCTTGCAAGGTTTGCTTGATATAATATGATCTAGTGAATGTAGGCATGAACCTTGGATACAAGTCAAGACTACTTGGGGTCTAATCCTTTGCAAAATTTTGACAGATATGTGAAACAAGATTTTCGACCAGACTGTAAGTTGAATCAGTGAAAACTCAAAAAAGGGTACTCAAATTGATAATCAAAATTTTTTTATTCTTCCTGGAAGTACTCTCTATTTTCCCTTTTTGTTTTTTGGGCGTGACTAAACCAAGCATAGGCGTGTCTGAAACCTGCATAGGCGTATACTGGTTTGTTGATAGGTGGCACTATGTAGATGTACAGGTGGCACTTTTCTTGCTGTTAAGTGGGTTTTCAGTATTTATAGGCATATTTAAATCTCTGTTAGGCGGGACTTTACTGTGTCCACGTGTGTTTAAACCAGTCACAGGCGTGATTGAACACCTTATAGGCCTGTTTAAAATGTGCCTAAGTGACACTTCTCTGACCAGGGTATAAAATTTTGAATTTTTAAAAGTTTTGATCAGATATTTTTGGTAAATTATTATTTTGAAAATTAGGAACAAGCACAACACACACATAAATGTCTCTAAACAACAATCTAATGTGTATATTCTCAAATGTTTTCACAAGTATAGCACAAGAATGAATTCCAAACAGCCTACTTAGAGTCAAATTGGCTTGTAATCATGGCTCTACAAAGTGGCCTTTCTAATTTACTTGGGATTTAATTAGTATTCCGTTCAAATGAATTAAAATCTCTCATCCCCCAAGTATGTTAAGGGGCTTCCCACACGCACCAAGGCACAATTTTGTGCAATCCGTAAGGACTACTAGAGGAAGTTTGAGAAAATTAAAATCTCTTTGTCATGCACCCCATTAAGGATGCATGTGTTTCATTTTATAGTGGGTCGGATTCTCGTGGCAAAAGCAAGTGTATCCCACTTTGGGTTGTCTCTCTCACGAGCCTTGCTAAGGCAAATTTGGGAGGTGAGCCCACTAAATCTCTAGCATGTTCATTTTGCAAGTAAGGAAAATTGGAATTCAAGTAAATTTTTTGGGAGTTTGTTTCACCAAGAAGGTGAAGAGCATATCCCTAACTTTCCTTTTGATTCCCAAACACTTCAAACACTTAGTTCTTTTTCAACCTCTTAACAAGGAGGTTCTTAGAATTGAAATGTGTGGTTCAATTTCCTCCCTATTAAAGCTAGATTTAAATGACAATGCCACAAGTTAAGGGAATGCAAGCTTGTTTGAGTAGAATACCTTTCCTTGTAGCTAGCAAAAGGCTAGGGGCATTTTTGAGTTACTGATTTTCATTTTTTTTCACTTACTCACCTTGGCAATTTGCTCCAGCTCCCTCCTCCAACAAGTTAGTCCAACACAAACAATTCACAATGAGGGGAAACCTAACTTGCATGTAATCAATCAAAAGATTTAAATGAAAGAAACTTTAAGCTCAAGGTTCATAAATCCAATTTAGAGACACAAATTTTTGCTTGTAACCTTCAATCACAGCTAAATACTTCTCATATACCTTGACATCCTCATCTAGTGTGGATTCAAGGACAGCCTTTGTATGCACTTAATTCTCCTTCTTTATTTTCTTTGTCAATGCTTTTCCCTCCTTGTTGAACCTGCTTTCTGGCTTTTTCACTCTCAGATGTTTGCTCATTTACTGATTAATCAACAAACACAAATAGTCAGATTTTCAAATTTATCCAATTAAAGACTAGAATAGAAAATAAACCACAGGCGACATCATCCAGCTAATAAGCATGAACAAATTACTCACAGGCATGACTTTAGTGATTAGCCGCAACACCTATCAGTGACACAGGAAACATCAATAATTTCACAGGTGATAACTATTTCGTGCTAAGCGTGAACAAAATTTAAACCAGCAGAAAATAACAAGAGCAAAGCGATATTTCATAAATCCAAAGCGATAAAGAAATTATCAAACGCGTAACTTTGAACTTTAATTGTAATATTAATCCATTATTCCAAGCAATAACAGATTTATCAGAAGCGTGAATTTAAACTTTAAAGGCAAGGTAAAGAAATCCTTAAAGCGACAGTAAATAATAGGTAAGCAATACTTCCTGGCGCGAAGGCATGATTTTATCCCGTAAAGGCTGGACGCTTTGCTGTTATAGGCATGAGTTTCTAGCTAGCAGGCATGAGAACAGACAACCTAAGTGACATTGAAACACTTCCAAGCGTGGGTAAATCTCCCGTACGCATGACTTTAGCAAATTCCTGCAGAAAACACACGAAAACAACACAAAAATGCATGCAAAGATGATTTAAATCACAAATTTGTTAGAATTTGAGGCTCAAGCCCCATGGTGGGCACCATTTTTGTGATGATATTATTCACCTTCATGAAATTAAGATCAAGTAGCAACAATTTAAGCTAAATACAAAGGAAATTTACTCTAAAATGCAACTACAATCTATAACATCTCATGGATCTCTAGAAAGAAGTGATAAGTGAGCTCTCAGCTGCAAATCCTCACTAGTGACACCTCTAAAATGAGAAGAATTCTTCTATAATGCTTCTAAATGCTTAATCTAAGAGAGATTCATGCTTAATCTAGCTCCATTTTAATAACAATGCAATGATAAAATGATAAAATGATAAACTCTAAATGCTCAAATGCTTCAATTGCTCTTAGAATGCTCAATTTACTTATAGTAACAATGCTTTTGCAAATGACTTCCAAGAAGGAAATGCTCTCCAAAATGCTTCATAATTATAGTAATTTCCCAAGGGTAGGGGGTAGAGTGAGTTGATCATGGTTATGCTTGGGTAAGGTCAATTGGCTTTGCTTTGTCCATAAATGGGGGGACAAGGAGGGGACAATCATTTAAATGGTTTCAAAAGGCTGGACCATTTCAACAAAAGTGAGTGATTTGTGTCCATTTTTTCTCCAATTTGCTTTGTTGAGGGAAATTATGATTTATTAATTAATTAAAGTAATTGAATTTAGCCATGAAGGGTAAGAGGTTCATTTTGATTTTTTCTTTCAACAACTATGTCATTAATTGAATTTAATCAATTTCATAGTGTTTTCCCCTTTTCAAGCTTTATTTAATCATTTAATCATTTAATTGAATTTTCCTTTGATTTGAATTGCCTTTGTTCCATTTATTGATTTTTCGTGCTATTTTGATGATTTGATGCACCTTTTGATTGATTTAAGCCTTTGGCCAATTTTCCATGTCTACAGTGTGTTATGTAGTTGTCATTTAGTGTTCTTTCAAAAAAAAAATTATTGTTGTGTTTTGTCCGTGTATTTTTGGGCATTACATTCAGAATGTAATGCCCAAAAACTAATGGGACAAAAACACAACAATTTTTTTTTCTTTTTACATTGCTCAACAATGTTCATATTTCCAGAATAGGTTAAAGTGAGTTTTATAGTGAATATGTCTTTATGCTTACATGTATTTTAATATATATCAACAGTTTGTACATATTATTGCATAACTATGTATGTCAATTAATTTTATTTAACAGTTTTCTTGACTGAAAATGTAATACATGAATGTAAACTGAAATCCACTGGTAACAAAATTATAGTTCCAAGTGTGTTTCTGGATTCGATTGTGTGTGATGCTAAAAAACACACACAATCGAATCCAGAAACACACTTGGAACTAACAATGGATTGTGGAAATCTAATATTATTAAACAAAATTATAAATAGGCGTTGATTGCACATGCATGAATTTTTGCAACAAAAAAAAAAATTTAAATATAAAGATTAAACCTACTTTTATGTCTGAGATTATAAACACCTAAAAAATGACATTTTAACAGCATATTCTCATTTCAATAGCATAGGGGATGCAAAAAAATAATTATTAAACATTTCCTTTACTTTTATCATATCAATAAAATAAGGAATAAAAATCACAAATTATATAAAAGCACATTCTTACTATGCAAACCAATACCAAATATATATATATATATATATATATATATATATATATATATATATATATATATATATATATATATATATATATATATATATATATATATATATATATATATATATATATATATATATATATATATATATATATATATATATATAGTTCTCAAGTTTGAATCTCACTACCAATTTCACTCTGCAAAACACTCCAAGCACTGGATATATGAAGCAAAAGAAATGTGGAAGTCAGCTCCAAAGAAGGCAATTGAAGGCATCTACAATTTTAAACCCACGTGGGGTGAAGAATGTTTCAACTGCCTGAAAGTCATTTTTCCTGGTGTGTGAGCAGATCACAGAATTGTTTTAGAATCAAATAAAAAACAACAAAAAATTCAATCCAGGCTGCATACAGATTCCAAACAATAAAACCCACTTAAACCATGGTAAGTGACTTACCTCAAGATCCTGCGCAAAAATGATGTGTACGAGAAAAATGGGCAGAGTTTGCACAACATCAAATCAAATCTGTAGACATAAATGTATTCACGTCAATTAGACATTAGTGGTTGCAAGTTATCCAACTCAACTAAAGGAATGTTTGAGCTGCCTAAAATTTTACCAAGCTTGTATTCTGAACACTGGTTTCAAGGCATGAGACAGCGTTGGGGTGAAAATCCCACACAATATAGCCTATTGGCTTAATATATCTAATAAGTGTATGTTCTAAATGTTCATGTTGAATTTCTTACCTAGCCCACGTCTAAGATTAGTTTAAATACTATTGACATGAGTCCACACATTACTAATTGAAAAAATTCAAGCATCCAATATGTCATTTAAAAAGTTTGACTTGAAAAATGCCAAAATAAGCTCAGCCAGTAACTAATAATATATCTAATTGGTGCATATTCTGAAAAATTGAGTTGAATTTCTTACCTAACCCGTATCTCATAATACATCATGTTATGGTATTCTTCAAAAAAATTGGCTATATCTTCCAGTTCCAAAGGTACCAAAGAGTTGTGTATATATATGATCACAAAAGATTCCCCATTTTCATAACTATTGATATTGGTTACATAACATAATAAAGAGTTGAAATACACAAGTTTCAAGTTCTTTATATATATATATATATATATATATATATATATATATATATATATATATATATATATATATATATATATATATATATATATATATATATATATATACATATACATATACATATACATATACATATACATATACATATACATATACATATACATATACATATACATATACATATACATATACATATACATATACATATAATTTAAAAAGTTTGACTTGAAAAATGCCAAAATAAGCTCAGCCAGTAACTAATAATATATCTAATTAGTGCATATTCTAAAAAATTGAGTTGAATTTCTTACCTAACCCGTATCTCATAATACATCATGTTATGGTATTCTTCAAAAAAATTGGATGTATCTTCCAGTTCCAAAGGTACCAAAGAGTTGTGTATATATATGATCACAAAAGATTCCCCATTTTCATAACTATTGATATTGGTTACATAACATAATAAAGAGTTGAAATACACGAGTTTCAAGTTCTTTATATATATATATATATACACACACACACACACACACACATACATATACATATACATATTACATTTTTTTTGAAGAAATTAAACTCATAAATGAAAATTATCACATATGGAAATAATTTAATTTCCAGCATATCGCATATGCCTAACAACAATAGCATCTTACTTGCTTTGTTCTTTCCTAAGTTTTCAACCCAAGTCCTTTCTTCAAACATAGAATAAAAATGTTCAAAATCTATTGCAAGTTAAGTACAATGAAAACTTTCCTTACAATTGGAATTTTACATTAAGTAAATCAGATTCATATGAATTCATTCCTTCATTCAAAGACCTCAAGCTTCCATATGAACATATCAACTTAAAAACTATTCAATTCATCCTTTAAGAAAACCTGCAAGTAATTAATTTTTTTCTCTCATGACCATGGAGGCTCACCTCCTAGCCAAGGCCATTACATGGCCACCCTTGAGCTAGGGGAAACAAGGAAGGATAGGTAGCAATCAAACAAGATAGACTCACAACAACATGAAACCATAAACAACACAATTACTCCCATTTCCAAGTTTTGCACATAGGATCATATTTGACCCAGCAATGGGTGAAGGTGGAAACAATCCTTGGAGATGCCATACTCAAATAACAACAAGTCCTCTTTCTCAAATACAACATGCCTTCACAAGGCTCAACCCAAACAAGCTAGCTCATCTCATAGAGCATAATTCAACTCCCCTTATGGCCCCCAATAAGCAACACAAGTAGGCTTCATGAATGCCTATACATCCATGCTCTACACAAAAGATTTTTTCAACTAATCCCTTCACCCCAAGACTCTCTCAAATCCTCCCAAGGATGAGTGTAGTCTTGCACTCCCATGACATTCATACCACAAAACATAGAGAAAACAAAAAAAGACTTCATGTAAACAATTTGAAAGCATAACACAACATTGTCTCACAATAATTCAACTAAACATTACATTTACATAAACAAGGCTTCGATGAAAGATGCACCTACCTTCCTTCAAGAATATGACAATAGTGAATTTTATGGAGAGCTAATCCTTTCTTTCCTAGCTTTCCATCTCCTTCTCAAGCCTCTAGTTCTCCCAAGTCAATCCTTCTCCCAACAACAATGCAAGTGTAGTAGTCTCCTATTTCCTAGTCTCTTTTTTCTAATAGCCAAAAAAATTTCTTCTCTCCTACCCTCATCCCAAGGTAAGTTAGGTATCTTGGTTCTTGCTCACTAGCCACTTGCCCTTAGCTATGAAATGGAAAGTAATTTAAGAAATGGGGAACTGGATTATCTTAGAAGACATACCCAATTCCATCACTCTCAAAGAAGGCTCACTTTGAGAGACATTTTGGAAGCCTTGGGTGATAAAAAAGGTAAACTTTGACCTCCAAACCTATGCACATGTCTTGGGGTACTTAAAACTAACCCTAACTACACCCTAGGGCTCAATTTAACCCTTCAAAAAACCAAGTGAAGTTTACACACGAAAATGGGAAGTGATGTGACATGCCTTGGTTTCCCAAACCACTAACCATACCTAGGGACTCACAAGGTGACCTAAGGGTGAGGTAGGGTCCACTTTCCACTTAGGAATGCCAACACATAACACTAGTGTCAAGTGACACAACAAAAAAAACACAAATCACATCACTAAATTACACACATGGCATGCCTAATGGATATTCACATTAACATTTACACATTTAAATTTACATCAAATTATGCACTTACAAACATTAACAAATAACATTCACTCATGCATCACATTTATGAAATTAAAATCACATAACAATGAGGTCATTCTCTTCCTAGAGTCGACCTTGGTTGTATACTGTTTTCACATAGATCCATCCTTGTTTCCCCATATTTAATACCATGGTCATAATCTTACACACTCGATTCGAATATTAGTATCTCATGAAATTAATGCATATATAAACATATCAAAAGAGAAACATGATCTATAATAATATCCAGATACGAATACATAGAGAAATTGCATTTCATGATTTCAACATAAACATATTCCATAATGTACCCTAATTCTATAAGCATCAAAATGTAAGTTCAATTTCACTTAAACAAGTAACCCTAAGTCAATTGTAGAACCATTACATTAGGAATTCATATCACAACTATCACATTTTATTATTCCATATGATAACATAACAAAATGTAGAATCTAGAATTCATTTGTCTTTCCATAACATGAATCAAGTATGAATCTAACATAAGCATGTAAAAGTACGTCTCACATCATCATCCATATAAACATGTAAAATCATCACATAATGTCTAATGATAAGAAGTCATAATACAAAATAGGTCTAATATCACAAAATAATGTATCATCTAGATAGTCCAAATGTCAAACCATTAGTCGAGCTAAGATGGGTCGGGGTAGGACCTCACATCCTCCCCCCTAGGCATGAACTTCCTCCTAGAGTTCATCGAATAGATGGGGATACTGTGCTCTCATTTGTGTTGTGTCCTCCCAAGATGTTGTGACCTCATCATAACAATCCCACTAAACCCTAACCTAGTCCAGCTCTCGGAACCTTGACCCATATATTTCAATGAACTCCAGGAGGAAGTTCATGCCTAGGGGGGAGGATGTGAGGTCCTACCCCGACCCATTTTAGCTCGACTAGTGTTTTCACACATGGACTATCTAGATGATACACTATTATGATGATATTAGACCTATTTTTATTATGACTTCTTATCATTAGACATTATGTGATGATTTTACATGTTTATATGGATGATGATGTTAGACGTACCCTTATATGCTTATGTTAGATTCATCCTGACTTTATGATATAAATAGATAATTGAATTCTAAATTCTACATTTTGATTTACGATATCTTATGGAATAGGAATTGAGATAGTTATGATGTTGATTTCCTAATGAATTAGTTATGCATTTGACTTAAGGTTACTTGTTTAAGTAAAAATGAACTTACTTAAGATGCTTATAGAAATAGGATACAATATGGTTATGTATATATTGAAATCATGAAATTCAATTTATCAATGTACTCATATTTGAATGTTATTATGGATCTTGTTTCTCTTTTGATATGATTATATATGTGATGATTTCACATGGTACTAATATTTGTATGGAGTGTGTAGGATTATGACCATGGTTTTTAAATGCGGGGAAACAAGGATGGATCAATGTGAAAATAGTATTTGGCCAAGGTCGACTTTAGGAAGAGAACAACCTTGTTGTAATGTAATTTTAATTTCATAAATGTGATGCATGAGTGAATGTTATTTGTTAATGTTTGTAAGTGCATAATTTGATATAAATTTAAATGTGTAAATGTTAATGTGAATATCCATTAGGCATGCCATGTATGTAATTTAGTGATGTGATGTGAACTTTCTTTTGTTGTGTCACTTGACACTAGTGTTATGTGTTGGCATGCCTAAGTGGAAAGTTGACCTTACCCCACCCTTAGGTCACCTTGTGAGTCCCTAGGTGAGGTTAGTGGGTTAGAGAACCAAGGCAAGAGTCACATCACTTCCCATTTTCGTGAGTTAATTTCACATGGGTTTTCGAAGGGTTAAATTGAGCCCTAGGGAGTGGTTAGGGTTAGTTTTAAGTACCCCAAGACATGTGCATAGGTTTGGGGGTCAAATTTTACCCTTTTCTTCACCCAAAGTTTCCAAAAAGCCTCTCAAAGAGAGTCTTCTTTGAGAGTGACGAAATAAGGTATGTTTTCAAGGTTAATTCATTTCTCCATGTCTTGATTTACCTTCCATTCTTTAGTTAGGGGCATGTGGAAAGTCAACAAGAACCAAGATATCTACCTTACCTTGGGATGAGGGTAGGAAAGAGAAGGAATGTTTTTCTTATAGGAAAAAGAGACTAGGAAGAAAACACTTCTATCTTATGAATTTTGGTTTTGGAGGAGGATTTCACCTTGGAAGATCTAGTGGCTTAGAGAAGGGAAAAGGGTAAGCTAGGGAAGGAAAGATTGAGCTCTCCATCAAATTCACTATTCTCATATTCTTGAAGGAAGGTAGGTGCATCTTTCATGGAAGCCTTGTTTATGTAAATGTAATGTTTAGTTGAATTATTGTGAGACAATGTTGTGTTATGCTTTCAAATTGTTTACATGAAGTCTTTTTTTGTTTTCTCTATGTTTTGTGGTATGAATTTCATGGGAGTGCAAGACTACACTCATCCTTGGGAGGATTTGAGAGAGTCTTGGGGTGAAGGGATTAGTTGGAAAAATATTTTGTGTAGAGCATGGATGTATGGGCATCCATGAAGCCTACTTGTGTTGCTTATTGGGGGCCATAAGGGGAGTTGAATTATGCTCTATGAGATGAGCTAGCTTGTTTGGGTTGAGCCTTGTGAAGGCATGTTGTATTTGAGAAAGAGGACTTGTTTTTGTTTGAGTATGGCATCTCCAAGGATTGTTTCCACCTTCACCCATTGCTGGGTCAAATATGATCCTATGTGCAAAATTTGGGAATGGGAGTAATTGTGTTGTTTATGGTTTCATGTTGTTGTGAGTGTGTGTTGTTTGATTGTTACCTATCCTTCCTTGTTTCCCCTAGCTCAGGGGTGGCCATGTAATGGCCTTGGCTGGGAGGTGAGCCTCCATGGCCATGAAAGAAAAGTTTTAGTTGCAGGTTTTCTTAAAGGATGAATTGAATAGTTTTCAAGTTGATATGTTCATATGGAAGCTTGAGGTCTTTGAATGAAGGATTGAATTCATATGAATTTGATTTACTTAATGTAAAATTCTCATAGTAAGGAAAGTTTTCATTGTATTTAACTTGTAATAGATTTTGAGAAAGTTTGAACATTTTTATTCTATGTTTGAAGAAAGGATTTGGGTTGAAAACTTAGGAAAGAACAAAGAAAATAAGATGCTATTGTTGTTAGGCATATGAGATATGTTGTAAATTAAATTATTTTCATATGTGATAATTTTCATTTATGAGTTTAATTTCTTCAAAAAAAATGTAATATATATATATATATATATATATATATATATATATATATATATATATATATCGTATTGGTTTGCATAATAAGAATGTGCTTTTATATAATTTGTGATTTTTATTCCTTATTTTACTGATATGAGAAAAGTAAAGGAAATGTTTAATAATTATTTTTCTGCATCCCCTATGCTATTGAAATGAGAATATGATGTTATAATGTCATTTTAAGGTGTTTATAATCTTAGACATAAAAGTAGGTTTAATCTTTATATTTAAATTTATTTTTTTGTTGTAAAAATTCATGCATGTGCAATCAACACCTTATAATTTTGTTACCAGTGGATTTCAATTTACATTCATGTATTACCATTTCAGTCAAGAAAACTGTTAAATAAAATTAATTGACATACATAGTTATGCAATAATATATACAAACTATTGATATATATTAAAATACATGTAAGCATAAATACATATTCACATTAAAACTCAGTTTAACCAATTCTGGAAATATGAACATTGTTGAGCAGTGTAAAAAGAAAAAAAAAATGTTGTGTTTTTGTCCCAGTAGTTTTTGGGCATTACACATTGTTGCTCATATTTTCCTCTGCAACTACAATTTCTCTTTATGAAACTCAATGCTACCACATAATAATGGTGATAGTGTAGGGCACAAATTTGACACTGAATTCCAAAGAAAAACAAGAATTGGGAAGAATCAAAATCGAAGGCAAGAAGACCTAGAGAGGAGAAAACAAAAAGCAAGTGTGTAATAGAATAGGATAGCCTGCATAAGAAGAAAAGATCGCTCACATGTGATCATGTTGGCATCACGTCACATGTTTGAGCAATTAAAAAGGGTGAATTCACTTTGTTTTCTGTAATAAATGAATCTTGCAGTTCATGTGTTATTGGATCGGCCTCAACTAAGATGGTATTGCAACCTGCTTGAGAGGGAACCAATGCGCGTTGGCCAAAATGCACTATACAATGCTTTTGTGAATTTTAATTTATTTAAACTGGTAATCGCACCTTGATGTGCAATGGGTATGCCGTATTAATGTTGGAGGAACCAAAAATCACACCTCTTTCCATCTCACTCTTTCCCTGTCTATATCAACCTTTTTTTATTTTTATATCTCATTTTAAATTTTAAATTGTTTATATATTAATAATATATACATTAATAAAATAATTATATATCTTTTTTTTTTACTATTATTTTGATGACCATCTAGACAATCTCATTCATCCCTACTATTATTACTTTGAGCTATTGCAACTACCACATTCCTTTCACTAATGCATAGATGGGGTTGGTAATTTCAAAGTCTAATGTCTATAACAAATTCAAATTAGAGGATGCATAGAGGCTAGGAGTTTCCAAGCATGACAATTATGAGGAAATAACTTACAAGAAAAACAAAATTTTAGACTCATGTCACATGTTTTATATGATAACTTGATTAAGTGAATATTTAAAAATATAATTTTTTATTAAATATAGTGAAAAAAATGAACACTCCATTTCAAGCATTGAGTACAATATGTGTATATTCATAGGCATGCATGGATGATAGATGCAACCAAATTCTAATTACACATAGTCCTGGATTGAAGCATTTTTTGTTGTCTTGTTAGGTCTTTGGAATTTAGGTATTGGGCGATGAGTTTGAGATGGGTTTTGCAGTTTCTAATTGCATTATATCCTTTTTAGATGGGATTGGATTGACTTATAGGATGGAAAGGCAAGTATGCTTCAAGTGCTATCTATAGCTTGTATTTCTTTAGCTACTAAAATAGAGGAAACAAATATTCCACTATTTCTTTACCTCCAACAAAGAACCCAAAATTTGTTTTTGGGGTAAGAACCCGCAAGAGAATGGAGCTAATGGTGCTTGCTACTCTAGAGTGGAAAATTCTCTATGTTACACCTTTTTCCTTCATAGATTACTTTATCCACCATGATGGTAATGATGGTGATTGCAACAACAAAAAAATACCTAATGATTTCAAGAGTTGGTGAGCGCATTTTATCCACCATCAAAGGTATGATAGCACAAAAATGTAGCAAAGGCAGTTCAGTTATATATATATTTTTTAAACCCAATGTTTATACTAAACTCAGGATTTGAATAAATGCAGGGATTTCTTTTTTGTGGTATTTCCCGTATACAATGGTCGTTGCGGCTATGTTTTGTGCAGTAGAATTACACATCAATTGGGTCATTTTTTTAAGCAAATTGCTATGTATAACCTAATTTTAAGTGCATATGCTTGCATTTAGGCCAAATTAGTCTCTTCGACCGGCTATATTTATACTCTTTTAAGATCATCATTGTGGCCTTCAAACAAATTTGTAAAGTAGGCTAATTTTCCTTAGTGATTTATACAATTTTTGGAAGTGTTCTCTCTTAAGGCAATATACATGTAGAACTTGCCTCATCTGCTTTGAACAGGTTATCCATACTGCTCTTTTGTTTCCAACTAAGTTTGAATGCTCTGCATCTTTTGGATTGTGCTTTGTTTGCTCCCCTATTTGGAAAGAATAGTGAAGTTCATTTATGTATGGTGACTCCTCGCTCGTTGCATTCAACTTCTAGCTTGCCAGATTTGTTTGTGATTTTGACATCAATGGCTAAGATGGGTTGTATGGACATCCACTTTGTGAATACCTTGCAATCATGGCATTCCATAAGATTACATCTCGTATGAGGCATTTTGTCAAATAGTCGATGATGTGGTTCAGTAACATCTTTAACAACCAAACAAGCTTGATGTAAATAGGGATGACAGCATGCAAGGCCATTTGCAAAACCAATTTTTCATGTGGTTCAAAAATATCTTTAATAGCCAAAAAAGCTTGATGTAAATAGGGATGACATCATGCAAGGCTATTTCAAAGATTTGAAAAATCAAGGTGGAACATAAATGTTGTCTTCCTTGACTTGAGAAGCCAAAATGATCCTAAGACTACTAGGCTAGATAATGGAAAGTCTAGAACAACAAGAGTCATAGCGGAGTTTTGTAGGGAAGGATTTGGGTAAAATTGACAAAACCAATGCCTCCCTAACAGTTGCAACTAGTTCAGGTAATGGGGGAGATACTCATATAATCATATAGGACTTATTTTGAATCCTTGGGAACTCAATCAAAGAAACAAATTCATTAATTACCAATCCCTATTACTGATGCAGGAGCATCTCGGGTCCTTGGAAATCTTGTGTCACCAAAAATATATTTGAGTTTGTTTGTGTTGCTCGATTCCTATTTTGGCTGAGTTGGTTCGGTGTTGCTCGATTTCCTTTGTTCACCGGTGTTGGTCGGTTATCTCTCTGGCACTCGGTTATTTTCCCTGGTGCTTGGTGATGCTTGTCAGGTGCTCGGTTTCCTGGCTTACCGAGTTGTTTATTTTGGATTTCTTTTGAGGCTAACTTGTGCATTTAATTTGGGTCATAGATTTAATGTTGGTATACATCATTGGGAAGCATGTGGACCTAGATCTAGTCATTCCTTTCGTTGATTATGGATCTAAAGGTCGACTTGGTTCGGTAGCCTCTTGTATAAATGTAGTTGTTTGGTTAGAGTTTAGGGAGTCAGTTTTTGGAGTGAGTTTTGGTAGAAGATAGAAGATAGAAGATAGAAGATAGAAGATTAGAGATTATCAGTAGATACTCGCATGTTGGAGGACTTGTGTACTTGATTGTAATATCTGACCAAAATTGGGAAGGCCTTACAGCCTGACATGTATGCATCAATTTGAAGATAATATATGAAAGTTCTACATTCTCTCTCTCACTGTCGTATGTTGTTTCTTTCGTGTGTTGTTGAGCAAGGTGGATCAGGTTAGGGTGTGCCATCACTGGCCCCTACCTCCTCCTCTTGCATCATGTGGTATCAAAGTGGCCTTATAGCCTAGCATGTATGAATCAATTTGAAGATAATATATGAAAGTTCTGCATTCTCTCTCTCACTATCGTATGTTGTTGCTTTTGCATGTTGTTAAGCAAGGTGGATCAGGTTAGGGTGTTCCATCACTGGCCCCTGCCTCCTCCTCTTGCATCAGGTGGTATCAGAGCGAGGTGAGATCTGGATCTAGGTTTGCGAATCTAGATTTGAAGGTTCCTTCTTGTGAAGCCCTAGTTGAATTATTGTGGGGTAGAAGATTGCGATCTGACCTGCAATTGTAGAGGGTTTTCAAGATGGTTCATGGGAGATGAGATGTGATCTACGATTGATAGACATGTTGAGACAACTTGCTACTAGATTAGAAGTTGTTGAAACAACCCAGAGAAGAGGACAACATTTGGAAGATGTTAGTGATGATGAAATTGAGGTAGAACAAGGTGATGTAGAACCTACACCTGTGATGGATCAGGGTGAAGAAAGATTCTTGAAGGCTTTGACAAGTCTGAAATCTACACCACACTTTAATCCTCCTGAGTATGGTGGAAAATTGGATTCTGATGAATTGGTGGATTGGATCACAAAGATGGAAAAGTATTTTGAGTATGAAAATGTACCTAAGGAAAAGAAGGTGAAAATTGCAAGCATAAAGTTGAAAAGTCATGCATCCTTGTGGTGGGAACATCTGCAGTTGGACAAAAAGAGGAAAGACAAAGACAAAATCAAGGTATGGAGTAAAATGGTGAATAAATTGAAAGGAAAGTTCTTAGCTTGTGATTATCAGATTAACCTAGTTAAGCGAATGCAAAGTTTAAGGCAAAAAGATAGCTTGGTAAAGGAATATACTGAGGAATTCTATAGATTAGATATAAGATCTGGACACGATGAAGATGATGTGGAAGGAATTTTTAGATAACTGAATGGTTTGAGAGCTTCCATCCAAGAAGAAATTAGTTTGGTCAAATTGGAGAACATTGAAGAGGCTTATCAATTTGCATTGAAAGTTGAGGAGAAATTGAATAAGAGACATGAGCAAAGATAAAGAGGTAGAGGTGGTAGATTCCCTAGAGGAAGAGGTAGATCCCATGGTGAAAACAATAGATTTGAACTAGAAAAGACAACTCTGGATAAAGGCAAGACTGAGTGGAAAGGTGAAAGTTCATCTAGAAGTAGAGACAGCAACTAACGAGGTGTTTATAATAGAGGTGGTTTCTGAGGAACTTGTTACAATTGTGGACAAGAAGGACATAGATCATTTGAGTGTACACATGCAAGTAAGAAGGCTGGTAGCAGTAGGAATGCTTTGGTGAAAGAAGAGTCACCGAATGAACCTGAGGAGGAAAATAACTTGATGGTAAGAAGAGCACTTTGGAATGAAGGTAAAAAGGAAGATTCGGTAAGGAAAAAGTTTGTTCAAGACCAGATGTAGAGTTTCTGACAAAGTTTGGAAGGTAATTATTGATAGTGGTAGCTCAGAGAATCTGGCATTTGAAGAGATGGTCACAAAGTTGCAGTTGAAAAGGTTGGAACATCTAAAGCCCTATCAGATTTCATGGATCAAAGATGAGCATACACTCTTGGTAAGTGAACAATGTTATGTGAATTTGAAAATTGGGAAGAACTATGATAAGGTGTTATGTGATATCATGCCTATGGATTGTTGTCATATTTTGTTGGGCAGACCTTGGCAATATGATAGACATGCTATATATGATGGGAGATTGCATAAGTATACTATTTGGGCTGATGGAAAAAGACAAATCTTGTTACCTTTGCTGGAAGAACCTATTAGTAATGTTTGCACATCTGTGAAATTTTTCTTGATGGAAGGAAGAAGGTTTGTTAAGGATTTAAAGAGAAATGATGTATGTTTTGATGTGATTCCTAACAAACTAAGTAAGAAAATAGAGGATAATGTCCCTGAGGAGATTGATAAGTTTCACACCGAGTACAAAGATATCATTTTTGATAATGTACCTGATGATTTACCACCGAAGAGAAGCATTGATCATTGCATGGATCTCATCCGTGGAGCTAGTTTCCTGAATAAGGCACCTCATCAGTTGACACCTACCGAGAATTAAGAATTGAACCGACAGATTCAAGAATTGTTAAGGAAAGGTTTGATCAGAGAAAGTTTGAGTCCTTGTGCAGTACCTATAGTATTGGCACCTAAGAAGAATGGAGAATGGTGAATGTGTATTGATTCCAGAGCAATCAACAAGATAACAGTGAAGTATAGGTTTCCTATACTGAGAATGGATGATATAATAGATAGTTTGACTGGAGAAAAGTATTTTACTAAAATTGATTTGAAAAGTGGGTATCATCAGATCAAAATCAGAGAAGGTGATGAATGGAAGACTGCTTTCAAGACAAGAGAAGGTTTGTATGAGTGGTTGGTTATGCCTTTTGGTTTAACTAATGCACCAAGTACATTTATGAGGTTGATGAATGAAGTTTTGAAGAAATTCTTGGGCAAGTTTATGATTGTATATCTTGATGACATTCTGATATTCAATAAGACTAGAGAAGAACATGTGTTGCATGTTAGACAAATTTTGCAGAGGTTGAAAGAAGAAAAGTTGCTAATAAATCTTAAAAAGTGTTCATTCATGAAAGAGGATATTGTGTATTTGGGATTTGTGATTTCAGCTGATGGTTTGAAAATGGATCTTGAAAAGGTTGAAGCTATTTTGAATTGGCCTACACTTGTGAATGCTAGTGAGGTAAGATCATTTCATGGTTTGGCAAGTTTTTACCAAAAGTTCATTAGGAATTTCAGTTCAATTTGTAATGCTATGACTGAGACTATGAGAGGAGACAAAAGAGAATTCAAGTGGACACATGGAGCTAATAAAAATTTTGAGACTTTGAAGCAGAAGGTTGCTAAATTGCCTATTTTGGCATTGCCTGATTTCAATAAGGTATTTCAAGTGGAATGTGATGCAAGTGGAAGTGCAATTGGAGCTATGTTGAGTCAAGAAGGTAAACATGTTGCTTTCTTTAGTGAAAAGTTGAATGATGCAAAAAGGAAATATTCTGTGTATGATCAAGAATTCTATGCTATTGTTAAGCCCTAAAGAAATGGAGACACTATTTGATACTGAGTGAATTTTTGTTGTATACCGATCATAAGGCTTTACAATATTTGGGTAGTCAGAATAAGTTTAATCAGAGACATATCAAATGGGTTGAGTATTTGCAGAGTTATACATTTGTGATAAAGCATAAGAGTGGAGTCACTAACTGAGTTGTTGATGCATTGAGTAGAAGGAGATCTTTGATGACCAAGATGAAAATTAGAATTCTAGGCTTTGATGACATGAGAGATTCTTATGAATCTGATCTTAATTTTTCTAAGTCATGGAGAAAGTGCAGAGCACCTATTCAAGATCAACAGAGTACTAAATGGGATGAATATTTTATGCAAGGAGGTATGTTGTTTAAAGGTATTCAGTTGTGTATACCGAGAGGAGCAATGAGAACTAATTTGATAAAAGAGAAACATAGTAGTGGTTTGACTGGACATTTTGGAGTTGATAAGATATTCAATTTGCTTAAGGAGAAATACTTTTGGCCACAATTGTATAAAGATATTCAAAAATTTGTGAGAAGTTGTGGAGTTTGTCAAGTTGCAAAAGGAGTTAGTCAGAATACTGGATTGCATACATTGATTGTTGTACCTGAGAAACCTTGGATTGACATCAGTATGGATTTTTTTCTTGGCTTATCGAAGATAGTAAGAGGTAATGATTCTATATTTGTGGTTGTGGATAGATTTTCTAAAATGAAACATTTTATACCTTATAGAAAGACATCAGATGCAATACATGTAGCAGATCTTTTCTTTAAGGAAATTGTCAGATTGCATGGATTACCGAGGAGTATTATCTCTGACCGAGATAGTAAGTTTGTTGGATACTTTTGGAAGACTCTTTGGAGGAAGTTGGGTACCGAGTTGAAATATAGTTCTACATTTCACCCATAAATTAATGGACAGACATAAGTTGTGAATAGAAGCTTGGGTAATCTTTTGAGATGTTTAGTTGGAGACACATCGGGTAATTGGGATTCTATGTTGGCACAAGCAAAGTTTGCATACAATAATTCAATGAATAGGAGTACTAGAAAAACACCTTTTGAGATTGTAAATAGCATACAACCGAGAGGTATATCAGATTTGAGAGACATTGATGATGAAAGAAAGAGAAGTGTTGAAGGAGTAAAATTTGCTAAGTACATGAAGACATTGCATGAAGATGTGAAGCTTAAACTAGAAAAGAGTAATCATAAATACAAAGACAAAGCTGATAGACCAAGAAGACATAAGAATTTTGATGTTGGTGATGAAGTAATGGTTCATTTGAAGAAAGACAGATTTCCTGTTGGAACATATGGGAAGCTAAAGATGAAGAAGTTTGGGCCTTGCAAGATTTTGAGAAAATTTGATAGTGGAAATGCATATGAATTTGAGTTACCTAATGACATGGATATATCACCTATATTCAACATTGTTGATTTGTATGAGTTTCATGAACCTAAAGAAGACATGGCAGTACTGATGGATTATCCTAAGAAGTAGAATGAAGAGGTTGAGCATATTTTGGAGCAAAGAATTTGTAGAAGTACAAGAGAAAAATAGTATATGGAATATCTGGTGAAGTGGAAGAATAGACCGACTGAAGATAGTTCTTGGATTTCACAATCTGAGTTGGATGCAGCTTGAATCATACCTATTTCATGATTCAGAGAATCATTTAAAATAACCCCAGGTGTCTGATGCAGGAGCATCTTGGGTCCTTGGCAATCCTATGTCACCAAAAACATATTTGAGTTTTCTTGTGTTGCTCAGTTTCCTTTGTTCGTTGGTGTTGGTTGGTTATCTCTCTAGTGCTTGGTTATTTTCCCTGGTGCTCGATGATGCTTGTTTGATGCTCAGTTTCCTGGCTTACCAAGTTGTTTATTTTGGATTTCTTTTGAGGCCGACTTGTGCATTTAATTTGGGTCACAGATTTAATGTTGGTATCCATCATTGGGAAGTGTGTGGACCTAGATCTGGTCATTCCTTCCATTGATTGTGGATCTGAAGGCCAACTTGGTTTGGTAGCCTCTTGTATAAATGTAGTTGTTTGGTTAGAGTTTAGGGAGTCAGTTTTTGGAGTGAGTTTTGGTAGAAGATAGAAGATAGAAGATTAGAGATTATGAGAAGATCCTCGCATGTTGGAGGACTTCTGTACTTGATTGTAATATTTGGCCAAAACTAGGAAGGCCTTATAACCCGACATGTATGAATCAATTTGAAGATAATATATGAAAGTTCTACATTCTCTCTCTCACTGTCATATATTGTTACTTCTGCATGTTGTTGAGAAAGGTGGATTAGGTTAGGGTGTGCCATCACTGGCCTCTACCTCCTCCTCTTGTGTCAGTTACTCCCTCTACTTCTAGTAAAGACATCACAACCTCTCTCATAGTATGCAATCCTCATGTTGCCAAGTTGAAGGTTGCATAGACCTAGAGCCCCATTTTTAAAACATTCAGACAGCTAGGGATGCCAATTGCTTGGCTGAAAGATCCACATTGAATCCTATAAGAATATTGTTTAATTTGGAAAGAAACAGGGGATAGCCTCGACCTAGAATACAAGGTCTTACTCTAGGCCATTTGGGAGAGACAAGATTTTGCAGTTAATGTCGAAGGTTTTATCCCAATCTTTTTCTGAGATCTCTGCCAGGGATGAGTATTTGGTGTTCATTACACCAACATCATTCATGATTATGCCTTGTCGAAGAGGTCGATCACTTGTGTTGGATCAGAGATGTTGGCCCTGAAGGCAATTGCTACTATTGCATGAGTGCCATAATTTATTCTCGCCACTTCCTCTGCTTTTTGTTGATTGGAAAAGTCAATGAACAAGATTTTGGCTCTTTTGAAATCCAAAATGATCATGATCTACCTTCTTATTCCCTACACACCTTCATTCATAGATTATGTTTGTGCCCACATCACTCCCCAACATATATAAATTCCCAAATTACACATATGCCATGTCAAAGGAACATTCTGGATGCTGGGTAGACAATGGTGTGCCATGTCACTCCCCCACACATATATAACTTTTTTATAACTTAGTTTATTTTTCTCCCTCATCGCAAGCAATTGTGAGTCATTGGTGACTCGTAGAATATTTGGTAAAACTTGTACAAAGAAGAAAATTTGGATAATGATAATGAAAATTTCATCATTGTCACTTCCTCACTTTAAATTTCCAAACACTTGCACGACAAGACATCAAAATTTATAAAAAAAAAAGAGCGATGCCTACAATTTCTCAGAGTGAACAAAAATAGCAGAGGAAATGTGTAATCGAATAGATTATGCGACATGATCAAAATAATATCTTAGTTTTTGCTTGGGGACAATGTCTTATTTTCAATTGTTGCTATTTCAACTAAAGAGCATCAATACTCTGTGATTCCAATACATGAAGGAGAAGCTATTTTCTCCCATTCTATTTCCACTCTTCAACCTTCGAATGTCATCTCAGATTCTACTATTTGCGGCCCAAAACATCTATCAAATGAAAATGATATGACATTGGAGAAAGTTGCAAATAGTAAGTGGAAATTAGTTAGTCCATCAAAAGAAAATAAAAAATAAGCAGAAGCAGTGATGTTGACCAAAGAGGGAGAAAAACATTATAGAGGAGTAAGGCAAAATTATGTTGCAGTGATTTTGATCTATCGGTGTTCCCTTGTTTGTTGTATTCGTGTGTTTTGGTGAGGATTGTCAGGGATTTGAGGTAGCTTGAGGAGGGTAGATCATCTTGCAGGCTGAAAATTCCAAGGGTTTCATTATAGTCACATGTTCCTACATCTTTTTTCAATGACGGTCTCAATGGAAATATTTTTCATGTGTTCAAACACTCACCTGGGTTTGAAGTATCCCTCACATTCCCACCATACTCGAAAGCTTGTGAAAGCGTGATGCAAAGAGGATGGAAAATCTAACTACCACAAGGAGTCTCGAACATGAAACTTCTATGTTTCTTCCCTAGGCACTGTAATTGAGCAAGGAAAACATTTTTGAGTGAAATCTTAACTCATTTTGAGCATACGTGGAATAGTGGTATATGTCTGGCAGTTGGGCACACTTTTCATGCAACCTGAAGTCAACACAAGAAGAAATTTTGCATCAAAATCCAAGGTTGGCTCCATCTTTTTCAATATGATCAGAATGGCAAAAAGGTGAGAATTGCCCAACTCAATTCAGCATCCAGCGTAGAACCTCAGAAGTCTTTCACAATGAATTCAAGGCCCCTGCGCTTGTCCAAAAGAGAACCTCAGTCCTTTGCCCCAAAAAAATTTCTACTACTAAGAGGAGGAGAAGATTCCATTTGATGTAGAACTCTTGATCGATGCCAAGAAAGGGAAACACATTTTTTAACTTGAATCCAATCTATGCTTCAAATCATTTCAATGACAGTTGACATTGGGGAAAAGAGTGACAGTGAGCAGAGTCAAGAGCACTGACGTAGTAGGTACGCTGTCAAAACCAACTCTGATAAGATGGTTCTGGAAACAATCCTGCAGCTTACACTCTCCCAATGGCAGTCACTGCCTTCTCCACAATTTGCAGCCGTTAGATCAACAAAATCAGGTCGAACACTTTCATAATGAAACGCTTACGACGTAATAAGGAACAAGAGACAATTTAGTAACTCTTACCTTAAAAAAGTATTTAATTTTGAGTTTTTTTTCTTTTTTCTTTTTTTTTTGTTCGCATCTAATGTTTGTACTTTTTCACAAATTTTTATTTTATTATTTCATATCAATTGTAATTTTGTAAAAAATATTAAACACTTTCAAATGATAAATATTTTATTTTGAACCTTTTTTTTGGTTTTATATTTGCATATACAATTTTGGTTTGTTATTTATGTTAGTTTAAATTTTCAATTTTTGGTAGTCTTTTATATTTTATTAATTGAAATAAATTACATACAAATTTTAAAAAGTATGAGACACCTATTAAAATTTAATTATTTATTTTTTATGAAATTAATCAAATCCAACTACCATTGCTAATTCCGTCGTATAGTATGGCACTCACTGGCAGGTTTGATACCCCACAAATACTAAATTATAAAGAGAAAAAGATAATACTTTGCTGATACATATCAATTCTGAAGAATACAATACATGGACATGGACAGCTTCATGGTGAGACAAATTGTAATAACACCATTTACAACAGTTACCATGTCAACTGAGATTTAACTTCCAACAGAGCTATTAACTTGTTCATCCTCCCCTTCTTTTACACTTGCCTACCATTAATGGCGGATAGGTTACCCACCCCATTATTATCTAATATCTTCAGTATATTATACGCCATTCTTCTATAGAACACGGGGAGAAATGATAGAAAATCGACCAATCCTTTTGATCTGCAAAGCTTAACTTCACAAATGAAGAAATGTTGGTTGAGCGTCAATTCAAACCCTTGACATCGACCTCAATTTGATGGAAATCACTATACTACAAATTCATGTCAATTGACACAAATTCAGGCCAGATTGTTCTTCCCTATTAAAATTTGGGACAATCGTGGCACAAAATTTGATATAGGGAGAATAAATCTAATAATTTACAATAAAACAAAGTACAAAGAAGTCATCTTAGACCAGGCCTAACAAGTGCCTCAGATCCCTAGTTGCAGAGCTATCATTTTGAGGTAATTCTTTTTCAATCAAAATCCTTCCTTCAACACCAGTCGTTGCCTTCCTGACGGAAAAATTTGGCAATGATAGAGAACTCAGCGACGAAGAATTTGCAAACATGGGGCCGACCCACTCCTCTGGCCTCGAATTCATCTTTGAAGCTTTCATAAAGGTCTCAGGTTCGAACCCTGCAGATCTAGTCTGTCGGGCTGCAAATTTGGCTTTAGGAGGGCTAACGCCAAGCCTTCCCATGGCATGACTCACAGTTTCCACCATCTATCCCCTCTTCAAAATCATCACTTGCCCCATCACCATATTGTTTTTCACCTTCTCTTTCATGTTTGATTTCCAGTTTTGTGTCTGGAAATTCTAACTCGAATTCTAATTCTTGACGGATCTTTTCCCAGAATCTGTCGCAGCCTCAGGAGGAGAAGACTTTAAGGGCCGTTTCTTCTCCTGCCCTGATTTCTTCCTCGGCAGAGACTTGGACTTCAATTTCACAGGCCGATAAATAGCTCCCATTAATTCTTCGTAAGGGATCAGGCAATCCTGAGCCTGCATAACAGTCGTTCCTATTTTTACCCTCCTTTCTCTCAACAAAGTTCAAATCATAGATCTACACATAGAGATCAAATTATAGAATTGCAGATAAAGATCAGATTGTGCTTGGATTTCGGAAGGCAGAGCTCTAAAGCCATAAAATAGTCATCTTGTCTAGAAACAATCCTGCGGCTTACACTCTCCCGATGGCAATCATTGCCTTCTCCACAACTTGTAGTCGTCAGATTAATAAAATCAGGTTGAACACTTTCCTAGTGAAACACCTATGGCGTAGAAATACAAACATATTGTCTAATTAGGTGCATTTTGGCCCCTACATAGTTAAAACCTCTAATGCTTGCCTCGAATCACAAATGGATATCCAAAATATAGAATGGAAAAGAAACACTCACAATTTGAAAACCCCACAACCTTCATGGAATAGAAAAAGGCATACATACAAACTGTGGAAGCAAAGATTGAAGGCATGTATGGTGCACTGCATAATGTCTTGTTGTTGTAGAAATGGACAACACTAAAATTTCGCTTTAATAGGGAAATTCACAAAGACTTTGGAATAGAGGTAGTTTGCACAATTTCCAAGATATAGATTAATAGTGAAATGTGGGTGAAAACATTAGTCTCTTGCCTTAACTATAGGGACTAATAAGTCATTGGAATATGGATAAACGTATAAGTTAACTTATTAAGAATCAATAAGAAAAATCATTTTTAAAATTTCTTATTTAATAAGAATGAGGATTCATTAGATATAATTAATATCTTGTTGAATTTTTTGTATTTCATTAATTATATTGGTATAATTGAATCATGAAAAGAATAATTGTATTTCTTTGATAAATATAGTTCCATACATTATGTTGTATGTAGAGATGAACTTGATGCATGCATAAAACAAATAGTTCGAAAGAAAGTGAAGAAAATAAAAAGTCAATATACTCTTTACATAAAATCTCCACAATATATATTGTTTATGAAATTGACACTAAAGGGAAGTTTGGCTTAGACAATATTAGCTACAACACCAATAGTAAAGATGTCACAAACATTTTGATTTGGGATGAACTAAAAAGGAGGTCTAGAAATTATGTAATAATGACAAGAAGGATATGAAGTTTTAAAAGGATTGAGAAACACTATAATAATATTACTATAAAAGATGATAACCCACCAAAAAAAATAGAAAATCAATTTGCATACATGGAAGGATAAGTTAGATCAACATTTTATATCATTCAATTCATATCTCACATTTATATATCACATATTAAACTATTATAGTATTTGGAGTTAGAGTCTTACTTTGTTTTTTGAAATAAAAGATTCAAACGCAAAAATACAAAACAAACATAATGATCAATAGAGATAGCACTAGAGAACCTTGTCAGTATCAATTAACTAGTCTAACATATGAGACATATCATTAGGCAATTGCCCCTTATCCACTATATTCCAATCCTTCTTGTGATCCAAAGCCCATTTAGCCAAACAATCAGAAACACCATTCCACTCCCTATGAATGTGTGTAAAAGTAACATATTCTAAGGAGCTATACAACTAGAGAATTTATCTGATAGTCAAATCTAAGTGCCAAATAACCTCCCTAAGCTCTTACATGGTTAACAAGGTCGCCACCACCTAGGAGTCAAACTTACAAATAATCTTGCATTAGCCAAGAGCACAACAACACTCAACAACATACAAAGTGGCCAGAGCCTCCATAACATTGTTTGTATGAAAACCCTTATAAATAGAAAAAAAAATTTGAACATCACTAGAACTATCCCAACCAACTCCATCAATAACAACATGTCCAAGATTCCCCCGAGATGAGTCATCAATGTTAATTTTCAAAAGTCCATGAGGAGAGGTTGTCCAACAACCCTCCTAATTGATCCTTTGTAAAGGATGTTTGACTCTACTACTACTACCATGACCAGTATACACCAGAGCACCTCCTTGAAGATGAAAATTAGGATGATTTTAAATAGAAACATCTTCAGGATCTACACCTCCAGTCAAATCACATTTATCCAAAACAACCTTATAAAGAGAATGAGTAATTTTCCACCACAAGTGTAAAGCACCCACCTTCACATCCTGGAAAATCCTATGATTCTTGTCCAACCAAATATGACAAATGATAGAAGGTCCAAGATCCCATGCAACTTGAAGAAAATAAGTTTTAGTAGGGGATTTACCCCAATGGTCCAAAACTTAGACAAAGAGGAGACATGCTAGCAGGTCTAACCCCATACACCCCACCAAAAGTGCTAGATTTCCTTGGCAAAGAAGCACTAAAAGAAAATATGAGAAATAATCTCCTCGCTATTACAACATAAGACACACCTGGAGGGTCCATGAAAGATTCACTTGCATAAATTATCCTAGGTAATACATTGATTGTGAACTACCAGCCACATGAAAAAATTGCATTTGGACCAAGAAAATTTTCCAAACTTGTTTCCACCAAGGAGCCTCAAAACCTCCAAAAAACTATCCATTAAGATCCAAGTGCCTTGTAGAAACAAAGTAAATTTACCAGACGAATCATTTCTCCAGGCTAGAACATCAGGTCCTACCAAGAATCTGCACTCCCAAGAAGTAATAATCTGCATCAGTTCATTATGATCCCTTTCTGAACCACTTGGTAACCATTCAAAAGGATCCATCCATCTATACTCAACAATTAGGCCTAAATGTCAAACACTCTTATAATGCATAACCTTATTCCACCCAACTACTATAAAATAATCACAAAGAGCTTGCAGATGTGGATACATAGAGAGAAGAGGGGGATGAGCATCATAAGAGTCTGACCAAAAGAGAGTCATGGAGCCCCTATTGTAGATCCAAAAAAGGCCCCTCTTAACTAAATGATCTCATGCTTCCAAAGTGCAACATATCCCTTGCCTTCTAGAGGATGATGAGAAATGCCCAAATAATCAACTCCTTGTAAACACTTATACATGAGAATGCAAGCCCAAATTCGATTCTGACTAGTACACCAATTCTAATATAATTTGGCTACAATAAATTGTCCACTCAAGATAGTTGAATGAAGATCAAGGCCCCCTCCTTTATTTGACAAACATATTCCCATTTAATAAGGCTCCACTTAGCATTCTATAAAATACCACTATAAAGAAACTGGCATGAGAGAGCATCAAATTCTTTAATAAAATACACAGGGGCTACTAGGACTAAACTTTTATAAATAAGAAGAGTCTGGATCACTGATTGGAGGAGAGTCACCTAAGCAGTAGTAGAGAGCCACCGATGAGTCCAATTGTTAACCTTTTGATGAAACTTATCAAGTAAGTCCTACTATAATAGTCTAGGTTGCCTACCAACAACTATAGGAATGCCTAGATAAAGTAGGGGAAGAGTCCTAATTTGAAACCTCTATATGTTAGCAATCCTCCTCTAGATAGGTTATTGAGTATTGAAAAAATAGATTGAGGACTTCTGTTCATTAAATTTCTGACCTGAAGAAGCTAAATAAATATCCAAAGTTCTCCTAAAGGACTAAGCTTCATGAAGTTGAGCCAACCCCATAAGAGTAGTACCATCCACAAACTAAAGATGAGAAACCTTAGGCAACCCATTAGCCCAGCTCCAACCATGAATCAGATCCCATGAAACCCAAGACTTAATAAATCTGCCAAGGCCCTCAACCATAATAATAAGCAAATAAGGATACAGAGGATCCCCTTGGAGAATACCCCTAGAGGTGCCAAATAATTGAGAAGGGTCTCCATTAAGAATGATAGATAAGGATGATGAAGTAACACAAATCATAACCCAACTAACCCACTTTGAACTAAAGCCAAAGGTGATGAGAATTTTTTGTAAAAAAGTTCCACTTAACTCTATCATAAGATTTAGCCATATCCAATTTGATAAACATAGATTTCTCCTTGGAAACTGCCAGTGAGTGGATGATCTCAGAAGAAACAACCAACCTAGTTACAATTTGTCTCCTTTCCACAAAAATTCCTTGTTCATCTAGGACCAAAGTGGGAAGCCAGAGCTTAATCCTATCAGTAATCAACTTAGTAATGATTTTGTAGATGACATTACATAGAGAAATAGGCCAAAAGAAATCTAGATGATTAGCACCTTCCTTTTTAGGTATAAGAACTAGAAAAGTAGAATTCAAGATTCTAAGCATTTCTTTACTTACATAAGACTCATGAACCACCTCTAGAAAATCCAAATTAACAATATCATGTAAGTCTTGAAACCAATTATGTTGGAAACCCTTTTGGGCCAAGAGCTTTACCCATACACATCCCAAAAATTACCTCCTCTAATTCAGACAAAGATATCAGACACGTGAGAGAATTATTCATCACATTGGTGACTAGAGAGGGAATGAAAGAAATGATCCTAGACTTTTCATCCTCAGATGGAGGTGAATCATTAGAAAAGAGAGAAGGATAGTACTGAGTAGCCTCATGAAACAAATTTTGCAGAGAAGCCACCTGAATTCTTTATAAATTTACCGAAGAGGAAACATAACTCCTACTTTGACGAGCTAATATTGATTTATGGAAAAAAGTTGTATTCATGTCCCCTTGTTGAAGCCGGTCAACTCTGGCTTTTTATTTCCAAAAAATCTCCTCGCAAAGTTCCCATTCCTCCAATTCTTTGATAACTTAGGATTCCTCTTTGCCCAAATTCTCTAAAAAACCATGAACCTGGATCGAATGAGTGATAACATCTAAGCATGCTTGAACCTTTCTCTCTATAATATAAAGTTCACCAAAGAAACATCTATTCTATTTCATAAGCTTCTATTTGACAAACTATAATTTTGTAACAAAAGAATACATATCAGTACCATAGGCAAGGCCATCATCTCTCCACATTTGAGCCATTAAGTCATGGAGGAAAGTGTTTTGAAGCCACACCACTAGAACTTAAAAGAAGGGTTTTTAGGAATCGTAACATAAGTAACTATAAATTTAATAGGCTAGTGATCAGAATCCCTCCAATCAAGAATTTCTGAAGTGGTACATAGGTTCCCTCCCACCCAAAAATAGGAAACCAAAAATCTATCTAATTGTTCAGAAATATAATCTTCTCCACCCCTTTTATTATTCCAAGTAAAAATCCCATTAATTAGCCTAATATCAATTAAATTTAAGAGGTCCACATTCTTACAAAATAGCTTAGAGGAAGGACCTAAAGAGCCAAACCTCCCCTTTTCTCCTCCAACTTAGCACAAAATTAAAATCACCAAGTAACACCCAAGGAAGAAAAGAGAACATGCTCAAAAAAACCTTATATGGGATCAAAGTAGGGATTTTCCATGAAAACCAATGGGAGTATACACATTAGTAACAAGAATTATCTCCCCAATCTCCAAACTAGAGGCAACCATAAAGAAAGCTAAGTGGCTAGAAATCCACTAGAGATGAACAATCTTACATGGATCCCAAAAAAGAGCTAGACCTCCAAAGAAACCCAGGGAACCAATACATTGATATTGATAATAATGCCAAATATTGGAAGCACAACAAGACATGGCATCATTTGAAATCTTAGTCTCTTGAATACCAAAGATAGTCAGAGAATAAACTGCCACAAAATCATGAATAACCTTTTGTCAAGGGATGCTATTTAATCCCCTAACATTCCATGAGATAATAATCATTGAGGGGAGTGGGAGAAGTGAGCCTCAATGGGTCTGACAAACCTAGATTCTACCAATAATTTCCCAGCCAACTTAATATTCTCTTGATCCTTTTTGCGACCACCTTTCAAGTAAGTATCAAAAGAGAATTTCTTAAGGGTTCATCACTGCAAAGCCAAAGCCTAAGAAGGATCTTTCCCTTTACTAGATGTTTTTACCTCCTTAGCAAAGTCTTCTATAACAATTACATATTGTAAATCTACATGATTTCCTGAAGCCCATAATATAGGACCATAAGGGGACACACCCTGTTGTTGCATAACACCTTCACTCATTATAGTAGTCTCTTGTTGCATATCCCTGACATCTATACTCATTGAACTAGAAGAAACATCTACTATAAACCCTTCCTCTGAGGCTTAAGTATCTAACACCTCAAACCATTTAAATCTATCATCAATCTACCTATCCCTATATAACCTCTTTTGTCCCCTTCCCTTAGCTTGGGACCTAATAGGTATAAAATTATCCTTGGAAGAGTTATCTTCTTGCATAAAGGGCTTTCCCTTTCCCTTGATTATCTATATTTAGGAACGAGGAAGAAGTGGAACCCCCAAAACCACCGATAGAACCACCAGGATTCTTATTAAATCAAGGACACTGACGTTGAAGATGTCCATACTCATGACATATCCAACAAAAAAGGAAGAGATTCATAATATAATTAATACACCTACATAGAAGAGCCTAAATAGATTTCCAAAATCAATTTTGACACAAATATGGGAAAAGGAAATAACCTTTTTATCAAGGGTTTGCTAGGCCATCACAATCAACTTTCAAAGCAATGCGACAATCTATCATAAAATATCTTCCCTCCAAAACTCTAGGGAAATCCATGGAAAATGAACCCAAATTGGGAACCTTGAGGGGCAATTACTCCAATGAATTGAACCCCGCATGCTAGGGTTTAACAAGCAAGACCACTTGATTGTAAAAATATGGTCCTCCTTTGAAAACATGATTATGATATGACATGCAAGTAAAAAAAAACCATGAAATAGTTGTTTGCAACAAGCATTATCTCCATATCTCATTCAACCTACCATGAATGACGAATCTAGGATTCCAAATCTGACAAAGAAATTTGAATCCCAAGAAATTTACAAATCAAAGCATTCTTGCTCCAATATGCCACATCTTCCATAACCAATTAGGGAGGAATAACAAGGACCAAGAGATCATTACTCCTTGGATGAAAACCATTCACTTTGTTAAATTTAGAGCTTTTTAGTACGTAAAAAGAATTTGATGGCCTTATATGCACACTTGAAGAAGAGCCATGAGGCAGTACGACACCAACAAGAACTAGACTATTGGAAATCCTAGGGTCCCCCATATTGACATAGGGAAAAAATACCACTCACTACAAACAAACAAGAATTCCTAAATTGGGAAGCTTCAAGAAGCCACCAATACGTTGAAAATCAAAGAACCCAAACCCCATAAACACCCACCAAACACGAAATGAAAAAACTTTCTTTGACAACCTTCCTCCGACAAAAAACCTCCAACAAATTTCCATGAACAATAAACCACCAACAATCGTCCTCCCTCCCAAATGCACAACAACCAAGTACGACAAGTAGAAAAAAGAAATGGCTAGGGCATGGAAGCCCTAGCTCAAAGCAACAACACACGTCACATGCATAACATCCATCATGTCCTTAAAGTAGCTTTCAATTAGAGTCTTACTAACCTTTATAGACAACTTGGAGAGAATATTCAAAAGGGAAGATTTACTATTAGAATAATTATAAGACACTCTAGTATGAAATGCAACAAGAAGGTGCATCCACAAAATGAACACATCAACTTATAATGTCTTTATATTTTTTATTAAAAACTAAATAAATACCGAAGGGAAGTGATTGAAGGCTTACAACCATGTGCTTTGGTGAAGTAGAACTAAAGAACAATTCATAAAATTGTATTAGGGAAATAATTTGAAGGAAAAAATATGATGATAGAGTATACAATCAACTATTATATTAGACCTTATCACTTATCACAAATCCTTGGTACATTTTAACTGCAACAAGAGGAGAGAAACTAGCGATTGGAATGTAATGCAAAAATGGTTTTTACAAAAAACAAATCATTATATATCTCCAACATAGTTATACATGATTAACTATAGAAGATAAATCAAATAGCCTTATCAATATTAGTAGATTTTAGAAGTATATGCAATTTAATAGAAGAGATAAAACTATTTTCCTAAAAGAAAGGGTATTTAGAAGCTTATATAATAGAAAAATAAAATGGTTAATATAAATATTGGCAATAGCCTTTTACTGAACAAAAAATTAAAAAAATAGAAAAATAAAATGGAAAATACACTAAAAAAGTTATGCTCTTCTAGGAAAAGGAAAACAAAAGATGGAGAGGAGGAAGAAAATCCACAAAATAAAGACGTGGAAGTTAATGAAGGAAAAAAATAGATAGCCACTATAAGTGCCCTGGGAAATAGATAGTTTAAGTAATGTTTAAAAATATAAGAGAAAATCTTCTTGCCACTCATAAGAGGTGTTGAGATTCAATTTTACTTATCCTTTGCTTAGTTTCAGTACTGCTCTAGTTTTATTCACCATAAATATAGTTTTTTCTCTCTTCAAGTAAAGAGATACCTTACATATACATTTGTACATTTCTCTCTCTCTCTCTCTATATATATATATATATATATATATATATGGGGATGTATATATGTATATAGGAGAAGGTATTCTTATTTGGAAGATTGGTTCTCTGATGCTTAGTCTTGGTTGATATGCTTATGTAATTCTTTATTAATAAGACTAAGCTAATAATATGGATAATACTTCACTTTGCTTTTATGGATGTACTGTTGGCAAGTTATCTGTTAGGAACTTCTAAAGTTTGTATAGATCCAAAGGGGATTCAATATGACCATTGGTCTAGTCTTAGTTTGTGCTTGTAACTAAGATTCTCCCTTTAGTATCAGAAGCTACTTTGATTCAGAATGTCAAATACATGGAGAGCAAGCTATAGAATATCATTCCTTTATGTTGTTTGATTTCTTTCAGGTTTGGATTATCTTAGATAAGAGAATGTATTCACATGGTTATTGATTTGATCCTATCTTTAAAATATGCATTCATGTCTAGTTATTTTATTTATTTACATTCATTGGGTTTTTCTTGAAGGATAAGTACCAGGGAAATCAACAATTATTATCTGCCTTAAGAACTAAATCTCCTCTTAAATTTTTGCTTCAAACTAGTAGGCAGTTAGTTTTTCATCTATGAGGATTAAATAGCAAAGGGGAAATTGATATTAAGGGAAAAACAGAGGATACTGCTCGTTATATCATACTTATGTATCTAAAGCTTAGCATCTTCTCTGTAAAATAGGTAAGGCATGGTTCAAAATTATGTCTAATTGAGATTTTCATTACTGACCATGTCTGTGACTAATTGCAAGGACTTTCGTTACTAACTTTGTTTATGACAAACTTACTTAAACACTTAAGCGGGTTGGAATAGACAAAGGTAGCTCTTTTCTTTTTTGAACTATAGTTGGAAAGGGTAAATAAACATGTATTTTATTAATCTAGAAGCAGTGTAAATTAAAAATAATTTTTTGATATACTAACGAGGATCTTTGCCAAGAAGCTGAGGTGTTACAGGTCAGGATCAAATTAAAGACAAAAACTGATGAAATCAAAGACTAGCTCTCTATCCTCATGTCAATCAAGGACAAGAAGGATTAACAAACATTTTTTTATCTCTATATTTATCATACAATTATTGTAACATGAGGGAATGCCCTCTTAAAACTTCATGTATCAGAATCTAGACTAAGGTCCCAGGTAAGGCTGGAGGTTTTCTCAACCCCAATCTTTCCTGCCAGCACCTACACTGAGCGGGGCTTTTGTAATATTTTCATGATTAATAAAATTCTTGGCTCCGACCTTTTACCTATATATATATATATATATATATATATATATATATATATATATATATATATATATATATATATATATATATATATATACATATATATATATATATATATATATATATACATATATATATATATATATATATATATATATATATATATATATATATATATATATATATATATATATATATATATATATATACATATATATATATATATATATATATATATATATATACATATATATATATATATATATATACATATACATACATATACATATATATATATATACATACATATATATACATATATATACATATATATATATATATATATATATATATATATATATATATATATATATATATATATATATATATATATATATACATATATATATATACCTATATATATATATACACACACACACATATATATATATGAGAAAATATAGTAACAAAGGGGAGTCCTAATTTTGTAAAAATTAAAAGGTCCTATTGGGATGAGAAAGAGGTAACACAAGTTGTAAAAGTACTTATCCTATTATAGGTAACACTTTCACTAATTTGAAAATTATTAAAGAGGATGCTAGAACAATACAAATTCAATAAATAGATGATAAAAAACTAAGAGGGGGAAGCTAAAATAAAAGTTGATAGTACAAATAAAGAAGAAACAATTTGACTTACACATGGAAGAAGTGTGCCATTGTATAAACCAAATTAGAGGAGGATATAAAGAATATGCAACTATTCAAATGACTATAAATATATTGTATTAATTTTTTCTTTGATGGACTTGATGACAACAAAGGTTCTTAACAACCTAGAAAATATTAAAAACCAAATAATGCAACAAGAAACTACTTATATTGTAAAAAATACCAAAATGATTTTGTCAAAGAATGTCTATTAAAACTCTTTGTAAAAACTAATAATAGGTATAAAGTCAAAGGAAAATATTAAGAGAACAAACTAAATAGGTTTAAGAGGTAGTTAACCTTCACCTTGCACATATTGTAACCCTAATAATATAATTCATTAACATGAAAACAATAATTTAAATATCTAATATAAGTAGTCAATTATATATTAATTGAAGAGGATTTGAACAAGCACACATTTTTCCTTCAAAACTATTTTATTCTTAAATTCTGCGAGATATAATTTTGTAAATTTCTGGCTAGGTTGTATTAGGAGATGATGTTGGTAGGAAAAAACCAACATTATAGGAACATTCATCCACTATAAGAGAGATACAACATGAACACATCTAAGGTCCCTTGGTATACAAGGGACACACTCCTTAAGAATAAATTTCAACATTAAAATATCCAATATGCTAAGATCAAACATGCAATATAACACAAAATTAACTAGGATGTAAACCTCACAAATAAAATGCAAGTAAAAATAGAAACATCCATTCCCTTAATAAAAGAATGTTCTTAAAACCATCCTCTACTCTCCTCAAAATTTTCTTCATAAAAAAAAACTCATATATATAAGGAGACAAAAGAAAAATAAGTTATACCAATTAATCCTCAAATAATCCTTCTAGTGTGAGTCAACAATGGAATCATGTCTCTAGGATCACTTAAAAAATGAAAAGATGTCTTCCACAAGAGAGTACCAAGAGCAAAGAAATGCTTGATTATGGGCACAATGTACATTTACGTTACAAAGGAAACCCCCTGGTTATATAGCTGAGATGAGACAGAATTATATAAGATCATATCTTTTTTATTTACTTCTTGTATCCTAAGTCATTTAATATTTGTAATCTCATATCATAGAATTAAAACAATTTTCATAGTCTTGTCTAATCTTATGTCTCGCAATGGCTATGTAACTAATGCGCTCCCTTTGTAAGGCCAATCTATTTCATTGTACCCCTAATCAAGCATTAATTTTCTCTTCTTGCTCTCTCATGGAAGGTATATTTTAGTGTTCAATGATCTTGGAGGCTTGAGTCCATTGGTGACTCTAACATGGTATCATAGTTTTAAATTTTCATATCCACTTCTTAAATTTTAGAGCGATTAGTGCTCAATCTTTTTAAGGTTTCAGATCTTGTTGGATATTGAAAATTTACATATGCTATTATCTTGCATCAAATGATGACTTGGAGAATTAGAAAAAAATGATAGAAACACCAGATTTGGGGCTTTCTCTTTGTGACTTTGCATTGTAGGTTCATTATGGATAATTTTGCATAAAAAGAACCTTCCACTGAGTCTAGAAAGCCAAAAAAATCATTATTTTTATATCTAAACTTCATTATTTTACAATATGGAAAATTTGATTATTTACTCATGGTTGTCTTAAATTTGATGGCCAAATGCCTATCATTACATGAGGATTTCATCCAAGAACTATCTTAAATTTGATTAACAAATGACTATCACCAAGACAATTCCAATTTTCTCTACATTAGCAGTTTCAATTTTGTAGCTCAACTTCAAGAAATCATATCTTAGTCATTTGGAATCCTTTTTGTGAGCAATTTAGGGTAGGATTTTATGATCTCTGCAATGGGAATATTGCATTTCAATAAATTATGATGGTTAGGACTATCCTATTTTTTCTAAATGAAGTAAAATAAATGGGCTTAGAGCATGATATCTTATTGAATATGGTCACAATAATAGGGATTAAGTCACTATGGGTAAGGTATTAGTAAACTAATAAAATTAAAATAATAATTTATTCTATAATATGTAGTTTACCTTACTCCCCATACGTGTCCAAATGTTTTAATCACTCTAATGAAGTTTCCATGTGATGTAGGAGCATCCCGGGTGTAAGAGCAATCTTGCATCACCCAAAAATATTTTTGTTTTTGTATGCAATAAGGGCTATCTTGCGCAGAGCTGCTATTATGGAAACTTGCTATTTTTAGTAAGTTGGTCATACGATCTCAAAATGTTCTGATTTTACATGTGGAGATTCATCTCGGTCATATCAACCTACCAGTAAAGTCTCATGGTTAGATCAGGTCTAGTTTCGAAGATATTGAAGATTTTCGGTATTGGCAGCAGGGTACAAAAACTTTGAACTCGGTTTTGAAGGCTTTAGAGGCCCCATACGAGGTTAAAAATTTGGGGGACAAGTGCTTACACTAGTCTAGCATGTAGAGCGCTTCGTGGCCTTTCCAAAATGGGGTTATAATAGTCAATTGGGTCAATTGGTGATGACTTATGGTCTTCGAAAGTCAGGCCACCTGAAATGGCAGAAAATAATTTTCCTTCAAAATTTTTGTTCGGGTTTCAAAAGTTATTTTGAGCCGACTTTGATGTAATAAATTGAAAAATAAAATAATTCTAAGCTTGGTCGGCCCTAAGGGCTAAATTTCGGGAACCTTCTCGGGCAATGGAAAATGCCTATATAAAGAAGGCCCATAGTGTTGTCTAGGGCAATTCTAGGTATTGATTCGAGGCTTTATCCTACAAAATATTGTAAGGGAATGCCCATGTGGCTTTGCATATTGTAATTCTGAAAGTTTGTAATTCCACATTTGTGGAGATAATAAGAAGCCCATTTTCTGTTCTTGCATATTGTTGTTGTTTCTCCATTTCTATTATGTGTTTGTGGTATTAAGGGGAGCACCCTTCATCACCATGATCTTTTGATTTAATACCATTTGACATGATAACACAAGAAAAAAAATTGAAGATTTAATAGCTTCATCTGAGGACTTTTATACAGGGGAATCCAATTATTTCTTCTTATTTTAGTATTCCTTCTTCCCATGCCCCTTTTTGCCATGATTCAAAGACTTCACTCTATTTTTCTAGAAGTTTTATAATATCCTCCAGTTATAAACTTCTCTTTAGACCCTTTTTTGTCTCCCTTAGATCATCCTCTTTCCATGAAACTTCCTATGACATTAAGAACATTATTATATTATCTATAATGACTTTCTTCCTTATTTATTATCCTAACAAAGTTGCAACAAGAGCATCCAACTTGGGATTTGTTAAATTAACTATATAGTGAGAGTCATGCTTTTCTACGACAAAAGAAAAAAGAAGATAAAAGCATAATTCACTTATCTTCCTTGTTTATCTTAACATTTACAAAGGCTAATTGAATCAAAATTAAATTAAATGAGGTTAAATTCTTGGCTACCAGTTCACTTTATTTTTTGAGAAAACTACTTTCTTTTCAAGTATAATTTTTTCACAAGACTTTTAGCTTGATGAATTTTACTCATCCTTTTTCCATAAGGAATAAGTGACATACTCTTTCGATATTTTTAAAAGGACAAAGTCTATAAGGAAAAGCTAGATTTATCCTCGTAATTTCTAATCCATCTTTTCCTGTGAGTCTTGGGAAAAAATTGCGATTTAAATTTCTTTATCAAGTCACTATCCATTTATCTCTCTCTTCTAATAGATCTTCCATCTTCAACTTCCACAACTCATAAGGGATTTGTTAAATTAATAGCAATAGTGAGAATTATGTTTTCCCACAACTAAAGGAAACAACATAAAAGCATAATGCACTTGTCTTCCTTGTCTATCTTCACATTTACAAAGGCTAATTGAATCAAAATTAAATAAAATGAAGTTAAATGCTTGGCTACCAGTTAACTTTATTTTTTGAGAAAACTAAGTATAATTTCTTTTCAAGACTTTCAGCTAGATAATTTTCACTCTTCCTTTTCCATAGGGAACAAGTGACATTATTTTGATATATTTAAAAGGAGAAAATCTATAAGGCAAAGTTAGATTTGCCCTTGTAATTCTAATCCATCTTTTTCCCACAATTCTTGGGCAATACTTCCAATTCTGAAATTTTTAATTGTCTCTATCCATTTATCTCTTTCTCTTCCAAGAGATCTTCCATCTTCAACTTCCACAATGCATAATTAGATCTATTGGATATTTAATGTCTATCTGAGGTGTAAATGTAGCCATGTTTTCGACATTGAACTTTATAAAACAAAAATAAGTCGAACTCCCATTGTAACCCAAAAAAAATTTCCACCATATGTTGGGATGACAAATATAAACTAATACAATATACAAATATTAAATTAAGCATGTTTTTATATAACATCATTCAATTAAGTGTGTTTAATTATAGAATGGTATTAAGAGATTTATATAATCAAAATTAGTAACAAAAGTAATTAGCAAATCCCATGAGAAAATCACACACACAATATTTATGTGGTTGCCCTTATAAGTGAAAAATCTACCAAAAAGAGAGAACAATTATTTATTATGTTCTTCAAGTAAGAATACAATGGAACACTCTTCCTTCACTCTTTTGTCTATAATCTAACATCTATATACCTATGAACTCTCAATTCAACAAAAGCATATCTTATTGCCATTCCAAGGCCATACTTTATTGGAAATGTGGAATAAGGATATTACCAGAGGTTTCCAAAATAGGAGTTCCATGGTAAAACATGGCACCCAAAAACTTCTTGAAAAGTTCAAATGTCTCACTCCTTGAAATTCTCCCCAAAATGTGTAAAGTCAATTATTTTAGCATGTTAGGAGATTTTTTCCCCCTCTTTTCCAAGCAACCAACTTGGTGAAGCTAACAACTGCCTTCATGGAACACCAAGAGACACCTTTCCCTTTGTTTCAATTGCTCCACTTGAAGAGTTAATTATTTTTTTCACAAGTAATTAACTTTATTATTGCCAATGGACCCCTTCATCCATTATAAATGCATTTACAAACTATAGGTAGAATATGTTTATAAATTATTTTCCACTAACACCTTAGACATCTAGAGACACATTAATAAGGATGCTGAAAAAAATTAAATAACACAAAATTTTCAAGGTTGATGACACCTTAGTTTTAACAATTCATTTGTTGGCACTAACCTAGGTTTGAAAGATCAAGCGTTATGATGCATATACAACTATTGCAAGACCTTGGAAGGATAAATGCTTGTATGGTGCACATTAGGAGTGGTTTGTGTTAAAAGTTGCATTGACCGATGTTCTATTTGTTACAAACCCAAGTAACATCTATTATAGGTGGAACAATAAGATATAAGGCTTTGCATATAGACCCAAATTGTCAATATTATCTTGAAAAGTAATGACCAAAAATAACTTAAAAGTGTGCAATAAAAAATACACGTAAAGGCTAAAGACGTGCCCCTTGAGATCTAATGGTGGGTTTCAAACTTTTTAGTCCAAATTTCTTTTCCCTCTCTTCAAATTTTAAAATCTAGAGGCTAAAGTCCTTTAGCACCATTCACATGAAAGTGGAAAGTTTCAAGACAAAAAAGGATATGAATATAAACTTTGAGTCATTCTTAAGACACCATGTGCAATTTAAACCATTGTGGGTCCACAAGATAGTAAAACAAAGACCTTTAACAAAACCTTCAAGGATGCTTACAATTTTAAAGGAGGTTTCTAGATATGTGAGCATCATGAAGGAGTATGAAGGTCACTTCAACTTGTTGGAGGAGACTATCGAGAAGGTCCATTGGAAGTTGGAGAATGTGGTGAAAGTGAGCTAGACCACTGTTGAAAATAGTATTGAAGGGCTCCACATTCTTAATGAAAAGGTCAAAAACATGAGAGTTGATAAAATGATAGTCTTCGAAGGGTGTCAATGCTAGTTTGTTTGAGGTTAAATGTAAATAGGTTGTAAATTCTCCGAGAAGTAGGGGCCAAGTGATCATACACAATGCTATTCTAGGAAGCCCTTATATAATTAGAAGAAAAAAATTATTTAGGAGATGGTCAATTTGCAAGATTACCTTCTTCAACAGGACATTGAAGCTGCAAAGATCTTGAAAGACTTACAATAGTTGTTTTTATTTTTATTTTTCTATTTTGTTGTCCATTGGTTCGTTGATGGCTGACTATGCTTATTTCTTAGGTAGTGTGTCTATGTAAAGGGTTTTAAAAGGATACCATATGAACTCAAGGCTTAAGAGTTAATATGTAACTAGTATTATGAATTTCTAAATTAAGAAAGATACTTTTAAAGTGTCAATCTAATACTACTAAACCCAAGACGTGTAATGTTAATATCCAAGTTGCGTGTCACAAGAGTAATATGCAATCATGACCTTTGGACACATCCAATAGATTTCAAATATATAAGTAAAGCATACAACCTTTTTTAGAGATTACCTAAGCAATACCAATTGTTACAAATTAGTAACCAAGACACTTAAGGAAGACAATACATGAATAATCAACTAAAACAACAATTATGACCTCACCAAGGTGAATGCACCAAAAACAAAAGCTAGAATAATGACTACAACTAAGGTTGCCAAACAAAAGATCATACCACCACCATATTTTATAGGCAAATGGAAGGCATGTTGAACCAAGTGGTGGGGCCCTATCTTTGAAGTGATCTTGCTCAAACTAAAGGTGCACTTCCCAAAAAGCTAAACCACTACCAATCAAGCCACTTTTAGATATCCAAGCCTCAAAGACTAGTATAGATGCAAACAAGACACAAGAAGATTGAAGAAGTCTTGATTCAAACATGAAAAGAAAAAGGGTTTGCATTTTTACTAAAGCAAAAAATAAATAAAATGTGTGACATAATAAGGTATGGTAGTAGGAGTTAAAGACCTTGGCTCACATATATCATATATCATATATCATTATTATTTTTTAATGACAATAAATCATTAGTAAGACTCTTTCTTATTGTCTAAAGTCCCAACATTTATTCTTGATAGGGCTCTAACTCATCCATTCCTTCTTTTGGCTCATAATAAAGATAGGGTGATCTATAACAAGATCACCTCATTAACTCTTTTAAAGAGGGTATATAAGGCCTAATCTCATGCACTAATGCGATTACTTAATTGCAATTTTTGATTAAATTTAAACTAAGCAGTTCAAATGTTCTCATACAAATTTTTAATTAAAGAAAAATGATAAATTATAGCCTTTTCCTATTTTAAAGAAGCAACTAATGCTTAAGATTTAAAAATAAGCTTTGAAAAAAGTGGGGTTGGCAAAAAGAAAGAAAGAAATATTCTTTAATAGTCCACGAGATAATAGGGTCTACATATGACTTTACTTTATCTTATATTCCTTATAGGGGGCAACCAACTATGCTATAAGCGATGCATACATACCTTGTATCTTGTGAGATTTGAAATAAGCAACAATTGCACATTGAAAAAACTGACATGTGACTCCATAATTTTTTCCCCTCGTTTTTATTTGTTTCCTATTTTTTCTTAAAATTTTAACTACAAAAATTATTATTAATTTCATTTAAAACTTTATTTAAAACCACTCCTAAAAATAATACAAAAAATTAAATATTTATAAAATGATAAAATCTAAACAACAAACTAAAACACATATCTTAAGTTTTTTTCCTAAACTCTCCTTATTAGTACTTGCCGGTAGGCTAAGTACTATTGTATCACTTTTTGAGTTTTTAAGTTAACGAGTGATTAAATGAACTCTGATAGACCAATGAAAATAAACTATATTTTACATTTCATTATGAATTTTATATTTATGCGTATATAGATGCAAAATTTTTAGCTTTATAATATCTACAAATTATTTATTTAGCATTTCATTGGGTGATTGCATTTGAGCTCTTATACGCGATTTATCACAATGGCATTGTAAAATATAATATTTTGTGAACCTATATTATCGGATTCCTTTTTATCGACAACCAATTCATTTTTTTTCGGCAACTATTGCTTGCTCTGTTGCACACTTGTTCAACCATTTTCCCATATTCTACTATTGCTGCCATTTTATCGGTATTTTCTTTATTTAATCCAATGTTTCTTTTTGATGGCTTGTGGTTCTCATCACATCTTGATTAATCAAGTACGCCAAATGGTTTTTTTCGCCCGTCTTGAATTTTTGTTGTTGATTTTGAAATCTGTTTCTTGAATAGTTTCCTCTTCCGTTAATTTTTTGTAATAAATTATTATAATTTATGGTTTGAATTTATTGCTATGTCAGGCCATTTTTAGATGACCCTCCATATTTGAGTTCTCTGAATATCTTACCGCAACTGATTTTTGTCTCTTCTTATGCTCAGTTTGACATCCTTAGCTGATTTTGTAACAAGCCTAATTGCGAAGTTCTTTTGAAATACCTCTAATTTTTTGGGACCCAAAAATAATTCTGAGGTAAATCTGTACCTGATACTGCCTATTTTCGTGTCTTCAACTCTAAAAAAAAAGGAAAAAAATCATGTCATGCTTATTTCTGAAAATTCTGGGTTATTTTTCAATTATTTTTGATCACAATAACAAATAGAAATTTCTGTTTATGGTCCCAAATCTGTTCTGAAATCTGTGATGTAATTAGAATAATCAGATGCAAGTTCATTTCCAGATTTATGCCCTAGTTGAAGAGGATTTTTTTGTTATCAGTTTATGCCCTAGTTTGCAGATTTTATTGTTTCCTTTTTAGTATCATCAAATTTGAATTTCTTATTTATACAACAGTAATAAGCAATGGAAAATAGATGAATGGGAGATCTGGAAACTTGTTCTTTGTTCTGCTTCTTTTGGGAATATTTTGTCCAGAGATACTTAAACCCCAAATAAAAAATCTTTGTGTGGGCTCAACATATGCACACTTGTATTGAGGAAAGATACTTTTGGCATGTGGCCAAGAATGATACATGCCTTTTTGTAATACTCTGCGTAGGCCTTACAACCTTTTGAATGTAGCAAAGGCCAAGGAATGTCCACTGTTGAAGTAGTTCCTTTCCAGCATGTACATAGATGCAAGCAATTGATAGTTACCGTTGTCCTTGGTTGATTTGATGAAACAACACAATGTCACATTATGACTTATATAAAAGCAAAATAGCCCATTATTTTGAGTTTCTGGCCATAGATATAGCCAACTGAATGCACTTGATAAACAAATGGCAATTTGAATTGTCACAGGATAAATTGGTGTCTATCAAATGGAAAGAAAATAGAACCCTAATGGATTTTTTCAAAATTATGGCTAACTTTAGAGAGCTCTAGGAGAATGTGACAGCAATTATGTTCTCAGATGAAAACCTGATTTCGTGATCAGCTGCAGTGATACTTTATGCAGTAAATAATACCATGGATTTTTGTGATGAGTGATAACTCAATTATATATCTATTTTCTCTGGAAGTTCTTTCAGACCCACACATACTGAAATGTCCAGATATTCCAACCACCCCAGGTTACCATGTTTTTTGTTTATTGTGGGATAATATATATTTATTCTCATCCATAAATTTTGTTCCATTCTGACAATCATGTTTATACTATTAATTTTTACAATATATTATAATTTAAATAACAACCTATGATATTATAATATATATTTATTTTTATTCATATTTTTAAAGTTTTTTAATTTTAATTTTTATTATATACTAATTATACATTAACAACTATTTATGTAAAAAAATTATGTGATTTTATTTGCTTATAATTTTTATTTTTTCTTTACAAAATATTAATATTTAAATTAAACTATATTAAATTAATATTTAATATTATTATAATAGTTTTATTTTGAAAAACTTATTAAAATTTAGTTTAAAAGATCAATTTATTTAAATTTATTTATTTATAATAGTTTTAATAAAAATTCTTTTATAAAAATTTATTACTTCTATTGTAACTATATAAAACATAATAATTAAAAAATTAATATACTATTATTTCTAGTATAACTTAAAAATTTATAAAAATTTATTATTTCTACTATTACTATATAAAACATAGTAATAAAAAAATTAATATACTATTATAGTTTTTACTATAATTAAAAGTAAGTACTTAGCCACTACGTAGCACTTACACTTGTATTATTACGTTTTAAATTTAGTGGGTTATTTAGCCACACCTCATGAGACCACCAGTTCTCCAAATTGCTTCTTATAAAATTGAAGAATTACTGCCTACAAAGGAACCTGCTCTTGGTTTAAAAGTTGAGGTCTGTCGGTAAATTATTTTTTAATGGTAATCCAATCGGACATCGAATTTAAGCCCTCCACGGTAGAACATCTGATGACCTGCCAATTCTGACTGTGGGTATGGATTGAAATCTCATTTCACCCAGTGTTGACGGTTAACTTTAAATAGCCGATGTCCACCGTGATTAATTATTTCTAAACAAATTTGGGGCAGTTGGAACATTCCTCGCCTCACGCCTGAAAAAAAATTCAAGAACAGTTTTTACGTGGCTGCAAAAATCTTATCTCGAATTCAACAATCTAGGAGCCCTGAAAACCTGATATTTGTAGATCTACTCTTCGATTATTGTGAACAGATTGATTTTGGTTTTGGTTCGTCTGATTTTTAAATCTGCCTTGGTGGGGTTTCGTCATATATTTCCTACAAGCTGTGCCCATTTTTTCTCATCGGCATCGTTGAAAGCACAATCTTGAGGTAAGGCCCTTGCCATGGTTCCAATGAGTTTTTTTGGGAGGGAATCTGTAAACGGCGGATTATGTTTTGTTGTGTTGTAGTTTGGTTATTCTTTCCTTCCATTTATAAATTTTTCTTTGAATTGCATTTGTTTTAACAATTTCAGAATTTGCAAATCTTTTGATACCTCATGATAGCTATATGGGCCCAATGGCTACTATAGTTTCTGTTTGAACTTGACTTTGATGTTTTAGGTCTACCGTGGCTGTAGCTTTTAGAACCAGGTACTTTAGAACAATATTTCAAAATGATATCTAAACTGTTGTGAATGCATCATAGGATGGAGTCTAAAGTTCAAGGGAGACCGAATAATAATCTATGTGACTCGTTGTAATTTTTTAAGCATTTCAATAGTGCAGAAGAAGAAACCTACAAGTGTTGCAGGTAGTGCTGAGGTTCTTGAATTGTATTATGGAAAATGGCCTTCCCACACTGTTAGTCCAAAAAAAATCTTGCCGTTTCCAGTTGTCCTTACCTATCCCTGTCCCAGAGTAGGCATGGAACATCTGATCATATGCTTTTGTGCTGGACCCTGCCATGAAATAAACCATCATTTCTGCTGCCAAATGTATGCTTGAAAAATGAATGGGAAAGCACTGTTATGATCGACGAAGCTTCCAACTTGTTTGAAACTCAGTTGTTTCAAGTAACTTGCAAGTAAGTTTTCTGTAGCCATTTCCACTTAAAGTGGCGTTCATCTTCATGGCTCACTGCCTACTTGGAGGAATTTTGAGTGCTACGCTTGGTTGTAATAATAACATTTGATAATGAATTCTGCTTCAAGCTGTAAACTCATAACTCATTTTTGTGGCTCGTTCTGGGGTCCTTGCAATTATATTGTATAAAATTTTCTGTTAGTATTTTAAAATTTTGAAATACTGTCGTCCCCCAAAAATGACCTCTCAGCACTGCTATCCCAAAACATGTCATGCTGTTTCCTGCTGTCCTTGTCTGTTCCTGTCCCAGAATAGGCACGGAAAATGTCATCATATACTTTTGTGCTATCCGATTCAATGAATAAAACATCTTTTCTGCAGCCAAAACGTATGCTTGAAAGATGAATGAAAAAGCACTTTTATGATTAAAAATGCTTCCAACTTGTTTAATATCATTCTATGGATTGCAGGAAAAGTGTCTTCCGAGTAAGTTTGATGTCACCTCTTTCACTATTGAAAGCATTTGTCTCCATGGTTCACTGCCTAGATGGAGAAACTTTGGGTGCTACACATGGAAAAATATGATACACCATTAAATTTGATTATGAATTCTGTTTCACGCTAGAAACTTCACGGCTTATAAATGTAATTCTTGCTTTTATATTTATGATTAATAATCTACTTCATGGATTTAAGCCCTTAGAATTATCTTGTGCGAGAAAATAGCAGTATCAAATTTGGAGCCTAATACAGCAATTAGATTCAATATGGCAACAGAGAAAGAGCAGTCTGTTTAGAAGAAAAACAGTCAAAATCTGATCCATACAATACACTATTGAATTTACTTGGATTAAATCAAAGAATTAAGAATCAGATTTGGGAGAGGACAAAAATACTCTCAACGAGACAGCTGCTGATTAAGATTATTTTAGTTTCTCATGGTCCAAGACATGTCAGCTGTAGTCCATGTTTTTCAATGGAAGAAAAATCAAGAAGCTGAATGGAAAATATCCATATTTAACCCACCTCCTATTCTTACAAGATTCACATGTACCAACCATAAATTCTGGAAGGTTGCCACAACTTTTAACAATGACAGCATCTTGAGTACAGCCCTTGATCTAATGTCCTTGGTAAATTCCTGAAACATGAATTGACTGGATATATTAATCAGCTTTAGCTAAACTTCCATTCTGTGGAAATACATTGATAACAAGCTTGAAGTATTTATATGGTGATTACCAGGTTGATAAATATTAGAAGATAATCATGTAAATCATTGAAATAAAACATGTAAATCAACATAAGAGATATAAGAACACTTACTTGCTTTGCTAGAGCTCGTTGCAAATGAATAAAGAACAATCATCAATAAGCTGTCTGAAATGACCAAATCATGGGATCTGCATTCAGTAGGTCCATTCCATTGTATCACATAGCAAAATCTTTATTATAACATGATAAGAATTCTAGTTTCGACAAGTTCTTTGCAACCATTGAAAAAATAATGGTGTTTAGCTTTCCTCTCAGGTCGTCTTGTGAATGTCATCAATAAATGTTTCCCATTTCTAAGCCTTGAATTATTGACATCAGAAAAATGAATTAAAATGCAACTATCAGCATCCATTGAAATTATAATTAGTATTACAAAAAGAATAGTATGAATTCAAATTGTAACGTTTACAAATCTACTGTTCAAACCTGTAGCTTATTAGCAATTGACTTGACTTGCCTTAAATCTGTGGCATGTGCCACATCATGATAGATTAGCAACCAGAAGGGCACGGTTGTTTGTACAGCTTGAAGTGAACTTTTGGTTTCATGGTTCACTCCATCAAATTTACTCCCAGATTCAAGTTGCAAAGGGAGAAGATATGAACTTGTTTTTGGTCAGTATATGTTGCGTTATATTTTATTATTAATATTAAAGTTTTAAATCCAAGATTTCACAGTAAAGTCTCATGGCATCACCCCACGAACCAAAACCAGACTACATCAAGGTTCCATATGGTGCTACAAAATCCCCCAGCACCCACCTCCCCTTTGCATACAGGGCGATCATAATATTACTAACAGTATTCTGCCTGTACATTATCAAACCCTAGATTCAACCCTAGCTCCTACCACCCACAGAAATACAGACTATCATGACTGCAGATTACATAGTATCAGCATATACAGTATCATGAATTTGGATCAACAAAACAAAATTTGAACAAAAATCCAAAAACCTGGGACACCTTCCCACCAATTTCAACAAAATTCGAGTATCAGCCTCACGAGGAAGTGCATTGCCAACCCCCCCTCAACACAGTAACAGCCCTCAAGGGCTTCACCTTCCATGGCCTCCACCATAGGCTTACCACCTCTGCCACCCCTAGTGCCATGCTCACGACAATGACCCACAGCAGGAATCTGCCTCCAAAAGTCTGTGAGTTTGTATTTTAGGTGGGATTTGTCCATCTGCTCCCTGGGAACCCCTGCTGCCAACACCGTTTCCCAGTCGTGCACATAATCCTTGATCATGTTCCAGTATTTCTTGGCCTCCTCACGTCACTGGTCTTTGTTTTCCAAAGCACCCCAAAGGAAAAAGGGGTGAACATGATGGGGGTAGCTAGGCATGTCAATCCAGTCACCCCTTGCTGCTACAAACCCCACACCCGGTTTGGCCAAATTCAGGATTTCTTCCAAGTCAATTCTCCATTCCGGTTCGATGCACTGCTCAACGATGAGCCTCACCCCTGCATGGGTGTCCATCTCCAGACCCCATGCACAGAACATGGAGGAAATTGTTGTGTTTGTACGATATTTGGACTTGGCGACAATGAAATCTATCCCCAGCAATGCCCTAACCAGCATTAGAAAGAACGGGTCATTAGTCGCAAAGATAATCTTCAGTCTCTCCTTTGTGACCTGTGTCCCTCGAAGGACATTTGTTGTTTGTCCGCCTTGAAGCTGAAGTTTGGCTCCATATCACCACCACACCTATTGCTTTCCTTCTGCAACCACACCAGATGTAGGCAAAAAACATTCCCAACGAATGCTCAAATACAGAATTTTTTCAAACAAAAAGCTTGCTCTGCTGCCCTCATAAATGATACATCACGAGCCATCGTTTGCACGCCCAGTGGAGGTGAGATGGCAGCACATTACATCACCTGGCCACGTACCAACGTACCCTTACATACAAAACCATCATTACAATTCAAAATACTGCTGACGTCAAATTTTCCACCCAATTTGATCCAAACTCATTGGCAAAGGGGACCACCAATTTGGATAGTGTGTTCGCCAACTGGTTCCCTTCGCGGAAAATGTGGGTTACTTTGAATCTTTGTGAATGCTTCTATTTTTTCTGAATAATCTGGATAATCTTGTCAATGAGCCACACATGAGCTCGCCCATTAGAGATGACATTGACAATTATCTGTGAGTCACCTTCCAAGTGCACATGCTCTGCCTTCATTTTGGATGCCAAATCTACTGCTAACAATGCCGCCTGCGCTTCCCCGTCATTGTTTGTTCCAATTGTTAACTTCTTTGTTTCAATCGCCAAGATATTTCCTTCTGGATCCCTTGCCACACATCCAGCCCCTGATGGCCCAGGATTGCCCTTGGATGCACCATCGAAATTAATTTTGATTCGGCCCACCTCTGGCTTCTCCCACTGTACTTCACTCCTCTTTTAGAAATTGGGATTAACCCCTGAAAGCCCATTAACTGGCAGCAGATATGGATTATTAAAATGACTTACCAGTCATCCAAAAAAACACTTCAGAAGCACATTAATTTGGCCCAAAATCTCTGTGAAAGGTTCAACAGATTCTTGAAAGTATTACATATTTCTTGGAGCCTTTTCATGAAGATATCTTTCAGCAAGGAGCCCCGACTCCATGAAAAATTTAATTGTGGGATACAAGGTCCCAAAAATATAAATTTTGACAACAGAACTATTATAACTGCAATATATAGTTCTATCAGGAAGTCCTTAGCCTTCCACATCATTGCCTGTTAATACAAGTTGAAAATTGATACATATTACATAAATCATACTCTTTTTCTAGACAAACCTGGAGAATAACTGTTCACATCTTGCATTAACCTAGCTGCTGAATTTCTGAAGAGATTGTTTGTATACTGAAGAATGCAAAATAATTGGGCGTTTTTCTAAGAATAGTTCAATGCATGTTGGAACATCATCAACGACTTGTTCTTTAATATTCAGCTTTCCATATATCAAACATTTTTTCCAATCAGAAGCCAAAACTGAATGCACCCCAATGTAATACATTGATAAAGAGTGATTGAACTGCTGACGGGAACCTCAATTGCTATTATGCTGGTTAGCACAGACCTTTTCATGTGCCACTTTAATTGCACTTACATGCACTGAACCGCACATTGGATATGTAGATGTAGAGGAAAGCAAATAAGATGATAGTGATTCTGCAGAGTGTAAAACAAGCAATTGAGTTTCCATATGCACAAAGCTTCCTACAGATGTAAATGGATATTTATCAGTTTCAATGAAAGTGCTTCCACATGAGTACTTTCTGAAACAACGTTAACTTCTTTACTTTCTCTTCCAACTTTTCCCCATAAATTTTATCTTCCACACCAATTCCATATTTATCTGTACTCTTGTTGATGTCAACCTTGCTTGAAGTGCAGTGAGCTCTGTTCATACCTTTACTTATTGCATCCAATTGATTGGGCATCTGAATGCAGCTTCCCTCTTATCCAGAATGTTCTATGACATTACAATTGATTGGGTACCTGCATGCAGCTTCCCTTTGTCCCAGAATGTGTTATGACATTAGCAAGACAGACCACCATTTTCTGAAGTGTCTCACATGCTTTTAAGTTTTAGGTAACAGTTCACCTTCTGAGTAGTCCTTAGCTCTAGAGTGGTTTACTTTGTTGCTATCAAGAGTTATTATCCCATGATATTCAACAAACAACAAGTCAATTAATAATATCAGATTTCCACAATCCATTTTTAACAATTCATGTGCGTTTCTGGATTCGATTGTGTGCGTTTTTTGTATCAACGTTTCGGATCACACTCCATGATCCATCATCAGGAAAGAGAGAGTGCAAGAATGGTAAAAATGAAGATGATGGATCACTCTCTCTTTCCTGATGATGAATCACAGAGTGTGATCCGAAACGTTGATACAAAAAATGCACACAATCGAATCCAGAAATGCACATGAATTGTTAAACAACAAGTCATTTATTCAGTATTACTTTCATAACTGTGTCAGTGTCATCCAATTCTTCTTGAGCAAACATGTCCTTATTTTGATCAGAGTGTGTTATTATGCCTTAGTCCTGTAATCACACCAGAACAGATATGTGTTGCACGAATCAGTCAAACAGAGTACCTTGGATAAATTCTACAGTGATTTTAGAGATAAATGGAGCCTTCATGATAAAAGCATATCAATAGTTCCTGGACACTAGAAAATATCAATAGTTCCTGCACACTAGCAATGATCCAAAATGGATCTGGACAATGTATCCAGAACAAGAAACTTGAACAGTAAGAGAAATCAGATTCGGGAACAGAGTCAAAACAGGGAAAACAAGACAGAAAGCACCTGGGCAGAACTGTGAATGCACTGGAGTGTGGATTCTACAATGATTATGGTATGGTCCACTGACAGCTAAACTTGGAATTTGAACCAAACAGGCATCGTTCTTATTTTTGTGTTTGCAAAGCATCTGTATGGGCCAGGAGAACTCTACTGTGATGGTAAATGTGTGAATATAAATTTTTTGGCCGGAGATGTCCCGGAGGTGGAGAATCAAAGGAATATTGTAGGATTCATCTGTTCATAGTGGGGGGAAGATATCAGAAGCAGAGAGAAGAAATTTGATCCCACTTCTTGTAGTTCATTCTCCCAAGTAATAAAGCAATGTAGGCCATTGCCACTACCACAACATTGGTTTTTTCTCCACAAACTTGTATTGTGTTGATGCAGGAGCATCTTGAGTTTATGGCAATCCTGGATCAACCAAAAATATGTTAGAGCTTGTTTGGCTACTCGGTAGCTTGCTTTGTTTGCTCGGTAACTTCTTTTGAGTTCTCGGTGAAGTGTTCCTATAGGTCGCTAGCAAGCTCAGTTACCGTTTTGTTGTTTCCTTTACCGAGTTGGTTTGTTCTTTTCTGAGTTGGTTTGGTGTGTTCAGTGTTGCTTGGTTCCTAAGTTCATTGACTGGTGGAATTTAATTGTTTTATGCTGGCTGACATGTGCAGTTAATTTTGGTCGCGATATTAATGTTGGGATTGCTCATTGGGAAACGTGTGGACTTAAATTTGGGTTGTTACTTTCCCCAATGTTGGATCTAAGGATCTTTAGAGCCGACCTGTTCGGTGGCCTCTTGTATTAATAAGTAGAGATGTTCTAGAGTTAGAGGTAGTTACTTAGAAAAGAAGATAGGATCTGAAGTTTTGGATCCTCACATGTATGAGGACTGTTCTGTAATTGAATTTCATTGTATTGGGCGTAACCGGGAAGGCCTTACAACCCGACATGTATGAAGTTTGAATAAATTAATGAATGACATTTGCATTCCTCCTCTCCCTCTCTGTATTGTTGCTTCTGAGTTGTTTACTTCCAAGTAGAATTGGTATTTGGTCGAGCCCTAGGCTCCAGTGTTGCATCTCCTTCTGTCAAGTGGTATCAGAGCAAAGGTTAGATCTGGGGGTTCCTTCTTGTAAGCCCTAGTTGGTGATATTGTTGTGGGGTGGCAGATTGTGATTTGACCTACAATTGCAGAGGGTTTCAAGATGATTTGAGGAAGGCGAGATGCAGATCCAGGCTTAGCTGATATGCTAAGGAAAATTGCTTCTAGATTAGAAGCTGTTGAGATAGCCCAGCGTCGAGGAAGACATCTTGAAGATGTTAGTGATGATGAAACCGAGAAAGAAGTGCAGAGAGAAGCTGCACTAGTACCTGTGATGGATCAAGGAGAAGAAAGATTCTTGAAGGCATTGATTAGTCTGAAATCTACACCACAGTTTAACCCTCCTAAGTATAGTGGGAGACTAGATTCAAATGAATTGATAAATTGGATAACCGAGGCGGAGAAATACTTTGAATATGAGAATATATTAAAGGAGAAGAAGGTGAAAATTGCAAGCACAAAGTTGAAAGGTCATGCATCCTTGTGGTGGGAGCATTTGCAATTAGACAAAAAGAAGAAAGGTAAAGACAAAATTAAGGTATGGAATAAGATGGTGAACAAATTGAAAGGTGAGTTTCTACCTTGTGATTATTAGATTATCCTAGTTAGGAGAATGCAAAGTTTGAAGCAGAAAGATAGCTCAGTGACCGATTACACTGAGGAATTTTACAGATTGGATATCAGATTTGAACATACTAAAGATGAGGTGGAAAGAATTGCAAGATACCTGAATGGGTTAAGAACTTCTATTCAAGAAGAAATTAGTTTGGTAAAAATGGAGAGTATTGAAGAGACTTATCAGTTTGCCCTAAAAACTGAGGAGAAATTGAATAAAAGACATGAGCAAAGACAAAGAAGAAGAGGTGGTATATTCCCTAGAGGAAGAGGTAGATCCTATGGTGAAAAAAGTAGATCTGATCAGGACAAAACAAATCATGACAAAGGCAAGATTGAGTGGAAGGGTGAAAGTTCCTTTTGAGGAAGAGGTAATTACTTCCAAGGTAGCTATGGTAGAGGAGGATTCCGAGGAACTTATTACAATTGTGGAGAAGGACATAGATCATTTGAGTGTACACATGCAAGTAAGAAGGTCGATAGCAATAGAAATGCTTTGGTACATGAAGGTTCACCGAATGAGCTTGAGAAGGAAGGAAACTTGATGGTCAGAAGAGCATTGTGGAGTGAAAGGACTAAGGAAGGTCTAGTAAGGAAAAGCTTGTTCAAGACCAGATGCAGAGTTGCAGACAAAGTCTGGAAAGTAATCATTGATAGCGGAAGCTTGGAGAATTTGACATCAGAAGAAATGGTTGCAAAGTTGCATTTGGAAAGGTTGAAACATCCAAATCCCTATCAAATTTCATGGATCAAAGATGAGCACACACTAACAGTAAGTGAACAATGTTTTGTGAATCTGAAGATTGGAAAGTACTATGATAAAGTGTTGTGTGATATTATGCCTATGGATTGTTCTCATGTTTTGTTGGGTAGACCATGGCAATATGATAGACATGCTATACATGATGGGAGATTGAATAAATATACTATTTGGGCTGATGGCAAGAGACAAATCTTGTTACCTTTGGTTGAAGAATTGGTTGGTGAGATATGTACATCTGTGAAAGTTTGTTTGATGGAAGGTAGACAATTTGTTAAGGATCTGAAGAAGAATGATGTTTGTTATGCTTTGATTCCTAACAAATTGAGTGAGAAAACAAAAGATAAATTGTTAATAGAGGTTGAAAATTTGCTCACCAAGTACAAGGAGATCATTTATGATAATTTACCTAATGGTTTGCCATCGATGAGGAGTATAAGTCATTGTATGGATCTGATTCCTGGAGCTAGTTTGTTGAATAAAGCACCACACCGACTGACACCAACTGAGAATGGGGAACTTAACCGACAAGTTACTGAGTTGTTGTAGAAAGGTTTGATCAAAGAAAGTTTGAGTCCGTGTGCAGTACCAGCTGTATTGGCACCTAAGAAGAATGGAGAATGGCAAATGTGTACTGATTCAAGAGCAATTAACAAGATCACAGTTAAGTATCGGTTCCCTATACTGAGAATGGATGACATAACAGACTTTTTGAGTGGAGCAAAGTATTTTACCAAGACTGATTTGAAGAGTAGATATCATCAGATCAAAATCAAAGGTGGTAAATGGAAGACTGCTTTTATGACAAAAGAAGGTTTGTATGAATGGTTGGTTATGCCTTTTGGTTTAACTAATGCACCGAGTACTTTTATGAGGTTAATGAATGAGGTTTTGAAGAAAATCCTCAGGTAAATTTGTGATTGTGTACTTAGATGACATTCTAATATTCAGTAGAACCAGAGAAGATCATTTGTTGCACATTAGACAAGTATTGCAGAGATTGAAATAGGAAAAGTTGCTAATTAATTTGAAAAAGTGTTCATTCATTAAAGAAGAGATTGTGTATTTGGGATTTGTGATTTCAGTTGATGGTTTGAAAATGGATCTTGAGAAGGTTGAAGCTATTCTTGATTGGCCTACACCTTAGAATGTTAGTGAGGTAAGATCATTCCATGGTTTGGCAAATTTTTACCAAAAGTTCATCAGAAATTTTAGTTCAATTTGTAATGCTATGACCAAAACTATAAGAGGAGATAAAAGAGAATTCAAGTGGACACATGGAGCCAATAAGAGTTTTGAGACTTTGAAACAGAAGGTTGCTGAATTGCTTGTGTTATCTTTACCTGATTTCATTAAGGTATTCCAAGTTGAATGTGATGCAAGTGGAAGTGCAATAGGAGTTGTGTTGAGTCAAGAAGGTAAACCATTTGCTTTCTGTAGTGAGAAGTTGAATGATGCTAAAAGGAAATATTTTGTGTGTGATCAAGAATTCTATGCTATTGTTCAAGCCTTGAAGAAATGGCGACATTATTTGATGCCAAAGGAATTTGTGTTGTATACTGATCATAAGGCTTTACAATATTTGGGTAGTTAGAATAAGTTGAATCAGAGACATATGAAATGGGTTGAGTATTTGTAGAATTTCACATTTGTGATCAAACATAAGAGTGGAGTGTCTAACTGAGTTGCCGATGCATTGAGTAGGAGAAGATCTTTGATGACTGAAATGAGAATTGAGGTTCTTGGTTTTGATGAAATGAAGAATTTGTATGAAATTGACCTTGATTTTTCTGAGCAGTGGAGAATGTGCAGAGCACCTATACTCTAGATCAACGGAGTAAGTTTGAAGACTATTTCATTCAAGAAGGTATGTTGTTCAAAGGAATTCAGTTATGTATACCAAGAGGATCAATGAGAACTAATTTGATAAAGGAAAAACATAGTAGTGGTTTGGTTGGACATTTTGGCATTGATAGACATTGAGTTTGCTTAAGGAAAGGTATTTTTGGCCTCAGTTGTACAAGGATGTTCAGAAATTTGTGAAGAGTTGTGGAATTCAAGAAGGTATGTTGTTCAAAGGAATTCAGTTATGTATACCAAGAGGATCAATGAGAACTAATTTGAGAAAGGAAAAACATAGTAGTGGTTTGGTTGGACATTTTGGCATTGATAGACATTGAGTTTGCTTAGGGAAAGGTATTTTTGGCCTCAGTTGTACAAGGATGTTTAGAAATTTGTGAAGAGTTGTGAAGTTTGTCAAGTTGCAAAAGGAGTAAGTCAGAATACTGGATTGCATATGATTTCGGTTCTTGAGAAACCTTGGACAAATATCAACATGGACTTTGTTCTTGGCTTACCGAGGACAGTAAGAGGTAATGATTCTATATTTGTTGTTGTGGATAGATTTTCCAAGCTGACACATTTCATACCATGTAGAAAAACATCAGATGCAATGCATATAGTAGATCTTTTCTTTAAGGAAATTGTCAAATTGCATGGATTACCGAGGAGTATCATCTCTGACCGAGACAGTAAGTTTGTTGGTTATTTTTGGAAGACTCTATGGAAGAAGCTGGACACCGAGCTGAAATATAGTTCTACTTTTCATCCACAGATCGATGGACAAATAGAGGTTGTAAATAGAAGTTTGAGTAACCTATTGAGATGCTTAGTTGGAGACAAACTGAGAAATTAGGATGTGATGTTGGCACAAGTAGAGTTTGCATACAATAATTCAGTGAATAGGAGTATTGGCAAGACACTTTTTGAGATTGTTAATGGCATACAACCGAGAGGAATATCAGACTTAAGAAATATTGTTGGTGAAGAGAAGAGGAGTGCTGAAGGGGAAGAATTTGCTGAGTTCATGAGGTCATTGCATGAGGAAGTGAAACATAAGTTGGAGTAGATTAATCAGAAATACAAGGATAATGCAGATAAGTCAAGAAGACATAAGATCTTTGATGTTGGTGATGAAGTAATGATTCATTTGAAGAAAGACAGATTTCCTGTTGGAACATATGGTAAGTTGAAAATGAATAAATTTGGTCCTTGCAAGGTATTGAAGAAGTTTGAAAGTTGAAATGCTTATGAAGTTGAGTTACTTGATGACATGGATATATCACCTATATTCAACATTTCGGAATTGTATGAGTATCATGAATTTGATGAAGAAGTAACAGTACCGAGTGATTATCCTAAGAAGCAGATAGAGGAAGTTGGGCAGATTTTGGACCAGAAAGTTGGCAGAATCACAAGAGGAAAGGATTACATGGAGTATTTGGTAAAGTGGAAGAACATACCGATCGAAGATAGTACATTGATTTCTCAATTTGAGTTGGATTCAACTCAGGTTGTACCTGACACATGATTCGGAGAATCATTTCTTTCCAATCCCGAGTGTCTGATGTAGGAGCATCTTGGGTTTATGGCAATCCTGGATCAACCAAAAATATGTTAGAGCTTGTTTGGCTACTTGGTAGCTTGTTTTGTTTGCTCGGTAACTTCTTTTGAGTTCTCGGTGAAGTGTTCCTGTCGATCACTGGCGAGCTCGGTTATTGTTTTGTTGTTTCCTTTATCGAGTTGGTTTGATAGTGTTCTTTACCGAGTTGGTTCAGTGTTGCTTGGTTCCCGAGTTCACCGACTGGTGGAATTTAATTGTTTGATGCTGGCCGACATGTGCAGTTAATTTTAGTTGCAATATTAATGTTGAGATTGCTCATTGAGAAATGTGTGGACCTAAATCTGGGTTGTTGCTTTCCCCAATGCTGGATCTAAGGATCTTTAGAGCCGACCTGTTCGGTGGCCTCTTGTATAAATAAGTAGACATGTTCTTGAGTTAGAGGTAGTTAGTTGGAAAAGAAGATAGGATCTGAAGTTTTCGATCCTCGCATGTATGAGGACTGTTCTGTAATTGAATTTCATTGTATTGGCCATAACCGGGAAGGCCTTACAGCCCGACATGTATGAAGTTTGAATAAATTAATGAATGATATTTGCATTCCTCCTCTCCCTCTTTGTGTTGTTGCTTCCGAGTTGTTTACTTGCAAGTAGAATTGGTATTTGTGTGAGCCCTAGGCCCCAGTGTTGCATCTCCTTGCGTCATGTGTGAATTCAACCATATGTTTTTAGACTTTTATTTCTGTTCTTGAACACAATATTCTCATCTCTAAAAGTCAACTTCATTTGCAATAGCAAATATAATGTAGTTAAAAGTTTTGGTGGGTTCTTAGATTTTTAAATTAAAAAAAAGTGGCATCCCTCAATTTTCTCCATAGCTGTGAAAAGTGATAGTTGAACAAGGCATTTGAGAGGAAGTCTGCAAAGTACAGAAGCTACTAGAAGCTGACTGTGCAGGGGACTTATGAGGTGGATTCCCATGACCCCCAGGTTCTACTGCTGAGTGGGGTGAGGGGGAGAATGCAAACCAACTATTATTATTTCTATTATTCCTGGATTTATTTACCAACAACACTTTGCAGTTAGGGTTTTATCACAGACCTGAAATGCACAGATAGGTATGTACACAATTTTTAATGTTGTCATGTGAAATCGTCATATCAGCAGATTTATGGTTCTGATTGCCAAAAGCTTCTTTAAAGCTAGGGAAATTCAATGTCTAATGAGACTTATGAAAACCATTTAAATCAAATAAAAAATCTGGTCATGAAATGATACACAAACTTATGGGACTGGATGGGACTGGATTGACTGCAGAATCTCATTTTGGAATGTCGTTTAAAAGGTACACTAACAGAATTTAGGAGGACATTGTTGAATGCATCCTATACTGGATTTGAGTATGTAAAATTGTATGTGATTGTTATCTCTCCTTAATTCTGTTTTTAGTTTTGTACACATCATGTAAACAATCTGCTCTGGATTGTATCTATCCTCTAAGGTTTTTGGGTTATTGAATTCTGGCAAGAAGCACCTAAACATATAATGGTTTACTGTTAATGATTTAGCGATATACTTCTATTCACAAGGTCCTCTAGGACACACATTCCTTGCATTTAACTTGCTTAAAATTGATCATTTGATGCAAATTACAGTCTACTTTTTGCAGCATTGGATTTCATTATTCATAGAATCTTGTGAGATTTGTGGCAACCTCTATTATTTGTTTTTTTGTAACTATTTTTAAATGTATATTAAAGTGATTTTAGTGCACAAGTATCACTGACCATGTAGACATTTTAGTCTGCCCAAAGATTCCATAGGAAACATACTTAAAGCAAACAATATAATATTTTAATATTGATATCTCAAATTAGTAATTCAATGAATATTTTTTTAAGATATATTATAAAATTCTTGGCTTCTCTATTGACCCAATACTACTTTCAAATGCATAGGGTATTCTATATAAGTTGCAATTGGCATAACCATTGCACCTCCAGGTGCAAATGCTAGTTTATCTATATTTCTCAGTTATAGGGTTTAGTTTTTTACATTGGAAATGATTTTATGTTTAACACAAGCATCAGCGTCTAGAATCAATGCTTGATTATATTCTAGATTAATGATATTCAAAGCTCCCTTAATTCTGTTGACTCATAATTCAACTACCCTTTTACAGCCCTAAATGAATCCTGATTCCTGTGTTCAAAAGGGCAAATGGTTTTCGATTGCTTTTGTGCCATGAAGTAGAATCCATACAAGATTGACATTTTATCTAAAATCAGGGTTTTGCAGGGCTTGCATTGCTGATTACTCCACCCTCTCTATTGGTAGAGCACAAGGCAGGGAAGAGAGTTTTCAAGTATCACGGTAATCAGGGTCTGAGCATATCTTCTGTCACAACTTAATCTGGTACTCATGATGCAGGTATGCAGTAATGTCCCCTTTTTGGATTACCCTATATTTTTCTCTATAATTACAAATTCAATAAAAACAGGGAATGCAATATAGTTAGAGCTATAACTTTATCCAAAGAATGTAAAAGCAAGATAGATCCTTGGTGAGATCTTGCAATCATGTTAGACAATTATTGAAGATACAATTCATAAAATCAACTATTACTACTACTAGGGTTAAAGAACATATATTCATAATCATCTTAATCATATAACATATACAATTTATTATTTGGGTTCAATCATAACAGACTTGGGTTAGGAGAATGATAGGTGCCCAAAGTGATCCTCTACCCTAGGCCCAAGAGCAGATATACCATCCCTCTTGGCCTCATATGGCCTTCTGCCATCCACCCTTTATGAGGTGGTCTACCCAATGAGGAAGCTTGTACGTGCCTTCCCTATTCATGCCACCCTATTCACCCTCTTTTGATTGAGACTTCCTTGAATCCATCCCAACAATCAACCAATGTAGAGGGTGGTGGGGAACTAAAATAGGGTGCCCAAAGCGATCCTCTACCCTAGGCCCAAGAGTGGACATACTATCCCTCTTGGCCTCATGTGGCTTTTCGCCATTTGTCCTTCATGAGGTAGTGTACCTAGTGAGGAAGCTTGTATCAGCAATTCACTTAAGAAATTATATGTTAGATAATATCTTCATCATGCCTACTAAACATACATCTCATGCATATCACTGTTGAACAAGAACAAGAGTGATATTGCCTGCAATAGATGGTAATCTCTGATTTGATCTTCATCTATCTATGTGCCTGGTCTCTGATATCTGATGAACTGATCTGATGCTAATTGGATTGATTGTCCCTGCCTTCCCCCATCATGGTATTTTACCTTATATCTTCATGTCTCTTAAAGAGACACGACTTTAGGAAGTTGCCGTCCTTAAGGGATGGACACAACCTTTCTCATAAATCGTTACCCTTCAATATCAATTTTTATTTAAGTACATTAGTCGATTTTTTTTACCCTTGCAACTATATGCTAATCCTTCTTGCTATCAATCATTGCTGTATATATTAATGATGATTGCTGCCTTCTCCATTGGCTTAACATATTGCTTCCTAGAAAATTGTGAAGTCTTATAAGTAAAATGATTTTCTTAGCCATTCATATCTTACTGGTTGCATCAGGAATGTTATGAATTCAATAGATTGATGATCGCTGCTCCAATCTGAATTGAAGGGCTTGACTGCTTCAGTTGATTGTTTGATTCTTCAGCCTGGGTTGAATTCCTTTTTCTAAATGTAACTCTGAATTGTTATGATCTGAAATCCATTCAGTTGATGATCTCCACAAATGAATTGCACTCCTTATACCTACGATCAGAGGGAGTCACGCCTCTTCAATTTGCCAGGGGAACTTCTCATCATAAGGCGCTGCTTGGAAAACATTTAACTAATCTTAGTTGGCTCCCTATTAAATAAATTGCTGAAAACTAATCTTCTTTATTCTTGGTCGGCCTTCTACAGGTATTCTCTGCTTCTTTATTTATAATCCCCTTATTGGCCCTCGGCCAGCCTCTCAGAAGATTATTGCCCAAGCATTATTTCTATGAACATAGTTTCTGATTTTTCTTTGTTTGGGGACATGGCATGTTTCTTTTTCATTATAATCACAGTTTGTAAAATTGCAGGCATTTAAACAATACAAGGTCAAGAATGATATTTATGAAGAAGATTCGTAATTTGTAATCTAGATAAATTATGATTTTTTTGGTCTAAAATATTGTGAATGTATGTGACGAGAGTAAGATCTGGGTGCTGGAGATTGTAGGCTTTATCTAATACGCTTTGAAATTGTCAACACAAGTTCTTCCTGTTGTTTATAGCATTGAGAACAAGTATTGCTATTGAGTTGCTTTCAATCACAACAATTTTTATGTATGTTAATAGGGCAACCTTCAATCCATGTACCAAGGCTATAATTTTAGGCCTCATTATTTGTGGCTTTTGGCATGCCTCACTATAAATGCAAATGAACCTTTCATTGTCAATGAGAGCACCTGCAGCCCCAGCAATACCAAGATTCCCCTTTGCAGGCTGCAAAATTTAATTTAGCAAATTCTGGTTGCGGGATTTTTTTCTTTTTTAATGGATACAACTAATTACATCTAGAAATCAGCATCTCTACTTTAGAGAGCAATATAATATGTCACCCTTAGATTGAATCAAATCCAATTGCATCTCTGGACTATTGAACTGAATGGTGTCTCAGCCTATTCATTTTTGCTGGGATCTTTCAGTTGGCATTCTTCTGCAATTCCTAGTCTCAGGGGGTGGGAGAGAGGTTTCATGAGGGTCTAATTCTGCAGCGCTCTCACATACTTGGATCATTGAGAACTATGCTAATAGAATAAATCTTTACAATTTTCAGCATAGTTGTCAAGGAAGCAGAAGATATACACTAGGAGTCTACGAGTTATTTACTATTCTGCGAGAGGTTACTTTTGGAGCAGGGTGCATGTGTCCATGATAGACCATTTTGAGTATGTATTGGCTCATGATTTTGGGGAACCATTGTGGTTTCTAAGATATGCAGTTTTTGTTGTCAATGCGAAGAACACCTCAATTACCAGTTATACCAGGATTCCCCTTTGCAGGTTGCAAAATTCAATTTAGCATATTCTGGTTATGGGATTGTCTTAATTTTTTTTTTGACCGATACACCCAGTTTACATCTAGAAATCAGCATCTCTGTTTTTTAGTGCAATATAACATAGCATATGTCTATCACAAAAGTCTTTTTTGGTTAATCTGTCATGAGAAGGAAGAACCAATCTGTCAAATTCACCATTATTTTGAATCAAAATTCAAATCCAATTGCACCTCTGAACTATTGATCTTTGGTGAATGGTGTCTCAGCCCCTTCGTTTTGGTGGGATCTTTCAATTGACATTCTTCTGCACTTCCTAGTCCCAGGGGCTTGGAGAGATGTTTCATGAGTGTCTAATTTTGCAGCTCTCTCACATGCTTGGATCACCAGAAACAAATGTAATAATTTCAGCATAGTTGATGGAGAGACAAGATATACCCTAGGAGAAGTTATTTGTTGTTCTGAGAGGAATTACTTTGGAGCAGGATGCATGGGTCTATGATAGACCATTTTGACTGTGTATTGGCTAATGGTTTTGGGAAACCATTGCAGTTTCCAAGATCTCATTGGCCTATAAATTTGAGCTTGCAATGGAAATTGTATGGTAATTTTGATTGTATGGTTATGCTATTGGACCAACTCCAGATATAAAGATTAAAGACAAGCATTGAAGCACAAATATTCTATTGTATTTTAATCCATCCATTTGTTGATTATTGCATTGAGTGTGCTTTGTTGTTGGGTATTTCTAGTAAGGGTTTTCCTAGTGCATATCTTGTATCTCCTTATCATTTCTCTTCTGAATTTTTTTGAAAATTTGTTTCTATTTACATGGTTTCTTGCATTATGTTTCAGCAGCTGGGAGAGGTTTCTTGAAAGTCTAGTTTCTCAATCTTTATTGTCTCTTTCCATACAATCATCAATAATCATTAGACCTCAACATTCTTTCCTGAACTGATTTATCTGGCACCTTCCAGGACCATAGACGGTATTGTTAGCTAAGAGAAACCTATCTTAGACACAAACTAATAACACTGCGACATATACTTTAATGGCTATAATAATTTTCTGGAAATATTTCTTAATTTTTGAACTGGCTTTAACCTTGTAAGACTAAAATGTTGTTTATAAATATTTCCCTATTTTTGTTTAGAATGGTATATGGTTTTGCCTTCGTCTGTAGTGCTCCATGTTGTGATTGTCTAGACTTCATACTTCTGCATTTCCATAAGCACATCCCTGTTGACACAGGCATCGAGAGCCAGACTATTTAAGGAGTACAAAGAGGTTCAAAGAAACAAATCTGTTGATTCAGATATTAAACTTTCATGCGATGATACAAATATATTCAAATGGACAGCTGTCATTAAGGTGGGACTGTTTTTTGCTAGTTGACATCCATATGTACTGTTATTTCGTTCTTTTAAGTGATACTCAAAACAGGTTAATATGATTTGTAATTTCTGACACAGGGTCCTACGGAAACACCTTATCAAGATGGTCTATTCCAACTTTCCGTGACTGTGCCAGAACAATACCCACTAGTGCCACCTTTAGTGAGGTTTGTCACAAAAATATTTCATCCAAATGTCCATTTCAAGGTATGCCGAATACCAGTTATTTCCTATGTACTCTTACTCCGAAGACTTCAAGTGCATTTTCCTATAGTCAAAAAGCAGGATTCTTGATTTTGTCTATAACCTAGCATTCTACTGAATTTATGATTATCTGAATGTTATATGATCTTTAATATGAATCAGACGGGAGAGATATGTCTTGATATTTTGAAAACTGCGTGGAGCCCAGCATGGACTTTACAATCTGTTTGTCGTGCCATAATTGCCTTAATGGCTCATCCAGAAGCAGACAGTCCCCTAAACTGTGATTGTGGTTAGTGATCTTCTTTAAACCTAAAAATCAGATGTACTTACCGTGAAGTTGAAGGGCTTACTGAATGTTGTATTTTTACATCTATTTCAGGCAATCTTCTACGATCTGGTGACAATCGAGGGTATCAATCAATGGCCAGAATGTATACAAGGCTAGCAGCCATGCCCAACAGGGGTAATCATTGAATTCTGATTTGTCAATAAAAACTCATGCATGGTTATATGACGAGTCTGTTTGTCCATAACTAGACCATGGGTGGTCAATAGATGCTCAACTATTTTTATTGTCTATGTAAATTAAATTTTTTTATTGACGCTTGTATTAATGCATCAACACCATTGCAAAGAGAAACTATGTAGCTACAATTCGGGCCATAAATAGCATGGGTACCGCTACCCAATGAGAGTTTGCCATTGATATTTAACTGTGGCCTCCATAAACACAGGTTGTAGATGTGAATGTGTGTTTGGTACGAACATTGACTTACAGTTCATGCTGGTAGGCAATTTTTTTTTCACAATAATGCTTGTAAGGTTAAAGTTTCTTATTGTATCTTAGTCCTTTCAATTATAGGATGGGAGCCAACACTTGATTAGGCTTTTGTGAGTTGTGATGTTGTTTAGAAAGTGGAGGGCAATTTATTGTTTTGAAAAGTCACATGACTTAAAAAAGCAGTCAATAAATAGAATGAGTCATGTCAAAAGATCAAAACTGGCATGGCACATACGTAGTCTGTAGTGCACCATAAGTGAATGATTTCAATGCACAAGGTATGGAACAAACTCATCTTTATTTTATTTTATTTTTCTTGTGATGAGTGCCTCTAAAAGTGACTTTTCTAAATTATTTGAGGATCTGAACTCAAAAGTTGGCTCCAGCATACACTACTATTATCTACCATATAAATTCAGTTTCCTGATGTTATGTTGCTCCAGGGAAGCATACGGACTTGTGATTAGGTTTCCCGGCTATAAACATTTCTCCCTCTTTAATTTTTTGTACGTAAGTGTTGACAGACAATTTGAATGGTAAAAAAGTAATAAATGAATGAATGAATGATTTTAATGACGTCCACGAGGCCAAGCTTCTAAGGGACCAGAGGAACTCACACCCTTAAACAATTTCCATGATCCTTTCCAGCTCCGATCTTCTTTTATGAATCTTGACCAGCAAACCTGCTGTTTGGTTTACCCTATCCTCTTCAAATAAACTGTTCATGTTGTCCACTTTCAAGATGGCTGCATAATTAGCACGAATATCATCATAGGCAGTGCATTCCATGAGAAAGTGCCATTCTGTCTCAATCGCGCCCGTCCCACAAAACATGCAAGTTCTCTCCTCCCAAGCCTCTTTGGGCCTCTTCCATCTGCCTGTCTCGTACCTGAGATGATGTGATCCCGTCCTCAATTGTGTCATTAACAGTCTTGCTTTCCCTTTAATAGCAGCCCCTAAATATGTTTTCTCTCCATGTTCCCCTAATGAAATGCTTTGTTTTTTGTTAAGATATGCTCATTGGATTTTTTTTTCTTAAGTTTAAGATGTCTATTTCTCTAATTAGCACAATTTCTGTTTCTCTTGAGGCTTTCAGTGTTCGCAGGTGTCAGTATTGTTGTGGCGTAGAGTATTTATATGGGATATGCAAATTAAATTTTCATTTCCTTGTATGGTGAAATGAGTGTTTTCCATTGTGAATATACGTGTTTCATGGTTTAAGTATATAATCTAATATTTTGAATAAATTAATTTGTTTCATATTTAAAGAAATTAAATAGGAAAATTATTTACAACATGGGATGGTTGTGCCCCCATTCACGGGCTGGGGATTAACATTGTATAGAAAGAACATTTTATGAATATCATCCTTTGAAGGTTTGTTGAAGGCAAATTTTGTAGAAGGAATTCTTATTAGGAATGCTAAAGGTAGTCTTTTCCAAGTAAAATCTCTTTATTTTGCCCAAAAAACTAATAAGAAAGCAAAATGGGTTGTTGTGGTGTCTATTTTGAATTTGCTGATTGATAGTGCTTGTACAATAAGGTGGTTGTTGGAGGAGATTTGCTTGATGACATATTGGGCCTTTAGAAACAAGTTTGTTCCAATTTGAAGCTCTAAAAATTACTTGATGATGATGAGGCCATTGAGTAAAGGAACAAATTCTTGAGTGCCTCTTTCATACATTGTTATAGTGATGGCTTAAAATAAGGTGGTTGTTGAAGTAGATACGCTCAATGTTATTATGGTCCATTAGTTACAAGTTTGGTCTAATCTAAAGCTTCAAAATATTGCTTGAGGAAGATATTGAGTAAAGGAACAAATTCTTTAGTGTATCTTTCATGCATTATTATAGGGACAATCTAAAATAAGGTGGTTGTTGGAGATTTGTTCAATGTTTATTTGGGCCTTTAAAAACAAGTTTGTTATAAATGAAAGCTTCAAAATATTGCTTGATGAAGTTAAAGGAACAAATTCTTTCGTGTTTCTTTCATGCAATCTTATAGGGATGTCCTAAAATAAGGTGGTTGTCGAAGGATATTTGCTCAATGTTGTTTTGGGCCTTTAGAAATATGTTTGTTCTAAATGGAAGCTTCAAAATATTGCTTTGTGAAGTTATTGGGTAAACGAACAAATTGTTGAGTCTCTTTCATAGATTGTAATAGAGAAGGTGATAGACCAGCTAATACTCTTCCTAATTAGGGGGTCTCTTAAGCATACTTTTTTTTCTTAAATGGTGAATGTAACATGTGGACATCATTAGAAAGGTTGCTATTGGATGATCAACCACCTTATGTCTTTGGTGGGCCCAACTGTCAAAATACTAAATGTAGGAGTTTATATCCAACACAATTCACCCTTTTTGATGTGGCTTTTCTCGCCCTTTCCCTTTGTTTGAGTAAATTGTGAGCATCACCTATTAATAAGTTGGGCCTTGCTCTCCATCTTGTTATACTTGTCAACACAAATTGGATTTCCTATACTATTCATGGCAGTTTGTGGTTTAGTTTCTCTATATTAGGCTTCCACACTTCTTGCTTGCTATTGGCAAAGTTTTGACTAAGAACATGTGACATTTACATGTTTTTGAGTTATGTTTATAGTTTTTAAGTGTTGATCTTTTGATTTGAGGGACCTCTTATTGTGTGGTTAAGTGTTGGACCATTGTAAGAATGTTTGAGCATTAATGATCCACGTGGCCCTCACCATCTAGATGATTTTTATAGGGTTGAAGCACTAAGCCACCACTATTCCCTTAACCCTACAATGTGTATTGGGTTATTATTGTTAATTTGTGGTTAACTCTTAAATAAGTTTCATAATTACTATTATAATCTTATATAGGCATAAGTTTCATAAAATGCGAATATGCTAAATGGCTTTTCTATCAGCGTACTTTCATTTCATGCGGACGCGTGCATGGTATGGGACAATACTTCATTCAACGTTGATATGTTTTACAGCCCCCAAAGAGTTGTAATTGTCAGTTCTGTCAGAGGTGTTTAATATTAAAAAAAATTAAGTTCACTATATGATACGATAGAAGACATGCCTTTTGGTTTAGGAAAACATTTAAAAATATTGACTAAATTGCTTGTTTCATTATAGATTTGTTTTCACCGCACAAATCATAATTATATTTTTTTAACTTTTCCATAGATAATGTAAAGTGTACCGTAAAAATATTTTTAATATAAATTTTTTAATTTCTATATATGTAAAAATATATTTGTCATTTCAGTTTTTTAAATACATAATATCATAATACAATTATATTTAATATAAATTTTATTTAGTGTGAATTTTTTTTTTTTGATCAATAAAGGTCAAAGCCAGAGTTTTGTATTAAGATAAATAGCAGTAAAATGTACATGAAAATATTAAAGTATCTAAGAAACTAACTACCATTAAAACCAGTCCAATGTTTGAAGATAGAAATCGAAGAGCAACAGAGCTCTACCACCAATATAAATAATAGTCTACGATTCTATCAAAGTCCAACAATTTCAAATTCTAAAAACAAAATATCAAAACTCAGAGGAACCTGTGAGACAACACCCCAAAGCTATAGAAAAAGAGATGTATCATTCTCAGAGGTCTTAGAGCTCCCTTCTACCATGTCCTCTGCATCCGGGTCTTCTTCATTAACTTCACTTTTGATTTCCTCCTCGTCCTTGTCCATTTCCTCTTCATCAGCCTCTTCCTGCTCTGCATTCTCTTCCTCCTTATCTTCTCCCTCGGATGATTCATCTTCCTCATGAGAGGACGTGTTGGTACCTTCTGAATCCTCCTCCTCATTGTCTGAAGAATGAGGACTCCCTAACCCATCCATTCGGGCATCATATTTGAAGCTGTATATCTAGTCAATATCCTCATTAGAATCATCACGAAAAGGGGAAGCTAATGTTGGCGCACGTGGATGCCAGCAAGACATCTTTAATCTTCCCTGTCCTGTCGTTGACCTTCCCCATCTACTACGGCTTGCTCTCTATGCCTTGTCGCATGATCGCAAGGCATCCTTTCCTTCCTTGAGATCATGCGACCAGTCCTTGCTATTATTGCATATGCCTTGTCGCATGATCGTAAGGCATCCCTTCCACTCTTGCGATCATGCGACCAGATTCGTACCCCCACCTATAGCGTTTAATTCAGCTTTATTTTATAATAGACTTCTAGGAGAGTACTGCAAATCAATGAAAATCTATGTCAATCCATCCTTTTAGCCGCCTGCAACATGCCTCGAGCACAAAACCAGACTTCACCGGGTACAAAAACATCATGCAATCAACCACAGAGACCCTTGGAGTAGTCTGCAACAACTGGCGCCACCAACCAAATCAAATCCAGCTGAAGAAACAATTAAAACCAGTCCTTTTTGGCGAAAAACCCTCTCAGGAAATTCAAATTTGAAAACAAACGGTCACTTAATGACGCTAGACACATGTCAACGGCCAGCAATCAAAATCAGGTCAACTTTACACCTCTGCCGTCAAATCCTTACTTTCCCGGGCTCGGCAACTTAACCATTTATCTTTAGTTGCGCAGTCGCACAATCATCTACTTAACCGCCCTAGGAATCTTGGTTTACATTTTAGATTAGTCGCATGATCGCAAGGCACTTTATTAACCCTTGCGATCATGCGACCGCAGTCTCTCAGTTGCGGTCAACAATCGCAAAACCCCTTTGAAAGGTCCTCGGTCACATTACCAGCCAGCAACCAATCACAATCTAGCACCTCAGCAGGATTGGCACCGTGGATCCACCTCACAACTCTGCAACCACGACATTCTCTTAACAGTTGTTGCATGATCGCATAGCCAAGAAAAGGGCTATGCAAACATGTGACACACTGCCACGTCACCCCTTTACCTTGCCGCATAACCGCCCCCGCTGTGAGTTTGACACAAAGGGTTTGTCACATGATCGCATAGCATGAAAATGGCTCATGAGATCATGCGACAGACCGTGAACCCGTTAGAAAATAGGTCCCATCGACAACTGGCACATCGAGAACATCCCTGTCACCACTCGTAGCCAATGAAGAGTGCACATGTCGCAACAAAATTGACAGCAGACCCACCTTAATCCTTCGTGCCCAGATCCCAGATCAACGGACGTCACATGATCTCATGACATGAGAATATTCCTTATGCTTATACGCCATCTGTAGATTAAAAGGTTTTGAAGACTCGGGGCCCACGTCACATAGCAACCAATTGAAAACTGACACATCAACACTAATCTGACACCAGTCCACGCGTACCACCGTTTAGAAGCAGGGCCCACCAATACGAGATTGCGCGACAGAGGCAAACTCACAGTCGCGAGAAGGAAATGAATATTCTTCTTTTATTTGGAGATTGAGCGACTAACAGGACATGAAAAATTGGGCTCCACAAGACAGGTGGCAGTCGGTCGCAAGTTAAATTACATAATATAATATGAATTATTATATAATATTATTAAATATAATATGAATTATTAAATATAATATGAAAAGTAATTAAATTACATATTTAAAATATGTGAATTTTATATTGTAAATGTATTTATTATGTTATATCATTTTTTTTACAATATAAATATTAAAGATATACTTAATTTTAGATAGTATCAAATTATATATTGAAAAATATATTTGTGGTTTAATTTTATATTTGGATTGCAATACATTTGATTTGGAAGGGAAAAAGGCTTATTAAAAATTACAATTAACAAGATAAAGATCACGATAAATACTTTTGACAAAAAATGACATTTATTTTTTAGTTTTCTTTTGCAAAGAGTCGAGACGATTGCAAAATTAATTATATATAATAATATAGAATTTGTTTTTTAGAATTATTTTTTTATGAAAGTCTTCATATATTTTTAATTATTTCTCTTTATCTCAAATCTAAATGCATGGCTTTATATATTATCTTTATTATTAATAATACTACATCTACATTTCAAAAATTTATGCAAATTATGTTGATAGATATCTTTCTCAATAGGATGTATATTTTGTCAATTGATAAAAAATGTATAATCATTTCTTGTACATTTTTCAAGTTTTTCTAAAAAGTTGAATTTTATCCTTTTCTACTTGGTGAACATGATGTTGCTTGAATTGAATACATATGGAAGGTGTAGGACACAAAAGAAATGCCCCTCATCCAAATAGGGCAATTGAGGCCATACAATGCAACTACATGGATGAAGCGAGGATGATGTTTTGGAAATTTCACCAAGTACAAAAGGTGGTTCCTAACCTAATGGTGGGTTAGGTGTTGGTTGCAACTCAAAGGAGGGAGGTGAAGGTGGGGTTGGATGTGGCATGGGAAACTAATTTTAGTTTTAATACATAAGCTAATAGTAAGTTAGGTGTTGGTTGTGACTTAGAGGTGAGGGTGGAGCTGGATGAGGCAAGGAAAACTTATTTTAGCTTCAATACATAGACTAATATTTTATATAATATTAGAAGGCTACTCTAGCCAGTCATAATATATAATAGGTGTTATATCAAAAGTCTTGCCAACCAATAGATAAGTTACAAAGGAAAAGGAGGCTCCTATTACTATGAGAAGCTTTGAGTACCATTATTAGATTTCAACCATGTAACCAATATAAACAACCATAGAAAGACAAACATACACAATGACACAAGATATGTTGACTAGGGAACCTCTTGATCAGAGCGTAAACCTCGGTGGGGATGGTACCCACAAAAGATGTACTAATATGAAAATTCCTTGTGAGAGGATGGACCCTGTTAAGAGTCTATGCAATACATTCAGTACATAATAGTCCCTGTTAGGAGACTTGAATCCCTGTTAAAAGATTCTAACCCGGTTAAGAGTTATGAAAGGAAGAAGGACCCACTGTACAAACAGCTTCAAGGGCAAGATCACTAAACTCACTGTCCAAACAACTTCAAGGGCAAGATCACTCAACTCACTGTCCAACTGATCTTTGTATTATCTGAACAAAATAATACCAATAATTACTGATCTTAACAACTTATCTTCTCTCCTTTGACTGTGCCAAAATTGCACCAACTGCTTTATCATATCTCAATACCAGATTTGCTATATCTACATATCCTCTTACAAAATCAATATCATCATATATCTCTCTCTTCTCTGAATCAATGAAAAAAAATCCTTCCTTTATACCGCACTCAAATAATTTACAATAGAGTCGGCCAACTAGGCTTAACCATTTACAAAATATAAATATGTTACATAATATTTCATAACCACATAAAACCAAAACTAAATAATTCTTCACACGTGCAACCTCTGACTATGTTGTCTCATCCAGGTCACCTCCGAAATATCATCAACCTTTGTACTACTTTGCATGTCCAAATTCTATCCCGGTTAAGAGATATAATCCAGTTATCACAAGCCGCTTCTCAGGAACACTGTTAGAATACTGTTTCCACTAAATTACACATAACTATCATGAATAATTGAATTTTTGTACGCTCTCATAACCATAATCTCAGGACACAATATAGAACAAGTCCTCAACTTTGCATAGCTTGATATGCAATTATCCATGTGCGGTAATACAAACACTGTCTGCTTCTCTGCTAATCTCCAGTAGATCAATGTGTTGACATCAATGACAAGAACATTCATGAATGCAACATAAAACTGCTACAGAATAACTCAAATACTCTCCCATAGGACATATTCAACATTCATTCCTAAAAATCTCCCCCATTGGCATTGATGGCAACATAGATGAAAAAACATCCAAGCTCCATAAATACCAAGCTGCAACACTGTTGTTCTGCATTAACTCTTCAAATCCTCTTCATCAATCAAATCAATCATCAGGTGTATTTTATGTATTATCCTTCTCCTCAATATTTTACTTTTTCAAATCCTCTTCATCAATCATTAAGTTAATCAACAAATATTTTTCATGCATTATCCTTCTCCCCCATTGACATCAATGACAAAGTAAACATCAATATGTCAATCCAATACAAGCTCGAATGTCAAAAGACACTATTCAAAAATAAAACTTTCACAAGAGTCCTTCATAACTTAGCTCAGAAACACACATACTCCCCCATAGAGGAAGTATCAACATACAGTCCAGAGCGAATAGAGCTCTTATACCACTTGGACTGATGCAACTTTCTGCATCACTACTCAAAAGTAGGCTGTGGCATAACCCCAAACATACTTCTCAAATACTCAAATGTATCTTTAGGTAAAGGCTTTATAAATATATCTGCAATCTGCTCTTTTGTACTGATATACCTAAGTTTGACTTCTTTTTCTGTAACTTTTTCTCGTACAACATGATACTTGATTTCTATATGTTTTATTTTAGAATGCAACATAGGGTTCTTAGACATACTTACTGTACTGGTGTTATCATAGTGTATGACAACATGATCATTGAACTTGAGTCCAATATCCTTTAGCATTTGTTTCATCCATATTATCTGATTACACTTATTTGCTGCTGCTACATATTCTGCTTCTGCTGTGCTCTGTGAGATACCATTTTATTTCTTACTTAGCCAATAAACTAATCTTCCTCCAAGAAAAAATGCTCCACCACTTGTACTCTTTTTTTCATCAACACTTCCTCCCCAATCCACGTCTGTATATGCACATAGGGTAAAGTTATATGATTTATCATACCATAACCCATAGTCAATTGTGCCTTTCAAATACCAAAATATTTTTTTTACTGTTGCATAATGTGATTCTTTAGGATCAACTTGAAATCTTGCAACAATACCAACTGCATTTGATATATCTGGTCTTGTATGAGTTAAATACTACAAACCTCCAATCATGGATATGTATTTCTTTTGTTCAACTGCAGGAGTTTCATCTATGCTAGATAACTTATGGCCAGTTACCATAGGTGTGCCAACAAGCTTACAATTTTCTATTCCAAATCTTTGCAATAAGTCTTTCAAATATTTTGTTTGAGATAAGAAAATACCATCACTGTTTTGTGCTATCTGTAATCCTAAAAAATATTTCATCTCACCAATCATGCTCATTTCAAATTCTGTCTTCATTTCATCAGAAAATTTATCACTAGCTTCATCTTCTCCTCCAAAGATAATATCATCAACAAAAATAACTATAATCAATAAACCATTCTCAATATCTTTCAGATACAAATTATTGTCTGCAGTGCCTTTAGTAAATCCCAATTTTATCAAATATTTATCTAATCTTGCATACCATGTTCTAGGTGGTGCTTTAGTCCATATAGAGCTTTGTTTAGTTTACATATCATGTTTCCTTCTTGAGTTAAAGGAAAACCTTCAGGATGCTCAATGTAGACTTCTTCTAATTCTCCATTTAGAAACACTGACTTCACATCCATCTGCTACACTTTGAATTTCTTATAAGATGCATAAGCTAAAAACATTGTTACCACTTCAATTCTTGCAATATGTGCAAAAGTTTCTTCATAATCAATTCCTTCTTGCTGTGAGTATCCCTTACATACCAATCTTGTGTTGTTCCTTACAACTTCACCTTGTTCATTCATCTTATTTTTGAAAACCCATTTAGTTCCTATAATATTTTTATCTTTAGGTCTAGGGACCAACTCCCAAGTTTTGTTCTTTTCAATTTGATCAAGTTCTTGCTTCATTGCTTGAATCTTATTTTCATCTTTACAAGCTTCATTAGTAGTTTTAGGTCCAATTTGAGAAATCAAACATAGTTCTTCTTGTACCTTATTTCTTGTCATAACTCCTTTTTCTATGCTCCCAATAATCTGATCAGTAGGATGATTCCTTACTAGATTCTTATTAGGTGTCACTGTTTCAACTCTTGCTTCAACTCTGTGTTCTGATCTCGGTTCTTCTCTTATTTCATCAATGTAATTCTCATTCTACAAATCACTGTCAGTTTCATAAAACAATTCAACATTTTCTTGATCAATTTTAGGGCGAACTTCTTCATCTTATTCATAATCAAGTATTCTTTCCTGAATTTTGAATTTCTCATCAACTTTAACATTTGCGCTCTCAACAATAGTCTTAGTTCTTTTATTGAAACATCTATAAGCTTTTCTTTTCAATGAATAACCAAGAAATATACTTTCATCACTTCTGGGATCAAACTTACCAATGTCAGCATCTCTCTTAATGTAACATTTGCTTCCAAAAATTTTGAAATACTTAACTGATGGTGCATGTCCAAACCATAATTCATAAGGTGTCTTGTTTGTGTCTGCTCTAATTTGTACTCTATTCATTGTATATACTGGTGTATTCACTGCTTCTGTCCAGAATGTCTTCACTATATCATTCTCAAATAACATAGCTCTTGCTACGTCAGTTATTAATCTGTTCCTTCTTTCTACAATACCATTTTGTCCAGGTGTTCTGGGGGCTGAAAACTATCTCTTAATGCCATTCACTTCACAAAAAGTATTAAATTCCTTTGAAGTAAATTCTCCACCTTTATCAGACCTTAAACATTTAATCTTCATTCTAGATTCATTCTCAACTTTGTTCTTAATCAATCTAAACTTGTCAAATGCTTCAAAATTTTCTTTAAGGAATGCTATCCACATCATTCTAGTAAAGTCATCAACAACAATCATAAAATACCTTTCACCATAGAATGCTCTAGTCCTTGTGGGACCGCTTAGATCTGTATGAATAATTTCCAATTTTGCTGCTGTGGTGAATTTCTTACTAGGAAAAGAACTTCTTTTATGCTTAGCCATAACACATTCTTTGCATATCATGTTAGTAGGTTTCATAATCTTAGGTAAATCTCTTACTGCAAATGTAGTGCTTACTTTCGCAATGTTATCAAAATTTATGTGACAGAACCTTTTGTGCCATAACCAACTTTCATCAATTTTAGTAATCAAACACGTCTTCTCAACAAGATTCAACTGAAATACATTACCTCTGGTTCTTGATTCAGTTCCAATCATATTACCATTCCTTTCTTTTATCACACAAGTCTTCTCAGTAAACCAAACTTGATATCCTTTGTCAACTAATTGTCCAACACTCAGAAGATTATGTTTCAGTCCATCCAAAAAATAAACATCATCAGCATTAGTCTTTCCATCAAAGTAATAGATCCTATTCCCTTTATCAAGCAAGGTGCATTGTTTCCAGCTCTAACAATTCCTCCATCATAGTTATTAAATTTTATAAATTTCTTCATATCTCTAGTCATATGATGTGAGCAACCACTATCTTCAGGTTCTCTTTTCACAAGCAAGGAAATTCCTTCCTCAATATTTCTGTCTTCTTTGGTCTTAGATCTGCTGCAACTGACATAATCTCCACTAACACTTGTACTTCTTGACAAATTAGGGCGAACACTAAGTGCGTTGAATGTTGTTTCAATTCTAGGTAAATCTCTAGACTATCTCAAGCCTATCTCCACTGCTTCTAATCTTCGAAGAAGAGTTTCTCTGGTAAACTTTTCAGTACATGGTATAACTTATTCAATCATCCGCGTTGTCTTCTTAAACACAGGGGTCAATCTCTTTAAGATCTACGACTTCATCTTCAGTTTTGTTTCCTTCACAAGCTTTGATACCTGCAACAATCTCTGATATCCTACCAATATAATTTCTAACAGATTTATCTTCCATCATCTTTGCATCTTGAAATAAACATATCCAATTCTGTAATCTGATTCTTTTAGCATGCACATCACCTTCAAAAGTAGATTGTAAAGCTAACCAAATTTCATGAGATGTCCTTAGAGTTTTTACCTGACTATATTCATTCTTTGGAAGAGCTGACAAAAGTGCTTCTTTGACAAATATGTTACACACGAACAAATCTCTTTCCTTATCAGTGAAATCTTCAAGTTTTTCTTCTTCAATGATAGTCTTATCATTCTTTGTAATCAACCAATATCTTGGTTCTAAACATAGCAGATTTGTCTTCATCTTTTCCTTCCAACTGTCATAGTTAACTCCATCAAACTTAGGGCTTTCTTTCCTAAAATGACTCGCCATAGATCTCCTTAACTTGTTAAAATTTTCCTTCAAGGACCTATAGCTCTAATACCAATTGTTAGAAAGTAAAGTCCACCAAGATAACTAAGGGGGGGAGGAGGGGGGGGTGGGTGAATCAGTTATCAGATAAAAACAACTTATAATACCATTATCATATTTCAACCATGTAACCAATATAAACAACAACCATAGAAAGATAAACATACACAATGACACAAGATATGTTGACTAGGAAACCTCTTGATCAGAGAGTAAACCCCGATGGGGATGGTACCCGCAAAAGATGTACTAATATGAAAATTCCTTGTGAGAGGATGGACCCTGTTAAGAGTCTATGAAATACATTTAGTACATATTAGTCCCTGTTAGGATACTTGAATCCCTGTTAAAAGATTCTAACCTAGTTAAAAAGTTATGGAAGGTAGAAGGACCCATTGTCCAAAGAGGTTCAAGGGCAAGGTCACCGAACTCACTGTCTAAATGATCCCTGTATTATCTGAACAAAATAATACCAATAATTACTGATCTCAACAACTTATCTTCACTTTGTTGACTATGCCAAAACTGCACCAACTACTTTATTAGATCTCAATACCAGATTTGCTATATCTGCATATCCTCTTACAACATCAATATCATCTCTCTCTCTCTCTCTCTCTCTCTCTCTCTCTCTCTCTCTCTCTCTCTCTCTCTCTCTCCCCTCAATCAAGGAAAACAATCCTTCCTGTATACTACACTCAAATAATTTAAAATAGAGTCGGCCAACTAGGCTTAACCATTTACAAAATATAAACCATTACACGTTACATAATATTTCATAACCACATAAAACTATCGACTTCCAAACTAAATAATTCTTCACACATGCGACCTCTGACTATGCTATCTCATCCAGGTCACCTCTAAAATATCATCAACCTGTGTACTAATTTGCATGTCTAGATTCTATTTCGGTTAAGAGATATAATCTAGTTATCACAAGACGCTTCTCAGGAACACTGTCAGAATACTGTTTCCACTAAATTACACATAGTTGTCATGAATAATTGAATTTTCATACGCACTCATAACTATAATCTCAGGACACAATATAGAACAAGTACTCAACTCCGCATAGCTTGATGTGCAATTCTCCACGTGCGCTAATACAAACACTGTCTACTTCTTTGCTAATCTCCAGTAGATCAATGTGTTGACATCAATGACAAACATAGTCATGAATGCAACATAAAACTGCTACAGAACAAGTCGAATACTCCCCCATAGGACATATTCAACATTCATTCCTAACAAATTTCACATCAATAATGTAATATGTTTTTCACTTACCCTATAAATGCTATGATCATTGATCTCTCCAATGGACATGAAGCCTTGAGGAGTAACAATGAATCATCCTCTCATAAGGTAACTTTGGTGCAAGAGGGACATTTTTAAATATTGGTCCAAATTTTTGAGAAGAGAGAGTCATCATCATTATTGTTATAAATACGATTATGAGTAGGGTTTAGGATCACGATTACGGTTAGGTTTAAGGTTTATATCATGGTTCTAACTATGGGTTGGGTTAGAGTCTTCCTAAGAGTTAATATTTAAGGTTAGGGTTAGGATAAGAGTTTAGGTTTACACCATGGTTAGCATTAGAATTGGGTTTAGAGTTTGGGCTATGATTGTTTAGGATGAGGGTTACTATTTTAGTTAGGGTTAGGGTTGGAGTAAGAGTTGTGAATAGGATTTAGGGTAACAATTATGGTTAGGGTGAGGGGTTACATCATAGTTAGTATTATGGTTAGGGTTTGAATTTTGATTAGGTTTAAGATTAAGATTAGGATTGAGGTTAGATTTAGGAATATGGCTGGTTTTATGGTTGAAGTTACATTTTTTATTAGGCTTAGGGTTAGGATAATGGTTTAGGTTTATGTCATGATTAGGGTTAGGGTTTTGTTAACATTTTGGATTATGATCTTATTTATGATTATAATTTAAAGTTTGTGATAAGGTTTAAGATTAAGGTTTATGGTACTCAAGCATGATTACCTTCCTAATTGAGATATTTTTGACATTATTAGTTGCACAAATATATGCAAAAAAATGGACCAATTTCTTTCCCTATTTGACCTTCAATATCTCTTCAACATACCCATTGCACCCCAAGGTGTGATTGGTTTATATTGGTGGTGGCATATTCTTGGATGGAATTCAAATTGAATAGCTTTTTTCAAGTTGTCTCTTCATTAACCTTGGTGAAAAATGAAGAGCTTTCTTCTTTTCTTTAAGAGGCACTGATTAGAACCAAAAACTTGGGGGGCAGGGAGGGAGAGGGGGTCAAGGAAGAATAGAAAGTGAAAGGTATTTTTTGACCAAGGATTTGCTTCATTCTTTCCAAAATATCTTTATCTTGCTAAAAATTATCGAGTTAAGTTGGCAGAAGAGAAACCTGACATGGATGATGAACTTGTTTAGCCAAGGGCATTGAGTTTGTGATCTTTCACAGCAATGACGAGATTTTTTCTTTGAAGCTGAGACATCGTAGAGGTGAAACAACAAATAAAACTATTCCAGACAAGGAAGGTGGTTGTCCAAATTCTGCAACTAAAGAGACTTCCATGGTATTAGGATGGGGAATTCCCTTCATTTCTTCCCTTGTCATTTTTCTAAGTGATGACTAGCTATTATAGTGTAAAAATCCTCAACTATTTAGAAGGCATCTACATTTTAGAGGGAAACTTACTTTGGATAATCACGAGGCCAGAACATTTATAAAGAACACATTAACCTGCCCTTCTAAAATATTTGTTAGGGAATTGTACATTAATTATTGTGTATTATCTTTAGTGTTAAAAATATCCACCCTCATGGCTAGGAGAAGGGGGTTCATGGAGAATAAATGTTGTAGTTGGGTTGTAGGCACAAACATAAGAAAAGATTGGGTCATCACCAATCACTATGAAAAGGCTAATGCAGATTCTAATAATGGGATAGGATAATAAGATTGGACTGAGAAATCCTTATTGGAAACACCTCACCTCTCCAATGTCTCTTCTAAAAATGGTGGCCATCATTTTCTTCAATAATATCTTGAATTTGGAGAGAGAATTTTCTGACCCTCTATATCCTATGCCACAATAAGATATCTAAGATATACTGGGATTACTTATCAATGAAGGCAAAAAGAGTAAAACAAACATTTTGGCTCTTTGTGAGAAAAATTACACTGATTGCACATACCTTCGTATAGGTTTATAGTCCTTGAATTTTTGTGTGGTTTGTTTGTTCCTCTAAATTTGATTAAAAAGAATTGGATTCTTTAGATTCAACTCTCTAATCCGCTACTTATGGCCATGTTCTATGCCACTTTCTTTGAAGATAAAACTGGAAAATGCATACTGTCCTTGTATCAGATTTTGGCATGACCCACCAAAGGTAGATTGCCTGAGTTTCTTATCAAATCAAAATGTAGATAAACTCCACTAATGCTTGTCAACATTCCTTACATTAGTCTAATGTTATTCATATAGATTGAGCATGTATTTGTTGAATTGGTCATGCTTTAGTTCCCTCCTAGACATTCACAAGTTCTCATCCATCACCAAAAATCAACCTTTCTCGTTTCTTTGAGAAAAATGTTCCTCCTATTATTGTGAGTTTATTTATTCCTTTATGAAAGCAAGAACCGAAAAACCATGAGAAATCTAATTTCATAATTCTTGTTTGTTAAATCATAAAACGTAATATTTCTGTCAACATTTGTGTGTTAGGAATTTAATGATTTAAAGCATAGTTTAAAACATAGTGTGGTGGGTTCATTTATTTGTTGACATTTAAGTTATCGCTTGTGGATTCTTTTGGCTTCCTCTTATTATCTTGATTTTTTGAAATTTAAATGTATATAAATTCTTTTATGAAGTCTAGTATTGATTTATTTATGTTATGGCTTGTGGTCATTGATCTCTACTAAAGCTTCAAAGCGATTTTGGATGTCAAGTCGGTTTGTGGTGCTTGAAAAGTGATGAAAGTGGTATATAGAAATGTAGTGGCATATGGACTTGATAGAAGTTAAGTAAGAGTGCGAAATTGTGTTATGCTTTTAAGTGGTGGGTTTTCCCTTGTGTATACCAGAGGCTTGGGGGTGTCATTTTTCCTATGTCTTATTGATGTTCTCATGACATTATTGATTTTCTATGTAAAATTAAAAATTTATTGTTATATGATTATCATATCTAATTGTGTAATAGAGGACACATGGGGTCCTATTTCTATGATTTGGTATTTTATTGATGAAGTCTATTTCAATGTGGACTTGTGATGAGTGTGATCAATTTAATTCATCATGTTATTTTGTTGAGTCTTAATGTATTATGGTTGTTTGTGCTGTTGGAGCCTTATTGTGCGATTGATGGATCAAGGAGAGTGACTTGCAATGGGGGTTGGGGCCCGAAGTGGTCAGTTTAGGGTAACCCATTGTGGAGTTGTAATCAAGTGAAAACATAATTAAAATGAACTGGGTTGGGTTACACATTAAATAAGATAAATGAGATACCTCACCCATTTTCATGTGAGATTCTATGTGGACTGTGGATGAGTTGGAGAAGGCCTAGTGGCCTGTGTGGTGCTAATTAGCAAATTGACCTCCTTGTCCTCAAAAAAGGTTGTCAAATCCACACGAGTTCCACTTGGGGGTCTAGGTCCACAGAGACTGTTAGGATAACCCAAGAGTGGGAGCTATATGATGACACTCTTTGACATATGTTGTAGGATTCCCTTCAATTTGCTTGGTGGTTTGCCTTTGGTATATTCTGGTGGCTTGTGGTATCCCATGTGTAACTGTGTTAAGGTATATGTCATATCATGTTTGGTTTTTGTGCTTTCTTGTGATGTGATTTGTTGTGCTTGCGTGGTGTGGGGCCTTGTGTTATCTCCTAGCTCGAGGGAGTGGACCTTAGGATTCCACATGGTTGGGTGGAAAATATTTTTCCATTGAGATTTGTTGTTGGTTCATGGTTTTGATTTGTGGCTTTTGGACGGTTTTTGTAGTATTCTGATATGTTCATTGTATATTTATACTAGATTCTTGATAGATGATCATTATTGTAATGTGTATCATATGATGCAAAATGGATTTTGGCATTGTAAACATATACTCTTGTAAATGATTGTAAACATACCATACATATGTAAAGATGATCATTGAAGAATTGAATAGATTGATTATGTATCTAATTATCATCATTATGTAATAGATTAGTCTCATATGGATTTATGGGTTTAGCATTATTACTCCGATGTTCAAAATTGTTTATTTATTTATGCATTGCTAAGAAGTGACATTAGAGAACCTAATAGTACATGGTGTTGTTATTAAAATGTTTTGAACATGATGTATTACTAAGTGATTGTAAATGTTAGGTGTAATAGTTTAAAAAACCTGTGCCTTATTTCTTAGTAGTTTCATGTTATTCTTTTGGGTTCCTTGGTGGGGTGTTACATCTCATATCAGAGCTCTAACTCTACACTGGGAACTAGATGCACCCATTAGGTGTTCCATTGAGTACTCTCTTAATCTTTTATTTTTCCTTGGAGTGGGTAACCCTTTTGTTGTATGGTTGTAGAAATTGCTAAAGGTATCTTCCTTACCCTTGATACCATGTTTAATTTTGTTTATACCATATTGTCATGTAGTAATTGAGTATATGATTGTGTGTGCATGTGATGAGGATTATTATGAAATGTAAAATTTTATTATATCTTGAGATATCAATATCCTTTGTGGCAAATAGTTCGTAATAACCTTTGTATGTCCTAAGTGTTGTGCAAACCAGTTATTTATGTATTTAGACAAATGTTCCCTCTTCCTTGTTGGGTGGCTAGCTTCTAGTCATAGAGTGATGCAATGTGCCATTTAGGATGATTCTTATCTTTGATTATGTGGACCAATAGTTTTTTTTATCCTTGTTTGTGATGGTTTAGCCACAAACTTATGAGATTCATTTTTACGTTTTATTTATTATTGTGACTCATTGAATTTTTCTTATTTATTGTTAACATTGATAACTTGATTTCTCCTATCTTGAACTTTGGTGGCTTGACTAATTTATCTTGCTATTTTTGAAAGGTGGTCTTATGTTGTTATGTGTTTCCTTATCAAGGACATATAAGGTGAACTTGGTAAGTGTATACGAGGAAGATGTGAAGGGAGCTATGATGTGGCATGCCACCCCCGAGTCTTGTGATATGTTATCCCTATAGAACATGTATCTTGCTTGTATATTAGAGTTAGAATGGATCACATTGTGTTTTGTAATATAGAATTCATTATGACTTGATAAATACAAAAATTATTATGATGTCTTCTTATTGCATTATAAATAGGAAAATATGCTGAGGATAAATGTTTCTTGCAAGTAAAATTTAAAATAGTAAGTGCCATTATAGGAAAATTAATTATGTTGTTATTGAAATATTTTTAACATGATTTTGTTTAGGTATGAAATGGATCCTAATGAATATAACAATGTAAACTATGTGAGATGAATTCATTAATTAACAATTCCAACACTAAACATTCAAAATACAAGAGAAAGAGGGGCTTCCAAACGTAACTCTCAATACAACCCAAGTTAGATTAGAAAAACCAAAGAAGATGAAGGGATGCCAATGCTAAACTCAAATTATATCAAGGAAGTATGCAAGCAAGTCCTCTTTCATGCAATGTAGGATTTGATTAAAGATGTGTAGATGCAAATGTGAAATTGAACCAATCGATTTAATGAGAAAAGTAAGATAGATCTAGATGCCAAGTGTATGCAAT